>JAKLTH010000147.1:6572411-7886894 GCA_025175895.1 Wurfbainia villosa
AAAAGGTTAAATCTTAATAAGATTGACTTTGTTAAGCGGGATATAGAAATGGATGAGTAGGTTAACACTTTTGCTAATTTAAAATGGTGGGTTTAAATTAAATGGTCAAGTCTGGCTATTTGGGTTTCTAATTTGTATTCGATTAAGGGACGCGAATATAGAAATGTGAGAATAGTGAATTTATATATATTTTGTTGTATGCTTGCACTAAATTATAATTGATGATATTTGCATGACGTGGATACGAGACCGGTTCGCGGACGTGAGGACTCTAGTATTGCGTGTTGGTGTAGTAGGCACCTAAGTCGAACCTGAGTTTTGATTATAGCAAACGATAAAAAATTAAGCTCATGTCGTTATCTCACGAGCTGAATCGAGTGTTCAGAAAATTGCTATAGATGGAGCTGAAGGCTAGCGACATCCGGAGGAAGCCACGGTGGTCGGGCGACACTCGAGTGACTTCGGAGGGAGTCGAAGGAATCAAGTGGAAGGCTGGAAGAAAAAGCGACATAGTAAGTATCGAGGTAAGCTCGAGTGAGTAAAGTGAAGTGAGGTTGTGTCCTTTGTACGGGGACGTCCTTAGGCGATGATCCGACCCAAGACTTCCCATGGAAGGTCTATGTTGAGATCGGATGGCAAGTGGCCGTCGAATTCACTTATATTTTGAGCTAACTCTTTATTATAGTCAAAAATCCTGGCCATCAGTTCAATCGGCCAGTTCAACCGGGCTAGTTCAACTGGGCCAGTTCAACCGGCCAGTTCAACTGGGCCAGTTCAACTGGCCAGTACAACCGATGGTCAAAAATCAACCTCGAGGAGTCAAGCTTTATCACCATTTTTCAAGGAGTTTTGTGCCCAATTCCTATTGGTTGAAGACTCATTCGATGAGGGGCTTAAAGGCTATAAAAGGAGGGCTTCTCCTAGGGTTTTTCATCATCTCTAAGTGCTCACAAACCTCCACAACTCTGTGATTTTCCGACGACTCTACGACGAAGTGCTGTCAACAACCCTTGTTTACTTTCTACTCTCTTAGTTGTTGATATTCTTATTTTGTCGTCTCTTTAAATATTGTAATTCCTTTTATTAATCGAGGTTTTCTATCGTTTCACTTTACATTAATATAAGAGAGGGTTTGTCTCTCTATCTTTTCTTTCGAAGTTTTTTTTGTAATCGTCAAACTCCTACCTCTAACGAGGAGGAGTGTTTTTAGTGAATTGCCCTCCATGCGTGATCAAGGATCACTAGGGTCTTGGAGTAGTAGCCGAAGTCTACGAAACAAGTAAAAAAACATTTGTCTCATTTATTTATAGTTTATCTTTCCGCTGCAATTAACTGTCTACTCGAGTTTTAACGAACGAATTAAAAAAAAAGATTTATCGCTATTCACCCCCCCTCTAGCGATCCGCTTCGATCCAACAATTGGTGTTAGAGCCGGGGGCGCTTAGATTTGGTGAAACCACCAATCTAGCATTTTTTACAGATTTATTTTTTGTTCATTTAAATTTTTCTCCCGCACTACTAATCCAAGACGAAGTCTTGGTACTCTTCGTTTGGTTTTGTTTTGCAAGTATTCGCTTTTGGAGTAGCCGACGGTAAAACGGGCATAACTTTTCGTACAAGTTGACCCACAAAACGGTCTACCTACCAAAACGAAGATCTCGGAAAGATCTACACTTCATACCAGGGTAAACCCTCGTAACAAGCTGTATTCATTCCGAAAAACCATCGTTTAGTACCATTTCCGGGACATCGAAGGTTGTAAGTGCTCATCTTTTATTTTAGTTGGTTATTTCTTGTTTATTCCTTTTGTTTCTTTTCATTTCCTACATTACTAATCCAAGAAGAAGTCTTGGAACCTTTTTTTTCGTGTTTCTTTTGGTATTTTTTGTGCAAGGTTTCCCTTCCAAATGGCCCATCTCGAGGGTTTTAGCACCGTCCGACCTCCGTTTTACAACGGAGATGATTTCCGTTACTGGAAAAGTCGGATGGAATGCTTTCTCAAAACCCAAATCGAGATGTGGATCATAATCCAAACGGGTTTCACACTTCCGACTAACGAAGTGGGTGAATCCTTGGGTTATGACCAATGGACCATTGTGACAAAACGACAAGTCGAAGCTGATGCCAAGGCAACACAAATCCTCCAATGCGGCTTGTCCAAGGAGGAGTTAAATCGCGTCGGCCCCTTCATAAGTGCAAAGGACCTTTGGACAAAGCTAGTGGAGCTACACGAAGGGACCGATGAAGCCAAGGTATGTAAGCGTGACCTTTTATTTAATAAATTATATAATCTAAAAATGCAGGAACATGAAACGGCGACGCAACTCCACACCCGCGTCCAGGACATAGTCAGCAATCTACATGCAATCGGGCAAAAGGTCGAAAACCGTGACCTTATAAGGTATGTCCTAAACTCCTTTCCGAGGATTACCTTGTGGGTATCAATGGTCGATGCCTACAAGGTCTCCAAGGATCTTTCTAATCTTAGGTTAGATGAACTTTTTTCTGATTTTGAACTTCATGAGCAGTCTAACTCAGAACCCGAGAAAGGTATAATTTGCAGGTTCAAAGAAGAAAACCGCTAGCAAGCCACCCCCGAAGGAAGAAGAGGATGAGTCGGATTCGGAGGTCGACTAAAAAATGGAGGTCGAACTAGTCAACCTAGTTCGGAGGATAGTCAAGGGATGAAAATGAACCGTCACTCGACCCAACGAAGGTAAGCCTAAAAGTTCAAATATTAGATGTTATGAATGCAACATGTTTGGACATATCAAGTTCGAATGCCAAAAACTCAAGAACAAGACACCAAAACACAAAAAGGCACTCAACGCTACTTGGAAAGAAGCTTCCGAGGAAGAAGACGATGATCGAGTCCTCATGGCTAAACCGGTGGAATCGGAGACGGAGTCAGAACCGGAACTTGAATCGGAAACCGAAGACGAGTCGGACTGCAAAGCACTATTCAAGACAAGCCACAGATACGCATCCGGTTCAAAAGCTACACTCAAGGTAAGTCGGTCTCTCATTACTACACTTTATAGTGCAATTAAGTTTTTAAATAGAAAGTTAGCTAAGTCCGAGTCCAAGGTCGAGACCCTGGTTAAGGAAGTTAAACTCCTCAAACATGAGGTCTCCCTAACCTCTTCGACTAGTTGAGTTCAAGAGAAGGACTCAACTCGGGTTGAAAAACTCGAAGTTGAGAACTCACTCTTGAAGAGTCAAGTCGAAGATCTTAGGAATACGTTGGAAAGGTTTACTTTGGGATCCAAAGGACTTGACCTCCTACTTGGATCGCAAAGGGCCGTGTACAACAAGGCCGGGCTAGGGTTTAGCTCAAACACGACCAATAAGTCGTATATGTCGATTGTAAGTCGACATAAAAAACGTGTCCAAGCATGGGTCCCTAAGACCACCTTGATTTCAAACTTAGGATCAAACCAGTACTGGCTTCCCAAGAACCAAATCCACTATGTGGAGAGACCGAATCGATTCAATGGTCCAGGGGGAGCTAGTACGAAACTTGTTTATGTTTTAACTTAGAAATTGCATGCTTAGGTTTTTATTTAGTTGGATTTTTCTTTTTAGAATGGTTAGATAGGACTATAACTCGTCAACACTTGATAACATAGTACCAAGATGCGGCGAGATGATAGTACGCTAGGAAAATGGAGTCTCGTGTATTCGAGCTAGATAAGGCGTATCTAGTTCGGTTCACTTGACCGAGTGGAACTAGCTGAAGCTACCTCGCCGTATCCTAGACTAGTTAGACCAGGAAGTGGTCTTAGGTGAGTCAAGTTACTATTTTCTTGAAAATGGCTTTGTCTAAGGAAGTGGTCGTTGTTCCGATCAAAGAAGGCCTCTGTGCCTCGCCACGACTTGGAAGCCATGATCTTGAAAAGATGACTTGATAAGCCTAAGGTCAAATCCGAATCTAACGCAAGGTTGACAAGTGTTCAAGTCATTAAATTTAAATCAAGTAAAATTGGAAGTCATCTCACAAGAACATATAGGGTTAACATGTTTGATCATGTAGACATGGGTGAGATGATTTAGGTTAATAATTTTCAAACAATCTTTAATAAATCCAATATACTATCCAACTACCTTGCGTGTAGGATCAATGGATGTTGGACAGTGGTTGCTCCCGACACATGACCGGGCATCAACTCAAGTTTTCGAAGCTTCGATTCAAACGACAAGGATCGGTAGCCTTCGGAAATAACGACAAGCTCAAAATCATCGGATCAGGTGATATTGAGCTTAACTCAAATTTTATTATTCAAAATGTTTTATTAGTAGAAAATTTTCAATATAATCTACTTAGTGTAAGCCAATTGTGTGATAATAACTATAAGGTCATATTTCTAGAAAATGAATGCGTAATTAATACAAACGAAACCTCTAAAACAATTCTTAAGGGAACTAGAAATAACAACATTTACACTATTAACTTAACTAACTCATCAACTAAGTGTCTTATGACACGGCAAGAGGAATCATGGTTGTGGCACCGACGACTCGGTCACTCACACCCAAGACTCATCCACAAGATGAGTCAGAGTGACTTAGTCAGAGGTTTGCCTAACCTCAATAACTTAGATAATAAAATATGTAATGCTTGTGAACAAGGTAAATGATCTAGGACACAACATCAACTAACTAATCAAGAACGAACCAAAAGTGTGCTTGAGCTCCTACACATGGATCTATTTGATTCACACGGAGCTAAGTCACTTAATGGAAGTAAATTCTATTTAGTCATTATTGATGACTACTCTATATTTACTTGGGTTAGGTTCATCAAACACAAAAGTGATACCCTAGATCAATTAATCAACCTATTTAAGTTAATAGAAAATCAACAAAACATTAAAATCAAAAGACTTAGGACTGATCATGGTGATGAATTCGAAAACCATAGGTTTACAGAATTCTGTAACCTAAATAGATACCACCATGAGTTCTCTTGCCCTAGAACTCCACAACAAAATGGCCTAGTAGAACGCAAAAATAGAACCCTACAAGAAGCCTCTAGGAAAATGTTAAATGAGTATAACCTACCCGATAGGTTTTGGGCGGAAGCCGTGAGTACGACATGCTATGTCCAAAATAGGATCTTTATGGTAAAGAGGCACCTTAAGACCTCATACGAGATTTATCACGATAAAATACCTAACATCAAGTACTTTAGGGTATTTGGTTGTAAGGTATATATCCTAAACACTAAGGATTACCTAGGGAAATTTACATCCAAAACCACGACCGGAATCTTTCTAGGATACTCGACTACAAGTAGAGCTTATAGAGTATATAACCACGACACCCTTAGAGTCGAGGAGACTATCAATGTAGTATTTGATGAAGGACACGAACCTACAAAACCCCCGGCAACCCCAATTAGCGAGCCGACTCATACTAAACCTAACTCTGATCCGGAGATCAGGTCTAGTGTTAATCCTAACCTAAGTCAACCAAGTCACTCTATCGACCAAGTGATAGATGACTCCAACCAAACTAGAACTCAAACGAGTCATCCTATGGATCAAGTTGTAGACTCAAATCCAAATCCAACTAGGACTCAAACGAATCATCCTATCGACCAAGTGATACGTGATCCAAGTCTAGGAGTTCGAACTAGAGCCTCATACAGAAACCTTAGTCAAATATCTTTGATTTCTAAAATTGAACCCAAAACTATTGACCAAGCTCTTCTTGATCTCGATTGGATTATTGCAATGCAAGAAGAGTTGGCTTAATTCACTAGGAATGAAGTATGGGAATTAGTATCACCACCTAAAGATAAAACAATCATTGGAACAAGGTGGGTGTTTAGAAATAAACTTGATGATAAAGGTGAAGTAGTTAGAAATAAAGCTAGACTAGTCGCTAAAGGGTTTAGTCAAGTCGAAGGTTTAGATTACGATGAGACCTATGCCCCAGTAGCTAGATTAGAGTCCATTCAAATGCTATTAGCATATGCAGCACATCGAGGATTTAAGTTATTTCAAATGGATGTGAAATCTGCATTCTTAAATGGATACATTAAAGAAGAAGTTTATGTTAGTCAACCCCCCGGTTTTGAAAGTTTAGACAAACCCGATCATGTCCTTAGGTTAAAGAAAGCTCTTTATGGACTTAAACAAGCTCCTCGAGCTTGGTACGAGAGACTTTCGATTTATCTTAAGTCCAAAGATTTTAACCAAGGTGTAGTTGACCCAACCCTTTTCGTAAAAACCTTAGGTAAAGACATATTCATAGCCCAAATCTACGTAGATGATATTATTTTCGGAACCACCAACTCAATCCTACTAAATGAGTTCATTTCACTTATGGAAAGTGAATTTGAAATGAATTTAGTAGGCGAGTTAAGTTTCTTCTTAGGTCTACAAATTAAACAAACTAAAGATGGAATATACCTACATCAATGCAAATATACTAGAGAATTAATTAAACGCTTTGGAATGCAAGACGCTAAAATTATTAATACCCTAATGGCAACTAATGTTAATATAAAAGAAGATTTAATCGGAAACTCAATTGATTTAAAATACTATAGGAGCATAATAGAGAGTCTCCTTTACTTAACTGCAAGCCGACCTGATATCCTATTTCCAGTAAGTATGTTCGCAAGGTTCCAAACCTATGCCAAGGAGTCTCACCTAACTCTAGTCAAGTGTATCCTTAGATATCTAAAGGGTACACTTAATGTCGGTATTTGGTACCCTAGATCTACCGAGTTCGAACTAACCGGCTACTCCGATTCGGACTATGCCGGTAGTAAGCTCGATAGAAAGAGTACGAGTGGTTGTTGTCAACTTCTCGGCTCGAGTCTAGTGAGTTGGTGCAGTAGGAAGCAACACTGTGTTACCTTATCTACCACCGAAGCCGAATACATCGCAATGGGTGAGTGTGTCACTCAGCTTCTTTGGATGAAGCACACTCTCCACGACTTTAAGTTAGACTTTACGAACACGAAACTCCACGTAGATAACATTAGTTCAATTAATCTTACTAAGAATCCGATATGTCACTCTAGGACCAAACATATAGAGGACAAACACCATTTCATTCGAGAACATGTGGCCAACGGAGCCATACAACTCGAATACGTCGAATCGAAGTCTAACTTAGCAGACCTATTTACTAAACCCCTACCCGAAGCCGAATTTAGTCTATTAAGACGAAAATTGGGCATGTGCGTAGTAGAATAGGAACTTGCAAATTATATTTTCTTACTACTATTTCTTAATTTTTATTTTTATGGAACTAGCATAGGACATACCTTAGATATCATGCACCTATAGATTTAAGGAGCCAGTACATCTCACAACACATAGGACTAATGTGTTTGTGTACTTAGCCACATAGATGGGCGTGAGATGTTAGGACCTTACTCCTGGTTCCAGATGTAGAGCTAGTGCATCGCTATGAACCACGGAGTATAATCATACATACTAACCGACTCTGACCAGGACTGGTTGATCTTTCATATCAATCAAGCCAAATATGAGTCGAACATTTTATAGATGAACTTATTTTCAGTATATTATTTTCAAAATAATGTGGAACATTTTCAAATTAATACTTATTTTTTATTCCACACACACCCTCACTCTTTTCGATATATGGCAAAAGGGGGAGAAAAAGGCCAAAGTTAAGGGATAATTTTTTTTATGGCCAAGGCTTAGTTAACTTGTTCGTGTTAACAAAACGGAAAGGTTTACTTAACTTTAAGTTAACTTGTTAACAAAACGGAAGTAAAGGCCAAGGTTAAGAAATCAGTTTTTTGATTTCTTAACTTAAAACTTATTTTAAACACTATGGCCAATATTAAGTAATTGTGGTTACTTAATTCTTTTGTTTAGTAGCAAACATCAAGGGGGAGAGTTAAAACTCTTTCTCAAGTACTCACCCTCGGTCAAGGGGGAGGATTCCTCAAGGGGGAGCACTTGAAAAAAAAAGTTTTTATATACTCCTACTCATTCATGCTTTTTTATACTCCTGCTCATTCATGCATATCTCTTGCTCATTTTGCTTAATGCACTTAATTTATTTTTCTTAACTTTGTATGTGGGTTTGCCATAAATCAAAAAGGGGGAGATTGTTGGTGTAGTAGGCACCTAAGTCGAACCTGAGTTTTGATTATAGAAAATGATACAAAGTTAAGCTCATGTCGTTATCTAACGAGCTGAATCGAGTGTGCAAAAAATTGCTATAGCTGGAGCTGAAGGCTAGCGACACCCGGAGGAAGCCGCGGTGGTCGGGCGACACTCGAGTGACTTCGGAGGGAGCCGAAGGAATCAAGTGGAAGGCCGGAAGCAAAAGTGACATAGTAAGTATCGAGGTAAGCTCGAGTGAGTAAAGTGAAGTGAGGTCATGTCCTTTGTACGGGGACGTCCTTAGGTGATGATCCGACCCAAGACTTCCCATGGAAGGTCTATGTTGAGATCGGACGGCAAGTGGCCGTCGAATTCACTTATATTTTGAGCTAACTCTTTATTGTAGTCAAAAATCCTAGCCATCAGTTCAACCAGCTAGTTCAACCGGGCCAATTCAACCGGCCAGTTCAACCGGGCCAGTACAACCGATGGTCAAAAATCAGCCTCGAGGAGTCAAGCTTTATCACCATTTTTCAAGGAGTTTTGTGCCCAATTCCTATTGGTTGAAGACCCATTCGATGAGGGGCTTAAAGGCTATAAAAGGAGGGCTTCTCCTAGGGTTTTTCATCATCTCTAAGTGCTCATAAACCTCCACTGATTTTCAACAACCCTAGTTTACTTTCTACTCTTTTAGTTGTTGATATTCTTATTTTGTCGTCTCTTTAAATATTGCAATTCCTTTTATTAATCGAGGTTTTCTATCATTGCACTTTACATTAATAGAAGAGAGGGTTTGTCTCTCTATCTTTTCTTTCAAAGTTTTTTTTGTAATCGTCAAACTCCTACCTCTAACGAGGAGTGTTTTTAGTGAATTTCCCTCCGTGTGTGATCAAGGATCACTAGGGTCTTGGAGTAGTAGCCGAAGGCTACGAACCAAGTAAAAAAACATTTGTCTCATTTATTTATAGTTTATCTTTCCGCTGCAATTAACTGTCTACTCGAGTTTTAACGAACAAATTAAAAAAAAAGGTTTATCGCTATTCACCCCCCCCTCTAGCAATCCGCTTCGATCCAACATTGCGAACATTTACAGTAGGTGGGTAATTTCCTACCCTGGTCAGGTAGATGTAATTGCATTCAGATTTAGTCATAAATATGAGCATGTTAGGTGTTCATATTATCTTGACCCTGCTCTTATTTATCTTATGCTTGATACTTGTCGTTGGCTATATTTGCTCAAAGGTTGATATCATATTTTCCTTTATTATGATTTTGGAGTTATAGATGTGATGTAAGATGTTTAGTAGGGTGTAGATGTTAGAGTACGGGTGATGACCCAATTTATAAATTGGCAAAAGGTCATCCGTGGGTAGGTAATGCCCTAAATGTAGGAGTTATTCCAATACCCATATGTTGCATACTTATTTACCAACCATGAGTTGTGTAAATGGTTAGGTGAGTCATGAATAGTGTGTTGCTATGGACTGGTGGTCCTAGCTTGCCATGATCAGTTGAGTACGACTCTCTACAGGATAGAGAGTGTGCTGATCAAATGGGTATGACTCTCTGTTGAACAGAGAGTCTGTGGTAGATGTCTGTATGTGAGACAGTACATTCATGTCATTGCATGCATACTGACGACATAGTCTCTCTTGGGGTTGAGAGAGTCATCAGTCATCCTGCCTCCCAGGTTACTCCCAGAGGAGTAACTGGTGTGAGGGCAGAGCATTTGTTGTGCCGCACTTTACCACTATAGACGGTGGTAGTTGGAGTGCATGTAGTTATCCTGGGTGTGTGACACTCAACCACTCATTGGTAGTGTCAGTCGGAGTAGCCAGCAGCAGGGACCCCCGTTGTGTAGTGAACTCTTTACACTCATATGCTACTTGATCATACTGCCCACTTGGACACTCTAGAGCAGTGGTTGGTGTTGAGTTGGGACAGTTGTCATGTCGTGCCACCTAGGCCACACTGGGGTTGTGGTAGCGAGTAGGGGTGCACAGGCATGACCATGAATGCTGCATTGCCGTATCATACGGTGTTTTGCATATTGCTATATATATATACATATATGCATGTATATATATATACATGGATGATGGTGATTAGTATACATACATATGCAGTCTATATGTATACTCACTTTGATGATGCATTTGTATTTACTATGCTTGTTACATTTGTTTGTACATATTCATACATGCTATCACATTTTCTGTATAGTAGTAGGCCGGGTGCTTGTATACCCGTTGGTTGTTCACTGTGATACACTCGACCCATATCATGATGTAGTGTGAGTTAGTATTATTCTTTATACCTTGTGTTGTGGATATATGCCCAGGTTGGATGAGAGTAGAGTAGTTGACTGTCAGGTTTGTCGGCATCGTTTGTTGTTCAGTTTGTTTAGTGTATGCATGTATGTATACTTTTTATGCTGATGTATACCTGTCGTACCAGTATATTAAACTGTTGAATGACATGTGATATTGATATATATTTACATGTTCTATCTTATTACCTGCTGAGTTTTACTCACCACCACAGACCCTGGGTTTTTCTGTCGCTCAGGTAATAGGTAGAAGTCTTCGTGACAGCTTGGAGCTGCACCGACGATCCATCCCATCTCTATTTTTTTGAGCTTCCCGGGGACTTTGATTATGTTATGGACTTGTTTTATATTATGGATTTTGTCGTGATGTCGTGGACTTCATTTCTGTGTCCAATGCTTTATGTATGGTTTTATTACTGAGGACTTGTCAGGTGGTGTACACCTGTATGTTTTTAGTATTTATGTTATGGGTATGTGGTTTATATTTCTGCTGTGGTTGATATATTTATATTATGTTATTGTTGTGGGCCTACGAGCCTTGTATTAACCCGAAATGTTGCCATGTACAGGGGAGATATTATCCGTTTGCTTTTCGGCATGACATACTCTCGAGGCGTGACAGATGTATCAAATTTAAGGTATGGGAAAGTTCAATGTTGAACTTTAGACCTTATTTTTGATGGTTTAGAGTTCCTATTGGCTTAGGGACTTCCCAAGGACATTGTTGGTGCAATGGTCAAGGGGGAGCAAGCTTTTAGGGGGAGGTATCCATCATGGGATGATGGATGGTATTTTTCCTCATAAGGGGGAAATGGGAATTTTGAGATACCTAATTTGGAAATTGGGAGAGTTTGTAGGATTGTCTCTCTTGAGTGATATGGGACTTATCACTAGGAAGATTGTAGGCATCCTAGGTATTTTTGGACCAAGAGGAAGATTATAAGATCTCATTGGGACATAGGACATTGACCTTCTTGGAGAAAACTTTTTTGATGTTAGTCAAAAAGGGGGAGAATGTTTGGGAAAATTTATGGGATTACCAATTTGAGATAATTGGTAAGAAGATTTGAGTTAGTGTTCTAACTCAAAGGTATGTGGTTTTATCAAACATCAAAAAGGGGGAGATTGTTGGTGTAATCGGCCCAGGTCATGATTGACCAGACTCGAGTTTGACTTGAGAGATGTTTTGATGTTTGACATGAAGGTTTGACATTGATGTTTGACATTAATGTCTGATAATGTTTTGGGGAGATTGTTGGTGCAATCAACCCGGGTTATGATTGACCAGACTTGAGTTTGACTCGAGGGGGATTTTGATTGTTGACTGGAGTTGACCATGTCATGGAGAGTCTAAGTCTTGAGTACTTGGCATGAAAAGTCCAAGCATGGGTCTTGGCAAGGAAAGTCCAACATGGGTTAGCCACGTAAGTCCAAGGGTGTAGTCTTGGCGGTGAAAGTCCAAGTTATGAGTACTTGACATTTGAGAAGTCCAAGGGGTTTGATATTGGCGGCGTAAAGTCTAAATGGGAGTTTTGGCAACATAAGTCCAATGGTTGGCGACGTAAAGTCCAAGCAGAGTCATGGCAGCCCTCACTTTTTATAGAGAGGGCTTATTTCTTCCCGTTGGCCGCTATCAGTCGACTGCCAAGGGATCTGTTGGACTACAATGGTCGGGATCCAACGTGTTCGGAGGCCATTGTAGTGGCGCCAGTCGACTGCCAAAGGCAGCAGTCGAATGATAGCAGCCAACGGGAAGAAATCAGCCCTCTCTATAAAAAGAGAGGGTGTGGGGCTTTGGGAGGCTAATGCTTATGCTCTAACCTTCTCCCAAAGCACCCTAAAGTTTTTCCATCCTCTTACTTGGTTTTATTTACATCATATTTGTAAGAGGAGTGAATTCTTGTAAAGAGGTTACCTCCACCTAGCTTGGTGCAAAGGAGAGAATAGTGGAAGCTTGCGGAGTGATTCACCGTGGACAAATCGGATTGTGCATTAGCGGCATAGCCGTGAACCACGTTACATCCTTTGTTAGCGTTTGTATTGTTATTTATATTTTCTTGTCTTGTTTTGTTTCCGTTGAGCTAATATTCTTTGTAGACGAGCAAATTCCATCATCGTACGAAGAGGGCTATTTATCCCCATCTAGCCGGCCAACCACATCGATCGATCCCCTACATGTGCCTTGGCGGTGTAGACACCGTTAGCATAACATAACCGATAGAAGCACCTGAAGGAAAGCGTATGGATGAATAAGTCATGGATGACTTGGAGGGATCCGATAGGCACGAGGCTGACGGAGGTGGCTAGAAGGCTCAGGTCTTGGCTACGGGTGGTCTAGCAAGTATGGAGGCACCATACTTGGGTTAAACCTCATGTTTGAGGTTAAAACCTCATGTTTAAGTTGTATCAGTCGACTGGTACCATATCGCAGTCGACTGGTGTGAGTCAACTAGAGTTTGACTATTAGTTATGTGATCAATTCGTGAGGGGAAACTTCGCTTCCCACTTCAACTCGGTCGCTTGTTCATGGCGATCCCATCGATGTCCTCGGATTAAAAATTTAATCCTAGACAAAAGGGAACACCTAAGAAACCTTGTCATCGTCGTGCTATTCATTTAGAGAGGCCACTTGAACAAACTCGTTGTTCAAGCGACCAACCTCTATTCTACGAGTAGCCGCGGAATAGACGATGTACGGATCACCGGCTTTTGTATTTATGTTCGGGATCCAAGTATTATTTAGCCACATACATAAAGTAAACATCCACATAAAACATGCATATAATTGAAAAACAATTATAAACATAATACAAAGGAAGACTAATCAAAATAAACAAGATTATACCTCTTGTTATACCTCTTGATCTTCTATTGTATATCCTTCCTCCTTTTGGACGTCGTGTGGGCGACGATCTTCCAAAACTCGAAGCCTCCTAGATCACCAATCTTCCTTTCCTTGTTCGCTCCGAACAAAGGAAGATCATCAAACAAAACTCTTCTTCCTATCTAGAACCAGCCACCAAGTCAATAGACTCGATGTTGCCACCGGCCAAGGAAGAGAACATGGAGTATAGGTACTGGCCAAAGGAGAATCAATGTGGGCATGGGCGCCGGCCAACACTTGGAGAAGAGAAAGGAAAGCAATCATTCTCATTGTTGCCGCCCAAACCCTAAACCTAGCTCTCCTAATTTCCGGCCAAGGGTGAAGGGAAGAAGAATAGGTTGAGCTCCGGCCAAGGTAGAGGGAAGAAGAATAGGGGCCGGCCAACCTTAGGAAGAAGAAGAAGAATCCACCTCCACTTGTTGCCGCCCACCCCAATCACCCAAAACCCTAACCCTAGCCGCCCACTCCTAATCCTAACCAAACTAGGATTACTTGCCTCCCAAGGGAAGCAAACCCTAATCCTCCTTATCCATCAAGCCTTGCCGCCCACCTTAATTCTCTGTTTATAGAGTTGGGCTCAAGCCTTGTTTTAATCTCCACCAATGGTTCTAGGGATTTAATCTCAACCGTCAGATCTAGATATTTAATCTCAACCGTCGGATCTAGAGATTTAATCTCTACCGTTGGATCTAGAGTTTTGTTTTCATCCATCGGATCTAAGCTTCATGAGGTATTAATAGGATACAATAGGGACCATGAGGAGGAGTTGGATCTTGGCCACCCATGGATCAAGCCCACATAAAGTCCGATCCATTAATGATAATCCAATCCACTAAAGGATTATCATTGATCTACCTCACCAACCCCCATAAGTTAATATGGGCTCGATATATTATATGTACATTTTCTCCCCGTGTTTAAGATCTCGAATGTTCATCGATTAATTATTTTACTGACCATTAATTAATCAACATCTAACTCCATGATTAGTACCACTCAACCTTTTCATCATGCCTGACCAAGTCCACCTGCAGGGTTTATGTGATGAACCTTATGAGCTCCTCAAGGGGACATCATCATCCTAATATATAGGACACGGTTTCCTCCTATAATAAATGACACACCATATAAATAATATCATTTCTCAACTTACCGAGACAATCGATTTAATCTATAAATCTCGCCCATTGGTAAATCAAAGAAATGAATACTAAGTATATGTGCTCGTTATTATATCGGGATTAAGAGCATGTACAATATAATATCTGAGGTCCGATTCGATTATGTAGTCAGTAATAAATCGAATCACCTCTAAGTCGGTCTTGCTCAATACACACAAAGTGTACTAGTGTGATTTTATGGTCAAGACAAACCAATACCAAATCACACTACAACCATACCAATGGTTTGTCCAAAGCCATCTCGGTTGTGAGTCTTTACTTATACTTTACAAGAAGCGGATAACATGATCTCCCGTGTGACACCACACACCATGTTATCTACAATGTAATGTATTAGACAATATACATAACCATAAAAATATGCAAACAATGATCATGTGATTCTTATTTCAAAAATAAAGATGTTCATACAAAAGATAGACTTTTCAGTATACATCCCAACAATCTCCCACTTATACTAAAAGACTATGCTGTCCTCATACTGCCATACATCTGATTCCCCTTCCCTCCACATGCCTATCAAAGCTCTCGTTAGAAGGGCCTTAATGAAAAGGGTCTACCAGGTCATCCTCTGATGCAATCTAGGCGACAACAACTTCTACCTCTATGATTTCTCGTATCAGGTGGTACTTGTGCTCTATGCATTTACTTACCTTCTGGGCTCGTGGTTCCTTCGAGTTTGCAACTGCACCATTATTATCACAATAAATTGTGATAGTTCTGGGAAAACAAGGAATCACATCCAAGTCTATCAGGAAGTTCCTAAGCCACACAGCTTCTTTGGCCACCTTAGAGGCTGCCACATACTCAGCTTCCATGGTGGAGTCCGCCACGCATTTCTGCTTGACACTCCTTCATACAATGGCTCCACCTCCCAAAGTAAACACAAAACCTGAGGTAGACTTACTGTTATCCCTATCTGATTGGAAGTCGGAATCCGTATAACCCAGAGGGAGTAATTGGTCTGCCTGGTAAACTAGCATATAATCCCTAGTCCTTCTCAGGTACTTCAATATATGTTTTAACGCAGTCCAATGTCCTTGTCCTGGATTACTCTGATATCTGCTGACCATGCCCACGCGCAAAGCAGATATCTAGTCTCGTACATAGCATCACATACATGAGGCTTCCTACCACCGAAGCATAAGGAACCGCCTTCATCTCCTCTATCTCCTCTGATGTTCTAGGACACATCTCCTTAGATAAAGGAACTCCATGCCTGAAAGGTAGAAAACCCTTCTTGGAGTTCTGCATGCTAAAACGATCCATAATCGTATCTATGTATGAAGCTTGGGATAAGCACAACATCCTTTTCCTGCGATCCCTTATAACCTTGATCCCAAGGATGTGTCCCACCTCTCCCAACTCCTTCATATCAAACTGTTTGGACAACCATACCCTTACATCCGATAATACCTTTATATTGTTGCCAATCAACAAAAAGTCATCTACGTATAGTACAAGAAATACCACTACGTTTCCGTCACATATCTTGTATACACAAGACTCATATAGACTTTGAATAAATCCATAAGACTGGATTACCTCATCAAAGCGGATGTTCCAAGACCTCGAAGCTTGCTTCAATCTATAAATGGACCGATTAAGCTTACATACAAGATGCTCTTTTCCCTTCGCAATGAATCTCTCTGGTTGCTTCATATAGATGTCTTCCTCAAGACTTCCATTCAGGAAAGTTGTCTTGACATCCATCTGCCACACCTCATAATCCATATGAGCTGCTATGCATAAGAGAATCCGGATAGACTTAAGCATGGCTACCGGTGAAAAGGTCTCCTCATAATTAATACCCTCTTTATGAGTATACCCCTTCGCAACAAGCCTCGCTTTGAAGGTCTCAACCTTCCCATCTATTCCTCTCTTTCTTTTGTAGATTCACTTGCATCCAATGGTTTTTTCACCATCGGGTGGTTCTACTAGCTCCCAGACCTGATTTGAATTCATATATTCAATCTCAGTATTCATTCACTTTGCCAAGATGCTGCATTTTTATCTTGGATTGCCTCATCATGGATCCGAATCATGTTCGCCAAGATCAGAAGATTCTCTCAAGAACATGAATCTTTCAGGCTGTCTAACAACCCTCCCACTACGATGAGGTATCACCTATGTATCCTCTGTGACACGCGGTGCAGTGACTTATGGTATATCCTCTTGTACAAGTAGTACTGAAGAAGTGACTTCCCCTTTTAATTCCTCCAGAACAATTTTACTCTTGGGCTTGTGGCTCATCACATAGTCTTCCTCTAGAAATCTGGCGTTCGTGCTAATGATCACCCTCTGATCTCTAGGACTATAAAACAAACCATCCTTCGTTCCTCTAGGATAGCCAACGAACATGCGTACTTCTGTACGAGGTTCCAACTTACTAGCATCTGCCTTCAGCACATGTGCTGGACTCCCCCAAATCTGAATATGTCTTAGACTAGGCTTTCGCTCAGTCCACAATTCTGTGGGAGTAGAAGGCACTGATTTAGATTGAACCAAGTTCAGAATGTACTTCGCCGTATCTAGAGCATATCCCCAGAACGAATCTGGCAACTCAGAATAACTCATCATCAATCTAACCATCTCCATAAGAGTCCTATTCCTTCGCTCTACTACACCATTATGCTGGGGTGTGCCAGTTGCAGACAATTGGGATTGAATCCCAGCCTCTGACAAGTAGTTCCTAAACTCTCCCAAGAGGTACTTACCACCACGATCAGATCGTAGTGTTTTGATACTTTTACCTTGACGTTTCTCTACATCAACCTTGAATTCTTTAAACTTGTCAAAGCATTCAGACTTGCGGCACATCAGGTAAATGTATCCATATCTTGAGTAATCGTCTATAAAAGAGACGAAATACTCAAAACCACCTCTAGCCTGGATAGTCATAGGACCACACGAATCAGAATGAACCAATTCTAACACATCTTTGGCTCTATACCCCTTGGCCTTAAAAGGCCTCTTGGTCATTTTACCCTCCAAGCAAGATTCGCAGGTTGGGAAATCGTCCACCACTAATGAACCCAAAGGTCCATCAGCTATCAACCTTTGAATTCTGCTTAGGTTAATATGACCAAGCCTAAGATGCCAAAGATATGTTTAGTTCATCTTCGAAGGTTCTTTTCTCTTATTGGAATTAGAATATGAGTTATTAACTTTTATTTGCATCGTGGGAGCTTTTGGTTCGAGTGTATACAAATTTTCTATCAATGTACCTGAACAGATATTCTCCCTATTCCTTTTTATAATAACTCTGTCATTAAAAGGAATAGAATATTCATCCATAAATAATTTAGAAATCAAAATTAAATTCTTTCTAAATAAAGGTAAAAAAAGGGAATTTTTCAGAACCAAAGTTTTATTTTTCTCAAAAGATAAATAAAACATCTCCCACTGCAATAGCCACCACCTTCATGACATTGCCCAAGTAAATGGTAATCTCTCCCTCAACTCGTCGTCGGGTTTTCTGGAACCCCTGCAAAGTATTGCAGACATGATCAGAGGCAACCGTATCTACACACCAGGTGCCGGTAGATAACACCGCTAACCATGTTTCAATGACTAGACTAAAGGATATACCTTTGTTCTTCTTCAGATTGGGACAATCCTTCTTCAAATGTCCATCCTGCTTGCAAGTGAAGTACTTGCCTTTTGGCTTCTTCACTCCCCTTTGAGATCCTCCCAACACCTTTGCTCCACCTTGTTTCTTCTTCTTCTTGCCTTTCGACTTAGAAGTAGAAACCTTCTGAGCAACCATGGCTTGAGCCTGAGCAAGCCTTTCTGTCGACTGGAGAATGATATCGACCTGGGTTTCCCCATCGATCTCAGTGTAGGGATTTCTTTATGCAAAATAGCATATGCGCAACGGAAAAATAGGATCCCTTCCAAGTGATCCTTGCGAAAGAAAACCTCGTACAAAAATAAATTTCTCAAAACCTATCTTATAGGAGAATATTACCTTTGTTGCGTGCCCTTTTTAATCCCGCTTCTCCTTGGGTTTGTTGGATCTTTTAGCACGTTCAAATGTCCGTGCCTCTATATGTATCCACACGAGCAAGCTCTTGTCTCACAAAAGAAACTAGAAGAGCTCTCCTTTACTTCTTGCTAGAGAAGTCCCTAAAGGAGAGGTAGGTAGAGAAAAAGAGAAAGGAAGAAGAAGACCACTCTTCTTGCTAGCCTACACTCACAAAAGCCACACAACCAAAGCCTCTCACCACCAAGCTCTCTCCAAGCCTCAAGCTTCCACCAAGCCTAAAGTTTTCACCAAGTTGGCAGGCCACCCCATGGAGTGTTTTATAGGATTGAAAAAACCTTTCACCTCCTATCACATTCAATGCAATAAATTGCATTGAAATATAATCAACACTCCTTGTTTGGCCGGCCACATGTGGAGAAATTCCAAAGGTCAAAACCCTTTGTCTCCTTCCACCTCACCAAGCTTATGTGGCATGCTTAGGTGGCATGCTTATGTGGCATTCATGCATGTTGAATTAATCTTATTAATTCAATAAGCTTATGTTATCATATTGAATTAAACTTATTAAATCAATAAGGTAACATATTGAATTAATCTTATTAAATCAATAAGCTTAGCATATTGAATTAATCTCATTAAATCAATAAGCTAAAATTCTCATTAAGCTTAAAGTCCAAAAACCATTTTGTACTTAAGCTTATTCCCAAATTATTCTAGTCAAACTAGAATGCACTAATTCTTCTAATCATCATGCTCCTTGTGTGTGACCCTATAGGCTCTCATAACGTTGGCAGTGGATCTAAACTCTTTTAGATACACAAGCAATGAGCGGCATCTAGCAATACATCATTGCTACCCAAGTTACGAAATAAGTCAAGATCCGACTAACCTTTCCGTGACTACTATAATGTATGACCGTGTCCTTCTATCCTTGATATCAGATTGACCAATGAGGCATAGACCGTGTCATCCTCGATCAATCTATGTGTTTCTTGATCCCTGAGTAAACTAACTCAAACAAATGAGCTCAATATCTCATACTTGACTCATTGAGCATGGTCATGCGTTTAAGTAGTTCTACTCAATCAAGGGGCCCACAGATATCACTCCCGTCATATGGGAGGGATAGATCCCATCTACATCACTCACATCCCTCCGCATAATTTGTTATATACCCAGTAATCGCCTTTATGGTCCACCCTATTACGGGTGACGTTTGACGATACCAAAGTACATAACTCCTTATGTAGGGAACCGTAGTGACTTTAGGTTTGAGGACTATTCATACCAATAGTCACATGAGAAAGTGTATGACACTCATATGACGATCCATGAAACTTTCTCATGGTGGGTCAGTTCAGTATATATTCTCTAATATATACCCATGTGTCAACTTGATATCATATATCTATGACTTGTGAGATCAAGTCATCAATTGACCTACATGCTAGTCTTTATGTATTAATATTGCCCTTGCATATTAATACTTGACTAAGAACATTTAGGAAAGTGTTCTCTACAGCCTCTCATAATCAATTCTACCAATTGATGTGTTGTAGATAAGAACCTACTTTTCTAGGGCATTATTATATTTAATTTAGCTGGCACAAGCAAGATGTAAATATAATAACCAATCCTTTGCCTTTATAAAATATGATACAAAATGTTCCCTATTCAACCATCACATGATTGGTTCTAGGGCTATAACTAACAATCTCCCACTAGCACTAGTACCAATCACTATAATATCTAATACCTAGTGACTTAGTGTGACCATCATGCTTCCTCTGTGCCAAAGCCTTGGTCAATGGATCTGCGATGTTAGCTTCTGTCGGTACTCTGCATATCCTCACATCTCCTCTATCGATGATCTCTCGAATGAGATGGAAGCGCCGCAGTATGTGTTTGGTCCACTTATGTGATCGAGGTTCCTTAGCCTGTGCAATAGCCCCATTGTTGTCACAATAGAGGTCTATTGGATCTGCAATGCTAGGAACTACCCCAAGTTCACTGATGAACTTGCGGAGCCAAACAACCTCCTTTCTTTGCATCGGATGCGCAATATACTAAACCTGTTGTAGAATCGGCAAGTGTCTGCTTGAACTCTTCGACTCACGGCTCCACCATTCGAGCAAAACACATACCCGATTGCGATCTATAGTCATCCTTATGCATTTGGAAGCTTGCATCACTGTAACCCTTTACAGTTAGCTCCTCATTGCCTCCAAATATCAGGAAATATTCTTTCGTTCTTCGTAAGTATTTAAGAATATTTTTGACTGCTATCCAGTGACTTTCACCTGGATTCGACTGGTATCTACTCGTCATGCTCAAAGCATACAAGACGTCAGGACGAGTACAAAGCCTGGCGTACATGATAGACCCTATAGCAGATGCATAAGAGATCTTATCCATGCGATCTCTCTCCTCCTTAGAAGAGGGACAATGAGTCTTCGAAAGACTCACACCATGTGATAAAGGCAGAAATCCTTTCTTGGAATTTCGCATAGCAAAACGATCTAACACTTTATCAATGTATGAACTCTGACTTAGGCCAAGTAATCTTTTAGATCTATCTCTATAGATCTTGATGCCTAGAATATAGGCAGCTTCACCTAAGTCTTTCATCGAGAAACAATTCCCTAACCACATCTTCACTTGGTGGGTGAGGAATATCATTTCGATGAAGTATGTCATCTACATACAAGATAAGAAATACAACTGTGCTCCCACTATTTCTCTTGTAGACACAAGGTTCATCTTCATTCTTGATGAAACCAAACTCCTTGATTGCATCATCGAATCGAAGATTCCAGCTTCGAGAGGCTTGCTTTAGTCCATAAATGGACCTTTGCAGTTTGCATACCTTTCCAGGATGCTTTGGATCTTCAAAACCCTCAGGTTGTGTCATGTACACATCCTCGAGTAGCTTTCCATTCAGAAAAGCGGTTTTGACATCCATCTGCCAGATCTCATAATCGTGGTAGGCTGCAATAGCAAGTATGATCCGAATGGATTTAAGCATCACAACTGGTGAAAAGGTTTCATCATAGTCAATACCATGAATTTGTTTGAATCCTTTAGCCACCAATCTACCTTTATAGGTATGCTTATTACCATCCATGTCAGTCTTTACTTTAAAGACCCACTTACACCCAATGGGTTTTACCCCTTCAGGTGGATCAACTAAAGTCCATACTTGGTTAGTGTACATGGATTCCATTTCGGATCTCATGGCCTCTAGCCATTTCTCGGAATCTGGGCTCATCATAGCTTCTTGATAGGATGTAGGCTCGTCAAGATCGACAAGCAATACCTCAGATTGTCGTCGAGAGAAAAGAATATCTCTCGGGTTGGCAGCGGATCCTATCGGATCTGAAGAGGTTGGTCTACTTGAACAGGTGTTTGCTCCACAACTCTTTGGGCAACAATTTCCTCATCCACAACACTTTGTGGTGCCTGTTCATTTTCCATCGAAGCCTTAGTGTTATCTTCATCTTGAATTTCTTCAAGATGAATTTTACTCCCACTAGTGTTTCTAGAAATAAATTCTCTTTCTAGAAAGACAGCATTTCTGGCAACAAACACCTTGCCAAGTGTGGGATTGTAAAAGTAATATCCCTTAGTTTCCTTAGGATATCTCTACAAAATAATACTTATCGATTTGGGTCCTAGTTTATCGAGACTTGACGTCTAACATAAGCTTCACAACCCCAAATCTTTATAAAAGACATTTTGGGACTCTTCGATCCATCGTATATGGTGTCTTTTCTGGCTTTTGATGGGGCAGCGATTAAGTGTGGCGGTGTCTCTAGAGCTAAACCCCAAAAGGAAGTAGGTAGATCAGTCTGGCTCATCATTGATCGTACCATATCTAATAGAGTACGATTTCTCCTCTCAGATACACCATTCCATTGTGGTGTTCCAGTGGAGTGAGTTGGGATATTATCCCACACTCAGCCAGGTGATCACGAAACTCTTGACTAAGGTATTCACCACCTCGATCTGATCGAAGTAGCTTATCGCTTACCAAGTTGGTTTGTACTTCATTCTTGAATTCTTTGAACTTTTCAAAGGATTACGATTTATGTCTCATCAAATATAAGTAGCCAAATCTACTCATCATCGGTGAAAGTAATAAAGTACTTATAGCCTCCTCGGCCGACATTGAAAGGGCCACATACATCGGTATGTATGAGTCCTAACAAGTCCGTCTCTCTCGCCATGTCCACTAAATGGAGTTTTAGTCATCTTTCCTAAAAGACAAGATTATACCTCATATGATTCAAAATCAAATGAGTCGTCAATAATCCATCTTTATGGAGTTGGGATATGCATTTTCATTTATGTGACCTAAGCGACGATTGCGAGATATGTTTGGTTCAATTTATTCGATTTGAACCGTTTGGTATTTACGTTATAAATTGGGTTTTCTAAATCTAGAACATAGAGACCATTCATAAGTGGTGCATTACAATAGAACATTTCATTCAAATAAATGGAACAACATTTGTCCTTTATTATAAAGAAAAGTTTTCTTGTCTAAACTAGATCTGAAATTATGTTCTTTGTTAATGCGGTACATAAAGCACTCCTCTAGTTCTAAGATAAGCCCGGTGGGCAAAGACAAAGAATATGTTCCTATAGCTACGACAACTTTTAGCCATTGCCTACTCGTAGGTCCCGCCCTTTGCCATTAGTCTACTATTTCTCGATCCCTGCACATTAGTACAAATGTGAGATGCACATCCATCTAATACCCATGTAGAAGAAATAGATAGATTAACTTCTATAGCGTGTATACCGAGGCGAAGTCCCACTTCTTTTCTTCTTTACTTCCTCAGGTAGACTTTGCGGTTCGCTTCCGATGTCGATCTCACGCAATGGAAACAATCCCCTTCCTTAGGTACTTTACCTTTACCCTTTGAAGTGGATGAATTGGCCTTTGCCTTTGGCTTAGGTCTTACCCTTGCCTTTGCGCTTACCTTTGCCCTTCTTGACCATTAGTACATTACTAACTTTCTTCTTGAGATTTGGTTGTGATTCTTAACATCTTTGAGAATCTCGAGCAAAGGCTTATCAATTTCATTCATGTTATAATTCATGACGAATTGATTATATGCTTAGGCAGCGATTGCGAGGATAACATCGGTTGCCAATTCTTGGCTCGATGGAAAACCTAGTCTTTGAGGTTCTCAGCGTACCCGATCATTTTAAGTGCGTGAGTTCCTACAGTGTTCCTTCTTGCATCTTGCATGCAAAAGAGCCTTAGACACTTCAAAACGCCGTGCCTAGCTTGTCCTTGATATAGTTGTTTCAAATGCTCAACCATACCATAGGCATCTATGTTCTCATGTTGCTTCAAGCTCGAGTTCATGGTGGCAAGCATAAGACATGACACATCTAATCGTCATCTTGATGCTTCTTATAAGCATCCTTTTCGTACGAGTGGCGCAGGCGGTGTGTTTCAGGATAGGACTGCTCTAGGATATCTGATTTACGTTCTTGCTTGAGGATAATCCTCAAGTTCCTATACCGATCTAGAAAGTTAGCTCCATTGAGCTTATCTTCTCAAGGACGGTCAGCAAGTTGAGGGGGTGTGTCGTGTTAGATGACATGGTGATCTACAACATTAAAATGCAAAATTAAGTATCATACCTAAGTCATTTAATTAGGCCTTTAATTAAATGAGGCTCCCACTAAATTCTCATAGCTTTGATATGAGCTAATCATTGATGTAGGCAAACACATTTTTCTTACATCATTAGCTTCTATTTAGCTATAAATTTATATGGGATAAAGATCCACATCATACTTCGTCTTGAGTTATCTTTGGCTAATCGCCCAAGACGTAGTATGATTAGGTAGGCAATCTTTTGCCAATTACATCTGATGTAACTCTTTAATAGCTTTGGTTAAGTTTAGATTAGTTTAGTGCTTATTCCTAAACCGGACTTCGGTAGTGGCGAGAGCAGGCCTTCTTTGATATCAGACAGCGACCACTTTCTAAGACAAAGCTGATGTTCGGAAATCACACAAAACTAATTTTTAAAACTTATGTTCAAAGCTAATATATGCCTCTACTTTCTTAATTAATTAAGAAAAACTTAATTAAGTCTTAAGCAAGTTTGATAGCGTGACATCACGATTGTCCACTCGCACTCTTCCAAGATAAAATGCATTGCTTTGCTTTGGCAAACCCAACAACAAATGATCGAGGAAGTAGTGAGTACCAAACTTTGGTAGGCATATCGTTTTTGACTTATTAAGAAATAAACTTAAACATGCATCACATACATATTAGCATACATCACATATAAGCTAAATTAACATGCATCACATACATATTAAACTAAGCGTGTCATGGTTATGGCCCTTATTCTACAATCTTCTCAAGCCAATGAAAAGATTGATTGGTCAACCTAAGGATAGCATCTTCTCCCAAGTGCTTCCTTTTGGTTGTCTTGTGTTGTTGACTTCCTCCTTGTAACATCATCTTCCAATGGACCCTCCATCTTTGTTGTGTATATTACAAAAGGAGAAATACTCGAGTTACATTCGAGTCTAAAACTAATTTTACAACAAGAATTTTAGGAGAAAGGCACGACACGAAGGTCGTATTAAGAATTACAACACACACATTCACAAACTTTTTGGGACTAGGCCATAACCATGCACCATGTCAATTTTAACTTTTAAAAGACATCGGATATTTTATTATGTTTGAAAAATTGCTAATGCAATTATCAACTCATAATAAAATTTATCCTACTTCTATATCATATATAAAATAGAGAAACCCTATTTTTTATACGATCTTTCACAAGTGGCTCTGATACCATTGTAGGGATTTCTTTATGCAAAATAGCATATGCGCAACGGAAAAATAGGATCCCTTCCAAGTGATCCTTGTGAAAGAAAACCTCGTACAAAAATAAATTTCTCAAAACCTATCTTATAGGAGAATATTACCTTTGTTGCGTGCCCTTTTTAATCCCGCTTCTCCTTGGGTTTGTTGGATCTTTTAGCACGTTCAAATGTCCATGCCTCTATATGTATCCACACGAGCAAGCTCTTGTCTCACAAAAGAAACTAGAAGAGCTCTCCTTTACTTCTTGCTAGAGAAGTCCCTAAAGGAGAGGTAGGTAGGGAAAAAGAGAAAGGAAGAAGAAGACCACTCTTCTTGCTAGCCTACACTCACAAAAGCCACACAACCAAAGCCTCTCACCACCAAGCTCTCTCCAAGCCTCAAGCTTCCACCAAGCCTCAAGTTTTCACCAAGTTGGCCGGCCACCCCATGGAGTGTTTTATAGGATTGAAAAAACCTTTCACCTCCTATCACATTCAATGCAATAAATTGCATTGAAATATAATCAACACTCCTTGTTTGGCCGGCCACATGTGGAGAAATTCCAAAGGTCAAAACCCTTTGTCTCCTTCCACCTCATCAAGCTTAGGTGGCATGCTTATGTGGCATGCTTAGGTGGCATGCTTATGATGCATTCATGCATGTTGAATTAATCTTATTAATTCAATAAGCTTATGTTATCATATTGAATTAATCTCATTAAATCAATAAGGTAACATATTGAATTAATCTTATTAAATCAATAAGCTTAGCATATTGAATTAATCTCATTAAATCAATAAGCTAAAATTCTCATTAAGCTTAAAGTCCAAAAACTATTTTGTACTTAAGCTTATTCCCAAATTATTCTAGTCAAACTAGAATGCACTAATTCTTCTAATCATCATGCTCTTTGTGTGTGACCCTATAGGCTCTCATAACGTTGGCAGTGGATCTAAACTCTTTTAGATACACAAGCAATGAGCGGCATCTAGCAATACATCATTGCTACCCAAGTTACGAAATAAGTCAAGATCCGACTAACCTTTCCGTGACTACTATAATGTATGACCGTGTCTTTCTATCCTTGATATCAGATTGACCAATGAGGCATTGACCGTGTCATCCTCGATCAATCTATGTGTTTCTTGATCCCTGAGTAAACTAACTCAAACAAATGAGCTCAATATCTCATATTGACTCATTCGAGCATGACCATGCATTTTAGTAGTTCTACTCAATCAAGGGGCCCACAGATATCACTCCCATCATATGGGAGGGATAGATCTCATCTACATCACTCACATCCCTTCGCATAATTTGTTATATACCCAGTAATCGCCTTTATGGTCCACCCTGTTACGGGTGACGTTTGACGATACCAAAGTACATAACTCCTTATGTAGGGAACCGTAGTGACTTCAGGTTTGAAGACTATTCATACCAATAGTCACATGAGAAAGTTTATGACACTCATATGACGATCCATGAAACTTTCTCATGGCGGGTCAGTTCAGTATATATTCTCTAATATATACCCATGTGTCAACTTGATATCATATATCTATGACTTGTGAGATCAAGTCATCAATTGACCTACATGCTAGTCTTTATGTATTAATATTGCCCTTGCATATTAATACTTGACTAGGAACATTTAGGAAAGTGTTCTCTACAGCCTCTCATAATCAATTCTGCCAATTGATGTGTTGTAGATAAGAACCTACTTTTCTAGGGCATTATTATATTTAATTTAGCTGGCACAAGGAAGACGTGAATATAATAACCAATCCTTTGCCTTTATAGAATATGATATAAAATGTTCCCTATTCAACCATCACATGATTGGTTCTAGGGCTATAACTAATAATCAACTCCAAGGACTTCAAGCTTATTTGCAGGCTTAGGAGGACACTCTTCGAAGAGTACATATTTGTACTCCTTAGCAGTTAAGACAATATCTAGATTCTTTTCCAATCAACATTATTTGGGTACAGTAAGTTTATTTTCCTTTAGTATCATAGCAAGTGGAATAAAAGTCATTTTTGAAAATCCTAAGAATCACATAGATCATTACTTTAGATTTCAAAAAATTATTGATTCCTCAAACAATAAAATTTTAAAATCAACCAACACCTCAAAACACCGAGAATATCGTATGCCACGATAATGTGGACGTATACGAATTCTACATTTGTAAGAGGAGGTTTTACCCATTAATTTTACTATTTTGTCAACCTAACTTTTTGACAAGTAAAATTAATAGTTGGTTCCTCTTTGGCCCTACAAATAAAAGCAGTGACTCCGATGGGGAGGATACTTATATTTGTATCTAAGAGTTAACCATTACTTGGCACCAAGGTAATTATCTCGGGTTATGTGCCTTACAATGGGGAAGTACACATGCTCCTTAATAATTTCCTATAACCTTATTCGACCTTGTGATCCGCAAACAAACTCATCCGATGGGGAGGAAGGCAATCAGAGCCAACGCACAAGTTTGTTTGCATCACTTGTCAAATCGTAATGGAGGCCGTGGGAATTTATAAAAATATCCCTCTCCCACTTAGTAATTTGAAAATGAGGAATTTTCTAGCCTACGACATGCATATCAAACAATAAGCAATAAATATGAAAAATAAATTATTTTCCAACTATTATGGCTTTTGTCTTCAAAATGTCTCCCGTCGCATTGCTTTCTCGTCTGCTCCTCCAACGCCATATATGAGACATCCGGAGATCCGAGCCAAGACTAAAATCTATTTTAATTTACATCCATCGATCCTATACTCCACAAGGGAGTGTACATGAAATCTAGATCGAAAGTAAACTAAAATAAAAAAGAGTGGCTAAACAATGGCGTATCTAATTTACAAAAAATTAAATACTAGCCTCGTCAACCCAGAGGATTCAACAAAATAAACATTCACACACATACAATCACATACACACATATGGCCATAATAGTCGGATCTTATGCCTGCAATCAAAGAGTTAACTTACGCATATCCTACTATTATCCGACACATAATATATGAAAAGTGCATAAAAATAAACCGAATCCTAAACACACAAAACCGGAAACCTTGGCTCTGATACCAATTGTTGGTTATGTGATCAATCCGTGAGGGGAAACTTCGTTTCCCACTTCAACTCGGTCGCTTGTTCATGGCGATCCCATCGATGTCCCCGGATTAAAAATTTAATCCCAGACAAAAGGGAACACCCAAGCAACCTTGTCATCGTCGTGCTATTCGTTTAGAGAGGTCACTTGAACAAACTTGTTGTTCAAGCGACCAACCTCTATTCTACGAGTAGCCGCGGAATAGACGATGTATGGATCGCCGACTTTATATTTATGTTCGGGATCCAAGTATTATTTAGCCACATACATAAAGTAAACATCCATATAAAACATGCATATAATTGAAAAGCAATTATAAACATAATACAAAGGAAGACTAATCAAAATAAACAAGATTATACCTCTTGTTATACCTCTTGATCTTATTGTATGTCCTTCCTTTTTTTGGACATCGTGTGGGTGACGATCTTCCAAATGTCGAAGCCTCCTAGATCACCAATCTTCCTTTCCTTGTTCGCTCCGAACAAAGGAAGATCATCAATCAAAACTCTTCTTCCTATCTAGAATCGGCCACCAAGTCAATAGACTCGATGTTGCCGCCGGCCAAGGAAGAGAAAATGGAGTATAGGTACCGGCCAAAAGAGAATCAATGAGGG
Source organism: Wurfbainia villosa (assembly GCA_025175895.1). Classification (NCBI taxonomy): domain Eukaryota; kingdom Viridiplantae; phylum Streptophyta; class Magnoliopsida; order Zingiberales; family Zingiberaceae; genus Wurfbainia; species Wurfbainia villosa. The sequence goes on from JAKLTH010000147.1 coordinate 6,601,481, forward strand.
CATGGGCACCAGCCAACACTTGGAGAAGAGAAAGGAAAGCAATCCTTCTCCTTGTTGCCGCCCAAACCCTAAACCTAGCTCTCCTAATTTCCGGCCAAGGGTGAAGGGAAGAAGAATAGGTTGAGCTCCGTTCAAGGTAGAGGGAAGAAGAATAGGGGCTGGCCAACCTTAGGAAGAAGAAGAAGAATCCTCCTCCACTTGTTGCCGCCCACCCCAATCACCCAAAACCCTAACCCTAGCCACCCACTCCTAATCCTAACCAAACTAGGATTACTTGCCTCCCAAGGGAAGCAAACCCTAATCCTCCTTATCCATCAAGCCTTGCTGCTCACCTTAATGCTCTATTTATAGAGTTGGGCTCAAGCCTTGTTTTAATCTCCACCATTGGTTCTAGGGAATTAATCTCAACCGTCGGATCTAGAGATTTAATCTCAACCGTCGAATCTAGAGATTTAATCTCTACCGTTGGATCTAGAGTTTTGTTTTCATCCATCGGATCTAAGCTTCATGAGGTATTAATAGGATACAATAGGGACCATGAGGAGGAGTTGGATCTTGGCCACCCATGGATCAAGCCCACATAAAGTCTGATCCATTAATGATAATCCAATCCACTAAAGGATTATCATTGATCTACCTCACCAACCCCCATAAATTAATATGGGATCCATATATTATATGTATATTTTCTCCCCGTGTTTAAGATCTCGAATATCTGTCGATTAATTAATTTACTGACCATTAATTAATCAACATCTAACACCATGAGTAGTACCACTCAACCTTTTCATCATGTTGGACCAAGTCCACCTGCAAGGTTTACATGATGAACCTTATGAGCTCCTCAAGGGGACATCATCATCCTAATATATAGTACACGATTTCCTCCTATAATCAATGACACACCATATAAATAATACCATTTCCCAACTTACCGAGCCTATCGATTTAATCTATAAATCTCACCCATTGGTAAATCAAAGAAATGAATACTAAGTATATGTGCCTGTTATTATATCGGGATTAAGAGCATGTACAATATAATATCTGAGGTCCGATTCAATTATGTAGTCAGCAATAAATCGAATCACCTCTAAGTCAGTCCTGCTCAATACACACAAGGTGTACTAGTGTGATTTTATGGTCAAGACAAACCAATACCAAATCACACTACAACCATACCAATGGTTTGTCCAAAGTCATCTCGGTTGTGAGCCTTTACTTATACTTTAGAAGGAGCCGATAACATGATCTCCCATGTGACACCACACATCATGTTATCTACAATGTAATATATTAGACAATATGCATGACCATAAAAATATGCAAACAATGATCATGTGATTCTTATTTCAAAAATAAAGATGTTCATACAAAAGATAGACTTTTCAATATACATCCCAACATTGACTACGGGGAATGCCCTAGCAGTCGTTTGCCAGAGGTGGGCAATCGACTGTTGGACCGATCAGTCAACTGATCTTCTAATCAGTCGACTGGTGCTCGGTATTTCGGGCACAAAATGTAGTCGAACTCGATTGCTGGGGTTAGCAGTTGAGTGAAGGCTCGATCAATCGACTGATGTCCTATCCATTAGATTTTTTCAGCGTGGATTGCACTGTTGTCTCATAGCAACAGTGTCATCAGGCGACTGATGCCCCTGATCAGTCGACTGATAGGCGAAATCCAGCCCAGGAAGTAGCTATAAAGGAAGCTTGTGGAGGAGGATTTTGTATCCGGTTCTTGAGGAGTTTTGGGTGATTTGCTACTGCAAATCAGGGTCTCCATGTGCATTTCAAGCAACAACAAAGCAAGCATCCATAAGCACTATTGTAAAGTGTTTTTCTTTACTTGTATTGCATTTCATTAGTATAATTGCTTTTTATTTGTTGTATTACTTAGTGTAATCATTTGTATGAGGTTTCTCCCCCTCCGACGTATTGTCGAGAAGGAGTTTATTATTTAGTGGTGTTTGTGGCATCACTAGAGCTCTTTAGAGTTCGATCCGCGGAGTATGAACCATTCGGTTTCGAACCACATTATATCATTGTGTTTGCGTGTTTGTACCATGTTATTGTTTTTATTGTTATTATTCTGCTCTGCACTAACAAGATTATAGACGATCAAACATGAACAAATTCCATCAAGCATCGAAATGTTCTATTCACCCCCCCTCTAGCGGTCACTGAATCCTCTATAGTATGAAGTCTAGATGGGTCGAGTGGACCGGACATCTGGCATGAAGACCGATTAGGTTAGGAGATCGGACAATCGACATAAAGTCTAACTGGGTTAGGGAGATCGGACAACTGGTGGAAGCCTTGGTTAGTTAGATTGGAAGTCAAGTATGGTAAGTCTAGCTGGACAGCTGGCAGATAAGCCTTGAGTGAAGAGGTGAGGTCGAGTCCTCTGTAGGGGTGCAAGGTAGGCATCGATCCGACGGATAGTCCATGTGGGACTAAGAAGTCAAGATCGGATAGTATTACTACTGCCAATTCATATTATATTATATATTGTGATAATATGATTTTGTAAGTTTCTAGTCGACTAGAAAGAATCCAGTCGATTGGAAAGAATATAGTCGACTGGAATACTCATATGGCAGTTTTGAGCTGGTGATTGACTGAAGATCTGGCGACTGAGATGGAAAGAACTCCAGTCGACTTGAAAGGCAAATTTCCTAATGCATAGACGGGTGACCTGGATTCGACTGGACCAGGTCCAGTCGACTGGAAAAGCTGATGTACCAAATTGACGAGGTGATTTGGAGTTGACTAGAGGGTGTTTCAGTCGACTTGAATTGGCTTATAAAAGAAATGGTGGACCAGCTCCAAGGAGAAAAACTCTACTACATCCAAGTGCTGTTACAAGTGTTCTTCATCTGTAAAAACTTCATCACATTGCAACGCCACAACTCTGACACTCCGAGCTCCATTTCAAAAGCTACAAGTGTCGGTATATTTAATATTTTATTGTAGTTTCACGTTGTGTACTTTAATTCAAAAGAAGGTAGCTTGTTACCTTTCTCTTTATCTCTTGTAAAAAGCGAACCCCTCCGAAGTCGAGAGTTCTCAAGTTAGAGGACTTTTTAGTGATTGCCCATCAAGGTAGCTCTCGGAGAGCTATGGGCATTGGAGTAACAACTCTGCTAGAGTGGTGAACCAAGTAAAAATAATCTTGCCATATTTAATTTTCCACTGTAATTACTCTTGTATTTTAAAAAGAAAAAGAAAAGTTTTAAAAAGCTAAAAGAAAATTTTTATATTCTGAGATTCACCCCCCTCTCTTGGATAACTTCGATCCAACAATAACAAGCATTTTGAGTAAAATGGTTGTTCCTAATATCTCACCCCTATCTAGCAATACACAAACATTATTATTCCTAAAGTTTGTGTGAGATGTTCTCCCAAGATATCCCAATATATTTTTCCATTTCTCTTGTATTTATGGATTAGTCCTTAAGATCATGGGGAGTTTTTACTCAGCAACACACATTGCCAATTCTCTTCTTAAATAGCTGAATTCATTTTCTGGAAGAGGTTTTGTGAAAATATCAGTAAGATTAGCCTTTGACTTAACATAATTGAGTATGATGTCTCCTCTTGCTACATGACCCCTGCTGAAGTGATGTCTTACTTTAATGTGTTTCGTCCTAGAATGATGAACTTGGTTTTTAGTTAAATTTATAGTGCTAATGTTATCACAAAGAAATTGCACATTTTTATATGAAAACCCATAATCTTTCAGGGTATGAGTCCTCCATAACAATTGCGATACACTCTCTTCCATCGCTATATACTCAACCTCAGTTGTGGAGAGAGTGACACAATGTTGCTTTCTACTCGACCAACTAACTAATGCTGAACCTAGAAATTGACAGCCCCCGCTAGTACTTTTCTCATCTAGTTTGCATCCTGCATAATCGAAATCGGTATAGCCTACTAAATCAAAAGATTCAGTTCGAGGATACCACAATCCAACTGTTATGGTTGCTTTAAGATATCTCATAATTCTTTTAACCGCAACCCAATGAGACTCTTTCGCACACGATTGATATCGTGCATACATACCCACAACAAATACTATATCAGGTCTACTCATTGTAAGGTATAAAAGACTACCTATGGAACTTCTATAAAGTTTTAAATCAATTGATTGTCCATCTACATCATTGTCTAAGTGAGTGTTTTGTGCCATTGGGGGTTAAAACCTCCTTCACATTTTCCATGTTAAATTTTTTTAGCAATTCCATGGCATATTTTGATTTATAGATATGAATTCCTTCTTTAGTTTGTTTCATTTATAGTCTAAGGAAAAATGTCAATTCTCCTTCTAAGACTCATCTCAAACTCACTCTCCATGTGTTCTATGAATTCATTGAGGTAATCCCTATTGATTGAGCCACAAATTATGTCATCAACGTAAATTTGAGCTACAAATATACTTTCACCATTTCTTTTCTGAAATAGTGTGGGATCAATCTGACCTCTTCTAAAACCTCTTTCAACTAGGAAAGTTGACAACCTTTCGTCCTAAGCACGAGGTGCCTATTTCAACCCATAAAGAGCCTTCTTAAGCCTATATATGTGATTTGGAAATTCAGAATTTTCAAACCCCGGTGATTGATTAACATAAACTTCCTCCTTAATAAGACCATTTAAAAAATGTAGACTTCACATCCATTTGGTATAACTTGAAGCCTTTATATGTTGCAAATGCTAGCATAAGTCTTATGGATTCTAATCTTGCTACGGGTGCATAAGTTTCATCATAATCCAGTCCCTCAACTTGATTGTAACCTTTGACAACAAGCCTAGCCTTGTTTCTAACAATTTCTCCCTTACCATTCATTTTATTTTTAAATACCCATTTTGTGCCGATTATGGTGGCTTGATCAGGTCTTGGGACTAAATCCCAAATTTGACTTCTCTCAAATTGTCCCAATTCATCTTGCATTGCTATGATCCAGTCCGGATCTAGCTGTTAGTTATAGCCCTAAGAACCAATCATGTGATGGTTGAATAGGGAACATTTTGTATCATATTCTATAAAGGCAAAGGATTGGTTATTATATTTAAGTCTTGCTTGTGCCAGCTAAATTAAATATAGTAATGCCCTAGAAAAGTAGGTTCTTATCTACAGCACATCAATTGGTAGAATTGATTATGAGAGGTTGTAGAGAACACTTTCTAAATGTTCCTAGTCAAGTATTAATATGCAAGGGCAATATTAATACATAAAGACTAGCATGTAGGTCAATTGATGACTTGATCTCACAAGTCATGGATATATGATATCAAGTTGACACATGGGTATATATTAGAGAATATATACTGAACTAACCCGCCATGAGAAAGTTTCATGGATCGTTATATGAGTGTCATAAACTTTCTCATGTGACTATTGGTATGAATAGTCCTCAGACCTGAAGTCACTACGGTTCCCTACATAAGGAGTTATGTACTTTGGTATCGTCAAACGTCACCCGTAACAGGGTGGACCATAAAGGCGATTACTGGGTATATAACAAATTATGCGGAGGGATGTGAGTGATGTAGATGGGATCTATCCCTCTCATATGACGAGAGTGATATCGGTGGGCCCCTTGATTGAGTAGAACTACTAAAACGCATGACCATGCTCGAATGAGTCAATATGAGATATTGAGCTCATTTGTTTGAGTTAGTTTACTCAGGGATCAAGAAACACATAGATTGATCGAGGATGACACGGTCTATGCCTCATTGATCAATCTGATATCAAGGATAGAAGGACACGGTCATATATTATAGTAGTCACGGAAAGGTTAGTCGGATCTTGACTTATCTCGTAACTTGGTTAGCAATGATGTATTGCTAGATGCCGCTCATTGCTTGTGTATCTAAAAGAGTTTAGATCCACTGCCAACGTTATGAGAGCCTATAGGGTCACACACAAAGAGCATGATAATTAGAGGAATTAGAGTATTCTAGTTTAACTAGAATAATTTGGGAATAAGCTTAAGTACAAAATGGTTTTTGGACTTTAAGCTTAATGAGAATTTTAGCTAATTGATTTAATGAGATTAATTCAATATGTTACCTCATTGATTTAATAAGATTAATTCAATATGATAACATAAGCTTAATTGAATTAATAAGATTAATTCAATATGATAACATAAGCTTAATTGAATTAATAAGATTAATTCAATATGATAACATAAGCTTAATTGAATTAATAAGATTAATTCAACATGCATGAATGCCACATAAGAATGCCACATAAGCATGCCACCTAAGCATGCCACCTAAGCATCCACCTAAGCTAGATAAGGTGGAAGGAAACAAAATGGTTTTGTCTCCTTAAGTGGCCGGCAAAACAAATGTCCCAATGCAATGGATTGCATTGAATGTGTGGAGGTGAAAGGGTTTTTCCAACCCTATAAAAGACCCCATGGAGTGGCTGGCCAAAGATATTGTGGGTGTGGTTGTTGGGAGCTTGAGGCTTGGAGAGAGCTTGAGAGCTTATTGTTGTGTGGCTTTTGTGAGTGTAGCAAGAAGAGTAGTCTTCTTCTTCCCTTCTCTTTTTCCCTAGCTTCCTCTCCTTTAGGGACTTCTCTAGCAAGAAGTAAAGGAGAGCTCCTCTAGTTTTCTTTTGTGAGACAAGAGCTTGCTCGTGTGGATACATATAGAGGCACAGACACTTGAACGTGCTAAAGATCCAACAAACAAAAGGAAGAAGCGGGATTAACAAGGGCACGCAACAAAGGTAATCCTCTCCTATAAGATAGGCTTGGTTTAGAGAAATTTATTTTATACGAGTTTGCTTTCGCATGGATCACTTGGAAGGGATCCTAATTTTTCCGTTGCGCATATGCCATTTGGCATAAAGAATTCCCTACAGTGGTATCAGAGCCACTTGCGAAAGATCGTATAAAATAGGTTTTCTCTATTTTATATGTGATATAGAAGTAGGATAAATTTTATTATGAGTTGATAATTGCATTAGCAATTGTCAAACATAATAAAATATCCAATGTCTTTTAAAAGTTAAAATGACATGGTGCATGGTTATGGCCTAGTCCCAAAAGGTTTGTGAATGTGTGTGTGTTGTAATTCTTAAATCTGCGTGTCGTGCCTTCCTCCTAAAATTCTTGTTGTAAAATTAGTTTTAGACTCGAATGTAACTCGAGTATTTCTCCTTTTGTAATGTACAAAACAAAGATGGAGGGTCCATTGGAAGATGAGGTTACAAGGAGGAAGTCAACACACAAGACAACCAAAAGGAAGCACTTAGGAGAAGGTGTTGTCCCTAGGTTGACCAATCAATCTTTTCATTGGCTTGAGAAGATTGTAGAATAAGGGCCATAACCATGACACGCTTAGTTTAATATGTATGTGATGCATGTTAGTTTAGCTTGTATGTGATGCATGATTAGTTTAGCTTATATGTGATGTATGCTAATATGTATATGATACATGTTTATTTCTTAATAAGTCAAAAACGATATGCCTACCAAAGCTTGGTACTCACTACTTCCTCGATCATTTGTTATTGGGTTTGCCAAAGCAAAGCAATGCATTTTATCTTGGAAGAGTGCGAGTGGACAATTGTGATGTCCCGCTATCAAACTTGGTTAAGACTTAATTAAGTTTTCTTAATTAGTTAAGAAAGTAGAGGCATATATTAGCTTTGAACATAAGTTTTAAAATTAGTTTTATGTGATTTTCGAACATCGCTTTGTCTTAGAAGTGGTCGTTGCTCCGATATCCAAGAAGGCCCTATGCCTGCCACACACCGAAGTGGTTTAGGAATAAACACTAAACTAATCTAAAACTTAACCAAAGCTATTAAAGAGTTACATCAGATGTAATTGGCAAAAGATTGCCTACCTAATTATACTACGTCTTGGGCGATTAGCCAAAGCTAACTCAAGGCAATTATAATGTGGATCTTTATCCCATATAAATTTATAGCTAAATAGTAGCTATGAGAATTTAGTAGAGCCTCATTTAATTAAAGGCCTAATTAAATGATTTAGGTAAGATACTTAACTTTGCATTTTAATGTTGTAGATCACCATGTCATCTAACACGACACACCCCCTCAACTTGCGATCTGACCATGAGAAGGACAAGCTCAATGGAGCAAACTTTCTTGACTGGTATAGGAACTTGAGGATTATCCTCAAGCAAGAACGCAAAGTATGTCCTAGAGCATCTACCACCTGAAACACCCGCCCATGCGTACATTATCTTTGAAAAGGATGCTTATAAGAAGCATCAAGATGACGCATTAGATGTGTCATGTCTTATGCTTGCCACCATGAACTCGAGCTTGGAAGGAACATGAGAACATGGATGCCTATGATATGGTTGAGCACTTGACACAACTATATCAAGGACAAGCTAGGCACGAGCGTTTTGAAGTGTCTAAGGCTCTTTTTGCATGCAAGATGCAAGAAGGAACACCTGTAGGAACTCACGTACTCAAAATGATTGGGTACGTTGAGAACCTTGAAAGACTAGGTTTTCCACGAGCCAAGAATTGGCCGATGTTATCCGCAATCGTTGCGGAAGCATATAATCAATTCGTCATGAATTATAACATGAATGAAATTGATAAACTTTGCTCGAGATTCTCGATGTTAAGAATCACAACCGAATCTCAAAAAGAAAGTTAGCAACGTACTAATGGTCAAGAAGGGCAAAGGTAAGCGCAAAGGCAAGGGTAAGACCCAAGCCAAAGGCAAGGCCAATTCATCCACTTCAAAGGGTAAAGGTAAAGTACCTAAGGAAGGGGACTGCTTCCATTGCGGTGAGGTGAGACTGACTTGAGGAAGTAAAGAATAAAAGAAGTGGGACTTCTGCCTCAGGTATACACGTTATAGAAGTTAATCTATCTATTTCTTCTACATGGGTATTAGATACCGGATGTGCATCTCACATTTGTAATAATGTGCAGGGACAGAGAAATAGTAGACAAATGGCAAAAGGCGAAGTAGACCTACGAGTAGGCAATGGCGCAAAAGTTGCTACTGTAGCTGTAGGAATATATTCTTTGTCTTTGCCCACTGGGCTTATCTTAGAACTAGAGGAGTGCTTATATGTACCTGCATTGACAAAGAACATAATTTCTGTATCTTGTTTAGACAAGAAAAAATTTTCTTTTATAATAAAGGACAAATGTTGTTCCATTTATTTAAATGAAATGTTCTATTGTAATGCACCACTTATGAATGGTCTCTATGTTCTAGATTTAGAAAACCCAATTTATAACGTAAATACCAAGCGGTTCAAATCGAATGATTCGAACCAAACATATCTCTGTCACTGTCGCCTAGGTCACATAAATGAAAAACGCATATCCCAACTCCATAAAGATGGATTATTGGACTCATTTGATTTTGAATCATATGAGGTATGCGAATCTTGCCTTTTAGGAAAGATGACTAAAACTCCATTTAGTGGACATGGCGAGAGAGCGACGGACTTGTTAGGACTCATACATACTGATGTATGTGGGCCTTTCAATGTCGAAGCCAGAGGAGGCTATAAGTACTTTATTACTTTCACTGATGATATGAGTAGATTTGGCTACTTATATTTGATGAGACATAAGTCAGAATCCTTTGAAAGGTTCAAAGCATTCAAGAATGAAGTACAAAACCAACTTGGTAAGCGTATTAAGCTACTTCGATCAGATCGAGGTGGTGAATACCTTAGTCAAGAGTTTCGTGATCACCTGGCTGAGTGTGGGATAATATCCCAACTCACTCCCCCTGGAACACCACAATGGAATGGTGTATCTGAGAGGAGAAATCGTACTATATTAGATATGGTACGATCAATGATGAGCCAGACTGATCTACCTACTTCCTTTTGGGGACTAGCTCTAGAGACAGCCGCTTTCACACTTAATCGCGTCCCATCAAAAGCCGTAGAAAAGACACCATATACGATATGGACTGGGAAGAGTCCCAAAATGTCTTTTATAAAGATTTGGGGTTGTGAAGCTTATGTAAGACGTCAAGTCTCAGATAAACTAGGACCCAAATCAGATAAGTGTTATTTTGTCGGATATCCCAAGGAAACTAAGGGATATTACTTTTACAATCCCACACTTGGCAAGGTGTTTGTTGCCAGAAATGCTGTCTTTCTAGAAAGAGAATTTATTTCTAGAAAAACTAGTGGGAGTAAAATTCATCTTGAAGAAGTTCAAGATGACGATAACACTAAGGCTTCGATGGAAAATGAACAGGAACCACAAAGTGTTGTGGATGAGGAAATTGTTGCCCAAAGAGTTGTGGAACAAACACCTGTTCAAGTAGACCAACCTCTTCGTAGATCTGACAGGATCCGTCGTCAACCCGAGAGATATTCTTTTCTCTTGACTGACAATGGTGAGGTATTGCTTGTCGATCTTGACGAGCCTACATCCTATCAAGAAGCTATGATGAGCCCAGATTCTGAGAAATGGCTAGAGGCCATGAGATCCGAAATGGAATCCATGTACACTAACCAAGTATGGACTTTGGTTGATCCACCTGAAGGGCTAAAACCCATTGGGTGTAAGTGGGTCTTTAAAGTAAAGACTGACATGGATGGTAATAAGCATACCTATAAAGGTAGATTGGTGGCTAAAGGATTCAAACAAATTCATGGTATTGACTATGATGAAACCTTTTCACCAGTTGCGATGCTTAAATCCATTCGGATCATACTTGCTATTGCAGCCTACCACGATTATGAGATCTGGCAGATGGATGTCAAAACCATTTTTTTGAATGGAAAGCTACTCGAGGATGTGTACATGACACAACCTGAGGGTTTTGAAGATCCAGAGCATCCTGGAAAGGTATGCAAACTGCAAAGGTCCATTTATGGACTAAAGCAAGCCTCTCGAAGCTGGAATCTTCGATGCAATGATGCAATCAAAGAGTTTGGTTTCATCAAGAATGAAGATGAACCTTGTGTCTACAAGAGAAATAGTGGGAGCACAGTTGTATTTCTTGTCTTGTATGTAGATGACATACTTCTCATCGGAAATGATATTCTCTCACTCCAGTCTGTGAAGATGTGGTTAGGGAATTGTTTCTCGATGAAAGACTTAGGTGAAGCTGCCTATATTCTAGGCATCAAGATCTATAGAGATAGATCTAAAAGATTACTTGGCCTAAGTCAGAGTACATACATGCGATCTTTCGCAAGTGGCTCTGATACCACTGTAGGGAAATCTCGTATGCCAAATGGCATATGCGCAACGGAAAATAGGATCCCTTCCAAGTGATCCATGCGAAAGCAAACTCGTATAAAATAAATTTCTCTAAACCAAACCTATCTTATAGGAGAGGATTACCTTTGTTGCGTGCCCTTGTTAATCCCGCTTTTCCTTTCGGTTTGTTGGATCTTTAGCACGTTCAAGTGTCCGTGCCTCTATACGTATCCACACGAGCAAGCTCTTGTCTCACAAGAGAAACTAGAAGAGCTCTCCTTTACTTCTTGCTAGAGAAGTCCCTAAAGGAGAGGAATCTAGGGAAGAAGAGAAAGGAGGAAGAAGACTACTCTTCTTGCTAGCCTACACTCACAAAGCCACACAACCAAAGCTTCCACCAAGCTCTCTCTCACAACCACACCACAATCACAATCCAAATGATGCTTTGGCCGGCCACTCCATGGGGCCTTTTATAGGGTTGGCAAAACCCTTTCACCTCCTACAATTTAATGCAATTCATTGCATTGAGACCCCTTTTGTTTTGGCCGGCCACTCCATGGGGCCTTTTATAGGGTTGGCAAAACCCTTTCACCTCCTACAATTTAATGCAATTCATTGCATTGAGACCCCTTTTGTTTTGGCCGGCCACTTAAGGAGACAAAAACCATTTTGTCCCCTTCCACCTTATCTAGCTTAGGTGGATGCTTAGGTGGCATGCTTATGTGGCATGCTTATGTGGCATTCTTATGTGGCATTCATGCATGTTGAATTAATCTTATTAATTCAATTAAGCTTATGTTATCATATTGAATTAATCTTATTAATTCAATTAAGCTTATGTTATCATATTGAATTAATCTTATTAAATCAATAAGGTAACATATTGAATTAATCTCATTAAATCAATTAGCTAAAATTCTCATTAAGCTTAAAGTCCAAAAACCATTTTGTACTTAAGCTTATTCCCATATTATTCTAGTTAAACTAGAATACTCTAATTCCTCTAATTATCATGCTCTTTGTGTGTGACCCTATAGGCTCACATAACGTTGGCAGTGGATCTAAACTCTTTTAGATGCACAAGCAATGAGCGGCATCTAGCAATACATCATTGCTACCCAAGTTACGAGATAAGTCAAGATCCGACTAACCTTTCCGTGACTACTATAATATATGACCGTGTCCTTCTATCCTTGATATCAGATTGATCAATGAGGCATAGACCGTGTCATCCTCGATCAATCTATGTGTTTCTTGATCCCTGAGTAAACTAACTCAAACAAATGAGCTCAATATCTCATATTGACTCATTCGAGCATGGCCATGCGTTTTAGTAGTTCTACTCAATCAAGGGGCCCACCGATATCACTCCCGTCATATGGAAGGGATAGATCCCATCTACATCACTCACATCCCTCCGCATAATTTGTTACATACCCATTAATCGCCTTTATGGTCCACCCTGTTACGGGTGACGTTTGACGATACCAAAGTACATAACTCCTTATGTAGGGAACCATAGTGACTTCAGGTCTAAGGACTATTCATACCAATAGTCACATGAGAAAGTTTATGACACTCATATAACGATCCATGAAACTTTCTCATGGCGGGTCAGTTCAGTATATATTCTTCAATATATACCCATGTGTCAACTTGATATCATATATCCATGACTTGTGAGATCAAGTCATCAATTGACCTACATGCTAGTCTTTATGTATTAATATTGCCCTTGCATATTAATACTCGACTAGGAACATTTAGGAAAGTGTTCTCTACAGCCTCTCATAATCAATTATGTCAATTGATGTGCTGTAGATAAGAACCTACTTTTCTAGGGCATTATTATATTTAAATTAGCAGGCACAAGCAAGATGTAAATATAATAACCAATCCTTTGCCTTTATAGAATATGATACAAAATGTTCCCTATTCAACCATCACATGATTGGTCCTAGGGCTTTAACTAACAATCTCCCACTAGCACTAGTACCAATCACTATGATATCTAATACCTAGTGACCTAGTGTGACCATCATGCTTCCTCTGTGCCAAAGCCTTGGTCAATGGATCTGCGATGTTAGCTTCTGTCGGTACTCTGCATATCCTCACATCTCCTCTATCGATGATCTCTCGAATGAGATGGAAGCGCCGCAGTATGTGTTTGGTCCGCTGATGTGATCGAGGTTCCTTAGCCTTTGCAATAGCCCCATTGTTGTCACAATAGAGGTCTATTGGATCTGCAATGCTAGGAACTACCCCAAGTTCACTGATGAACTTGCGGAGCCAAACAGCCTCCTTTGCTGCATCGGATGCGGCAATATACTCGTAGAATCAAGAATCGTGTCTCCGCTTGAACTCTTCCAGCTCACAGCTCCACCATTCAGGCAAAACACGTACCCCGATTGCGATCTATAGTCATCCGTGTCTGTTTGGAAGCTTGCATCACTGTAACCCTTTACAGTTAGCTCCTCATTGCCTCCAAATATCAGGAAATATTCTTTCGTTCTTCGTAAGTACTTAAGAATATTTTTGACTGCTATCCAGTGACTTTCACCGATCCGATCGGATCTACTGCGTCATGCTCAAAGCATCACGAGGCGTCGAGCAGTACAAAGCATGGCGTACATGATAGACCCTATAGGCGATGCATAAGGGATCTTATCCATGCGATCTCTCTCCTCCTTAGAAGAGGACATTGAGTCTTGAAAGACTCACACCATGTGATAAAGCGAAACCCTTTCTTAGAATTTTGCATAGCAAAATGATCTAGCACTTTATCAATGTATGTACTCGGACTTAGGCCAAGTAATCTTCTAGATCTATCTCTATAGATCTTGATGCCTAGAATATAGGCTTCACCTAAGTCTTTCATCGAGAAACAATTCCCTAACCACATCTTCACAGTGGGTGAGGAATATCATTTCCGATGAGAAGTATATGTCATCTACATACAAGACAAGAAATACAATTGTGCTCCCACTATTTCTCTTGTAGACACAAGGTTCATCTTCATTCTTGATGAAACCAAACTCCTTGATTGCATCATCGAATCGAAGATTCCGAGAGGCTTGCTTTAGTCCATAAATGGACCTTTGCGGTTTGCATACCTTTCGGGATGCTTTGGATCTTCAAAACCCTCGGGTTGTGTCATGTACACATCCTCGGTAGCTTTCCATTTGAAGCGGTTTTGACATCCATCTGCCAGATCTCATAATCATGGTAGGTGCAATAGCAAGTATGATCGAATGGATTTAAGCATCATAGCCCGGTGAAAAGGTTTCATCATAGTCAATACCATGAATTTGTTTGAATCCTTTAGCCACCAATCTACCTTTATAGGTATGCTTATTACCATCCATGTCAGTCTTTACTTTAAAGACCCACTTACACCCAATGGGTTTTACCCCTTGGTGGATCAACCAAAGTCCATACTTGGTTAGTGTACATGGATTCCATTTGGATCTCAAGGCCTCTAGCCATTTCTGGAATCTGGGCTCATCATAGCTTCTTGATAGGATGTAGGCTCATCAAGATCGACAAGCAATACTTCACCGTTATCGATTAAGAAAAGAATATCTCTCGGGTTGACAGCGGATCCTATTAGATCTCTGAAGAGGTTGGTCTACTTGAGCAGTGTTTGCTCCACAACTCTTTGGGCAACAAATTCCTCATCCACAACACTTTGTGGTGCTGTTCATTTTCCATGAAGCCTTAGTGTTATCATCATCTTGAACTTCTTCAAGATGAATTTTACTCCACTAGTATTTCTAGAAATAAATTCTCTTTCTAGAAGAGCGACATTTCGGCAACAAACACCTTGCCAAGTGTGGGATTGTAAAAGTAATATCCCTTAGTTTCCTTGGGATATCCTACAAAATAACACTTATCGATTTGGGTCCTTGTTTATGCGAGACTTGGCGTCTAACGTAAGCTTCACAACCCCAAATCTTTATAAAAGACATTTTGGGACTCTTCAGGTCCATATCGTATATGGTGTCTTTTCTCTGCTTTTGATGGAAGCGATTAAGTGTGGCGGCTGTCTCTAGAGCTAAACCCCAAAGGAAGTAGGTAGATCATCTGGCTCATCATTGATCGTACCATATCTAATAGAGTACGATTTCTCCTCTCGGATACACCATTCCATTGTGGTGTTCGGGGAGTGAGTTGGGATATTATCCCACACTCGGCCGGTGATCACGAAACTCTTGACTAAGGTATTCACCACCTCGATCCGATCGAAGTAGCTTAATCGCTTACCAAGTTGGTTTTGTACTTCATTCTTGAATTCTTTGAACTTTTCAAAGGATTCGACTTATGTCTCATCAAATATAAGTAGCCAAATCTACTCATCATCAGTGAAAGTAATAAAGTACTTATAGCCTCCTCTGGCTTCGACATTGAAAGGGCCACATACATCAGTATGTATGAGTCCTAACAAGTCCGTCGCTCTCTCGCCATGTCCACTAAATTGAGTTTTAGTCATCTTTCCTAAAAGACAAGACTCGCATACCACATATGATTCAAAATCAAATGAGTCCAATAATCCATCTTTATGGAGTTGGGATATGCGTTTTTCATTTATGTGACCTAAGCGTGATGCGAAGATATGTCAGTTCAAATCATTCGATTTGAACCGTTTGGTATTTACGTTATAAATTGGGTAATCTAAATCTAGAACATAGAGACCATTCATAAGTGGTGCATTACAATAGAACATATCATTTAAATAAATGGAACAACATTTGTCCTTTATTATAAAAGAAAAGTTTTTCTTGTCTAAACAAGATACAGAAATTATGTTCTTTGTTAATGCGGGTACATAGAAGCACTCCTCTAGTTCTAAGATAAGCACAGTGGGCAAAGACAAAGAATATGTTCCTCTGACTCGTTGACAACTTTTGCGCCATTGCCTACTCGTAGGTCCACTTCACCCTTTGCCATTATTCTACTATTTCTCAGTCCCTGCAAATTATTTCAATTGTGAGATGCACATCCGGTATCTAATACCCATGTAGAAGAAATAGATAGATTAACTTCTATTTCGTGTATACCTGAGGCAGAAGTCCCACTTCTCTTGTTCTTTACTTCCTCAAGGTAGACTTTGCAGTTCCGCTTCCAGTGTCCAGTCTCACCGCAATGTAAGCAGTCCCCTTCCTTAGGTACTTTACCTTTACCCTTTGAAGTGGATGAATTGGCCTTGCCTTTGGCTTGGGTCTTACCCTTGCCTTTGCGCTTACCTTTGCCCTTTTTGACCATTAGTACATTACTAACTTTCTTCTTGAGATTTGGTTGTGATTCTTAACATCGAGAATCTCGAGCAAAGGTTTATCAATTTCATTCATGTTATAATTCATGACGAATTGATTGTATGCTTAAAACGATTGCGGATAACATCGATTGCCAATTCTTGGCTCGATGGAAAACCTAGTCTTTCAAGGTTTTCAACGTACCCAATCATTTAGTCGTGAGTTCCTAGTGTTCCTTCTTGCATCTTGCATGCAAAAGAGCCTTAGACACTTCAAAGCGCTCGTGCCTAGCTTGTCCTTGATATAGTTGTTTCAAATGCTCAACCATATCATAGGCATCCATGTTCTCATGTTGCTTCTGAAGCTCAGAGTGCATGGGGGCAAGCATAAGGCATGACACATCTAATCCGTCATCTTGATGCTTCTTATAAGCATCCTTTTCGACGCAGTGGCCGTAGGGCGGGTATTTGAGTAGCCTCGCCATATAGTTTGCGTTCTTGCTTGAGGATAATCCTCAAGTTCCTATACCAGTCAAGAAAGTTTGCTCCATTGAGCTTGTCCTTCTCAAGGACAGATCGCAAGTTGAGGGGGTGTATCGTGTTAGATGACATGGTGATCTACAACATTAAAATGCAAAGTTAAGTATCATACCTAAATCATTTAATTAGGCCTTTAATTAAATGAGGCTCCCACTAAATTCTCATAGCTACTATTTAGCTATAAATTTATATGGGATAAAGATCCACATCATAATTCGTCTTGAGTTAGCTTTGGCTAATCGCCCAAGACGTAGTATAATTAGGTAGGCAATCTTTTGCCAATTACATCTGATGTAACTCTTTAATAGCTTTGGTTAAGTTTTAGATTAGTTTAGTGTTTATTCCTAAACCAGCTTCCAGGCTGTGGCGAGGCACAGGGGCCTTCTTGGATATCGGAGCAACGACCACTTCTAAGACAAAGCTGATGTTCGGAAATCACACAAAACTAATGTTAATACTTATGTTCAAAGCTAATATATGCCTCTACTTTCTTAACCAATTAAGAAAACACTTAATTAAGTCTTAACCAAGGTGATAGCGGGACATCACGATTGTCCACTCTCACCCCTCCAAGATAAAATGCATTGCTTTGCTTTGGCAAACCCAATAACAAATGATCGAGGAAGTAGTGAGTACCAACTTTGGTAGGCATATCGTTTAGACTTATTAAGGAATAAACATGTATCATATACATATTAGCATACATCACATATAAGCTAAACTAATCATGCATCACATACAAGCTAAACTAACATGCATCACATACATATTAAACTAACGTGTCATGGTTATGGCCCTTATTCTACAATCTTCTCAAGCCAATGAAAAGATTGATTGGTCAACCTAGGGATAGCATCTTCTCCTAAGTGCTTCCTTTTGGTTGTCTTGTGTGTTGACTTCCTCCTTGTAACCTCATCTTCCAATGGACCCTCCATCCTTGTTTTGTACATTACAAAAGGAGAAATACTCGAGTTACATTCGAGTCTAAAACTAATTTTACAACAAGAATATTAGGAGAAAGGCACGACACGCAGGCCGTATTAAGAATTACAACACACAATCACAAACTCTTTGGGACTAGGCCATAACCATGCACCATGTCATTTTAACTTTTAAAAGACATTGGATATTTTATTATGTTTGAAAATTTGCTAATGCAATTATCAACTCATAATAAAATTTATCCTACTTCTATATCACATATAAAATAGAGAAAACCTATTTTTATACGATCTTTCGCAAGTGGCTCTGATACCACTGTAGGGAATCTCGTATGCCAAATGGCATATGCGCAACGGAAAATAGGATCCCTTCCAAGTGATCCATGCGAAAGCAAACTCGTATAAAATAAATTTCTCTAAACCAAACCTATCTTATAGGAGAGGATTACCTTTGTTGCGTGCCCTTGTTAATCCCGCTTTTCCTTTCGGTTTGTTGGATCTTTAGCACGTTCAAGTGTCCGTGCCTCTATACGTATCCACACGAGCAAGCTCTTGTCTCACAAGAGAAACTAGAAGAGCTCTCCTTTACTTCTTGCTAGAGAAGTCCCTAAAGGAGAGGAATCTAGGGAAGAAGAGAAAGGAGGAAGAAGACTACTCTTCTTGCTAGCCTACACTCACAAAGCCACACAACCAAAGCTTCCACCAAGCTTCTCAAGCTCTCTCTCACAACCACACCACAATCACAATCCAAATGATGCTTTGGCCGGCCACTCCATGGGGCCTTTTATAGGGTTGGCAAAACCCTTTCACCTCCTACAATTTAATGCAATCCATTGCATTGAGACCCCTTTTGTTTTGGCCGGCCACTTAAGGAGACAAAAACCATTTTGTCCCCTTCCACCTTATCTAGCTTAGGTGGATGCTTAGGTGGCATGCTTATGTGGCATGCTTATGTGGCATTCTTATGTGGCATTCATGCATGTTGAATTAATCTTATTAATTCAATTAAGCTTATGTTATCATATTGAATTAATCTTATTAATTCAATTAAGCTTATGTTATCATATTGAATTAATCTTATTAAATCAATAAGGTAACATATTGAATTAATCTCATTAAATCAATTAGCTAAAATTCTCATTAAGCTTAAAGTCCAAAAACCATTTTGTACTTAAGCTTATTCCCATATTATTCTAGTCAAACTAGAATACTCTAATTCCTCTAATTATCATGCTCTTTGTGTGTGACCCTATAGGCTCACATAACGTTGGCAGTGGATCTAAACTCTTTTAGATGCACAAGCAATGAGCGGCATCTAGCAATACATCATTGCTACCCAAGTTACGAGATAAGTCAAGATCCGACTAACCTTTCCGTGACTACTATAATATATGACCGTGTCCTTCTATCCTTGATATCAGATTGATCAATGAGGCATAGACCGTGTCATCCTCGATCAATCTATGTGTTTCTTGATCACTGAGTAAACTAACTCAAACAAATGAGCTCAATATCTCATATTGACTCATTCGAGCATGGCCATGCGTTTTAGTAGTTCTACTCAATCAAGGGGCCCACCAATATCACTCCCGTCATATGGAAGGGATAGATCCCATCTACATCACTCACATCCCTCCGCATAATTTGTTACATACCCAGTAATCGCCTTTATGGTCCACCCTGTTACGGGTGACGTTTGACGATACCAAAGTACATAACTCCTTATGTAGGGAACCATAGTGACTTCAGGTCTAAGGACTATTCATACCAATAGTCACATGAGAAAGTTTATGACACTCATATAACGATCCATGAAACTTTCTCATGGCGGGTCAGTTCAGTATATATTCTCCAATATATACCCATGTGTCAACTTGATATCATATATCCATGACTTGTGAGATCAAGTCATCAATTGACCTACATGCTAGTCTTTATGTATTAATATTGCCCTTGCATATTAATACTCGACTAGGAACATTTAGAAAAGTGTTCTCTACAGCCTCTCATAATCAATTCTGCCAATTGATGTGCTGTAGATAAGAACCTACTTTTCTAGGGCATTATTATATTTAAATTAGCAGGCACAAGCAAGATGTAAATATAATAACCAATCCTTTGCCTTTATAGAATATGATACAAAATGTTCCCTATTCAACCATCACATGATTGGTCCTAGGGCTTTAACTAACACTATCATGTACGCCATGCTTTTTACTCGTCCTGACGTCTCGTATGCTTTGAGCATGACGAGTAGATACCAGTCGGATCCAGGTGAAAGTCACTGGATAGCAGTCAAAAATATTCTTAAATACTTACGAAGAACGAAAGAATATTTCCTGATATTTGGAGGCAATGAGGAGCTAGCTGTAAAGGGTTACAGTGATGCAAGCTTCCAAACAGACAAGGATGACTATAGATCGCAATCGGGGTACGTGTTTTGCCTGAATGGTGGAGCTGTGAGCTGGAAGAGTTCAAAGCAGGACACAGTTGCTGATTCTACAACAGAAGCCGAGTATATTGCTGCATCTGATGCAAAGGGTGAACTTGGGGTAGTTCCTAGCATTGCGGATCCAATAGACCTCTATTGTGACAACAATGGGGCTATTGCACGAGCTAAGGAACCTCGATCACATCGTGGACCAAACACATCTTGCGGCGCTTCCATCTCATTCGAGAGATCATCGATAGAGGAGATGTGAGGATATGCAGAGTACCCGAAGCTAACATCGCAGATCCATTGACCAAGGCTTTGTACGGAGGAAGCATGATGGTCACACTAGGTCACTAGGTATCAGATATCATAGTGATTGGTACTAGTGCTAGTGGGAGATTGTTAGTTATAGCCCTAAGAACCAATCATGTGATGGTTGAATAGGGAACATTTTGTATCATATTCTATAAAGGCAAAGGATTGGTTATTATATTTAAGTCTTTCTTGTGCCAGCTAAATTAAATATAGTAATGCCCTAGAAAAGTAGGTTCTTATCTACTGACACATCAATTGTAATTGATTATGAGAGGCTGTAGAGAACACTTTCTAAATGTTCCTAGTCAAGTATTAATATGCAAGGGCAATATTAATACATAAAGACTAGCATGTAGGTCAATTGATGACTTGATCTCACAAGTCATGGATATATGATATCAAGTTGACACATGGGTATATATTGGACAATATATACTGAACTGACCCGCCATGAGAAAGTTTCATGGATCGTTATATGAGTGTCATAAACTATCTCATGTGACTATTGGGATGAATAGTCCTCAGACCTGAAGTCACTACGGTTCCCTACATGAGTTATGTATACTTTGTATCACAAACGTCACCCGTCAAAGTGGTGAAATTATGCGGAGGGATGTGAGTGATGTAGATGGGATCTATCCTCTCATATGGCGAGTGATATCGGTGGGCCTTGATTGAGTAGAACTACTAAAACGCATGGCCATGCTCGAATGAGTCAATATGAGATATTGAGCTCATTTGTTTGAGTTAGTTTACTCAGGGATCAAGAAACACATAGATTGATCGAGGATGACACGGTCTATGCCTCATTGATCAATCTGATATCAAGGATAGAAGGACACGGTCATATATTATAGTAGTCACGGAAAGGTTAGTCGGATCTTGACTTATCTCATAACTTAGGTAGCAATGATGTATTGCTAGATGCCGCTCATTGCTTGTGTATCTAAAAGAGTTTAGGTCCACTGCCAACGTTATGAGAGCCTATAGGGTCACACACAAAGAGCATGATAATTAGAGGAATTAGAGTATTCTAGTTTGACTAGAATAATTTGGGAATAAGCTTAAGTACAAAATGGTTTTTGGACTTTAAGCTTAATGAGAATTTTAGCTAATTGATTTAATGAGATTAATTCAATATGTTACCTCATTGATTTAATAAGATTAATTCAATATGATAACATAAGCTTAATTGAATTAATAAGATTAATTCAATATGATAACATAAGCTTAATTGAATTAATAAGATTAATTCAATATGATAACATAAGCTTAATTGAATTAATAAGATTAATTCAACATGCATGAATGCCACATAAGAATGCCACATAAGCATGCCACCTAAGCATGCCACCTAAGCATCCACCTAAGCTAGATAAGGTGGAAGGAAACAAAATGGTTTTGTCTCCTTAAGTGGCCGGCCAAACAAATGTCCCAATGCAATGGATTGCATTGAATGTGTGGAGGTGAAAGGGTTTTTCCAACCCTATAAAAGACCCCATGGAGTGGCTGGCCAAAGATATTGTGGGTGTGGTTGTTGGGAGCTTGAGGCTTGGAGAGAGCTTGAGAGCTTATTGTTGTGTGGCTTTTGTGAGTGTAGCAAGAAGAGTAGTCTTCTTCTTCCCTTCTCTTTTTCCCTAGCTTCCTCTCCTTTAGGGACTTCTCTAGCAAGAAGTAAAGGAGAGCTCCTCTAGTTTTCTTTTGTGAGACAAGAGCTTGCTCGTGTGGATACATATAGAGGCACGGACACTTGAACGTGCTAAAGATCCAACAAACAAAAGGAAGAAGCGGGATTAACAAGGGCACGCAACAAAGGTAATCCTCTCCTATAAGATAGGCTTGGTTTAGAGAAATTTATTTTATACGAGTTTGCTTTCGCATGGATCACTTGGAAGGGATCCTAATTTTTCCGTTGCGCATATGCCATTTGGCATAAAGAATTCCCTACACTAGCAAGGCTTCATCAATTACTTTTGGCTCAAATTCAAAGATTAATGCTACTTGATTTACTTCATACCTAAACAATGATCTAGTCCTCACCCCATGATGGATGTCTCCAACAACTTGGTCTAAGGGATGACAAGAGACAAACCTAGTGGATCTTGGTACTTGAGATGTTTCTTATACTTCACTGTTTGGCACAAGCTCAAGCGATGACCCTTCTAACCTAGGTCTTTCATTATCAGAGCCAAATCTAACTCCCCCTACATTGGTATTCTCATTCAAACTCAATATCTTGAATTCAAACACAACTTCATCGCTCTCTTCCTTAGAATCGATTTGCGCTTTACTTTCTTCAAAAACTACATTTGACGATTCCTCCACCAAATCTATTCTTTTGTTGTAAACTCGATAAGCCTTACTTGTTAGGGAATATCCTACAAGGATACCTTCATCCGCTTTAGTAGTGAATTTCCCTAAATGATCCTTAGTGTTTAAAATGAACACCTTGCAACCAAATACCCTAAGTTGTTTGATTGTTGGTGGTTTTCCAAACCATAGTTTGTGAGGTGTTTTTCCTAAGAATCTATGTATCAAAACTCTATTTTGTAGATAGCATGCAATATTTATAGCCTCAACCCACAAGTAGCTAGGAAGAGCATATTCGTTTAGCATGCTCCTTGCAACTTCTTATAAGACTCTATTCTTCCTCTCTACCACACCATTTTGTTGTGGTGTCCTAGGAGTGAAGAATTCATGTTTGTACCATTTTTCTAGACAAAAATCCTTAAACCTCATGTTTTCAAATTCTCCTCCATGATCACTTCTAATTGTTTTAATTGTTGTATTTTTCTCGTTCTCAATTCTTCTACAAAAAGGGATAAAAATTTCTAGTGTTTGATTCTTAAGTTTGAGAAAGAAAGTTCATGTATATCTAGTATAATCATCTACTACCACCAAGAAATATCTACTACCATTAAGAGAATTAGTTGAGCTACTATCAAACAAATCCATGTGCAATAAATCTAAACCACTTGACATACTTACAGTGTTTTTTTTTGTGTGATGCTTTTACTTGTTTACCTTTTTGACATGCATCATATAGTTTTGTTGGGATGTATACTGAAAGCCTAGCTTTTTTGTATGAACATTTTTATTTTGAAATAAGAATCACATGATCATTGTTTGCACTTTATATTTATTATATGTGTGCATATTGTCTAATACTTTACATTGTAGATAACATGGTGCTTGGTGTGGCACAGAAGATCATGTTATCAGTCCCTTGTAGAATATAAGTAGAGGCTCACAACCAAGATGGTTTTGGACAAACCATTGGCATGGTTGTAGTGTAGCTTGGTATTGTTTTGTCTTGAACATAGAGTTACACTAGTACACTTAGGTGTATTGAGCAGGACCGACATAGAGGTGATTCAATTTATTGCTGACTACATAATTGAATCGGACCTCGGATATTATGTTGTACATGCTCTTAATCCCGATATAATAACGGGCACATGTACTTAATATTTATTTCTTTGATTTACAAAAGGGTGAGATTTATATGGATTAAATCAATATGCCCGGTAAGTTGGGAAATGATATTATTTACATGGTGTGCCATTGATTATAGGAGGAAACCGTGTCCTATATATTAGGTTGATGATGTCCCCTTGAGGATCTCATAAGGTTCATCATGTAAACCCTGCAGGTTGACTTAGTCAACATGATGATAAGGTTGAGTGGTACTACTCGAGGAGTTAGATGTTAATTGATTGATGGTCAGTAAATCAATTAATTGACGGACATTCGATATCTTAAACACGGGGAGATGGATGTACAAATAATGTATGGAGCCCATATTAATTTATGGGGGTTGGTGAGGTAATTCAATGATGATTCTCTAGTGGAATGGAATATCATTGATGGATCAAGTTTGTGTGGTTCCGATCCATCGGGTGGCCAAGATCCAACTCCTCCTCATAGTCCCTATCGTAGCCTAATATAAACCTCATGAAGTCTAGATCCAATGATGGAAAACAAAACTCTAGATCCGACGGTTGAGATTAAATCTCTACATCCGACGGTTGAGATTAAATCCCTAGAACCGACGGTGGAGATTAAATTTCTAGATCCGACGGTTGAGATTAAATCTCTAGATCCGACGGTTGAGATTAAATCCCTAGATCCGACGGTGGAGATTAAATCTCTAGATCCGACAGTTGAGATTAAATCTCTAGATCCGACGGTTGAGATTAAATCTCTAGATCCGACGGTTGAGATTAAAAGGAGGCTTAAGCCTAACTCTATAAATAAGACTTAGGGCTTGGGCGGCAAGAGCATGAGAAGGAATTCTAGGGTTTGCTCTCTTTAGCTTGGGTGGCAAGGGAGATTAGGGTTTGGTTCCTTGGTTGGGCGGCTAGGGTTTGGAAGTTGGAGTGGGCGGCAACTATAGGAGAGGTGCTCTTCTTCTTCCTAAGGGGTGGCAGGCTCTTACCTCTTCTTCCCTCTACCTTGGTCGGGGCTCAACCGATTCCTCTTCTCCTCTTCTTTTCCTCTTGGCCGGCGGCACAAAGGAGCTCGGGATTGTTCCCATGTTCGGTTCCTTGGTTGGCCATCTTGTTCTCCTTTTCTTGTGGCCGGCGGCATCAAGCCTTTGTGGCTTGGTGGTTGGCTCAAGCAAGAAGGGAAAGAGAGTTCTTCTTTCTTTCGATTGAAGAAGATCTAGGAAGCTTCAACTTGTGGAGGATCTTCGCCCACACGAAGTCTACAAGGAGGTTGGGACATACGATAGAAGATCGAGAGGTATAAAAGTTTTACAAGTTTTATTATTGATCTTTGCATGTTCTTGTTAATATGTTTGTATGTGTTGATTATACATGTCTACATCCATATGTATTTGTATAATCATGGACCCCGAAGATAAACACAAAAACCGGCGATCTGTCCATCGTCTCTTCCGCGGCTAACCGACTAGAAGAGTTTAGTTGCTTGAACAACCAGTTTGTCCAAGCGATTGCTCAAGTCGTTAGCACGACGACGAATTGGTTGAGCTTAGGAAACTCATCCCATCCGGATTAGTTTTTATTAGTGAAAATTTTAATCCGGGGACATGGGAGCCAACGAGCCTCCGAGCAATGCCATCAAGTTTGTCCTTCTCGTACTTGAGCAACCGTAGTCCTCGCACAAGTTCTTTCTCAGCAACCTCTTAATGTTCTTCATGTTGACGTGTGTGAGTCTTCGATGCCACAACCATGATTCATCTTCTTTGGAAAAAAGACACTTCACATGCATGTTAGTAGCACTACTAAACTGAACTTGATAGATATTCTCCTTCCAAGTTTCTACTAACATGGTAGTGTTGGATTCATTATGTTTAATTAGGCATTGAGTTGAATAAAATTCAACTCTATACATCACATAATTGACTAACACTCAAAAGATTAAAAGTCATTCCCTTAACTAGCAGGACATCCTTAATCCTAAATTGTTCAGAAATAAAAATGTATCCCACTCCTATGATTTTTAGTTTACCAGTATTACCAAAAGAAATAGTACCTCTATTTTTGTTTTTAATTGTAGCAAACTTTGACGGGTCCCCGATCATGTGCTTGGAGCATCCACTATCCACAAACCATATCATCGAGCACTCCCCCTTGATCAATACCTATTCAAACACGAAACACAAGATCTTTTGGAACTCATATTTTGGGTCCGTTAGCATTCACAACATATTGTTTTGGTATCCATGCTTTAGTTACTTTTGCTTTAACACTATGAGTTCTATTAACTAAAGACATGAAGCTAAATTCCTTTTGTTTCAGCTTGTATCCTATTCCAGCTTTGTTGTAGACTGCCCTTTGAGCATCTAGAATCATATTAAGGGTTTTATAGCTCGTTGTGAACTTCTCAAGTGTGCACTTGAGATCGTCAACTTGTGCTCTCAAAGAGTTGTTCTTTTCTCTAAGTTCCTCCACCCCAGATTTCAAAACCTTAACCTTATTCTTGAATCTATTTAAGACATTAGTTAAACATGCTATCATTTCATATAACTTATCAAGTTCAGGAGAAGTTACCTCATCATCATCAGATGATGATGTGTCTTTCGATGATGTTCCGGTCTTACTCTCATCTTCTTCTGAATCTGAATTGTTAAAAGCTATTAGAGCAGCATGCTTGGTTCCTTTTTCTTCAACTTCCTTCTCTGAGGAGCTGGAAGAAGATTCATCCCATGTATCCTTCAATGCCTTCTTCCTTCTCAGCTTGTCCTCTTTCTTTATGAGTTCAGGACACTCACTTTTGATATGCCCCTTCCTGTTACATTCAGAGCATACAACATCAGTTTTGCCTCTAAATTTAGTTGATGTCTTACCTTTCTTCTTGTCCGTGAAAATTTTCTTCACGTCCTTCTTGTTGTATTTTTTGCTTCTCCTCATCATTCTCCTCACAAATTAACTATCTCACTGGAGGAGGATTCATTATTGCCATCACTGCTTGACTCGGATGAGGATGAAGATGACTCCCTCTTCTTCTCCTTTTTCTTGTCCTCCTTGTATAGCTCACCTGCAATAAAAGCAATACCATTCTCTTTTGGACCTTATTAACTTGTTCATGTAGGTCCATTTCACAAAATAACTCATCTAGTTTTACTGTTGATAGATCCCTTGACACTTTGTAGGCATCTACCATAGATGACCACAAAGCATTTTGGGGAAAAGATTTCAGAACATACCTTATCGTATCTCGGTTTTCTAGACTTTCTCCAACTGAATGAAGACCATTTAGCAGTTCCTTGAACTTACCGTGTAGTTCATCAACAGTTTCCCCATCCCTCATAACAAAGTTTTGCAGCTGGTTCATATAGAGATCTTGTTTCACTATGCTCGAGTTTCTTGTGCCTTCATTAAGCTCTATCATCTTGTTTTAGAGATCTTGTGTGATGTTGAACGAACCAATTTTGTTGAGCTGGTCCTTCGCTAAGCCACATTGCAGAGTTACGGTGGCCATGGAATTTTCTTGCGCCTTGCATCTTTGTTCGACAGTCCACCATGTAGATTCAAGGACCCTTCCTTCTGCGTCCATGGGTGGTGTGAAGCCTTCCATCATGGAGAACCACATATCTATCTTAGTCATGAGATAGTACTCCATTCAGCTTTGCTAGTACTAAAAGTTGGTTCCGTCGAAGAAGGGAGGTCAATTTGTGTTGTAGCCCTCTTGCATTGCCATTTGAGCTTGCTCTTGTAGTTGTGAATCCAACGAAGAGCACCAAGCTCTAATACCACTTGTAGGACTGTTGGTGTTGCTAGAAGAGGATATGAAGGATATGAATAGCATCGATCATTGTCACTCAAAGTTTCACAGAGAAAAGAGCTCATTCGATGATAAGCAACGAAAACAAAAGAAAAGAAAACAACACACACAAAAACACTTAGTTTTTTACTTGGTTCACAGTTCCCCCATGAGATGTTGCATCCAAGACCTACCTATACTCTTTCTCCTTTTCAGAAAAACTCTGAAGGTGGAGAAACCTCTTAATACAAACTTTCAAGAGTTACAATAGAAACTGTTTGAGAAGAGCAAGATTATAATATGCAGTTAATAGCTAGGGCTTATTCTCTTCACACCCTTGATTTCTTTGAAGATTATTGGAGCTTGGAGTATGAAGGAAAAACACAGAAGAATTGCTTCAGAGAGTTTCATGAATAGTAATGTAGGTAAGTCATGAACACAATTAGGGCTTTTTTCGCCAGTGCAGTCGAGTCACCTCGATTGACGCCTCAATTGTAGTTTGATTACCGTTGCTAACGGTAAGTTTTCCCCCTTAATTTTGACTTATCGTCGGTTGTAACATAGGTCCAGTCGAGGTGATGGTTCATTACCTTGACTGATAACCTCGGTCGGACTCACAATCGTGCTCACCTTGCTTCAATTCAACTGAACAAAACATCAGTCGAGGTGTCGCCTTGACTGTGATGGGTTTCTACTCAAATTATGCCATCTCAGTCGAGGTGGCAGTCGACTTCGCCTTGCTTTTGTTCAATTGACAAAGAAACAGTCGAGGTGTCGCCTCGACAAACGTCGCTTCCTAAGCACCCACGAGGCCAGTCGAGCTATATCCCGAACTCCACTGACCACATTGACTGGGAAAAGGTTTGACAGTGTTGAGCTTTAAGCTTAGTGACTCGCCCAGGGTACCAGGTAGTAGATCTATCAAATGGGCCGACCCATGATGGGGCAGGTCAACCCGTCGTAAATCCAATATTTAGCGGGGAGGGGCATGCCGACTTGCCATCTCAGCGGGTTGAGAAATCTCTAACCCAACCCAACCCAAGGCGGGTTACAGATTAGGCTGGCCAACCTGCGGGCCAACCCCTGGGTCAAAAAATTAAAAAAATATATCTAAAATTATTGAAAGCATTGAGGGCTCGAGACAATGATCGATAAGGCATTTGAAGTAACTAAAATGTTATAATTGAGATTCAATTATCGACCTACAAAGTTGAGTACCAATGTTTTTGATTCCTTTCCAATGTTCCAAAATATCCAAATCTTGATAATATGCAAATGAAATTTTCGCTTCTCCAAATAGATATTCAATTGGGATTTTCTAACCCTTGTAATTATTTGATTTTGATATGTCATTATTTCCTATATTGAATAGAATAGTAGTGACAAGATAATATAAAAAAATTAGAGTATATAAAAAAATCAATTGTAGTTTGATTACCGTTGGTAACGGTAAGTTTCCCCCCTCAATTTTGACTTATCGTCAGTTGTAACATAGGTCCAGTCAAGGTGATGGTTCATTACCTCGACCGATAACCTCGGTCGGACTCACAGTCGAGGTGATGGTTCATTACCTCGATCGATAACCTCGGTCGGACTCACAGTCGAGCTCACCTTGCTTCAATTCAACTGAACAAAACATCAGTGGAGGTGTCGCCTTGACTGTGATGGGTTTCTACTCAAATTATGCCATCTCAGTCGAGGTGGCAGTCGACTTCGCCTGGCTTTTGTTCAATTGACAAAGCAACAATCGAGGTGTCGCCTCGACTAACGTCACTTCTTAAGGACCCACGAGGCCAGTCGAGCTATATCCCGAACTCCACTAACCACATCGACTGGGAAAAGCTTTGACAGTCCTGAGCTTTGAGCTCAGTGACTCGCCCAGGGTACCAGGTAGTAGAGCTATCAAATGGGTCGGCCCATAACGGGGCGGGTCAACCTGTCGTAAATCCAATATTTAGCGGGGAGGGGCAGGCCGACTTGCCATCTCGGCGGATTGAGAAATCTCTAACCCAACCCTACCCAAGGCGGGTTACGGATTAGGCGGGCCAACCTGCGGGCCAACCCGTGGGTCAAAAAATTAAAAAAATATATCTAAAATTATTGAAGCATTGAGGGCTCGAGACAATGATCGATAAGACATTTGAAGTAACTAAAATCTTATAATTGAGATTCAATTATCAACCTACAAAGTTGAGTACCAATGTTATTGATTCCTTTCCAATGTTCCAAAATATCCAAATCATGATAATATGCAAATGAAATTTTTACTTCTCCAAATAAAGATTCAATTGGGATTTTCTAACCCTTGTAATTATTTGATTTTGATATGTCATTAGTTCCTATATTGATTAGAATAGTAGTGACAAGATAATATAAAAAAATTAGAGTATATAAAAAAATAGAGTATTTCATCAAATATTCTTATATTCTTTCCTCTTAACTTCTTTTATACTTTGTTGAGTTGTATGTGTGATAAACGAAGATTGTGATGGTGAAAAATTTATCCTGTTAATATTAAAATATTGGTAAAAAAAACTTATACAATTTTATTTTCACATGTTTCATCTTTTGACATTTCTCAACCCGCGGGCCAACCCGTGCCCACGGTGGGCCAACCCGTTTATACTCGCAACCCATGCGGGTCGATCTGTTTAGGCCCGCCAAAATAGCAGGTTGATAAAATTTTAACCCAACCTGTTTAAATTATTTGGCGGGACGGGCCAACCTGACGGGCCCAACCCAATTTGACAACTCTACTAGGTAGCAGTCGAGATGCCACCTCGACTGATAAGGTAATTAGTCGAGGTGCTGCCTCGACCACTTCCTTGAACCTTATCCATTTCAACCAGTCTAAAGTCGAAACTATGTCTATGAAGGGGTCTACCCTGTACCCCTTACATGATGCCCGTGAACCACTATTTATAGGTCTTTCTTGCCAAAAATTGCTTTCGGGACTTCGTTTGCCAAGACTCTATTGGGATGTATACTGAAAAGTCTATCTTTTGTATGAACATCTTTATTTTGAAATAAGAATCACATGTTCATTGTTTGCATATTTTTATGGTTATGCATATTTTCTAATACATTACATTGTAGATAACATGGTGTGTGGTGTCACACGGGAGATCATGTTATCGGCTCCTTGTAAAGTATAAGTAAAGGCTCACAACCGAGATGACTTTGGACAAACCATTGGAATGGTTGTAGTGTGATTTGGTATTGGTTTGTCTTGACCATAGAATCACACTAGTGCACTTTGTTTGTATTGAGCAGGACTGACTTAGAGGTGATTCAATTTATTGCTCACTACATAATCGAATCAGACCTCAGATATTATATTGTACATGCTCTTAATCCCGATATAATGACGGACACATATACTTAGTATTCATTTCTTTGATTTACCAATCGGTGAGATTTATATATTAAATCGATAGGCTCGGTAAGTTGGGAAATAATATTATTTATATGGTGTGCCGTTGATTATAGGAGGAAACCGTGTCCTATATATTAGGATGATGATGTCCCCTTGAGGAGCTCATAAGGTTCATCATGTAAACCCTACAGGTGGACTTGGTTCAGCATGATGAAAAGGTTGAGTGGTACTACTCATGGAGTTAGATGTTGATTAATTAATGGTCAGTAAATTAATTAATCGACGGACATTTGAGATCTTAAACACGGGGAGAAAATGTACAAATAATATATGGAGCCCATATTAACTTATGGGGGTTGGTGAGGTAGATCAATGATAATCTTTTATTGGATTGGATTATCATTAATGGATCGGACTTTATGTGAGCTTGATCCATTGGGTGCCCAAGATCCAACTCCTCCTCATGGTCCCTATTGTAGCCTATTAATACCTCATGAAGCCTAGATCCAATGGATGAAAACAAAACTCTAGATCCAAAGGTAGAGATTAAATCTCTAGATCCGATGGTTGAGATTAAATCTCTAGATCCGACGGTTGAGATTAAATCCCTAGAACCAATGGTGGAGATTAAAACAAGGCTTATCCCTAAACCTATAAAAAGGGGCTTAAGGGTTGGCATGGAGAATTAATTGGAAGCAAGGGAGATTAGGGTTGGGCAGCAAAAGGTTAGGAGATTAGGGTTAGGGAGTTGGCGGCACCAAATAAGGAAACTCTTTCCTTATCTTCTTCTTCCTCTTGGTGGCCGACACCCATACAACCCTTTCCAGCCTTTGGCTGGCATCCAAACACCTTGATCCTCTTCTCTTTGAATGGTGGAAACAATGCTTAAGGTCTTCCCTTGGAGCTTTTGGCCGGCATTCATCTTTCTCACCCTTTTCCTTGTTGGCCGGTGGCAAGCAACTTGCTTGTTGCTTGTTGGTTGACTAAAGGAAGGAGAAGGGTCTTGTTTCTATTCTTACTCTTGCTTGGAACGAGCAAGGAAGGAAGATTGGTGATCTAGAAGCTTCAACTTTTGGTAGATCGTCGCCCACATGACGTCCGAAAGGAGGAAGGTCATACAATAGAAGATCGAGAGATATAACACTTATCTATCTTCATATGTAACATATTTGTAATTGTTTTTCAATTATATATTCTATTTTGTGGCTAAATATAACTTGGACCCCGAACATTAACGCAAAAGCTGGCGATCCATACATCGTCTATTCCGCAACTATTCGTAGAATAGAGGTTGGTCGCTTGAACAACAAGTTTGTTCAAGTGACTACTCTAATCGAATAGCACGACGATGACAAGGTTGTTTGGGAAATCCCTCTTGTCAAGGATAATTTTTTTTATCCGGGGACGTAGAAGGGATCGCCATGAACAAGCGATCGAGTTGAAGTGGGAAGCGAAGTTTCCTACCTTCAAGTGGTATCAGAGCCATACTTTTCGGTTTTGTGTGTTTAGGATTCGATTACTCTTATGCATTTTTCATATATTATATGTGTCGGATAATAGTAGGATATGCGTAGGTTAACTCTTTGGTTGCAGGCATAGGATCCAACTATTATGGCCATATGTATGTATGTGATTGTATGTGTATAATTGTATATTTTGTTGAATCCTCGGGGTTGACGAGGCTAGTATTTAATTTTTTGTAAATTAGATACGACATTGTTTAGCCACTCTTTTTATTTTAGTTTACCTTCGATCTAGATTTCATGTACACTCCCTCGTGGAGTATAGGATCGATGGATGTAAATTAAAATAGTTGTTTAGTCTCGGCTCGGATCTCCGGATGGCTCATACATGGCGTAGGAGGAGCGGATGAGATGGCAATGCGACGGGAGACATATTAAAGACAAAAGCCATAATAGTTGGAAAATATTTATTTTTCATATTTATTGCTTATTGTTTGATATGCATGTCGTAGGCTAAAAAATTCCTCAATTTCAATTTACTAAGTGGGAGAGGGATATTTTTATAAATTCCCACGGCCTCCATTACAATTTGACATGTGATGCAAACAAACTTGCGCGTCGGCTCTGAGTGCGTTCCTCCCCATCCGATGAGTTTGTTTACGGATCACAAGGTCGAATATGGTTATAGGGAATTATTAAGGAGCGTGTGTACTTCCCCATCGGAAGGCACATAATTTGAGATAATTACCTTGGTACCGAGTAATGGTGAACACTTAGATACAAATATAAATATCCTCCCCATTAGAGTCACTGCTTTTATTTGTAGGGCCAAAGAGGAACCAACTATTAATTTTACTGGTCAAAAAGTTAGGTTGACAAGATAGTAAAATTAATGGGTAAAACCTCCTCTTACAAATGTAGAATTCGTATACGTCCACACTATCGTAGCATACGATATTCTCAGTGTTTTGATGTGTTGGTTGATTTAAAAACATTATTGTTTGAGGAATCAATAATTTTTGAAATCTAATGTTTTGATCTATTTGATTCTTACATTTTCTTTCAAAATGACTTTCAACCCGCTTGCTGTGATACTGAAAGAGAATAAACTTACTGGACCCAACTATGTTGATTGGAAGAGGAATCTAGACATTGTCTTGACTGCTGAGGAATACAAATATGTACTCCTCGAAGAGTGCCCTCCTAAGCCTGCAGATGATTCTGGGGAAAAGGAGAAATAGAGTTATAAGAAGTGGATAAAGGCCGATGAGATGGCACGGTGTTACATTTTGGCATCTATGTCAAATGTACTGCAACATCAGCATCAAGCCATGCCCACTTCTTATGACATGATGCTCAATCTCAAAGAGCTTTTCGGACACCAGAATCGGGCTACTAGGCAGGAAGCCATGAGGAACTTGATGACGACCACCATGATCGAGGGAACACCCGTGAGGGATCATGTTCTCAAGATGATGGCTCATTTGAATGAGCTGGAGGTCCTTGGAGCTGAGAAAAATGGGGAAACCCAGGTCGATATCATTCTCCCATTTCTACCTAGGAGTTTTAAGCAGTTTCGCCTAAACTACAACATGAACAAGAGGTTGTATTCGTTGGTGGAGCTTCTAACAGAACTCCAGGCGGCAGAGGGGCTATTTCGTCAGAGTTCTCAAGCACATGCCATGGTGACCCAAAAGGTTTCTACTTCTAAGCCGAAAGGCAAGAAGAAGAAGAAACAAATTGGGGCAAAGGTGGTGGGAGGAACTTAGGGAGGAGTGAAGAAGCCGAAAGGCAAGTGCTTCACTTATAAGCAGACTGGACACTGGAAGAAGAACTGCCCCAATCGCAAGCAGAAAAAAGTATATCTTTTGGTCTTGTCATTGAAACATGTTTAGCGGTGTTATCTACCGGCACCTGGTGTGTAGATACGGGAGCCACTGATCATGTCTGCAATACTTTGTAGGGGTTCCAGGAAACCAGACGACTGGCTGAGGGGGAGATTACCGTGTACTTGGGCGATGCCACGAAGGTGGCGGCTGTTGCAGTGAGAGACGTTCATTTATCTTTTGAGAAAAATAATGTTTTGGTTCTTAAGAATTGACTTTATGTACCTTTATTTAGAAAGAATTTAATTTCGATTTCTAAATTGTTTATTGATGGATATTCTATTTCTTTTAATGACAGAGTTGTTATAAAAAGGAATAGAGACATTATCTGTTCAGGTGCATTGATAGGAAATTTATACATACTTGAACCAAAAGATCCCACGATGCAAATTGAAGTTAATAACTCATCTTCTGATTTCAATAAGAGAAAAGAACCTTCGAAGATGAACCAAACATATCTTTGACATCTAAAACTTGGTCATATTAACCTTAGCAGAATTCAAAGGTTGATAGCTAATGGACCTCTGGGTTCATTAGTGGTCGAGGATTTCCCAACCTGTGAATCTTGCTTGGAGGGTAAAATGACCAAGAGGCCTTTTAAGGCCAAGGGGTATAGAGGCAAAGATGTGTTAGAATTGGTTCATTCTGATTTGTGTGGTCCTATGTCTATCCAAGCTAGAGGTGGTTTTGAGTATTTCGTCTCTTTTATAGACGATTATTCGAGATATGGATACATTTACCTAATGCGCCGCAAGTCTGAATGCTTTGACAAGTTCAAAGAATTCAAGGCTGATGTGGAGAAACGTCAAGGTAAAAGTATTAAGACACTACGATTTGATCGTGGTGGTGAGTACCTCTTGGGAGAGTTTTGGAATTACTTATCAGAGGCTGGGATTCAATCTCAATTGTTTGCACCTGGCACACCCCAGCAGAATGGTGTAGCAGAGCGAAGGAATAGGACTCTTATGGAGATGGTGAGATTGATGATGAGTTATTTTGAGTTGCCAGATTCATTCTGGGGATATGCTCTAGATACGGCGGTGTATATTCTGAACTTGGTTTCATCTAAATTAGTGCCTTCTACTCCCATAGAATTGTGGACTGGGCGAAAGCCTAGTCTAAGACATATTCAGATTTGGGGGAGTTCAACACATGTGCTGAAGGCGGATGCTGGTAAGTTGGAACCTCGTACAGAAGTACGCATGTTCGTTGGCTATCCTAGAGGAACGAAGGGTGGTTTATTTTATAGTCCTAGAGATCAGAGGGTGATCGTTAGCACGAACGCCAGATTTCTAGAGGAAGACTATGTAATGAACCACAAGCCCATGAGTAAGATTGTTCTGGAGGAATTGAAAGGGGAAGTCACTTCAGTAACACCGGTACAAGAGGATATACCACAAGTCACTGCACCGCGTGTCACAGAGGATACACAGGTGATACCTCATCGTAGTGGGAGGGTTTTTAGACATTCTGATAGATTCATGTTCTTGGGAGAATCTTCTGATTTGGTCCCTGGAAAACATAAACCTGATCCCTGGACATATGACGAGGCAATCCAAGATAAAGATGCAGTATCATGGCAAAGTGCAATGAATGTTGAGATTGAATCTATGGATTCAAATCAGGTCTGGGAGGTAGTAGAACTACCCGATGGGGTAAAAACCATTGGATGCAAGTGGATCTACAAAAGAAAGAGAGGAATAGATGGGAAGGTTGAGACCTTCAAAGCGAGGCTTGTTGCGAAGGGGTATACTCAGAAAGAGGTTATCGATTATGAGGAGACCTTTTCGCGGTAGCCATGCTCAAGTCTATTTGGATTCTCTTGTGCATTGTAGCACATATGAATTATGAGGTGTGGAAGATGGATGTCAAGATAGCTTTCCTTAATGGAAGTCTTGAGGAAAACATCTATATGAAGCAACCAGAGAGATTCATTGCGAAGGGCAGAGAGAATCTTATATGTAAGCTTAATCGGTCCATTTATGGATTGAAGCAAGCTTCGAGGTCTTGGAACATCCGCTTTGATGAGGTGATCAAGTCTTATGGATTTATTCAAAGTCCGGATGAGTCTTGTGTATATAAGAGATGTGACAGAAACATAGTGGTATTTCTTGTACTATATGTAGATGATATTTTGTTAATTGGCACAATGTCAAGGTGTTATCGGACGTAAGGGTATGGTTGTTCAAACAGTTTGATATGAAGGACTTGGGAGAAGTGGGACACATCCTTGGGAACAAGGTTATAAGGTATCGTAGGAAAAGGATGTTGTGCTTATCCCAAGATTTATACATAGACACGATTATGGATCGTTTTAGCATGCAAAACTCCAAGAAGGGTTTTCTACCTTTCAGGCATGGAGTTCCTTTATCTAAGGAGATGAGTCCTAGAACATCTGAGGAGATAGAGGAGATGAAGGCGGTTCCTTATGCTTCGGCAGTAGGAAGCCTCATGTATGCGATGCTATGCACGAGACCAGATATCTGCTTTGCCATTGGCATGGTCAGCATATATCAGAGTAATCCAGGATAGGGACATTGGATTGCGGTGAAGCATATATTGAAGTACCTGAGAAGGACTAGGGATTATATGCTAGTTTACCATGCAGAAAAATTACTCCCTGTGGGTTACACGGATTTTGACTTCCAATCTGACAGGGATAATAATAAGTCTACCTCAGGTTTTGTGTTTACTTTGATAGGTGGAGTCATTGTATAGAGGAGTGTCAAGTAGAAATGCTTGGCAGACTCCACCATGGAAGCTGAGTATGTGGCGGCCTCTGAGGCGGCCAAGGAAGCTGTGTGGCTCAGGAACTTCCTGATGGACTTGGATGTGATTCCTAGTTTGCCCAGAACTATCACAATTTATTGTGATAATAGTGGTGCAGTGGCAAACTCAAAGGAACCACGAGCCCATAAGGCAAGTAAGCACATAGAGCGCAAGTACCAGATGATAGGAGAAATCGTAAAGAGTGGAGAAGTTGTTGTGGCCAAGATTGCATCGGAGTATAACCTGGCAGATCCTTTCACAAAGGCCCTTCCAGCGAGAGCTTTTGATAGGCATGTGGAGGCAATGGGGATCAAATGTATGGCAGTTTGAGGACAACATAGTCTTTTAGTATAAGTGGGAGATTGTTTGGATGTATACTGAAAAGTCTATCTTTTGTATGAACATCTTTATTTTGAAATAAGAATCACATGTTCATTGTTTGCATATTTTTATGGTTATGCATATTGTCTAATACATTACATTGTAGATAACATGGTGTGTGGTGTCACACGGGAGATCATGTTATCAGCTCCTTGTAAAGTATAAGTAAAGGCTCACAACCGAGATGACTTTGGACAAACCATTGGAATGGTTGTAGTGTGATTTGGTATTGGTTTGTCTTGACCATAGAATCGCACTAGTGCACTTTGTGTGTATTGAGCAGGACCGACTTAGAGGTGATTCGATTTATTGCTGACTACATAATCGAATCAGACCTCAGATATTATATTGTACATGCTCTTAATCCCGATATAATGACGGGCACATATACTTAGTATTCATTTCTTTGATTTACCAATGGGCGAGATTCATAGATTAAATCGATAGACTCGATAAGTTGAGAAATGATATTATTTATATGGTGTGTCGTTGATTATAAGAGGAAACTGTGTCCTATATATTAGAATGATGATCTCCCCTTGAGGAGCTCATAAGGTTCATCATGTAAACCCTGTAGGTGGACTTGGTCCGACATGATGAAAATGTTGAGTGGTACTACTCATGGAGTTAGATGTTTATTAATTAATGGTCAGTAAATTAATTAATCGACGGACATTCGAGATCTTAAACACGGGGAGAAAATGTACAAATAATATATGGAGCCCATATTAACTTATGGGGGTTGGTGAGGTAGATCAATGATAATTCTTTAGTAGATTGGATTATCATTAATGGATCCGACTTTATGTGGGCTTGATCCATTGGGTGGCCAAGATCCAACTCCTCCTCATGGTCCCTATTGTAGCCTATTAATACCTCATGAAGCCTAGATCCAATGGATGAAAATAAAACTCTAGATCCAAAGGT
Organism: Wurfbainia villosa; assembly: GCA_025175895.1. NCBI lineage: Eukaryota > Viridiplantae > Streptophyta > Magnoliopsida > Zingiberales > Zingiberaceae > Wurfbainia > Wurfbainia villosa. The sequence goes on from JAKLTH010000147.1 coordinate 6,640,190, forward strand.
AGAGATTAAATCTCTAGATCCGACGGTTGAGATTAAATCTCTAGATCCGACGATTGAGATTAAATTCCTAGAACCAATGGTGGAGATTAAAACAAGGCTTATCCCTAAACCTATAAAAAGGGGCTTAAGGGTTGGCGTGGAGAATTAATTGGAAGCAAGGGAGATTAGGGTTGTGCGGCAAGAGGCTTGGAGATTAGGTTTAGGGAGTTGGCGGCACCAAATAAGGAAACTCTTTCCTTATCTTCTTCTTCCTCTTGGTGGTCTGCGCCCATACAGCCCTTTCCAGCCCTTGGCAGGCATCCAAACACCTTGATCCTCTTCTCTTTGGCCGGTGGAAACATAGCTTAAGGTTTTCCCTTGGAGCTTTTGGCCGACATTCATCTTTCTCACCCTTTTCCTTGTTGGCCGGCAGCAAGAAACTTGCTTGTTGTTTGTTGGTTGACTAAAGGAAGGAGAAGGGTCTTGTTTCTATTCCTCCACTTGCTCGAAACGAGCAAGGAAGGAAGATTAGTGATCTAGGAGCTTCAACTTTTGGTAGATCGTCGCCCACACGACGTCCGAAAGGAGGAAAGTCATACAATAGAAGATCGAGAGATATAACACTTATCTATCTTCATATGTAACATATTTGTAATTGTTTTTCAATTATATATGCATGATATATTCTGTTTTGTGGCTAAATATAACTTGGACCCCGAACATAAACACAAAAGCTGACGATCCGTACATCGTCTATTCCGCGGCTATTCGTAGAATAGAGGTTGGTCGCTTGAACAACAAGTTTGTTCAAGTGACTACTCTAATCGAATAGCACGACGATGACAAGGTTGCTTGGGCAATCCCTCTTGTCAAGGATAATTTTTTTTTATCCGGGGACGTAGAAGGGATCGCCATGAACAAGCGACTGAGTTGAAGTGGGAAGCGAAGTTTCCTTCCTTTAGACTCCTCATCTGGGATTTCATTTGCCAAGTCTCCTCGTCTGGGACTTCATTTGCCAAGACTCCTTGTCTGGGACTTCATTTGTCAAGATTCCTCATCTGAGACTTCATTTCCTTGCTTCTGGTCATCGACCTACAAGGAATTTCCTAAAAATATATCTCAACCAACCGCATGAGATACCACATAATTATCACCTTGACTTAAACCCTTGTTAAACACCAAAACATCATTTGGGCCTGATTGCATTAACAAAGTTCATGTGCTTGTAATGGTCAATCAAAATTAACTAAAACTCATTAAATCATAGGAACAAATCATGAGGAAAGCTAATGTTCAAGTCATGTACATCTAGCACACAAACCATGATTGAAATTAATGTTTTGAAAATATTTTAAAATCATTTTAGAAAACCTTAGTGAAGTCTATCTTGTGATAACAATCACCATTGATATTATTGACACAAAGTTAGATAAAACATTGAAAGATTTCAATGCTTTTGAACTTTGTATCAATTTTTCAATTTAATGAGTATTTCACATAAAATTATTTTCACCCATTTTATTTCATATAAGTAATGTACGTATGAAATTTCATGATTTTTAAAAATATGTATAATTACTTATGCTTTTTAAAATTTTATTTCTGAAAACTATTTTTTACAATTGCAGAAATTAGTGACTGCTAGGGATGGCAGTTGACTAGTATTAGTGCAGTCGATCGATATCTGATTTCAGTTGACTGTCATGTCTGATATTGGATGAACAAGGTTTGTTCAGCTGATTATCAGCAACCTTAGGCTACACTAACTGCTCCTAACCCTCTAGGATGCTTGGACAAGCATTGGAAGGGTGAGAATTTCAGTGAAACTGAATAAAAGAGTTGTTTAGGGCGGAGTATCAAATTTTAAGGTAGGTTAAAGTTCAAGTTTGAACTTTTACCCTTATTTTCGATTGTTTAGATTTTCTATAGGCTTAGGAACTCTCCAAGGCTATTGTTGGTGCAATGGTCAAGGGGGAGTACGCCTTTAGGGGGAGTGTGTTCATCAAGGGATGATTGATGACCCTTTAATAAAAGAAGGTGAAGTGAGAATTGCCTTCATTTAGTGGTAAGGGATGTATTACTAGAGAGAATGAAGGGGATTATGATTATTTTTTACCAAGGGGGAGAATGTAGGATCTCATTGGGATATGAGACATGGTAAACCCTTAGTAGGCTTTTTGATGTATGCCAAAGGGGAGAAGTGAGGGTTTAAGTTAGGTAAACCTTCATTATGCTTTGGCATAAGAAGAGTTAAGTTGGGTTTATGGGGAAACCTAACTTAAATGCATTGTCAAACATCAAAAAGGAGGAGATTGTTGGTGCAATCAGCCCATGTCACGATTGACCAGACTCGAGTGGGACTTGAGTAGGGTTTTGATGCTTAACAATGGGTTGACAATAGGTTTAACAATTGTTTAACAATATGAGTTTGACTATATATTGACCATATGACAAGAGAATGTTTGGGATATCTAAAGTCATATGAGGGAGAATGTTAAGAGGCGATTGTTGGAGCAATCGACCTCAGGTCAAGGTTGACCTAGCTCGAGTGAGACTCGAGGGAAAGTCCAAGTATGGATTCTTGGCAATAGAAAGTCCAAAATTGGATTCTTGGAAATGAAGAAGTGGCAAATGGAAAGTCTAGGGGTGTAGTCTTAGCCATGTAGGTCCAAGCGTATAGTCTTGGTAGTGAAAGTCCAAGTTTGCAAATGGAAAGTCCAAGGGTATAGTCTTAGCCATGTAAGTCCAATTTTATAGTCTGATGGTGAAAGTCCAAGTTTGGATACTTGGCAAATGGAAAGTCCAAGGGTGTAGTCTTTGTTAGTGCCTATAAGATCGACATAATGGTATGAAATTGTCCACTTTGGGTCTAAGCCCTCATGGTTTTTATTTTTGGTTTTTACCCAAAAGGCCTCGGACCAATGGAGATATCTTTTTATCTAATAAACACATGATCTTTTCCATGTCTTACCAATGTGGCATTTTGATTGTATTCCCCATACTCCCAACAATCCCCCCTCAAACAAAGAACCACATTGAGTCCCCCTCAAGCCTATCTGTCCTCGAAGGACTTCCTCTGCTTGATATATGCTCCTCAATTCATTAGGACTTCCAGCCAACTATCTGATTCTCCTAACCTAGCTGGACTTCCTACCAATTGTCCAACCCTTTTGGCCCAACTGGACTTCCTACCAATTGTTCGGTCTTCCCGACCCAACTGGACTTCCTGTCTAGTGTCTGGTTCTCTTGATCTGGACATGGGAGCTTAACTTCCTTCATTAGAGGTTCATGGCTTGACATGGACCATGCCTTTGATACCAATTGTTAGTGCCTATAAGATCGACATATCTCTACAATGGTATGATATTGTCCACTTTGGGTCTAAGCTCTCATGGTTTTTGTTTTTGGGCTTTAGCCAAAAGGCTTCATACCAATGGAGATATCTTTTTATCTTATAAGCACATGATCTTTTTAATGTCTTACCAATGTGGGACTTTGATTGTATTCCCTATACTCTCAACAGTCTTGGCCATGTAAGTCCAAGTGTGTAGTCTTGACGGTGAAAGTCCAAGTATGGATACTTGGTAAGGAAGTCCAAGGGTGAGGTTTTGGCAGTATAAAGTCCAAGCATGTAGTCTTGGTGGCATAAGTCCAAATGAACCTTAGCAAAGGAGACCTGGTTAGCATGACATAGCCAATGGAAGCACCTGAAGACTAACATAAAGGGTGAAAGAGTCATGGAGGACTTTGATGGACCCTAAGGGAGTGAGGCTGATGGAGGTGGCTAGAAGGCTTAGGTCTAGGCTAAGAGTGGTTGATCAAGTATGAGGGGATCATACTTGGGTTAAACCTCATGTTTGAGGTTTACTAGTCGGATGGGGTTGTGGACCAGTTGATTGGCCAAGTGCACGACACTTGGGAGCTTAGTTTGACTCGAGCAGTCGACCAGGGTTATGATCTAGTCGACTAGTTAGATAGTCGACTGAGGCTTGACACCTGACTGTGGCACTAGCAGTCGACTGCTAGGGTTGAGCAATCGACTAGAATTAAGTGGCCAGAACAAAGAATATTTGGCAATCGACTACTAGCTTATGGCAGTCAACTGGTGCCTATGGCAGTCGACTGCTAGGTCAGGGTAGTTGACTGTTCGACTTAATCTGACATGGATTAGTCCATTGTGAGACAACGGATACATGAGCAGTCGACTGGGGGTAAGGCCAGTTGACTGCTAGGTGGAATTCCAGCCCAAGTGGAGTTATAAATGGAGCTCGATGGGGAGGATTGGAGGCATCAATTCTTGAGGAATTTGAAAGTGAAACGCTGCTGCTTTCCAAACCTTCAAGGCATTCCAAGGGCAAACATCAAACAAGCAATCAAAAGTTTTCTTTGTAAAGTGTTCTTTAAATTTGTATTTCATTCTTCTTGTATTTGCTTATTTTTGTTGTTACTTTCATAAAATGATTTAGAGCTTATACCTTTGAGATTTTTTTTTCGAATCTATAGAAACAATGAGCAAAGCTAATGAGATTTGCCTCTACGGGTATCTACGTCGTAATCTTTAGGGACACTCCATGAGCACAAGTTTTTTCCTCCAGTGGATGCTAGCCAATCGACGGAGGTGAGATGGAGAGAGATGAGGAATACGACTACCAAGAGAAAATGTTCTCCTTAAGGTTATCAAGAGATCTATTTATATATCTCTTGTGTAGGGCCTCATAGGAGTATTAAATGGAGCCTTTCTTACCAAAATTAACATGTAATTATGGTAAGAAAAGCTAATAAATAACCCAACATGCAAAACCCTTGAAACGATGACCCAAACCACAACCGTGGTGTGCTCCATGGCTTGGACGTGGAGCTTGGGCACGACTGTGGAGGGCACCATGGCCAGGCCATGGAGCCCTCTGTCACAGCCAAAACTTGGTCAGGTTAGCCAAGACCGTGGAGGGTTCCACAATCAAGTCGTGGAGCCCTCTATCACGATCATCCCAGTAGAGGTAGAGCTTAGCACGACCATGCTAACCCCAGCACGACTGTGTTGGGCCTTGTTTGCTCCATTTGGAATTGACATTGCGTAGCATGACCATGCTAAGTCCTAGCACGACCGCGGGAGGTTCTGTAACCTCCATTTCATGCCCTTTTGGCATGGTCCAACTAGGTATAATCTCTCTCTTTGAGAATCTCATTCTCAAACTCGTTTCATGTCTCTAGATCACCCATATTGTGTATGACCCAATAAGTTCTTGGCTATGTTGGTCATTAATAAATAACTCATTAATTATGAATAGATCATGAGGGGCACCTAGCAGTACATCATGACCCCCAATTGATCGAAAAGTCCCATGTTGACTTCAGAACATTTTTGAACCCTTCAGCAACTTCAATTGTTCGTACCCTTGTTTCTTTTACTCATCTTATACCCACTTGGCTCAAGAAATGGTCTATGTGATTGTCTCGACTAGGCTAACTACATGAGGCCTAGCCTAAGTTAGTTTCTTATCCTGTTGATTCAAGTTACTCCTATATGTTTCCAAGAAGATTGTCTTCTTAACATGCTTGCTTTGGTCAAAGATTTCTGAGTAAAAGTCTTGACAAGAGTATTAGGGTATACATCTTTTTTAAAAAGAGTGGTGAATCTTCTATGGGTTATTCAAACATCTTCAATGACTTTGACTTATATCCAATCAACCTAGAGTGACATCTCCTATGGAGTGGCTACAAAGAAGTCAACATATAAGTCGCACTCTAGCTGCAATGAAACTTCATCGACATGAATAACCATACGAAGTCTCATAGCAGGTCACTTCAATGAACTAGTTATCCAAACTAGCATCCATATGTTCACTCTCAGCATCCCTATGCTTCCATTCAGTGTGTACTGAATGCTTGGATAAATTAAGGAGCATAACATGTACTAGTCTCAAAGAATTGATGATGTCCAATCTCATCAATTCATCGACTAGGGATCATTTTAATACTTACATAATTACAAATGATGAGATACCTACTAATTATAATCAAATCACAATTTCTCTCATGCTATGTATCGTATTGTGCACTTCAATAGATGAGCTTAAGATCCAATCACATACAAAGAAAATGTACACTCAAATAGTGAATTATATTAATAACATCTAAGATGATTACCTTAAGACACCTCTCGATTAATCAAAAAATAGACCTCCTACATGAAGAAGAAGGCCTAAACTAATTTCAAGGCCCTAAATACCTTACAAATGCAGACTAATGAATGAAGAATTCAATCGGGTGAGATACTTCAAAAAAACTAATGATTTATGGGAAAAATTGATTGAGCTTCATGAGTCATCATCAAAGAAATTAGGCGCAGAAGAGACAAAATAGACAAGTTTCGTGACATTTATGGCAAGGGAGGAAGCAAATGAGTCAAAGTTTGGGTCAAAATCAAGTTAAGAAATCGAGTATGAATCCAAGTCGGAGTCAATATTCGATCAAAAAATGCTAGAGAGCATTCGAAAAACTTTTCTTTTCTCGTAAAATCAAAGCAACACATAGCGGAATAAGTAAGAACAAAGGCACACTTTATTTTACTTGGTTCACAACCAAATGGTTTCTAGTCCAAGGCCCTACAATCCTTGATGACTTATGCATGCAATCCACTAAAAATCTCTTCCTCGCTGGAGGTAAGAGATACGAAGAAGTACACGACATGTAGAGGAAGAGGTAACAAGCCTACCTCTCCTCTTAGCAAGTAATAATCAAACAAATAACAAAAACAACTACCGACTTAAAAGTGTGTATGACTGAATCTTTGTCGGCATTACGACGTTGAGGCATGAAGATGAGAGCTTTGGATTGATGGAGCACTTTGGGAGCCTTTTCTTAATGAATGAAGGTTGCCTCACCCCTTCTTTTATAGCTTTTCCAAACCCTAGCTCATTGAGATCCAGATTTGAGTCAAACAAGCTTATCATCCCTCATTTTGTAGCTCTTATCTTGACTTTCCTCGAAGTGACTAGATTCATTAGTAGTCGACTGAAGCTTCCATCAGTCGAATGATGGTGAACAAGTCGACTGATGGTGAACCAGTCGACTGCCCTTTTCCTCTAGTCGACTGATGGCTTGAATAGTCACTTGCATCACATGGTTATCACAAGAACTATATAGTAATCAATGCGATGATCATTTACCGTTCAATCTTGACTTAGACCTTCCTCCAGAAGTCTTAGTCAGATCGTCGCCTACGGTTGTCCCCGTACTAAGGGCGTGACCTATCCTCTCTGCATAAAGTTCTTACCTTCCTTACCTTTGGTCCATTTGACCTATCGCTTAGCTTTTGGTCACTTAACTATCGAGGTTCCTCAATTTCCCAAGGTGTAGGGATGTATACTGAAAAGTCTATCTTTTGTATGAACATCTTTATTTTGAAATAAGAATCACATGATCATTGTTTGCATATTTTTATGGTTATGCAATATTATCTAATACTTTACATTGTAGATAACATGGTTTGTGGTGTCACACAGAAGATCATGTTATCGGCCCGTTGAAAAGTATAAGTAAAGGCTCATAACCGAGATGACTTAGGACAAACCATCTGAATGGTTGTAGTGTGATTTGGTATTGGTTTGTCTTGACCATAGAATCACACTAGTGCACTTTGTGTGTATTGAGCAGGACCGACTTAGAGGTGATTCTATTTATTGCTGACTACATAATCGAATCGAACCTCAGATATTATTTAGTACATGCTCTTAATCCCGATATAATAACGGGCACATATACTTAGTACTCATCTCTTTGATTTACCAATGGGCGAGATTTATAGATTAAATTGATAGACTCGGTAAGTTGGGAGATGATATTATTTATATGGTGTGCCATTGATTATAGGAGGAAATCGTGTCCTATATATTAGGATGATGATGTCCCCTTCAGGATCTCATAAGGTTCATCATGTAAACCCTGCAGGTGGACTTGGTCCGGCATGATGAAAAGGTTGAGTGGTACTACTCAAGGAGTTAGATGTTGATTAATTAATGGTTAGTAAATTAATTTATCGATGGACATTCGAGATCTTAAACACAGGGAGAAAATGTACAAATAATATATGGAGCCCATATTATCATATGGGGGTTGGTGAGGTAGATCAATGATGATCCTTTAGTGGATTGGATCATCATTAGTGGATCGGACTTTATGTGGGCTTGATCCATGGGTGGCCAGGATCCAACTCCTCCTCATGGTTCCTAATGTAGCCTATTAACACCTCATGAAGCTTAGATCCAATGGATAGAAACAAAACTCTAAGATCCATAGGTAGAGATTAAATCTCTAAGATCCGATCGTTGAGATTAAATCTCTAGATCCAACGGTTGAGATTAAATCCCTAGAACCAATGAACAAGATTAATTCATGACTTATCCCTAACTCTATAAAAGGAGGTCAATGGGGTTGGCATGAACTACATGAAAGGAGATCTAGGGTTTGGGTGGCAAGAGAGGGAATCCTAGTTGAGATAGGATTAGGGTTAGGGTTTGGAGGCTAGGGTGGCACCAAATAAGGAAGGTGTTCTTTTCTTCTTCCTTCTCTATTGGCCGGCGTCCAGCTCTCTTCCAGCCCCTTCCCAGCCCTTGGCCGGTGGCCAAAAGCTCTCTTCTCTTTCTCCTTAGGTGGTGGAAACAATATATAGGGCTTCCCTTGGTGTCTTGGTGGTTTTCCATCATCTTCTCCTCCTTCTAGTTGGCCGGCGGCAAGGAGTTTGTGTGCTCCTTGTTGGTTGGTTTTAGGGAGGAGAAAAACCTTGTTTCTACTCTTCCTCTTGCTTTGGAAGAGCAAGGAAGGAAGATTTGTGATCTAGGAGCTTCAACTTTTGGTAGATCGTCGCCCACACGACGTCCAAAAGGATAAAGAACATACATTAGAAGATCAAGAGGTATATCTATTCTCTTTTCTCTTTTGTTTGTTGCTTGTTTTTGTTTTTCAATTATAAGCATATTATAAATCTGTAAATAGATAAATAATACTTGGATCCCGAGCATAAACACAAAAATCGGCGATCCGGACATCGTCTATTCCGCGGCTACTCGTAGAATAGAGGATGATTGCTTGAACAACTAGTTTGTTCAAGTGACCTCTCTAAACGAATAGCACGATGATGACTTGGTGGTTTGGGCAATCCCTTTTGTCTAGGATTAAATTTTTTAATCTGGGGACATCGAAGGGATCGCCATGGACAAGCTACCGAGGTGAAGTGGGAAGCGAAGTTTCCCCTCACACACTCGATAAGGAAAACCCTTCAATTGGTATCAGAGCCAAGGTTTCCGATTTTGTGTGTTTAGGATTCGGTTAATTTTTATGCACTTTTTCATATATTATATGTGTGGAATAATAGTAGGATATGCATAGTTTAACTCTTTGGTTGCAGACATAAGATCCGACTATTATGACCATATGTGTATATGTGATTGTATGTGTGTAAATATTTATTTTGTTGAATCCTTGGGGTTGACGAGGCTAGTATTTAGTTTTTGTAAATTAAATATGGCATTGTTTAGCCACTCTTTATTTTATTTTACTTTCGATCTAGATTTCATCTACACTCCCTCGTGGAGTATAGGATCGATGGATGTAAATTAAAATAGGTTTTAGTCTCGATTCGGATCTACGGATGGCTCGTATATGGCGTAGGAGGAGCGGACGAGATGGCGATGCGACGGGAGTCATATTGAAGACAAAAGCCATAATAGTTGGAAAATAATTTATTTTTCATATTTATTGCTTTTTGTTTGATATGCATGTCATAGGCTAGGAAAATTCCTCAATTTCAAATTACTAAGTGGGAGAGGGAATTTTTAAAATTCCCACGGCCTCCATTACGATTTGACAAGTGATGCAAACAAACTTGCGCTTCAGCTTTGATTGCCTTCCTCTCCATCGGATGAGTTTGTTTGCAGATCACAAGGTCGAATATGGTTATAGGAAATTATTAAGGAGCGTGTGTACTTGCCCATCGTAAGGCACATAACCCGAGATAATTACCTTGGTACCGAGTAATGGTGAACACTTAGATACAAATATAAGTAGCCTCCCTATCGGAGTCACTGCTTTTATTTGTAGGGCCAAAGAGGAACCAACTATTAATTTTACTTGTCAAAAAGTTAGGTTGACAAGATAGTAAAATTAATGGGTAAAACCTCCTCTTACAAATGTAGAATTCGTATACGTCCACACGATCGTGGCATACAATATTCTCAGTGTTTTGAGGTGTTGGTTGATTTTAAAATTTTATTGTTTTAGGAATCAATAATTTTTTGAAATCTAATGTTTTGATTTATGTGATTCTTAGGTTTTCTTTCAAAATGACTTTCAACCCACTTGCTGTTATACTGAAAGAGAACAAACTTACTGGACCCAACTATGTTGATTGGAAGAGGAATCTAGACATTGTCTTGACTGCTGAGGAATACAAATATGTACTCCTCGAAGAGTGCCCTCCCAAGCCTCTGAGATAATTCAGGAAAGGAGAGAGAGCTATAAGAAGTGGATCAAGGCCGATGAGATGGCGCGGTGTTACATTTTGGCATCTATGTCAAATGTACTGCAACATCAGCATCAAGCCATGTCCATTACTTATGATATGAAACTCAATCTCAAGGAGCTTTTCGGACACCAGAATCAGGCTGTGAGGCAAGAGGCCATGAGAAACTTGATGACGACCACCATGATTTAGGGAACACCCGTGAGGGATCATGTTCTCAAGATGATGGCTCATTTGAATGAGTTGGAGGTCCTAGGAGCTGAGATCGATGGTGAAACCCAGGTCGATATCATACTCCAGTCTCTACCTAGGAGTTTTGAGCAGTTTCGCCTCAACTACAACATGAACAAGAGATTGTATTGTTTGGTGGAACTTCTGACAGAACTCAAGGCGGCAGAGGGACTATTTCATCAGAGTGCTCAGGTGCATGCCGTGGTGACCCAGAAGGTTTCTACTTCTAAGCCGAAAGGCAAGAAGATGAAGAAACAAATCGGGGTGAAGGCGGTGGGAGGTACTCAAGGAGGAGTGAAGAAGCCGAAAGGCAAGTGCTACACTTGTAAGCAGACTGGACACTGGAAGAAGGACTGCCTCAACCGTAAGAACAAAGGTATATCTTTTGGTCTAGTCATTGAAACATGTTTAGCGGTGTTATCTACCAGCACCTGGTGTGTAGATACGGGAGCCACTGATCATGTCTGCAATACTTTTCATGGGTTCCAGGAAATCAGACGACTGGCTGAGGGGGAGATTACCGTGTACTTGGGCAATGCCACGAAGGTGGCGGCTGTTGCAGTGGGAGATGTTCATTTATCTTTTGAGAAAAAAAAACTTTTGGTTCTTAAGAATTGCCTTTATGTACCCTTATTTAGAAATAATTTAATTTCGGTTTCTAAATTGTTTATGGATGGATATTCTATTTCTTTTAATGACAGAGTTGTTATAAGAAGGAATAGGGACATTATCTGTTCGGGTGCATTGATAGGAAATTTGTACACACTTGAACCAAAACCTCACACGATGCAAATTGAAGTTAATAACTCATCTTCTAATTCAAATAAGAGAAAAGAACCTTCGAAGATGAACCAAACATATCTTTGGCATCTTATGCTTGGTCACATTAACCTAAGCAGAATTCAAAGGTTGATAGCTGATGGACCTCTGGTTTCATTAGTGGTGGAGGATCTCCCAACCTGTGAATCTTGCTTGGAGGGTAAGATGACCAAGAGGCCTTTTAAGGCCAAGGGGTATAGAGCCAAAGATGTGTTAGAATTGGTTTATTCTGATTTGTGTGGTCCTATGTCTATCCAGGCTAGAGGTGGTTTTGAGTATTTCATCTCTTTTATAGACGATTACTCAAGAGACATTTCAAGATATGGTTTATCTGCAAGTCCAATGCTTTGACAAGTTCAAAGAATTCAAGGCTGATGTGGAGAAACGTCAAGGTAAAAGTATCAAGACACTACGATCTGATCGTGGCGGTGAGTACCTCTTGGGAGAGTTTAGGAACTACTTATCAGAGGCTGGGATTCAATCCCAATTGACTGCACCTGGCACACCCCAGCAGAACGGTGTAGCAGAGCGAAAGAATAGGACTCTTATGGAGATGGTTAGATTGATGATGAGTTATTCTGACTTGCCAGATTCGTTCTGGGGATATGCTCTAGATACGGCGGCGTACATTCTGAACTTGGTACCATCTAAATCAGTGCCTTCTACTCCCACAGAGTTGTGGACTGGGCGAAAGCCTAGTCTAAGACATATTCGGATATGGGGGAGTCCAACACATGTGCTGAAGGCAGATGCTGGTAAGTTGGAACCTCGTACAGAAGTACGCATGTTTGTTGGCTATCGCAGGGGAATGAAGGGTAGATTGTTTTATAGTCCTAGAGATAAGAGGGTGATCGTTAGCACGAACGCCAGATTTCTAGAGGAAGACTATGTGATGAGCCACAAGCCCAAGTGTAAAATTGTTCTGGAGGAGTTAAAAGGGGAAGTCACTTCTTTAGTACCACTGGTACAAGAGGATATACCACATGTCACTGCTCCGCGTGTCACAGAGGATACACAGGTAATACCTCATCGTAGTAGGAGGGTTGTGAGACAGCCTGATAGATTCATGTTCTTGGGAGAATCTTCTGATTTGGTCCCTGGAAAACATGAACCTGATCCCTGGACATATGATGAGGCAATCCAAGATAAAGATGCAGTATCTTGGCAAAGTGCAATGAATGCTGAGATTGAATCTATGGATTTAAATCAGGTCTTGGAGCTAGTAGAACCACCCAATGGTGTAAAAACCATTGGATGCAAGTGGATCTACAAGAGAATGAGAGGAATAGATGGGAAGGTTGATACCTTCAAAGCAAGGCTTGTTGCGAAGGGGTATACTCAGAAAGAGGGTATCGATTATGAGGAGACCTTTTCGCCGGTAGCCATGCTTAAGTCTATCCGGATTCTCTTATGCATAACAGCTCATATGGATTATGAGGTGTGGCAGATGGATGTCAAGACAGGTTTCCTTAATGGAAGTCTTGAGGAAAACATCTACATGAAGCAACCAGAGGGATTCATTGCTAAAGGCAAAGAGCATCTTGTGTGTAAGCTTAATCGGTCCATTTATGGATTGAAGCAAGCTTCGAGGTCTTGGAACATCCACTTTGATGAGGTAATTCAGTCTTATGGATTTATTCAAAGTCCGAATGAGTCTTGTGTATACAAGAGATGTGATGGAAACGTAGTGGTATTTCTTGTACTATACGTAGATGACATTTTGTTGATTGGCAACAATATCAAGGTGTTATCGGACGTAAGGGTATGGTTGTCCATACAGTTTGATATGAAGGAATTGGGAGAGGTGGGACACATCCTTGGGATCAAGGTTATAAGGGATCGCAGGAAAAGGATATTGTGCCTATCCTAAGCTTCATACATAGACACGATTATGGAGCGTTTTAGCATGCAGAACTCCAAGAAGGGTTTTCTACCTTTCAGGCATGAAGTTCCTTTATCTAAAGAGATGTGTCCTAGATCATCTGAGGAGATAGAGGAGATGAAGGCGGTTCCTTATGCTTCGGCAGTAGGAAGCCTCATGTATGCGATGCTCTGTACGAGACCAGATATCTGCTTTGTCGTGGGCATGGTCAGCAGATATCAGAGTAATCCAGGACAGGGACATTAGACTACGGTAAAACATATATTGAAGACCTGAGAAGGACTAGGGATTATATGTTGGTTTACCGGGCAGACCAATTACTCCCTGTGGGTTATACGGATTCTGACTTTCAATCTTATAGGGATAACAGTAAGTCTACCTCAGGTTTCGTGTTTACTTTGGGAGGTGGAGCCATTGTATGGAGGAGTGTCAAGTAAAAGTGTGTGGCGGACTCCACCATGGAAGCTGAGTATGTGGCGGCCTCTGAGGCGGCCAAAGAAGCTGTATGGCTCAGGAACTTCCTGATGGACTTGGATGTGATTCCTGGTTTGCCCAGAACTATCACAATTTATTGTGATAATAGTGGTGCAGTTGCAAACTCGAAGGAACCACGAGCCTATAAGGCTAGTAAACATATAGAGCGCAAGTACCACCTGATACGAGAAATCGTAAAGAGAGGAGAAGTTGTTGTGGCCAAGATTGCATCAGAGGATAACCTGGTAGATCCTTTCACTAAGGCCCTTCTAGCGAGAGCTTTGATAGGCATGTGGAGGGAAGGGGAATCAGATGTATGGCAGTATGAGGACAATATAGTCTTTTAGTATAAGCAGGAGATTGTAGGGATGTATACTGAAAAGTCTATTTTTTGTATGAACATCTTTATTTTGAAATAAGAATCACATGATCATTGTTTGCATATTTTTATGGTTATGCAATATTGTCTAATACTTTACATTGTAGATAATATGGTGTGTGGTGTCACACAGGAGATCATGTTATCGGCCCCTTGAAAAGTATAATTAAAGGCTCACAACCGAGATGACTTTGGACAAACTATCGGAATGGTTGTAGTGTGATTTGGTATTGGTTTGTCTTGACCATAGAATCACACTAGTGCACTTTGTGTGTATTGAGCAGGACCTACTTAGAGGAGATTCAATTTATTGCTGACTACATAATCGAATCGGACCTCAGATATTTTTTAGTACATGCTCTTAATCCTGATATAATAACGGGCACATATACTTAGTACTCATCTCTTTGATTTACCAATGGGCGAGATTTATAGATTAAATCGATAGGCTCGGTAAGTTGGGAGATGATATTATTTATATGGTATGCCATTGATTATAGGAGGAAACCGTGTCCTATATATTAGGATGATGATGTCCCCTTGAGGAGCTCATAAGGTTCATCATGTAAACCCTACAGGTGGACTTAGTCCGGCATGATGAAAAGGTTGAGTGGTACTACTCAAGGAGTTAGATGTTGATTAATTAATGGTTAGTAAATTAATTAATCGACGGACATTCGAGATCTTAAACACGGGGAGAAAATGTACAAATAATAAATGGATCTCATATTATCATATGGGGGTTGGTGAGGTAGATCAATGATGATCCTTTAGTGGATTGGATCATCATTAATGGATCGGACTTTATGTGGGCTTGATCCATGGGTAGCCAAGATCCAACTCCTCCTCATGGTCCCTAATGTAGCCTATTAACACCTCATGAAGCTTAGATCCAATGGATAGAAACAAAACTCTAAGATCCATAGGTAGAGATTAAATCTCTAAGATCCGACGGTTGAGATTAAATCTCTAGATCCGACTTTTGAGATTAAATCCCTAGAACCAATGGAGGAGATTAATTCATGACTAATCCCTAACTCTATAAAAGGAGGTCAAAGGGGTTGGCATGAACTACATGAAAGGAGAGCTAGGGTTTGGGCAGCAAGAGAGGGAATCCTAGTTGAGATAGGATTAGGGTTAGGGTTTGGAGGCTAGGGCGGCACCAAATAAGGAAGGTGTTCTTTTCTTCTTCCTTCTCTATTGGTCGGTGTCCAACTCTCTTCCAGCCCCTTCCCAGCCCTTGGCCGGAGCTCAAAAGCTCTCTTCTCCTTCTCCTTAGGTGGTGGAAACGAGGTATAGGGCTTCCCTTGGTGTCTTGGTGGTTTTCCATCATCTTCTCCTCCTTCTAGTTGGCCGGCTGCAAGGAGTTTGTGTGCTCCTTGTTGGTTGTTTTAGGGAGGAGAAAAACATTATTTCTACTCTTCCTCTTACTTTGGAAGAGCAATGAAGGATGATTTGCGATCTAGGATCTTCGAATTTTGGTAGATCGTCGCCCACATGACGTCCAAAAGGAGGAAGGACATACATTAGAAGATCAAGAGGTATATCTATTCTCTTTTCTCTTTTGTTTGTTGCTTGTTTTTGTTTTTCAATTATAAGCATGTTATAAATATGTAAATGGCTAAATAATACTTGGATCCCGAGCATAAACACAAAAACCGGCGATCCGGACATCGTCTATTCCGCGGCTACTCGTAGAATAGAGGATGGTCGCTTGAACAACTAGTTTGTTCAAGTGACCTCTCTAAACGAATAGCACGACGATGACTTGGTGGTTTGGGCAATCCCTTTTGTCTAAGATTAAATTTTTTAATCCGGGGACATCGAAGGAATCTCCATGAACAAGCTACCGAGGTGAAGTGGGAAGCGAAGATTCCCCTCACAGACTCGATAAGAAAAACCCTTCACAAGGTTCTCCTGGCATCTTTTGACATGGTCAACTAACCACCGAAGTTTCTTGTCCCATCGAGATTCTCCTGTTGCCGGTTCATTCAACCACCGAGGTTTCTCGACTTTCTGAGATTCTCCTGGCGTCATCGTCCTTAGCAATGCCTAATACATTACTTGCACACTCAACATAACATATGAGATAACAAGATAGTTTAACTTTGAATCTTTGCCATTATCGAAATCTAGGTTTGATTATCTGGTGCCCCTGTACCAACAATCTCCCCCTTTTTGATCTATGACAAACCAATTCAAAGTTAAGAGAATAGTAAGTATTAACCTTTTTCAAAACCTCCCCCTCAAGGTTACCTCCCCCTTAACCCTAGGTGAGTTTTAAAAAAAATAAATACTAAGTTCTTAACTTTTCAAAAAAAAATAGTTATCCTCTTAACATTAACCTCTCTCCCCCTTTGCCATATATCAAAAATAATTTTATGAGGAGTGCTTTTCTAAGATTAATGTTAACCACATATGTAAAGTAAAAGAATCTTGTGAAAAATTCAAACTCTAACTAGCCTTTCGAGAAAGCACTATAAGTTCACATGATGAAAGAAATAATTAAATACTTTTATGAATCCAAGCATGTATCCTTTTGTAAAAAAAAAAAATCTATACTTTGAAGTTAATTTCGACATATTAATTTAATTCCTAAGGATCGAATACCAACCTAGAGGTAACTAGAGGTGTACGATCAATTTAAGTCTTTCTTTTCCCTCTGCACCAACAATATTAAACTTACTTTACTTTTGTGAAAGAGTGTATGATAACTTTGGTAAAATAATTTTTGAAAAATATTATAAACATAATCCAAATATTACAAGATCATGTATTTCATTTTATAAAAGTTATATTTTGAATGCATACTCTCAATTAAACACTGTGTTTAATTTTATACCTTACCAAAATGATTTAATAAATATGATTTCAAAATACTTTGAAGACTTGTCAATTCAAAAAAAAAAATTAAAAGAGTTGCAAGAATAATTTTCAAATATAATTTTTTAAACAAATTTTAACCTTTAAAATCAGTATTTCCCCCTTAACTTGCCATACTTTTGAGGACATTCTAGTTAACCACAAGGAAACTTA
Source organism: Wurfbainia villosa (assembly GCA_025175895.1). Lineage (NCBI taxonomy): Eukaryota > Viridiplantae > Streptophyta > Magnoliopsida > Zingiberales > Zingiberaceae > Wurfbainia > Wurfbainia villosa. The sequence continues at coordinate 6,657,509 of JAKLTH010000147.1, forward strand.
CCTAAGTCTAGAGGGTTTAAGAGTCTAAAATTGACCTAAGAATTAAATGTCTAGTATTGGTCAGCCAATCAAGTAACTATAGATTTCCAAAGATTAAATATAACTACACGCAACAATCATGAAAATAAATATTTTTGTAGACTTTGGAAATATTTCAAAAATTATGTTATTTTTATTTTAATTGTCCTTAACATCCCACCCATTTTGTGTCTCAAAGCATGTTAACCTTATGTGTTTTGTGAGATGGTTTTCAATTTTACTTAGTTAATTTTAATGATTTGAAAATTAATTAACCTTGGGCTATATTTGAATTTAACCTTTAGTTAGTTAAGTGAATATTTCAAAAGAGGGCTTCCAGGTCGTGGTGAGCACAAAGGCCTTCTTTGATCGGAACAACAACCACTTCCTTAAACAATGCCAACTTAAGAAATTGTACACTTAATTTACTTTAGGGTTAACTCCTAGTCTAACTAGTTTAGGATGTGGTGAGGTAGCTTCAGCTAGTTCTACTTAGCCAAGTGCACTAAGCTAGATACTCCTTATCTAACTCGGATACATGAGACTTCGTTTCCCTAATGTACTATCATCTCACCGTGTCCTGATACTATATTGTCAAGATTAATTAACCATTAGTCTTATCTAACCATTTTGAATTAAGCAAATAATAACTAACTGCATGCAAAACTAAATTAATCAAGTGATTGAGCACACAAATTTAGTATTGGCTCTCCCTAGATCATTGAATCGATTCAGTCTATCCACATAGTGGATTTGATCTTTGGGAACCCAATACTTAGTTGAACCTAGTTGTGATGTTAAAATGGTCTTAGGGACCCATGCTTGGATTCTTCTACTATTATGATTTATAATTGACATGTAAGATCTATTTGTTGTCCTAAACTCGAGTCCGACCTAGTTGTACACGACTCTTTGCGCTCCAAGAAATAGGTCAAGATCCTTAGATCCCAATGTGAACCTTTCCAACGATTTCCTAAGCTCTTGAACTTGCCCATTCAAGAGAGAATTCTCTTCCTCAAGTTTTTCAACTTGAGTTGAGTTTCTCTCTTGAACTTGACTAGTTGAAGAGGTTAGGGTAGCCTCATGCTCGAGGAGTTTAACCTCCTTAAGCAATGACTCGACTTTAGATTCGGATTTAGCTAATTTCTTATCCAAAATCTTAATGGCATCATATAATGTATTAATTAATGACTGACTCACCTTGATTGAATCTTTTGAACTGGATACGGATCCGTGGCTTGTCTTGAATTTGGGCTCGGTGTCGGATCCGGAATCAAACTCAGACTCGGACTCATTGTCATCTTCGGGTTCAAACTCAAACTTTGACTCCGTCGGTCTTTCCATGAAGGCCAAGTTGTTGACTTGGTCTTCTTCTTCCTCCGATGATTCCTCCCATGTTGCGTTGAGTGCTATCTTGATTTGTGGTTTCTTGTTCCTTAGGTTGCGACAATCGGACTTGAAATTCCCCTTCTTATTGCACTCGTAGTGCTTATAGCTTTGACTCGGGTTGGGTTTCTTCTCCGTCATTGGTTTGGTTGGTCACCTTCTACGCTTGATCATTTTTTGAACTAAATTGACTAGTTTGGTCTCCACCTCTTCGTCTAACTACAAGTCAAACTCATCATCTTCAGGTGGAGGCTTGCTTTTCCCCTTTCTTTGTCCTGTAAACATGGCTACACTTTTCTCGACTGGGACTGAGTTAGACTTTTCATGCAATTCAAACTCTGAGAAAAGTTCATCTAACCTAATTTTAGATAAATCCCTAGATATTTTGTAAGCATGAGCCATGGATGCCCATAAAGTTTCCTAGGAAAAGCTCTTAAGCATACCTTATTATGTCGCGGTTCTCCACCTTCTGTCTGATTGCATGAAGGCCATTTAATATGTCTTGGATGCGAGCATGGAGTTGGCTCACAGTCTCAATATCTTGCATCTTCAAATTGTATAGTTTATTGACTAATAAATCTCTCTTACATACCTTTGCATCGGGCGTCCCTTCATGAAGTTTGGTGAACTTGTTCCAGAGGTCCTTGGCACTGATAAATGGTCTAATTCGGTTGAGCTTCTCCTTGGATAAGCCGAATTGCAAGATTTGGGTCACTTTTACATCGACTTCGATTTGCCTCTTCATTACGTTGGTCCATTTGTCATAGTCCAATGGTTCCCCTTGGTCATTGGTGGGTAAAGAAAAGCCGATTTTGATTATAATCCACATATCGACTTGTGTTTTTAAAGAACACTCCATCCAACCCTTCTAATAACGGAAGTCATCTACGTTAAAGAATGAAGGTCGGGCGGTGTTATAACCCTCAAGGCGGGCCATTTAGATTCCTCACAAAAACACAAAAAATAAAAGAGAATTCCAAGACTTGGTCTTGGATTAGTAGTGCAGAAAGTAAAAATAACTTAAACGATGAAAACACGGAAGGAAAAATGCTCGACAAGTGGTTGCACCAAATCTAAGTGCCCCCGCTCTGATACAAAATGTTGGATCGAGAAATGCTAGAGGGGGTGAATAGCATTCAAAAAACTTTTCTTTTCTCGTAAAATCAAAGCAACACACACCGGAATAAGTAAGAACAAAGAAAAACTTTATTTTACTTGGTTCACAACCAAACGATTGCTAGTCCAAGGCCCTATGATCCTTGATTGCCTAGATGGGCAATCAACTAAAAATCCCTTCCTCGTTGGAGGTAAGAGATACAAAGAAGTACACGAAATGTAGAGGAAGAGGTAACACGCCTACCTCTCCTCTTAGCAAGTAATAAGAAAACGAATAACAAAAACAACTACTGTCTTAAAAGTGTGGATGACGAAAGCTTTGCCAACGTTACAACATTGATGGTCGAAGATGAGAGCTTTGGATTGATGGAGCACTTTGGGAGCCTTTTTCTTAAAGAATGAAGGGTGCCTCACCCTTTCTTTTATAACTTTTCCAAGCCCTAGCTCATTGAGATCAAGATCTGAGTCAAACAAGCTTATCATCCCTCATTTTGTGGCTCTTATCTTGACTTTTCTCGAAGTGAACAGATTCATTAGCAGTCGAGTGAAGCTTCCATCAATCAACTGATGGTGATCAAGTCAACTAATGGCTTGAATAGTCACCAGCATTACATGGTTAGAACAAGAACTATATAGTAATCAACGTGATGGTCCTGTACTGTCCGATCTCGACTTAGACCTTCCTTTAGAAGTCTTAGTCGGATCGTTGCCTACGGTTGTCCCCGTATTGAGGACGCGACCTGTCCTCTTCGCACAAAGTTCTTACCTTCCTTACCTTTGGTCCTTCTAACCTACCACTTAGCTTTCGATCACTTGACCACCGAGGTTCTTCCACTTCCTAAGGTTCTCTTGGCATCTTTTGACCTGGTCAATCGACCACTGAGGTTTCTCATCCCATCGAGATTCTTCTGGTGTCGGTTCATTCGACCATCGAGGTTTCTTGCTTCCCAATATTCTCCTAGTGTCGTCGACCTTAGCAAAGCCTAATACATTCCTGCACACTCAACATAACATATGAGATAACAAGATAGCTTAACTTTGAATCTTTGCCATTATCAAAACCTAGGTTCGATTATCTGGTGCCCCTACACCAATAGTCGAGCCATTGATCCGTATCTGGTTCAGATGATCAAGACGATGTTAATTCTTTTTTAGAAAATAAAATGTGTAAAATAATTACATTCTTATATAGGAAATTAGTAAAATTTGAGGATCAAGTTAAGTTTCTCTTTAAGGAAGTCAAAGTACTTAAATAACAAGTCAATTTGAAGTCTTCAACTTACCATATTCAACATGGAAACTCAACTCAAGTTGCAAGACTTGATGAAGAGAATTCCATATTGAAAAGTCAAGTTAAGGAACTTAAGGGAGTATTGGAAAAGTTCACTTCGAGTTCTAAGTATCTAAATATGATGTTTGGATTCCAAAAAGTCGTGTACAACAAATCAGAGCTTGAATACAAAGCTAACACAATCAACAAATCTTATATGTCTTTATTTAATCAAAATGCCAAAAGTCAAGTTCAAGCATGAATCCCTAAAACTTATTTATCTAATCAAGTCCAACATAATCAATATTGGACCTCCAAGGGTCAAGTTCATTATGTGAACAAGACTTATCAAGGCCATAATTCACGGAAGCTAGTAACTTGTGTGTTTCTTTAATTTGGTAAGTCACTAGCATACTTAGTTGCATTCTTACTTCTTAGATTATGAATGACTAGATATAACATAAGATAGTTCATTCTTGATAACATATTATCAAAATTAGATGAGTTGATAGTATGTTAGGGAAGCTTATTGAAGTGCATATTTAAACTGGATGAGGTGCGTCCTACTTGGTGCACCAAAATAAGTGAAATTGGTTCAAGCTAACTCACTTAGTTATAAACTAGTTAGACTAAGGTTTAGTTCAAAGTTAGTCAAGTATAAGTCTTCAATATCAACTTTGTCCAAGAAAGTGGTTATTGTTCCAATATCAAAGAAGATCCCCGTGCCTCACAATGACCTAGAAGTTGGTTTAGGAAATAATCACTTTGCTAATCAAAAGCTAAACTTGAATCCAACCCAAGATCAAACACCTTTCCATAATTATCATTAAATAAAAAAATAAAAGCGAAAGATTATCTCACATAGCTCATAAGGTTACCATATATTGAAAATCGAGATTGGGTAAGATTAATAAGGTTAAATGAGCTAACTTAATCAAACCAATATTTTACTGGCATCATTTTAGGGGGAGTTAAGAAAACTTTATTTTTCAAAATTATTTATGAAATATTTAATTAACTTAATTTTTTTTTAAAGTTATCATAAATATCTTCAAAAATAAGTTTAAAATATTAATTTTTAAAATAATTTATTGTGTTTTCAAAATTATATATTAAGATTAAAATTATTATGTTCAAAAATGCTAAGTTCAAAATTATTTTTTCAAATTCAAAAATTTATCTTAAGTTCATACTCAAAATTATTTTACAAACCTTTAATTTACAAAATATTTTTTAAATATTAGGTTCAAATTTTTCATAATAGTTTTTAAACTTAATATTGTTCAAAATAAAATTAAATTAGATTTAAGTCGTAAATATAAGTTGAAAATTAAATCAAAATTTGACATGAAACATTAACTTGATACTTACTATTTGATTGAAAATTGAACTGAATAATTTGAAACATAAAAAAGTATACTTAACATGATAGTTGAGATGTTGCAATTTTATTTAAAGGGGAAAAGAGAAATTCAACTCAAGATATTTAATTTAAATTCACTTGGTGAAGCTAATATTGGCTTTGTTACCTGATCTTAAATTAACTTAACTTAGTTAAATATGAGAAATAAGAGTTTACCTTGTTAATGTTGGAAGAGTAAGTATACCTTTCCTGGAGGAAATACAAGGGAAAGTTCAAAAACTAATCGGACTTATCTGTTGAGTCAACCACTTCCTTTGTGTCCTCAATTAATAATAATTTATTCGAATCGAGACCGTTGAGCCGGGTCAAAAGTCTCCTTGTTGCAAGTTGCCGAATTCGAGAGACTGCTGTGGAGACTTTGCCTTGCTGATTTTAGGGAAGAGATGAGCGCAGAGCTGAGTGCAGAGTTGAATGCAGAGCTGAGCTCCTGAGTGGAGCTGCATAGTTGAGTGCAGAGCTGTGCTCTCGAGTGGAGCTGTAGAGTTGAGTGAAGAGCTGAGCACAGAGCTCAGCTCCCGAGTGGAGCTGTAGAGTTGAGTGCAGAGTTGAGCGAAGAGCTGAGTAAAGAGTTGAGCATAGACCCGAGTGGAGCTGCAAAGTTGAGTGAAGAGTTGAGCGCAGAGCTGAGCACAGAGCTGAGCGAAGAGCTGAGAGCAGAGCTAAGTGTAGAGCTGTGCTCCCGAGTGGAGCTGCAGAGTTGAGAGACAAAAGTGATGAACACTGAGTAAAGAAACTGCCGAGGCCTGTGTATACACAGTTTTCTTAAAACAGATTTGTCCTCCTCTGACAGGTTGCTTGTGAGGTTTAGCAGGACGTCTATTTCCCAGGATACAACGGTAAAACCATAGACTCCAACAAGCACAAGCAGTCCTCGTCGAACTGAACGTACACTTGAACGCTATCACTGTGGGTTTGGAAATAAAGAGCAATCTTCTTCTCTTCTTGAGTTTGCAATCCTGTCTCCTTTTATAGAGGAGACCTATTAATGGTGGAATCGAAAGGTCAACCATAATGTCACCTTGATTCATTTAATCTACGTGAATCGAAAGGTCAGCCATAATGCTGCCTTGATTCAACTAATCTACCATTAATTCATAAAATTTTGACCATTTATGTCAGAGTTTTAATGCGAACTTTCCACGATTTGACGCAAAAGATGGTGGAACGTCTTCCCCATCTTTCCGTTTTACCAATCAACAAGTTTGGAAGGATGACAGAACGTCTTCTCCATCCTTCTTTCACATTTCTATAATTTCCATTCAAATTCCAACAGTTAACTTGTCAAACTCAAAGGGGAAGAAATGGGGTAAACCTATTAACTTAGCTAAATCTATATTTAACATATTTACTTCAAAGATATATCACAATGATTTTAATAATAGGATCAATGCTTGGAGTCTTTGGAATATTAATACAAATATTTATTGATTAGTAAATTTTTATGATAATCACATAATTTTATTCAATTCACATTATTTATCTTTACTTCAAGTACATTACTTTGCAAACTTTTTTAAAGCATATGAGGGACAGTATAGGTTTAAAGTTTTGAAAAGTATTTTTTCAAAATTTTGTAATCTAAGCTTTCAAAAAGAAGAGAGTAAGGGTGAAGTATAAGTTTGGAAATATAAAAGGAAGTCTATGTTTTCAAAAGAAAACTTTTAAGTTTTTAAATTTTTTATTTTGAAAAGGAAATTTTTGAAGAATTTAAATTTCAAAAAGGGGAATTTTTTAACTTATATTGATTTTGAGTTCGAAGTTAAGTTTGAAAACCTTAAAAAAAAAATTCAAAGTTAAGACTTAAGTTTGAAAGTTTACAAAGTTGAGTTTTGAATTTAAATTTGAAAATAAATGTTTGAGTTTTCAAAAAGGAAATTATGAACTTGAAAAACTTGAGTTTTCAAAAGGAATTTTTAAGCTTAAAAATAAAGTTTTAGAGTTTGAAAGTTGAGCTTTCAAAACAAGTTTATGAGTTTTCAAAAAGGAATCTTATGTGAATTTATTACTAAGTTTATTTTTAAGGTTCCCCTTTGGAAAATAAGTTAAAAAGTTAAACATTTTCTTTCTCAGACAAATCTTAAACTTCATGGAGAGTTTCAAACTTCAATGTGAGTTTTAATTCAGGAAAAGTTGAGCTTAATGTTGGTATTCCTCTTGTCACGCCCCGAGAGTATGCAATGCCGAAAATCAAACGGACGACATCTCCCCTGTACATGGCAACATTTCGAGTTAATACAAGGCCCGTAGGCCCACAACAACAACATAATATAAACATAACAACAGCAGCGGAAATAGAAACCACATACCCACAACATACATACCAAAAACATACATGTGTACACCACCTGACAAGTCCACAGTAATAAAACCGTAAATAAAACAACGACTACACAAATAAAGTCCACGACATCATGACAAAGTCCATAACAAAACAAGTCTAGATAACATATCAAAGTCCAAGACATAACCAAAAAAATGAACTCCTCGGGAGACTCGGAAAACGGAGATGGGATGGATCATCGGTGCAGTTCCAAATCATTACGAAGACTTCTACCTGTTACCTGGACGACAGAAAAACTCAGGGTCTGTGGTGGTGAGTAAAATTGAGCAGGTAATAAGATAGAACATGTAAATATATGTATCAATATTACATGTCATTCAACAATTTAATCTACTCGTACAACAGGTATACATCAGCATAATAGGTATATATGCATGCATACACTAAATAAACTGAACAACAATGATGCTGACATACCTGACAGTCAGCTACTCTATCCTTATCCAACCTGGGCATATAACCACAACATAGGGTATAAAGAATAGTACTAACTCACATAATATCTTGATATGGGTCAAGGGTATCACCGTGAATAACCAACAGGTATACAAGTACCGACCTACTACCATACAGGAAATGCAATAGCATGTATGAATATGTACAAATAAATGCAACAAGCATAGTACATACAAATGCATCATCAAAGTAAGTATACATATAGACTGTATCTGTATGTATACTAATCACCATCATCCATGTATATATATATATATATATATACAACAGGTATGTATGTGTGTGTGTGTGTATATATATATATATATATATATATATATATATATATATATATATATATATATATATATATATATATATATATATATATATATATATATATATATATATAACCATATGTAAAGCACCGTATGATACGGCAATGCAGTATACATGGTCATGCCTGCTCACCCCTACTCGCTACCACGACCCCAGTGTGGCCTAGGTGGCATGACATGACAACTGTCCAAACTCGCACCAACCACTACTATAGAGTGGCCGAGTGAGCAGTATGATCAAGTAGCATATGAGTGTAAAGAGCTCGCTACGCAACGGGGGTCCCTGCTGCTGGCCACTCCGACTGACACTACTAATGAGTGGTCGAGTGACACGTACCCAGGACAACTGCACGCAACTCCGACTACCATCGTCTATAATGGTAGAGTGCGTCACAACAAATGCTATGCCCTCACACCAGTTACTCCTCTGGGAGTAACCTGGGAGGCATGATTGTAGGGTTGATCCATGAGGGGAAACTTCACTTCCCACTTCAACTTGGTCGCTTGTTCATGGCGATCCCATCGATATCCCTGGATTAAAAATTTAATCCTAGACAAAAGGGAACACCCAAGCAACATTGTCATAGTCGTGCTATTCGTTTAGAGTGGTTACTTGAACAATCTTGTTGTTCAAGCGACCTATCTCTAATCTACGAGTAGCCGCGGAATAGACGATGTACGGATCGTCAGTTTTTGTGTTTATGTTCGGGATCCAAGTATTATTTATCCTCAAATAGAATCTATCATGCTCATAATTGAAAAACAAAATATAAACATGTAACAAATGAAAATAGAGAATCGATATACCTCTCAATCTTCTATTGTATGACCTTCCTCCTTTCGGACGTCGTGTGGGTGACGATCTACCAAAAGTTGAAGCTCCTAGATCACTAATCTTCCTTCCTTGCTCGTTCCAAGCAAGAGGAAGAGTAGAAACAAGGCTCTTTTCCTTCTTTCAACCAACCACCAACCTCCAAGGTTGGAGCTTGCCGCCGGCCAAGAAGGAAGAGGAGATTAGGATGGAAACCGGCCAAGACACCAAGGGAAAGCCCTAAATCTTGTTTCCACCGGCCAAGGAGAAGGAGAAGGGAAGGATTGGATGCCGGACAAAGGCTGGAAAAAGCTACTGGACGCCGACCACCTTGAGGGAAGAAGAAGAAAGGAAAGACCTTCCTTATTTGGTGCCGCCAAGCCCTAAACCCTAGCCTCCAAGCCTTGCCGACCAAAACCCTAATCCTATTTCTAGTAGGATTCAAGTTGTCGCCCACCCCTTGCCCTCCTTTTATAGAGTTAGGGATAAGCCTTGTTTTAATATCCACCATTGGTTCTAGGGATTTAATCTCAACCGTCGGATCTAGAGATTTAATATCAACCGTCAGATCTAGAGATTTAATCTCTACCTTTGGTTCTAGAGTTTTGTTTCTATCCATTGGATCTAAGCTTCATGAGGTTTTAATAGGCTACAATAGGGACCATGAGGAGGAGTTGGATCTTAGCCACCCAATGGATCAAGCCCACATAAAGTCCAATCCATTAATGATTATCTATTCCACTAGAGGATTATCATTGATCTACCTCACCAACCCCCATAAGTTAATATTGTCACGCCCGCCCTTTCCAAGGGTTCGGAGAGGCGGCGCGTGACGCGACCCTACATACATACACTTCTTACAGTGGAAGACTTTATACATATTTCGTACTTCTTACAGCGGAAGACTTTAGACTTATTTTTTTCTTCTTTTAAACATAAACATGCATCGTCATTTCATAGATACTTCTTCTTAACATAGAACATGCATCATTATTTCATATATACTTCTTCTTAAACATAGGGCATGCATCATCAGTTCATAAGTACTTAGTTAAAATTCATAAGCTAAATCATCTTAGGAAAAACATTCATAAAGAACATAACAGATCTCCTCCACCATGCCACTACCACACACACTTTGCCCCTCCTGCTGCTCCCTTTAGTTTATCCACCCTTTACCCTTATCTGCATTACAAGGGAACATAAACTATAAACACATAGGCTTAGTAAGATCCTGTCCTACTCACAAAACCATACGTAAGCATAACATGACATAACATCATAACATAAGCAGACATAACATAAATATATCAGCATAGACATAAGCAGGCAATAACATGTAGACATACAACATCGTAAGCATGCATATAACATGTAAACACATATATAACATAGCAATCATAACATGTAAACATATATAACATAACGATCATAACATGCAAACATATATAACATAACCATCATAACATGTAAACATATATAACATAACAAACATAGCATGCAAACATATATAACATAACCATCATAACATGTAAACATATATAACATAACAAACATAGCATGTAAACATACATAACATAAGCAAACATAACATGTAAACATATATAACATAACCATCATAACATGTAAACATATATAACATAACAAACAGAGCATGTAAACATATATAACATAACCATCATAACATGTAAACATATATAACATAACCATCATAACATGTAAACATAACAATCATAACATGTAAACATATGCAGGATGCTCTTTGAAAACATATATTATAGGTACGTAAACATAACTCTCAACATATTGGGCCCGACATTGTACCACATCATCATCATCCTAGCGCACATCCCTAAATAGACCCGAGGTAGCAAGTCTCGAACCTACTAGGTTACTAGGCCCGATCTTAGTCCGTCGACCTAGGGGCCATCATCATAACATAGAAGCCCATCCTTGGCCCGATCTTAGTCCGTCGTCCTAGGGCATCTGGGAGCCCATCCCGTACTAGGCCCGATCTTAGTCTGTCAACCTAGGGGTAATCATAACATAGAAGCTCATCCTAGGCCTGATCTTAGTCCGTCGGCCTAGGGAAACTTAGGAGCCCATCCCTTTGGACCTTATTAGGGTCCTGGTACAAGCCATGTAGAAAGTAAAATACATACATGCTTCTTATCATAACATATCATATTTCATTTTATAAACATATCATATTCCTTATCATGGTATATCATGTTTTTCTTCTTCATAACATATCATATGGCTTTCATAACATATTTCTTCTTCATAACATATCATTCACCATAACATATTTCTTCTTCATAACATATCATATTCTTTTCATGCATATCATGTTCCTTCTTTATAAAACATCATACATTCATGCAATTATGAGGTAATAAGCATAACATGATCACAACATCACACACATATAAGCATGGCATAAGGTATAAACATCATGAACAAGTATACATGGAATGACCTAAACTTCATGGAGTTCTATCAAAGTTTTAAACACCAAACAACTTATATATGGTCTAACTAACCACATGTTAGTTCTTTAACACATAAAGCATGGCATGGGAGGGCACTTAGGGTTTTAATTAAACCTTGGCCGAATGGATTTAAAGGACATGAGGCTCAACCACTTAACTCTAGGTTAACCAACAACATGTTACCTTCATCTAACATCAAAAGTCATCATGAACTCAATCAAACATGTCATAGAAACATATTAGGGGTCTTGGCCAAATGGCTCAAAGGCTTAAGGTTCATCCACATAAATCCAGGTTAACCAAACAACATGTTATCTTCATTTACCATCAAAACATAGCAGGAACTTATCTATAGCATGGCATAGAACATGTTATCTTCTTTTAACATCAATTATGGCATAAACTCATTTAAAACCTAGCATAGAGCATGTTATCTTCATCTAACACCAAAAGTCATTATGAACTCATGCAAAACATAGCATAGAAGACACCTTAGGGGTCTAGATGGACTTGGCCGAATGGTTCAAAGGGCCTAAAGGTTCATCCACTTAAACCTAGGTTAAACAAACAACATGTTATCTTCATTTACCATCAAAACATAGCATGGACTTATCTATAACATAGCATAGAACATATTATCTTCTTCTAACATCAAACATGGCATGAACTCATTTAAAACCTAGCATATAACATGTTATCTTCATCTAGCCTCAAAACTTAGCCTAAGCTCATCTAAACATGGCAGAAAAAAACATATAGAGGTCTAAAGTGGCTTGGCCGAATGGTCCAAGGCTTAGAAGTTCATCCACTTAATCTAATCCATCTAGCATCCCTTCTTCATCATGTTCATACAAGATATGGCATGGATCTTCATGGATAACTCAACCAAGGTCTTGGCCGAATGGTTTCAAGAGGATTAACACAAATACATCAATCGAAAACTACTTGTACGCAGGTGAGGGGGGGATAATTACCTATAAATCTAAACACCCCTATATAATCTGATCAAAATATATTATTTATCATTTATCAAACATTTAACATGATCGTACTCCCAAAACTCATATAGGAAGCCTTTCAAGACATGCAATCATGCTCTTTGTCCCCAAAACTTATAGGGGAAGCATCTTTGTGATCTTATGTCTTGCTTCAACATGAAATATACTTAAAATACCTAAAAATATAAACAAACATAATCTGGACAGAACATATAAATTCGAATAAAATATGGTGATAGAAGTTAAATGGGCATATTAAAGAGTTACTTATGCTATAGGTGAAAGATAGCATCTTTGTGATCTTAGATCTTGCTTAAAAAGACATATACCTTAATTGTAAATCTGATCACACACATATATCATCTGATCCAAGCATATAATCTTCAAAACATAGAAAAATAAGCTATATAAAATAATCGAAGAGCTACTTGTACTGCAGGTGAGAGATACTTACATCCTCTCGCTATCGTACTAGTATACCGCTAGGGTTTTTAGGAGATGAAGACCTTCCCTTGTTCCTTAGCCTTAGGAGTGATCCTCTAGCATATACTAAGCCTTTGTATCCCCTTGAAACCCTCTCAAAAACACCAAACAAGGGCATTAGGGTCTCGGTGAAGGAGGAAGGAGGAGGGAACATTTCGGTGGAGTTGAATCTTCTAGCAATACTAAGACTTGTGGGAACTCCTCTTGGAAAACCCCTCTTGAGAATCCCTACACAAGAAACCCTAGAGCTTGGGATAAAAAAGGAAGGAAGGGGAATGAGAAATTCGGCCAAGGATGAGGAAGAAGGAGAATGAAGAAGGAAAGTGGGGTTTTACTTCCTCTCTTCTCTTAATTCTCCTCTTTAATACCTAGGGAATGAACACCCATCATCCTTTCATGGGGGGATGAACTAACTCCTCATCTTCCTTCTATTAATTCTCCTCTTTAATACCTAGGGAATGAACACCCATCATCCTTTCATGGGGGGATGAACCAACTCCTCATCTTCCCATCTGTATTCTTCGTATATCTTATCCATGAATCATCCTATGGTCTAGTGGTGTCAAGGCTACCTCCCTATTAGGAGGTTCATGGTTCAAATCCTACTTATAACCATCTTTTATTTTATTTTATTTTAAACCTTTTATGGCATTAAAACCCATATAATTACTTTGAATAGTTTAGAATTTTACGGGCGTTACAAATATGGGCTCCATATATTATTTATACATTTTCTCCCCGTGTTTAAGATCTCGAATGTCCGTCGATAATTAATTTACTGACCATTAATTAATCAACATCTAACTCCATGAGTAGTACCACTCAACCTTTTCATCATGCCAGACCAAGTCCACCTGCAGGGTTTACATGATGAACCTTATGAGCTCCTCAAGGGGACATCATCATTGTAATATATAAGACATGGTTTCCTCCTATAATCAATGACACACCATATAAATAATATCATCTCCCAACTTACCGAGCCTATCGATTTAATCTATAAATCTCGTCCATTGGTAAATCAAAGAGATGAATACTAAGTATATGTGTCTGTTATTATATCGGGATTAAGAGTATGTACAATACAATATCTGAGGCCCGATTCGATTATGTAGCCAGCAATAAATCGAATCACCTCTAAGTCGGTCATGCTCATTACACACAAAGTGCACTAGTGTGATTCTATGATCAAGACAAACCAATCCCAAATCACACTACAACCATTCCAATGGTTTGTCTAAAGTCATCTCGGTTATGAGCCTTTACTTATACTTTACAAGGAACCGATAACATGATCTCCCGGGTGACACCACACACCATGTTATCTACAATGTAATGTATTAGACAATATGCATAGCCATAAAAATATGCAAACAATGATCATATGATTCTTATTTCAAAATAAAGATGTTCATACAAAAGGTAGACTTTTCAGTATACATCCCAACAATCTCCCACTTATACTAAAAGACTATACTGTCCTGAAACTGCCATACATCTGATCCCCATTCCCTCCACATGCCTATTAAAAGCTCTCTCCGGAAGGGCCTTAGTAAAAGGATCTGTCAGGTTATCCTCTGATGCAATCTTGGCCACAACAACTTCTCGTATCAGGTGGTACTTGTGCTCTATGTGTTTACTAGCCTTATGGGCTCATGGTTCCTTTAAGTTTGCAACTGCACCACTATTATCACAATAAATTGTGATAGTTCTGGGCAAATCACGAATCACATCCAAGTCCATCAGGAAATTCCTGAGCCACACAACTTCTTTGGCCGCCTCAGAGGCTACCACATACTCAGCTTCAATGGTGGAGTCCGCCACGCATTTCTGCTTGACACTCCTCCATACAATGGCTCCACCTCCCAAAGTAAACAAAAAACCTGAGGTAGACTTATTGTTATCCCTATCAGATTGGAAGCCGGAATCCGTGTAACCCACAGGGAGTAATTGGTATGCCTGGTAAACTAACATTTAATCCCTAGTCCTTCTCAGGTACTTCAATATATTCTTTACCACAATCCAATGTCCCTGTCCTAGATTACTCTGATATCTGCTGACCATGCCCATGGCAAAGCAGATATCTGGTCTCGTACATAGCATCACATACATGAGGCTTCCTACTGCCGAAGCATAAGGAACCACCTTCATCTCTTCTATCTCCTCAGATGTTCTAGGATACATTTCCTTAGATAAAGGAACTCCATGCCTGAAAGGTAGAAAACCCTTCTTGGAGTACTGCATGCTAAAACGATCCATAATTGTGTCTATGTATGAAGCTTGGGAAAAGCATAACATCCTTTTCCTGCGATCCCTTATAACCTTGATCCCAAGGATGTGTCCCACCTCTCCCAAGTCCTTCATATCAAACTGTTTGGACAACCATACCCTTACGTCCGATAACACCTTAATATTGTTGCCAATCAACAAAATGTCATCTACGTATAGTACAAGAAATACCACTACGTTTCCGTCACATCTCTTATATACACAAGACTCATCCGGACTTTGAATAAATCCATAAGACTGGATTACCTCATCAAAGTGGATGTTCCAAGACCTCGAAGCTTGCTTCAATCCATAAATGGACCGATTAAGCTTACATACAAGATGCTCTTTGCCCTTCGCAATGAATCCCTCTGGTTGCTTCATATAGATGTCTTCCTCAAGACTTCCATTCAAGAAAGCTGTCTTGACATCCATCTTCCACACCTCATAATCCATATGAGCTGCTATGCATAAGAGAATCCGGATAGACTTAAGCATGGCATCGGCGAAAAGGTCTCCTCATAATCGATACCCTCTTTCTGAGTATACCCCTTCGCAACAAGCCTCGCTTTGAAGGTCTCAACCTTCCCTTCTATTCCTCTCATTCTTTTTGTAGATCCACTTGCATCCAATGGTTTTTATACCATCGAGTGGTTCCACTAGCTACTAGACCTGATTTAAATCCATAGATTTAATCTCAGTATTCATTGCACTTTGCCAAGATGCTGCATCTATATCATGGATTACCTCGTCATAGGTCCAGGGATCAGGTTCATGTTCGCCAGGGACCAAATCAGAAGATTCTCCCAAGAACATGAATCTATCAGGCTGTCTAACTGAAGGGTTTTGCTTATCGAGTGCGTGAGGGAAACTTCGCTTCCCACTTCACCTTGGTAGTTTGTTCATAGCGATCCCCTAGATGTCCCCAGATTAAAAAAAATTTAATCCTAGACAAAAAGGATTGCCCAAACAATCAAGTCATCATCATGCTATTCGTTTAGAGAGGTCACTTGAACAAACTAGTTGTTCAAGCGACCATCCTCTATTCTACGAGTAGCCACGGAATAGACGATGTCCAGATTGTCGGTTTTTGTGTTCATGCTCGGGATCCAAGTATTATTTATCCATATACAGATTTATATCATGCTCATAATTTAAAAACAAATACAAACATGTAACATATAAAGATTAGAGAATCGATATACCTCTCGATCTTCTAATGTATGACCTTCCTCCTTTCGGATGCCGTGTGGGCGACGATCTACCGTAAGTCGAAGCTCCTAGATCGCAAATCTTCCTTCCTTGCTCTTCCAAAGCAAGAGGAAGAATAGAAACAAAGTTCTTCTCCTCCCTAAAACCAACCAACAAGGAACAAAAGAGATCCTTGCCACCGGCCAACTAGGAGGAGGAGTTTGTGGTGGAATCCGGCCAAGACACCAAGGGAAGCCCTATATCTTGTTTCCACCACCTAAAGAGAAGGGAATAGAGCCTTTTGGGTGCTGACCAAGAGCTGGAAAGGGGCTATAAAGATGTTGGATGTCGGCCAATGAAGGAAGAAGAAGAAGAGAAAACCTTCCTTATTTGGTGCCGCCCTAGCCTCCAAACCCTAACCCTAATCCTATCTCAACTAGGATTCCTTCTCTTGCCGCCCAAAAACCCTAGCTCTCTTGGATGTTTTTTTCACGCCAACTCCCTTGCCCTCCTTTTATAGAGTTAGGGATAAGTCATGAATTAATCTCCTCCATTGGTTCTAGGGATTTAATCTCAACCGTCGGATCTAGAGATTTAATCTCAACCGTCAGATCTTAGAGATTTAATCTCTACCAATGGATCTTAGAATTTTATTTCTATCCATTGGATCTAAGCTTCATGAGGTGTTAATAGGCTACATTAGGGACCATGAGGAGGAGTTTGATCTTGGCCACCCATGGATCAAGCCCACAAAAAGTCCGATCCACTAATGATGATCCAATCCACTAAAGGATCATCATTGATCTACCTGACCAACCCCCATATGATAATATGGGCTCCATATATTATTTGTACATTTTTTCCCCCGTGTTTAAGATCTCGAATGCCCGTCGATTAATTAATTTACTGACCATTAATTAATCAACATCTAACTCCATGAGTAGTACCACTCAACCTTTTCATCATGCCGGATCAAGTCCACCTGCAGGGTTTAAATGATGAAACTTATGAGCTCCTCAAGGGGACATCATCATCCTAATATATAGGACACGGTTTCCTCCTATAATCAATGACACACCATATAAATAATATCATCTCCCAACTTACCGAGCCTATCGATTTAATCTATAAATCTCGTCCATTGGTAAATCAAAGAGATGAGTACTAAGTATATGTGCCCGTTATTATATCAGGATTAAGAGTATGTACAATATAATATCTGAGATCCAATTCGATTATGTAGTCAGTAATAAATTGAATCACCTCTAAGTCGGTCCTGCTCAATACACACAAAGTGCACTAGTGTGATTCTATGGTCAAGACAAACCAATACCAAATCACACTACAACCATTCCGAAGGTTTGTCCAAAGTCATCTCGGTTGTGAGCCTTTACTTATACTTTTCAAGGGACTGATAACATGATCTCCTGTGTGACACCACACACCATGTTATCTACAATGTAAAGTATTAGACAATATTGCATAACCATAAAAATAAGCAAACAATTATCATGTGATTCTTATTTCAAAATAATGTTGTTCATACAAAAGATAGACTTTTCAGTATAGATCCTTACAATCTTCCACTTATACTAAAAGACTATGCTCTCCTTAAACTGCCATACATCTGATCCCCATTCCCTCCACATGCCTATCAAAAGCTCTCGCTGGAAGGGCCTTAGTGAAAGGATCTGCCAGGTTATCCTCTGATGCAATCTTGGCCACAGCAACTTCTCCTCTCTTTACGATTTCTCATATCAGGTGGTACTTGAGCTCTATGTGTTTACTAGCCTTATGGGCTAGTGGTTCCTTCGAGTTTGCAACTGCACCACTTTTATTACAATAAATTGTGATAGTTCTGGGCAAACCAGGAATCACATCTAAGTCCATCAGGAAGTTCCTGAGCCACACAGCTTCTTTGGCCGTCTCAGAGGCTGCCACATACTCAGCTTCCATAGTGGAGTCCGCCATGCATTTCTGCTTGACACTCCTCCATACAAATGGCTCCACCTCCCAAAGTAAACACAAAACCTGAGGTAGACTTACTGTTATTCCTATTAGATTGGAAGTTGGAATCCGTGTAACCCACAGGGAGTAATTGGTCTACCCGGTAAACCAGTATATAATACCTAGTCCTTCTCATGTACTTCAATATATTCTTTACCGCAGTCCAATATCCCTGTCCTGGATTACTCTGATATCTGCTGACCATGCCCATGGCAAAGCAGTTATCTGGTCTCATACAGAGCATTGCATACATGAGGCTTCCTACTGCCGAAGCATAAGGAACCGCCTTCATCTCCTCTATCTCCTCAGATGATCTAGGATATATCTCCTTAGATAAAGGAACTCCATGCCTGAAAGGTAGAAAACCTTTCTTGGAGTTCTGCATGCTAAAATGATCAAAAATCGTGTCTACATATGAAGCTTCGGATAAGCACAACATCCTTTTCCTGCGATCCCTTATAACCTTGATCCCAAGGATGTGTCCAACCTCTTCCAAGTCCTTTATATCAAACTGTTTGGACAACCATACCCTTACGTCCGATAACACCTTGATATTGTTGCCAATCAACAAAATGTCATCTACGTATAGTACAAGAAATACCACTACTTTTCCGTCACATCTCTTGTATACACAAAACTCATCTGGACTTTGAATAAATCCATAAGACTGGATCACCTCATCAAAGCGTATGTTCCAAGACCTCGAAGCTTGTTTCAATCCATAAATGGACCGATTAAGCTTACATACAAGTTGCTCTTTGCCCTTAGCAAAGAATCCCTCTGGTTGCTTCATGTAGATGTTTTCCTCAATGTAGGGGATCGGTACGGCCGGCTAGAGGGGGGTGAATAGCCCTTTTCGTTTGGATGCCGGTATTTGCTCGTCTACAAAACTAATTAGCGCAAGCGGAAGACTAATAAAGACAAACAAATAGAAATATGAGAAAACAATCGCTAACAAAGAATGTAACGTGGTTCACGGCTACACCGCTAATCCACGATCCCGATTCGTCTCGGCCACGTCCCTCGGCAGCATCAGGCGCACGGCTCTGCAATGCTCCTTCGCGTCTCTTGCCTCGAAGTCTACTTCCTCCGGCTTCACTCCAAGCTTCTCGTCCGGCGGTCCCTTGGATGCTCCAAGCGCACGTCTTCCGCAAAGCTATCCTTCACCGACTCAAGGCACGAGTCATGAGATGTGAAACTCGCCACGGCTCCATGTGCGAATTACTAAGTCCTGCACGACTTCAACGCACATATCAAATCAACATATCAAACTAACTTAAACCCTTTGCCACACCATCAAAACCATATTACGGCAAGAGATTGCCCTAACAATCTCCCCCTTTTTGAT
The DNA here is from genome assembly GCA_025175895.1 of Wurfbainia villosa. NCBI lineage: Eukaryota > Viridiplantae > Streptophyta > Magnoliopsida > Zingiberales > Zingiberaceae > Wurfbainia > Wurfbainia villosa. Next base: position 6,677,434 of record JAKLTH010000147.1, read on the forward strand.
GTGTGGCAATCCGTTTAAGTTAGGTAAAAACATTTGATATAAATTCCAAGGTAAGAAAGCATGTAAAGATAAACATGATATAGCAACATGCAACTCCCCCTTAATCCATGAAACTCTCTATGCAAATTTTCTCCCCCTATCATATATTTCTCCCCCTAAAGCAATTAACTTAAACATAATTATTTCTCCCCCTTTGACACCATCAAAAAAGATTAACACGAAGTTATAAACTCATGGCATCAAGTATAATGGAGGGAAAATACCAAAAACATGATTAAAATCTGAAATCAAAAAATTGCAGGCTGATTTTCAGGTGAGCAAATGATCTATCGATGGCATTGGATTAGCACAATTGATTCAAATTACGATTTTCAGTAATTTCAGAAATGCATTAAAAATTCCATAAAATTCGAAAAATCATGAAATTTGAGGAGCATATTTCTATTAAGTATATCTATCAGGGAAAAATAGTTTTTCATGAAAAATCATTATATTTTCCGAGATTTTCCAAAAATCCAAACACTTGAAAAACCACTAGTTTTTGAGCATGTTAGTATCCATTTTAACACCTAGTCTTGCTTTGAATTGTTCCAAAACATGAATACATAGATTTTAGATTAAGGAATTGTTTTGAAAACATATGAAATATCCAACCATGATCTTTGGGCAATATGTCTATGAATTAAACATAAGCCTTCCCCATGATTGGTCTATTATTGCTATGTCGATACTTTAAATGACCATCTAAATGCCATAGGCATTAGTGGACATTTGTATCATCCTAACATCTCACCCATGCTAAGTTTGCAATCAAGTTAGCCTATAGTGAGTGTGAGATGCATCCTAGGGGGTATTTGTATATACTTAACCAATATATTCATGCAATTCTATCATGGTTAAGTATCAACCTAACAATTAACATGATCATAATGACATATATGAATGAATTCTACATTATAATCATGAAATGCATGTTTTCATCAATTTATAATCATGTATTAGGTATTATATGATGATAATAAACAAAGTATCACCTAAAGCATGATTTAAACTTATTTCTCATGATGATGTGCCCAATATCAAAAACATAAATCATGATTGCAAATATACATAGGAATTACATCAATCATCATGATTTAAGCAATATTATCTATTTATGGGCACGTTATCATCACCCAACACTATCTAAAAAATGTTGTCCCGTCATCCTAAGTCAACCAAAATATAATATAGGTTAATTCCATATGGTTGACTACCCTAGGGTTATCCTAACCCTTAAGGATGGATTTTGGGACCCAAAATAAGTTCTTTCCTATTGGGTTCACTAAGTATTCCTTGGGGATCCATTTTCTAGCTATTACCTTCTTCTTATCTTGTCCCCTAGCTATAAGGCATTTGTAGGCCTTTTCATTTTTCTTTTCCTTGTAGCCTAGGCCCTTTTTGTTGAAACTAGCTCTTTGGCTCCCTAAGATCATATTTAAGGTGTTGGAGCCAATTGTGAATTTCTCTAGGGCTTTGGTTAAATAATCTACCTTTTCCCTTAATGCCCTATTTTCCTCTATGCATGCATCATTAACATCCAAAGGCATATAATCATGTGAGCATGCATCATCATGGCAAGAAGAGGTATCATTATTATTTAAACATGCATTTTCTAGCTTATATTCCAAAGCCTTAATTTGATTAAGCATGCTTTTATTTTTCTTTTTCATTCCAAATAAGTCCTTAGTTAAACTAGAAATTATGGAAACTATTTTCTTAGGAGAAGCTTTCGTTACCATAGTTTCCATATCTTCTTCTTCTTCTTCGGATGAGGAGGATGTAGAAGCTCCCCCTTCACTTGAGCTCTCTCCTCTTGAGTTTGATCCTTCATTTTCGGAGGAAGAGCAATCCAAGTCATCAAAGGCCATCAAGGCCAAATTGGTGACAAAGGAATTCTCCTCATCCGATGATGATGAAGAGGATGAGGATGGGTCATCCCAAGTCCTTGCCTTTAGGGCTTTGACCTTTCCCTTTTCCTTTGTCTTCTTCTCCTCTTCCTTTTTCTTCTTGCTCCCCTTTTTCTTCTTCTTTTCTTCCTTCTTTTTCTTTTCTTCTTTGCTTTTGTTTATGAGGGGACAATTATCCCTTATGTTCCCTTCTCCTTGGCAATTGTAGCATATGACCTTCCCCCTTGGTATTCTATTCCTATCATGAGATTTATCAAATCTAAAATTCTTAAATGCACGTCTTACCTTCCTTACCATGTAGGCTTCTTCCGTGCTATCCATGGAGGAGGAAGACGCTTCATCATCGGAAAAGGAGGAGATCTCTATCTTCTTCTTCCCCTTATTTGCCAACAATGCTACTCCTCTTGAGGGTTGAATTCTAGGCTCCTCTTGTATTCCTTCAAGCCTAGTTTCGTGGAGCTCCATTGTTGAGAAAAATTCCTCCAAGGTACTTACTTCCAAGTTCTTGGAGATGTAGAATGAATCCACCATGGAGCTCCACTTTGAGGACCGGGGAAAGGCATCTATAGCCTTCATGAGCATGTCCCGGTTTGATAGCTTCTCACCTACACTTGTTAGCCCAATTAAAATTTCTTTAAACCTAGAGTGTAGTGAGGTTACCTTTTCTCCCTTTTCTAGTTTTATATTGGATAGTTGGGAGCGGAGGAGGTCTCTCCTTGCTAGCTTGGCCTCGGATGTGCCTTCATGGAGTTCTATAAGCTTCTCCCACATCTCTTTGGCGCTAGCACATTCTCCGATCTGGTTGATCTCTTGTTGGGAGAGCACATTGAAAAGATGATGTTTTGCCTTTGAGTTCGCAAGGTGCTCCTCTCTTTGCTTCTTAGTCCATCGTGATTTTTCGATTGGTTCACCCTTTTCATCCCTAGGCAACTCGAACCCATTTTCCATTATTAGCATAATATCAAAATCGGTCTCGAAGAATACCTCCATTCTCATTTTCCACCAAGAGAATTCACCGTCGAACTTCGGTGGGTGGATGTTTGAGCCGGCCATTTTGAATGTTGCTTGTTGTGGCGGTTAGTCCTCGACAAGCTTTCCTTGGCTCTGATACCACTTGTAGGGGATCGGTACGGCCGGCTAGAGGGGGGTGAATAGCCCTTTTTGTTTGGATGCCGGTATTTGCTCGTCTACAAAACTAATTAGCACAAGCGGAAGACTAATAAAGACAAACAAATAGAAATATGAGAAAACAATCGCTAACAAAGAATGTAACGTGGTTCACGGCTACACCGCTAATCCATGATCCCGATTCGTCCGAGGTGAATCACTCCTCCAAAGCCAATCACTATTGGTCTCTCCTTTACACCAAGCTAGGTGGAGGTAACCTTTACAATCAAGATCACTCTTCTTACAAATAGAATGGAGTAAAAACAAGTAAGAAGAGTTTAGAGCTTGTGGGGCACTAGGAAGATCACTTAGAGCATAAGCATTAGCCTCTCAAAGGCTTACACCCTCTCTTTTTATAGAGAGGGCTGATTTCTTCCCGTTGTCGCCATCACGATCGCCGCCCTTCGATGATCCTACAACGGCCTCCGAACACGTCGGATCTCGACCATTGTAGTCCAACGGAACTCTTGGCGATCGATGGACCTCATCCCGATCGATCAGCTTCCGTAGTCGATCGCCATCGCTACGAACGGTTTTGGCCGAAACCCAATTGACCCGATCACGCGCTTCAACAATGATCGATGGTCTTGGCACGACCGCACATATGGCAATGATCGCTGGCCACAATCCATCGATCGTATACGGTCGAACTCACTCGACTGAGCCGATCGCCATGACATGGCGGTAACCGTCGGGAAAACCCATCCGACACTTGGCCAAATGGCCAAGTTTCACCTAAGAGCTACCCTTCCCCGGGTTACAATCGCTCACTCTCATCTCTCAGAGTCCCTCACCTTCGAAGTTCTCTTCGTTCTCGGCCACGTCCCTCGGCAGCATCAGGCGCACGGCTCTGCAATGCTCCTTCGCGTCTCTTGCCTCGAAGTCTACTTCCTCCGGCTTCACTCCAAGCTTCTCGTCCGGCGGTCCCTCGGATGCTCCAAGCGCACGGCTTCCGCAAAGCTATCCTTCACCGACTCAAGGCACGAGTCATGAGATGTGAAACTCGCCACGGCTCCATGTGCGAATTACTAAGTCCTGCACGACTTCAACGCACATATCAAATCAACATATCAAACTAACTTAAACCCTTTGCCACACCATCAAAACCATATTACGGCAAGAGATTGCCCTAACACTCAAGACTTCCATTAAGGAAAGCTGTCTTGACATCCATCTGCCACACCTCATAATCCATATGAGCTGCTATGCATAAGAGAATCCGGATAGACTTAAGCATGGCTATCGGTGAAAAGGTCTCCTGATAATCGATACCCTTTTTCTGAGTATACCCCTTCGCAACAAGCCTCTCTTTAAAAGTCTCAACCTTCCCATCTATTCCTCTCTTTCTCTTGTAGATACACTTGCATCCAATGGTTTTTACACCATCGGGTGGTTCTACTAGCTCCCAGACCTAATTTGAATCCATAGATTTAATCTCAGCATTCATTGCACTTTGCCAAGATACTGCATCTTTATCTTGGATTGCCTCGTCATATGTCCAGGGATCAGGTTCATGTTCTCTAGGGACCAAATCAAAAGATTCTCCCAAGAACATGAATCTATCATGCTGTCTCACAACCCTCCCACTATGATGAGGTATCACCTGTGTATCCTCTGTGACACGCGGTGTAGTGACATGTGGTATATCCTCTTGTACCGATGGTACTAAAGAAGTGACTTCCCCTTTTAACTCCTCCAAAACAATTTTACTCTTGGGCTTGTGCCTCATCACCGTCTTCCTCTAGAAATTTGGCGTTCGTGCTAATGATCACCCTCTGATCTCTAGGACTATAAAACAATCCACCCTTCGTTCCCCTGGGATAGCCAACGAACATGCATACTTCTGTACGAGGTTCCAACTTACCAGCATATGCCTTCAGCACATGTGCTGGACTCCTTCATATTCGAATATGTCTTAGACTAGGCTTTCGCCCAGTCCACAAATCTGTGAGAGTAGAAGGCACTTATTAGATTGTACCAAGTTCAGAATGTACACCGCTGTATCTAGAGCATATCCCTAGAACGAATCTGGCAAGTCAGAATAACTCATCATCGATCTAACTATCTCCATAAGAGTCCTATTCCTTCGCTCTACTACACCGTTCTGTTGGGGTGTGCCAGGTTCAGTCAATTGGGATTGAATCCTAACCTCTGATAAGTAGTTCCTAAACTCTCCCAAGAGGTACTCACCGCCACGATCAGATCATAGTGTCTTGATACTTTTACCTTGACGTTTCTCCACATCAGCCTTGAATTCTTTGAACTTGTCAAAGCATTCAGACTTGCGGTGCATCAGGTAAATGTATACATATCTTGAGTAATCATCTATAAAAGAGACGAAATACTCAAAACCACCTCTAGACTGGATAGATATAGGACCACACAAATCAGAATGAACTAATTCTAACACATATTTGGCTCTATACCCCTTGGCCTTAAAAGGCCTCTTGGTCATCTTACCCTCCAAGCAAGATTGGGAGATCCTCCACCACTAATGAACCCAAAGGTCCATCAGCTATCAACCTTTGAATTCTGCTAAGGTTAATGTGACCAAGCCTAAGATGCCAAAGATATATTTGGTTCATCTTCGAAGGTTCTTTTCTCTTATTGGAATTAGAAGATGAGTTATTAACTTCAATTTGCATCGTGGGAGGTTTTGGTTCAAGTGTGTACAAATTTCCTATCAATGCACCCGAACAGATAATGTCCCTATTCCTTCTTATAACAACTCTGTCATTAAAAGAAATAGAATATCCATCCATAAATAATTTAGAAACTAAAATTAAATTCTTTCTAAACAAGGGTACATAAAGGCAATTCTTAAGAACAAAAAGTTTATTTTTCTCAAAAGATAAATGAACGTCTCCCACTGCAATAGCCACCACCTTCGTGGCATCGCCCAAGTACACGGTAATCTCCCCCTCAGCCAGTCGTCTGGTTTCCTGGAACCCCTACAAAGTATTGCAGACATGATTAGTGGCTCCCGTATCTACACACTAGGTGTCAGTAGATAACACCGCTAAACATGTTTCAATGACTAGACCAAAAGGTATACCTTTGTTCTTGCGGTTGGGGCAGTCCTTCTTCCAGTGTCCAGTCTGCTTACAAGTGAAGCACTTGCCTTTCGGCTTCTTCACTCCTCCCTGAGTACCTCCCACCACCTTCGCCCTGTTAGGGCAATCTCTTGCCGTGATATGGTTTTGATGGTGTGGCAAAGGGTTTAAGTTAGTTTGATATGTTGATGTGATATGTGCGTTGAAGTCGTGCAGGACTTAGTAATTCGCACATGGAGCCATGGCGAGTTTCACATCTCATGACTCGTGCCTTGAGTCGGTGAAGGATAGCTTTGCGGAAGCCGTGCGCTTGGAGCATCCGAGGGACCGCCGGACGAGAAGCTTGGAGTGAAGCCGGAGGAAGTAGACTTCGAGGCAAGAGACGCGAAGGAGCATTGCAGAGCCGTGCGCCTGATGCTGCCGAGGGACGTGGCCGAGAACGAAGAGAACTTCGAAGGCGAGGGACTCCGAGAAATGAGAGTGAGCGATTGTAACCCAGGGAAGGGTAGCTCTTAGGTGAAACTTGGCCATTTGGCCAAGTGTCGGATGGGGTTTTCGACACTACCGATCCATGTCATAGCAATGATCGCCTGAGTCGAGTGTAGCTCGACCGTATACGATGATCGGTTTCAGGCGCGATCGACGTATACGCTCGGCCGATCAAGATTATAATGATCATCGGCCAAGGCGAATGATCGGGTCAATAGGGTTTTAGCCATGCGCTGAGCCGATCGCGCCGACGAGGGTCGCGCAGCCGATCCGGTGAGGTCCAGTAGCCGATCGCTAAGAGTTCCGCTGACAACGGTCGGCATCCGACGTGTTCGAGGAGGCCGCTAGGATTGGCACGATCGCCATGGGCGGCAATGATCGATGGCGCCAACGGAAGAAGTTAGCCTCTATAAAAAGAGAGGTGTGAGCCTTTGAGAGGCTAATGCTTAAGTTCCAAACAATCTTCCTAGTGCCCCACAAGCTCTAAACTCTTCTTACTCGCTTAATCCATTCTATTTGTAAGAAGAGTGATCTTGATTGTAAAGGTTACCTCCACCTAGCTTGGTGCAAAGGAGAGACCATTTAGTGGATTGGTTGAGCGGAGTGATTCACCAAGGACGAATCGGGACCGTGGATTAGCGGCGAGCCGTGAACCACGCTACATCTTGTGTTAGCATTGTCTATTTCCTTTGCTTTGTTGTTATTTGTTTAATTTGCTTGTATTTGTTTTATGCTAATCTAATTGTAGACGAGCAAATTCCGATAACCAACGAACGAGGGCTATTCACCCCCTCTAGCCGCCATCCGATCCTCACAAGTGGTATCGAGCTGTGTTGCTTGTCACCGGACTAACCGCCGCAACAAGCCCTACATCAAAATGGTCGGCTCCAACATCCATCCTCCGGTTTGAAGGAGAATTCGCTGGTGGAAGAAGCGAATGGAGGTATTTTTCAAACGGATTTTGATATAATGATTACAATGGAATCCGGTTTCGCTTTTGCCTAGGGATGAAGAAGGGAAGCCAATAGAGAAATCTAGGTGGACCAAGAGGCAAAGAGAGGAGCACCTTGCAAACTCCAAAGCCAAGCACCATCTCTACAATGTGCTCCTCAACAAGAGATCAACCGGATCGGAGAATGTGCTAGCGCCAAAGAGATGTGGGAGAAGCTTATAGAACTCCATGAAGGCACATCCGAGGCCAAGCTAGCAAGGAGAGACCTCCTCCTCCCAATTATCCAATATAAAACTAGAAAAGGGAGAAAAGGTAACCTCACTACACTCTAGGTTTAAAGAAATTTTAATTGGGCTAACAAGTGTAGGTGAGAAGCTATCAAACCGACATGCTCATGAAGGCTATAGATGCCTTTCCCGTCCTCAAAGTGGAGTTCCATGGTGGACTCCTTCTATATGTCCAAGAACTTGAAGTAAGTACCTTGGAGGAGTTCTTCTGACAATGGAGCTCCACGAAACGAGGCTTGAAGGAATTCAAGAAGAGCCAAGAATTCAACCCTCAAGAGGAGTAGCATTGTTGGCAAACAAGGGAAGAAGAAGATGGAAGTCCCTCCTCCTCCGATGATGAAGCCTCCTCCTCCTCCATGGATAGCACCGAGAAGCCTACATGGTAAGGAAGGTGAGGCGTGTATTTAAGAATTTTAGATTTGATAAATCAAATGATAGGAATAGAAGACCAAGGGGGAAGGTGATATGCTACAATTGCCAAGGAGAGGGACACATAAGGGACAATTGTCCTCTCCTAAACAAAAGCAAGGAAGAGAGGAAAAAGAAAGAAGAAAAGAAGAAGAAAAAGGGGAGCAAGAAAAAGAAGGAAGAGGAGAAGAAGGCAAAAGAAAAAGGGAAGGCCAAAGCATTCAAGGCCAAGACATGGGATGATCCTTCCTCATCATCGGATGAGGAGAATGCCTTTGTCGCCAATTTGGCCTTGATGGCCTTTGATGATTTAGATTGCTCCTCCTCCTCCGAAAATGAAGGATCAAGCTCAAGAGGAGAGAGCTCAAGTGAAGGGGGAGTCTCCTCCACATCATCATCCTCCTCATCATCCGAAGAAGAAGAAGAGGACATGGAAACTATGGTAACGAAAGCCTCTCCTAGTAAAATAGTTTCTATGATTTCTAGTTTAACTAGGGATTTGTTTAGAGCAAAGAAGAAAAATAAATGCATGCTAGATCAAATTAAGGCATTAGAAAATAAGCTAGAAAATGCATGCTTAAATAATAATGATACTTCTTCTTGCCATGATGATGCATGCTCACATGATAATTATGTGCCTTTAGATGTTAGTGATGCATGCATAGAAGAAAATAGGGCATTAAGGGAAAAGGTAGATTATTTAACCAAAGCCCTAGGAAAATTCACAATTGGCTCCAACACCTTGAATATGATCATAGGGAGCCAAAGGGCAAGTTTTAACAAGAAAGGCCTAGGATATAAAGAGAAGAAAAATGAGAAGGCCTATAGATGCCTAATAGCTAGGGGACAAGACAAAAACAAAGTAATAGCTAAGAAATGGATCCCCAAGGAATTTCTAGTGAACCCCATAGGTAAAAATCTATTTTGGGTTCCAAAATCCATCCTTAAGGGTTAGAAAACCCCTAGGGTAGTCAACCATATGAACTTGACCCATATCATATTTTGGTTGACTTAGGATGATGGGACAACATTTTTAGATAGTGTTGGGTGATGATAACGTGCCCATAAATAGGTAATAATGCTTAAAATCATGATGATTAATGCAATTGCTATGTATATGTGTAATCATGATTTATGATTTTGATATTGGGCACATTATCATGAAAAATAGGTTTAAATCATGCTTTAGGTGATAACTTATTTATTATCATCATATAATGCCTAATGCATGGTTATAATTTGATGAAAACATGTATTTCATGGTCATAATGTGAAAATAAATCATATATATCATTATGATCATGTAGGTTGTTAGATCGATACTTAACCTTGATAGAATTGCATGAATATATTGGTTAAGTATATACAAATACCCCCTAGGATGCATCTCACACTCACAATAGGCTAACTTGATTGCAAACTTAGCATGGGTGAGATGTTAGGATGATACAAATGTCCACTAATGCCTATGGCATTTAGATGGTCATTTAAAGTATCAAAATATCAATAATAGACCAATCATGGGGAAGACTTATGTTTAATTAATAGACATATTGCCCAAAGATCATGGTCGGATATTTCTAATGTTTTCAAAACAATTTCTTACCTTAAAATACATGTATTCATGTTTTGAAACAATTGGATGCAAAACTAGGTGTTAAAATGGATACTAACAATGCTCAAAAACTAGTGGTTTTTCAAGTGTTTGGATTTTTGGCAAATCTTGTAAAATATAATGATTTCTCATGAAAAACTATTTTTCCTTGATAGATATACTTAAGAGAAATATGTTCCTCGAATTTCATGATTTTTCGAATTTTCTGAAATTTTTAATGCATTTCTGAATTTCATCCAGAAAATCAGAAATTCGGCTTCCTTTGTGCCAGTCGACTGCCATACTGATAGCAGTCGACTGGTGGCCTGTAAATCAGAATATTGAAGGCCGAATTCAGTTTGTAAACCTCCTATAAGTAGTAGAAATATACTTGATGCCACCAACAAGTGGTAGAAATATACTTAATGTCATCAAAAAGTGGTACCCAATTTTAAATCAACTTGTCATATTTTTCCTCTATTATACTTGATGCCATGAGCTTATAACTTAGGGTTAATCTTTTTGATGGTGTCAAAGGGGGAGAAATAAGTATGTTTAAGTTAATCACATTAGGGGGAGAAATATATTGTAGGGGGAGAAATATATGATAAAGGGAAAAAATTTACATGGAGAGTTTCATGGATTAAGGGGGAGTTGCATGTTGTTATATCATGTTTATCTTTACATGCTTTTCTTACCTTAGAATTTATATCAAATGTTTTTACCTAACTTAAACGGATTGCCACACATCAAAAAGGGGGAGATTGTTAGGGCAATCTCTTGCCGTGATATGGTTTTGATGGTGTGGCAAAGGGTTTAAGTTAGTTTGATATGTTGATGTGATATGTGCGTTGAAGTCGTGCAGGACTTAGTAATTTGCACATGGAGCCATGGCGAGTTTCACATCTCATGACTCGTGCCTTGAGTCGGTGAAGGATAGCTTTGCGGAAGCCGTGCGCTTGGAGCATCCGAGGGACCGCCGGACGAGAAGCTTGGAGTGAAGCCGGAGGAAGTAGACTTCGAGGCAAGAGACGCGAAGGAGCATTGCAGAGCCGCGCGTGATGCCGAGGACGCGTGGCCGAGAACGAAGAGAACTTCGGCGAGGGACTCGAAATGAGAGTGAGCGATTGTAACCCGTGGAAGGGTAGTTTTAGGTGAAACTCGCCATTTGGCCAAGTGTCGGATGGGTTTTCGACCGATCGGCCGCCATGTCATAGCGATCGCTTCCGAGTCGAGTGTAGCTCGACCGTATACGAGTGACTAGTTTGTAGGTAGCCGCCATACGCTGCGATCATCAAGATTAGATCGCCGAAGCGGCGCAATGATCGTCAATAGGGTTTTGGCCACCGCTCGTAGCCGACCGCGGGGCCGATTACGGGGTCGCGATCGGTGAGGTCCAGCAATGATCGCTAAGAGTTCCGCTGACAACAACGGCCAAGATCCGACGGTGTTCGGAGGCCGCTAGAGGACGAATGATCGCCATGGGCGGCAATGATCGATGGCGGCCAACGGGAAGAAGTTAGCCCTCTCTATAAAAAGAGAGGGTGTGAGCCTTTGAGAGGCTAATGCTTAAGTTCCAAACAATCTTCCTAGTACCCCACAAGCTCTAAACTCTTCTTACTCGCTTTTAATCCATTCTATTTGTAAGAAGAGTGATCTTGATTGTAAAGGTTACCTCCACCTAGCTTGGTGCAAAGGAGAGACCATTTAGTGGATTGGTTGAGCGGAGTGATTCACCAAGGACGAATCGGGGACCGTGGATTAGCGCCGTAGCCGTGAACCACGTTACATCTTGTGTTAGCATTGTCTATTTCCTTTGCTTTGTTGTTATTTGTTTAATTTGCTTGTATTGTTGTTTCCGCTTGCGCTAATCTAATTGTAGACGAGCAAATTCCGATAACCAACGAACGAGGGCTATTCACCCCCCTCTAGCCGGCCATCCGATCCCTTACACGCCCCAGTTTGTTTCTTCTTCTTCTTGCCTTTCGGCTTAGAAGTAGAAACCTTTTGGGTCACCATGGCATGCACCTGAGCACTCTGATGAAATAGTCCCTCTACCGCCTGGAGTTCTGTCAGAAGTTTTGCCAACGAATACAACCTCTTGTTCATGTTGTAGTTCAGGCGAAACTGCTCAAAACTCCTAGGTAGAGACTGGAGTATGATATCGACCTGGGTTTTCCCATCAATCTCAGCTCCTAGGACCTCTAGCTCATTCAAATGAGCCATCATCTTGAGAACATGATCCCTCATGGGTGTTCCCTTGATCATGGTGGTCGTCATCAAGTTTCTCATGGCCTCTTGCCTCGTAGCCCGATTCTGGTGTCCGAAAAGCTCCTTGAGATTGAGCATCATATTTTAAGCAGTGGACATGGATTGATGCTGATGTTGCAGTACATTTGACATAGATGTCAAAATGTAACACCATGCCATCTCATCGGCCTTGATCCACTTCTTATAGATCTCTCTCTCTCCTTTTCCCCAGAATCATCTGCAGGCTTGGGAGGGCACTCTTCGAGATGTACATATTTGTGTTCCTTAGCAGTCAAGACAATGTCTAGATTCATCTTCCAATCTACATAGTTGGGTCCAGTAAGTTTAGCAAGTGGGTTGAAAGTCATTTTGAAAGAAAACCTAAGAATCACATAAATCAAAACATTAGATTTCAAAAAATTATTGATTCCTCTAACAATAAAATTTTAAAATCAACTAACACCTCAAAACATCGAGAATATCGTATGCCACGATAGTGTGCACGTATACGAATTCTATATTTGTAAGAGGAGGTTTTACCCATTAATTTTACTATTTTGTCAACCTAACTTTTTGACAAGTAAAATTAATTGTTGGTTCCTCTTTGGCCCTACAAATAAAAGCAGTGACTCCGATGGGGAGGATACTTATATTTGTATCTAAGTGTTCACCATTACTCGGTACCAAGGTAATTATCTCGGGTTATGTGCCTTATGATGGGCAAGTACACACGCTCCTTAATAATTTCCTATAACCATATTTGACCTTGTGATACGTAAAGAAACCCATCCGATGGGGAGGAAGGAACTCAGAGCTGACGCACAAGTTTGTTTGCATCACTTGTCAAATCGTAACGGAGGCCGTGGGAATTTTTTTTAAAAATTTCCCTCTCCCACATAGTAATTTGGAATTGAGGAATTTTCCTAGCCTACGATATGCATATCAAACAAAAGGCAATAAATATGAAAAATAAATTATTTTCCAACTATTATGGCTTTTGTCTTCAATATGTCTCCCGTTGCATCGCCATCTAGTCCTCTCCTCCTTCGCCATGTACGAGCCATCCGGAGATCCTAGCCGAGACTAAAACCTATTTTAATTTATATCCATCGATCCTATACTCCACGAGAGAGTGTACATGAAATCTAGATCGAAAGTAAAATAAAATAAAGAGTGGCTAAACAATGCCGTATTTAATTTACAAAAACTAAATACTAGCCTAAATCGTCGACAGAGGATTCAACAAAATAAATATTTACACACATACAATCACATACACACATATGGCCATAATAGTCGGATCTTATGCCTGCAACCAAAGAGTTAAACTACGCATATCCTACTATTATCCGGCACATATAATACAAGAAAAGTGCATAAAAATTAACCGAATTCTAAACACACAAAACCGGAAACCTTTGCTCTGATACCAATTGAAGGGTTTTGCTTATCGAGTCCGTGAGGGGAAACTTCGCTTCCCACTTCACCTTGGTCGTTTGTTCATGGCGATCCCCTCGATGTCCCCGGATTAAAAAAATTTAATCCTAGACAAAAAGGATTGCCCAAACAACCAAGTCATCGTCATGCTATTCGTTTAGAGAGGTCACTTGAACAAACTAGTTGTTCAAGCGACCATCCTCTATTCTACGAGTAGCCACGGAATAGACGATGTCCAGATTGCCGGTTTTTGTGTTTATGCTCGGGATCCAAGTATTATTTAGCCATATACAGATTTATATCATGCTCATAATTGAAAAACAAATACAAACATGTAACATATAAAGATTAGAGAATCGATATACCTCTCGATCTTCTAATGTATGACCTTCCTCCTTTCGGACGTCGTGTGGGCGACGATCTACCGTAAGTCGAAGCTCCTAGATCGCAAATCTTCCTTCCTTGCTCTTCCAAAGCAAGAAGAAGAATAAAAACAAAGTTCTTCTCCTCCCTAAAACCAACCAACAAGGAACAAAAGAGATCCTTGCCGCCGGCCAACTAGGAGGCGGAGTTTGTGGTGGAATCCGACCAAGACACCAAGGGAAGCCCTATATCTTGTTTCCACCACCTAAGGAGAAGGGAATAGAGCCTTTTGGGCACTGGTCAAGAGCTGGAAAGGGGTTGGAAAGATGTTGGACGCCGACCAATGAAGGAACAAGAAGAAGAGAAAACCTTCCTTATTTGGTGCCGCCCTAGCCTCCAAACCTTAACCCTAATCCTATCTCAACTAGGATTCCTTCTCTTGCCACCCAAAAACCCTAGCTCTCTTGGATTTTTTTTTTCACACAAACTCCCTTGCCCTCCTTTTATAGAGTTAGGGATAAGTCATGAATTAATCTCCTCCATTGGTTCTAGGGATTTAATCTCAACCGTCGGATCTAGAGATTTAATCTCAACCGTCGGATCTTAGAGATTTAATCTCTACCTATGGATCTTAGAATTTTGTTTATATCCATTGGATCTAAGATTCATGAGGTGTTAATAGGCTACATTAGGGACCATGAGGAGGAGTTGGATCTTGGCCACCCATGGATCAAGCCCACATAAAGTCTGATCCACTAATGATGATCCAATCCACTAAAGGATCATCATTGATCTGACTCACCAACCCCCATATGATAATATGGGCTCCATATATTATTTGTACATCTTCTCCCCGTGTTTAAGATCTCGAATGTCCGTCGATTAATTAGTTTACTGACCATTAATTAATCAACATCTAACTCTATGAGTAGTACCACTCAACCTTTTCATCATGTCGGATCAAGTCCACCTACAAGGTTTACAAGATGATCCTTATGAGCTCCTCAAGGGGACATCATCATCCTAATATATAGGACACAGTTTCCTCCTATAATCAACGACACACCATATAAATAATATCATCTCCCAACTTACCAAGCCTATCGATTTAATCTATAAATCTCTCCCATTGGTAAATCAAAGAGATGAGTACTAAGTATATGTGCCCGTTATTATATCAGGATTAAGAGTATGTACAATATAATATCTGAGGTCCGATTCGTTTATGTAGTCAGCAATAAATCGAATCACCTCTAAGTCGGTCCTGCTCAATACACACAAAGTGTACTAGTGTGATTCTATGGTCAAGACAAACCAATACCAAATCACACTACAACCATTCCGATGGTTTGTCCAAAGTCATCTCGGTTGTGAGCCTTTACTTATACTTTTCAAGGGACCGATAACATGATCTCCTGTGTGACACCACACACCATGTTATCTACAATGTAAAATATTAGACAATATTGCATAACCATAAAAATATGCAAACAATGATCATCTGATTCTTATTTCAAAATAAAGATGTCCATACAAAAGATAGACTTTTCTGTATACATCCTTACACTAAAAACCCTCCCACTACGACGAGGTATCTCCTGTGTATCCTTTGTGACACGCGGTGCAGTGACTTGTGGTATATCCTCTTGTACCGGTGGTACTGAAGAAGTGACTTCCCCTTTTAATTCCTCAAAAATAATTTTACTCTTGGGCTTGTGGCTCATCACATAGTCTTCCTCTAGAAATCTGGCATTCGTGCTAACGATCACCCTCTGATCTCTAGGACTATAAAACAAACCACCCTTCGTTCCTCTAGGATAGCCAACGAACATGCGTACTTCTGTACGAGGTTCCAACTTACCAGCATCTGCCTTCAACACATGTGCTGGACTCCCCCATATCCGAATATGTCTTAGACTAGGCTTTCGCCCAGTCCACAACTCTGTGGGAGTAGAAAGCATTGATTTAGATGGATCCAAGTTCAGAATGTACATTGCCGTATCTTGAGCATATCCCCAGAACGAATCTGGCAATTCAGAATAACTCATCGTCGATCTACCCATCTCCATAAGAGTCCTATTCATTCGCTCTGCTACACCAATCTGCTGGGGTGTGCCAAGTGCAGACAATTGGGATTGAATCCCAGCCTCTGATAAGTAATTCCTAAACTCTCCTAAGAGGTACTCACCACCACGATCAGATCGTAGTGTCTTGATACTTTTACCTTGATATTTCTCCACATTAGCCTTGAATTCTTTGAACTTGTCAAAGCATTCAGACTTGCGGCGCATCAGGTAAATGTATCCATATCTTGAATAATCATCTATAAATGAGACGAAATACTCAAAACCACCTCTAGCCTGGATAGACATAGGACCACACAAATCAGAATGAACCAACTCCAACCCATCTTTGGCTCTATACTTCTTGGCCTTAAAAGGCCTCTTGGTCATTTTACCCTCCAAGCAAGATTCACAGGTTGGGAAATCCTCCACCACTAATGAACCCAAAGGTTCATCAGCTATCAATCTTTAAATTCTGCTTAGGTTAATATGACCAAGCCTAAGATGCCAAAGATATGTTTGGTTCATTTTCGAAGGTTCTTTTCTCTTATTGGAATTAGAAGATGAGTTATTAACTTTAATTTGCATCGTGGGAGGTTTTGGTTCGAGTGTATACAAATTTCCTATCAATGTACCTGAACAGTTATTCTCCCTATTCTTTTTTATAATAACTCTGTCATTAAAAGGAATAGAATATCCATCCATAAACAATTTAGAAACCGAAATTAAATTCTTTCTAAATAAAGGTACATAGAGGCAATTCTTAAGAACCAAAACTTTATTTTTCTCAAAAGATAAATAAAACTTCTCCCACTGCAATAGCTGCCACCATTATGGCATTGCCCAAGTAAACGGTAATCTCTCCCTTAGCTCGTCGTCGGGTTTCCTGGAACCCCTACAAAGTATTGCAGATATGATCAGAGGCTCCCGTATCTACACACCAGGTGCCGGTAGATAACACCGCTAACCATGTTTCAACGACTAGACCAAAGGATATACCTTTGTTCTGTTTCGGATTAGGACAGTCCTTCTCCCAATGTCTATCCTGCTTGCAAGTGAAGTACTTGGCTTTCGGCTTCTTCACTCCTCCCTGAGATCCTCCCACCACCTTTGCTCCACCTTGTTTCTTCTTCTTCTTGCCTTTCGTCTTAGAAGTAGAAACCTTCTGAGCAACCATGGCCTGAGCCTGAGCAAGCCTTTCAGTCGACTGGAGAATCATATCGACTTGGGTTTCCCCATCGATCTCAGCTCCAAGGACTTCCAGCTCATTCACAGGCTTAGGAGGACACTCTTCGAAGAGCACATACTTATACTCCTTAGCAGTTAAGAAAATGTCAAGATTCCTTTTTCCAATCAACATAATTATGTATAGTAAGTTTATTTTCCTTTAGTATCATAGCAAGTGGACTGACAGTCATTTTGAAAATCCTAAGAATTACATAGATCATTAATTTAGATTTCAAAAAATTATTGATTCCTCAAACAATAAAATTTTAAAATCAACCAACACCTCAAAATACCGAGAATATCGTATGCCACGATCGTGTGGACGTATACGAATTCTATATTTGTAAGAGGAGGTTTTACCCATTAATTTTACTATCTTGTCAACAAAACTTTTTGATAAATAAAATTAATAGTTGGTTTCTCTTCGGCCCTACAAATAAAAGCAGTGACTCCGATGGAGAGGATACTTATATTTGTATCTAAGTATTCACCATTACTTGGTACCAAGTTAATTATCTCAGATTATGTGTCTTATGATGGGGAAGTATACACACTCCTTAATAATTTCCTATAACCATATTTGACCTTGTGATCCGCAAACAAACTCATCCGATGGGGAGGAAGGCACTCATAGCCGACACACAAGTTTGTTTGCATCACTTGTCAAATCATAATGGAGGCCGTGGGAATTTATAAAAATTTCCCTCTCCCACTTAGTAATTTGAAATTGAGGAATTTTCTAGCCTACGACATGCATATCAAACAATAAGTAATAAATATGAAAAATAAATTATTTTCCAACTATTATGGCTTTTGTCTTCAATATGTCTCCCGTCGTATCGCCTTCTCGTCCACTCCTCCTATGCCATGTACGAGCCATCCAGAGATCCGAGCCGAGACTAAAAACTATTTTAATTTACATCCATCGATCCTATACTCCACAAGGGAGTGTACATGAAATCTAGATCGAAAGTAAACTAAAATAGAAAGAGTGGCTAAACAATGTCGTATCTAATTTATAAAAAATTAAATACTAGCCTCATCAACCCCGAGGATTCAACAAAATATACACATACAATCACATACACACATATGGTCATAATAGTCGGATCTTATGCCTACAACCAAAGAGTTAACCTACGCATATCCTACTATTATCCGGCACATATAATATATGAAAAATGCATAAGAGTAATCGAATCCTAAACACACAAAATCGGAAACCTTGGCTCTGATACCAATTGTTGGGTTGATCCATGAGGGGAAACTTCGCTTCCCACTTCAACTCGGTCGCTTGTTCATGGCGATCCCATCGATGTCCCCGGATTAAAAATTTAATCGTAGACAAAAGAGAACACCCAAGCAACCTTGTCATCGTTGTGCTATTCGTTTAGAGTGGTTACTTTAACAAACTTGTTATTCAAGCGACCTACCTCTATTCTACGAGTAGCCGCGGAATAGACGATGTACGGATCGTCGGTTTTTGTATTTATGTTCAGAATCCAAGTATTATTTAGCCACAAACAGAATCTATCATGCTCATAATTGAAAAACAAAATATAAATATGTAACAAATGAAAATAGAGAATCGATATACCTCTCGATCTTCTATTGTATGACCTTCCTCCTTTTGGACATCATGTGGTCGACGATCTACCAAAAGTTGAAGCTCCTAGATCACCAATCTTCCTTCCTTGCTCGTTCCGAGCAAGAGGAAGAATAGAAACAAGGCTCTTTTCCTTCTTTAAACCAACCACCAACCTCCAAGGTTGGAGCTTGCCGCCGGCCAAGAAGGAAGAGGAGATTAGGATGGAAATCAGCCAAGACACCAAGGCAAAGCCCTAAATCTTGTTTCCATTGGCCAAGGAGAAGGAGGAGAAGGGAAGGATTGGACGTCGGACAAAGGCTGGAAAAAGCTGCTGGACGCCGACCACCTTGAGGGAAGAATAAGAAAGGAAAGACCTTCCTTATTTGGTGCCGCCAAGCCCTAAACCCTAGCCTCCAAGCCTTGCCGCCCAAAACCCTAATGCTATTTCTAGTTGGATTCAAGTTGCCGCCCACCCCTTGCCCTCCTTTTATAGAGTTAGGGATAAGCCTTGTTTTAATCTCCACCATTGGTTATAGGGATTTAATCTCAACCGTCAGATCAAGAGATTTAATCTCAACTGTCAGATCTAGAGATTTAATCTCTACCTTTGGTTCTAGAGTTTTGTTTCTATCCATTGGATCTAAGCTTCATGAGGTTTTAATAGGCTACAATAGGGACCATGAGGAGGTGTTGGATCTTGGCCACCCAATGGATCAAGCCCACATAAAGTCCGATCCATTAATGATTATCCATTCCAGTAGACGATTATCATTGATCTACCTCACCAACCCCCATAAGTTAATATTGTTGGTGCAACAATGCCCTAAGCATTTATATATATTTTGATGTTTGGATAATCATCTAAGTTAGGCAATGTTTTGTGATCTAATTGTATACATGTTTAAGTGACAGGAAAATCCAAGTATGAAGACTTGGTAAAAGACAAGTCCAAGTGTGATCTTGGCAAAGAGAAGTCAAGGAAAGGTCTTGGCAGCATAAGTCCAAGCATGTAGTCTTGGTGGCGTAAATTCCAAGCAGTCCTTGGAAAAGGAAGACCAAAGGAAAGTCTTGGCGGCATAAGTCCAAGCATGTAGTCTTGGTGGCGTAAAGTCCAAGCGTACTTTGGCAAAGAAGAAACCCAAAGCATGACGAAACCGAAGGAAGCTTTTGAAGGCAAGCGCATGGATGGAGTCGTGGACTCAGAGAAATCCTAGAGGCGCAAGGCTGATGGAGAAGCTAGAAGGTTAAGTCTAGGCTTAGGTTATGTTTTCAAGTATGAATTAGTCATACTTGGAGTGTGCATACCGATCGAACATGGTATCGGTCGAACTGGCCCTTAAAATATAGCATTAGAGTTTGGAAGGTGTTATCGATCAGGGGTTATCCTCGAATCGGTGATAGTCGACTCGACTGATCGGCTGCACTATAGTCGGGCCGATCGCCATTATTGTCGGGCCGATCATAACATGGCCCGTGAGCCGATCGCCGGGCGGCTATTTAGCGATATCGAATCGCCATGCTGGCCGATTGATAGTCTTCCCGTTGGCAATGACGACGGCAAATCCCGCAAATCCGGCTGTTCAGAAGCCGTTAGAATCGGCGGCAGTCGACTGATGTAAGTCATCAGTCTACTGATAGACCTCCAACGGGAAAAAGAGGCTCTTTCCTATAAAAAGAGCCCAAGGGGAGCAAGAAGAGCCTAATGCTTATATTCTGATCTTTCTTCTAAGCTCCTACAAGTTTTTCCAAGCTTTCTAAGTGTATTAATCTCCTTTCTCCTCTCAAATCTTCATTGTCATCTTTTGTAAGAAGAGGAGGTCTTTGTAAATAGAAAGCTTCATAGTGAAATTGCTTGGGTTGATCCACCTTAAGGATCGCCGTGGAGTAGGAGCGTTATCTCCAAACCACGTAAAGGCTTTGTTAGCATTGGTTTTTGTTTTTACATATATTACTTGTGTTTGCTTCCGCTAATTACTTTTGTAGAAATGAAAAGAGCTATTCACCCCCCCCCTCTAGCTTTCAAACGATCCCTTACAAATATGGGCTCCATATATTATTTGTACATTTTCTCTCTGTGTTTAAGATCTTGAATGTCCGTCGATTAATTAATTTACTGACCATTAATTAATCAACATCAAACTCCATGAATAGTACCACTCAACCTTTTCATCATGCCGGACCAAGTCCACCTGCAGGGTTTACATGATGAACCTTATGAGCTCCTCAAGGGGACATCATCATCCTAATATATAGGACACGGTTTCCTCCTATAATCAACGACACATCATATAAATAATATCATCTCTCAACTTACCGGGCCTATCAATTTAATCTATAAATCTCGCCCATTGGTAAATCAAAGAGATGAATACTATGTATATGTGCCCGTTATTATATCGGGATTAAGAGTATGTACAATATAATATCTGAGGGCCGATTCGATTATGTAGCCAGCAATAAATCGAATCACCTCTAAGTCGGTCATGCTCAATACACACAAAGTGCACTAGTGTGATTCTATGATCAAGACAAACCAATCCCAAATCACACTACAACCATTCCAATGGTTTGTCCAAAGCCATCTCGATTGTGAGCCTTTACTTATACTTTACAAGGAACCGATAACATGATCTCCCGTGTGACACCACACACCATGTTATCTACAATGTAATGTATTAGACAATATGCATAGCCATAAAAATATGCAAAAAATGATCATGTGATTCTTATTTCAAAATAAAGATGTTCATACAAAAGGTAGACTTTTCAGTATACATCCCAACAAGGATGACTGACGACTCTCTCTCAACCCCAAGGGGAGACGATGTCGTCAGTATGCATGCAATAACATGAGGGTACTGTCTCACAAACAGACATCTACCATAAACTCTTTGTTTAACAGAGAGTCATGCCCATTTGATTAGTACACTCTCTATCCTGTAGAGAGTCATACTCATCTCATCATGGCAAGCTAGGACCACCGGTCCGTAGCGACACACTATCCACGACTCACCTGACTATTTACACAACACGTGGTTGGTAAATAAGTGTGCAACATACGGGTATGGAATAAGTCCTACATATAGGGCATTACCTACCCACGGATGACCCTTTTCCCAATTTACAAATTAGGTCATCATCCGTACTCTAACATCTACACCTTACTAAACATTTAGACCTACTTACATGACATCTGTAACTCCTAAATCATGATAGGGAATATGTGATATCAACAAATGAGCATATATATATCCAACGATAAGTTCAAGCATACGATAATCAAAGCAAGGTCAAGATAATATGAACACCTAACATGCTCATATCTACATCTAAATCTGAAAACCATTACATCTACCTGACTAGGTAGGAAATTACCCACCTGCTGTCAATTCCCGTAGTAATAGAGTCCTCACGTCCGCGGACCGATTTCGTATCCACGTCCTGCACATTTCAAACATTGTGGTCATGTTGAAGCATACAACAATATATATATATATATAAATTCGCTATTCTCCCGTTTCTATATTTGCGTCCCTTAATCAAATACGAATTAGAAACCCCAATTAGCCAGACTTGACCATTTAACACCATAATTAATCGAGTTCACAAATCCACTCGCAACATAAATAGGGCTTCACCCCAGCACACTCTACTACCATTTATTCATACAGATATAAAATCTGACAACCCTACATGATCACACCTCAACTCGCAGCCGATCACAGCCCATGAACAGCTACATTGACACCCATAGACCTGTTTACGGCTTACTCACAGCCAGCCAAAACATAACCTCACAACCACCTTTTTAGACCAAGATCGACCTTATTCGCAACCAACAATTACAGCTCTAATACAAGAAATTAATAGATGAAGGTGAGAGCATAGATCATCTTACCAACCCTAGAATTATTACCGGTGGCAATTGTTAGAGCAATCTCTTGCCGTAATATGGTTTTGATGGTGTAGCAAAGGGTTTAAGTTAGTTTGATATGTTGATTTGATATATGCGTTGAAGTCGTGCAGGACTTAGTAATTCGCACATGGAGCCATGGCGAGTTTCACATCTCATGACTCGTGCCTTGAGTCGGTGAAGGATAGCTTTGCGGAAGCCGTGCGCTTGGAGCATCTGAGGGACCGCCGGACGAGGAGCTTGGAGTGAAGCTGGAGGAAGTAGACTTCGAGGCAAGAGACGCGAAGGAGCATTGCAGAGCCGTGCGCCAGATGCTGCCGAGGGACGTGGCCGCGAACGAAGAGAACTTCGAAGGCAAGGGACTCCGAGGGATGAGAGTGAGCGATTGTAACCCGGGAAGGGTAGCTCTTAGGTGAAACTTGGCCATTTGGCCAAGTGTCGGATGAGTTTTCCCGACACCAGTCGACTGCCATGTCATGGCAATGATCGCTTCTAAGTCGATGGTTCGATCGATCGGTCTAATGTGGTCGACCAGTTGATCACCGATCACCGCATGGGCAATGATCGATGAGTTTGATCACCGACCGCCAAGGGACGCCGATCGATGTCACGCGGCATGGGCATAATGGAGTCGACCTCATGGAGGACTCGACTAATCGACATCCCGATCGATGGTGCCATCACCGATCGATGCCTGTGATCGCTGGATGGTATCCAACGTGGAAAGCGGACGTTATTGGGCAATGACTACAGGACCAGTCGACTGATGGGTGCCATCAGTCGACTGCTCCTGTGTCAACGGGAAGAAACCCTCTTCCTCTATAAAAAGGAAAGGGTTGGGGCTTTGGGGGGTTAATGCTTGAACGCCCAACTACTCCCAAAGTGCCCTAAATGTTTTTCCACTCTTCTACTTGCTCTAATCTTCATTCCATTGTAGAAGAGTGATCTTGGTTGTAAAGAGGTTACCTCCACCTAGCTTTGTGCAAAGGAGAGATCTAGTGGATAGATTGCGGAGTGATTCACCGTGGACGAATCGGACCGTGGATTAGCGGCGTAGCCGTGAACCACGTTACATCTCCGTGTTTGTATTGTCTTTGTTTTATTTCTATTTGTTTGTCTTTATTAGTCTTCCGCTTGCGCTAATTAGTTTTGTAGACGAGCAAATACCGGCATCCAAACGAACGAGGGCTATTCACCCCCCTCTAGCCGGCCAACCGATTCCCAACAAGTGGTATCAGAGCCAAGTTAAGCTTGTCGAGGACTAACCGCCACAACAAGCAATTTTCAAAATGGCCGACTCAAACATCCATCCACCGAAGTTTGACGGCGAATTCTCTTGGTGGAAAAAGAAAATGGAGGTATTCTTCGAAACCGACTTTGAAATCCTTTTAATAATGGAAAACGGTTTCGAGTTGCCCAGGAACGAAAATGGGGAGCCATTGGAGAAATCTAGGTGGAGCAAGAGACAAAGAGAAGAATACTTGGAAAATTCAAAGGCCAAGCACCACCTATACAATGTCCTCCCTCAACAAGAAGTCAATAGGATAGGAGAGTGTGCTAGCGCCAAGGAAATGTGGGAGAAACTAATAGAAATCCATGAAGGCACCTCCGAGGCAAAGCTAGCAAGGAGAGACGTTCTTCGCTCCCAATTGTCCAATATCAAACTTGAAAAGGGAGAGAAGGTAAAATCCCTACACTCTAGATTTAAGGAAATTCTAACCGGTTTAACAAGTGTAGGTGAAAAGCTCTCCAACCGGGATATGGTAATGAAGGCCATAGATGCTTTCCCCCGGTCCTCAAGATGGAGCTCCATGGTGGACTCATTTTACATCTCCAAGAACCTAGAAGTGAGCACCTTGGAGGAATTCTTTTCAACCATGGAGCTTCATGAGACAAGGCTTGAAGGTATACAAGAAGAGCCTAGAGTCCAAAATTCAAGGGGAGTAGCCTTGTGGGCAAATAAGGGGAAGAAGAAGATGGAAGTCCCCTCCTCCTCATCCGATGAAGCCTCTACCTCCTCCATGGATAGCACGGAAGAAGCCTACATGGTAAGGATGGTAAGGCGTGCATTTAAGAATTTTAGATTTGATAAATCTCATGACAGGAATAGAAGACCAAGGGGGAAGGTCATATGTTATAATTGCCAAGGAGAGGGACATATAAGGGATAATTGTCCCCTCCTAAACAAGAGCAAGGAAGAAAAGAAGAAGAAGAAGGGAAGTAAAAAGAAGGAAGAGGAGAAGAAGGCAAAAGGAAAAGGGAAGGCCATGACACTCAAAGCCAAGACATGGGATGATCTTGCCTCTTCATCCTCATCCGAAGAAGAAGAGCATGTCTACTCCAACCTAGCACTAATGGCTCTTCATGACTCGGATTGCTCCTCCTCCACCAAAAATGAAGGATCAAGCTCAAGTGGGGAGAGCTCAAATGAAGGGGGAGATTCTACATTCTCCTCATCAGAAGAAGAAGAAGAGGATATGGAAACTATGGTAACGAAAGCCTCTCCTAAGAAAATAGTTTCCATAATTTCTAGTTTAACTAAGGACTTATTTGGAATGAAAAAGAAAAATAAAAGCATGCTTAATCAAATTAAGGATTTAGAACAAAAGCTAGAAAATGCATGCTTAAATGATAATATTTCTTCTAGCTTAAATGATGATGCATGCTCACATGACTATATGCTTTTGGATGTTAATGATGCATGCATAGAGGAAAATAGGGCATTAAGGGAAAAGGTAGATTATTTAACCAAAGCCCTAGAGAAATTCACAATTGGCTCTAACACATTAAATATGATCATAGGGAGCCAAAGAGCAAGTTTTAACAAAAAAGGCCAAGGATATAAGGAAAAGAAAAATGAAAAGGCCTATAAATGCCTAATAGCTAGGGAACAAGATAAAAAGAAAGTAATTGCTAGAAAATGGATCCCCAAGGAATATCTAGTGAACCCAATAGGAAAGAACTTATTTTGGGTTCTAAAATCCATCCTTAAGGGTTAGAATAACCCTAGGGTAGTCAACCACATGGACCTAGCTTATATCATATTTTGGTTGACTTAGGATGACGGGACAACATTTTTTTTTAGATAGTATTGGGTGATGATAACGTACCCATAAATAGATAATAATGCTTAAATCATGATGATTGATGTAATTCATATGTATATTTGCAATCATGATTTATGATTTTGACATTTGGCACATTATCATGAGAAATAGGTTTGAATCATGCTTTAGGTAATACTTTATTTATTATCCTCTTATAATACCTAATGCATGACTATTATTTGATGAATACATGAGTTTCATGATCATAATGTGAAATTAATTCATATATGTCATTATGATCATGTAGGATGTTAGGTTGACACTTAACCATGATAGAATTGCATGAACATATTGGTTAAGTATATACAAATACCCCCTAGGATGCATCTCACACTCACCATAGGCTACCTTGATTGAAAACTTAGCATGAGTGAGATGTTAGGATGATACAAATGTTCACTAATGCCTATGGCATTAAGATGGTCATTTAAAGTATCAAAATAGCAATAATAGACCAATCGTGGGGAAGGCTTATGTTTAATTCATAGACATATTGCCCAAAGATCATGATTGGATATTTCATATGTTTTCAAAACAATTTCTTACTTTAAAATATATGTATTCATGTTTTGAAACAATTGGATGCAAGACTAGGTGTTAAAATGGATACTCTTATGATCAAAAACCTAGTAGTTTTTAAAGCTTTTGGATTTTTGGCAAATACATGGAAATATAATGATTTTTCATGAAAACATATTTTTCACTGATAGATATACTTAAAAGAAATGTGTTCCCCAAATTTCATGATTTTTTGAATTTTCTAGAATTTTTAATGCATTTCTGAAATTCGGTCTGAAAATAAGAAAATCCCGAATTACGTGCTCATCGTATCTGAACCAGTCGACTGATGGCCTGAATATCAGACCAGTAAAGGCTGAATTCCGAATTTTAAATCAACTTGTGGTATTTTCTTTCTATTAGACTTGATGTCATGTGTTTTTAACTTAGTGATAATCTTTTTGATGGTGTCAAAGGGGGAGAAAATATTATGTTTAAGTTAATTATAAACGGGGGGAGAAATTTATGATAGGGAGAAATTTACATAGCGAGTTTCATGGATTAAGGGAGAGTTGCATGTTGCTATATCATGATTATGTTTACATGCTTTCTTTCCTTTAAAATTTATATCAAATGTTTTTACCTAACTTAAACGGATTGCCACACATCAAAAAGGGGGAGATTGTTAGGGCAATCTCTTGCCGTAATATGATTTTGATGGTTTAGCAAAGGGTTTAAGTTAGTTTGATATGTTGATTTGATATGTGTGTTGAAGTCGTGCAGGACTTAATAATTCGCACATGGAGCCATGGCGAGTTTCACATCTCATGACTCGTGCCTTGAGTCGGTGAAGGATAGCTTTGCGGAAGCCGTGCGCTTGGAGCATCCGAGGGACCGCCGGACGAGGAGCTTGGAGTGAAGCTGGAGGAAGTAGACTTCGAGGCAAGAGACGCGAAGGAGCATTGCAGAGCCGTGCGCCAGATGCTGCCGAGGGACGTGGCTGCGAACGAAGAGAACTTCGAAGGCAAGGGACTCCGAGGGATGAGAGTGAGGGATTGTAACCCGGAAAGGGTAGCTCTTAGGTGAAACTTGTCCATTTTAAGTCGATGGTTCGATCGACCGGGATCAATGTGATCAACTGGCCTGATCGATGGACCGGGCATGGGCAATGATCGATGTTTGATCACCGATCGCTAAGGGACGGCGATCGATGTCACCGTGCATGGGCACGAATGGAGTCGACCTGCGGAGGACTCGACCGATCGACATCGCCGATCGATGGGTGCCATCACCGATCGATGTCGCACCGCTGGATGGTATACAACGTGAAAGCGACCATTATTGGCAGCGATTACGACTGGACCCGATGATGGGTGCCATCACGACCTTCTCGTGTCAACGGGAAGAAACCCTCTTCCTCTATAAAAAGGAAAGGGTTGGGGCTTTTGGGGGTTAATTCTTGGATGCCCAACTACTCCCAAAGTGCCCTAAACGTTTTTCCACTCTTCTGCTTGCTCTAATCTTCATTCCATTGTAGAAGAGTGATCTTGGTTGTAAAGAGGTTACCTCCACCTAGCTGTGTGCAAAGGAGAGATCTAGTGGATAGATTGCGGAGTGATTCACCGTGGACGAATCGGACCGTGGATTAGCGGCGTAGCCGTGAACCACGTTACATCTCCGTGTTTGTATTGTCTTTGTTTTATTTCTATTTGTTTGTCTTTATTAGTCTTTCGCTTGCGCTAATTAGTTTTGTAGACG
The DNA here is from genome assembly GCA_025175895.1 of Wurfbainia villosa. NCBI lineage: Eukaryota > Viridiplantae > Streptophyta > Magnoliopsida > Zingiberales > Zingiberaceae > Wurfbainia > Wurfbainia villosa. The sequence goes on from JAKLTH010000147.1 coordinate 6,705,537, forward strand.
AGTAAATACCGGCATCCAAACGAACGAGGGCTATTCACCCCCCTCTAGCCGGCCAACCGATTCCCAACAAGTGATATCAGAGCCAAGTTAAGCTTGTCGAGGACTAACCTCCACAACAAGCAATTTTCAAAATGGCCGGCTCAAACATCCATCCACCGAAGTTCGACGGCAAATTCTCTTGGTGGAAAAAGAGAATGGAGGTATTCTTCGAAACCGACTTTGAAATCCTTTTAATAATGGAAAACGGTTTCGAGTTGCCCAGGAACGAAAATGGGGAGCCATTGGAGAAATCTAGGTGGAGCAAGAGGCAAAGAGAAGAATACTTGGCAAATTCAAAGGCCAAGCACCACCTATACAATGTCCTCCCTCAACAAGAAGTCAATAGGATAGGAGAGTGTGCTAGCGCCAAGGAAATGTGGGAGAAACTAATAGAAATCCATGAAGGCACCTCCGAGGCAAAGCTAGCAAGGAGAGACGTTCTTCGCTCCCAATTGTCCAATATCAAACTTGAAAAGGGAGAGAAGGTAAAATCCCTACACTCTAGATTTAAGGAAATTCTAACCGGTTTAACAAGTGTAGGTGAAAAGCTCTCCAACCGGGATATGGTAATGAAGGCCATAGATGCTTTCCCCCGGTCCTCAAGATGGAGCTCCATGGTGGACTCATTTTACATCTCCAAGAACCTAGAAGTGAGCACCTTGGAGGAATTCTTTTCAACCATGGAGCTTCATGAGACAAGGCTTGAAGGTATACAAGAATAGCCTAGAGTCCAAAATTCAAGGGGAGTAGCCTTGTTGGCAAATAAGGGGAAGAAGAAGATGGAAGTCCCCTCCTCCTCATCCGATGAAGCCTCTACCTCCTCCATGGATAGCACGGAAGAAGCCTACATGGTAAGGATGGTAAGGCGTGCATTTAAGAATTTTAGATTTGATAAATCTCATGACAGGAATAGAAGACCAAGGGGGAAGGTCATATGTTATAATTGCCAAGGAGAGGGACATATAAGGGATAATTGTCCCCTCCTAAACAAGAGCAAGGAAGAAAAGAAGAAGAAGAAGGGAAGTAAAAAGAAGGAAGAGGAGAAGAAGGCAAAAGGAAAAGGGAAGGCCATGACACTCAAAGCCAAGACATGGGATGATCTTGCCTCTTCATCCTCATCCGAAGAAGAAGAGCATGTCTACTCCAACCTAGCACTAATGGCTCTTCATGACTCGGATTGCTCCTCCTCCACCGAAAATGAAGGATCAAGCTCAAGTGGGGAGAGCTCAAATGAAGGGGGAGATTCTACATCCTCTTCATCCGAAGAAGAAGAAGAGGATATGGAAACTATGGTAACGAAAGCCTCTCCTAAGAAAATAGTTTCCATAATTTCTAGTTTAACTAAGGACTTATTTGGAATGAAAAAGAAAAATAAAAGCATGCTTAATCAAATTAAGGATTTAGAACAAAAGCTAGAAAATGCATGCTTAAATGATAATATTTCTTCTAGCTTAAATGATGATGCATGCTCACATGACTATATGCCTTTGGATGTTAATGATGCATGCATAGAGGAAAATAGGGCATTAAGGGAAAAGGTAGATTATTTAACCAAAGCCCTAGAGAAATTCACAATTGGCTCTAACACATTAAATATGATCATAGGGAGGCAAAGAGCAAGTTTTAACAAAAAAGGCCTAGGATATAAGGAAAAGAAAAATGAAAAGGCCTACAAATGCCTAATAGCTAGGGAACAAGATAAAAAGAAAGTAATTGCTAGAAAATGGATCCCCAAGGAATATCTAGTGAACCCAATAGGAAAGAACTTATTTTGGGTTCCAAAATCCATCCTTAAGGGTTAGAATAACCCTAGGGTAGTCAACCACATGGACCTAGCTTATATAATATTTTGGTTGACTTAGGATGACGGGACAACATTTTTTTTTAGATAGTATTGGGTGATGATAACATACCCATAAATAGATAATAATGCTTAAATCATGATGATTGATGTAATTCCTATGTATATTTGCAATCATGATTTATGATTTTGACATTTGGCACATTATCATGAGAAATAGGTTTGAATCATGCTTTAGGTAATACTTTGTTTATTATCATCATATAATACCTAATGCATGACTATTATTTGATGAATACATGAGTTTCATGATCATAATGTGAAATTAATTCGTATATGTCATTATGATCATGTAGGATGTTAGGTTGACACTTAACCATGATAGAATTGCATGAACATATTGGTTAAGTATATACAAATACCCCCTAGGATGCATCTCACACTCACCATAGGCTACCTTGATTGAAAACTTAGCATGAGTGAGATGTTAGGATGATACAAATGTTCACTAATGCCTATGGCATTTAGATGGTCATTTAAAGTATCAAAATAGCAATAATAGACCAATCGTGGGGAAGACTTATGTTTAATTCATAGACATATTGCCCAAAGATCATGATTGGATATTTCATATGTTTTCAAAACAATTTCTTACTTTAAAATATATGTATTCATGTTTTGAAACAATTGGATGCAATACTAGGTGTTAAAATGGATACTCTTATGATCAAAACTAGTAGTTTTTAAAGCTTTTGGATTTTTAGCAAATACATGGAAATATAATGATTTTTCATGAAAACATATTTTTCACTGATAGATATACTTAAAATAAATGTGTTCCCCAAATTTCATGATTTTTTGAATTTTCTAGAATTTTTAATGCATTTCTGAAATTCGGTCTGAAAATCAGAAAATCCCGAAATTCACGTCCGATCGGACCGTATCCGAACCCGATCGATGGCCTGAATATCAGACCAGTAAAGGCTGAATTCCGAATTTTAAATCAACTTGTGGTATTTTCTTTCTATTAGACTTGATGCCATGTGTTTTTAACTTAGTGATAATCTTTTTGATGGTGTCAAAGGGGGAGAAAATATTATGTTTATGTTAATTATAAAAGGGGGGAGAAATTTATGATAGGGAGAAATTTACATAGCGAGTTTCATGGATTAAGGGGGAGTTGCATGTTGCTATATCATGATTATGTTTACATGCTTTCTTTCTTTTAAAATTTATATCAAATGTTTTTACCTAACTTAAACGGATTGCCACACATCAAAAAGGGGAAGATTGTTAGGGCAATCTCTTGCCGTAATATGGTTTTGATGGTGTAGCAAAGGGTTTAAGTTAGTTTGATATGTTGATTTGATATGTGCGTTGAAGTCGTGCAGGACTTAGTAATTCACGCATGGAGCCATGGCGAGTTTCACATCTCATGACTCGTGCCTTGAGTCGGTGAAGGATAGCTTTGCGGAAGCCGTGCGCTTGGAGCATCCGAGGGACCGCCGGACGAGGAGCTTGGAGTGAAGCTGGAGGAAGTAGACTTCGAGGCAAGAGAGGCGAAGGAGCATTGCAGAGCCGTGCGCCTGATGATGCCGAGGGACGTGGCCGCGAACGAAGAGAACTTCGAAGGCAAGGGACTCCGAGGGATGAGAGTGAGCGATTGTAACCCGGGAAGGATAGCTCTTGGGTGAAACTTGGCCATTTGGCCAAGTGTCGGATGAGTTTTCCCGACACCAGTCGACTGCCATGTCATGGCAGTCGACTGCTCTAAGTCGATGGTTCGATCGACTGGTCTAATGTGGCTGAATCAAGTTGATCACCGATCACGCATGGGCCGATCGATGGCTTGATCGATCCGACCGCTAAGGGACGGCAATGATCGATGTCACCGCGTGCATGGGCACAGAATGGAGTCGACCTCGTGGAGGACTCGACTGATCGACATCAGTTGACTGATGGGTGCCATCACCGATCGATACCGATGCATCGAGATTGGATGGTATCCAACGCGTGGAAAGTCGCCGTTATTGAAGCGACTACGAGGACGGTCGGTGATGGGTTCCATCACGATCGCCTGTGTCAATGGGAAGAAACCCTCTTCCTCTATAAAAAGGAAAGGGTTGGGGCTTTGGGGGGTTAATGCTTGAACGCCCAACTACTCCCAAAGTGCCCTAAATGTTTTTCCACTCTTCTACTTGCTCTAATCTTCATTCCATTGTAGAAGAGTGATCTTGGTTGTAAAGAGGTTACCTCCACCTAGCTTTGTGCAAAGGAGAGATCTAGTGGATAGATTGCGGAGTGATTCACCGTGGACGAATCGGACCGTGGATTAGCGGCGTAGCCGTGAACCACGTTACATCTCCATGTTTGTATTGTCTTTGTTTTATTTCTATTTGTTTGTCTTTATTAGTCTTCCGCTTGCGCTAATTAGTTTTGTAGACGAGCAAATACCGACATCCAAATGAACGAGGGCTATTCACCCCCCTCTAGCCGGCCAACCGATTCCCAACAGCAATCCTCCCCAACTCTGCCCTATTTAACCGCTCGAGACCCTAGTCGTTGGAACATCCATCGGCAGCAAGGTCCCCAAAACCTGGCAGCCCCCCATTCACCAATCAAGCCACTGCCCTACATGAAACTCAACCTTAGCGCATGGATCTATCACAACAATTTATTGACATCCAAGGTAGGGAGCAGTACAACCGGTGCTCACCTTTCCCTAACTCCAAATGGTAGTGGACTGCTCGGTTCGTGGGAAAATTCAAGAACACCGCCACTGCCCTATTTCACAAACCCATGCTCAACAACAAGAGAGCACCGTAACTACAGAATTCGGCCAAGGTAGGGAGGAAGAAATCCTTACCTATTACCGACTGTCAACGACCGCAACTCCTCTCCCCCGATCGGCGGCTCTGATCGCTTCCACCTCCCAAATCTGCGCTTCCAACCGTCCCGGGAAGGCTGTCGAGGTCGTCGATTGATGCTTGCAGAGGGGAAAGTCACGAGAAGAGGAGACCAACGAGGAGAGGGCGTCCGGCGGTCGGCCATTCCGTGGAGACGAGATCGCGCGGAGAGGGAAATCATCGTGCGTGAAGGCAGAGAAAACACATAAAGGAAAGTCACGGTGAACAAAGGAAGGAATGCTTGTTTTAAGTCGTGATGTGAAACCGTAACCGGACGAAAAGTGCAGCTTGGCGTTAATGGGAGATAACGGGTCAGGTTTCTTTTGTTTAATGGGTTGAATTTCAAACCCGTTAAGCCCACTAACTCTTAAATAAAAGGGTCTTAGAAATTTTTATTCGAGTCCAGAAAAATTCCTAAAAATTTCTGGAAAATTTTTATAGGGTATTCTCCTAATTACCCAACATCTATTTTATTTATTTTTTATTTTTTTATTTTTTTGTGGTATTTTACACTCTCCCCCACTTATTAAAATTTGGTCCCCAAATTTCATACTTAACTGCAAAAATTAATTTAAGCATATTCCGAAATAATCACATACCTCAAGTAAACAGATGAGGGTATCGAGCTCGGATAGTATCTTCCAGCTCCCATGTAGCCTCCTCATCCGTATGATGCTGCCATCCCACCTTTACGAGTCGGATGGTTTTGTTCCACAACGTCGCTCCTTGCGACCAAGAATCCGCACCGGAATCTCCTCATAAGTCGCATTCGCCTGGAGTGGTATCGGAACATCTTTCAGAACATGGTCAGATCGCGGCACGTATTTCCTCAGCATAGATAAATGGAATACGTTGTGTACACCCACAAGTGTTGGAAGTAAAGGCAACCGATAAGCAACACCTCCAATCTGCTCCAATATCTCAAATGGACCAATGTAGCGTGGAGTTAATTTTCCTTTTAGCCCAAATCTCTTGACTCCTTTGGTGGGTGACACTCGTAGGAATACATGGTCCCCGAGTGAGAATTCCAGAGGGCTTCGCCTCCCGTCCGCATAACTCTTCTGCCGATCCTGTGCCTCATATAACCATCATCTGATCACTCGTACCAACTCTGCATCATGCTGGATACTCTGAGGCCCAAATATCTGTCGTTCCCCAACTTCCTCCCATAACACAGAAGATCTGCAGGGTCTACCGTATAATGCCTCGAAAAGATCCATCTGGATAGAAGAGTGGTAGCTGTTGTTGTAGGCAAACTCCACTAAAGGAATGTGATCCTCCCAACTGCCACTGAAATCCATGACGCAAGATCTCAATAGATCTTCCAGAGTCTGAATGGTACGCTCGGACTGTCCGTCTGTCTGCGGATGAAAGGTTGTACTGAGTCGAAGCTCTGTGCCCATGGCCTGCTGTAGACTCTGCCAGAATCGCGAAGTAAATTGCGGATCTTTATCAGATATGATACTCAATGGTACACCATACAATCTGATAATCTCCCGGCAGTACAAGCCCGCTAGACGATCCAATGAGTCCGTCCCACGAATCGGAAGGAAGTGAGCTGATTTGGTTAATCGATCCACGATCACCCAAATCACATCATGTCCTTTACGGGTTCTGGGTAATCCCGTAACGAAATCCATCGTGATATTTTCCCACTTCCATTCCGGGATTGGAATCTCCTGAAGTAAGTCAGTAGGTTTTTGATGTTCAGCCTTCACTTGCTGGCATACTAGACATCGTGCATCAAAGTCTGCAATATCCTTTTTCATACCATTCCACCAGTATAAATGCTTCAAATCTTGGTACATCTAAGTACCATCAGGATGTATAGCAAATCTCTACTGATGTGCTTCCTGTAGCAATTCTTCCTTAACTGGGTGTGTGTCCGGAACACATAGTCATCCTTGGAAACGAAGTACACCATTCTCATCACTCGAGAAATCCATCTGATGTTCTGAGTCTATCGTGCTGCTCAAGAACTGCAGATGCTGGTCACTGACTTGTGCTTCCTTGATCCTCTCAGCAAAAGCAGAATGGGCAACCATAGAAACTAATATCCCCCGGGATGTTTGACCGTGTTCAGAAAACCCCAACTCTAAGAACTATCGAACTAGATCAGTAACTGCTGTCAGATGGCTGGCTAGAACTCCACGAGACTTCCTACTCAGTGCATCTGCTACCACATTAGCCTTTTCCAGATGATACTGGATGGTACAGTCGTAATCCTTCAGATATTCCATCCACCGTCTCTGTCTCAGATTCAACTCTTTCTGTGTGAACAAATACTTCAGACTTTTATGGTCTGTGTAGATCTCAAAGGTGATCCCATACAAATAGTGCCTCCATATCTTCAATGCGAAAATAATGGCGGCTAATTCCAGATCGTGCACTGGGTAATTTCTCTCATAATCTTTTAGTTGACCGGAGGCATAAGATACCACACGGTTGGACTGCATCAGAATTGTACCTAACCCTTGGATAGAAGCATCCGTATAGAGAACCATCCCATCAACACCAGAAGGAATCACTAAGATGGGTGCAGAAACTAACCGTCGCTTAAGCTCCTGGAAGCTAGTTCACAAGCCTCTGACTAGGTGAACTTGACCCCTTTCCGAGTCAGGTGAGTGAGTGGCATGGCGATGTTGGACTTTTCGAGCCGCAAAAACCACTTTTTGCGTTGCGAAAACCCTGGAAGTCCGGCCATGGATCCGTGCGAAGTATAACAAATAAAACTAACATGTATGTGTTTAATACCTTTAGATCTACTCTAGATCTACATGATAAGAAACTACCCTTGAAGTGATGCCCTTCACTTATCCCACTCGTCCAAAAGGATTGCCGAAACTCGAGAGTGTCAAGTGCACACTCCTCTATGGGTATCCACACAAGCAATAGGTGGAGAAAAGACAATCTTGAGTGTGCTAGCACTCCTTGAAGGTCTCAGCAAAATGGAGGATAGGGAGAGAACTTGAGTGGAGCAAGGAAGAAGATGAAGTTGGAGTTACCACACCAAATGAATTACCACCATCAAGCCTCCTAAAGTGGCCGACCACTTATTTGGGAGTTACATGCATGCATGTAACTCCATGAGCCAATGGCTCTTGGTCTCCCTCATGAGGTGGCACCTCATGATAAGTCCATGATTATGTGGAACACCATCATTGCCCGACCCACATGCCATGTCACCATGACATGCCAATTGGTCAAGTCAAAATTGACCATTCATCTTCCCTCTCAAGTCAAGTCAAACTTGACCTCTTATCTCGCATGGTTGATCAAATCTAAGCACTTAATTCAAGTCAATTTGATTTAATGAATCTCTATTCATTAATTTAAATTGACTCAATGAATCAAATCTAAATTAGACTCATTCAACACTTGAATCAACTTGAGTATAACTCAATTAGTCTAATTTGGATTACTCTTAATCCAATTTGGTTCATCCCATGAACCTAATCCTCATGGTTCATCATATGAACCTAATCTCCATCTAATTGCCCTTTGTGTGTGACCCTATAGGTTTTTGTAATGTTGGCAATGTCCCTAAACTGATTTAGGAACATAAGCAATGAGCGGTATCTAGCAACACATCATTGCTACCCAAGTTACAAGAATGTTGAGCTCCAACATCACCTTTGTGAGTACTAATTGTGACTCTCACAATATGTGACAATGTCCTTCTATGATTGACATCTAGATTGACCAATTGTGGCATAGACTGTGTCATCCTCGGTACAATCTATATATTGAACTCCAAGTAGACTCACTCTAATCAAATAAGCTCAATATCTCATATTGACTAATTTGGGCATGGCCATGCACTTCGTGGTCTCACTCTATCAAGAATAACGATGTCACTCCCCATCATATAGGAGGGATAGATCCCATCTACATCACTCACATCCCTCCACATAATTTGTTACATACCCAGTAATCGCCTTTATAGTCCACCCATTTACGGGTGACATTTGACGAAGCCAAAGTATGCAACTCCTTATGTAGGGAACCATGGTGACTTCAGGTCTAAGGACTAATAGTCATACTAATTGCCACATGAGAAAGTATATGACACTCATATAATGATCCATGATACTTTCTCATGGCGGTTCATTCAGTATACATTCTCCAATGCATACCCATGTGTCAACTTGATATCTCATATCCATGACTTGTGAGATCAAGTCATCGTGTTGACCTACATGCTAGTCTCTACGCATTAACATTGACCTTGAATGTTAATGACTAGGAATGATTAAGAGTAGTGTTCTCTATATCATCTCATTATCGATTCAACCAATCGATTGATATAGATAAGAACCTACTACTCAAGGATGTTATTATACTTAGTTATTTGGCACCAATACAAGTAAATATAATAACCATCCCTTTATAAATAGGAATATTATATAATAAATTCCATACAACAATCATTATATGATTGGCTCTAGGGCTTTCACTAACAGGTGATACTTGAGAATCCCTCCACGAATCTCCGATAATACCCGGCCAGACCAAGGAAACTACGGACCTCCTGCACTGATTTTGGCTGCTCCCAACTGGTAATCGCTTCAATCTTCTGGGGATCTACATAAATACCTCTATTGGACACCACATGTCCAAGAAAACCCACTGAGGATAACCAGAACGCTCACTTGCTAAATTTGGCATACAACTGCTCCTGTCACAACGTCTCTAATACTATCCGTAGATGTTGTTCATGCTCCTCCTCGGATCGAGAATAAATCAATATATCATCGATGAACACTATCACGAACTGATCTATATACCTCAGGAATACTCAGTTGATTAAGTCCATAAATGCAGCTGGGGCATTCGTGAGAACGAACGACATCACTAGATACTCATAATGCCCATAACGGGTGCGAAAAGCTATTTTCTGAACTTCCTCATCTCTTATCCGAAGCTGATGATATCCTGAGCGCAGATCAATTTTAGAATACACACATGTATCCTTAAGCTGATCGAATAAATCTTCTATTCTCGGTAGTGGATATATGTTCTTAACTGTGACTGCATTCAGTTGCCGATAGTCAATACATAACCGCAACGATCCATCCTTCTTTTTGACAAAGAGTACCAGTGCTCCCCATGGTGAAACACTAGGGCAGATGAATCCATTATCCAGCAACTCCTGCAGTTGAACTTTAAGTTCATTCAGTTCTTTTGGTGCCATCCAATAAGGAGGTTTCGATATAGGTGCAGTTCCTGGAATCACCTCTATCGCAAATTCCACTTGCCTAGGAGGTGGCAAGCTTGGAAGTTCATCTAGAAGTACGTCTGGATACTCCCGTACTACTCACACATCAGAGAGGGGTGGTAGTCCTTCGTTCTCAACTTTGACTAGAGATAATAAATAACCCTGACAACCCTGGGCCAATTGCTTCTGAGCCTGTAAAGCCGATATAATAGATAATCCATCATCTCTAGTACCAACAAATTCTCAAGCTGGTTGATCCGGTGGTCGAAATGTCACCACCCTTGCTCTACAATCCACTATAGCATGATAAACGGCCAACCAGTCCATACCGAGAATAATATCGAACTCTATCATTTCAAAAACCTGAAGGTCCACTGTAAGGATATGCCCGTCAAAATCTAATGGACAACCCTTGATTTCTTGATGGCTAGTCAGCACCTCACCTGATGGCAAGGATACTGCTAACCCACAAGAACGAACCATTGGGATTCTTCCAACTCTAGCCAGAAATACTCTAGATACGAATGAATGGGAACTACCGGTATCAATCAAAGTATCAGCATATATAGAATAAACTGAAACCAAATCGTGTATGACTGATCCCTCAACTCGCTGTGCCTCATCTCTGGTGATGGAAAAAACTCGTCCAATCTCGATATTCGTCGGTTGCATCCCTGATGAAGAAGTAGTGTGCCTCCACTCCGGCTGGATCTAGCTCTGTGGTACTGGAGGCTGAGTCACTGGTGCAGGCATAAGATATCCTTGAGAGTTGGCTGGCAAGAACTGTTGTGGTGCAGATACTCCTAGATAGTAGATCACCGGAGATGCAGGATACTGGATCGCTGTCGGCGTCACTGTATGGGCACCCCCTACATCTGGTACAACTGTGCTGGTGGAGGTACTGGTTGCCTCTGTCCATATGTCTGAGCCCGTGGTGTTGTCCTCTGCTACCACTACTAGGTAGACTTCTTCCCCTTGTTGGAGCTATCAAGAAACTCCAACTGTGCTTTCAATGTACAATCACGACTAGTATGACCCAGTTGTTTGCAATAATAGAAAATCGACTGCTCCAAAGGACACTCTGATACTCTGTGGCTTTCATATCCACATTTATAACATCCATTCCTACTTTGTCCCTTATGGCTACCCTGAGACCCTCCAGAATACTCTGATGTTGGACGTTTCCCCTTCTGCGATCTAGCTGACTTCCGACACCTCGTAGCCTGCTTTTGCTCCCTTTCTTATGAGTCCCACAGCCAACCCCTTCTCTGCTGCTTGCCCTTAGTCATCTGCTTCTTGATATCCTTCTCCCTGGAAATTTGCTGGGAAGTCATCTCGATTAAGAGGGCACGGTCCAATGCCTCCCTGTATGAGGTAATGATAGATCCTGACATCCGACTTCATATATAAGTAGCAAGACCCTGTGTGAACCGGTACATCCAATCTACATCTTGTACTACCAGGTGAGAGTAGAACTCTGATAGTTTGGTAAACTCTGTGTTGTACTCCATGACAGAACGATCACCTTGTTTCAGGCTCAAAAATTCCTGATGATGTGCTGTAGAAAATGCTGAAGGAAAGTACTGTCTCCAGAAAGCGTCTTGAAAGATGGTCCAAGTAATCCCACGCTCCCCGAGTAGAGTCTTCTGTAATTTCCACCAAGTGACAGCCTGAGCTCTGAGATGATATGCAGTAAGGCCCACCTTCTCCACATCTATACAGTTCATGTACTCGAAGGTGTCTTCCATATTTTTCTGCCAAGACTGGGCAATCCATGGGTCAGACTCCCCTCGGAACAATGTAAACTTTTCCTTGGCCGAACGTGCTAGCACAAGTATCCATGCCATATCATTGAGCAAACTGGACTCTGCAGGCTCTGGCATAGTTAGTGGTACATACAGATTCTGAGGCTCCGAATCTCCAATAGGGGAAAGTTGAGGTTGTTCCCGAATAATGGGCTCAGTAGCAGTAGCCTCTTGTCCCTCAACTCCGACAGATCGCCTTGATGGACGACCTCTACTACGAGTCTGCATAGGTGCCATAATCTTTGACTGTACACACCTATTAAACAAATTTAGATAAGTAACTATCTGAAATACGAGTTATCAGAAATACTCACTTCGTGCTGCCTGGAGCTTATGCCACTGTCAATCCCATCTCACAAAAACAAAATCCGAAAAATATACCGACTCCCGAGAATCCAAGACTCAAAACCAAAATCATTGTATGGCATCACAGAACCTTCGGCTCTGATACCACTAAAGTTGTCACACCTCGAGAGTATGCCGTGCCGAAAATTAAACGGACGACATCTCCCCTGTACGTGGCAACATTTCGAGTTAATACAAGGCTCGTAGGCCTACAACAACAACATAATATAAACATAACAACAACAGCATAAATAGAAACCACATACCCACATCATACATACCAAAAACATACAGGTGTACACCACCTGACAAGTCCACAGTAATAAAACCGTAAATAAAACAACGACTACACAAATAAAGTCCACGATATCACGACAAAGTCCATAACAAAACAAGTCTAGATAACATATCAAGGTCCAAGACATAACCAAAAAAATAAACTCCTCGGGAGACTCGGAAAACTGAGATGGGATGGATCATCGGCGCAGCTCCAAGTCATCACGAAGACTTCTACCTATTACCTGGGTGACAGAAAAACCCAGGATCTGTGGTGGTGAGTAAAACTCAGCAGGTAATAAGATAGAACATGTAAATATATGTATCAATATTACATGTCATTCAACAGTTTAATCTACTCGTACAATAGGTATACATCAGCATAACAGGTATATATGCATGCATACACTAAATAAACTGAACAACAATGATGCTGACATACCTGACAGTTAGCTACTCTATCCTCATCCAACCTGGGCATATAACCACAACATAGGGTATAAAGAATAGTACTAACTCATAGAATATCCTGATATGGGTCAAGGGTATCACCGTGAATAACCAACAGGTATATAAGTACCGGCCTACTACCATACAGGAAATGTAATAGCATCTATGAATATGTACAAACATATGCAACAAGCATAGTACATACAAATGCAGCATCAAAGTGAGTATACATATAGACTGTATCTATATGTATACTAATCACCATCATCCATGTATATATATATATACAAGCAGGTATGTATATATATATAACCATATGCAAAGCACCGTATGATACGACAATGCAGCATGCATGGTCATGCCTACTCACCCCTACTCGCTACCACGACCCCAGTGTGGCCTAGGTGGCACGACATGACAACTGTCCCAACTCACACCAACCATTGCTATAGAGTAGCCGAGTGGGCAGTATGATCAAGTAGCATATGAGCGTAAAGAGTTCGCTATGCAACGGGGGTCCCTGCTGCTGGCCACTCCGACTGACACCACTAATGAGTGGTCGAGTGCCATGCACCCAGGACAACTGCATGCAACTCCAACTACTATCGTCTATAATGGTAGAGTGTGTCACAACAAATGCTATGCCCTCACTCCAGTTACTCCTCTGGGAGTAACCTGTGAGGCAGGATGACTGACGACTCTCTCTCAACCCCAAGGGGAGACGATGTCGTCAGTATGCATGCAATGACATGAGGGTACTGTCTCACATACAGACATCTACCGTAGACTCTCTGTTTAATAGAGAGTCACGCCCATTTGATTAGTAAACTCTCTATCCTGTAGAGAGTCATACTCATCTGATCATGGCAAGCTAGGACCATCGGTTCATAGCGACACACTATCAACGACTCACCTGACTATTTACACAACACGTGGTTGGTAAATAAGTGTGCAACATACATGTATGGAATAAGTCCTACATATAGGGAATTACCTACCCACGGATGACCTTTTTCCCAATTTACAAATTAGATCATCATCTGTACTCTAACATCTACACCTTACTAAACATTTAGACCTACTTACATCACATCTGTAACTCCTAAATCATGATAGGGAATATATGATATCAACAATTGAGCATATATATATCCAACGATAAATTCAAGAATATGATAATCAGAGTAGGGTCAAGATAATATGAATACCTAACATGCTCATATCTACATCTAAATCTGAAAACCATTACATCTACCTGACCAAGTAGGAAATTACCCACCTGCTATTAATGCTCGTAGTAATAGAGTCCTCACGTCCGTGGACTGGTCTCGTATCCACGTCCTGCACATTTCAAACATTGTGGTCATGTTCAAGCATACAACAATATATATATATATATATATATATATATATATATATATATATATATATATATATTTGCTATTCTCCCGTTTCTATATTCGTGTCTCTTAATCGAATATGAATTAGAAACCCTAATTAGCCAGACTTGACCATTTAACACCATAATTAATCGAGTTCACAAATCCACTCGCAACATAAATAGGGCTTCACTTTAGCACACTCTACTACCATTTATTCATACAGATATAAAATCTGACAACCCTACATGATCACACCTCAACTCGTAGTCGATCACCACCCATGAATAGCTACATTGACACCTAAAGACCCGTTTATGGCTCACTCACAGCCGACCAAAAAATCACCTCACAACCCCCTTTTTAGACCAAGATCGACCTTATTCGCAACCAACAATTACAGCTCTAATACAAGAAATTAAGAGATGAAGGTGAGAGTATAGATCAGCTTACCAACCCTAGAATTGTTACTGGTGGCAATCCTCCCCAACTCTGCCCTGTTTAACTACTCGAGACCCCAGTCGTTGGAACCTCCACCGACAGCAAGGTCCCCAAAACCTGGCAGCCCCCCGTTCACCAATCAAGACACTACCCTACATGAAACTTGACCTTAGTGCATGGATCTATCACAACAACTTATTGACATCCAAGGTAGGGAGCAGTACAATCGGTGCTCATCTTTCCCCGACTCCAAATGACAGTGGACTACTCGGTTTGCCAGAAAATTCAAGAACACTACCGCTGCCCTATTTCACAAACCCATGCTCAACAATAAGAGAGCACTGTAACTGCAGAATTCAGCCAAGGTAGGGAGAATGAAATCCTTACCTATTACCGACTGTCAGCATTCATGACTCCTCTCCCCCGATCGGCGGCTCTGATCGCTTCTGCCGCCCAAATCTGCGCTTCCAGCCGTCCCGGGAAGGATGTCGAGGTCGCCGATTGCTGCTTGGGGAGGGGAGAGTCACGAGAAGAGGAGACCAGCGAGGAGAGGGCGTCCAGTGGTCAGGCATTCCATGGAGATGAGATCGTGCGGAGAGGGAAATCGTCGCGCGTGAAGGCAGAGAAAACACATAAAGGAAAGTCGCGGTGAACGAAGGAAGGAACGCTCGTTTTAAGTCACGATGTGAAACCGTAACTGGACAAAAAGTGCGGCTTTGCATTAATGGGAGATAACAGGTCGGGTTTCTTTTGTTTAACGGGTTGGATTTCAGACCCGTTAAGCCCATTAACTCTTAAACAAAAGGGTCTTAGAAATTTCTGTTCGAGTCCACAAAAAATTCCTAAAAATTTCTGAAAAATTTATATAGGGTATTCTCCTAATTACCCATCATATATTTTATTTTATTTTATTTTTATTTATTTATTTATTTATTTGTGGTATTTTACACCTCTGCACCGATGTGGGTGTGTGTTCGAACACGTTTCGTAAACATGCACACAGCGGAAGCAAAAACAAGCAATAAATTAATTTATTACAACACACACACCACACGCATGCAAGGATACAATGTTGGGATGTATACTGAAAAGTCTATCTTTTGTATGTGAAGGTAGGAAACTTCGCTTCTCACTTCAACTCGGTCACTTGTTCACGGTGATCCCTTCTACATTCCCGGATAAAAATATTTTATCCTTTATAAGAGGGATTACCCAAGCTACCGTTTCATCGTCGTGTTATTCGATTAGAGTGGTCACTTGAACAAACTTGTTGTTCAAGCCACCAACCTCTATTCTACGAATAGCCGTGGAATAGACGATGTACGGATCGCCGACTTTTGTGTTTGTATTCGGGGTCCAAGTTAATTTAGCCATAAAGCAAAGCATACAACATGCATATAAATGAAAAACAATCATAGACATAACACAAAAGAATAGAAAACAACATTTATACCTCTCGATCTTCTATTGTATGTCCTTCCTCCTTTTGGACGTCGTGTGGGCGACGATCTTCCAAAAGTCGAAGCCACCTAGATCACCAATCTTCCTTCCTTGCTCGCTCTGAACAAGAGGAAGTATAGAAACAAAAAACTTCTCCTTCTTTCAACCAACCACCAAGCTCCAAGCTTGGTGCTTGCCGCTGGCCAAGAAGAAGAAGAGATAGGGAAGTGGGCGCCGACCAAGAGCTTCAAGGGAAGACCCTAAGCTTTGTTTCAACTAGCCAAGGAGAAGAGAAGGAGGAGGTTTGGACACCGGCAAAGGGAGAGGAGAAGATGATGGGCGCCGGCCACGTAATGGAAGAAGAGAAGAAAGGAAAAAATTTCCTTAATTGTTGCCGCCCAAGCCTCCAAACCCTAAGCCGCCCAAACCCTAATCCTATCTTGCTTCTAATTCCCTTCCACGCCAAGCCTTAAGCCCATATTTATAGAGTTAGGCTTAAGCCTCCTTTTAATCTCCACTGTCGGTTCTAGGGATTTAATCTCAACTGTCGGATCTAGAGATTTAATCTCAATCGTCAGATCTAGAGATTCAATCTCCATCGTCAGATCTAGTGTTTTGTTTTCAACCATTGGATCTAGGCATCATGAGGTTTTAATAGGCTACAATAGGGACCATGAGGAGGAGTTGGATCTTGGCCACCCAATAGATCAAGCCCACATAAAGTCCGATCCATTAATGATAATCCAATCCACTAGAGGATTATCATTGATCTACCTCACCAACTCCCATAAGTTAATATGGGCTCCATATATTATTTGTACATTTTTTGTTGGTGCAGTAGGCACCTAAGTCGAACCTGAATTTTGATTATAGCAAATGATACAAAGTTAAGCTCATGTCGTTATCTCACGAGCTGAATCGAGTGTGCAGAAGATTGCTATAGCAAGAGCTGAAGGCTAGCAACACCCGGAGGAAGCCGCGGTGGTAAGTATCGAGTGACTTCGGAGGGAGCTGAAGGAATCGAGTGGAAGGCCGAAAGCAAAAGTGACATGGTAAGTATCGAGGTAAGCTCGTGTGTGCGAGCGTAAGTGAGGTCGTATCCTCCTTACGGGGATGGTCTTAAGCGTAGATCCGACCAAAGACATCCCATCGATGGTCTAGGTCGAGATCGTATGGTCGAAGGCCGTCGAAATAATGTTTTCTTTGAGCTAACTTTGACTTGCAGCATCACCGATCCGCCACTTGAGGACTCGATCGCCGCCAATCACCGATCGCCAGAGGTCGCGACTGATCGATGTCGCCATCAGTTGACTAATAATGGCCATCAGTCGACTGATGGTCAATGATCAGCTTCGAGGAGTCAAGGATTATTACCCCATTTCAAGGAGATTGGTGCTCAATTGTGATTGGCTAGGGTTCCTCTCGAAAAGGGGCTCAAAGGCTATAAAAGGAGAGCTAATCCTAGGGTTTCTTCATCAATTCCAAGCTTCCAAAAGCCTCCGCAAAGCTACAACTCTCCGACAACGAAGTCTTTCCTTTCCGACGTCTAGGTTTAATTTTCTTTATTTTTTGTACGTCGGTATTAGCTTTATATCAGTTGTTTATTTACTTGTTTCGGAGTTTTTGTCGTATACGAGGAGAGGGGGAGTGTCCCTCTACCTCAAGTTTTTGTTCTTTCTTGTATCGATTAACTCCTACCTCCAACGAGGAGGAGTTCGGTTAGTGTTTTGCCCTCCGTGCGTGGTCAAGGACCACTAGGGCATTGGAGTAGTAGCCGAAGGCTACGAACCAAGTAAAATATTTGTCTTCTCTTTTTATTTCTTATCTTTTCCGCTGCAAATTAATTATCTATTCGGTTTTTAAACGAACGAACAAAAAGAAAGTTTTAACGCTATTCACCCCCCTTGTAGCGTTTGAAATCGATCCAACAATTGGTATCAGAGCCGGGGGTTCCTAAGATTTGGTGAAACCACCAATCTAGCCATTTTATAGATTTTTTATTTTTATTTTTATTCTGTTTTATCTCTTTTTGTTAGATTTTCTTCCGCACTACTAATCCAAGACGCAAGTCTTGGTACTTTCGTGTGTTTTTGTCGTTGCTAGGTTTTCATTTTTGTCTCCTTGTTTTTTGTTCCAATGGCCCATCTCGAGGGTTTTAGCACCGTTCGACCTCCGTTTTACAATGGAGATGATTTTCGTTACTGGAAAGGTCTGATGGAATACTTTCTCAAAACCCAAATCGATATGTGGATCATAATCCAAACGGATTTCACACTTCCGACTAACGAAGTGGGTGAATCCTTGGGTTATGATCAATGGACCATTGCGACAAAACGACAAGTCGAAGCCGATGCCAAGGCAACACAAATCCTCCAATGCGTCTTGTCCAAGGAGGAGTTAAATCCCGTCGGCCCCTTCATCAGCGCAAAGGACCTATGGACAAAGCTAGTGGAGCTACACGAAGGGACCGATGAAGCCAAGGTATGTAAGTGCGACCTTCTCTTTAATAAATTATATAATCTAAAAATGCAGGAATATGAAACGGCAACACAACTCCACGCTCGCATCCAGGACATAGTCAACGATCTACACGCAATCGGGCAAAAGGTCGAAAACCGCGACCTTATAAGGTATGTCCTAAACTTCTTTCCAAGGACTACCTTGTGGGCATCCATGGTCGATGCCTACAAGGTCTCCAAGGATCTCTCTAAACTTAGATTAGATGAACTTTTTTCTGATTTTAAACTTCATGAGCAGTCTAACTCGGAACCCGAGAAAGGTATAGCACTATTTGCAGGTTCAAAGAAGAAAACCGCCAGCAAGCCACCCCCGAAGGAAGAAGAGAATGAGTCCGATTCGGAGGTCGACTCGGAAATGGAGGCCGAACTAGTCAACCTAGTTCGGAGGATAGTCAAGGGCCGAAAATGAGCTGTCACTCGACCCAACGAAGCTAAGCCTAAAGGTTCAAACATAAGATATTATGAATGCAACAGGTTTGGACATATCAAGTCCGAATGTCCAAAACTCAAGAGCAAGACATCAAAACACAAAAAGGCACTCAACGCTACTTGGGAAGAAGCTTCCGAGGAAGAAGACGATGATCGAGTCCTCATGGCTAAACCGGTGGAATCGAAGACGGAGTCAGAAACGGAACATGAATCAGAAACCGAAGACGAGTCGGACTGCGAAGCACTATTCAAGAAAAGCCACGGATACGCATCCGGTTCAAAAGATACACTCAAGGTAAGTCGGTCTCTTATTACTACACTTTATAGTGCAATTAAGTTTTTAAATAAAAAGTTAGCTAAGTCCGAGTCCAAGGTCGAGACCCTGGTTGAGGAAGTTAAACTCCTCAAACACGAGGTCTCCCTAACCTCTTCGACTAGTCGAGTTCAAGAGAAGGACTCAACTCGGGTTGAAAAACTCGAAGTTGAGAACTCACTCTTGAAAAGTCAAGTCGAAGATCTTAGGAATACGTTGGAAAGGTTTACTTTGGGATCCAAAGGACTTGACCTCCTACTTGGATCGCAAAGGGCCGTGTACAACAAGGCCGGGCTAGGGTTTAGCTTAAACATGACCAATAAGTCGTATATGTCAATCGTAAGTCGACATAAAAAACGTGTCCAAGCATGGGTCCCTAAGACCACCTTGATTTCAAACTTAGGATCAAACCAGTACTGGGTTCCCAAGGACCAAATCCACTATGTGGAGAGACCGAATCGATCCAACGATCCAGGGGGAGCTAGTACGAAATTTGTTTGTGTTTTAACTAAGAAATTGCATGTTTAGGCTTTTATTTAGTTTGATTTTTCTTTTTAGAATGGTTAGATAGGACTATAACTCGTCAATACTTGATAACATAGTACCAGGATGCGGCGAGATGATAGTACATTAGGAAAGCGGAGTCTTGTGTATTCGGGCTAGATAAGGTGTATCTAGTTCGGTGCACTTGACCGAGTGGAACTAGTTGAAGCTACCTCACCGTATCCTAGACTAGTTAGACTAGGAAGTGGTCTTAGGTGAGTCAAGTCTCTATTTTCTTGAAAATGGCTTTGTCTAAGGAAGTGATCGTTGTTCCGATCAAAGAAGGCCTCTGTGCCTCGCCACGACCTGGAAGCCATGATCTTGAAAAGGTGACTTGATGAGCCTAAGGTCAAATCCGAATCTAACGCAAGGTTGACAAGTGTTTAAGTCATTAAATTTAATTTAACTAAAATTGGAAGTCATCTCACAAGAACATATAGGATTAACATGTTTGATCATGTAGACATGGGTGAGATGATTTAGGTTAATAATTTTCAACCAATTTTTAATAAATCCAATATCCGATCCAACTACCTTACGTGTAGGATCAATGGATGTTGGACAGTGGTTGCTCCCGACACATGACCGGGGATCAACTCAAGTTTTCGAAGCTTCGATTCAAACGACAAGGATCGGTAGCCTTCGGAAATAACGGCAAGCTCTAAATCATCGGATCAGGTGATATTGAGCTTAACTCAAATTTTGTCATTCAAAATGTTTTATTAGTAGAAAATTTTTAATATAATCTTTCATTGTAAGCCAATTGTGTGATAATAACTATAAGGTCATATTTCTAGAAAATGAATGTGTAATTAATACAAACGAAACCTCTAAAACAATTCTTAAAGGGACTAGAAATAACAACATTTACACTATCAACTTAATTAACTCCTCAACTAAGTGTCTTATGACACGGCAAGAGGAATCATGGTTGTGGCACCGACGACTCGGTCACTCACACCCAAGACTCATCCACAAGATGAGTCAGAGTGATTTAGTCAGAGGTTTGCCTAACCTCAACAACTTGGATAATAAAATATGTAATGCTTGTCAACAAGGTAAACAATCTAGGACACAACATCAACTAACTAGTCAAGAACGAACCAAAAGTGTGCTTGAGCTCCTACACATGGATCTATTTGATTCACACGGAGCTAAGTCACTTAACGGAAGTAAATTCTGTTTAGTCATTATTGATGACTACTCTAGATTTACTTGGGTTAGGTTCATCAAACACAAAAATGATACCCTAGATCAATTAATCAACCTATTTAAGTTAATAGAAAATCAACAAAGCATTAAAATCAAATGACTTAGGACTGATCATGGTGGTGAATTCGAAAATCATAGGTTTACAGAATTCTATAACCTAAATGGATACCACCATGATTTCTCTTTCCCTAGAACTCTACAACAAAATGGCCTAGTAGAACGCAAAAATAGAACCCTACAAGAAGCCGCTAGGACAATGCTTAATGAGTATAACCTACCTGATAGGTTTTGGGTGGAAGCCGTGAGTACGACATGCTATGTCCAGAATAGGATCCTTATAGTAAAGAGGCACCTTAAGACCTCATACGAGATTTATCACGATAAAATACCTAACATCAAGTACTTTAGGGTATTTGGGTGTAAGGTACATATCCTAAACACTAAAGATTACCTAGGGAAATTTACATCCAAAACCACGACCGGAATCTTTCTAGGATACTCCACTACAAGTAGAGCTTATAGAGTATATAACCATGACACCCTTAGAGTCGAGGAAACTATCAATGTAGTATTCGATGAAGGACACGAACCTACAAAACCCTCGGCAACCCCAATTAGTGAGCCGATTCATACTAGACCTAACTATGATCCAGAGATCAGGTCTAGTGTTAATCCTAACCTAAGTCAACCAAGTCACTCTATTGATCAAGTGATAGATGACTCCAACTAAACTAGAACTCAAACAAGCCATCCTATGGATCAAGTTGTAGACTCAAACCCAACTAGGACTAAAACGAATCATCCTATCGACCAAGTGATAGGTGATCCAAGTCTAGGAGTTCGAACTAGAGGCTCATACAGAAACCTTAGTCAAATATCTTTGATTTCTAAAATTGAACCCAAAACTATTGACCAAGCTCTTCTTGATCCCGATTGGATTATTGCAATGCAAGAAGAGTTGGCTCAATTCACTAGGAACGAAGTATGGGAATTAGTACCACCACCTAAAGATAAAACAATCATTGGAACAAGGTGGGTGTTTAGAAATAAAATTGATGATAAAGGTGAAGTAGTTAGAAATAAAGCTAGACTAGTTTCTAAAGGGTTTAGTCAAGTCGAAGGTTTAGATTACGACGAGACCTATGCCCCAGTAGCTATATTAGAGTCCATTCGAATGCTATTAGCATATGCAGCACATCGAGGATTTAAGTTGTTTCAAATGGATGTGAAATCTGCATTCTTAAATGGATACATTAAAAAAGAAGTTTATGTTAGTCAACCCCCCGGTTTCAAAAGTTTAGACAAACCCGTTCATGTCCTTAGATTAAAGAAAGCTCTTTATGGACTTAAACAAGCTCCGCGAGCTTGGTACGAGAGACTTTCGATTTATCTTAAGTCCAAAGGCTTTAACCAAGGTGTAGTTGACCCAACCCTTTTCGTAAAAACCTTAGGTAAAGACATATTCATAGCCCAAATCTACGTAGATGATATTATTTTCGGAACCACCAACTCAATCCTACTAAATGAGTTTATTTCACTTATGGAAAGTGAATTTGAAATGAATTTAGTAGGCGAATTAAGTTTCTTCTTAGGATTACAAATTAAACAAACTAAAGATGGGATATACCTACATCAACGCAAATATACTAGTGAATTAATTAAACGCTTTGGAATGCAACACGCTAAAATTATTAATACCCCAATGGCAACTAATGTTAATATAGAAGAATATGTAATTGGAAACCCAATTGATTTAAAATACTATAGGAGCATAATAGGGAGTCTCCTTTACTTAACTGCAAGCCGACCTGATATCTTATTTGCAGTGAGTATGTGCGCAAGGTTTCAAACCTGTGCCAAGGAGTCTCACCTAACTCTAGTCAAGCGTATCCTTAGATATCTAAAGGGTACACTTAATGTCAGTATTTGGTATCCTAGATCTACCGAGTTCGAAATAACCAGCTACTCTTATTCGGACTATGTCGGTAGTAAGCTCGATAGAAAGAGCACGAGTGGTTGTTGTCAACTTCTCGGCTTGAGTCTAGTGAGTTGGTGCAGTAGGAAGCAACACTGTGTTGCCTTATCTACCACCGAAGCCGAATACATTGCGATGGGTGAATGTGTCACTCAACTTCTTTGGATGAAGCACACTCTCCGCAACTTTAAGTTAGACTTTACGAATACTAAACTTCACGTAGATAACATTAGTTCAATTAATCTTACTAAGAATCCGATATGTCACTCTAGGACCAAACATATAGAGGTCAAACACCACTTCATTCGAGAACATGTGGCCAACAGAGCCATACAACTCGAATATGTCGAATTGAAGTCTAACTTAGCAGACCTATTTACTAAACCCCTACCCGAAGCCGAATTTAGTCTATTAAGACAAAAATTGGGCATGTGCGTAATAGAATAGGAACTTGCAAATTTTATTTTCTTACTACTATTTCTTAAATTTCATTTTTATGGAACTAGCATAGGACATACCTTAGATATCATGCACCTATAGATTTAAGGAGCCAATACATCTCACAACACATAGGACTAATGTGTTTGTGTACTTAGCCACGTAGATGGGCGTGAGATGTTAGGACCTTACTCCTGGTTCCAGATGTAGAGCTAGTGCATCGCCATGAACCATGGAGTATAATCATACATACTAACCGACTCTGACCGGGACTGGTTGATCTTTTATATCAATCAAGCCAAATATGAGTCGAACATTCTATAGATGAACTTATTTTCAGTATATTATTTTCAAAGTAATGTGGAACATGCTTGGACTTTAAATTTAACACTTATTTTTTGTTTTCCACACACACCCTCACTCTTTTCGATATATGGCAAAAGGGGGAGAAAGGCCAAAGTTAAGGGGTCAAAACTTTTCTTGATAACTTAACTCTTACTTAGTTAAGGGGTCAAATTTTTTTTGATAACTTAACTCTTACTTTATATTTAAACCAAAAGTTAACTTTAAGTTTTGAAAACTTATTAAAGGCCAAGTTAAGAGAATTCTTAACTTAAACTTATTTGTGCCATCAACGTTTTACTTATTTTTAAAACATTATGCCCTTAATGTTTTACTTAAGGGGGAGAAAGGGCCAAGTTAAGAAGAACTCTTAACTTAAACATTTTACTAAGGCCAACTTTAAGTAATGTTAATTACTTAAAGCAACCCTCAAAGGGGAGGATTAAGGTCTTTCTTCAAGACTCACCCTCGGTCAAGGGGGAGGTTTCCTCAAGGGGGAGTACTTGAAGAAAATTATTACTACTCCAACTTAATCTTCTTTATTTGTTGTTTGTTTCTAATGCACATTATTCTTCATGCTTGCTATTTACTTCACTGCTTTTATTTGTAGGACCTAAGAGGAACCAACTATTAATTTTATTTGTCAAAAAGTTAGGTTGACAAGATAGTAAAACTAATGGGTAAAATCTCCTCTTACAAATGTAGAATTCGTATACGTCCACACTATCGTGGCATATGATATTCACGGTGTTTTGAGGTGTTGGAGGATTTTAAAATTTTATTGTTTGAGGAATAAATAATTTTTTGAAATATAATGTTTTTGATCTATGTGATTCTTAGGTTTTCTTTCAAAATGACTTTCAACCCGCTTGCTATGATACTGAAAGAAAATAAACTTACTGGACCCAACTATGTTGATTGAAAGAGGAATCTTGACATTGTCTTGACTGCTGAGGAATACAAATATGTACTTCTCGAAGAGTGCCCTCCTAAGCCTACGGATGATTATGGGAAAAGGAGAAGGAGAGTTATAAGAAGTGGATTAAGGCCGATGAGATGGCGCGGTGTTACATTTTGGAATCTATGTCAAATGTACTGCAACATTAGAATCAAGCCATGCCCACTGCTTATGATATGATGCTCAATCTCAAAGAGATTTTCGGACACCAGAATCGGGCTGCTAACCAAGAAGCCATGAGGAACTTGATGATGACCAGAATGATCGAGGGAACACCCGTGAGGGATCATGTTCTCAAGATGATGGCTCATTTGAATGAGATGGAAGTCCTTGGAGCTGAGATCCATAAGGAAACCCAGGTCGATATCATTCTCCAGTCTCTACCTAGGAGTTTTGAGCAATTTCACCTAAACTACAACATGAACTAGAGGTTGTATTCATTGGCGGAGTTTCTGACAGAACTCCAGGCGGCATAGGGGCTATTTCGTCAGAGTGCTCAGGCGCAAGCCATGGTTGCCCAAAAGGTTTCTACTTCTAAGCAAAAAGGCAAGAAGAATAAGAAACAAGCTGGGGCAAAGGCTGTTGGGATGTATACTGAAAGCCTAGCTCTTTTGTATGAACATTTTTATTTTGAAATAAGAATCACATGATCATTGTTTGCACTTTTTATTTATTATATGTGTGCATATTGTCTAATATTTTACATTGTAGATAACATGATGCTTGGTGTGGCATAGAAGATCATGTTATCAGTCCCTTGTAGAATATAAGTAGAGGCTCACAACCAAGATGGTTTTGGACAAACCATTGGCATGGTTGTAGTGTAGCTTGATATTATTTTGTCTTGAACATAGAGTTACACTAGTACACTTAGGTGTATTGAGCAGGACCGACATAGAGGTGATTCAATTTATTGATGACTACATAATTTAATCGAACCTCGCATATTATGTTATACTTGCTCTTAATCCCGATATAATAACGGGCATATGTACTTAGTATTTATTTCTTTGATTTACCAACGGGTGAGATTTCTATGGATTAAATCAGTATGTCTGGTAAGTTGGGAAATAATATTATTTACATGGTGTGTCATTGATTATAGGAGGAAACCGTGTCCTATATATTAGGCTGATGATGTCCCCTTGAGGAGCTCATAAGGTTCATCATGTAAACCCTGCAGGTTGACTTAGTCAACATGATGATAAGGTTGAGTGGTACTACTCGAGGAGTTAGATGTTAATTAATTGATGGTCAGTAAATCAATTAATTGACGGACATTCGATATCTTAAACATGGGGAGACGGATGTACAAATAATATATGGAGCCCATATTAATTTATGGGGGTTGGTGAGGTAATTCAATGATGATCCTCTAGTGGAATGGAACATCATTGATGGATCAAGTTTGTGTGGTTTCGATCCATCGGGTGGCCAAGATCCAACTCCTCCTCATGGTCCCTATCGTAGCCTAATATAATCTTCATGAAGTCTAGATCCAAGGATGGAAAACAAAACTCTAGATCCAACGGTGGAGATTAAATCCCTAGAACCGACGGTGGAGATTAAATCCCTAGATCCGATGGTTGGGATGAAACACTAGATCCGATGGTTGGGATGAAACCCTAGATCCGACGGTTGAGATGAAACCCTAGAACTGACGGTTGAGATTAAATTCCTAGAACCGATGGTGGAGATTAAATCTCTAGATCCGACGGATGGGATGAAACCCTAGATCCGACGGTTGGGATGAAACCCTAGAACCGACGGTTGAGATTAAATTCCTAGAACCGATGGTAGAGATTAAATCTCTAGATCTGACGGATGGGATGAAACCCTAGATCCGACGGATGGGATTAAACCCTAGATCCGACGGTTGGGATGAAACCCTAGATCCGACGGTTGAGATTAAATCCCTAGAACCAACGGTGGAGATTAAACCAAGGCTTATCCCTAACTCTATAAAAGGGTGGCTTAGGGTGGGCGGCAAGAGTAAGTTGGATGGTTTTGGAGATTAGGGTTTTGCCAATCCTAAGGTGGGAGGCAAGAAACCCTAAGGGAGTTAGGGTTTTGCCTATCTTAAGGTGGGCGGCAAGAAACCCTAGAAGGCAAGGAGGTTGGGCGGCTAGGGTTTGGAAGCTAAGGTGGGCGGAAACTATAGGAGAGGTGTTCTTCTTCTTCCTAAGGTGTGGCCGGCTCCTACCTCTTCTTCCTTCTACCTTGGTCGGGGCTCAACCAATTTCCTCTTCTCCTCTTCTTTTCCTCTTGGCCGGCGGCACAAAGGAGCTAGGGATTGTTCCCTAGTTCGGTTCCTTGGTTGGCCATCTTGTTCTCTCCATTCTTGGGGCCGGCGGCATCAATCCTTTGTGGATTGGTGGTTGGCTTAAGTAAGAAGGGAAGGAGAGTTCTTCTTTCTTTCGATTGAAGAAGATCTTGGAAGCTTCAACTTGTGGAGGATCTTCGCCCACACGAAGTCTACAAGGAGGTTAGGACATACGATAGAAGATCGAGAGGTATAAAAGTTTTACAACTTTTATTATTGATCTTTGCATGTTCTTATTAATATGTTTGTATGTGTTGATTATACATGTCTACATCCATATGTATTTGTATAATCATGGACCCCGAAGATAAACACAAAAACCGATGATCCGTCCGTCGTCTCTTCCGCGGCTAACCGACTAGAAGAGTGTTGTTGCTTGAACAACTAGTTTGTTCAAGCGATCGCTCAAGTCGTTAGCACGACGACGAATTGGTTGAGCTTAGGAAACTCATCCCATCCGGATTAGTTTTCATTAGTGAAAATTTTAATCCGGGGATATGGGAGCCGACGAGCCTCCGAAGCAATTCCCAACAATTGGTATCAGAGCCAAGGTTTCCGGTTTTGTGTGCTTTGGATTCGGTTACTTTCACGCACTTATCATATATTGTATATGCCGGATAATAGTAGGATGTGCGTAGGCTAACTTTTTGGTTGCAGGCATAAGATCCAACTATTATGGCGATATATGTGTGTATGTGATTGTTTGTGTGTGATTGTATGTATATCATTTGAATCCTCGGGGTTGACGAGGCTAGATTAGTATTTAATTTTTGTAATTAAATACGACATTGTTTAGCTGATCATTTTAGTTTACTTTCGATCTAGATAGTTTGTACACTCCTTTGTGGAGTATAGGATCGATGGATGTAAATTAAAATGATATATCTTGGCTCGGATCTCTTTGGTGACTTGCGCATGGGAAAAGGTGGAGCGGATGAGGTCGCGACACAACGGGACGCATATTGGAGAACAAAGCCATAATAGTTGGAAAAATTCTATTTTTTCCATATTTATTGCTGATTTGTTTTATATGCATGTTGTGTGTGCTTGAAAATTCCTCATTTTCAATTTACTAAGTGGGAGAGGGATATTTTAATTAATTCCCACGGCCTCCATTACAATTTGATGTGTGATGCAACAAACTTGCGTGTCGGCTCTGAGTGCCTTCCTCCCTGCGGATGGGTTTGTTTGCGGATCACTAGGTCAAATAATGGTTATAGGAAATTATCTAGGAGCGTGTGTACTTCCACAGCGGTAAGGCACATAATCCGAAATAATTCCCTTAGTATCGTGTAATGGTGCACACTTAGATGCAAATAAAGGTATCCTCCCCATCGGAGTCACTGCTTTTATTTTTAGGGCCAAAGAGAAACCAACTATTAATTTTATTTGTCAAAAAGTAAGGTTGACAAGATAATAAAATTAATGGGTAAAACCTCCTCTTACAAATGTAGAATTCATATATGTCCACACTATCGTGGCATGCGATATTCTCGGTGTTTTGAGGTGTTGATTGATTTAGAACAATGCCATAATAGTTAAAAAAATTCTGATTTTTTCCATATTTATTGCTGATTTGTTTTATATGCATGTTGTGTGTGCTTGAAAATTCCTTATTTTCAATTTACTAAGTGGGAGAGGGACATTTTAATTAATTCCCGCGGCCTCCATTACAATTTGACTGTGATGCAACAAACTTGTGTGTCGGCTCTGAGTGCCTTCCTCCCTGCGGATGGGTTTGTTTGCGGATCACTAGGTCAAATAATGGTTATAAGAAATTATCTAGGAGCGTGTGTACTTCCACAGCGGTAAGGCACATAATCCGAAATAATTTTCTTAGTATCGTGTAATGGTGTACACTTGATGCAAATAAAAATTATCCTCCCCATCGGAGTCATTGCTTTTATTTGTAGGGCCAAAGAGGAACCAACTATTAATTTTATTTGTCAAAAAGTAAGGTTGACAAGATAATAAAATTAATGGGTAAAACCTCCTCTTGCAAATGTAGAATTCGTATACGTCCACACTAGCGTGGCATGCGATATTCTCGGTATTTTGAGGTGTTGGTTGATTTCGAAATTTTATTGTTTTGAGGAATCAATAATATTTGAAATCTAATGTTTTGATCATTGTGATTCTTAGGATTTTCAAATATGACTTTCAGTGCACTTACTATGATACTAAAGGAAATAAACTTACTGTACCCAAATAATGTTGATTGGAAAATAATCTACATATTGTCTTATCTGCTAAGAAGTACAAGTATGCACTCTTCAAAGAGTGTCCTCAAGCCATGGTTGCTCAAAAAGGTTTCTACTTCTAAGCCGAAAGGCAAGAAGAAGGAGAAACAAGGTGGAGCAAAGGTGGTGGGAGGATCTCAGGGAGGAGTGAAGAAGCCAAAAGGCAAGTACTTCACTTGCAAGCAGACTGGACATAAAAAGAAGGATTATCCCAATCCGAAGCAAGAACAAATGTATATCCTTTGAACTAGTCGTTGAAACATGATTAGCAGTGTTATCTACCAGCACCTGGTGTGTAGATACGAGAGTCACTAATCATATCTGCAATACTTTGCAGGGGTTCCAGGAAAACAGATGACTAGCTAAGGGGGAGATTACCGTATACTTGGGCGATGTCACGAAGGTGGTGGCTGTTGCAGTGGCAGATCTTTATTTTTCTTTTGAGAAAAATAAATTTTTAGTTCTTAAGAATTGCCTTTATGTACCTTTATTTAGAAAGAATTTGATTTCGGTTTCTAAATTGTTTATGGATGGATATTTTATTTCTTTTAATGACAAAGTTGTTATAAAAAGGAATTGGGACATTATCTGTTCTGGTGCATTGATAGAAAATTTATATAGACTTGAACCAAAAGCTCCCACGATACAAATAGAAGTTAATAACTCATCTTCTAATTCCAATAAGAGAAAAGAACCTTCGAAGATGAACCAGACATATCTTTGGCATCTAAGACTTGGTCATATTAACCTAAGCAGAATTCAAAGGTTGATAGCTGATGGACCTCTGGGTTCATTAGTGGTGGAATATTTCCCAACCTGTGAATCTTGCTTGGAGGGGAAATGACCAAGAGGCCTTTTAAGGCCAAGGGGTATAGAGCTAAAGATGTATTGGAATTGGTTCATTCTGATTTGTGTGGTCCTATGTCCATCCAGGCTAGAGGTGGTTTTGAGTATTTCATCTCTTTCATAGATGATTATTCTAGATATGGATACATTTACTTGATGCGCCGCAAGTCTGAATGCTTTGACAAGTTCAAAGAATTCAAGGCTGATGTAGAGAAACGTCAAGGTAAAAGTATCAAAATACTACGATCTGATCGTGGTGGTGAGTACCTCTTGGAAGAGTTTAGGAATTACTTATCAGAGGCTAGGATTCAATCCCAATTGTCATCACCTGGCACACCCTAGCAGAATGGTGTAGCAGAGCGAAGGAATAGGACTCTTATGGAGATGGTTAGATCGATGATGAGTTATTTTGAGTTGCCAGATTCGTTCTAGGGATATGCTCTAGATACGACAGTGTATATTCTGAACTTGTTACCATCTAAATCAGTGCCTTCTACTCTCACAGAATTGTGGACTGGGCGAAAGCCTAGTCTAAGACATATTCGGATTTGGGGGAGTCCAAAGATATGTCCAAGGCGATGTCGTAAGTTGGAACCTCGCATGTATGCGCATGTTCGTTGGCTATCCAAGAGGAACGAAAGGTGGTTTGTTTTATAGTCCTAGAGATCAGAGGGTGATCGTTAGCACAAATGCCAGATTTCTAGAGGAAGACTATGTGATGAACCACAAGCCCATGAGTAAGATTGTTCTATAGGAATTGAAAGGGGAAGTCACTTCTTCAGTACCACCGGTACAAGAGGATATACCACAAGTCACTGCACCGCGTGTCACAGAGGATACACAGGTGATGCCTCGCGTAGTGGGAGGGTTGTTAGACAGCCTGATAGATTCATGTTCTTGGGAGAATCTTCTGATTTGGTCACCTGATACCTCGAAATTTGACGAGGCAATCAAAGATAAAGATGAGGTATCTTGGCAAAGTGCGATGAATACTGAGATTAAATCTATGTATTCAAATCGAGTCTGGGAGCTAGTAGAACCACCCAATGGTGTAAAAACCATTGGATGCAAGTGAATCTACAAAAGAAAGAGAGGAATAGAAGGAAGGTTGAGACCTTAAAAGCAAGGCTTGTTGCGAAAAGGTATACTCAAAAGAGGGTATCGATTATGAGGAGACTTTTTTGCCAATAGTCATGCTTATGTCTATTCGGATTCTCTTATGCATTACTGCTCATATGGATTATGAGGTATGACAGATGGATGTCAAGACAACTTTCCTTAATGGAAGTCTTGATGAAAACATCTATATGAAGCAACCAGAGGGATTCATTGCAAAGGGAAAAGAGCATCTTGTGTGCGAGCTTAATCGGTCCATTTATGGATTAAAGCAAGCTTCGAGGTCTTGGAACATCCGCATTGATGAGGTGATCCAGTCTTATGGATTTATTCAAAGTCCGGATGAGTCTTGTGTATACAAGAGATGTGACGAAAAAGTAGTGGTATTTCTTATACTATATGGAGATGACATTTTTTTAATTGACAACAATGTCAAGGTGTTATCAGACGTAAGGGTATGGTTGTCCAAATAGTTTGATATGAAGGACTCGGGAGAAGTGGGACACATCCTTGGGATCAAGGTTATAAGGGATCGTAGGAAAAGGATGTTGTGCTTATCTCAAGCTTCATACATAGACACCATTTTGGCTCGTTTTAGCATGTAGAACTCCAAGAAGGGTTTTCTACCTTTCAGGCATGGAGTTCCTTTATCTAAGGAGATGTGTCCTAGAACATCTGAGGAGATAGAGAAGATGAAGGTGGTTCCTTATGCTTCGGCAGTAGAAAGCCTCATGTATGTTATGCTGTGTACGAGAGTAGATATCCGCTTTGCCGTCGGCATGGTTAGCAGATATCAGAGTAATCTAGGATAGGGACATTGGACTGCGGTGAAGCATATATTGAAGTACTTAAGAAGGACTAGGGATTATATGCTAGTTTACCAGGCAGACCAATTATTCCCTGTGGGTTATACGGATTCCGACTTCCAATCAGATAGGGATAATACTGAGATTGAATCTATGTATTCAAATCAGGTCTGGGAGCTAGTAGAACCACCCAATGGTGCAAAAACCATTGGTTGCAAGTGGATCTACAAAAGAAAGAGAGGAATAGATGGAAGTTTGAGACCTTCAAAGCAAGGCTTATTGCGAAAGGGTATACTCAAAAATAGGGTATCGATTATGAGGAGACTTTTTCGCCGGTAGTCATGCTTATGTCTATTCGGATTTTCTTATGCATTACTGCTCATATGGATTATGAGGTATGGTAGATGGATGTCAAGATAACTTTCCTTAATGGAAGTCTTGATGAAAACATCTATATGAAGCAACCAAAGGGATTCATTGCAAAGGGAAAAGAGCATCTTGTGTGCAAGCTTAATCGGTCCATTTATGGATTAAAGCAAGCTTCGAGGTCTTGGAACATCCGCTTTGATGAGCTAATCCAGTCTTATGGATTTATTCAAAGTCCGAATGAGTCTTATGTATACAAGAGATGTGACGAAAATGTAGTGGTATTTCTTGTGCTATACGTAGATAACATTTTGTTAATTGGCAACAATGTCAAGGTTTTATCGGAAGTAAGGGTATGGTTGTCCAAACAGTTTGATATGAAGGACTTGGGAGAAGTGGGACACATCCTTGGGATCAAGGTTATAAGGGATCGCAGGAAAAGGATGTTGTGCTTATCTCAAGCTTCATACATAGACACCATTATGGATCGTTTTAGCATGCAAAACTCCAAGAAAGTTTTCTATCTTTCAGGCATGGAGTTCCTTTATCTAAGGAGATGTGTCCTAAAACATCTGAGGAGATAGAGGACATGAAGGCGGTTCCTTATGCTTCGGCAGTAGGAAGCCTCATGTATGCTATGCTATGTACGAGACCAGATATCTTCTTTACCATCGGCATGGTTAGCAGATATCAGAGTAATCTAGGACAGGGACATTGGACTGCGGTGAAGCATATACTGAAGTACCTGAGAAGGACTAGGGATTATATGCTAGTTTACCAGGCAGACCAATTACTCCCTGTGGGTTACACGGATTTTGACTTCTAATCAGATAGGGATAATAGTAAGTCTACCTTAGGTTTTGTGCTTACTTTGGGAGGTGGAGCCATTGTATGGAGGAGTGTTAAGCAGAAATGCATGGCGGACTCCACCATGGAAGCTGAGTATGTGTCAGCCTCTGAGGCGACCAAAGAAGTTTTATGGCTCAGGAACTTCTTAATGGACTTGGATGTGATTCCTGGTTTGCCAAGAACTATCACAATTTATTGTGATAATAGTTGTGCAGTTGCAAACTCGAAGGAACCACGAGCCCATAAGACAAGTAAATACATAGAGCGCAAGTACCACCTGATACGAGAAATCGTAAAGAGAGGAGAAGTTGCTATGGCCAAGATTGCATTGGAGGATAACCTGGTAGATCCTTTCACTAAGGCCCTTCCACGCCAAGCCTTAGTGAGGTTATTTATAGGTGTGTCATTGGGAAATGATATTATTTATATGGTGTGTCGTTGATTTATAGGAGGAAACCGTGTCCTATATATTAGGATGATGATGTCCCCTTGAGGATCTCATAAGGTTCATCATGTAAACCCTGCAGGTGGACTTCGTCCGGCATGATGATAAGGTTGAGTGTACTACTCATGGAGTTAGATGTTGATTAATTAATTGTCAGTAAATTAATTAATCGACGAAAATTCGAGATCTTAAACACGGGGAGAAAAATGTACAAATAATATATGGAGCCCATATTAACTTATGGGGGTTGGTGAGGTAGATCAATGATAATACTCTAGTGGATTGGATTATCATATATGGATCGGACTTTATGTGGGCTTGATCCATTGGGTGGCCAAGATCCAACTCCTTCTAATGGTCCCTATTGTAGCCTATTAAAACCTCATGAAGCCTAGATCCAATGGTTGAAAACAAAACTCTAGATTCGACGGTGGAGATTAAATCTCTAGATCCGACGGTTAAGATTAAATCCCTAGAACCGACGGTGGAGATTAAAAGGAGGCTTAAGCCTAACTCTATAAATATGGGCTTAAGGCTTGGCGTGGAAGAGAATTAGAAGCAAGATTGGATTAGGGTTTGGGCAGCTTAGGGTTTGGAGGCTTGGGCGGCCACAATTAATGAAATTTTTTTACTTTCTTCTCTTCTTCAATTAGGTGGTCGGCGCCCATCAAATTCTCCTCTCTCTTTGCCGGCGTCCAAATCTCCTCCTTCTCTTCTCCTTGGCTGGTGGAAACAAGGCGTAGGGTCTTCCCTTGAAGCTCTTGGCCGGCGCCCTCTTCCCTATCTCTTCTTTTTCTTGGCCGGCGGCAAGCACCAAGCTTGGAGCTTGGTGGTTGGTTGAAAGAAGGAGAAGTGTTTTGTTTCTATACTTCCTCTTGTTCGGAGCGAGAAAGGAAGGAAGATTGGTGATCTAGGAGGCTTCGACTTTTGGAAGATCATCGCTCACACGTCGTCCAAAAGGAGAAAGGACATACAATAGAAGATCGAGAGGTATAAATGTTGTTTTATATTCTTTTGTGTTATGTCTATGATTGTTTTTAAATTATATGCATGTTGTATGCTTTGCTTTATGGCTAAATTAACTTGGACCCCGAATACAAATACAAAAGCCGGTGATTCGTACATCGTCTATTCCGTGGCTATTCGTAGAATAGATGTTGGTGGCTTGAACAACAAGTTTGTTCAAGTAACCACTCTAATCGAATAGCACGACGATGAAACGGTAGCTTGGGTAATCCCTCTTGTCAAGGATAATTTTTTTTATCCGGCAACGTAGAAGGGATCACCGTGAACAAGCGACCGAGTTAAAGTGGGAAGCGAAGTTTCCTACCTTCACTTTTCTCTTATTAGATTTAGAAGATGAGTTATTTATTTCTATTTACATCGTGGGAGATTTTGGTTCAAGAGTGTATAAATTTCCTACCAATGCACCAGAACAGATAATCTCCCTATTCCTTTTTATAACAACTCTGTCATTAAAAGAAATAGAATATCCATCCAAAAATAATTTAGAAACTGAAATCAAATTCTTTCTAAATGAAGGTACATAAAGGCAATTTATCAGAACCAAAGTTTTATTCCTATCAAAAGATAAATAAACATCTCCCACTGCAATAGCCACCTCCTTTGTAGCATTACCCATGTAGACGGTAATCTCTCCCTCAGCTAGTCGTCTGGTTTCCTGGAACCCCTACAAAGAGTTGTAGACATGGTCAGTGGCTCTCGTATCTACACACCAGGTTCCAGTAGATAACACCACTAAACATGTTTCAATGACTAACCTAAAAGATATACCTTTGTTCTGCTTTCGGTTAGGGCAGTCCGCCTTCCAATGCCTAGTCTGTTTGCAAGTGAAGTACTTGCCTTTCAGCTTCTTCACTCCTCCCGCCACCTTTTCTACACCTTATTTCTTCTTTTTCTTGCCTTTTGGCTTAGAAGTAGAAATCTTTTGAGAATCCATGGCATGAGCACTCTGACGAAAAAGCCCCTCTGCCGCCTAGAGTTCTGTCAGAAGCTCTGCCAACAAATACAACCTTTTATTCATGTTGTAGTTCAAGCAAAACTGCTCAAAACTCATAGGTAGAGATTGGATAATGATATCGACCTGGGTTTCCCCATCGATCTCCACTCTAAGGACTTACAGCTCATTCAAATGAGCAATCATCTTGAGAACATGATCCCTCACGGGTGTTCCCTCAACCATGGTGGTTGTCATCAAGTTCCTCATAGATTCCTGCCTAGCAACTCAATTCTGGTGTCCAAAAAGTTCCTTAAGATTGAGCATCAAGTCATGGCCTGATGCTGATGTTGCAATACATTTAACATAGAAGTCAAAATGTAATACCGCGCCATCTCATCTGCCATGATCCACTTCCTATAACTCTCTTTCTCCTTTTCACCAGAATCCTCCGTAGGCTTAGGACGACACTCTTCGAAGAGTACATATTTGTACTTCTCAACAGTCAAGACAATGCCCAAATTCCTTTTCCAATCAACATAGTTAGGTCCAGTAAGTTTATTTTCTTTCAGAATCACAGCAAGTGGGTTGAAAGTCATTTTAAAAAACCTAAGAATCACATAAATCAAAAACATTAGATTTCAAAAATTATTGATTCCTCAAACAATAAAATTTTAAAATCAACCAACACCTCAAAACACCAAGAATATCGTATGTCACGATAGTGTGGACGTATACGAATTCTACATTTGTAAGAGGAGGTTTTACCCATTAATTTCATTATCTTGTCAACCTAACTTTTTGACAAATAAAATTAATAGTTGGTTCCTCTTCGGCCCTACAAATAAAAGCAGTGACTCCGATGGGGAGAATACTTTAATTTGCATCTAAGTGTTTACCATTACCCAATACTAAAGCAATTACCTCGAATTATGGGCCTTTCGATGGGGAAGTACACACGCTTTTAAATAATTTTCTATAACCATATTTGACCTAGTGATCCACAAAACAAACTCATCCAATATGGAGGAAGGCACTCAGAGCCAACTCGTAAGTTTGTTCGCATCACATGTCAAATTATAATGGAGGCCGTGGGAATTAAAAAAATATCCCTCTCCCACTTAGTAATTTAAAATTGAGGAATTTTCTCAAACACACAACATGCATATCAAACAATAAGCAATAATATGAAAAAATTATTTTCCAACTATTATGGCTTTTGTTTTCCAATATGCTTCCCGTCATGTTGCCACCTCGTCCGCTCCTCCCTTTACCATGCTCTAGCCATAAGGGGATCCGAGCCAAGATAAACTATTTTAATTTACATCCATCGATCCTATACTTCACGAAGGAGTGTACAACATATCTAGATTGAAAGTAAATTAAAATGAGTAGCTAAATAGTGTCATATTTAATTACAAAAATTAAACACTAATTAGCCTCGTCAACACCGAGGATTCAAATAAATAATTACAATTACACACATACAATCACATACATCCACATAGCCATAATAGTTAGATCTTATGCCTGCAAGCAAAAAGTTAGCCTACGCACATCCTACTATTATTTGGCATAAATAATATATGATAAATGCATGAAAGTAATCGAATCCAAAACACACAAAACCGGAAACCGTGGCTCTGATACCACTTGAAGGGAATCACTTCCCACTTTGGTCGCTTGTGCATGGCGATTCTATCACATGTCCCCGGATTAAAATTTTATCAGCTAAAACTAATCCGGACAGAGATGGATTACCCAAGCAACTGATCCATCATCGCACTATTCGATTTGAGTAGTCGCTTGAACATACTTGTTGTTCAAGAAACCTAACTTTTTTCCTCGATTAGCCACGGGATAGATGATGAACGGATCACCAGTTTTTGTGTTTATCATCGGGGTCCATGTTAATCAATAACATACAAAATACAAGAGAACTAAAATCAAAACTAAACAAGATTATACCTCTTGTTTTATCTCTTGACCTTCTATTGTATTCCTATCCTCCTCTTGGACGTCGTGTGGGCGACGATCTTCCAAGAGTCGAAGCCTCCTATATCTCATATCTTCCCTTCCTTGCTCGCTCTGAGCAAGGGAAGATAAACCTCCCTTCTTCTCCTTGCTTGTGCCGACTACCAAACACCAAGTAAGGTTGTCGTCGGCCCTAAAGAGAAGGAAGGATGCGCCGACCAAGAGATCTCTCATTGCCACCGGCCAAAGGAGAAGGAGAGAGAATGTCGCAGACCAAGGGGAGAGGGTGAAGGGGTGCCGACCAAGTGAAGGGAAGGGAAGGAAAAACCAAAACCCTAGCCCCCCTTGTGTTGCCACCGGTGCAAGGAGAAAAGCCACCAAACCCTAGCCACCCAACCTTGCTTTTCACCCAAGCCTCTTCCATGCCAACAATAAACCCTAGGTTGTTGTTCTTTCCGCCCAAGCCTCTTCCCTTTCTTATATAGATCTAGGCTTCATGAGGTATTTATAATAGGCTACAATAGGGACCATAAGGTGGAGTTGGATCTTGGCCACCCAATGGATCCGAACCAAACAAAACTCGATCCATTAATGATGATCTATTCCACTAGAGTATTATCATTGATCTACCTCACCATCCCCCATAACTAAATATGGGCTCCACATATTATTTGTATAAAATATCTCCCCATTTTTAAGATATCTAATGTCCATTAATTAATTAAATTACTAACAATTTAATTAATTAATATCTAACTCCATGAATAGTACCACTCATCCTTATCATCATCTTGGACCAAGTCCACCTGCAAGATTTACATGATGAACCTTATGAGCTCCTCAAGGGGACATCATCATCCTAGTATATAGGACACGGTTTCCTCCTATAATCAACGACACACCATATAAATAATATTATTTCCCAACTTACCAGGCATATCGATTTAACACATAAATCTCACCCATTGGTAAATAAAAGAAATAAATACTAAGTACATGTGCTTATTATTATATCGGGATTAAGAGCATGTATATCATAATATCTGAGGTCCGATTCAATTATATAGTCAGTATAAATTGAATCACCTCTAAATCAGTCCTGCTCAATACACACAAAGTGCACTAGTGTAATTCTATGGTCAAGATAAACCAATACCAATCACACTATAACCATGCCAATGGTTTGTCCAAAACCATCTTGGTTGTGAGCCTATACTTATACTCTACAAAGAATATATAACATGATCTTCTATGCGACACCACACACTATGTTATCTATAATGTAAAGTATCAGACAATACGAAAAAATGAAAACAATGATCATGTGATTCTTATTTCAAAATGAAGATGTTCATACAAAGAGCTAGGTTTTCAGTATACATCCCAACACCTCCGGCCCCCCCCCCCCCACTAAAGTAAACTACTCAGGAGGAGGAGGTGGAAAGAAATGACTTTGCAAAATGTTCCACTGGAACATGGCCTCTATCATCTTCCTTTGAGTGCTAAGTTCGGTTTGCTACTCCCTTAGGTCTATGTGTAGTGCCTCCAAGGAGGACTGAATCTTAGCATATGTTTCATCAGAAGTGCTAGTACCTACATAAGAAGAGCCACCAAAAGCAAAAGAATGCCTAGGAGGGTCGGTCTTAGGTGGTATTGTAGTACACTCTAAGGGGTTAGGAACATGTGCTACATTGGTCATGAGCCAGTTGGCTCAGTTCTTCACTGTTATTTGATCAATATTTAGAAGTGGGAGGGGAAAATGATCTTGTAAGACTAAACAATATCTACCTTCATTTCTAGTGATCATTCTCATGGTCATACATGTATCTAAGTCAATCTTGGGGCTATTTGAAATCGACTCTAATCCATCAAGATTACACCCCAAGGTCAATGCTATCTGAGTTATTAGACCTCCAACTAAGATTTATCATGTCGAACTTTTATCTATTTTTACCAAATGCCTAATAAAGTGTGAGCCAGTATTGATATTTACATTACTAATCATTGCCCATAAAACAATCAATTCACTTTGTCTTACTACACTTTCACTATCTTCTCAACCAAAGATCGTATTAGCCATTACCCTATAGAGGTACCTAAAAATTGGGTTAGGGAGGTTTGAAGATTTAGATCTAAAAGGATCATAAGTCTCTATACCTCTTGAAATTTTGGTGAGTAGGGTAAGCTATATTCATAAGTTTGGTCCATCCAACTCTACTAATCATCCAATTAATATCATCCCTAAATCCTAAGGTCTCAATGGTATAGTTATCAATATACCGGGTGCTAACCATTTTTCATTTAACCAAAATATCAAACCTAGCTCTATGATTAGCATTTCGAAAAATAATACAATAAAGATTCTCGTTACCCTCATCGTGTGCCCTGTGCCTTGGATTAGAAGTGTCAGTGATGGATGTGGCGGCGATATTTCTCCTTAGTCTTTTAAACATGATGATGCTTTTGATCTTTGAATTTGGCTTGTGTAACTCAGAAATAGGAGGAAGGTTGCTAGAAAATGATCTCCGTATGTTGGAAAATTCGGATCTTGCTTGAAAATTTCAGAAAAATGGTTGCAACTCCTCAGAATGGTGTTCTTGAACTCAGAAATTGCCTTGAGGTCCTAGATTATCCTTGGAGAAGGCTCGAGATTGAGTTGGAATAAGATTTTTTCTTACCAAGGCATGACAATTAGCACACCTAGTGTGTGTTGAGTGTTGTAGAGCAGATTTTGAGTTAGTTTGCGCATTCAGTTTGTCGATTTTTATCTCCTGAAATGAAAATATAAAGGTAAGTGAAAAGAATGGAAATTATGAAAATAAAGTAAAATAATAAAAACTAAATCTTGGATTGCCTCCCAAGAAGAGTTTATTTTAGGTCGTAAGCTTGACCCCTATTATTGTTCATCTTGAATCAAAACTCATGCTTCTTCCTGATTTGAGCCGAGGGCATATGTGACGAGCTACTTTGTGAGAAATTTTGTTATTATCACCTCTTATCTTTATGAGTTCCTCCAAGGAATTCCTGTGATTCTTCTGGTTTATCCTGCAACAAAATTCCTTGATAGATGGTGAGTTAAGAGAATTAGAAAAATTAAATTCAATTTCTCATCTTCGACTTCAAAAGATAGTCTTTGATTCTTGACATCAATCATTGTTCCAGCAGTAGCTAAAAAAGGTCATCCTAGGAAAATTGAGTTTTCAATATTTTCTCCCATATCCAGGACAAGAAAATCAGTGGGTATTATAAAATTTCAAATTTCTACTGGGATGTCTTCTAGTAGGCCTAAGGGTTGCTTTAGTAAATGATATGCAAATCTTAAAGTTATATTCTTGGGTTTTAATCCACTCAGCCTCAAATATTCATATAATACAGATGGTAGAGGATTTACACTGAACCATAAGTCACATAAGGCAAAATCAAAATTAATTCCATGATTGTACAGGGAATTGAAAAGTCACCTAGGTCTTCGAGTTTAGAAGCATATTTATCTTGAATTACCAGGTTGCTTCCTTTTGTTGAAATGATGGCAGCA
Source organism: Wurfbainia villosa (assembly GCA_025175895.1). Taxonomy (NCBI): domain Eukaryota; kingdom Viridiplantae; phylum Streptophyta; class Magnoliopsida; order Zingiberales; family Zingiberaceae; genus Wurfbainia; species Wurfbainia villosa. The sequence goes on from JAKLTH010000147.1 coordinate 6,746,823, forward strand.
CAATCTTGAGTTTCTTTTTGTTCTTCCATGCTATGATATTCCTCAATAAGTACTACATTGCAATGCTCTTCTGGATTTGCTTCATTCTTTGTAAGGAATCTCCCTGGTATTCTTGAAGACGAGCTAGCTATCTATGCAATTTGAGTTTCTAACAATTTAGTATAACTAGCTAAATTATCAACCTTACTAGTTGTTGTAGTGCTTCCGCCATTTTCTTATGTTGTTGGTGAAATTCATTATTTTGAGTAGTTGTACATCAATAAATTTCTCCATTAATGATTCTAATTTTGACTTTTGATCGTGCTAGGGACCTAAAGATTGTTCCAGACTGTTCTGTCTGTATTGAGGCTAATTGTGAGGCTGTCAAAATTTGGGTGGTTCCTCCAGCCTTGATTGTAAGTATTAGTGCAAAGATTGTTCATAGATCGCTAGTTGAAATTGCTTAGGGCATCGATTTGTTCGATGGATGTTCCTGAAGATGAGGTAAGTCCTACTTAGCAATTTTGAGCTGCATAACCTGAAATTCCACATATCTCACAAGTAATATTACTAGAATTGACAACATTCATATTAAAGTGTTCAAATTTGTGAGGTAATGAATCTAATTTTGCAGCGAGTAAATCTATAGTGCTTACCTCATACTTACTTGGGGTACAAGTAGATACTCCCTTCTCGGTTTCCCACTGGTGGCGGTTGATAGCTAACTTGTAACATGTCACACTGCAACAATTTATCAAAACAAAATTTATAATTAAACCGAACCCCCTCTACACTAATGTAGCATAGAGATAACTCGGGTCATCTACCAATGAATACAATCGGTAGAATGATTTACTTAGGATCGTTTCCATTATTGATTTGGGTTTTCTTAATATAACTAGGGGGGGTTTGATGTGATTTCTAATCTACGATTGCAAGGTAATTAAAATTCTAATCTAACAATGGAAGTAATTAAAACATGCAACAAATAGAACAATGCAGGAATTAAAGCAATAAAAACTAGAAGAGAAATTAAGACAAACACTTAATGTGCACAATTCAAAATTAAGATAAACAAAGTAAATCAAATGTAAGGGGTAAGTCAATGTAAGGGGTAAGTTAACAAACACTTGACATGTAGAAAATTAATTTAGACTAAACAAAAGAAAAATGATCAAATCAACCCAAGATAGGGCCGCTGTATGAATAAGTTCCTCCAGCTAGGTCCAACGGAGCTCGATCGAGACTCCGCAAACGACAGTGGATGTGGGATGGCGCAAAATCCTGAATCCAGTAGCTTGATGGATACTACAAACTCTCATGGATTCGGTTGATCTTGAAGAAGTGTCGTTGGTGTGGAAATCCTCCTCGAATCGGAAGGAGAAGGTCGATGAGTTGTGGAGATGGAGGATGTCGTCGAAATCCCTCGATGAAGCGGTTCCTCCTCGAATCTGTGGAGGAAAATGGATGGAAGGGAGATGGAGGCGGTTGCTAGGGCTCAAGGGAAGAAGACATGCCCTTCAAAACCCCTAAAAATTAATTTTATATCTGCCCAAATGAGGGGGTTTCACCGCGGCACGGCCATTCCAAAAGGCACGGCCAGGTCATGCTTGATTCTAATTTTCGTCGTATTGCTACAGTGATTTCACAATTTTCATTTGACATCCCCTATAAAAATAAAGTATACAACAATTAGTGCTAAGGACATCAAATTAGCATGTATTTGCATTAAAGCTCTAAAATGATCCATATTCGTAAAATATGATAAATATGTCGAATTACGCATACGAATGGATCAAAACATCGAGGAATGAATATAAAATATCATGTCAAAATGTGAGTTATCAATTCCCCCACACTTATTCTTGCATATCTCGTGCAAGTAAACAAAACTAAGAAAATGACTAAAGATGCATTCCCCTAGCAATTCCAAATCATACATAGAAAATTGTGAAAGAAAGTTACCTAGGATCGTCAATTCTCAAAGACTCAAGCAAATGGACTCAAATCTTACATAGGTTAAAAAACAAGGTAACTTCAATCCATTATGAATAGACTGAGAATGACTAAGCCTCACAAGGTAAGTGGTGGTTTCTCTCGGTCACATAAGCATGTAATAGTGGAGTTCACTCAAGCTACTCATGGTTTATGCACTACCATATGCTTTTTCACTTCTACTCTTCACCACTATTATATACATAAGAATGCACAATCTTTGAAGGCTTATTAGGAATGTAAGAGGAATATGAAATAAAAGTAATGATGGTGTGTATGCAAGAAAAAGAAATGAAAGAGACAAAAAAATAGTGGAAGATATGAAAATAATGGAATGCTACATAGATGAGTACAAGAAAGCATTGCCCTAAATTTTTTTTCCAAACCAATAAACATGTAAACAACCCTTATCACATTCTTCAATACAAATCCACTCATGATATACAATAAATCTCTCAATGGTTGCAACAAGGGATGCCCATCACAAAAATACTATCACACATAAATAAAAAAATGACACAACATGTCAAAATTTTCACAATACTTTTTTTATTTCATGGGTACCCAAATGTTTATTCTTTTCAACTTCTTTTTTCCCAGTTATTTTTTTTAATATTTTTTTTTCAAACTCTTTTTTTTGACATGTAGTGCACTTTCCTATGCTTTAACATCAAGCTTAACTAAAAAGATAAAGAGCATGGCTAGCTCATGGTGATCAAGCATGACTTGCTTATGCTTACACTAAATTTTCCTGAGCTACTCCTCTCCCCCACACTTAAACTTTTGTCCATCCTAGGAAAAACACTCATCATGAAACTTCCAAGTATTCCACATCCAGAAATAGATATGGAGAAGAAAGTAATGGAAGGAAAGAAAAATAGAAATGATGAACGACTAGATTGTTATTCATTATGCATGTGGCGATAAAAGAAGTGAAGGAAAAAAAATGAGATTGCCTTCATAATAATCATGCAAACCTATTTTGTGTTGTCTCGAAAGAATCAAAGCAAGTTCTAGAGTTACAATAACCACAAGTGCACCACACACAAGCAATAAAAATAGGCTAAATCTTCACTAGGATTCTCCTTTGAAATTTTGGAGAGACCTTAGTGATGTCAGGAGTTAATCGTGGATGCTAGTTACAATCTAATAAATTCGCGACATTTAAAACAATAAATCTCAAAATTTGATAGTCAAATTTAACTAGCTTTCATGACTTCTAAGAAGATATAAAGGAATGCATAAGAAATTTATCTGCATATATAAATAACAATGTCAACAATAATCTTGATAACATAACAACTAAAATAAAAACAAATGAAGTAAAAGAAATGTATATACAAAGAAAAAGAAAATAAGATAAGATAGAGCAAACTCCCTTGAGTTCATGGTGGTTAAAGAAGATTCAGTAAAAGAAGCCACGTAGGCTGTGGAGTGCTCTGAAAGAAATCCAATCCTGGTAGTTGAAGAAGATTCAGTGTAAGCATCCATGCCAGGAGTGGAATGGATAGAATGGAGGTGAGTGGCTAGTAAGAAACCTCATTTATCTTACTTGAAGATATGGGGTTGTCCTGCTTATGTGAAGCGGACTGTGTCAGACAAATTGGATGCTAAGTCTGATAAATGTCTATTTATTGGATACCCTAAGGAAATGAGAGGTTACCAATTCTATCATCCCTTGGAACAAAAGGTGTTTATTTCAAGGAATGCTGTGTTTCTAGAGAAAGAGTTTCTCTTACAAGAAAACAGTGGAAGTGTCGTTGAACTTGAGGAGGTTCAAGAGACTTCAGTAGACATTAAAGAGATACCTGGTCAAGCACTTCGACCGATGACTCATAGTGATGAGCCATTGGCTGAACCTATTGAGGCACCACATCTTCATAGATCTAGTAGAGCACGCAATATTCCTGAGAGATATGGATTTCTCGTAAGTGAATTGAACGACGTGTTACTCATTGATGATGAGGAGCCTACTAGTTATGAAGAAGTCTTGAGGAGTTCAGAAAGGGATAAGTGGCTTGATGCCATGAAGTCGGAAATGGATTCCATGTATGAAAACCAAGTTTGGAACTTGGTTGACCCACCTGAAGGCATAAAGCCTATAGGGTGCAAGTGGGTTTTCAAGAAGAAAACCGACATGGATGGTAATGTGATTACCTATAAGGCTAGATTGGTGGCGAAAGGATATCGTCAAAAGCAAGGTGTTGATTATGACAAAACCTATTCGCCTGTAGCTATGCTTAAATCCATTCGGATGCTCCTAGCCATAGCGGCTCATTATGATTATGAGATATGGCAGATGGATGTGAAAACAGCTTTCCTTAATGGAAACCTGCTCGAGGATGTGTATATGATACAACCTGAGGGTTTCACATCGGTTGATAAAACCAAGGTATGCAAATTGCGATGGTCCATTTCTGGATTGAAGCAAGCATCCAAGAGCTGGAATATCCGTTTTGATGAGACAATCAAAAAGTTTGATTTCTCACAAAATCTAGACGAACCTTGTGTGTACAAGAAGGTTAGTGGGAGTGCAGTCGTGTTCCTAGTATTGTATGTCGATGACATATTACTTATAGGAAACGATGTTTCAATCTTACAGTCAGTTAAGGTTTGGTTATCCAAGACATTCTCCATGAAAGACCTGGGAGAAGCAACTTACATCCTTGGGATTAAGATCTATAGAGATAGATCGAAACGGTTGCTTGGTCTTTCGCAGTCTATATATATAGACCGAGTGCTAAAAAGGTTTAGCATGTCGGAATCCAAGAAAGGTTTCATACCCATCAAGCATGGGGTACACCTTTCAAAGTCTATGTGTCCGCGCACAGAAGACGAGAGGATTTGCATGAGTAAGATTCCCTATGCATCCGCAATAGGATCTATCATGTATGCTATGTTATGTACAAGGCCCGATGTATCGTATGCTCTGAGTGTCACGAGCAGATACCAGTTCGATCCAGGAATGGATCATTGGGTGGCTGTTAAGACGATCCTTAAGTACTTAAGAAGAACTAAGGATGTGTTCCTAATATATGGAGAAGGGGACATGGTGATACGCGGGTATACGGATGCCAGCTTCCAGACAGACAAGGATGATTCCAGGTCTCAGTCTGTATACATGTTCACCTTGAATGGGGGTGCAGTGAGTTGGAAAAGTTCCAAACAAGACACTGTAGCGGATTCTACCACTGAGGAAGAATACATTGCAGCTTCGGAAGCAGCAAAGGAAGCGGTTTGGATCAAGAAGTTCGTTTATGAACTTGGTGTGATTCCGGCCATTGTTGAAGCAATACCGGTCTACTGCGACAACAATGGAGCAATTGCACAAGCGAAAGAGCCAAGGTCTCATCAACGATCCAAACATGTGCTTCGCCGCTATCATCTTATCAGAGAGATCATCAGTAGGAACGAAATACAAATCGAGAAAATTCCCACTGAAAGGAACTTAGCGGATCCTTTGACTAAGGCATTACCTCAAAATAAGTTTGAGGGTCATGTTAGAGCTTATGGTATTGGATACCGTAGCGATTGACATTAGGCCAAGTGGGAGTCTGTTAGTAATATATGAGAGATGTCCTAAGGCAATCGCCTTATGTATGAACCATTTATATGATAAATGAAGATTCACTATTTGAGTATACATGTTTAATGTATTTGATTGGATCTTAAACTCATTTACTGAATGTCCACGATACGATTCACAGCATGAGAGAATTTGTGATTGGATCACAACTAGTGAGTATCTCTACATGTGTAATTGTGATGTTTCGAAATTATCCCTAGTCTATGAATTGATGGATTTGGACACCATCAATTCTGTCGAGACTAGCACGAGGTATACTCCTTGGTGTATCCAAGCAGCTGATTCTCACTGGCTGGAGACATTGTGATGTCCGGAGTTAATCGTGGATGCTAGTTATGGTAACTAGTTCATTGGAGTGACCAGCCGTAAGACTTCATATGGTTCTCTTTATATATAGATATGTCAATGAAGTTTTTACTGTAGCTTAAGTGCGATGTTCCTTTGACTTGAGGTATTCAAGTCATCTTGATCATGGAGACTTATGCTTTGACATCTTAAGCAAACATCTCTAAGGAGATGTGGACCCGGGATGATTGGGTATAAGTCGAAGTGATCGAAGGTGTTTGAATAGCCTATAAAGGATTCACCACTCCTTGCGAGGAGATGTATACCCATGGCCTCTCGTCGGATTGTTACTAAAGTCTTTGGCCAAAGCATTACATGTTTAGAGTAAAGTACTCTTCGATATATGTGCAGTAACTAGAATCCGTAGGACGAGGAAATGATACTTGGGCTAGGTGTGACGTAGTCAGCCTAGTGGGGACTGACACTATAGACCATGTCCTGAACCAAGTGGGTATAAGATGAGTGAAGGGAATGGGGCACGAATCATTCGAGCTGCTGAAGGGTTTCAGAAATAGTTCTGGATCAACCGTTGATCTTTTCGGTTAATTGGGGATCATGATGTACTACTAGGTGTCACTCATGATCGTTCTATAATTAATGGTTAATTATAGACGGCCAACATAAACAGAGAACCTATTTGGTTACACGCATAACGAGCGTAATCCAAAGGATTTAAAACGAGCTTGAGAATGAGATTCTCAGACTGAGAGAAACTAGGTTTGGTTGGACCAAACATGGAGCGAGCATGAAATCGTTTCAGTCGCAATGGAAACATGGATGGACCGTGTCTTATGAAGACATAATGGATGGACCAAAATGGTTTGGTTCTAATCCAATGGAGGAGAATAAACCAAAGGGTTTGGTTTATTTTAAACGAATGAACCAAAAGTTGGTTCGGTTCGTTTTAACTTAAAATAAACCATTATGGTTTGGTTTATTTTAACTTATATTAATGGAGCGGGTTAACGGGCCTCATGGTTATGATCCAATAACCATTAAGAGAATTAGTTCTCTATAAAAGAGGGCTTAAGGGATTGTTAAGCCCTAATTCACAACCCTAAGTTGCCGCCCACCTCTCCTTGGAGAAATTCGGCGCCAACTCTCCTCCTCCTTGCTGCCGCCCACCTTGAGGCTCCAACCGGCGTCCAGAAGGTGCTGACCTTCCCCCTCGCCGGCGTCGAGCTGCTGCCGGTTGGTACTCCAGTGATCTCCTTTAGGTTTGGCATCAAGGTGAGTTTTATCTTCCCTTGGTTGGCCGGCGCCTATCTCCTCCACCAAAGCTGTCCAGTTTTCTGGACAGCTTGTTCTCCTCTCGTCGGAGCGTCGTTTAGACAACGGTTTGAGCTTCGACAGCGGCTAACTTACCGGGGATTCGATCTCCGGTAATCCTCTGAGGTGGAGGACGAAGGATTCGTCAATCGGTTGATGAATACCTCTCCGGAGAAGCGAGTTTTGAGGACTATTCTTAGGATCCGAATTTGGATTCGGATCGTGATCATCTCTCGATCACGTCATCTTCAACACGAGGCTAGTAACCCGTACGAAGACGATGCTCGTGGCTTAGCGAAGTCATCCCGAGGATACTCGGCGTGGATACGGATAGAGACGATTCTAGCGAGGATCGTTCCGGTTGATGCCGTTTCCGCTACACGTGATACGAAAGGTATAACGTAGTTAAATTTCCTTTTATTGCAAATTTAAATTTACGGTTATGTCTAAACATGTTGTACTATGCATGCGTGTGATGTGTGTGTTGTAATAAATGTAGATTTATTATTTTTATTGCTTCCGCTGTGCTCATGTTTGCGAAACGTGATCGAACACACACACGCCGCGGTGCCGGAAAACCCAACAGTGGTATCAGAGCCCAGGTTGTGTTTCGACATAATCGTAAAATGGTTTTGCGATAGTCATAATGATATTTCTGGAAATTTTATAATTTTGGAAATTTAGAAGTATTTATGGAAATTTATCAATTTTGGAAAGTCTAGATGTATTTATGGAAATCTTCCACTTTTGGAAAGTTGGAAGTATTTATGGAAATTGATATTTTCCATAAATAAATTTTTTTATTAGATTCTGGAAATTTGTTTCCTAATTTAATCATGATTTGATTTGGAGAATCAAATCTTAAAATATTTTATTTCCATAAGTAGTTTTGATGATTTAGGAAATTGGATTCCTAAATTTATTTTCCTTAATCAATTATTTTCATAAATAAAATATGTGATTAGATTTGGAAATTTGTTTCCTAATTCAATCATGATTTGATTTGGAGAATCAAATCTTAAACATATTTTATTTCCATAAATAGTTATGACAAATAAGGAAATTATGTACAAGACATAATTGTATGCCATGTAATTGCATTAGATGCATAACATTATGCCATGCGTGTCGTGACATGTAGATGTATGCCTTGTATGCCATGCCATGTAGATAATAGTTATTTGCATGCAAAGAGGATGAGACATAAAACCCTAACTCAATATTAAAGCCTACACCTTCCATTGTTGGACTCACTCCAAGCCCGGCATGAACCTGAACATGTTCAAATCATTGGAATAGTTTAACTCTAATATGGTAAGAGTCAGAGGTCAATCGTTAGTTTGGTTTGTTGGACTCACTCAAAGCTTGGCTAATTGGTTGAATGCGCTCTAACCATATTAAAACTATTTCGCGATTAATGGGTCGGCTCTAACTTGGAGCATCGATTTGTTGGACTCACTCCAAGGTCGATGTGAAGAGAGGTGAAGTTGGGTGCTATGCATATGATGCATACTTGTTAATGTGTTAACAACCCAATGTATGTGTAAACATTCAATTAGTTGATAGCACATTGTGATAGTTACATATACATGATATGTAATCGGTATACTTGATACCCACCATCTTAGCTAAGAATGGCTTGTTGGACTCACTCCAAGGTTGTTGTTATCTATATTGGATATTAGCCCATTCGGAGATTGACCTACGATCTCCCGAATTGATTTCAAGGGTTTTTGAATTCGAAAAAATGAATGGGATTTTGTAAATGTATGTGGATGCATTTTAAAATCATCTTTCTCATATATGCTCGTTTTGTATTTCTAGGTTAATCGCTTGATCATGATGTCTTTGAATTTGCGCTCTATTTTGAATTCGAATAAATTGACTGGGCCGAACTTCTTGGACTGGCTTAGAAACTTGAGAATCGTTCTCAAGGCAAAAAAGCTTGAGTATGCCCTCGAAGCGTCTCTTCCCGCCCGTCCTAGTGATGATGCAACACCGGACCAATTGTTGGCCCATCAGAAACATGTGAGTGATTCTGAGCAAGTGAGTTACATCATGCTAGGGGCGATGGTACCCGAGCTACGAAAGCAGCATGAGCATATGGATGCTCATACCATAGTCCTTCATCTTTATGAGTTGTTTGATGAGCAAGTGAGATTCGAAAGGTTCAAAGTCTCCAAGCTCCTCTTCACCTCTGAGATGCAAGAAGGTTCATCTGTGGTACTGCTCAACATGCTGAAGACTGTGGAGCCTTCTGAGAAGCATGAGCAGGGGATGGTGCTATTAGTTGATTCCTCGAAGAAAGGTTCTAAGAGGAAGTCAAAGGAACAACAGAAGGGAAAGAAGAGAAGGGCTAAGAAGGTAGAACTAGCACAAAAGGAAACTTGCCATCATTATGGCAAGGAGAGCCATTGGCGAAGAAAGTGCAAAATTTATCTTGAGTCAGTGAAGAAGAATAAGGCATCGGATGCCCCATCTTCTTTAGATATCTTCGTTATTGATTGTCATTCTATTTCCTCAGACACTTGGGTATATGATACTGGGTGTGGCTCACATATATGTAAAGAAATACATGGGCTAAGAAATAGAAGAAGACTCGTCAAGGGAGAGTCAAATTTACGTGTTGGGAATGGAGCAAAGGTTGCTGCACTCGCCATCGGAACATATTTGTTGAGACTCCCTATAGGACTTGTCTTAGAACTGGACAATTGCTTTTATGTTCCTTCGTTGATAAAGAACATCATTTCTATTTCTTGTTTAAATAGAAATGGGTACCATTTGACTTTTAGTAACAAATATTGTTACATAACTTTGAATGGAGTTCTTTATGGGACTGGAACTTTAAGCAATGATATTTATACGTTGGACGTATCCAGTGACATTTTCAATATCGAAGCGAGCAACAAGCGTGCTCGAAAAGATAATCAATTAGACTCCTATATGTGGCATTGTCGTCTTGGCCATGCAAGTAAGAAACGCATGTCCGAATTACACCGATGTGGAATTCTGAAATCGTTTGAATTGGATTCATACGATACATGCGAATCATGCTTAAAAGGCAAGATGACTAAGTTACCTTTTACTGGAAAAGGTGAACGAGTGGAAGAGTTGCTAGGTCTAATACATACTGATGTATGTGGACCCATGTCAACTCAAGCTTTAGGAGGCTATAGCTACTTCATTACCTTCACCGATGATCACTCACGGTTTGGGTATGTGTTCTTGATGAAACATAAGTCTGAAGCCTTTGAAAGGTTCAAAGAATTCAGAAATGAAGTAGAGAAACAACTTGGCAAGAGTATTAAAATACTTCGATCGGATCAAGGTGGTGAATTCTTGAGTCAAGAGTTTCTAGATTATCTGAGGGACAATGGTATATTGTCTCAATGGACTCCGCCGTATACACCACAACTTAATGGTGTATCTGAGAGGTGAAACCAGACCTTGTTGGACATGGTCAGGTCAATGATGAATCACGCGAATCTTCCCAAGTCCTTTTGGGGCTATGCACTTCAGACAGCTGTTTACTTGTTAAAAAGAGTCCCGACCAAGGTAGTCTCTACTACTCCATATGAGATATGGGCTAGTAAGAAACCTCATTTATCTTACTTGAAGATATGGGGTTGTCCTGCTTATGTAAAGTGGACTGTGTCAGACAAATTGGATGCTAAGTCTGATAAATGTCTATTTATTGGATACCCTAAGGAAACGAGGGGTTACCAATTCTATCATCCCTTGGAACAAAAGGTGTTTATTTCAAGGAATGCTGTGTTTCTAGAGAAAGAGTTTCTCTTACAAGAAAACAGTGGGAGTGTCGTTGAACTTGAGGAGGTTCAAGAGACTTCAGTAGACATTAAAGAGATACCTGGTCAAGCACTTCGACCGATGACTCATAGTGATGAGCCATCGGCTGGACCTATTGAGGCACCACATCTTCGTAGATCTAGTAGAGCACGCAATATTCCCGAGAGATATTGATTTCTCGTAAGTGAATCAAACGACGTGTTACTCATTGATGATGAGGAGCCTACTAGTTATGAAGAAGTGCTGACAAGTTCAGAAAGGGATAAGTGGCTTGATGCCATGAAGTCGGAAATGGATTTCATGTATGAAAACCAAGTTTGGAACTTGGTTGACCCACCTCAAGGCATAAAGCCTATAGCGTGCAAGTGGGTTTTCAAGAAGAAAACAAACATGGATGGTAATGTGATGATTACCTATAAGGCTAGATTGGTGGCAAAAGGATATCGTCAAAAGCAAGGTGTTGATTATGACGAAACCTATTCGCCTGTAGCTATGCTTAAATCCATTCGGATGCTCCTAGCCATAGCAGCTCATTATGATTATGAGATATGGCAGATGGATGTGAAAACAGCTTTCCTTAATGGAAACCTGCTCGAGGACGTGTATATGATACAGCCTGAGGGTTTCACATCGGTTGATAAAACCAAGGTATGCAAATTGCGATGGTCCATTTATGGATTGAAGCAAGCATCCAGGAGCTGGAATATCCGTTTTGATGAGACAATCAAAAAGTTTGATTTCTCACAAAATCCAGACGAACCTTGTGTGTACAAGAAGGTTAGTGGGAGTGCAGTCGTGTTCCTAGTATTGTATGTCGATGACATATTACTTATAGGAAACGATGTTTCAATCTTACAGTCAGTTAAGGTTTGGTTATCCAAGACATTCTCCATGAAAGACCTGGGAGAAGCAACTTACATCCTTGGGATTAAGATCTATAGAGATAGATCGAAACGGTTGCTTGGTCTTTCGCAGTCTACATATATAGACCGAGTGCTAAAGAGGTTTAGCATGTCGGAATCCAAGAAAGGTTTCATACCCATCAGGCATGGGGTACACCTTTCGAAGTCTATGTGTCCGCGCACAGAAGACGAGAGGATTTGCATGAGTAAGATTCCCTATGCATCCGCAATAGGATCTATCATGTATGCTAAGTTATGTACAAGGCCCGATGTATCGTATGCTCTGAGTGTCACGAGCAGATACCAGTCCGATCCAGGAATGGATCATTGGGTGGCTGTTAAGACGATCCTTAAGTACTTAAGAAGAACTAAGGATGTGTTCCTAATATATGGAGAAGGGGACATGGTGATACGCGGGTATACGGATGCCAGCTTCCAGACAGACAAGGATGATTCCAGGTCTCAGTCTGGATACGTGTTCACCTTGAATGGGGGCGCAGTGAGTTGGAAAAGTTTCAAATAAGACACTGTAGCGGATTCTACCACTGAGGCAGAATACATTGTAGCTTCGGAAGCAACAAAGGAAGCGGTTTGGATCAAGAAGTTCGTTTATGAACTTGGTGTGATTTCGGCCATTGTTGAAGCAATACCGGTCTACTGCGACATCAATGGAGCAATTGCACAGGCGAAAGAGCCAAGGTCTCATCAACGATCCAAACATGTGCTTCGCCGCTATCATCTTATCAGAGTGATCATCAGTAGGAACGAAATACAAATCGAGAAAATTCCCACTGAAAGGAACTTAGCGGATCCTTTGACTAAGGCATTACCTCAAAATAAGTTTGAGGGTCATGTTAGATCTTATGGTATTGGATACCGTAGCGATTGACATTAGGCCAACTGGGAGTCTGTTAGTAATATATGAGAGATGTCCTAAGGCAATCGCCTTATGTATGAACCATTTATATGATAAATAAAGATTCACTATTTGAGTATACATGTTTAATGTATTTGATTGGATCTTAAACTCATTTACTGAATATCCACAATACGATTCACAGCATGAGAGAATTTGTGATTGGATCACAACTAGTGAGTATCTCTACATGTGTAATTGTGATGTATCGAAATTATCCCTAGTCTATGAATTGATGGATTTGGACACCATCAATTCTGTTGAGACTAGCACGAGGTATACTCCTTGGTGTATCCAAGCAGCTGATTCTCACTGGCTGGAGACATTGTGATGTCCGGAGTTAATCGTGGATGCTAGTTATGGTAACTAGTTCATTGGAGTGACCAGCCGTAAGACTTCATATGGTTCTCTGCATATATAGATATGTCAATGAAGTTCTTACTGTAGCTTAAGTGCGATGTTCCTTTGACTTGCGGTATTCAAGTCATCTTGATCATGGAGACTTATGCTTTGACATCTTAAGCAAACATCTCTAAGGAGATGTGGACCCAGGATGATTGGGTATAAGTCGAAGTGATCGAAGGTGTTTGAATAGCCTATAAAGGATTCACCACTCCTTGCGAGGAGATGTATACCCATGGCCTCTCGTCGGATTGTTACTAAAGTCTTTGGCCAAAGCATTACATGTTTAGAGTAAAGTACTCTTCAATACATGTGCAGTAACTAGAATCCGTTGGACGAGGAAATGATACTTGGGCTAGGTGTGACGTAGTCAGCCTAGTGGGGACTGACAATATAGACCATGTCCTGAACCAAGTGGGTATAAGATGAGTGAAGGGAATGGGGCATGAATCATTCGAGCTGCTGAAGGGTTTCAGAAATAGTTCTGGATCAACCGTTGATCTTTTCGGTTAATTGGGGATCATGATGTACTACTAGGTGCCACTCATGATCGTTCTATAATTAATGGTTAATTATAGACGGCCAACATAAATCGAGAACCTATTTGGTCACACGCATAACGAGCGTAATCCAAAGGATTTAAAACGAGCTTGAGAATGGGATTCTCAAACCGAGAGAAACTAGGTTTGGTTGGACCAAACATGGAGCGAGCATGAAATCATTTCAGTCGCAATGGAAGCGTGGATGGGCCGTGTCTTATGAAGACATAATAGATGGACCAAAATGGTTTGGTTCTAATCCAATGGAGGAGAATAAACCAAAGGGTTTGGTTTATTTTAAACGAATGAACCAAAAGGTGGTTCGGTTCGTTTTAACTTAAAATAAACCATTATGGTTTGGTTTATTTTAACTTATATTAATGGAGCAGGTTAACGGGCCTCATGGTTATGATCCAATAACCATTACGAGAATTAGTTCTCTATAAAAGAGGGCTTAAGGGATTGTTAAGCCCTAATCCACAACCCTAAGTTGCCGCCCACCTCTCCTTGGAGAAATTCGGCGCCAACTCTCCTCCTCCTTGCCGCCGCCCACCTTGAGGATCCAACCGGTGTCCAGAAGGTGCTGACCTTCCCCCTCGCCGGCGTCGAGCTGCTTCCGGTTGGTACTCCGGTGATCTCCTTTAGGTTTGGCATCAAGGTGAGCTTTATCTTCCCTTGGTTGGCCGGCGCCTATCTCCTCCACCAAAGCTGTCCAATTTTCTGGACAGCTTGTTCTCCTCTCGTCGGAGCATCGTTTGGACGACGGTTAGAGCTCCGACAGCGGTTAACTTACCGGGGATTCGATCTCCGATAATCCTCTGAGGTGGAGGACAAAGGATTCGTCAATCGGTTGACGAATACCTCTCCGGAGAAGCGAGTTTTGAGGACTTGTCTTAGGATCCGAATTTGGATTCTGATCGTGATCATCTCTCGATCACGTCATATTCAACACGAGGCTAGTAACCCGTACGAAGACGAAGCTCGTGGCTTAGCGAAGTCATCCCGAGGATACTCGGCGTGGATACGGATAGAGACGATTCTAGCGAGGATCGTTCCGGTTGATGTCGTTCCCGCTACACGTGATACGAAAGGTATAACGTAGTTAAATTTCCTTTTATTGCAAATTTAAATTTACGATTATGTCTACACATGTTGTACTATGCATGCGTGTGATGTGTGTGTTGTAATAAATGTAGATTTATTATTTTTATTGCTTCCGCTGTGCTCATGTTTGTGAAACGTGATCGAACACACACACGCCGCGGTGCCGGAAACCCAACAGTTAAATGGTCTGCATTCGGTTGGAGAGGATTTAGAAAACCGAGACACGATCAAGTATATTCTTAAATCATTTCCTCGAAATGCTTTATGGTCATCTATGGTTGATGCCTACAAAGTATCAAGGGATTTATCCACAGTAAAATTAGATGAACTATTTTGTGAAATGGAACTGTATGAGAAAGCTAATAAGGATCCAAAAGAAAAAGGTATTGCATTTGTTGCAGGTGAGCAATACAAGGAGGACAAGGGCAAGGAGAATAAGAAAAAGGAGAATAAGAGGGAGTCATCCTCATCCTCATCCGAGACAAGTAGGGATAGTGATGATGAGTCCTCATCCAGCGAGATAGAAAATTTCGTGAGGAGAATGTTGAGGAGAACCAGGAAATGCAACAAGAAGGATGTGAAGAAATTTTTCACAAACAAGAAAAGGGGTAAGACTTCACATATGTACAAAGGAAAATCGGATGTTGTTTGCTTTGAATGTAACAAGAAGGGTCACATTAAAAGTGAGTGTCCTGACCTCACAAAGAAAGAGGGCATGCCTAGGAAAAAGAAGGCATTGAGGGCAACATGGGATGAGTCTTCTTCCAGCTCCTCAGAGAACGAAGTCAAGACAAGAGGGACCAAGAACGCTGCACTGATGGCTTTTGACAACTCAGATTCAGAGGAAA
Source organism: Wurfbainia villosa (assembly GCA_025175895.1). Taxonomy (NCBI): domain Eukaryota; kingdom Viridiplantae; phylum Streptophyta; class Magnoliopsida; order Zingiberales; family Zingiberaceae; genus Wurfbainia; species Wurfbainia villosa. Next base: position 6,762,515 of record JAKLTH010000147.1, read on the forward strand.
ATGAAAGTCAGAATGAATCTTCACCGGAGGACACATCATCATCTGATGATAATGATGTAACATCTCCCAAGTTAGATAAACTGTATGAAACAATAGCATGCTTGACCAATGCTTTGAGTAGATCAAAAAATAAAGTTAAAATGATGAAATCAGAAGTAGAGGAACTTAGAAACCAGAATCCTATTTCTGCAGAACATAGGAATGATACTTCTCAAGTAGAAGAACTTAGAGAAGAGAACACATCATTAAGAGCACAAGTTGATGATCTCAAGTGCACACTTGAAAAATTCACAACAAGCTCCAAAACTCTGAACATGATTTTAGATGACCAAAGGGCAGTCTACAACAAAGCAGGGATAGGCTATAAACCAAAACAAAAGGAATTTAGCTTCATGTCCTTAGTTAGTAGAACTCATATTGTTAAGGCAAAAGTAACTAAAGCTTGGGTTCCTAAGAAATATGTTGTGAATGCTAATGGACCCAAAATCTGGGTTCCAAAAGATCTTGTATTTCGTGTTTGATTAGGTACTGGTCGAGGGGGAGTGTCCGACGATATGGGTTTTGGATAGCGGATGCTCTAAGCACATGATGGGGGATTCTTCAATGTTTGCCACAATTAAAAACAGAAGTAAATGTACTGTTTCTTTTGGTAATAGTGGTAAACTGAAAGTCATAGGAGTATAAGATATTATTATTTCTGAACAATTTAGGATTAAGAATGTCCTGCTAGTTAAAGGAATGACTTTTAATTTATTGAGTGTTAGTCAATTATGTGATGAAGGATATAGAGTAGATTTTTATTCAACTCAATGCTTAATTAAACATAATGAATCCAATACTATCATGCTAGTAGGGACTAGGAAGGAAAATATCTATCAAGTTCAGTTTAGTAGTGCTACTAACATGCGTGTGAAGTGTTTGTTGTCCAAAGTAGATAACTCAACATGAAGAATATTAAGAGGTTGGCCAAGGAAGAGCTTGTGCGAGGACTACCATTGCTCAAATATGAAAAGGACAAATTATGTGATGCTTATCAAAAAGGTAAACAAATAAGAGCTTCACACAAAAGCAAAACCGTTGTAAGTACGTCAAGTGCTTTAGATTTATTGCATATGGATTTGTTTGATAGTAGCTCAACTAAATCTTTGAATGGTAGTAGATATTGCTTGGTAGTAGTAGATGACTATACTATATATACATGGACTTTCTTTCTCAAACATAAGGATCAAACATTAGAAATTTTTATTTCCTTTTGTAGAAGAATTGAGAATGAGAAAAATGCAACAATTAAAACAATTAGAAGTGATCATGGAGGAGAATTTGAAAATATGAGGTTTAAGGATTTTTGTTTAGAAAAAGGGTATAAACACGAGTTTTCCACTCTTATGACACCACAACAAAATGGTGTGGTAGAGAGGAAGAATAGAGCTTTACAAGAAGTTGTGAGGAGTATGTTAAATGAGTATGCTCTTCCTAGTTACTTGTGGGCTGAGGCGATTAATATTGCATGCTATGTTCAAAATAGACTTTTGATACATAGATTTTTAGGAAAAATGCTTCATGAACTATGGTTTGGAAAATCACCTACAATCAAACATCTTAGGGTATTTGGTTGCAAGGTATTTATTTTAAACACTAAGGATCATCTAGGAAAATTCACCGCAAAAGCAGATGAAGGTGTCCTTTTAGGATACTCTCTCACTAGTAAGGCTTATCGAGTTTATAACAAAAGAACGAATTTGGTTGAGGAATCGTCAAATGTAGTTTTTGAAGAATGTAAAGAGCAATGTGACTCTAAGGATAAGAGCGATGAAGTTGAGTTTGAACTCAAGAGATTGAGTTTGAATGAGAACACTAAAGTAGGGGGAGTAAAATCTGATGCTGATAATGAAAAATCTAAGTCAGAAGGGTCATCATTTGAGCTTGTGCAGATTTGTGAGGTTCAGGAAACATCTCAAGTACCAAGATCCATTAGAATGGTCAATAGTCATCCCCTAGACCAAGTTGTTGGAGACATTCATCATGGGGTGAGGACAAGATCATACTTTAGGAATGAAGTGAATCAAGTAGCATTAATCTCTAAAATTGAACCAAAAGTAATTGATGAAGCTTTGCTTGATACGGACTGGATTATAGCAATGCAAGATGAATTGGGACAATTTGAGAGAAGTCAAGTTTGGGATTTAGTCCCAAGACTTGATCAAGCTACCATAATAGGAACCAAATGGGTATTCAAAAATAAAATGAATGATAAGGGAGAAATAGTTAGAAATAAAGCTAGGTTAGTTGCCAAGGGTACAATCAATTTGAGGGACTTGATTATAGTGAGACTTATGCACCCGTGGCTAGATTAGAATCTATTAGAATTATGCTAGCGTTTGCAGCATATAAAGGATTCAAATTATATCAAATGGATGTGAAGTCAGCATTTTTGAATGGTTTTATAAAGGAGGAAGTCTATGTTGAACAACCAGTGGGATTTAAAAATTTTGCATTTCTAAATCATGTGTATAAGCTTAAGAAGGCTCATTATGGGCTGAAACAAGCACCTCGTGCTTGGTACGAAAGGTTGTCAACTTTTCTAGTCGAGAGGGGTTTTAGAAGAGGTCAAATTGATCCCACACTATTTCTGAAAAGAAATGGTGAAGATATATTTGTATCTCATATTTATGTTGATGACATAATTTTTACTTCAAACAATAGGGTTTACCTCAATGAATTCATAGAACACATGAAGAGTGAGTTTGAGATGACTCTAGTAGGAGAATTGACATTTTTTTCTTGGACTTCAAATCAAACAAACCAAAGAAGGAATTCATGTCTATCAATCAAAATATGTCATGGAGTTGCTGAAAAGATTCAACATGGAAAATGTTAAGGAGGTTTTCACTCCAATGGCACAAAACACTCATTTAGATAGTGATGTAGATGGAAACCCTATTGATTTAAAGCTTTATAGGAGTGCCATAGGTAGTTTTTTATACCTTACAATAAGTAGACCTGATATAGTATTTGTTGTAGGTATGTGTGCACGATATCAATCGTGTGCGAAAGAGTCTCATTGGGTGGCTGTTAAAAGAATTATGAGATATCTTAAAGCAACCATATCAGTTGGATTGTGGTATCCCCGAACTGAGTCTTTTGATTTAGTAGGCTACACAGATTCAGAATATGCAGGATGCAAACTAGATAGGAAAAGTACTAGCGGGGGATGTCAATTCTTAGGTTCAGCAATAGTTAGTTGGTCAAGTCGAAAGCAACATTGTGTTGTTCTCTCCACCACTGAGGCTTAGTACATAGCCATGGGAGAGAGTGTGTCACAATTGTTATGGATGACTCACACCTTGGAAGATTATGATTTTTCATATAAGAACGTGCAATTTCTTTGTGATAATATTAGCACGATAAACTTAACGAAAAATCCAGTCCATCATTCCAGAACAAAACACATTGAAGTGAGACATCACTTCATTAGGGATCATGTAGCAAGAGGAGATATTAAACTCAATTATGTTGAGTCTAAGGTGAATCTTGCTGATATTTTCACAAAACCTCTTCCAGAAAATGAATTTAGCTATTTAAGAAGAGAGTTAGGAATGTGTGTCGCTGAGTGAAAACTCTCCTTGATCATAAGGACTAATTCATAAGTACAAAAGAAATGGGAAAATAATTTTTGGGATGCCATGGGAAAACATCTCACACAAACCATATGATTAACTATGCTTGTGTATTGCTAGATAGGGGTGAGATGTTAGGAGCAACCAATTTACTCAAAATGCTTATTATGATGCATGACTTGAGTAATGAGGTTGAAAATTGCATAAATCATTAAGTTGACCAATTATGGGGAAGACCAATACATAATTCATGTGTATGTGGTTCTAATATCATAATTGACATTCCAACCAAGTCAAAGTGGTTGGACATCAAAAATATGTTAGAGATTGTCTATTAAGTGTAATAACACTTGGAAAATGGTTTAGGGATTTAAATACAGCAAACTTAGGACTTAAAATACCTTTGAAAATGAAATGTCAGATTAACAGTCGAGTTATTTCAGTATCTTCCTCGACTGCTAGTTGTTGCAAGCAAACAGAAGCGAGATGCACTCGATCAGCGCCTTGATCGGCACCCTCGGTTGTAGCTACCAACGAACAGAATCGAGGCATTCTCGACCAGTGCCTCGACTGGATATTTTGATAGTACAATAGAAACTTCCCAAAGTTCAAAACTAAGTGACTTTCAGAAATCTAGACAAGTTTTGAGGAAATCCAGACCAGTTTTGTGGAAATCCAAACCAGTTTTGTGGAAATCCAGACCAGTTTTAAGGATTTTTCAGACGGTTATAATTTCAGACCGGTTTAAATTCTAGACTAGTTTAATTCTAGGTCGGTTTAATTCCAAACTAGTTTAAGTCTAGCCCGGTTTAATTCCAGACTAGTTTAATTTTAGGTTGCTTTAAAATTTCAGACTGGTTTAGATTTCAGAGCGGTTAGATTTCAGGACGGTTTAAAATTCAAGGCATCTTAGATTTCAGAGCGGTTAGATTTTAGGATGATTTAAAATTCAGGGCGTCTTAGATTTTAGGGTGGTTTAGAAGTCAGGAAGGTTTAAGAAGTCAGAATGGTTTAAGAAGTCAGGACGGTTTAAAAAGTCAGGTCAGTTTAAGAAGTCAGGCACAGAATCAAGGTAAACTCGACCCACACCTCAACTGTCCGTCCGGATGAAAGCACAGAAGCGAGGCGCACTCGACTGATTTAACAGTCGAGGCGTTCAACTTATTGCCTCGACTACTCGACTCAGGAATATATAAGGAAACTCGCTATCCGCCTCTCCCAGACCCGATTGTTCTCGCCGCGATTTCGATTCCTTCGCCCTCACCGTAGTCTCTCTTGTTTCTGGCAAGATCGATGATGACCAAAGCTTAGACAACCTCCTTTGAACCCTAACCAACCTCGAGTAAGTTCTCTAGCATCTCATTTCTTCTCTCGATCAATCCCTAACCCTAATCATCAGTTTCTCTAAACCAAGGGTTCACCAGATTTTCTCTCACCAGAGAAGGTCATCTCACAGAAGGTTCCATTGTCTTTCAGATCCCTCAAGATCTCAACCTTCCTGATCAACGAAAATGGCATCTAAGTAAAATTCTAAACCCTTCTCTTTGTTTTCACAATTTAGAAATTACCTGGGTTAACTAATCAGGTGTTAACCTATGTCATGCATCATACCATCATATTGCCTTCATTTTGGATTTTGGTCATGATTTCTGCATTCATTAGACAAAAACGTAGGATAGGCGAGACCAGTAGGAGGGAAACACCCCGGGAGAATCCGTCTTCGAATCCCCGATTTCCCTCCGCACACCATCAACATACTTTCACCGCCCACAAATTTAAGCTGATGCATACTAGGTCATTGGATAAGGATTTCTTTGATAGGTATGCCAAAAATGTCGTACAAAAAGTTGACTACTATGGGCTCAATAAACTAGTCTACTGTGATCACGACATCAATGTAGACTTACTTAGTGAATTCTATAATAACCTACAACCTACAGGTGATAGGCTCATCTTTAAGAGTAGAGTGGCCAGAAGGGACATATCATTCACTCCTGATATCCTTAGGGCATTTCTAGAGTGCCAGGAGTCAAACTCAACCCTTGAATGCTATCTAAGCATTCAAGAACCTATTGAGGGATAGTCCATAAATGTCATTCATGAGTATTTCTTTAAAAAACCCTGACAACCTGGTCTTAACCTATTTCCGGCCATGGCATTAGCTGCCCCCGATAATGTCCTATATAAGGTCATTGTAGGTTGCATCCTTCCCATTGTTGCTTGGGGTGAAGCTAAGGTCAGACCACATCATTTACTGACTCTACATCTTCTAAAGAATCGTTTGGACTTTAACATTGCATTATACATCTTTCTCTGCATAGTCCACTTCACAACTCTAGTCCAAAAGAAAATTTACATGCCTTTTGGACATATTATCACATTTTGGCTAGAATCCATAGCCATCAACACAAGCAGGGGAAAAATTAATCAAATGACAGACTTCGATTTCATGAAGTGGAGAAATTTTTCATTGGCCGACATGTCCCAAGTAGGTAGGAGTGTTGAGTGGGCTGATGGACACTAGGCTCGTGAGAGGTGGGACATGGGAGGAGAAGAAGGCGAAGAAGAACATCCAACCCTAGCTGATGAACCGTATTCCTCCGTATCTGCACAACTTGAGAAACTGTGCAAAGATTATGCTGAGTTCGTGGACTCAGTTGATACAAAATACAAGAACTTTAGTATGATGATTGATACTAGATTCGAGGAGCTTCAAACCAGGATGGATACGCAGTTTCAGAAGTCTCTACCCAACAGTAGGAGATTCTTACTCTCCTACGTGCCATGATGATGGATTCGTCGGGACCATTCGTCGCCAGCCATGTAGTTTTTGGGACATCGGTTTTTTTATTTTTTGTATATATGTATTAAAATTTTGAATTCGAGAAAAATATATATTAGGATGTTTGGTTAACACTTGAGTTATATGTATAAAATGTTGACTGCATATATTTTGTTATTGAATATGATTGTTCTTGTGTATTTAGATGTTATGAATAAGTTTATCACAACCATTCTTAGGGGAAATTCTACCAAAATTTTTTCGGTTGTCTTTACCTTTCAATATATATGCACGATCGATATCTACTTTGTTAAAATATATTGTTGGTGGATTGGATAACTAAGGGTAATGAATTCTAGGGGAGTGATCCTATAGATTGCTCTTTTTTTGTGTGTTTGCCAAAGGGGGAGAGATGAGTGGGTTTTAAGTTTAAGGTGGAAGATATGTGGAATAAGTGGAGTTTAAGCTGATGTAGGGATCGTTAACCTTTAACCTTGCTTATATGGAAATTTTGAAATTCATTGCAAATCTATATCTCATTTGAAATGAAAGTCTTATTACACATCTTGATTTGATGAAGTTTTTAAATACTGAAAAATTTGTACAAATCTGAGAATATTATATTTTGCTATAATTGCATCTCCTAAACTTAAACCATGTTGTCAAACATCAAAAAGGGGGAGATTGTTGGTGCAATCAGACCAAAATGATGTTTTGGTGTTTTGACAAGGGTTTAAGTCAAGGTGATAATTATGTGTTATCTCATGCGGTTTGGTTGAGATGTATTTTCAGGAAGTTTCTTTTACGACGAGGAGTCCTGGTTAGTGAAGACCCGAATGAGGAGTCCTGGCTAGTGAAAACCCAGACGAGGAGTCCTGGCAAGTGAAGACCTGGACGAGGAGTCCTGGCTAGTGAAGACTCAGACGAGGAGTCCTGGCAAGTGAAGACTTGGACGAGGAGTCCTAGCAAGTGAAGACCTGGAGGAGGAGTCCTGGCAAGTGAAGACCCGGACGATGAGTCTTGGAATGAAGACCTAGATGAGGAGTCTTGGCACGAAGTTCCGAAAGCAATTCTTGGCACGGAAGACATATAAACAGTGGTTCACAAGTATCAGGTAAAGGGTACAAGGTAGACCCATTCTTAGGCATGGTTTTAACTCTAGACAAGTTGAAACGGTCAAGAGTCAAGGCAGTGGTCGACAAAGACTGACCGATCATCACGAGGCGTCGCCGTCGCCTCGCAGCCTAATCGAGAAGACCGTAGTAGTTGAGGCAACACCTTGACTGGGGTTGTTTCTCACGAACAGAAGCAAGCCGCAGTCGATTAGCGTCTTGACTAGGGCCTGCGTGTTCGAAGGAAAAAACCTACAGCAGTTGATGTGGTGCCTCGACTGGAGCTTTGGTTCAATCGAACAGACGCAAGGGCATGTCGACTGAAGGCTCAACTAAAGCCTAACAATCGAGGCGATGAACCATCACCTCGATTGGACCTATGTTACAACGGAAAAATAACTCAAATTATGGTGAAAAACTTACTATTGGAAACTCAATAAATGCGAGTCGAGGCGACTCGACTGCACGGGCCAGAAAAGCCCTAATCAAACTCGATTTAAAAGGTTTACACGACTGCTTTTCATTAAGAAAAGTGTTTACTGTTCATGACAACCTTAGAAGCGATTACTCTAGCGAGAGTTCCTTGATCCTCCAAGTTTTGATCATCGTTAAAGGCAATCAAAGATTCTGAACAAAAGAAGTGCTCTAGTTTTTACTGCAACTCTTGTAATCGGTTTCTTCTTCATCTCCTACGGCTGTAAGTTTCGTGTAATCATCTGAAAATCTGTATTAAAAGGTTTCTCCACCTATGATGTGTCACCGAGAAGGAGAAGTATTATAGTGGTGGTGTGCATCACTAGAGCCGACTAGGGGCTCGACCGTGGAGTAGGAACTAGAATTCCAAACCACGTAAATTCTGTGTATTGTGCTTGTTGTGTGTTTCTATACTTGTATTCGTGTTTCCGCTGCATACTAACAACTGTAGACGAGAACAATGAATCGAAGAGACGATTATTGCTATTCATCCCCCCTTCTAGCGACGCCAACGGTCCTACACAAATAATAAGGATAGCAAAAGAAACTGTATAGAAACCAACCAGAACAACTCAAAGGTCAAACAACTAAGTGTCAAACATTAAAAAAAAATAAGAATGGAGTCAAGGGCATATACTAGCATCATAACAACATTCATGCACTAAGATCAATGATCTATGGAAACAAAGGAGGAACACCAACCTGATTTGTAGAACACCAATTATTTTCACGTCCGAGAACTCTGCCTCGAATCAAATACCTATAAACATAGAACATTGAATATAACTAAGTTCTACCTTGAATCTAGTAATAGAATCAATTCCTAAATCACTTTTGCATCAGCTATTTACCCATCAACTTACTTATCCAATTGACCTAGTTATCCAATTTACTTAATCATTAATTTATATAACTCCATATCCTGCATCCCTCAAAAGAATAACCCCATTTGCTAACTATTAATCATCAATTCAACAACAACATCAGCTATAATTATCATGCCATGACTGTAATTTAATGAACACCCAAATCTACACTTACCTCGTGTTGTTCCACTTTCCTCACAACAAATTCAAAAGTAAACCCACTGTCGATACCTGTAACCACAAGATATTCAAGTTTCCCTTTAATTTACAATCTCCACTTGTCTAATCCAAAGCCACAGAAATAAATAGGATTACCCTAATCGGGCAAAGAGCCTATAGGAAATGCGAATGGTCAATTAGCCAATCTGAAACCCCCAAACCACCTTGCATTGCCGTGAAAGTTTACCTCCCCAATCACTCTGAACAAACAGCAATGCAACTTATGGTTAACAGAAAGCGATAAAATGTGGCATGGAGGACTGCCAACAATGGTTGTTTCCAAATCTGCAGTTTGTAGCAAGGGTCGTCGCAGCTCTCTGATGATGAAATCCACGCAACACAGCATGGAGGTGGCAGCACGTAGTGGCTCAAAACAAAGGAAGAGGTAATCTGAGTTGTGGCAGCGTCGAAAGATTGCCGATGAGGGTGACCGACAGAGGAGGTTGATGGTTGTGGCGATCGAGCTACGAAGAAGAAGAAGAATGGTCGGCTACAGAGATAAAAAAGAAGAAGCAGCCCACAGGCAAGGCAGGCGACGACAGCGATAATTGGCTGAGCATTGAGCCACCGATGTTGTCCTTAGGGAGGTAGAGATGAAGAGAAGGAGAAGTTGAGATCGGGAAAAAGGGATCGAAGGAAATAGGAAGGAATCGGGAGAAATAAACTTAGGTTTAGAATTTATAGCTTAGGTTAATTAAACCTATTAACTCCTCAATAAAAGATAATCTAAATAGGCTTCCTCAAATCCTATTAAATCTGTCCCCATAAAATATCATAAAAATTCTATTTGAATCCAGAAAATTTCTAAAAATTCCTAAAAAAATCTATCAGGAAATTTCTTCATTAACCTGTGTTATTTTATTATTATTTTCATGACATATTTTACATTTCCTATCTACTCGCCTAGACCCAGTCCAGTAAACTAGAATACCTACCATATCAGTCACACAATCTCCAATCGAACGACAGCTCGCCTTACTAATTCGACATCCCAGTCGCCTGGACTCGATCTAGTCACTGGGTTTGAGGCGCCTGGACCTTGTCTAGTCACCTAGACCTTGTCCAATCACATGGAGACCTGCAACATAAAGTTAGCACAAGAAAAATGAATTTGCAGTAGTAACACTTTACGATCTTGACTTCTAAGTCCAACTCGAATCCTCCATCAAATCGACGCCTACCTTGTCCTTAACTGAGGACTCGGTCTCACCTCTCCATTTGAGAGCTTACCTACCAGTTGTCCAGTCATCCTGACCCCAATAGACATACCATGCTTGATGTCTAATCTGACCCACCAGGACTTCATGCCAGATGTCCAGTCTCCCTGACCAGCTAGGCTTCTTGTCAATTGTCCAATCCTCCTGACCCAATTGGTCTTCTGTTAGATGTCCAGTCTACTCGACCCATCTGGACTTCCTTTCTGGTGTCCAGTTCTCCTAATCTTTTAAGACTTTTTCCTAGAATCCAATCAACATGACCCACTAGGACTTTCCTATTATGCCTGAACACTTAATACATAAATCAGATCACATAGTAATTCCTAACTTCAAACCATGGTTCATAAATCAAAACACAGGAGTGGTGCTCTTTGCACCAACAATCTCCCCCTTTTTGATGTTTGAAAACATATCCGATTAAAGTTAGGAGAAATATATCATAATTAGAAATGATTTAAAGTTTATGCAATGCATTCTTCTTTTCAATTGTACCTTTATGCCTACTTTCACTCCCCCTTTGGCATACATCAAAACAACACAACGATGAAAATGTTAAAGTTCAACATCATTTAAAGAATAAAGTTCTTGAATGCAAAGTTTTGAAGGTATATGAGTGCTTGAAAATATGTTTACAAACCATCAAATAAGCTTAAACATTAATATTCAAAGGAGAGTAAAGTTATCAAAACATTTTAAGTAAAACTCATTTTTAAAAATTCATAATCAAAAAAATTAAATCTATAAATTTCAAAACTTTCTGTTGGTGCAGGGGCACCAGATAATCGAACCTGTGTTTTGATTATGGCAAAGACACAAAGTTAAGTTTACATTGTTATCTCATGAGATAAATCGAGTGTGCAGAAAAGTACTAAAGCTAGAGCTGAAGGCTAGCGACACTCGGAGGAAGCCGCGGTGGTCGGGCGACACTCGAGTGACTTCGAAGGGAGCCGAAGGAATCGAGTGGAAGGCCGGAAGTGAAAGCGACACAGTAAGAATCGAGGTAAGCTCGTGTGAGTGAGAGATGGTAAGGTTGTGTCCTCTGTACGGGGACGACCATAGGCAGCGATCCGACTAAGACTTCTTATGAAAGGTCTAGGTCGAGATCGGACAGTCGTATTTATCATTTTCCAAGCTAATCTTTCACTGCAGGGAAGTGGCTAGCGGCAATGATCGCTAGACATGGGGCAAGCGATCGATGCTCATCGATCGATGGGATGGAGGCATCCCGACCGATGGCGATTTAATCACTTACGCTAGGTCAAAACAGATAAGGTTTGACGCGGTCACTTCGCGATAAAATTTATACAACTTCATGATCTATTCCGAAATATGAGAAGACAAATTCACAGGCTAAAATCTATAAAAGGAGGGGTGGATTCCAACTCCAAACATCATCAAGTTTATTCATCAAGTGCTCCTACAACGCCAATGCTCCAACACTGTCATAACGCCGACGCGACAACAAGTTCAGATCTTCTTCGTCGATAGCAGCATCTAGTCATATATTTTGATATTGTATTCGTTATTTTTTCATAACGAGGTGAGGTAGGCTTGTTGCCTCATCCTTGTACATTCGGTTTTGTGATCGTTGTCTCCTACCTTCAATGAGGAGGAGACGTTATAGTGCTTTGCCCTCCGTACACGGTCTAGGATTGATAGGGCCTTGGAGTAGCAACCGTTGGGTTGTGAACCAAATAAAAATAAACTTGTCTTCTTATTTTTCCGCTGTGTCTACTCGTGTTTTAATGAACGTAAATGAACGAAAAGAAATTCTACGCTCGCTATTCACCCCCCCCTCTAGTGACGCTTCTCGATCCAACACTTTAACCATTTTGAAAAAAGAATTCTACCCCTTACCTTATGCTTTTCAAAGTAAATTCCAAGATAAGCTTTCAAATCATAGATTTGAAACTAAATGCATTAGTTTGAAAGCATAATTTCCTTGAAAAAACTCTCCCCCTTTAACAAAGCATTTTTTAAAAATCTATTCAAACCTACAAAATGCTTTGAAAACTATAATCTCCCCCTTCATTTTTTTTTGGAACTCCCCCTCAAGGAATATAAAAATTTTCAAAATTTTGAAACCCCCCTTTATGTTTCTTTAAAATTCATGCATACAAGTACTAAAAAAATAATATCCAAGCATGAATCCCTACTTTTGTTTAGATAATTAAAATAATATATTGAATATAAACACCTAAAAATTGTCCTTAAAATAAATGTCTAACTCTTGAAAAACTCGAATAATAATAGTTCATCATCATGTTTCGATAAGAGTTAGTCACCGAAGTAATCCATTTTGTCTTAAACCCCTTTCGATTCTTAGCGATGTACTGAATCTACATATATAATTTGGCATGCAGTCCTAGCATCTCACACCCATTTTCATGACTCAATACAAAATCAGTTATCATAGATGTTTGTGAGATGCAAAGGCTGTTGGGAGTATGGGGAATACAATCAAAGTCCCACATTGGTAAGACATGGAAAAGATCATGTGCTTATAAGAAAAAAGATATCTCCATTGGTATGAGGCCTTTTGGGTAAAGCCCAAAAATAAAAACCATGAGGGCTTGGGCCCAAAGTGGACAATATCATACCATTGTGGAGATATGTGGATCTTATAAGCACTAACAATTGGTATCAGAGCCATGGTCCATGTCAAGCCATGAACCTCGAACGAAGGAAGTTGAGCTCCCACGTCCGGATCAAGAGAACCAGACATCAGGAAGGAAGTCTAGTTGGGTCGGGGGGACCGAACAACTGGCAGGAAGTCCTGGTGGGTTGAAGATCGGACATCAAGCAGAGAAAATCCTTCGAGGAGGGATAGGCTTGAGGGGGGGCCCAATGTGGTCCTTCGTTTGAGGGGGGGATTGTTGGGAGTATGGGGAATACAATCAAAGTCCCACATTGGTAAGACATGGAAAAGATCATGTGCTTATAAGAAAAAAGATATCTCCATTGGTATGAGGCCTTTTGGGTAAAGCCCAAAAACAAAACCATGAGGGCTTGGGCCCAAAGTGGACAATATCATACCATTGTGGAGATATGTGGATCTTATATGCACCAACAAAGGCTTGACTAAATCTATAGTTTCATGAAATCAAAGTTTGACCTAGGCTAGCTCAATTTTTTAAATTTCTTAAAAAAGTAATACTTTTATTATCAAAAATAAATTTGAATGTGAAAGCAATAATAAAATCTATTCTACAAGACATAGACCTAAATTATAGAATAAAGATCGAATTAATATATCATAGATTACTAAGTTTTAAAATGTTAAATACATATCATAAATTCAAATACTAGAATCCTAATAAAATGAAGAAGGAGGTGGATGATGTAGATGTTGGTGCAATCGGCCCAGGTCATGATTGACCAGACTCGAGTTTGACTCGAGTGATGTTTTGATGTTTGACAAAGTAAGTTGACATTTATGTTTGACATTAATGTCTGTTGATGTTTTGGGGAGATTGTTTATACAATCAATCTGGGTTATGTTTAACTGGACTCGAGTTTGACTCGAGGGAGACTTTGATGGTTGACTAGGGTTGACCATGTGATTATGAAAAGTCCAAGTCATGGGTACTTGGCATGGAAAGTCCAAGTGGGACACTTGGCATTTGGGAAAGTCCAAGCATGGGTCTTGGCATGGAAAGTCCAACATGGGTTGGCAAGGGAAAGTCCAAGCTTGAGTCTTGGCATTTGAGAAGTCCAAGGGTTTTGGTATTGGCGGCGTAAAGTCCAAGCGGGAGTCTTGGCAGCATAAGTCCAATGGTTGGCGGCGTAAAGTCCAAGCGGAGTCTTGGCAGCGTAAGTCCAATGTGACTTGGCGGTGTAGACACTGTTAGCATGACATAGCCGATGGAAGCACTTGAAGGCTAGTGCGATGGATGAACAAGTCATGGATGACTTGGAGGGATCCGAGAGGCTTAAGGCTGATGGAGGTGGCTAGAAGGCTTAGGTCTAGGCTAAGGGTGGTCTAGCAAGTATGGGGACACCATACTTGGGCTAAAACCTCATGTTTCGTAAATCAACTAGGGTTTGACTGCGGGAATTGCCCTAGCAATCGACTGCCATAGATGAGCAGCTGACTGTTTAGATGAGCAGTTGACTGATCTTGTGATCAGACGACTGATGCTCGGATTTTGGGGCACAGAATGGAGTCTCACTCGACCGCTAGGATGAGCAGTCGAGTGATGCTTGACCAGTCGACTGATGCTCATGATCAGTCGACTGATGTCCTAGCCGTTGGATTTTTCCAGCGTGGATTACACCATTGTCTCACAGCAACAGTGTGATCAGTCGACTGATGGTCCCGAGAAGTCGACTGATCGACATTTTCTAGCACAGGTTGAAGCTATAAAAGGAGCTCATGATGGAAAAAAATGGATCCGATTTTTGAGAGCTTTAGGGGCGATTTGTTGCTGCAAATCAGGTCTCCAAGTGCTAATCAAACAACCAAGCATTCAAGCAATCAAAAACAAGTGTTGTAAAGTTTTTCTTTACTTGTCTTTCACATTAATTGTTGTAATTGTTTATTTTTGTTTCTTACTGTTGTAAGATAGCTTGTAAGGGGTTTCTCCACCTCCGACTTGTGTCTAGAAGGAGTGTTTATCATAGTGGTGTGTGATTGGCATCGCTAGGGTTCGTACGAACCCAATCTGTGGAGTAGGAACCGTTCGGTTCCGAACCATGTTAATTATTTGTGTTTGCGTGTTGTATATTTCGTTATCATTGTTATTTTTCTATTTCTGCTGCACTAACGAAATTGTAGAGACAAATGCAATGAATTCCATTATCGAATGAGCGTGACGCTATTCACCCCCCTCTAGCGGCCTCAAATATCCTACAATTGGTATCAGAGCCCAAGGATCTTCTAGGGATTAACCGCTGGGAGTTAAAAGGCTAGAGAGTGTTAGTGATATATGAGAGATGTCTTAAGGTAATCACCTTATGTTTGAACCATTTATATGATAAATGAAGATTCACTATTTGAGTATACATGTTTTAATGTATTTGATCAGATCTTAAACTCATTTACTAAATGTCCACGATACGATTCATAGCATGAAAGAATTTGTGATTGGATCACAACTAGTGAGTATCTCTACATGTGTAATTGTAATGTATCGAAATTATCCCTAGTCGATGAATTGATGGATTTGGACACCATCAATTCTGTCGAGACTAGCACGAGGTATACTCCTTGGTGTATCCAAGCAGCTGATTCTCACTAGCTGGAGACATTGTGATGTCCGGAGTTAATCGTGGATGCTAGTTATGGTAACTAGTTCATTGGAGTGACTAGCCATAAGACTTCATATGGTTCTCTGCATATATAGATATGTCAATGAAGTTCTTACTGCAGCTTAAGTGCGATGTTCCTTTGACTTGCGGTATTCAAGTCATCTTGATCATGAAGACTTATGCTTTGACATCTTAAGCAAGCATCTATGAGGAGATGTGGACCTGGGATGATTGGGTATAAGTCGAAGTGATCGAAGGTGTTTGAATAGCCTATAAAGGATTCACCACTCCTTGCGAGGAGATGTATATCCATGGCCTCTCGTCGGATTGTTACTAAAGTCTTTGGCCAAAGCATTACATGTTTAGAGTAAGGTACTCTTCGATACATGTGCAGTAACTAGATCTGTAGGACGAGGAAATGATACTTGGGCTAGGTGTGACGTAGTCAACCTAGTGGGGCCTGACACTATAGACCATGTCCTGAACTAAGTGGGTATAAGATGAGTGAAGGGAATGAGGCACGATTCATTCGAGTTGTTGAAGGGTTTCAGAAATAGTTCTGGATCAACCGTTGATCTTTTCGATTAATTGGGGATCATGATGTACTACTAGGTGCCACTCATGATCGTTCTATAATTAATGGTTAATTATAGACGGCCAACATAAACCGAGAACCTATTTGGTCACACGCACAACGAGCGTAATCCGAAGGATTTAAAATGAGCTTGGGAATGAGATTCTCAGACCGAGAGAAACTAGGTTTGGTTGGACCAAACATGGAGCGAGCATGAAATCGTTTCAGTCGCAATGGAAGCGTGGTTGGGCCGTGTCTTATGAATACATGATGGATGAAGCAAATTGGTTTGGTTCTAATCCAATGGATGAGAATAAACCAAAGGATTTGGTTTGTTTTAAACGAATGAACCAAAGTTGGTTCGGTTTGTTTTAATTTAAAATAAACCATCATGGTTTGGTTTATTTTAACTTAAATTAATTGAGTGGGTTAACGGGCTTTCGGTTATGATCCGATATCCATTAAGAGAATTTGTTCTCTATAAAATAGGGCTTAAGGGTTTTTGTTAAGCCCTAATCTAGTAGTTGCCGCCCAACCCCCTCTCCTCTCCAAGTCTTGTCGGTGCCAAACCTCTTGCCGCCGCCCAGCTCCCTTGCCGGCATCCAAAAGGTGTTGTCCTTCCCTCTTGCCGGCGTTGAGCTGCTGCCGGAGGAGCTCCGGTGATCACCTTTTGGTCCGGTGACAAGGTGAGCCTCAACCTTCCTAATTTGGCCGGCCCCTATTCCTCCACCAAAGCTGTCCAGTTTTCTGGACAGCTTGTTTGCTTCTCGTCGGAGCGTCGTTTGGATGACGTTTGGAGCTCCGACAGCGGTAGCCTTGCCGGGGATTCGATCTCCGGTAATCCTCATAGGTGGAGGACGAAGGATTCGTCAAATGGTTGACGAATACCTCTCCGGAGAAGCGAGTTTTTGTGGACTCATTTTGGATCCGAATTTTGATTCGGATCGTGATCTTCTCTCGATCACATCGTCTTCAACACGAGGCTAGTAACCCGTACGAAGACGAGGCTCGTGACTTTGTGAAGTCATCCCGAAGATACTCGACGTGGATACGGATAGAGACGATTCTAGCGAGAATCGTTCCGGTTGATGTCTTTCCCGCTACACGTGATACGTCAGGTATACGTAGTATAAATTTCCTTTTATTGCAAAATTTGAAATTGCGGTTATGTCTACACATGTTGTACTATGCATGTGTGTGATGTGTGTGTTGTAATAAATTATATTTATTATTTTATTCCTTCAGTTGTGCACATGTTTACGAAACATGTTCGAACACACACTCGCCGCGGTGCCGGAAACCCAACAATGGTATCAGAGCCTAGGTTGTGTTTCGACATAATCGTAAAATTGTTTTGCGATAATCATAATGATATTTCTGGAAATTTTTTACTTTTGGAAAGTTAGAAGTATTTATGGAAATTTTTAGTTTTGGAAAGTCTAGAAGTATTTATGGAAATCTTCTACTTTTGGAAAGTTGGAAGTATTTATGGAAATTGATATTTTCCATAAATAAAATTTTTTGATTAGATTTTAGAAATTTGTTTCCTAATTTAATCATGATTTGATTTGGGAAATCAAATCTTAAAATATTTTATTTCCATAAGTAGTTTTGATTATTTAGGAAATTGGTTACCTAAATTGACTTTCCTTAATCAACTATTTCCACAAATAAAATATGTGATTAGATTTGGAAATTTATTTCCTAATTTAATCATGATTTGATTTGGAGAATCAAATCTTAAACATATTTTATTTCCATAAATAGTTATGACATATAAGAAAATTTTATACATGACATAATTGTATGCCATGTAATTGCATTAGCTGCATATCATTATGCCATGTGTGTCCTGACATGTAGATGTATGTCATGTATGTCATGCCATGTAGATAATAGTTATTTGCATGCAAAGAGGATGAGACATAAAAACCCTAACTCAATATTAAAGCCTACACCTTCCATTAATATGGTTAGAACCAGAGTTCCATTTCTTGTTCGGGTTGTTGGACTCTCTCCAAGCCCGGCTCGAACCCGAACATGTTCAAACCATGGAATAGTTTAATACTAATATGGTAAGAGTCAGAGGTCAATCGTTATCTTTGGTTGTTGACCTCTCTCCAAGCCGGGCTAATTGGTTGAATGCACTCTAACCATATTAAAACTATTTCTCGATTAATGGGTTGGCTTTAACCTAGAGCATTGGCTTGTTGGACTCTCCCCAAGGTCGATGTAAAATGAGGTGAAGTTGGGTGCTATGCATATGATGCATACTTGTTAATGTGTTAACAACCCGATGTATGTGTGAACATTTAATTAGTTGATAGCACATTGTGATAGTTGCATATTCGTGATATGCAATCGGTATAGTTGATACCTACCATCGTAGTTATGAATGACTTGTTGGACTCTCTCTAAGGTTTTTCATATCTATGATGGATATTATCCCATTCGGAGATGGACCTACCATCTCCTGAAGTGATTTTGAGGTTTTTGAAATTCGAAAAATGAATGGGATTTATGAATGTATATTGATGCATTTTAAAATCATTTTCTCATATATGCTCGTTTTGTATTTCTAGGTTAATCGATTGATCATGACGTCTTTGAATTTGTGCACTATTTTGGATTCAAACAAATTGACTGGGCCTAACTTCCTGGACTGGCTCAGAAACCTGAGAATTGTTCTCAAGGTGGAAAAACTAGCATATGTCTTTGAAGAGCCTCTTCTTAACCGTCCTAGGAACGATGCAACTCCAGACCAAATGTTGATCTATCAGAAGTATGTGGCAGATTTTGAGCTAGCGAGTTGCATCGTGCTAGCTGCGATGGTACCTGAGCTGCAAAACCAGCTTGAGCATATGGATGCTAATACCATGGTCTTCCATCTTCATGAGTTGTTTGATGAGCAAGCGAGATCCGAAATGTTCAAAGTCTCCAGGCTCCTCTTCACCACGAAGATGCAAGAAGGTTCGTCTGTAGTACAGTTTATGCTAAAGATGAACGGTTACATCGAGCGGCTAGCCACCCTCGGGTTTGTGATGGATCATGAATTAAGTATTGACTTAATTCTGCATTGTTTGCCCAAGAGTTTCTCACAATTTGTGATGAACTATCAGATGAACAAATTAGAATCCACTATTCCTGAGCTCCTCAATATGCTGAAGACTGTGGAGCCTTCTGTGAAGCATGAGGAGAAGGCGATTCTGTTAGTTGATTCCTCAAAGAAAGGTTCTAAGAGGAAGGCAAAGGAACAGAAGAAAGGGAAGAAGGGCACTTGCCATCATTGTGGCAAGGAAGGCCACTGGCGAAGAAACTACAAGATTTATCTTGAGTCCATGAAGAAGAAGAAGGCATTCGATGCCCCATCCTCTTCAGGTATCTTCGTTATTGATTGTCATTATATTTCCTTAGACACTTGGGTATTGGATACTGGGTGTGGCTCACATATATGTAATGACATACAGGGGCTAAGGAATAGAAGAAGACTCGTCAGAGGGGAGTCAAATTTGCGAGTTGGCAATGGAGCAAAGGTTGTTGCGGTCATCATCGGAACTTATTTGTTGAAGCTCCCTAGTGGACTAGTCTTGGAACTGAACAATTGCTATTGTGTTCCTTCTCTAATAAAGAACATTGTTTCTATTTCCTGTTTAAATAGAAATGGTTACCATTTGACGTTTAGTAACAATTGTTGTTATATAACTTTGAATGACGTACTTTATGGAACTGGAACTTTGAGCAATGACATTTATACGTTAGACGTATCCAGTGACATTTTCAATATTGAAGCGAGCAACATGCGTGCTCAAAAGGATAATCAATTAGACTCCTACATGTGGCATTATCGTCTTGGCCATGTAAGCAAGAAATGCATGTCCGAATTACACCGATGTGGAATTCTGGAATCGTTTGAATTGGATTCATACGATACATGCGAATCATGCTCAAAAGGCAAGATGACTAAGTTACCTTTTACAGGAAAAGGTGAACGAGTGGGAGAGTTACTAAGTCTAATACATACTGATGTATGTGGACCTATGTCAACTCATGCTTTAGGAGGTTATAGCTACTTCATTACCTTCACCGATGATCACTCACAGTTTGGGTATGTGTTCTTGATGAAATACAAGTCTGAAGCCTTTGAAAGGTTCAAAGAATTCAGAAATGAAGTAGAGAAACAACATGAAAAGAGTATTAAAATACTTCGATCAGATCGAGGTGGTGAATTCTTAAGTCAAGAGTTTCTTGATTATCTAAGAGACAATGGTATATTGTCTCAATAGACCCCGCCATATACACCACAGCATAATGGTGTATCTGAGAGGCATAACCGGACCTTGTTGGACATGGTCAGGTCAATGATGAATCATGCGAATCTTCCCAAGTCCTTTTGGGGTTATGCACTTCAGACAGCTATTTACTTGTTAAACAGAATGCCAACAAAGGTAGTCTCTACTACTCCATATGAGATATGGAATAGTAAGAAACCTCATGTATCTTACTTGAAGATATGGGGTTGTCCTGCTTATGTGAAGCGGACTGTATCAGACAAATTGGATACTAAGTCTAATAAATGTCTATTTATTGGATACTCTAAGGAAACAAGGGGTTACCAATTCTATCATCCTGTGGAACAAAAGGTGTTTGTTTCAAGGCATACTGTGTTTCTAGAGAAAGAGTTTCTCTTGCAAGAAAACAGTGGGAGTGTCGTCGAGCTTGAGGAGGCTCGAGAGACTCAAATAGAAATTGATGAGATACCTGGTGAAGCACAACAGTCGATAACCCATAGTGATGAGCAATCGGTTGGACCTATTGAAACACCACATCTTCGTAGATCTGGTAGAACACGCAACATTCCTGAGAGATATGGATTTCTCGTAAGTGAATCGAACGATGTGTTACTCATTGATGATGAAGAGCCTACCAGTTATGAAGAAGTGCTGACAAGTTCAGAAAGGGATAAGTGGCTTGATGTCATGAAGTCGGAAATGGATTCCATGTATGAAAACCAAGTTTGGAACTTGGTTGACCCACCTGAAGGCATCAAGCCTATAGGGTGCAACTGGGTTTTCAAGAAGAAAAGCGACATGGATGGTAATGTGATTACCTATAAGGCTAGATTAGTGGCGAAAGGATATCGTCAAAAATTAGGTGTTGATTATGACGAAACCTATTCACCTGTAGCTATGCTTAAATCCATTCGGATGCTCCTGGCCATAGCGGCTCATTATGATTATGAGATATGGCAGATGGATGTGAAAACATCTTTCCTTAATGGAAACCTGCTCGAGGACATGTATATGATACGACCTGAGGGTTTCACATCGGTTGATAAAACCATGGTATGCAAATTGTGACGGTCCATATATGGATTGAAGCAAGCATCCAGGAGCTAGAATATCCATTTTGATGAGACAATCAAAAAGTTTGATTTCTCACAAAATCCAGATGAACCTTGTGTGTACAAGAAGGTTAGTGGGAGTGCAGTCGTGTTCCTAGTATTGTATGTCGATGACATATTACTTATAGAAGATGATGTTTCAGTCTAACAGTCAGTTAAGATTTGGTTATCCAAGACATTCTCCATGAAAGACCTGGGAGAAGCAACCTACATCCTCGGGATTAAGATCTATAGAGATAGATCAAAACAGCTACTTGGTCTTTCGCAGTCTACATATCTAGGCCGAGTGCTAAAGAGGTTTAGCATGTCGGAATCCAAGAAAGGTTTCCTACCCATCAGGCATCGGATACACCTTTCGAAGTCTATGTGTCCACGCACAGAAGATGAGAGGATTTGCATGAATAAGATTCCCTATGCATCCGCAAAAGGATCTATCATGTATACTATGTTATGTACGAGGCTCGATGTATAGTATGCTTTGAGTGTCACGAGCAGATACTAGTCTGATCCAAGAATGGATCATTGAGTGACATTTAAGTCGATCCTTAAATACTTAAGAAGAACTAAGGATGCATTCCTAATATATGGAGAAGGATACATGGTGATATGTGGGTATACGGATGCCAGCTCCAGACAGACAAGGATGATTCAATGTCTCAGTCTGGGTATGTATTCACCTAGAATGGAAGCGCAATAAGTTGGAAAGGTTCCAAGCTTGACACTATAGCGGATTCTGCCACTAAAACAGAATACATTGCAGCTTTGGAAGCAGCAAAGGAAGCGGTTTGGATCAAGAAGTTCATCTCTGAACTTGATGTGGTCTCATCAATGATGCAAACATGTGCTTCATCACTATCATCTGATCAGAGAGATCATTAGTAGGAAGGAAATACAAATCGAGAAAATCCCCACTGAAAGGAACTTAGCGGATCCTTTGACTAAGGCATTACCTCAAAGTAAGTTTGAGGGTCATGTTAGAGCTTATGGTATTAGATACCGTAGCGATTGGCATTAGGCCAAGTGGGAGTTTGTTAGTGATATATGAGAGATGTCCTAAGGCAATCGCCTTATGTTTGAACCATTTATATGATAAATGAAGATTCACTATTTGAGTATACATGTTTTAATGTATTTGATTAGATCTTAAACTCATTTACTGAATGTCCATGATACGATTCACAGCATGAAAGAATTTGTGATTGGATCACAACTAGTGAGTATCTCTACATGTGTAATTGTGATGTATCGAAATTATCCCTAGTTGATGAATTGATGGATTTGGACATCATCAATTCTGTCGAGACTAGCACGAGGTATACTCCTTGGTGTATCCAAGCAGCTGATTCTCACTAGCTGGAGACATTGTGATGTCCGGAGTTAATCGTGGATGCTAGTTATGGTAACTAGTTCATTGGAGTGACCAGCCGTAAGACTTCATAAGGTTCTCTGCATATATAGATATGTCAATGAACTTCTTACTGCAGCTTAAGTGCGATGTTCCTTTGACTTGTGGTATTCAAGTCATCTTGATCATGAAGACTTAAGCTTTGACATCTTAAGCAAGCATCTCTGAGGAGATGTGGACCCGGGATGATTGGGTATAAGTCAAAGTGATCGAAGGTGTTTGAATAGCCTATAAAGGATTCACCACTCCTTGCGAGGAGATGTATACCCTTGGCCTCTCGTCGGATTGTTACTAAAGTCTTTTGCCAAAGCATTACATGTTTAGAGTAAGGTACTCTTCGATACATGTGCAGTAACTAGAATCCGTAGGATGAGGAAATGATACTTAGGCTAGGTGTGACATAGTCAACCTAGTGGGACTGACACTATAGACCATGTCCTGAACTAAGTGGGTATAAGATAAGTGAAGGGAATGGGGCACGATTCATTCGAGCTGCTGAAGGGTTTCAGAAATTGTTCTGGATCAACCGTTGATCTTTTCGGTTAATTGGGGATCATGATGTACTACTAGGTGCCACTCATGATCGTTCTATAATTAATGGTTAATTATAGACGACCAACATAAACCGAGAACCTATTTGGTCACACGCACAACGAGCGTAATCCGAAGGATTTAAAATGAGCTTGAGAATGAGATTCTCAGACCGAGAGAAACTAGGTTTGGTTGGACCAAACATGGAGCGAACATGAAATCGTTTCAGTCGCAATGGAAGCGTGGATGGGTCGTGTCTTATGAAGACATGATGGATGAACCAAATTGGTTTGGTTCTAATCCAATGGAGGAGAATAAACCAAAGGGTTTGGTTTGTTTTAAACGAATTAACCAAAGTTGGTTCGGTTCGTTTTAACTTAAAATAAACCATCATGGTTTGGTTTATTTTAACTTAAATTAATGGAGCGGGTTAACGGGCTTTTAGTTATGATCCGATAACCATTAAGATAATTTGTTCTCTATAAAATAGGGCTTAAGGGTTTTTGTTAAGCCCTAATCTAGTAGTTGCCGCCCAACCCCCTCTCCTCTCCAAGTCTTGTCGGCGCCAACCGTCTTGCCACCACCTAGCTCCCTTGCCGGCATCCAGAAGGTGTTGTCCTTCCCTCTTGCCGGCGTCGAGCTGCTGCCGGAGGAGCTCCGGTGATCTCCTTTGGGTCCGGCGACAAGGTGAGCCTCAACCTTCCTTATTTGGTCGGCCCCTATTCCTCCACCAAAGCTGTCCAGTTTTCTGGACAGCTTGTTTCCTTCTCGTCGGAGCATCGTTTGGACGATGTTTGGAGCTCCGACAGTGGTAGCCTTGCCGGGGATTCAATCTCCGGTAATCCTCATAGGTGGAGGACGAAGGATTCGTCAAATGGTTGACGAATACCTCTCCGGAGAAGCGAGTTTTTGAGGACTCATTTTGGATCCGAATTTTGATTCGGATCGTGATCTTCTCTCGATCACATCGTCTTCAACACGAGGCTAGTAACCCGTACGAAGATGAGGCTCGTGACTTTGTGAAGTCATCCCGAAGATACTCGACGTGGATACGGATAGAGACGATTCTAGTGAAAATCATTCCGGTTGATGTCTTTCCCGCTACACGTGATACGTCAGGTATACGTAGTATAAATTTCCTTTAATTCCAAAATTTGAAATTGTAGTTATGTCTACACATGTTGTACTATGCATGCGTGTGATGTGTGTGTTGTAATAAATTAGATTTATTATTTTATTCCTTCCGCTGTGCACATGTTTACGAAATATGTTCGAATACACTCGCCGCAGTGCCGGAAACCCAATAGAGGGAAGATGGAATTCCAAGACAAGCTTGGATGGGACATCAACACTCCACCGCCAAATGATCAAGAAGACTTTTCGGCATGGAGAACAAGAATGGAGACATTCTTGATGATGGATATAGAGGATTGGTTCATCCTCGTAGAAGGTTTTGAACCACCTCGGGCTGAAGGAGGGCCCCTTCCTCAGTTCCTTGTTAAGACAACCCGCGGACAGTTATGAGGAGCTACTAAGCCGTGCGGAACAATTTATCCATGAAGAAGAAGGATCAAGGGTGCAGAGAGCTGAACAGGTTGTCACAGTAGTCCCAACTGAAAGAGCTCGCCCCACTGCTCCTCAAGCGCCCCCTCGGCGGGAATATGTGCGACCTTTTCGACAGGAGGCTTCGAGGCCTCGTCCCATGCCGTAGGGTGTTCGCCCTGTGCCACCATTACAAATCATGGCCGCTGAAGTGCTTCCTTCTGCGAGGACTTGGAAGGAACGAGAGATAGAATTCTATGATCAATAGGGTCTGCTACAACGACCCTTAGGGTACTGGGGGATCCCACGTAAACCCCCCGCCCCATTCTTCTGTCAATATCATACGGAATATGGCCACACTAGTGGCCGATGTTTTAAGTTACAGGAGGAATTGGATCACCTCCACACCGCATATCCACAAATGCGGTTCCAGGCAGGAGGACCGGCACGGCGAGGCCCCCGACCCAATGTAACCCGTCCAGGGCCATATAATCAACCTCTTCAAGTCACCTTCCCCCAAACGTCGTCCCAGGAGGTTGTTTCTCAGGGAGGCCCATCTGGTGAGGGCCCTTCGTCCAATCTAGATAACACCCCCACACTGGGGGTTATCCATATTATAGCTAGAGGACCTACCGACGAGGACTCTAACCGGGCGAGGAAATCCTACGCCCGCCTCATGGAGAGTTTGGCCATCATCACCGACCAAACTATTCAAGTTGCACCGCCCGTTTCATTCGGGTCAGAAGATCTACGAGGCGTCCTTCTGCCACACACGGATGCCTTAGTTATTCGTATCTCCCTAGCCAATTATAAGGTGGCTAGGGTACTGGTCGACTCGGGAAGCTCCGTCAATATCCTCTTTCAGGAAGCTTTCGGACAGATGCAGCTGGGAAATGCCCAGCTAGAAGATGTGGCCACCCCCCTCTTTGGATTCGCAGGGCATGTGGTCTACCCTGCAAGGCAGATTTCATTGCCCCCGACTCTGGGTGTAAAACCCAGCCAAAAAACTAGTATAATCCCTTTCCTTATTGTGGACGCTCCGTCCACTTATAATTCTATTCTTGGACGCCCTTTCCTCACTATTTTTCAGGCGGTAGCTTCCCCGTATCACCAAAAGTTGAAATTTCCGGTGGGACAATTGGTGGGAGAAGTTCATGGAGAACAAAAGGCCTCCAGAAGCTGCTACGTACAAATGGTTCGGGATGATCAAAAGAAAGCCCGAACCGATGACCTCAAAAGCAAAGCTATTATCATTTTGGATGTCTGCGTCCTGGAGGAATCCCCACCTAAACTGGCAAAGGGGAGGAAGGAGAACTGGTGGAAATCACCCCAGGAAAGGCCACACGGATAGCACAACAGCTGGAAGCCAAGGAAGAGTTGGTGGCTTGTCTGAAGGAGAACGAGGACATCTTTGCGAGAGATGTGCATGATCTCACAGGGATCAACCCTCGAGTGGCTGAACACCATCTCAATATCACCAAAGGAGCTCGACCCGTCCAACAGAAGAGGCGACATTTTGGATCGGAAAAGGACAAAGTCATAGCCGAAGAAGTGGAAAAACTGCTAAAAACGGGTCATGTAAAGGAAATCCAGTTTCCCGAGTGGGTTTCCAATGTAGTCTTGGTCCCCAAGCCCGCAGGGCAGTGGAGGATGTGTATCGATTCCTATGATTTAAATAAAGCGTGCCCTAAAGACTGCTACCCCTTCCCTCGTATTGATCAATTGGTAGACTCTACTGTGGGATATGAAGTGGTGTCCCTAATGGATGCCTATCAAGGATATCATCAAATACCTTTGGCCAAAGAAGATCAAAAGAGGGTTAGCTTTGTGACTGTAGGAGGGTTATACGCTTACGTGGTAATGCCGTTCGGATTAAAGAACGCAGGGGCAACCTATCAGCGCCTCATGGACAAGATCTTTGTGGAGCAAAAAGGGAAAAATGTGGAAGTCTATGTGGACGATATATTAGTCAAATCGAAGACCACTCGGGATCTAGTCAAGGACTTAAATGAAACCTTAGCTACATTGAGACAGTTTAATATGAAGCTAAACCCTAACAAATGCTTGTTCGGGGTAAAAAGTGGCAAGTTCTTGGGGTACATAGTGACTGAGAAGGGGTTGCAAGCCAACCCTGAGAAGGTACAGACGTTATGCAACATGAAATCACCCGCTAATTTGCGAGAAACCCAAAAGTTGGTGGGCAGGATTGTTTCTTTATCCCGATTTATAGCTAGATCGGCGGACAAAGGGCTGCCTTTCTTCAAGATTTTGCATAAAGCTACTAAATTTCAGTGGGATGATCAATGCGAACAGGCTTTCTAGGAGTTGAAGAAATATTTGGCTAGACTCCCATTGCTAGCCAAACCAATAGCTAGAGAACCATTATGGATGTATTTGGCTGTCTCGGAGGGAGCTATTAGTGTAGGGATCTCTTATGCAAAATAGCATATGCGCAACAGAAAAATAGGATCCCTTCCAAGTGATCCTTGCGAAAGAAAACCTCATACAAAAATAAATTTCTCAAAACCTATCTTATAGGAGAATGTTACCTTTGTTGCGTGCCCTTTTAAATCCCGCTTCTCCTTGTGTTTATTGGATCTTTTAGCACGTTCAAATGTCCGTGCCTCTATATGTATCCACACGAGCAAGCTCTTGTCTCACAAAAGAAACTAGAAGAGCTCTCCTTTACTTCTTTCTAGAGAAGTCCCTAATGGAGAGGAAGGTAGGGAAAAAGAGAAAGCAAGAAGAAGACCACTCTTCTTGCTACACTCACAAAAGACACACAACCAAAGCCTCTCACCACCAAGCTCTCTCCAAGCCTCAAGCTTCCACTACTTGGCTGGCCACCCCATGGAGTGTTTTATAGGATTGGAAAAACCTTTCACCCCCTATCACATTCAATGCAATCAATTGCATTGAAAAATAATCAAACAAGGAGTTTTACACTCCTTGTTTAGCCAGCTACATGTGGAGGAAATCCAAAGGTCAAAACCCTTTGTCTCCTTCCACCTCATCAAGCTTAGGTGGCATGCTTATGTGGCATTCATGCATGTTGAATTAATCTTATTAATTCAATAAGCTTATGTTATTATATTGAATTAATCTCATTATTCAATAAGGTAACATATTGAATTAATCTTATTAAATCAATTTAGCTTAGGATATCATGATAACATATTTATTTAATCTTATTAAATTAATAAGCTTAGCATATTGAATTAATCTCATTAAATCAATAAGCTAAAATTCTCTTTAAGCTTAAAGCCCAAAAACCATTTTGTACTTAAGCTTATTCCCAAATTATTCTAGTCAAACTAGAATGCACTAATTCTTCTAATCATCATGCTCTTTGTGTGTGACCCTATAGGCTCTCATAACATTGGCAGTGGATCTAAACTCTTTTAGATACACAAGCAATGAGCGGCATCTAGCAATACATCATTGCTACCCAAGTTATGAAATAAGTCAAGATCCGACTAACCTTTCCGTGACTACTATAATGTATGACCGTGTCCTTCTATCCTTGATATCAGATTGACCAATGAGGCATAGACCGTGTCATCCTCGATCAATCTATGTGTTTCTTGATCCCTGAGTAAACTAACTCAAACAAATGAGCTCAATATCTCATATTGACTCATTCGAGCATGGCCATGCATTTTAGTAGTTCTACTCAATCAAGGGGCCCACAGATATCACTCCTGTTATATGGGAGGGATAGATCCCATCTACATCACTCACATCCCTCCGCATAATTTGTTATATACCCAGTAATCGCCTTTATGGTCCACCCTGTTACGGGTGACGTTTGACGATACCAA
This sequence comes from Wurfbainia villosa, assembly GCA_025175895.1. Taxonomy (NCBI): domain Eukaryota; kingdom Viridiplantae; phylum Streptophyta; class Magnoliopsida; order Zingiberales; family Zingiberaceae; genus Wurfbainia; species Wurfbainia villosa. Next base: position 6,791,326 of record JAKLTH010000147.1, read on the forward strand.
AGTACATAACTCCTTATGTAGGGAACCGTAGTGACTTCAGGTTTGAGGACTATTCATACCAATAGTCACATGAGAAAGTTTATGACACTCATATGACGATCCATGAAACTTTCTCATGGCGGGTCAGTTCAGTATATATTCTCTAATATATACCCATGTGTCAACTTGATATCATATATCCATGACTTGTGAGATCAAGTCATCAATTGACCTACATGCTAGTCTTTATGTATTAATATTGCCCTTGCATATTAATACTTGACTAGGAACATTTAGGAAAGTGTTCTCTACATCCTCTCATAATCAATTCTGCCAATTGATGTGTTGTAGATAAGAACCTACTTTTCTAGGGCATTATTATATATTTAATTTAGATGGCACAAGCATGACGTAAATATATAAAAACCAATCCTTTGCCTTTATAGAATATGATACAAAATGTTCCCAATTCAACCATCACATGATTGGTTCTAGGGCTATAACTAACAATTAGTTCGGTTTTATTGAAACAAGAAGGCTCTCACCAGCAACCTATTTATTATACCAGCCACATTCTGAAGGGGGCTGAATTCCGTTATACCGAGTTAGAGAAGCTGGCATATATCCTAGTGTTAGCGCCGCAATGAGGTCGTTTTTTGGCTCATCCATCATCGTTTTAACTCACAGAATTGGAAGGTCGTCACCAAGCCCAATTTCTCCGGAAGATTGGCCAAATGGGTGGTAGAACTAGCGAGTATGATATTCACTACCAATCGAGCAGTTATCAAGGCCCAAGACGCTGATTTTTAGCAGAGTACCTTGAGGCTCGGAAGATGGATCGACAATGAAGATGAGGATCGGGATGCGAATATATTCGAGAGTTCTTCAGATCTACAGTGGCGTCGGTGTTCTATTAATTTCCACGATGGTGAAGAAACTTCGCCTAGCGTCGCACAGGATATCCCGCATCAAATAATGAAGCGAATATGAAGCCATTCTAGCGGGATTGCGCAGTCGCCAGCATGAGGCTTCTTCAATTGTAATCCATTCGATTCTAGTTGGTAATATCACACTTGAGGTTCTTCGCGGTTCGGGAGGAAAGGTTGCATAGGTACTTGAAGGCTTTTAAAGAAAAAGCTCATTCCGTCAAGTCCTCTTAAAGCAAATCGCGAGAATAACGCGGCGATGAATGGCTCGGATGGCGGTGCTATGGAAGGAGTGAAGTCGGAAACGATCCATGCGAAATCAATACTTCCTTCGCAGTATGCAATGTGGAGGAAGATGCACCCGAATCAAGCCTAATTCCTGATTGGAGGACTGACATCATATCTTATTTACAGCATGGGAAGGTCCCTGAAGAAAAAGCAGCGACATCCATTTTAATGAGCTGAGCAAACTGGTTTACCCTTCTAAATGGGGACTTATACAAGACTTCTTTTGGACGACCCTTATTGAAGTGCTTGGGAAGTGAGGATGCGGAATGGGTACTCCGAGAGATTCATGAAGGTTGCTGTAGCAATCATTTAGGAGGAAGAGTTTAAGCAAGGAAGACCTTATTAGCAGGATATTTTTGGCCTACTCTCAAAGATGTCGCTTATAGTAAAGCTGCATTGCTTATCGCATAGCAACCGTTCGAGCGCTGGTGAGTTAATAAAGTAAAGTCTCTTCATGTCCTTTTGATCAATGGGGAATGAATATAGTGGGTCCGATGCCAGTGGCACCTTTACAGAAGAAGTTTTTGTTGGTGGCTGTAGATTAATTTTCCAAATGGGTGGAGGCAGAGCCCCTAGCCAAAATTACTGAGAATGCTGTGATACAATTACAATGGAGAAATATTATTTGTCGATATGGTATTCCTCAGAAAATAGTCAGTGACAACGGACGACAGTTCCAAGGGAAAAAGATCCAAGAGTGGTGCCAAAGTCTCAACATTGAGCTTTCACTTGAGCTCACCCTCGGGCTAGCGGAAGTGTGACTACAAATTCTCGTTCAAGGATTAAAGACCAAATTGGGGCTCAAAGGGGAAATTGGGTAGAAGAATTGCCAGAGTCTGTGGGCCTGCGAACAACACTTCAAGAGACGAAACTCCCTTGGTTTAGTTCACATGCGAAACTATTATTCCGATCGAAGTTCTATTAAATAGCGCTCGAATAAAGGCATATGAACCAAATCAGAACCAACTTATCCGAAGCGTTGAATTGGATTTGGTGGAAGAAAAGTGGGAGATGGCATGGAGGCGGGCTGAATTTTACATGCAAAGAGTGCAGCAAGCCTTTAATAAGAAAGTGATGCCTCGAAGATTTCAAGAAGGGGATTGGGTTTTGCGTAAAGTTAATCCCGCTGGAGACCCGGGAAAGCTAGCTCCGAATTGGGAAGGACCCTATGAAGTAACGTGCCACGTAGCGGGGTCCGCATATTATCTGAAAGATGACCAAGGCAAAGAACTTCCGCGACCCTGGAATGCCATTCATTTAAATCTTTTTCACACTGTATGAGAAGTCGGGAATAGAAGTTGAAGAATTATGAGACTCCGAAGGGGTGTACTTATTGACTTGGTTGCATTAATTAGACGCAAAGTACCCTTCGAATTTCATTAATAAGTCATTTGTCAGTGCAATGCGGTACTGATTGATAAATCCTGATAAAGAGAAAGAAAATGGAAAGGAAACTTCTGTTTCAAAATAATATATCGAATTACAGCTTAAAACGGTCGGGAGGATAACAGCGGAAGCCAACCTCCCAATTTAAAGAGAATGAAGGATAAGTTGGAGGAGGTAATCCTTGATCAGCATATTGTCGAACCGCTTCATTCAATCCGTCCTGATAAGTAGCACGCAACAAAATGACGAGCCGCTCCTGGTGGTTCGGCAATATGCTGATCAAGGAGCCCTAACCGTCCGAACTGCTAGGAGCGACTCATCATTTTGTTGCGTGCTACTTGTTAGGACGGATTTAATGAAGCAGTTCAGCAATATGCTGATCAAGGATTACTTCCTCCAACTTATCCTTCATTCTCTTTAAATTGGGAGGCTGGCTTCCGCCGTTATCCTCCCGACCGTTTTAAGCTGTAATTCGATATATTATTTTGAAACGGGAGTTTCCTTTCCATTTTCTTTCTCTTTTTCAGGATTTATCAATCAGTACCGCATTGCACTGACAAATGACTTATTAATGAAATTCGAAGGTTAATTTGTGTCTAATTAATGCAACCAAGTCAATAAGTACACCCCTTCGGAGTCTCATAATTCTTCTTCTTCTATTCCCGACTTCTCATACAGTGTGAAAAAGCTTTAAATGAATGGCATTCGTGGTCGCAGGTTCTTTGCCGTCATCTTTCGATAATACGGACCACGGCCAAGCATTTCATAGGGTCCTTCCCAATTCGGAGCTAGCTTTCCCGGCTCTCCAGCGGGATTAACTTTATGCAAAACCCAATCCCCTTCTTGAAATCTTCGAGGCATCACTTTCTTATTAAAGGCTCGCTGCACTCTTTGCTTGTAAAATTCAGCCCGCCTCCGTGCAATCTCCCGCTTTTCTTCCACCAAATCCAATTCAACGCTTCGGATAAGTTGGTTCTGATTTGGTTTGTATGCCTTTATTGGAGCGCTATTTAATAGAACTTCGACCGGAATAACAGCTTCCGTCCCGTACACTAAATCAAGGAGTTTCGTGTCGCCTTGGGTGTTGTTCGGTAGGCCCACAGGACTCCTGGCAATTCTTCTACCCAATTTCCCCTTTGAGCCCCTAATTTGGTCTTTAATCCTTGAACGAGAATTCTGTTAGTCACCTCCACTTGTCCGTTAGCCTGAGGGTGAGCTACTGAAGTGAAAGCCTGCTGGATGTTGAGACTTTGGCACCACTCTTGGATCTTTTTCCCTTGGAACTGTCGTCTGTTTTCACTGACTATTTTCCGAGGAATACCATATCGACAAACAATATTTCCCATAAGAATCAGATTACAAAGATTCTCGCATTTTGGCTAGGGCTCGCCTTCCACCCATTTGGAAAATTAATCTACCACCAACAAAACTTCTTCAGAAGGTGCCACTGCATCGAACCAACTATATCCATTCCTATTGATCAAAAGGACATGAAGAGACCACGACTTTCATTAACTCAGCCGGCCATTCAGAACGATTTCTATACTTCTGACAAGCAATGCAGGCTTACACTATGCGAGCAGCATCTTGCTGGAGAGTAGGCCAAAAATATCCTGCTAATAAGGCCTTCCTTGCTAAAGCTCTTCCTCCTAAATAATTGATGCAGCAACCTTCATGAATCTCTCGGAGTACTCATTCCGCGTCCTCACTTCCCAAGCACTTCAATAAGGGTCGTCCGAAAAAAGTCTTGTATAAGTCCCCATTTAGAAGGGTAAACCATTTTGCTCGGCTCATTAAAATGGATGCCGCTGCTTTTTCTTCAGGGACCTTCCCATGTTGTAAATAAGATATGATGTCAGTCCTCCAATCAGGAATTAGGCTTGATTCGGGTGCATCTTCCTCCATGTTGCATACTACGAAGGAAGTATGGATCGTTTCCCGGGACTTCACTCCTTCCATAGCACTGGCCATCCGAGCCAATTCATCTGCCTTCCCATTATTCTCCCGCGGGATTTGCTTTAAGAGGACTTGACGGAATTGAGCTTTTCCTTTTTCAAAAGCCTTCAAGTACCTATGCAGCCTTTCCTCCCGAACCGCGAAAGAACCTTAAAGTTGTGATATTACCAACTGGGAATCCGAATGGATTACAATTGAAGAAGCCCCTACTGCTTTAGCAGCCTGCAATCCAGCTAGAATGGCTTCATATTCCGCTTCATTATTGGATGCCCGATATCCCAGGCGAACGACTAGGCGAGTTTCTTCACCATCAGGGGAAATTAATAGAACACCGACGTCGCTACCTGTAGATCCTGAAGAACCATCTACGAATATATTCCATGCATCTGATCCCTCATCTTTCGCTGCCGATCGATCTTTCGAGGCGCAAGGTACCTCTGCCAAAAAATCAACGAGTGCTTGGGCCTTGATAACCATTCGGGGTTGGTAGTGAATTTCATACTCGCTTAGTTCTACCACCAATTTGGCCAATCTTTCGGAGAAATTGGACTTAGTGACGACCTTGCCCAATTTTCTGTGAGTTAAAACGGTGATGGGATGAGCCAAAAAGTACGGCCTAAATTTGCGGGCGGTTAACACTAGGATATATGCCAGCTTCTCTAACTCGGTATAACGGAATTCAGCCCCCTTCAAAATGTGGATGGTATAATAAATAGGCTGCTGGTGAGAGCCTTCTTGTTTCAATAAAACCGAACTAATAGCTCCCTCCGAGACAGCCAAATACATCCATAATGGTGTTGGATCGAAGCGGATCGCTAGAGGGGGGGGGTGAATAGCGATAGAAACTTTTCTTTGAATTCGTTCGGTAAATCACGAGTAGACACAGCGGAAGATAAATCTAAAATAGAAGAGACAATGGGTTTTTTACTTGGTTCGTAGCCGAAGGCTACTACTCCAAGGCCCTAGTGGTCCTTGACCACGCACGGAGGGAAAAACACTAAACGAACTCCTTCTCATTGGAGATAGGAGTTAAACGAATACAAAAACTCAAGAAAGACTCAAGGTAGAGGGACACTCCCCCTCTCCTTGATATGATTTAAAGCTCGAAATGAGAACAACTTATATAAATTAAAGATTATACCGACGACTTTTAAAGACTTGAATCTTGGAGCTTGAGTCATCGTCTCGGCAGCGCTTCGTCGTAGGGATGTCGGAGACTCGTAGCGTATCAGAAGCACTTGGAAGCTTTTTAATTGATGAAAAACCCTAGGACAAGCCCTCCTTTTATAGCCTTTAAGCCCCTCATCGAATGGGTCTTCAACCAATAGGAATTGGGCACAAAACCTCCTTGAAAAATCGTGATAGAGCTTGACTTCTCGAGGTTGATCCTTGACCATCAGTCGACTGATGGTCATCATCAGTCGACTGATGGTAGCATCAGTCGAGTGCTGACCTCCGACAGTCGACTGATTTGTTGGAATATTTGGAACGGCTAGAGAGGGGGTGAATAGCGTTTCGCCCGTTCGTGAATAGAATTCGATCTCGTTCGTGTCTACAATTTCGTTAGCGCAGTGGAATATAGATAATGAAAGCAATAACGAAATATACAATCACACACGAACACGATGATTTAACGTGGTTCGGAACCGCACGGTTCCTACTCCACGGATCGAGCTCTAAAGAGCCCTAGTGATGCACACGCACTCACTAATCACTAATAACTCCTTCTCGGAACAATCCGGAGGCGGAGAAACCTCGTACAAGGATTACACTAAGTAATACACAAGATACAAGCAAATACAAATAAGAAATACAATGCAAGTAAAGGAAAAACAACTTTACAAGAGCTTTGGATTGCTTGATCTTTGATTCCCTTGAACTAGCTTTGAAGGACTGGAAAGCACCAACTTCCCCCTTCAATTTCGCCCAAGAAAATCGCTGTAAAAACCCTCCTTCCGAGCTGCCTTTATAACCTGAGTCGGGCTGGATTTCCGCCTATCAGTCGACTGCCATAAGTCACCAGTCGTGATCGATGCCATCGTTGTCGCGGAGACAACGGATCGATCCACCTGGAAAAACTCTAACGGATCTCTTGGCGATCGCCAACATTGGCCGATCGCCACCGCGTAGTCGACTACCCAATCGGCCACAGAGCATTCTCGTGCTCACGGCCGAACTAGCGATCATGACCGTCAGAGACATCGCCTCGATCGCTCCCATGAGCAGCCGATCGCCAGAGCAGCCTAAACGGCAAATAACTCGTCGAACTCAAGTCGACTACGGCGAATCCGCCATAATGCCGCCGATCGCCAACCTCAAAGATAAGGTTTTAACCCAAGTATGGTGCCCCCATACTTGCTAGACCACCCTTAGCCTAGACCTAAGCCTTCTAGCCACCTCCATCAGCCTCACGCCTCTCGGATCCCTCCAAGTCATCCATGACTTGTTCATCCATCGCGCTAGCCTCCAGGTACTTCCCTTGGCTATGTCATGCTAACGGTGTCTACACCGCCAAGGCACATTGGACTTACGCCGCCAAGACTCCGCTTGGACTTTACGCTGCCAATATCAATCCCCTTGGACTTCCCAAATGCCAAGACTCAAGCTTGGTCTTTCCCTTGCCAACCCATGTTGGACTTTCCATGCCAAGACCCATGCTTGGACTTTCCATTTGCCAAGACCCATGCTTGGACTTCTCATTTACCAAGACCCATGCTTGGACTTCTAATGCCAAGTACTCAAGACTTGGACTTTCCCAAATGCCAAGTACCCATGACTTGGACTTTCCATGCGCCAAGTGTCCCACTTGGACTTTTCATGCCAAGTACTCAAGACTTGGACTTTACCAAATGCCAAGTGTCCCACTTGGACTTTCCATGCCAAGTACCCATGACTTAGACTTTACCTTGCCAAGACACATGCTTGAACTTTCCCATAATCACATGGTCAACCCCAGTCAACCATCAAGGTCTTCCTCGAGTCAAACTCGAGTCTGGTCAAACATGACCCGAGTCGATTGCTCCAACAATCTCCCCAACATATTAACTGACATTAATGTCAAACATCAATGCCAAACCACTTTGTCAAATCCCTTTGTCAAACATCAAAACATCACTCGAGTCAAACTCGAGTCTGGTCAATCGTGACCTGGGCCGATTGCACCAACAATCTCCCCCTTTTTGATGTTTGACAAAAACCAAACAAATCATCTGAGTTAGACCACTAACTCAAATCCCTTACCAATTATCCCAAATTGGTAAACACTCTCCAAATGTTCTCCCCCAAACATTCTCCCCCTTTTTGACTAACATCAAAAAGGTTTTCTCTCCAAGGAGGTCAATGTCTCATATCCCAATGAGATCTTACAATCTCCCCCTTGATCCAAAAATAAATACCTAGGATGTCTACCATCTTCCTAGTGATAATTCACATATCACTCAAAAGAGACAATCCTATACTCTCTCCCAATTTCCAAATTGGGTATCAAAAACCCATCAATTTTCCCAATTGATGATACTCTCCCAATAACTTCTCCTCTTCAAGGAGAAAAACACATTCATCATCCCAAGATAGATAACTCCTTCTAAAGGCTTGCTCCCCCTTGACCATTGCACCAACAATGTCCTTGGGAAGCCCCTAAGCCAATAGGAACTCTAAACCATCAAAATTAAGGTTCTAAGTTCAAACTTGAACTTTCCATACCCTAAATTTGATACTTTGACCTAACACTTCTCCTAATCCATATCCAATGGATTTTCACCCTTTATAATGCTTCCCAAAGCATATCCTAGGGTTAGAAGTGGTTAGGGACCTTTACCATGGCTGAAAATGGGCTAAACAAACCTTGTTAACCCGAAATCATACACAGCGTCGACTCTGAATGTCGATCAGCCACTACATCATCGATCACATGTAGTCGACTGATAACTGAAAATCTCGATTTTCAGCTATCAGAAATGAATTTTGAAAATTCATAAATAATTATACGTAATTCTAAAAATCGTGAAAATTTATACGTATAATACTTATGACACGCATAATGGGTGAAAAATATTTAAAAATTAATTTACCAATAAAATAGTGAGTTTGATACAAAACTCAAAACCATTGAAATTTTCAATGTTTTGACCCTATTTTGTATCAACTCTATCAATGGTGATTGCTATCAAAAGATAGACTTCACCAAGGTTTTTCAAAATGATTTTAAAATGTTTTCAAAACCTTATTTTGGATCATATTCCTTGGGCTCTATGTACATGACTTGTACACATGCTCTCCCAATGATCCACATATGAAACAAGATGAGTTTTAGTTCATCTAGATGCAAAAACTATGCACCTTGAACTCAACTCATATCCTAGCATCTCACATGTATCTAAGGTGTATAAATACACATACATATCAATTGGATGTGAGATGTGGGTTTTGTTCATCCTAATCTACAATTGGAAGTGTAGATCTCTCAGAGAGCTTCGATTTGGTGGGTAGATCATTTCGTGAGTCCACTTGTAGCAAAAGTTATGCTCGTTTGATCGTGAGGTACTCCGAAGGCGATTAATACTTGTAAAAACACAACCAAAAACTATGTACCAAGACTTGGTCTTGGATTAGTAGTGTGGGAGAAATCTTAAAATGATAAATACGAAAAGAAAAATGCTCGACCGGTGGTTGCACCGAATCTGAGTGCCCCCGGCTCTGATACCAATTGTTGGATCGAAGCGGATCGCTAGAGGGGGGGTGAATAGCGATAGAAACTTTTCTTTGAATTCGTTCGGTAAATCACGAGTAGACACAGCGGAAGATAAATCTAAAATAGAAGAGACAATGGGTTTTTTTACTTGGTTCGTAGCCGAAGGCTACTACTCTAAGGCCCTAGTGGTCCTTGACCATGCACGGAGGGCAAAACACTAAACGAACTCCTTCTCGTTGGAGATAGGAGTTAAACGAATACAAAAACTCAAGAAAGACTCAAGGTAGAGGGACACTCCCCCTCTCCTTGATATGATTTAAAGCTCGAAATGAGAACAACTTATATAAATTAAAGATTATACCGACGACTTTTAAAGACTTGAATCTTGGAGCTTGAGTGGTCGTCTCGGCAGCGCTTCGTCATAGGGATGTCGGAGACTCGTACTGTATCGGAAGCACTTGGAAGCTTTTTAATTGATGAAAAACCCTAGGACAAGCCCTCCTTTTATAGCCTTTAAGCCCCTCATCGAATGGGTCTTCAACCAATAGGAATTGGGCACAAAACCTCCTTGAAAAATGGTGATAGAGCTTGACTTCTCGAGGCTGATCCTTGACCATCAGTCGACTGATGGCCATCATCAGTCGACTGATGGTAACATCACGAGGTCGACCTCCGCAATGATCGATTGATTGTGGCAATGAGTCCTCCGTGCGATCGATTGATGCTTGCTGCAAGTCAAAGTTAGCTCAACAAAAACATAATTCCGACGATTGTCGACCGTCCGATCTCGACTTAGACCATCTATAGGATGTCTTTGGTCGGGTCTACGCTTAAGATCATCCCCGTAAAGAGGATACGACCTCACTTACGCTCGCACACACGAGCTTACCTCGATACTTACTGTGTCGCTTTCGCTTTCGTCCTTCCACTCGATTCCTTTGGCTCCCTCCGAAGTCACTCGAGTGTCGCCCGACTACCGCGGCTTCCTCCGGGTGTCGCTAGCCTTCAGCTCCAGCTTTAGCACTTTTCTGCACACTCGATTCAGCTCGTGAGATAATGATATATCCTTGACTTTGCGTCTTTTGTCATAATCAAAATACAGGTTCGACTTAGGTGCCCCTGCACCAACAAATGGTTCTCCAGCTATTGGTTTGGCTAGCAATGGGAGTTCAGCCAAATATTTCTTCAACTCCTGGAAAGCCTGTTCGCATTGATCATCCCACTGAAATTTAGTAGCTTTACACAAAATCTTGAAGAAAGGTAGCCGTTTGTCCGCCGATCTAACTATAAATCAGGATAAAGAAATAATCCTGCCCATCAACTTTTGGGTTTCTCACAAATTAGCGGGTGATTTCATGTTGCATAACGCCTGTACCTTCTCAGGGTTGGCTTGCAACCCCTTCTCAGTCACTATGTACCCCAAGAACTTGCCACTTTTTACCCCGAACAGGCATTTGTTAGGGTTTAGCTTCATAATAAACCGTCTCAATGTAGCGAAGGTTTCATTTAAGTCCTTGACTAGATCCCGAGTGGTCTTCGATTTGACTAATATATCATCCACATAGACTTCCACATTTTTCCCTTTTTGCTCCGCAAAGATCTTGTCCATGATGCGCTGATAGGTTGCCCCTGCGTTCTTTAATCCGAACGGCATTACCACGTAAGCGTATAACCCTCCTGCAGTCACAAAGCTAACCCTCTTTTGATTTTCTTTGGCCAAAGGTATTTGATGATATCCTTGATAGGCATCCATTAGGGACACCACTTCATATCCCATAGTAGAGTCTACCAATTGATCAATACGAGGCAAGGGGTAGCAGTCTTTAGGGCACGCTTTATTTAAATCACGGAAATCGATACACATCCTCCACTGTCCTGTGGGCTTGGGGACCAAGACTACATTGGAAACCCACTCGGGAAACTGGATTTCCTTTACATGACCCACTTTTAGCAGTTTTTCCACTTCTTCGACTATGACTTTGCCCTTTTTCGGTCCAAAATGTCGCCTCTTCTGTTGGACGGGTCGAGCTCCTTTGGTGATATTGAGATGGTGTTCAGCCACTCGAGGGTTGATCCCTGTGAGATCATGCACATCTCTCGTAAAGATGTCCTCGTTCTCCTTCAGGCAAGCCACCAACTCTTCCTTGGCTTCCAGCTGTTGTGCTATCCGTGTGGCCTTTCCTGGGGTGATTTCCACCAGTTCTCCTTCCTCCCCTTTGCCAGTCTTGGGTGGGGATTCCTCCAGGACGCAGACATCCGAAATAATAATAGCTTTTCTTTTGAGGTCATCGGTTCAGGCTTTCTTTTGATCATCCCGAACCATTTGTACGTACCAGCTTCTTGAGGCCTTTTGTTCTCCATGAACTTCTCCCACCAGTTGTCCCACCGGAAATTTCAACTTTTGGTGATACGGGGAAGCTACCGCTTGAAAAAGGGTGAGGAAAGGGTGCCTAAGAATAGCATTATAAGTGGACGGAGTGTCCACAATAAGGAAAGGGATTATACTAGTTTTTTGGCTGGGTTTTACACCCAAAGTCAGGGGCAATGAAATCTGCCCTGCAGGGTGGACCACATATCCTGCGAATCCAAAGAGGGGGGTGGCCACATCTTCTAGCTGGGCATTTCCTAGCTGCATCTGTCCGAAAGCTTTCTGAAAGAGGATATTGATGGAGCTTCCCGAGTCGACCAGTACCCTAGCCACCTCATATTTGGCTAGGGAGATACGAATAACTAAGGCATCCGTGTGTGGCAGCAAGATGCCACGTAGATCTTCTGGCCCGAATGAAACGGGCGGTGCAACTTGAATAGTTTGGTCGGTGACGATGGCCAAACTCTCCATGAGGCAGGCGTAGGATTTCCTCGCCCGGTTAGAGTCCCCGTCGGTAAGTCCTCCAGCTATAACATGGATAACCCCCCGTGTGGGGGCGTTATCTAGATTGGATGAAGGGCCCTCACCAGATGGGCCTCCCTGAGAAACAACCTCCTGGGACGGCGTTTGGGGGAAGGTGACTTGAGGCGGTTGATTATATGGCTCTGGACGGGTTATATTGGGTTGGGGGCCTTGCCATGCCGATCCTCCTGCCTGGAACCGCATTTGCGGATATGCAGTGTGGAGGCGATCCAATTCCTCCTGTAACTTAAAACATCGGCCACTAGTGTGGCCATATTCCGTATGATATTGACAGAAGAATGGGGCGGGGGTTACATGGGATCCCCTGTACCTAAATTCGTTAGCGAGACCACTGATCATAGAATTCCATCTCTCGTTCCTTCCAAGTCCTCGCAGAAGGAAGTGCTTCAGCGGCCATGATTTGTAACGGAGGCACAGGGCGAACACCCTGCAGCATGGGAGGAGGCCTCGGAGCCTCCTGTCGAAAATGTCGCACATATTCCCGCCGAGGGGGCGCTTGAGGAGCAACGGGGCGAGCTCTTTCAGTTGGGACTACTGTGACAACCCGTTCAGCTCTCCGCACCCTTAATCCTTCTTCTTCGCGGATAAATTGTTCCGCATGGCTTAGTAGCTCCTCATAACTGTTCACGGGTTGTCTTAACAAGGAACTGAGGAAGGGGCCCTCCTTCATCCCGTGCTGAACAGTGCCTCTGAAAGATTCAGATCTGGCCGAGGGGATTCCCCTAGCCGCAGAAGTGAATCGGTGGAGGTACCCTCTAAGGGATTCTGAGGGTCCCTGGATGATATGCATTAACATGGAGGCGTCATGTTTATATGCCTTGCAGCTGACAAACTCCCGGCTGAACATTTCCCGGAAATCAGCGAAACAAGTGATGGATCCTGGGGGCAGAGTATTAAACCACTTTTGTGCCGATCCGATTAAGGTGGTCCAAAAAACTCGGCATTTGAGAGCATCGGTATAACAGTGGAGCGAGGTCGCTCCGTCGAACTGAGATATGTGCTCTTCGAGATCCGTCGAACCATCATACTTATCGATCTGAGGATTCAGGAAGTAGGACGGAGGGACTTCTGAGAGAATGTCCATTGTAAAGGGACTGGGCTCGTATACTTCCGAAGGTCTGGTTGATTGACTTTCGTCCTGTTTTTCCCTGTGCGTTTGGGTGAAGGGCATAGTGTTCTGAGGCATTCTTCCCCCAAGTCCTCCTCCAGGCAATATTTCCACATTGACGGCTGTACGAGATGGAGGAGGCATTTCTGGGGGTGGGCCTCTGGAAGAAGGTTCATCGGAATGCGGATGCAGATACATGGTCCTTCTCCTTTCCCTAGCGAGGGCTTCTGTAATAGCGTCATCCATCAGGGCCTTCAGCTGCGATGGTAGAAGGGTGATGGGGCGCTCCTCCACTGTAGAGGTAACAGGTTGTTGTACTTATTCAGGTTGCATCTCGACGTCCAGCTCAATGTTTCCCATAGACGGCGCCAACTGATGCGATGGGGAAAATTTGTTCACTCCTTTTTCAATGTAGTGAAGCAGTAAGGGAGATCTCAGAGGGTTCTCACAGGCCACAATCAGTAGAGAATAAGAAGATGAAGTAGATGAAATGCAAAAACCAGCACCAGCAATCGAAACTCAGACACAAGATGTAACGTGGTTCGGAATAAGGATTCCTACTCCACGGAGGTGAGCTTTCTCACCGAGGGCAGTGCCCAAGCACTTTCACTATGAAGGTTCTCCTTTACAGAAAAGAAATTTCTGGAGGTGGTGGAAAAGAACCTCTTACAATGATATCACCAGACGAGAAAAAACACAAAAGATGTAACAACAACAAATCACTGCCCTTCTTCTCCGGCGAGATGGTTGTCCCCTTTTTTCCTCTGGCGTCTTCTTCCCTCTTGCTGGGTTGGAATAATTGCGGATCCCCTCCCTCCTCCTTGCTTCCTCCCTTTTATCCTCCTTTCTTCCCCCATCGTAGCATCGTGGGCTATCTCCATCGTACACGTGGCCACCACCTCCACCTGGAGAATAATTCTGTTGCAGATATGAGGAACGAAGGCTCCTCGGAATATTGTGTGGGGGCCTCCCAAGCCATTGCATAACACCTCTTCTCTACTTTCCAGGTAACTAGGTTAGACTGTCTCCCTCAACCATCCACTTTAGGTGAAGCTAGCTTAGGTCTATGGCCCACGGGTGACCTAGCCTTAGGGCTCCTCATCAACCCGAACCAATTCCTCTTTTTCCCATGCCAAACTTCCTTCGGATCGATCAGGTTGAGCCGACCCCTTAGCGAAGTGCCTTCCGTCTCTTCCTTGCCATGCCACTTACTTCTGCTAACTCTCCCATGCCAATTGCTTTTGCTAACTCTCCCGTACCAATTGCTTCTGCTAACTCTCCCATGCCAATTACTTCTGCTATTCACGTCCGAATCATTCTTCCTTTTTTCCCTTTGCCAAGCCGAATATTTTGGATCGGATCCGGGGTTACACGTTAACCCTTTTATCTAGATTTATATGAAAAAGTTGTCACTAGTATCACTAAGCAAAAGCATGCTAGAATTAATTCAAATAATTTTGCTATTACTCATGAATCATAGCATGCTAGAAATGATAACTCTAGGTCTATTTCAAAGAAGGAGAAATTTGGGACTAATGTCTCTAGAAATGTCCTTCCTAAGAAAACAATTAAGAAAATCGAAAACCATTTAGGCATCAATCCTAATAAGGGTAGACATATGCCTAAAGTGAATGGTAATGCCCAAACACCTAATCAAAAATCATTTGGGCAATTAGAGTTAGAAAATCAAGTCTTGAGGTCAAGGCTTGAGAAATTGGAAAAGACCCTTGCAAATATGCAAAATCAATTCAAAGGGTCAAAGTGTCAAACTCTAGGATCTAGAAGTCAACAAAAAGGGTGTATGAGGAAAGAATCATCTAGGAGACAAGGTTTGGGTCACAAACCTATGTCTAAGAAAGTAATGCCTATTTATCACAATGTTCCATTTGATTATGGAACTAAACCTAGATCTAAGAAAACCAAGGTCTCTAGGGAAATTATTCCTAAGGCCAACCATAGTGTGTTCTTAGTGGCTAGGGTTTCTAAGAAACCTAAGGAAGCCATTAAGAAGGTTATTAGGGAGGCAATCCCTAAGACTAACCATGGCAAGACCATAATGACCAATGCTAATAAGCCTAGAAGGGTCATTAGGATGGTATCTAGGGAGGTTATCCCTAAGGAATACCTAATTAATTCAATGAGCTCAAATAGATTTTTGGTTCCAAAGAGCATGATTGATTCACGTTAAATGAGTTAGAATGTGTCAATTTTGATTGGATGGGTAGTTAACTCAACCGTAGCAAAGTTGACATTTTTAGGTTATTTTCAAGGTTATGGATACCTTGGAAATAGGTTTGATATTCTATCCTAAAAGATTTTAGGATGTGCCAATATATTTTTTGAAATCATGAAAAATCAATAAAATTGGCACAATCTAGATTTAGAGGTCATAGTGTGTCATTTTGATCTTTGGCACACTTTAGGAATTAATGTATCAAGAGAAGTGTTTTTAAGGTGTAGAAGTTACATCAAGAGTGATACTCAAGTGCCACACACCTTGATGTGTTGCACTTACCATGCTTCATGCGTTTCACCATGTGTTTGCATGGAAGGAATGTCTAGGGTGGATTGCATCGCACAAAACAAGTCTTTTACCTTGATTGTGTATTTCAACACTTAGAAAGGGTGAGATGTTAGGATTTTGAAACCATTGGATGTTAATGTTTGCTAAAATGAAATAAAATACCAAAATACATTAACAAATGCATGAATATAAGCATAACATTAATATATTCTATATACAAGATTAAACATGAGAAAATGAAACAAGTTGGATAAAGAAATCGAGATTTTCTGAAACTCAGATCTGGAAATCAGATATCGATCGATACATCTGATGTCGGTTGATCGTTACTCAGAGCACGATACGATGCATCCGGCAATGAGTGTCGCTTCCGAGACTCATTGTTTGTACATCGATGAGACTAATAGGATGCATCAGTCGACTGATGGTACTGTTCATCGAGGCAGAGGATCATCAGTCGAGTGCTCACTGAGCAGTCGAGTGGTGATCGTATCAGTCGACTGATGAGCAACGTCAGTCGACTATTGTTATTGTAGCACGATACAAAATGCTTAGCAGTCGATTCATCGAGCCGCGTAGTCGCTAGGTTTAGTAAAATCGCTCATAAGCGCAATCGATCGGTGCCGCATCACCGATCGGAGTTGTGATTTTATAACGCCGAACTGCTAGGGTTCGGCGTCTTCACGCGTCGATCTCTCGCCTTCTTCCTCCTCTCCAGTCGTCGCTTCCCTCTCCGACCAACTTTTTCGATTGCGCCGACCACCTAAGCCCTAGGTTTGACGGCCAAACTCTTTCACTCACGCTTTTAGCATCTCATAGCCCTAATCCACTCACTTCCGGCGATATTTTCTTCTTCGTTTAGGGTTCCGGCGAAACCACTGCTCGGGCAAACTCTCCGGCGATCTCTTCAGCAGTGTTTGAGTACCCTTTCCTCATCATCTTCAATGGCGCCAAAGTATAACCTTTTACTCCTCTAAATCCCTAATTTTTTTTATTATAACTTATTATGATCTAATCGTGCATTTGTGTCTTTGAATTTCATGTCATTGCATTGCATTCATATAGGCGATCCCGTAGAAATGACCCAATTGAGGTTGAATCACGATTGTACCAACCCATGTTGGTTAGGTACATTGATAGGGATTTCTTTAATCGTTACTGCGGTGACGTCATGGAAATTTTATCATATTATCATCTCATGAAGATAGTATTATGCACTCATGCCATAAATGATGATCTCCTTAAGGAGTTCTATGAGAAAATAAAGAATGTAGACGATGGCCCTACCTATACTACCCGCATTGCAAAATGCGACTTAGAGTTCACTCCTGCAATATTGCAGGAGTTTCTTGAGTGTAAGCCATCGGTTGATACCTTCATTTTCTACCCTACCTTCGATGCCCCTTTACCTGAGCCCTTTGATCATATCTCCTTGGACTCCATGCATGAGCATGTCTTTCACCATCCTCGTCCACCAGCTCAGAACCTATTTCCCATCACTGAGCTATCTGCACCTGACAATGGACTCTACAAAGTCATTGTTGGGTGTTTTCTTCCGATTGTGACTCGGGGTCGGGCCAAGATTCGGCCTCCCCATCTCTTCCTCCTGTATGACATGCGTCATAGACTAGATATAAACATTGCATTGAATATGTTTCATTGCATTGTACATTTTATATCCCCTGTACAAGGGAAAGGGCATATGCCTTTTGGTCATATCATCACTGCATGGTTAGAGTCTATAGGCATTAACATTAACAGGGGATCTCTGAGGGCGCTATCTGAGGTGTACGACTGCATATCAGTTTGTAACTTCTCGTTGGCGAAGCTGCGGATGGGACGTGGGCAGATGGAGTTGGCACCTCGACCTCCGCCCAGGGCACATGGGGAGCCACCTCTAGTGCCTAAAGAGGCTGCAGAGGACTATGAGGATCCAGATGCTGCTGATGAGGAGGACCAGATGCCAGCAGATGCATCAACAGCAGGTCCATTAGATCGATTTGGACAAATGGAGGCCAGATTCCAGGACTACTAGCAGACAGTCGACTCTCGGCTGTCAGAGCTTATAGTGGGGCAATCCTCCATGGGCGAGCATCTCAGTCGGATGGAGGAGCGCTATATTCGGATTGAGGAGTTCCAGAGCCGCATCGAGCAGCATCATCTCGATATGTACGAGATGATGCGAGCCTGGACCTTGAGCCAGCAGCCTCCTCCACCTCCACCTTCTGCAAATGATTAGACCTAGAGGATGTTAGGATTTTTGTTTTTAGTTTTTGTAGTGAGATTGAGCGTCTCAAATCTCTATTTTGGATGTAAAAACTGAAGCTTTCTTAAATTGAATGAAATTTCTATTTATGAAAATCATTTGTGTTTGATTATGTGCTTGTATTAATGTATTGGTTTATGGAAAATTGTCATATCATGACATGAAATCTCATCTTATCATATAACATGTCATGCCATTGTTTAGGATTATTTTAGATGTCATGTTTGTTTTTAGATTATATCATATGTCATGACATCATGATCTTTGGCCATGCGTTATTATTGATATCATTTATGCCATGATCATTCATGCATTTATTAAAACTGATTTAAGGAAAAATGGCATGACTTGGAGTCCCATTTATAAGGGAATCAAGTAGGGTTGCCTAGAAAATGCATGAGGCCATAATAATCCTAACTCCACATCTCACATCTAAATTGACATGTATGTGTGTGTTTACATCTTAGATAACATGTGAGATGTTAGGATAATAATTTAGGTTCAAGGTGGATAGATAGTGCATCTAGATGAACATAACTTATTTTAATTATCACTAAGAATTATGAGGAAAGCTAATATACAAGTTATGTATATTTAGCCAATAAATCATGGTTCAAAATAGGTTTTTAAAAATGTTTTAAAATCACTTTAGAAAACCTTGGTGAAGTCTATCTTTTGATAGCCATCATCATTGTAGAAGTTGATACAAAGTAGATAAAAAACTTTAAAGTTTTAATAGTTTTTGAACATTGTACCAATCTCCTATTTTAATGGTTAAAATATTTTTCCAAGATTTTTCACCGATTGTATGTGTGATTAGTAATATACGTATCAAATTTCGTGATTTTTGGATATACGTAGAATTACTTATGAATTTCCAAAAGTCGAGTCTGATAATTGAAAATCAGGTTTTCAGTTATCAGTCGACTGCCTCTACAGGGCAGTCGACTGATGGGAAGCGCTGGATTCGACTGGCAGCGCAGTATCACTCGACTGCTACTCAGTGTCAGTCGACTGATGGGCACATCAGTCGACTGGTAGCTGACAGAGTCGACTACCAATGCTGATTTCAGGAAGACTAGGTTTGTTTAGCCCGATTTTAGCTACGGTTAAGGTCCCTAAACACTCCTAACCCTAGGATGTGCTTTGGAAAGCATTATAAAGGGTGAAAATCCATTGGATATGGTTTTGGAAAGGTGTTTAGGGTTTGTATCAAATTTAAGGTGTTGGAAAGTTCAATGTTGAATTTCTAACCTTATCTTTAATGGTTTAGAGTTCCCATTGGCTTAGGGACTTCCCAAAGACATTGTTGGTGCAATGCTCAAGGGAGAGCAAGGCTTTAGGGGGAGGTATCCATCATAGGATAATGGATGTTATTTTTCCTCATGGGAAGGAAAAATGTGATTTTCACATACCCAATTTGGAAATTGGGAGAAAGTATAGGATTGCCTCTCTTGAGTGATATGGGACTTATCACTAGGACGATGGTAGGCATCCTAGGTATTTTTCGACCAAGGGGGAGATTGTAAGATCTCATTGGGATATGAGACATTGACCTCCTTGGAGAGATGACCTTTTTTATGTATGTCAAAAAGGGGAGAACATTAATTTGGAAAATTGGTAAGGGAATTTGAGTTAGGGGCCTAACTCAAGGTTTGTTTTGTCAAACATCAAAAAGGGGGAGAATGTTGGTGCAATCAGCCCAGGTCACGATTGACTAGACTTGAGTTTGACTCGAGTGATGTTTTGATGTTTGACAAAGTAAGTTGACATTGATGGTTGACATTAATGTCTGTTGATGTTTTGGGGAGATTGTTTATAGAATCAATCTGGGTTATGTTTAACTGGACTCGAGTTTGACTCGAGGGAGACTTTGATAGTTGACTAGGGTTGACCATGTGATAATGGAAAGTCCAAGTCATGGGTACTTGGCATGAAAAGTCCAAGTGGGACACTTGGCATTTGGGAATGTCCAAGCATGGGTCTTGGCATGGAACGTCCAACATGGGTTGGCAAGGGAAAGTCCAAGCTTGAGTCTTGGCATTTGAGAAGTCCAAGGGGTTTGGTATTGGCGGCGTAAAGTCCAAGCGGGAGTCTTGGCAGCATAAGTCCAATGGTTGGCGGCGTAAAATCCAAGCGGAGTCTTGGTGGCATAAGTCCAATGTGTCTTGGCGGTGTAGACACTGTTAGCATGACATAGCCGATGGAAGCACCTGAAGGCTAGCGCGATGGATGAACAAGTCATGGATGACTTGGAGGGATCCGAGAGGCGTAAGGCTGATGGAGGTGGCTAGAAGGCTTAGGTCAGACTAAGGGTGGTCTAGCAAGTATGGGGGCACCATACTTGGGCTAAAACCTTATGTTTGAGGTGTGCCAATCGACAGGTGCCATGTGGCAGTCGACTGGCATAGTCAACTAGGGTTTGATTATGGGAATTACCCTAGCAGTCGACTGCCATAGATGAGATCATTGTTTGAGATCGGTGATCTTGTGATCGATCGGTGATCTTCAGATTGGGGCCGCAGAATGGAGTCTCACTCCACTACTGAAAGGAGCAGTCGAGTGATACTTGACCAGTCGACTGATCCTCATGATCAGTCGACTGATGTCCTAGCCGTTGGATTTTTCCAGCGTGGATTACACCGTTGTCTCACAGCAACAGTGTGATTAGTCGACTGATAGTCCCGAGCAGTCGACTGATCAACATTTTCCAGCACATGTTGAAGCTATAAAAGGAGCTCGTGATGGAGAAAAATGGATCCGGTTTTTGAGAGCTTTAGGGGCGATTTGTTGCTGCAAATCAGGTCTCCAAGTGCTAATCAAACAACCAAGCATTCAAGCAATCAAAAGCAAGTGTTGTAATGTTTTTCTTTACTTGTCTTTCACATTAATTGTTGTAATTTCTTATTTTTGTTTCTTACTGTTGTAAGATAGCTTGTAAGGGGTTTCTCCGCCTCAGACTTGTGTCGAGGAGTGTTTATCATAGTGGTGTGTGATTGGCATAGCTAGGGTTCGTACGAACCCAATCGTGGAGTAGGAACCGTTCGGTTCCGAACCATGTTAAATATTTGTGTTTGCGTGTTGTATATTTCGTTATCATTGTTATTTTTCTATTTCCTCTACGTTAACGAAATTGTAGAGACAAACGCAATGAATTCCATTATCGAACGAGCGCGACACTATTCACCCCCCCTCTAGCAGCCTCAAATTTCCTACAGTAGATGACTCTATTGATACAGGGATCATCACTCCTTAGTTTTGATGTATGAACCATTGTTAAAGTTAGGAATTACTTGGGTTTTAATATGCATGTTAAGTGTGCAGGCTTAATAAGAAAACCCTAGTAGGTCAGGCACACTCGATACTAGGCAAAGTATTGAAAGTCCTAGTAGGTCATGTTGATCAGATACTAGGCAGAAGACTTGACAGATCAGGAGGATCAGACACCAGGCAAGAAGTTCAGATGGGTCAGGAGACCGAACATCTAGCATGAAGACTGGTTGGATCAAAAGATCGGACAATCGGCATGAAGTCAAACTAGGTCAAGGAGACCGGGCAGTTGGTGGAAGCCCTGGTGGGTTAAATTGAATGTCAAGCATGGTAAGTCTGGCTGAGTAGCCGACAGATAAGCCTCGAGTGAAGAGGTGAGGTCGAGTCCTCAGGTGGGGACAAAGATAGGCGTCGTTCCGATGGATAGCCCATGTGGGACTAAAAAGTCTAGATCGGGCAGTATTATACTGTCATTTCATTTTATACTTTGTTTTGTGCTAACACTGTTTTTGTAGGTATCCAGTCGATTAATTGGTTTCTAGTTGACTGAGATCCAGTCGATTGGATATGGTCCAATCGACTAGGATGTCGAGATGGCAACACAGGTAGGTGATCGATTGGAGAATTAGGGACCAAGATGGCAAGAATTTCAGTCGACTGGGGAGTTCCAATCGACTAGAATAGAAAATTTCTCAAATTGCACAAGAATGGAGCCAGATGACATGGAGTCAACTGGACCAAGTCCAGTCGATTGGAAACCCTGAAATACCAAATCGACAGGCTGATTTAGAGTCGAATGGAGGGTCTTCCAGGCTACTAAAAATTGCTTATAAAAGAAGTGGAGGACCAACTCCTAATTATAAATTATTCATACCTCGAAGTGTTGTCACCATCATTCGTCACACCAAAGCTTTAACCATCCTCTGACACTACGAACTCGACTTCCATTTGTACTAGTGTTGGTATACTTTCATTGCTTACTTTTCACTTTGTTGTACTTAAATTGAAAAGGATAGATGGTTTTACCTTTTCCTTTACTTTTTGTAAAGAGTGAAATCCTCCGAGTTTGAGAGTTCTCTAATCGGAGTACTTTAGTGGATTGCCAATTGAGGTAGCCCTCGGAGAGCTACGGGCCTTGGACTTTCAACCCGACTAGGGTTGTGAACCAAGTAAAAATAAATTCTGTATTTACTTTTCTTACTTTACATTTGCACTGCATAACTCTTATTTTAAAAGTTAATAAGAAAAGTTTTCGAACTCTAAAAGGGAAAATTTTATCTTTCGAGATTCACCCCGTCTCTCAAAAATCTTGATCATACAATTGGTATCAAAGCACGAGGGAAATCCGATTTTGGTGAAACCACCAAAGAGAGCAAACAAAAAAAATTCTTTAGTTTTATTATTTTTGCGTTAGTCTTAATTCCTACAAAATTTTAATTTCTTAGTTTAAATCTAGAATTTTTTAGGTTACTAGTGAATTTCTTGTAACGCCCGTAAAATTCCTAGCAATTTTACAAGAATTTTTGGCTTGATGATCATGGGCTTTATGTGGGCCTTTTCAAAAATAAAAGAAAATAAGCCAAAAATGGGTGCAAGGCCTAGGAATTGAACCTCAAACCTCTAGAGATAGGCAAGCCCTATAGATGCACCCACTAACCAGAAGCCCAATAGGATTATATCATTAGAGGAATAAGGGAAATTATGGTTAAGTGCAAGGGAGATTAAGGGACTCTTTAGGTGAATAAATAGGGGATGAGGAGGCATGAGTGAGCAACTTCACTTTCTCCACTTCTCTTCTTCTTCTCACCGAAATCCTAAAGCTCTCCCTCTCCATTTCCTCTCCATTTCCACTCTTGGCCGAAACTCATCCAAGCAAGAAGAAAGGGCTAGGTTTTGTGTTCCTTAGGTTATCTTCACACTACAAGCAAAGCGAAGGATGTAAGTATCCCTCACCTGCATACGAGTAGCTTCGATTGATGTTTGTAAAAGAAACCTATATGTTATATCCGGCCAAGCTAGGTTTTGGTTTATCAATGAAGTTGTATGCTATGTTTAGGAAGTAGATGATGATGTTAAGATGTAAAAAGGGATTAGGTTAAAAGCTAACCCTAATAGCCACTAAAGCCTATTCGGCCAAGCCATGATTTTAGGTTTCAATGAAGTTCCATGCTATGTTTTTTTGTAGCTATATGATGATGCTAGGATTTAAAATGGATTAGGTTAAAGGTTAACCCTAAAGACCTACATGGACCATTCGGCCACCCCTAGATCTTGATGATTCAATGAAGTTTAATCCATGTTTTGTAGGATAATGATGTTGTTATTATGTTAAATGAATTAGGTTAAAGGTTAACCCTAAAAACCCTACATGGATCATTCGGCCAACCTATGTTTTGGGTGACTAAATGGAGTTTTAATTCTTGTTTTATATGCAAATGAAGTTGTTGTTATGTTAAATGAATTAGGTTAAAAGATAACCCTAGAAAACCCTATGGATCATTCGGCCAACCTATGTTTTGGGTGATTAAATGAAGTCTAGTTCTTGTTTTATACGCAAATGAAGTTGTTGTGTTATGTTAAATGAATTAGGTTAAAAGATAACCCTAGAAAACCCTATGGATCATTCGACCACCATGACTTTTGGGTGATTAAATGAAGTCTAGTTCTTGTTTTATATGCAAATGAAGTTGTTGTGTTATGTTAAATGAAATAGGTTAAAAGATAACCCTAGAAAACCCTATGGATCATTCGGCCACCATGAATTTTGGGTGACTAAATGAAGTCTAGTTCATGTTCTAGGTGCAAATGAAGTTGTGGTTGTGTTAAATGAATTAGGATGAAGGATAGCCCTAGAAACCCCTATGGACCATTCGGCCATCATGCATTTTTTGGAGACTAGATGAAGTTTTAATACAAGTCTTATGTGCATATGAAGTTGTTGTTAAGTTAAATGAATAGGTTAACATGTGTTTTATGTTGGGTGAATTCATGTTGACTTGTGACATTAAATAATGCTAGATGAAGATAACCTGCCTTAGGTTAGTGTTTACTTACTTTTGATGCTATGCCTTTTGTCATGTCTATGTGTATGCGATATTTAAAATATGTATGTGTATGCGATATTTAAAATATGTTATGAAATGGAAGAAGATAAGATTATGAAATGAAACAAACGATATGTTCACGACATGAATATGACATGATGATGAAATGAAGAATGATATGTTATGAAATGAAGAATGGTATGTTTACGAAATGAAAGATGATATGTTCATGAAGGGAAGCATGATGTGTTATGAAATGAAGCATGCTATGTTTGCAAAATGAAA
The DNA here is from genome assembly GCA_025175895.1 of Wurfbainia villosa. NCBI lineage: Eukaryota > Viridiplantae > Streptophyta > Magnoliopsida > Zingiberales > Zingiberaceae > Wurfbainia > Wurfbainia villosa. Next base: position 6,815,959 of record JAKLTH010000147.1, read on the forward strand.
TAAGCTATGTTATAAAATAAGCATATAAGTATTTTACCTTCTGCATGGCTTGTACCAAGACCCTAACAGGGTCCAAGAAGGGATGGGCTCCCAAGATGCCCTAGGTCGATGGAATAAGACTCGGGCCTATGATGGGTTTCTATGTATGATTGCCCCTAGGTCGATGGAATAAGACTCGAGCCTAGTACGGGATGGGCTCCAAGATTCCCTAGGTCGATGGAGTAAGACTCGGGCCTAGGATGGGCTTCTACGCTATGACGATTGCCCTAGGTCGACGGACTAAGATCGGGCCTAATAACCTATTAGGTTCGAGACTTGCTACCTCGGGCCTGTTTAGGGATGCGCGCTATGATAATGAAGAAGTGGTACAATGCCGGGCCCAAATATGTTGAGATTTATATTTACGTACCTATAATATATGTTTTCAAAAGCATCTTGCATATGTTACATGATTAGATTGTTATGTTCACATGCCATGTTGATATGTTACATATGATGTATGTTATGTTTGATATGCCATGTTTATGTCTCTATGCTACATATGATGCATGTTATGTTTGATATGCCATGTTTATGTCACTATGCTACATATGATGTATGTTATGTTTGATATGCCATGTTTATGCCACTATGTTACATATGAAGTATGTTATGTTTGATATGTCATGTTATGTCACTATGTTACGTATGTTATATGTTATGTTTAATTAAGTCCTAAATGTACATGATATGATGCTATGTTATAGATGATACATGTTATGCTGCCATGCTATGGATGAGACATGTTATGTTTACTCACGTTACTTATGCTACATGTTAAGTTGATTACGCCATGTATGTTACATGTTATATGGCTTATATGTTATGAATGTTACATGCCATGATTAATGTCGATATATGGTTTTTGTGAGTAGGACTGGATCTTACTAAGCCTATGTGCTTATAGTTTATCTTTCCCTCGTACTGCAGATAAGGGTAAGGGATGGATAAACTAAAGGGAGCAGCAGGAGGGGCCAAATGTGTGTGGCAGTGGCATGGTGGAGAAGATCCGTTAGGTTTATATATATATGTTTAACTATGATGATGATGTTTATGGATGTCCTTACTTATGTCTCCGTATGATGACGATGGTTATGAACCTGAACTAGGTATCTATATACGTTATGATGCATGCTCTATGTTAATAAGAAGAAGTAAAGAAGAAGTAAGAAGAAGTATCTATACATGTTATGATGCATGCCCTATGTTAAGAAGAAGAAGTATATATATATATATATATATATATATATATATATATATATATATATATATATATATATATATATATATATATATGTCAATGCATGTTTATGTTTTAAAGAAGAAAAAAATATAGGTCTAAAGTCTTCCGCTGTAAGAATTAAGAAGTATGTATAAAGTCTTCCGTTGTATGTAATGCATGTATGTACGGTCGCGTCACGCGCCGCCCCTCCGGGTTCTAGGTCCGAAAAGGGCGGGCATGACATTTCTAAATGTCGCATCAAGAAAGGTTTAGTACCGTCTGCCCTCCTCTCTTTAGTGGAGAGGACTTTAGTTATTAGATGAGGCGGAAGGAGTGCTTTGTTAAAACCCGATCTTGATGTATGGGTTAGCATTAGGAAAGGCTTCATTGCTTTTGTCAATAACTGGGAGAGTTGTTAAATCTGAAAAAATGGACCGCGAATATAAGGAAAAAAGCCCAAGTCGATTACAAGGCGTTACACACTTTGAAATGCGGGCATACAAAAGAGGAACTAGATCGAGTCAGATCATTTAAAAATTCAAAAGAAGTATGGGAAAATTTAATTGAAATGCACAAACATGCTAACTTGGGTCAAACCGAGAAAGGTATAGTTTTGATGGCAGGAATAAACAAAAAGGCAAAGAAATCCAAATTGAGGGAAAGGAAAAGGAAAGAGGCATATAAGGCCACCTTGGACAAGTCTTCATCGGAAGAGTCGGATGCGAAAATATCAAAGACATGCTTCGTAGCACTCATGGCAGCCAATGAGTCCAAAGTCGAGTCAAGACATGAGTCCGAGTCCAAATCAAATGCAAGCCATGAATCCACATCCATTTCTGAAGGTTCAAAGAGGTAACATCTCCCTTTGAAGATAAACTGTATAACATCATTGCATGCCTAGGTAGGAAATTAGCTAAGTCTGAAAGCCGAGTAGACTCACTCCTTAAGGAAGTTCAAGTACTTAAGGAGCAAGTCAGCTCGAAGACTTTGACTTACCAAGTTGATAATAGAGACTCAACTCAAGTTGCAAAGCTTGAGGAAGATAACTCAGTCCTAAAAAGGCAAGTAGGAGATCTCAATGGAATGTGGAAAGGTTCACCTCGGGCTCCAAGTTTCTCAACATGATGCTTGGGTCTCAACGAGCTGTATACAACAAGTCCGGACTCGAATACAAGGCTAAGGACACAAATAGATCATACATGTCCTTGTTTAATAGAAATACTAAGGGTCGAGTCCAAGCATGGGTTCCTAAGACTAGCTTAGTCAACCAAGTTCGACTGAATCAATTTTGGGTCTCCAAGAATCAAGTTCACTTAGTGAACAAAACTCAACTAAGTTATCACTTAGGGGGAGCTAGTCACTTGCATGTTTAGTTACTTTACTTGCTTAATTTAGAACGAACTAGATATGATACAAAGTAGTTTAAATTTGAACAACCTAGTACTAAGACGAAACGAACTAATAGTAAGTTATGGAAGCTCTTCAAAGTGCATGTATAGGAAGTGGTCCACCTGATATCCAAAGAAGGTCATATGCCTCACCACGATCTGTTGCACTAAGTTGAGTGGAACTAACCGAAGCTAACTCACTGAGTCTTTAACTAGTTAGACCAAAGCTTAGTCCAAAGTGAGTCAAGTACTTGATTCCTTTATTGACTTTTCTCATAGAAAGCGGTCCATCTAATATCCAAGGTCATATGTGTGAGATATCGAAAAAAAATATAAAATAAAATAAAATACCCCTATTAATTAAGAGATTATTTTATATAATTTCATACGAATTTTTAGAAATTTTTCTAGATTAAAACGGAAGTTTATGGACATTTCATGGGGATAAAGCGGATAGCCTTTTGTAAAGTCTGTTTAGACTATCTGCTATTGAGGAAATTAATAGGTAATTAACCAAAGTTTATAATCCATCAATTCCTTCCTTCCACGACTTCTCATTCTCGCGACTATTTCTTTTCTTTCCCTGATTCCCCTTCTCCTCATTTCATCGCCACGCGATTCCTTTTCTCCTTCTTCTCTCCCAATTTCTCCGTCGCATCCTTCTCCTCGCAACCAACAATGTGAAGAAGCTCCATCGCCGAGAGTGAGCATCTCCAGCAACCATCGGCATCTCTCGAGGAGATCTCGAGACCAAGAGGGAGAATTAGGCCGCCTCCTTGCCGCCGCTCGCTGCACACGACACCGAGTCGGAGCCCCTATCGCCACCATCATGCGGCCGAATCTTTCTCTTCCCACTTGTCGCCGGACCCTTTGATTGTCGGCCAGTCGTGGCACTATGGCAAGCCACACGATCACCACCACTGCATTTCCCCCATTCTCGCGAGCACCACTGCCCCTACGCATCGTGCGCTCATCGTCGACAGCCGCATGCACATCCCTTTTCTTCCTGCTCGTTGACCACTGCAAGCCCTCCATGCCAGCGGTCGCCTACTCTCCCTCGAGTTATGGTTATCGTCACCAGACTAGCTTGCTCATAGGGAGATCTGTTTTATCGGTGGTTGGTTAGATCTCGATGATGGTTAGTTCTGGTTGTTTTAATCTTGGATCGCATGTAAGCTTGGAGACTATGACTACAGGTGGATTGCAATGTTGTCGATCTCATCTTCCTGGTTACTGATTTGCTGTGATTATCGAGCTAGTGGCCTTGCATCTCGGTGGGGGTTGCGATCTGAGTTGATACTCTGTATGCCCTGTTATGGGGGGCTGTGAATGGGTTGATTTTGATTGGATGGTGTTGCCGAGGTGTGTTTCATCATGTTGATGAGTTGTGGGTTTGATAGCTCTGTTCTGTTGAATCGGCAATTGATGGAGTTGAGCAGGGAATTTGAATTTGATAAGCAATGTGTGGTAAGCCTTGTTCTGAAAATGGTATCAATAGATATGCTGCTAGTTTATATATATATATATCAGTTGTGATATGTAGACTAGAGGTAAGCGTAGAGATTTTATGATTTTAGGTGATGAGGTTATTGGAATTGGGATCGATTACCTCTTATTCAGATGAGATTTGATATCCTAAATTGAAGCAAGATGTTGTGTGATTGAGGATAAGCAAGGTGAGTTGATCTGGATAATTTTATTAGTTGGGTATCATGATGAAAGTGCAAGTTGTTATGTAGCATGTTATTGATTTCAAATGTTGTGGCATAATTGACAATCATGAAACAATTAGATCAACTCAGTGGATAATATATGGATGGGGGTAGATTAACAGAGGACTTTGATTCAAGGTGGATTCACGGATGTGCAAGCTACTGATACGAGCTTCTCAACAGGTGGGTAATTTCCTACCCTGGTCAGATAGTTGTTGTTGCATATAGATTTAGATGTATGATCATATTACCTTGACTCCACTCTTATTATTTCTTGCGCTTGATACTTTGTCGTTAACTTTATATGCTCTGTTGCTGTTATCACATTTTTCTTCATCATGATTAGGAGTTATAGATGTGATGTAAGTAAACCCATAAATGTTTAGTTATGTGTAAATAGTGAAATACGGATGATGACCTGATTTGTTAATTGGGTAAAAAGGGCATCCGTGGGTAAGTAAGGTCCTGAATGTAGGATTGATTCCAATACCCTTATATTGCATGTTTACTACTGATCAGGTGTTGTGTAATGGTCAGGTGAATTGTGATTAGTGTGTCGCTACGGACCAATGACCCTAGCTTGATATGATCAATTGAGCACAACTCTCTACAGAATAGAGAGTGTTATGATCAGTTGAGTACGACTCTCTGCATGATAGAGAGTGCATTGATCAGATTGGTATGACTCTCTGTAGAATAGAGAGTTTGTGGTGGATGTATGTAAGCATGACTGTGCATTCATATCATTTGCATGCATGGTGATAACATAGTCTCCCTTGAGGTTGAGAGGGTCGTCAATCATCTTGCCTCCCAGGTTACTCATGGTGGAGTAACTGGTGTGAGGGAAGAGCATTTGTTGTGCATCACTCTACCACTATAGATGTGGTAGTTGGAGTTGCGTGCAATTATCATGGGTACGTGGCACTCGACCACTCATAGGTAGTGTTAGTCGGAGTGGCCAGCAGCAAGGACCCCCGTTGGGTAGCAAGCTCATTATGCTCATATTCTACTCGTTCATACTGCCTACTAGGCCACTCTAGAGCAGTGGTTGGTGTTGAGTTGGGACAGTTATCATGTCGTGCTACCTAGGCCACACTGGGGACGTGGTAGCAAGTAGGGGTGCGCATGCATGACCATGCATGCTGCATTACAGTATCTTATGGCATTTTGCATATTGCCATATATATAAATATATGCATGTATATAAATATATGGATGATTGTGATTAGTATATATATAGATGCAGTCTATATATATATGCTTATTGTGATGTTGCATTTGATTGTACTATGCTTGCTGCATTAGGTTGTACATCATCTTTATACATGCTACTCGCAACTGTTATACGGTTGTGTCCGATATGTGTATACTTGTTGGACAGAAAATTAGATACCTTTGACCTGTATCATGAGTATATTGTGAGTTAGTATTACTCTTCATGATATATATTATGGATATATGCTCAAGTTAGATCGGAGTAGCGTAGCGGACTTTCAGGTATGTCTACATTTTACGTTTATTTGGTTAGATGGTATATGTATGTATATATTTATTATACTGATATACTTGTTGTACCTCTAGGTTATATTGTTGAATTACATGTGATATTTGATATATACATATTCTCTCATATTACCGCTGAGTTATACTCACCACCATAAACCCTGAGTTTTTCTGTCGCCCAGGTAATAGGTAGAAGTCTTCGTGACGACTTAGAGCATCATTGGCTGACATCGTCTCATCACATCTCCGAGGGTCCCAGCATGGATTTATATTTCATTTTGATTTTAGATGTTTCTTATTTCGATCCGGATTTATGTGTTGGACTTGTTATGTGATGTACACACTTGTGGATTCGGGTTTTGCCGATGTTTTCTGTATGTCGTGGTGTCAGTCATACTGGTATGCACTGTGTGTAGTTTGTGATGTTGTTGTATTAGTTTTCACTGTATTTTATTGTGTTGTTATGTTTACAGTTGTATATGTTATTGTTATTATGGGCCTAATGGCCTTGTGTTAATAGGATATGTTGCCACGTATAGGGGAGATGTCATCCGTTTGCTTTTCGGCTCGACATACTCTCGAGGTGTGACAACTTGAGTGGTATCAGAGCCCTAGATTCTGCGATGTCATACAATGATTTTTGTGTCGAGTCTTGGATTCTCGGGATTCGATTTGTTTCGGTTTTGGTTTTTTGAGATGAGATGGACAACGACATGAGCTCCAAGAAGCACAAAGTAAGTATTCCTGATAATTTATATTATAGTTAGATACTTATCTAAACTTGATTAACAGGTGTATACAGTCATAGTTATGACACCTGTGCAGACTTGTAGTAGGGGTTGTCCACCGAGGCGACCAACCGGAGTTGCCTTTAGGGTTTATACTCCCGGTTTTGTTGGCTATGCATTTAGTTTATATAACAGGGAATAACAGGTAGTGCGTTGGTTATTCTTCGTAATCGTGGTTTGAGTTGACCACGGGAATGACCTGTTAAGTCTGTGAGTCTTGAACCTATGTCGAAAAGGTGATTTACCTTTGAGAGCCGACTGATACCGAGTCAGAAAATAGGGGTCAAGTCGTCACATTTTTTGTGGAAATCAAAGACTACAATCTTAGGGATTTTCACTAACGGTGCTAGTCAGATCATTACTCGTCGGGTAATGGACTAGGTGTGTATACTATTATTGCTAAAGCAAGAGGAGGGTTAGTATAAGGTGTTTCATAGGGATTTTGATCTCTGAGTTGTTCATAATGGGTTGTATAACTTTGAAGGTACTTTTGAGTACTTAACTCGTGTTATACAGAAAAAGTAGAGTTATTTGCATACCATTATCGGGATCAAGCCGATATTTGGTGGTAAATGCAGAAAATAAATCTTCGGGGAATAATATATCACTTATCATGGTGTGTGATGTTGAAAGAGTATTTCTCCGTGTCACTTTCTGTGACACATTGAAGAGAATTCTTGAGCTTCAAGTAGGGTGATCGTTGGTAATGGAAATACCATGCAGAGTCGTTAGACTTACAGAGTTTATGCTCACCTAATAGCTCGAGAATGTGAATGAATGTTTTAAGCCACCCACGGTTATTGGCTTACTTTTGGATTAAGATGACAGGATCTTCTATCAGAGCCTGTCGAAAGACATTGGATTGAATCAGAAGTTTAGAAATGACTCTGTACAAGTGTTTAGGAGATGAAGATCGATAAGCAGACATTGCAAGTTAGATGTTGGAAAGAGAAGCCTCCAAATGTTGGACAAAAGGAGCAAAATCGGAGTCATAGGCCACGAGCTACTAGTGGAGAGTTTTTTTTTCCGATCATAGAAGACCCACTGCAAATCGTCAAAACTGTCTGATGTTATCAGCGAAATTAGAACAAAGACTCTGAAGGGATTATGTACATGCAGTGCGGATCATGAAGACACACGAAGTCAGATTATCCATTGGATCAGTTCATCTGTTGCTATTGTAAGCAACCAGTACAGTTGATGAGGTGTATTTTGAAGACTCAATTGAAGACTATCGATGGTTTTCCGGGAGGATGATGCACCGTCTTAACAGTAGAGATCAGCACAGATGATTGGGTTATCCCATCAACAGCGACCTACTACCTCAAGAGTGGTTGGAGTTCCGTGATACTTCCCTTCAAGGGAAGTGATTTACGCAGCAATATCAGCAGAAGACATCATAGAAGGCTCATGCAGACAACAACAATAGTTACCCCCCAGACGTGGTTTGGCTTAGTACAGAGGAGAGAGTATACATGATGGTCGTATCTATTCTGTATTCGACAGTTGCAACTCGTAGGATTAAGTGATGGGATCAAATGATCTAGGAAAATCTCAGGGTCATTCATCGCAGAAAATACGACCGCTTTGTCGTGTACTGTTGGATCTGATCTTGTTCTCTTCGGAGAAAGGCCGAGACCTGCGGGGAGCCTTTGGATCGGATTGACAGATAATTGATCGTTCAAGGTACTACTTTAGTTTACCCTCTGGGTTAATATATTGAGAGATACTTATAGTTTACATGTATCTTTGTCTAGAATATTTTTAGTTCAGATTAGATGGATTACATCGACTTATGGGTCGGTGGTATCTCTACCGTCAGGTGAGATGTGGACCAACAATTAATAAGTCAAGGGATGCCCTAAGACATTGATAGATATACCTTTACTGTAGACATATCCTTACGGATGGTCAAATTATTGAAATTATGGTATGATATGTCTCTCGGATGTGCGTATAATTTGAGAGTATTCGGATATAGTTTTGGATTAACTCCTAGGCTTGGCGCTGCATAGGCAAGTGGAGTAGGCGATCAGAGTTATTTTGGAGATAGTGTCGATATTGAATACTTCATACGAGTGATAATTTTGTTGGTAACAGTGTTGCTAAACACTATGGAAATTGGAAGAATGTAAGTTACGATTATAGGAGATGTTGGAGGGGATATTTATCTGTCCTAGTATTTCTCCTTGAGAAAATCCGGAACTCTTTGTTGAAAGAGAGATGGACCTTTAAGATTATGCATCGATTATGAAATACAGTAGTTGTTGAAAATTAATATCCTTCGTTGAGGACAAATGATCTGTTTATATCAGTTAAGAACACCTGTGTATACTCTAGGGTTGATTTATGACTGGAGTGTTGATATTGTAGTGACATGATATCATACAATTATCATTGTCGTTGTGATGATTGATGTATCATCAGTGTAGAGTAAAGAGGATGGAGGTGTGTAAAGACGACAATTTCATACTTGGTATGAATTTTATGAGTTTTGATTATATTGTTAGACTATTAAACGATTTAGTCATCCATGGATTTGAGAATCTTGTATTCTGGACATGATTGGATCAGGTTGTAGCTATTGGAGTTGCGTAACTTTGCCACTGTTGATGGTGGTAATTGGAGTTGCGCACTCGACCACCATAGTTGTTGTTTCCTTGTATTGATTTGCTTATTCCTACGAAAGTGGATAGGATATTGTTAGTGTTTCTATACCACAAATTTGTTTGACCAAAAGGGTAATGGAATTCACTCGGTAAGAAGCTTGTGAAATTAGGTTTCAGGACCTAGATGGCGATTGATGTTTGCATCAGTGTTAGTTAATCCTTCCGAGGTGAATGGAAGGATGTTGTATGCAGATGCATTGTTCCAAGGAATGGAGCGATCCCGATGCAGTTGAATGAGGCGTATCTTAAGCTTACGACAGTTGAGGAACTGCGAGACAAGTTGTCATGTACATGACGTGGACTTAGTGGATGTTATCCTGATTTATGGATGTATGGAGTAGGAATGCTAATGGGATTTTGACTATCTACTGGGTAGCTACTATAGAGTAGCTCGAACGCTGATGTGAGCAAAACATATAGGGTTTTAGGAGTAGTTTTTGCTCACATCTCATTGCATTTTGTGTTAGTTTCATGCATATGTTACTCTATTTTTGCACGCATTTCCTATTTTCTAGTTCGAAGGTCTGCTCGTTGTACTTTTGTGTGCAGGTTAGCTTTTCGGGTGAAAAAGAAATGTTTTCAGAGCAAAAGAAGGACATTTCGCAGCTAGACACAGAGTGGGACACGACTAGGGCGTGTGGATTCACACGGCCGTGTCCAATGGGCGAGATCAGCACCCTAAGGTTGCATACGGCCTGGCCGTGTGGAAACACACGACCGTGTTGCGGCCCGATAGATTTGCACGACTAGGGCTTTTTTCTGGATTTTACAGTAGTCCGAGGCGATGTCTATATAAGGATGGCTCTGCCCAAACCCTAGGAGGGAGGCACAATGGCTAGGACGGCACGCCAAAGCCCTAAAAAGCTTCGGTAACTCGCAACGGGGAGGAGGAACCCCGCCAGAGGTCCACACCTTGCAATTCAATGCCGGAGAGAAGATCACAGAAGCATTGTATATCTTTATTTTTGCGTTTTATTCCTTATGTATTCAAACTTAGACATACTTTGTGATTCTTCCTTCGTATAAATGGAGTAGTACTTTCAATTCTAGGATTAGGGAGTAGCTTGCGTATATAAACAATGTTAGTTCATGTTAAATTCTACCCATGAGTTTGATTTGACAATTGGTAGTTGCTCTCTACTATATCTATGCGTGTTTGGCTTTCTTTCCACTGTGCTTAGGTGATACGAGGGGTGACAGCCCTTGCAATCTAAAATTTAGGGGATTTGATATAAGGAACCTAGGGGTAAACCTGATCTCCTATATCTGCGAGGAGAAGGGAGCGGTGGAATCGAAAATGGTCCACCGTAGAGATTGATTTGGCATCCTCGTACCATCTATCCCGTCCTTTTAGGCGGAGATAGCTCTCAGTAGATGCGGCGGCTCTGCGGGAGAGTGTATGATGTCCCTTCCACAAAACCATAGGTAAAAGTCTAGACAACACCGATTGACAACATTGTTCTGGGATATGTAAGTGAAACCAAAGTCCTAGAATCACCTTTAAAGACCTCAGCACACTCCTTTCCTCCTCCGTGTGACACCATACAGAGTAGAGTCCATTGACATCCCTCACCAACCGAAATCTCTTAGAGATCACGTTCGAACAATTACAACCACTGAGTATATTGGTATTCGAATCCCAGTCCCTTTGGGATCAATAATCTTTATTACTTGACGACATCCGTGCACTTGTGGGCGTTGAGCGCGAGCGCGCACTTTGAGTCCTCGATGATATCCGTCACGAGATTTGAGGTCGCATCCGTGCACATCTAGTTTTTGGCGCCATTGCCGGGGACTGATTGATTCGATATCAAATTGAGCAGTGGTAAATTGGATCGGACTTTGGATTAGATTATTTGCTTGCTTTATTTTCTTTCTAGTTTATCTTATTTGATTTAGTTCTATATTTTCCATATTTAGATTTAGTTTTTATTTTTAGCAGTAGTTTCCAATTTACTTATTGCATCTTAGAATTTTATTTGCTAGATTGATTTATTTTCTGCTTTTAGAATTAGATTAGCACTCTTAACTTTGTGGTTGGGTTCATCCTATGCTTAGACGATTAGGGTCGGAAGGTCTAATTCCGATCCACTTAGAAATTGAGCGAACCTTTCACCGTCGGAGAGAAAAATAGAGAAAGATGGAGGATCAAGCTGCATCCGAGGTGAACATAGGTAGCCGACCTCTGCGGGACTACGCAGCTCCAAGCGCTAGAAGATTCAGGCCAAGTATAGCTGGACCATCTATTTTGGCAAATAACTTTGAGCTGAAGCCAACACTTATACATATGGTCCAGCATAGCCAATTCGGGGGAGCTACGACTGAAGACTCGAACTGGTACCTTGAGGCATTTCTTGAAATCTGCTTAACGATGAAAATGAACGGAGTCCCTACTGATGCGATCTGCCTGAGCCTGTTCCCATTTTCACTGTGGGATAAGGCTAAGGCATGGCTTCACTCCCTACCTTCTAGAAGCATCACCACATGGGAGCAGTGTGAGCAGCAGTTTCTAAATAAATACTTCCCACCAAGTAAGACTGCTCACATGTGTCATCTTATCACGAGCTTTCGCCAGAAGGAGGGGAAGTCCTTATTCGAGGCTTGGGATCGCTACAAGGGGCTACTCTACCAATGCCCCCACCACGGACTGGAGATGTGGCTGGTGATCCACATTTTTTATAATGGGATTGCTTACGCCACGAAGATGTCCCTAGATTCTGCCGCAGGAGGAGCACTAATCAATAAGACCATAGAGGAGGCGGAAGAGCTGATAGAAGAGGTGGCCCAAAACCACCATCAATGGGCTTTCGAACATGGTCAACCCACACCTGCAGCGCGATGATACACTGTCAACTTCATGGACCACCTTTCGACAAGGATGGATGTGCTCAGCAGACGGATTGAATCTTTGAATCCTTCATCTTCATGCGCAGCCATTGATTTTGGAGAGGGAGTGGTAGCGTATCGAGAGGACCACTATGGAGGGTCGAGGACCTCAGACGAGCAGATTGAGCACTGTGACACGATTGGGGACTATGACCTAAGGCCCCACAACCCATACTCCAATACTTATAATCCTGGATTGAAAAATCACCCGAATTTCTCCTATAAGAATAACTCAAGAAACTCCCAACCATCAGGGTGGTATGGGCAGTAGTAGGGCAATGGGCAGCGACCACAGGAGTCCAGACTGGAACTGATGATGAAGGACTTCATCACTACCCAAACTAAAGCCAATGAGGAATTTCGTCGCCAACATCAAAAGTCTGAAGAATCACACAGAGATTTGAAGGCCACCATTGACGGCCTTGAAAGTCATACCAGGATGTTGGAGACGCAAGTGGCCCAAATATCCCAATCCGTGTCGCAACCTGTGAAGAGCTCTCCGGCGAGTCAAGGAAAAGAGGAAGGAGTGAAGCAAAGTAGTCAATTCGCCAAGGGGTGTGCAGCCATGATTTCCACCCTACCTGACGAAGCAGAGTTTGAAGAGAAGATTCCAATACAGCTTGAGGACCCTAGTGAATTCGTTATTTCCTGCTCAATTTATGGGAAGAGCTTCGACGAAGCGCTATGCGACTTGGGGTCATCAGTCAGTGTGATGCCCTACGCATACTATTTGAAGATGGGATTGAGCGGGCTCCAACCAGTGAATCTTGGTTTCGTATTGGGGATGATTCAGTCAAGGAGCCCGTTGGCCTGCTACCACACGTGCCTATGATGATTGAGGATTTCGTGATACCCATGGACTTTATCATACTGGACACAGGACCAAATCCCCAGAATCCCATCATTCTGGGAAGGGCTTTTCTAGCGACTGCAGGGGCGTGCATAGATGTGAAGACACACCAGATCTCCCTGGAGGTAGATGGGGAGATCATCCTTTTCAGCCTTTCGAAGCACAGAGCTCCCTACCTCGACGGCTTCACATTTAGCAGAATGAAGTCGGAACCTCCAGATGAAGATCCCGAGACAGATGAATGGAGGTTCACTGAACCACCAGAGCCGAGTTGATAGTAGAGTGCAGTCGAGTTAAACGACCTTAAACAAAGCACTTCTTGGGAGGCAACCCAAGTTTAGTTTTAGATTTCCCTTTTTGATTGCATCGCATACATTTGTTTGATTTTAGTTTTGATTTCCATTACATTTAGAGTTAGGACTAGAAAAGAACTTTGCTAGGCAAAAATGAAATCCATATTAGCTTACGCGGCGAAGTGTATGAGAAAATTCGGACCGTGGTGCATAAATGGGTGAAAAAGGGGGACACACGGCCTAGCCGTGTGTTTTCCCATGGTCGTGCCCAACCAACCTGAGGCTCACACAGCCTGGCCGTGTGTTTTCACACAGTCATGGCATGCGAGGTTAAAAGGGGCGAGCCGTGTGTTTTCACCCCATTTGTGCCGTATGCTTCGAAAGTTCTTGCCATAGCCGTGTGATTTCGTCTTCCCCAGCATCTAGAAGCATTTTTAACCTCTAAAGCAGACAAAAGAAGCAAGGATGAGTAGGACCAAGCATGTAGCACCCCGATCCCGTGCCTCGGAGCGACCAACAAGGAGAGCTGATGCCCTCAAACTCCGGAGGAGGGTAACGCCCTACCCACTCTACTTTTTCGCAATAATTAACATAGAGATAGATATAATATGCTCTCTACTCATAAACTTACTGCTACTAGGTACTTAGATGAGGATTTGCTAGAATCTTTAAAGTTGTTGGGTGATATGCAAACTCTATTTGCAAAAATGGGGTGGGAAGAGATTATGGGAATAAGGAATCTAACCTACCCTAGGATAGTTTTGGAATTTTTAAGTTCCATAGAGGCGGAAGTTTTAACGGGTAGAGAGAGCGAGGAGGGTAGGATAACTTTTAGGCTTTTTAACATTGAGCATGAGTGGACCCTTCACCAATGGAACTCATGCTTTGGCTTACCAAGTGGGGGAGAGAGAAGGACCCCTAATGGGTACAACTCTCAGATAGTTTGGATTGAGTTGACAGGGGAGCATGCTTATGACCCATCTAGGACCAAAGCGTCGCGCCTCCAAAACACTGTCTTTCGATACCTTCACCGTATCATGGTCAGTACTATATTTGGTCGTGGGGAGAGTGACAGTGTAGTTAAAGCTAGCGAGCTGCTTGCCTATGGGATATGCTACAAGAAAAGAGTAGCATCGATGTAGGGTCCTACTTCATCAGACACTTAGTGAAGATGGGCAAAGCAGCACGAGTAGAGATCAATGTGGGAGGCCTACTTACCCACATTTGCCATTGAATGGGGTACGATTACACAACATTAGAGAGTATAGAGGGGAGCCCTAGGATCGACCAAGGAGTATGCATGGCCATGAAAATGATTGTGAGAGAAGGAGACTCCTTATGCTTGGTAAGGAAAAATCTGATGACCCTTTGGCTCCCCGACCCAGATCATACCACCATCGCTATACGCGCCAACTGGCGCTTGGACCTGATAATGGAGTCCCCTTCACATGAGGGACCATCCACATCAACGCCCATCTCTCCACCTTTATATCACTCTCCCTCCAGTCCACACATGCATAGGAGCCCACCTAGTCCACGCCGACATGAGCCTACACCTACACCACCACCTTTTTCTACTTTTGAGCAGGATGCAGGTACGTTGGCCTATGATTTCTTGGAGTTCTGATCGCGCCTCGATGACATTTACACTGAGCAGCAGACACAGAGGCAGCGATGGGAGGAGAAGAGCGCCTACCAGCAGGCGGAGTTCCAGGGATTCTGGGAGCATTTCTAGCGGGCTAAGGAGTTCTACGATGATGCCCGCATATACTTCTAGGTGGAGGTTGTTCGCCGTCAGGATGAGGCTGCCTACCGCAGGGAGATGCAGCATCACATGCATGCCTAGCAGGCGCAATAGGATAGGGAGGAGGAGCACCGAGTAGCCGCAGCATCCACCAGCTCCTAGATCGACCACATGTATATGTGGCATCAGCGGCTCAGCAACAGGTTCTCCCAGGATAGAGAGATGCCCAGGCTCCCATACTTTCCACCTCGTCCACCATATTAGAAGTATATTTTCATTTAAGTCTGGGGGGGAGACCCTAAGGTTTATTTTGTTTTGTTTCCTATCAGTAGTTTCTTTTATGGTATTTTCATTTATTCATACATGAGTTGTTGAGTTTATTTCAATACTTAATTTTTGTTGTCTGTAAAGCTACCTCAGTAGTATTTTTGAAAGTTGCTTGCATGAGTTGTTCCCATAGGTAGCTTAACTCCATTTATCATATGGTATTTTATTTTATTCGCTCTATTGATTGTTCTAGACTTACACTGGTTAGCTTTATTTTTTCACTTACACATGTCGAACATTCTAAAAGGGAGAATCTAGTACATACCTAGTTATGATTCACTTCAGTAGTCTGATACTTTGGAATCCATAGGCGACTCTAGGTTTAGCATTTTAGTTACTGGAGATGCTCGGATTGTGTAAGCTCATTCGGAAAAATCAAAATCCCAGTGAGCTGAAAAATAAAAGAGAGAAAAGAAAAAGAGAAAAATAAATGAAAAAAAAAAGAGAGAATAAAAAAAATATTATTAGGGATAAAAAAATAGTTGTCGTGGATGGAAATGGCTAGGTGCCCCTTTGAGACCGAGTTAGGTTACTGGGGAAACACTTACCAATTTCTCTCAATACCGAGCATGACTTTGAGACTTTATGCTAGATCTAGGGAATTACCCTCTCTTTGGGCAGGTAAGTGCCTAAGAGTCGGAAACCTTAGGAAAGCTATGGGGTGATGACTTAACTCACCATGGAACGAGCATCCCCTAAGAATGGTTCACTTAGTACGAGAACGAGGAGCTAACTTAGTGAACTTCTAGAACATATTTATTTTGTTTTGATTGCAAATATCACCTGATAAATTTAGTTAACATGCTAATTATGGAACAATATCTTTTTAAAATTTCATGGTACTGAGGTTTGCTTGAGGACAAACAAAGATTTAAGTCTGGGGGAAGTGATGTGAGCAAAACATATAGGATTTTAGGAGTAGTTTTCGCTCACATCTCATTGCATTTTTTGTTAGTTTCATTTATATGTTACTCTATTTTTGCACGCATTTTCTATTTTCTGGTTCGGAAGTCTGCTCGTTGTACTTTTGTATGCAAGTTAGCTTTTCAAGTAAAAAAGATGCATTTTCGGAGCAAAAGAAGGACATTTCGCAGCTAGACGCAGAGTGGGACACTGCCAGGGCATGTGGATTCACACGGCCGTGTCTAATGGGCGAGATTAGCAGCCCAGGGCTGCACAAGGACTGGCCATGTGGAAACACACGGCCGTGTGGCGGCCCAATAGATTTGCGCGACTAGGGCTTTTTCTGGATTTTGCAGCAGTCTGAGGCGATGCTATATAAGGATGGCTCCACCCAAACCCTAGGGGGGAGGCACGATGGCTAGGATGGCACGCCGAAGCCCTAAAAAGCTTTGGTAACTCGCAACAGGGAGGAGGAATGTCGCCAGAGGTCCACACCTTGTAATTCAACGCCAGAGAGAAGATCACGGAAGCATTGTATATCTTTATTTCTGCGTTTTATTCTTTATCTATTCAAACTTAGACATGCTTTGTGATTCTTCCTTTGTATACATGGAGTAGTACTTTCGATTCTAGGTTTAGGGAGTAGCTTGCGTACATAAACAATGTTAATTCATGTTAAATACTGCCCATGAGTTTGATTTGACAATTGGTAGTTGCTCTCTACTATATCTATGTGTGTTTGGCTTTCTTTATGCCGTGCTTAGGCGATACGAGGGGTGACAGCCCTCGCAATCTAAAATTTAGGGGATTTGATATAAGGAACCTAGGGGTAAACCTGATCTCCTATAACTGCGGGGAGAAGGGTGCAGTGGAATCGGAAACGGTCAACCGTAGAGATTGATTTGGCATCCTCGTACCGTCTATTCTGTCCTTTTAGTAGGAGATAGCTCTTGGTAGATGTGGCGGCTCTGCGGGAGAGTATATGATGTCCCTTGCACAAAACCATAAGTAAATGTCTAGACAACGCCGATTGACAACATTGTTCTGGGATACGCAAGTTAAACCGAAGTCCTATAATCACCTTTGAAGACCTCGGCACACTTCTTTCCTCCTCCGTGTGACACCGTACAGGGTAGAGTCCACCGACATCCCTCACCAACTGAAACCTCTTAGAGATCACGTTCGAACAATTACAACCACTGAGTATATTGGTATTCGAATCCCAGCCCCTGTGGGATCGATAATCTTTATTACTTGATGACATCTGTGCACTTGCGGCCATTGAGCGCAAGCACACGCTTTGACTCCTCGACGGTATCCATCATAAGATTTGAGGTCGCGTTCATGCGCATCAAACGCGAACAGTTGCAACAAGTCATATGGGTTGCTATAGTCTCCCATGCACTTACAGAGTGTGTGGTGGAGTGGATTTTGGACAGTACATGGATTTCTCTTGTGAGAAGATAATTTTCCATCTCTAATATGGATATGTGTTCTGGACACGCATCCACTCAAGAAAGTGTTGCTACAGGAGGCACATTATTTGAGATTTTCTATACATCCTGGTGGAACTTGAATGTACCGAGATTTGAAACGCTTATACTGGTGGAACGGTATAAAAGAGATAGTGCAGACTTAGTTGCTCGATGTTTAGTATGCCAGTAGGTGAAGGCTGAACATCAAAAAGTCGCTAGATTGCTCCAGAATGGAAGTGGGAGCAAATCACGATAGATTTCATTATGGGATTACCAAGAACCCATAAAGGACATGATGCGATTTGGGTGATCGTGGATCGACTAACCAAATCAGCTCACTTTTTGCCTATCCGTGGAACGGACTCATTGGATCATCTGGCAGAGTTGTACTGTCGAAGATTATCAAATTGTATGGAGTTCCTATGAGTATCATATCTGATAGAGACTTGTGATTTACCTCGCAATTTTGGCAGAGTCTACAGCAAGCATGGGCGCAGAGCTTCGATTCAGTACCGCATTTCATCTGCGGACTGATGGTCAGTCTGAGCATATTATTCAGATATTGGAGGATCTATTGAGATCCTGTGTCAAGGATTTCAGAGGCAGTTGGGAGGACCACGTTCATTTAGTGGAATCTGCCTATAACGACAGCGACCACTCTTCCATTCAGATGGCTCCTTCCAAGGCCTTATACAGCAGACCTTGCAGATCTACTATGTTGTGGGAGGAAGTCGGGGAGAGATAGTTGCTAAGGCCACAGAGTATCCCGCATGATGCAGAGTTGGTGCAAGTCCTCAGATGATGGTTATTAGAGGCACATGATCGACAGAAGAGTTATGCGGACCGGAGGCGAAGGCCTTTGGAATCCTCGGTCAGGGATCATGTATTCCTATGAGTTTCACCCACCAAAGGAGTTAAAATATTTGGGTTGAAAGGAAAAAATTATCTCCACGCTACATTGGTCCATTTGAGATATTGGAACGGATTGGATGTGTAGCTTACAGGTTGGCTTTACCTCCGACACTTGCAGGAGTTCATAACGTGTTTCATGTTTCTATGCTAAGGAAATGTATACCACGAGTTAATCATGTTTCAAAAGAGGTACTGATTTCACTTCAACCTAATACGACTTATGAGGAGATTCTGAAGGGTACTTCGCTTCCCAGTTCACCTCGGTCGTTTGTTCTTGGATATCCCATCGATGTCCCCGGATTAAAAAAATTTGATCATAGACAAAAGGGATTGCCTAAACAACCAAGTCATCGTCGTGCTATTCGTTTAGAGAGGCCACTTGAACAAACTTGTTGTTCAAGCGACCAACCTCTATTCTACGAGTAGCCACGGAATAGACGATGTTCGGATCATCGGCTTTCGTGTTTATGTTCAGGATCCAAGTATTATTTAGCCACAAACAGAATATATCATGCTCATAATTGAAAAACAAAAACAAACATGTTACAAAAGAGAATAGAGAATCGATATACCTCTCGATCTTCTAATGTATGACCTTCCTCCTTTCGGACGTCGTGTGGGCCACGATCTACCAAAAGTTGAAGCTCCTAGATCGCCAATCTTTCATCCTTGCTCATTCCGAGAAAGAGGAAGAATAGAAACAAAGGTCCTTTTCTTCTTTCAACCAACCACCAACATCCAATGTTGGAGCTTGTCGCCGGCCAAGAAGGAAGAGGAGATAAGGGTGGAAACTGGCCAAGACACCAAGGGAAAGCCCTAAATCATGTTTCCACCAACCAAGGAGAAGGAGAAGAGTGAGTTTGGATGTCGGCCAAGGGCTGGAAGGGCTTCAATGGGCGCCGGCAAGCTTGAGGAAGAAGAAAATAAGGAAGATGTTTCCTTATTTGGTGCAGCCAATGCTCCAAACCCTAACCCTTGCTTCTTGCCGCCAACCTCCAAAAACCCTAGTTTCTCTCAATGTTCTCCACGCCAACCCCTTGTTCTCCTTTTATAGAGTTAGGGATAAGCCTTCTTTTAATCTCCATCATTGGTTCTAGGGATTTAATCTCAACTGTCGGATCTAGAGATTTAATCTCAACCGTCGGATCTAGAGATTTAATCTCTACCTTTGGATCTAGAGTTTTGTTTCTATCCATTGGATCTAAGCTTCATGAGGTGTTAATAGGCTACAATAGGGACCGTGAGGAGGAGTTGGATCTTGGCCACCCATGGATCTAGCCCACATAAAGTCCGATCCATTAATGATAATCCAATCCACTAAAGGATTATCATTGATCTACCTCACCAACTCCCATAAGATAATATGGGCTCCATATATTATATATACATTTTCTTCCCATGTTTAAGATCTCGAATGTCCGTCGATTAATTAATTTTCTGACCATTAATTAATTAACATCTAACTCCATGAGTAGTACCACTCAACCTTTTCATCATGACGGACCAAGTCCACCTGCAGGGTTTACATGATGAACCTTATGAGCTCCTTAAGGGGACATCATCATCCTAATATATAGGACACGGTTTCCTCCTATAATCAATAGCACACCATATAAATAATATCATTTCCCAACTTACCGAGCCTATTGATTTAATTTATAAATCTCGCCCATTGGTAAATCAAAGAAATGAATACTAAGTATATGTGGCCATTATTATATCGGGATAAAGAGTATGTACAATATAATATCTGAGGTCTGAATAAATAAAATCACCTCTAAGTCGAATCACCTCTGAGCCAGCAATAAATCGAATCACCTCTAAGTCAGTCCTGCTCAATACACACAAAGTGGACTAGTGTGATTCTATGGTCAAGACAAACCAATACCAAACACACTACAACCATTCCGATGGTTTGTCCAAAGTCATCTCGATTGTGAGCCTTTACTTATACTTTACAAGGAGACGATAACATGATCTCCTGTGTGACACCACACACCATGTTATCTACAATGTAATGTATTAGACAATATGCATAACCTTAAAAATATGCAAACAATGATCATGTGATTCTTATTTCAAAATAAAGATGTTCATACAAAAGGTAGACTTTTCAGTATACATCCCAACAATCTCCCACGTATACTAAAAGACTATGCTGTCCTCAAACTGTCATACATCTGATCCCCATTCCCTCCACATGCCTATCAAAAGCACTCACTGAAAGGGCCTTAGTGAAAGGATCTGCCAGGTTATCCTCTAATGCAATCTTAGCCATAGCAACTTCTCCTCTCTTTACGATTTCTCGTATCAGGTGGTACTTGCGTTCTATGTGTTTACTAGCCTTATGGGCTCGTAGTTCCTTCGAGTTTGCAACTGCACCACTATTATCACAATAAATTGTGATAGTTCTGGGCAAACCAGGAATCACATCCAAGTCCATCAGGAAGTTCCTGAGCCACACAGCTTCTTTGGCCGCCTTAGAGGCTGCCACATACTCAGCTTCCATGGTGGAGTCCGCCACGCATTTCTGCTTGACACTCCTCCATACAATGGCTCCACCTCCCAAAGTAAACACAAAACTTGAGGTAGACTTACTTTTATCCCTATCAGATTGGAAGTCGGAATCCGTGTAACCCAAAGGGAGTAATTGGTCTGCCTGGTAAACTAGCATATAATCCCTAGTCCTTCTCAGGTACTTCAATATATGCTTTACCACAGTCCAATGTACCTGTCCTGGATTACTCTGATATCTGCTGACCATGCCCACGGCAAAGCAGATATCTGGTCTCGTACATAGCATCGCATACATGAGGCTTCCTACTGCCGAAGCATAAGGAACCGCCTTCATCTCCTCTATCTCCTCAGATGTTCTAGGACACATCTCCTTTGATAAAGGAACTCCATGCCTGAAAGGTAGAAAACCCTTCTTGGAGTTCTGCATGCTAAAACGATCCATAATCGTGTCTATGTATGAAGCTTGGGATAAGCACAACATCCTTTTCTTGCAATCCCTTATGACCTTGATCCCAAGGATGTGTCCAACTTCTCCCAAGTCCTTCATATCAAACTGTTTGGACAACCATACCCTTACGTCCGATAACACCTTGATATTGTTGCCAATCAACAAAATGTCATCTACGTATAGTACAAGAAATACCACTACATTTCCGTCACATCTCTTGTATACACAAGACTCATCTGGACTTTGAATAAATCCATAAGACTGGATTACCTCATCAAAGCGGATGTTCCAAGACCTCGAAGCTTGCTTCAATCCATAAATGGACCGATTAAGCTTACACACAAGATGTTCTTTGCCTTTAGCAATGAATCCCTCTGGTTGCTTCATATAGATGTTTTCCTTAAGATTTCCATTAAGGAAAGCTGTCTTGACATCCATCTGCCACGCATCATAATCCATATTAGCTGCTATGCATAAGAGAATCCATATAGACTTAAGCATGGCTACCGGTGAAAAGGTCTCCTCATAATCGATACCCTCTTTCTGAGTATACCCCTTCGCAATAAGCCTTGCTTTGAAGGTCTCAACCTTCCCATCTATTCCTCTCTTTCACTTGTAGATCCACTTGCATCCAACGATTTTTACACCATCGGGTGGTTCTACTAGCTCCCAGACCTGATTTGAATCCATAAATTCAATCTAAGCATTCATTGCACTTTACTAAGATACTGCATCTTTATCTTGGATTGCCTCGACATATGTCCAGGGATCAGGTTCATGTTTGCCAGGGACCAAATCAGAAGATTCTCTCAAGAACATGAATCTATCAGGCTGTCTCACAACCCTCCCACTACGACGAGGCATTACCTGTGTATCCTCTGTGACACGCGGTGCAGTGACATGTGGTATATCTTCTTGTACCAGTGGTACTAAAGAAGTGACTTCCCCTTTTAATTCCTCCAGAATAATTTTACTCTTGGGCTTGTGGCTCATGACATAGTCTTCCTCTAGAAATCTGGCGTTCGTGCTAACGATCACCCTCTGATCTCTAGGACTATAAAATAGACCACCCTTCATTCCTCTAGGATAGCCATGCATACTTCTGTACAAGGTTCCAACTTACCAGCATCTATCGCACATGTTCTGGACTCCCCCATATCCGAATATGTCTTAGACTAGGCTTTCTCCCAGTCCACAATTCTGTGAGAGTAGAAGGCACTGATTTAGATGGAACTAAGTTCAGAATGTACACCACCGTATCTAGAGCATATCCCCAGAACAAATCTGGCAACTCAGAATAACTCATCATCGATCTAACCATCTCCATAAGAGTCCTATTTCTTCGCTCTGCTACACCATTCTGCTGAGGTGTGCAAGGTGCAGTCAATTGGGATTGAATCCCAGCCTCTAATAGGTAATTCCTAAACTCTCCCAAGAGGTACTCGCCACCACGATCAGATCGTAGTGTCTTGATACTTTTACCTTGATGTTTCTCCACATTAGCCTTGAATTCTTTGAACTTGTCAAAGCATTCAGACTTGCGGTGCATCAGGTAAATGTATCCATATCTCGAGTAATCATCTATAAAAGAGACGAAATACTCGAAACCACCTCTAGCTTGGATAGACATAGGACCACACAAATCAGAATCAACCAATTCTAGCACATCTTTGGCTCTATACCCCTTGGCCTTAAAAGGCCTCTTGGTCATTTTACCCTCCAAGCAAGATTCGCATGTTGGGAAATCCTCCACCACTAATGAACCCAAAGGTCCATCAGCTATCAACCTTTGAATTCTGCTTAGGTTAATATGACTAAGCCTAAGATGCCAAAGATATGTTTGGTTCATCTTCGAAGGTTCTTTTCTCTTATTGGAATTAAAAGATGAGTTATTAATTTCAATTTGCATCTTGGGAGGTTTTGGTTCAAGTGTGTATAGATTTCCTATCAATGCACCTGAACAGATAATGTCCCTATTCCTTTTTATAACAACTCTGTCATTAACAGAAATAGAATATTCATCCATAAACAATTTAGAAACCGAAATTAAATTATTTCTAAATAAGGATACATAAAGGCAATTCTTAAGAACCAAAACTTTATTTTTCTAAAAAGATAAATGAACATCTCCCACTACAACAGCCACCACCTTTGTGGCATCGCCCAAGTACATGGTAATCTCCCCTTCAACCAGTCGTCTGGTTTCCTGGAACCCCTGCAAAGTATTGCAGACATGATCAGTGGCTCCCGTATCTACACATCAGGTGCCGGTAGATAACACCGCTAAACATGTTTCAATGACTAGACCAAAAGATATACCTTTGTTCTGCTTGCGGTTGGGGCAGTCCTTCTTCAAGTGTCTAGTCTGCTTACAAGTGAAGCACTTGCCTTTCGGCTTCATCACTCTTCCCTGAGTACCTCCCACCGCCTTCGCCCCAGTTTGTTTCTTCTTCTTCTTGCCTTTCAGCTTAGAAGTAGAAACCTTTTGGGTCACCATGGCATGTGCCTGAGCACTCTGACGAAATAGCCCCTCTGATGCCTAGAGTTCTGTCAGAAGTTCCGCCAACGAATACAACCTTTTGTTCATGTTGTAGTTTAGGCGAAACTGCTCAAAACTCCTAGGTAGAGACTGGAGAATGATATCGACCTGGGTTTCCCCATCGATCTCAGCTCCAAGGACCTCCAGCTCATTCAAATGAGCCATCATCTTGAGAACATGATCCCTTACGGGTGTCCCCTCGATCATAGTGGTTGTCATTAAGTTTCTCATGGCTTCTTGCCTCGCAGCACGATTATGGTGTCTGAAAAGTTCTTTGAGATTGAGCATCATGTCATAAGCAGTGGGCATGGCTTGATGCTGATGTTGCAGTACATTTGACATAGATGCCAAAATGTAACACCGCACCATCTCATCGACCTTGATCCACTTCTTATAACTCTCTCTCTCCTTTTCCCCAAAATCATCTGGAGGGTTAGGAGGGCACTCTTCGAGGAGTAGATATTTGTATTCCTCAGCAGTCATGACAATGTCAAGATTCCTCTTCCAATCAACATAGTTGGGTCTAGTAAGTTTACTCTCTTTCAGTATCACAGCAAGTGGGTTGAAAGTCATTTTGAAAGAAAACCTAAGAATCACATAGATCAAACATTAGATTTAAAAAAATTATTGATTCCTCAAATAATAAAATTTTAAAATCAACCAACACCTCAAAACACCGAGAATATCGTATGCCACGTAGTGTGGACGTATACGAATTCTACATTTGTAAGAGGAGGTTTTACCCATTAATTTTACTATCTTGTCAACCTAACTTTTTGACAAGTAAAATGAATAGTTGATTCCTCTTTGGCTCTACAAATAAAAGCAGTGACTCCGATGCGGAGGATACTTATATTTGTATCTAAGTGTTCACCATTACTCGGTACCAAGGTATTTATCTCGGGTTATGTGCCTTCCGATGGGAAAGTACACACACTCCTTAATAATTTTCTATAACCATATTTGACCTTGTGATCCGCAAACAAACTCATCCGATGGGGAGGAAGGCACTCAGAGCCAACGCACAAGTTTGTTTGCATCACTTGTCAAATCGTAATGGATGCCATGGGAATTTATAAAAATATCCCTCTCCCACTTAGTAATTTGAAAATGAGGAATTTTCTAGGCTACGACATGCATATCAAACAATAAGCAATAAATATGAAAAATAAATTATTTTTCAACTATTATGGCTTTTGTCTTCAATATGTCTCCCATCACATCGCCTTCTCGTCCGCTCCTCCTACGCCATGTACGAGCCATCCGGAGATCCGAGCCGAGACTAAAATCTATTTTAATTTACATCCATCGATCTTATACTCCACGAGGGAGTGTACATGAATTCTAGATCAAAAGTAAACTAAAATAAAAAGAGTGGCTAAACAATGGCATATCTAATTTACAAAAATTAAATACTAGCCTCGTCAACCCCGAGGATTCAACAAAATAAACATTTACACACATACAATCACATACACACATATGACCATAATAGTCGGATCTTATGCCTACAACCAAAGAGTTAACCTACGCATATCCAACTATTATCCGACACATATAATATATGAAAAGTGCATAAAAAATAATCGAATCCTAAACACACAAAACCAGAAACCTTGGTTCGGATATCAACTGAAGAGTTGGTTTCATTGATCTGTGAGGGGAAACTTCGCTTCCCACTTCACCTCGATCGTTTGTTCATGGCGATCCCATCGATGTCCCCGGATTAAAAAAATTTGATCCTAGACAAAAGGGATTGCCCAAACAACTAAGTCATCGTCGTGTTATTCGTTTAAAGAGGTCACATGAACAAACTTGTTGTTCAAGCGACCAACCTCTATTCTACGAGTAGCCACGGAATAGACGATGTTCGGATCGCCGGCTTTCGTGTTTATGTTTGGGATCCAAGTATTATTTAGCAACAAACAAAATATATCATTCTCATAATTGAAAAACAAAAACAAACATGTTACAAAAGAGAATAGAGAATCGATATACCTCTCTATCTTCTAATGTATGAACTTCCTCCTTTCGGATGTCGTGTGGGCGACGATCTACCAAAAGTTGAAGCTCCTAGATCGCCAATATTCCTTCCTTGCTCGTTCTGAGCAAGAGGAAGAATAGAAACAAAGCTCCTTTTCTTCTTTCAACGAACCACCAACATCCAATGTTGGAGCTTGCCGCCGGCCAAGAAGGAAGAGGAGATTTGGGTGGAAACCGGCCAAGACACCAAGGGAAAGCCCTAAATCTTGTTTCCACCAACCAAGGAGAAGGAGAAGAGGGAGTTTGGATGTTGGCCAAGGGCTGGAAGGGCTTCAATGGGCGCCTGCAAGCTTGAGGAAGAAGAAAATAAGGAAGTTGTTTCCTTATTTAGTGTCGCCAATGCCCCAAACCCTAACCCTTGCTTCTTGCCGCCAACCTCCAAAAACCCTAGCTTCTCTCAATGTTCTCCATGCCAACCCCTTGTTCTCCTTTTATAGAGTTAGGGATAAGCCTCCTTTTAATCTCCATCATTGGTTCTAGGGATTTAATCTCAACCGTTGGATCTAGAGATTTAATCTCAACCATCGGATCTAGAAATTTAATCTCTACCTTTGGATGTAGAGTTTTGTTTCTCTCCATTGGATCTAAGGTTCATGAGGTGTTAATAGGCTACAATAGGGACCGTGAGGAGGAGTTGGATCTTGGCCACCCATGGATCAAGCCCACATAAAGTCCGATCCATTAATGATAATCCAATCTACTAAAGGATTATCATTGATCTACCTCACCAACCCCCATAAGATAATATTGGCTCCATATATTATATGTACATTTTCTCCCCGAGTTTAAGACCTCAAATGTCTGTCAATTTATTAATTTACTGACCATTAATTAATCAAAATCTAACTCCATGAGTAGTACCACTCAACCTTTTCATCATGCCGGAAAAAGTCCACCTGCAGGGTTTACATGATGAACCTTATGAGCTCCTCAAGGGGACATCATCATCCTAATATATAGGACACGGTTTCCTCCTATAATCAACGACACACCGTATAAATAATATCATTTCCCAACTTACAAATCCTATCGATTTAATCTATAAATCTCTCCCATTGGTAAATCAAAGAAATGAATACTAAGTATATGTTCTCGTTATTATATCGGGATTAAAAGTATGTACAATATAATATCTGAGGTCTGATTCGATTATGTAGTCAGCAATAAATCGAATCACCTATATGTCGGTCCTTATCAATACACACAAAGTACACTAGTGTGATTCTATGGTCAAGACAAACCAATACCAAATCACACTACAACCATTCCGATGGTTTGTCCAAAGTCATCTCGATTGTGAGCCTTTACTTATACTTTACAAGGAGACGATAAAATGATCTCCCGTGTGACACCACACACCATGTTATCTACAATGTAATTGTTGGTGCAATCGGCCCAGGTCATGATTGACCAGACTCGAGTTTGACTCGAGTGATATTTTGATGTTTGACAAAGGGATTTGACAAAGTGGTTTGGCATTGATGTTTGACGTTAATTTCGGTTAATATGTTGGGGAGATTATTTATACAATCGACCCAGGTTATAATTGACTTTGATGGTTGACTAGGGTTGACCATGTGATTATGGGAAAGTCCAAGCATGGGTCTTAGCAAATGGAAAGTCCAACATGGGTTGGCAAAGGAAAAGTCCAACATGGGTTGGCAAGGAAAAGTCCAAGCATGGGTCTTGGCAATGTAAAAGTCCAAGCATGGGTCTTGGCAATGTAAAGTCCAACATTGGTTGGCAAGGAAAGTCCAAGCATGGGTCTTGGCAAATGGAAAGTCCAACATGGGTTGGCAAAAGAAAAGTCCAACATGGGTTGGCAAGGAAAAGTCCAAGCATGGGTCTTGGCAATGTAAAAGTCCAAGCATGGGTCTTGGCAATGTAAAGTCCAACATTGGTTGGCAAGGAAAGTCCAAGCATGGGTCTTGGCATGAAAAGTCCGACATGGGTTGGCAAGGGAAAGTCCAAGCTTGAGTCATGGCATTTGAGAAGTCCAAGGGTTTGATATTGGCAGCGTAAAGTCCAAGCGGGAGTCTTGGCAGCATAAGTCCAATGGTTGGCGGCGTAAAGTCCAAGCGGAGTCTTGGCGGCGTAAGTTCAATGTGCCTTGGCGGTGTAGACACTGTTAGCATGACATAGCCGATGGAAGCACCTGGAAGCTAGCGCGATGGATGAACAAGTCATGGATGACTTGGAGGGATCCGAGAGGCGTGAGGCTGATGGAGGTGGCTAGAAGGCTTAGGTCTAGGCTAAGGGTGGTCTAGCAAGTATGGGGGCACCATACTTGGGTTAAAACCTCACATTATGGCAGTCGACTTGAGTTCGACCGGGTTAGAGCCGGGATTGCTGGCACCGCTCATGGGAGTAGTCGATCGATGGCTCTCGAAGTCGACCGCCAAGGGATGGCGATCGATGTCGAGCCGTCGAGCATGCTCCGTAGCCGACTGGGCAGTCGACTACGGGCGTTGGCAGTCGATTGCAAATGTTGGCAGTCGAATGCCAAGAGATCCGTTGGAGATTTTCCAGCGTGGATCGATCCATTGTCTCACGACAACAGTGGCATTAGTCGAATGGTGACTTATGGCAGTCGACTGATAGGCGAAAATCCAGCCCGACGCAGGTTATAAAGGCAGCTCGGAAGGAGGGTTTTAGCAGCGATTTTTGGACGTTTTTGAGGCGATTTGCTGCTGCAAATCAGGGTCTTCAACCACGATTCAAGCGATCAACAAGCAAGCAATCTAAAGAGTTTTTGTAAAGTGTTTTTTACTTCTCTTATTGTATTTCCTATTATATTTGCTTATTGTATTTAGATTATTGTTGTAATCTTATTGTAAGAGGTTTCTCCACCTCCGACTTGTGTCGAGAAGGAGTTATTTGATAGTGGTGTGTGTTTGGCATCGCTAGGGCTCGCTTGAGCCCGATCCGTGGAGTAGGAACCGTTACGGTTCCGAACCACGTTATATCATCGTGTTCGTGTGTGATTGTAGACAAGCACGCGAACGATTTCCATCTACGTACGGTCATCTACGCTATTCACCCCCCCTCTAGCGGCCTCAAATCCCCAACAAGTGGTATCAGAGCCTGGTGGCTCTTCAACGGATTAAAAACCGAGAGCAAGACGCTAGAGGGTAAAAGATGGAAGTCCAAGATCAATTAGGATGGGACATCAACTCACCGATCCCTTATTCATTCTATGGACGAGAAGGTTTCAATTCTTGGAAGGCGAGAATTGAAGAGTTTTTTATGATGAGAGACCTTGAGGAATGGTCCGCCTTGATGGAAGGATTTGAGTATCCTAAGGGACCAAAGGGAGGGTTTCTCAAGAAGAAGAAATGGAGTGAGGAGCAACTCCGGCAATTCGAGAAAAATAAGAAGGTAATCAAATTTATATTTGATTTAGTACCTAATGACATCTTGTGTAGCCTAGGTGACTATGTGGATTGTAAAGACGCCAAAGTGGTATGGAACATTTTGGCGAAATTCCATGAAGAACCTCATTCAATCCAAGAAGACAAGGAGGATGAAGAAGAGAGCTCATCCTCAAGTGAAAGTGAGGAATCGGAAGAAAGTGAGGAGTCAACTTCCGAATCGGAAGAGAAAATAGAAGAGGTGGGAGAAGCATCCACCTCCGTGATTGAGGGGGAGAGACCATCTACACCGGGGCAACCTCAAGAAGTGCCTTCAACATCCGGTCAAGATGAGGAAGCTCAAAATTCAACTCCAGCACCTACCACGGACCTAGGTAACTCGAGCATTTCAAATAATAATAAAATTCATATTATATGCTTTGAGTGTAGGGAGCAAGGACACTACAAGAGTAAGTGTCCTAAATGGGTTAAGAAGGCTCCACCGGCACCAAAAGTCAAGGATGCCGGTTCCCCAACACCTAAAGGCAAGGAGCACATCATATGCTTCAAGTGCAATTCGAAGGGGCATTATCGGAGTCAATGTCCTAGGGGGAAGAAGAAGGAGCAAGAAGGAGCATCATATGTAGGGGGAGCCTCCAAGGCAAACCCTAAGGTATATTTCAATAATGCACCTTCTAGATTTAATAGGCAAAAGCATGCTAGAAATAATTTTAATTCTCTTGCAATTTATGAAAAGCATGCTAATAGGAATGAATATTGCTTAGGAGCTAAAAATATTCACTTAGATAATAGGAAGAAATTTGGGACTAATGTCCCTAAAAATAATTCATCTAAGGATAAACCTAGGTTAAATAACACTAGACCAATTTTACCTAGGGAGACCATTAGAAAGGTGCAAGAGTACCTAGGTATTAACCCTAAATGGACTTGGCATATGCCTAGAAAGTCTCATGCCCATGGTCTAAATCAAAATTCTAAAATCGGGCAATTAGAATTAGAGAACCAAGCCTTGAGGTCAAGGCTTGAGAAATTGGAGAAGACCCTTAAAGTTATGCAAAATCAAATGCAAGGGTCAATTAGTCAAACTTCTGGGTCAATTAGTCAAAGTCAACACTTAGGACTCAAGAAGCAAAAGTCAACCAAGGGCAAGAATGGTTTGGGTCACAAACCTAAGCCTAAGGTGGCTTATCATAGTGTTCCATTTGACTATGGAGCACAAACTAGGTCTAGGAAGACCAAGGCCAATAGGGAAGTCATCCCTAGAGTTGACCAAAGGGTGTGTCTAGTGGCTAGGGTTTCAAGGAAACCTAGGGTGGCCACTAAGAAGGTTGCAAGGGGAGTTACCCCTAGAGTCAACCTAGGTAAGACCCAAATGACCAAGGCTAATAAGCCTAGGAGGGTCATTAGGAAGGTATCTAGGGAGGTTATCCCTAAGGAATACCTAATTAATCCTAGGAGCTCAAATCGGTTTTGGGTTCCTAAGAGCGTGATTGATTCACGCTAGATGGGTTTAGGGTGTGCCAACCTTGATTGGATGGTTTGTTAACTCAATCATGGTAAAGGTGGCACTTTAGGATATTTTCAAGGTTATGGATACCTTGGAAATAGATTTGAATTATCATCCTAAAAGATTTTAGGGTGTGCCAATATTATTTGAGAAGCTTGATAAAATGGTCAAATTGGCACAATTTAGGTTTAGAGTGTTAGTGTGTCATTTTGGGTTGTTGGCACACTAGGGAGATTAATGATAATATGGCAAAATATATCTAACTATATCAAATGGCAATTAATATTAAAATTTTGGTATTACTATACCTATATATTTTATATGCCATGTTTTGATTGCCATATGCCATGTCATGACATCATGCCTATTTCTATGATTTTATATGTCATGTTCATGTTTAGGATTAAGGATTAAATGTCATGTGTTTTTAGATTTCATATTATGCCATGACATCATGATTATGAGCATGTGTTTATCTATATCATCTCTAATGCCATAATCACTCATGCATTTAAGATAATTTGATTGAAATTGATTTAAGGACAATGGCATGACTTGGAGTCCCATCTATAAGGGAATCAAGTAGGGTTGCCTTAGAAAAATGCATGAAACCCTAGTTTAGGGAGAACAAAACTCACATCTCACATCCAATTGACATGTATGTGTACTTATACACCCTAGATACATGTGAGATGCTAGGATATGAGTTGAGTTCAAGGTGCATAGTTTTTGCATCTAGATGAACCAAAACTCATCTAATTTTATTGGTGGATCATTGGGAAAACTTGTGTACAAGTCATGTACTTAGAGCCCAAGGAATATGATCCAAAATAAGGTTTTGAAATCATTTTAAAATCAATTTAGAAAACCTTGGTGAAGTCTATCTTTTGATAGCAATCACCATTGATGAAGTTGATACAAAATAGGGCCAAAACATTGAAAATTTCAATGGTTTTGAGTTTTGTATCAAACTCACTATTTTATGGGTAAAATATTTTTCAAACATTTTTCACCCATTGTTTTGGTCATAAGTATTATACGTATCAAATTTCATGATTTTTCGATATACGTATAATTAGTTATGATTTTCTGAAATTGGATTCTGATAGCTGAATTTCGGACAATTCAGTTTACTACGACGCCATTGGTGGCCGATCGATGTATGTGGCAATCGACCGACATCGTCGAGTCGACTGCCAGGTCTGATTTCGGGTTAACAAGGTTGTTTAGCCCATTTTCACCATATGGTAAAGGTCCCTAACCACTCCTAACCCTAGGATATGCTTTGGGAAGTATTATGAAGGGTGAAAATTCATTGGATATGGATTTGGAGAGGTGTTAGGTCAAAGTATCAATTTGAGGTGGTGGAAAGTTCAATGTTGAATTTCCAACCTTAATTTTGATGGTTTAGAGTTCCTATTGGCTTAGGGACTCCCCAAGGACATTGTTGGTGCAATGGTCAAGGGGGAGCAAGCCTTTAGGGGGAGGTATCCATCTGGTGATGATGGATGTGTCTTTTCTCCTTGAAAAGGAGAAGTTATTGGGAAAGTATCATCAATTGGGAAAATTGATGATTTTTGATACCCAATTTGGAAATTGGGAGAGTGAATAGGATTGCCTCTCTTGAGTGATATGGGACTTATCACTAGGAAGATGGTAGGCATCCTAGATATTTTTAAATCAAGGGGGAGATTGTAAGATCTCATTGGGACATGAGACATTGACCTCCTTGGAGAGATAACCTTTTTGATGTTAGTCAAAAAGGGGGAGAATGTTTGGGAGAACATTTGGAGAGTGTTTACCAATTTGGGATAATTGGTAAGGGATTTGAGTTAGTGGTCTAACTCAGATGATTTGTTTGGTTTTTGTCAAACATCAAAAAGGGGGAGATTGTTGGTGCAATCGGCCCAGGTCACGATTGACCAGACTCGAGTTTGACTCGAGTGATGTTTTGATGTTTGACAAAGGGATTTGACAAAGTGGTTTGGCATTGATGTTTGACATTAATGTCGGTTAATATGTTGGGGAGATTGTTTATACAATCGACCCAGGTTATAATTGACTTTGATGGTTGACTAGGGTTGACCATGTGATTATGGGAAAGTCCAAGCATGGGTCTTGGCAAATGGAAAGTCCAACATGGGTTGGCAAAGGAAAAGTCCAACATGGGTTGGCAAGGAAAAGTACAAGCATGGGTCTTGGCAATGTAAAAGTCCAAGCATGGGTCTTGGCAATGTAAAGTCCAACATTGGTTGGCAAGGAAAGTCCAAGCATGGGTCTTGGCAAATGGAAAGTCCAACATGGGTTGGCAAAAGAAAAGTCCAACATGGGTTGGCAAGGAAAAGTCCAAGCATGGGTCTTGGCAATGTAAAAGTCCAAGCATGGGTCTTGGCAATGTAAAGTCCAACATTGGTTGGCAAGGAAAGTCCAAGCATGGTCTTGGCATGAAAAGTCCAACATGGGTTGGCAAGGGAAAGTCCAAGCTTGAGTCTTGGCATTTGAGAAGTCCAAGGGTTTGATATTGGCAGCGTAAAGTCCAAGCGGGAGTCTTGGCAGCATAAGTCCAATGGTTGATGGCGTAAAGTCCAAGCGGAGTCTTGGCGGCGTAAGTCCAATGTGCCTTGGCGGTGTAGACACCGTTAGCATGACATAGCCGATGGAAGCACCTGGAAGCTAGCGCGATGGATGAACAAGTCATGGATGACTTGGAGGGATCCGAGAGGCGTGAGGCTGATGGAGGTGGCTAGAAGGCTTAGGTCTAGGCTAAGGGTGGTCTAGCAAGTATGGGGGCACCATACTTGGGTTAAAACCTCATTCTTGAGGTTGGCAGTCGACTGGCATTATGGCCGGTTCGACTGCCGTGAGTCGACTTGAGTTCGACTGCCAGGTTAGAGCTGGGATTGCTCTGGCAGTCGACTGCTCATGGGAGCAGTCGACTGATGGCTCTAGCATCAATCGCCAAGGGGATGGCAATCGACCGGCCGAGTGTCGAGCAAACGCCTCCGTAGCCGATCGGGCAATCGACTCACAGGCGGCGCGCCGATCGCCAAGAGATCCGTTGGAGTTTTTCCAGTGTGGATCGATCCGTTGTCTCACGACAACAGTGGCATCAGTCGACTGGTGACTTATGGCAGTCGACTGATAGGCGGAAATCCAGCCCGACGCAGGTTATAAAGGCAGCTCGGAAGGAGGGTTTTAGCAGCGATTTTCTTGGACGTTTTTGAGGCGATTTGCTGCTGCAAATCAGGGTCTTCAACCACGATTCAAGCGATCAACAAGCAAGCGATCTAAAGAGTTTTTGTAAAGTGTTCTTTACTTCTCTTATTGTATTTCCTATTATATTTTCTTGTTGTATTTAGATTATTGTTGTAATCTTATTGTAAGAGGTTTCTCCACCTCCGACTTGTGTCGAGAAGGAGTTATTTGATAGTGGTGTGTGTTTGGCATCGCTAGGGCTCGTTGGAGCCCGATCCGTGGAGTAGGAACCGTTACGGTTCCGAACCATGTTATATCATCGTGTTCGTGTGTGATTGTATTTCATGTATTGCTTTTATTATTATTATTCCGCTGCGCTAACACGAATTGTAGACAAGCACGCGAACGATTTCCATCTACGTACGATCATCTACGCTATTCACCCCCCCCTCTAGCGGCCTCAAATCCCCAACAGTAATGTATTAGCCAATATGCATGACCATAAAAATATGCAAACAATGATCATGTGATTCTTATTTCAAAATAAAGATGTTCATACAAAAGGTAGACTTTTCAGTATACATCCCAACAGATTCCAGTGCAGATTCTAGGTCGCAAGGTGCGTCAGTTTTAAAACAAAACCATCCGACTCATGAAGACTGGATGATAGCATCATGAGGAGGCTACGTGGGAGTTGGAAGATACTATCCGAGCTCGATTCCCTCATCTGTTCACTTGAAGTTTGTGATGGTTCCAAAAATTTCTTGAATTGGTTCTTACATTTAAGTTGAAAATTGGGGGACCAAATTTTTATTAATGGGGGGGGGGGGGGGAAAGTGAGATATCGAAAAAAATATAGAATAAAACAAAATACCCCTGTTAATTAAGAGATTATTGTTGGGTTTTTCGAGCCGCAAAAAACCACTTTTTGCATTGCAGAAACCTTGGAAGCCTGGCCACGGATCCGTGCGAAGATATAAAAAATAAAAACATGTATGTGTTTATAGATCCTAGATCTACCTTAGATATACCAGATAGAGCATTACCCTTGTAGCGATGCCCTTCGCTTATCCCGCTCGTCCAAAAGCTTCGCCGGAACTCAAGAGTGTCAAGTGCACACTCCTCAATTAGTATCCACACGGACAAATGGTGAAGAAAACACAACCTTGAGTGTGCTAGCACCCTTTGGATGGTTTGGCCAAGATAGAGGATGGGAGAGCTTGAGAGGATGTTCCAAGGAAGAAGAAGATGGAGTTACCACAAAATGAAAATCCATTCATCAAGTGGAGTGGCCGGCCACTTCAATACTTGGAGGGTTACATGCATGCATGTAACTCCAAGAGACAATGTCTCTTGGTCTCCCTCATGAGATGGCACTACATGATAAGTCAATGATGATGTGGAACACCATCATTGGCTGGCCCCCATGCCATTTCACCATGACATGGCAATTGGTCAAGTCAAAATTGACCATTCATCTTCCCTCTCAAGTCAAGTCAAACTTGACCTTTAATCTCACATGGTTGATCAAATCTAACCACTTAACTCAAGTCAATTTGTTTTAATGAATCTCTATTCATTAATTTAAATTGACTTAATGAATCAAATCTAAATTAGACTCATTCAACACTTGAATCAACTTGAGTCTAACTCAATTAGTCTAATTTGGATTACTCTTAATCCAATTTGGTTCATCCCATGAACCTAATCCTCATGGTTGATCATATGAACCTAATCTCCACCTAATTTCCCTTTGTGTGTGACCCTATAGGTTCTTCTAACGTTGGCAATGTCCCTAAACCAATTTAGGAACATAAGCAATGAGCGGTATCTAGCAACACATCATTGCTACCCAAGTTACAAGAATGTTGATCTCCAACATCACCTTTGTGACTATTAATTGTGACTCTCACAATATGTGACAATGTCCCTCTATCCTTGACATCTAGATTAACCAATTGAGGCATAGGTTGTGTCATCCTCGGTACAATCTATATCTTGAACTCCAAGTAGACTCACTCTAATCAAATGAGCTCAATATCTCATATTGACTCATTTGGGCATGGTCATACACTTCGTGGTCTCACTCTATCAAGAATAACGATGTCACTCCCGTCATATAGGAGGGATAGATCCCATCTACATCACTCACATTCCTCCGCATAATTTGTTACATAGCCTGTAATCGCCTTTATAATCCACCCATTTACGGGTGACGTTTGACGAAGCCAATGTATGCAACTCCTTATGTAGGGAACCATGGTGACTTCAGGTCTAAGGACTAATAGTCATACTAATAGCCAAATGATAAAGTATATGACACTCATATAACGATCCATGATACTTTCTCATGGCGGGTCATTCAGTATATATTCTCCAATGCATACCCATGTGTCAACTTGATATCTCATATCCATGACTTGTGAGATCAAGTCATCATGTTAACCTACATTCTAGTCTCTATGCATTAACATTGTCCCTGAATATTAATACTCGACTAGGAATGATTAAGAGTAGTGTTCTCTATATCATCTCATTATCGATTCAACCAATCAATTGATATAGATAAGAACCTTCTACTCAAGGATGTTATTATACTTAGTTATTTGGCACCAATACAAGTAAATATAATAACCATGCCTTTATAAATAGGAATATGATACAATAAAGTCCATACAAAAATCATCATATGATTGACTCTAGGGCTTTCACTAACAATCTCCCACTAGAACTAGTGTCAATCATCGTAGTATCTAATACCCAATGACCTAGTGTGACCATCATGCTTTTTCTGTGCCAAAGCCTTGGTCAAGGGATCTGCGATGTTAGCCTCTATCGGTACTCTGCAAATCTTCACATATCCTCTATCAATAATCTCTCGAATGAGATGAAAGCACTGATATATTCGGCCTCTGTTGTAGAATCAACAACTGTGTCCTACTTGGAACTCTTCCAGCTCACAGCGCCACCATTCGAGCAAAACATGAACCCTGACTGCGATCTATAATCATCCTGGTCAGTTTGGAAGCTGGCATCACTGTAACCCTTTACAGCTAGCTCCTCATCGCCTCCAAATATCAAGAAATATTCTTTAGTCCTTCTCAAGTACTTAAGAATATTCTTGACTGCTATCCAGTGACGCTCACTTCGATCTGACTTGTATTTACTCGTCATGCTCAAAGCATACGAGACATCAGGACGAGTACACAACATCGCGTACATGATAGATCCTATAGCAGATGCATAAGGGATCTTATCCATGCGGTCTCTCTCCTCTCTAGAAGAGGGACTCTGAGTTTTTAAAAGACTCACACCATGTGACATCGGCAGAAGTCCCTTCTTGGAATTCAGCATGGCAAACCGTAGTAATACTGTGTCAATGTATGTACTCTGACTTAGGCCAAGCAATCTCTTAGATCTATCTCTATAGATTTTGATGCCTAGAATACAGGCTGATTCACCTAAGTCCTTCATTGAGAAGCACGTCCCCAGCCAAGTCTTCACAGACTATAGCGAAGGGATGTCATTCCCAATGAGTAGTATGTCATCCACATACAATATAAGGAAGACAACTGTGTTCCCACTAACCCTCTTTTAGACATAGGGTTCATCTTCATTCTTGATGAAACCAAACTGTTTGATCGCATCATCGAATCGAAGATTCTAGCTCCGAAAAGCTTGCTTTAGCCCATAAATGGACCTTTGCAGCTTTCATACTTTCCCAGTATGCTATGGATCTACAAAACTCTCAGGTTGTGTCATGTACACATCCTCGAGTAAGTTTTCATTCAGAAACATTGTTTTGACATCCATCTGCCAGATCTCATAATCGTGGTATGCTGCAATAGCAAGCATGATCCGAATGGACTTAAATATCGCCACTGGAGAAAAGGTTTCATCATAGTCAATACTATGAATTTGCTTGAAACCTTTAGCCACCAATCGGCCCTTATAGGTTTGCGTATGTCCATCCATGTCAGTCATTCTCTTAAAGACCCACTTACACCCAATGGGTTTGACCCCATCAGGTGGATCAACCAAAGTCCATACATGGTTGGTGTACATGGATTCCATCTCTGATCTCATGGCCTCTTGCCATTTCTCATAATCTGGGCTCATCACAGCTTCCTGATAGGAGGTAGGCTCAATCTCAATGAGCATAACATCATCATGGTCAGACAAGAGAAATGAATATCTCTCAGATTGACGACGTACCCTATCAGACCTGCGAAGAGGTAGGTCTACCTAAATAGGTGGTTGTTCTACAACTCTTTGTGCAACAACCTCATCACCCACAACACTTTGTGGTTCCTATTCAACCTCCATCAAGGCCTCAGTTCTATGTTCCTTATCTTGAATTTCTTCAAGATCGAACATACTCCCACTAGTTTTTCTAGAAACAAAATCCCTTTCTAGAAAAACTTCAGTCTTTGCCACAAACACTTTGTGATGACTGGGAATGTAGAAGTAATATTCCTTCGTGTCCTTGGGATATCCAACAAAATAGCACCTATCGGATTTAGGTCCCAGTTTGTCTGAGACTTGACGTCGAATGTAAGCCTCACAACCCCAAATCCTCATGAAAGACATCTTGGGATTTCTCCCTATATATATCGTATATGGTGTCTTTATCACAGCCTTGGATGATACACGGTTAAGGGTAAAGGCTGTTGTGTCTAGAGCATATCCCCAAAAGGATATAGGAAGATATGTGTGACTCATCATAGATCGTACCATATCTAATAGGGTATGATTCCTCCTTTCAGATACACCATTCCACTGTGGTGTTCCAGGAGGAGTGAGTTGGGATAGAATCTCACACTCAGCTAGATAGTCATGAAACTCATGGCTAAGGTATTTACCACCTCGATCTGATCGAAGTATCTTAATACTCTTGCCAAGCTGGTTTTGTACTTCATTCTTGAATTCTTTGAACTTTTCAAAGGATTCTGATTTATGTGTCATGAGATACACATAATCATATCTACTGAAGTCATCAATAAATGTAATGAAGTACTTGTAACCACCTCTAGTAGCAACATTGAAAGGGCCACATACAACACTATGTATAAGACCTAACAAGTCTGTTGCTCTTTCGCTGTGTCCACTAAAGGGAGTCTTGGTCATCTTGCCTAACAGGCAAGACTCACATGTCTCATATGATTCAAAATCAAATGAGTCTAGCAGCCCATCCTTATGGAGCTGAGATAAGCGACTCTCATTTATGTGACCTAAGCGATAATGCCAGAGATAGGTTTGGTTTAACTCATTTGACTTGAACCTCTTGGTACTTATGTTATAGATGGGGCTCTCTAAGTCTAGAAAGTAGAGTCTGTTTATTAGAGCTGCACTACAATAGAACATATCATTTAAATAAACTGAACAACATTTGTTCTTTATTATAAATGTAAATCCTTTTTTGTCCAAACAAGAAACCGAAATTATGTTCTTAGTTAAAGCAGGTCATAACAACATTCATCTAATTCTAATACAAGCCCAGTGGGCAGAGATAGATCATAAGTTCCTACAATAACAGCGGCAACTCTTTCTCCATTGCCTACTCGTAGGTCCACCTCGCCCTTTTTCAATGCCCTGCTATTTCTCAGCGCCTGCACATTGGTACAAATGTGAGATGCGCATCCGGTATCTAATACTCATGATGAAGAAATAGATAGATTGCCTTCTATAACATTTATACCTGAAGTAGAAGTCTCACTTCTCTTCTTCTTAAGATCTTCCAGGTATGCTTTGCAGTTACGCTTCCAGTGTCCAACTTCCTTGTAGTGGAAGCAAGCCCCTTCCTTGGCCACCCCTCCTTTGGGTTTAAGTTCTTTGCCTTTGCCCTTGGCTTGGGACTTTCCCTTACCTTTAGGCTTACCCTTGCCTTTCTTCTTTTGCACCATCAAAATGGAGTCAGATTTTCCCTTCTTAAGGTTGAGCTCAGCAGTTCTCAACATGCTGAGCATCTCAAGTAGTGACTTATCAATTTCATTCATGTTGTAATTCATGACAAATTGATTGTAGCTTTGTGGAAAAGACTGCAAGATCAAGTCAGTGGCTAGCTCTTGGCCAAGGGGGAATCCCAATCTCTGTAGGTTTTCTACGTACCTAATCATCTTGAGTACATATGGACCTACGAGAGTCCCATCTTGCATTTTGGACCCAAACAATGCCTTAGAGACTTCATATTTCTCGTGCCTTGCTTGTCCTTGATATAGTTGACGAAGATGTTCAACCATATCATGAGCATTCATGAACTCGTGTTGCTTCTGAAGCTCAGAGTTCATAGTCGCGAGCATTAGACATGACACATCTAATGCATCATCTTGATGCTTCTTGTAAGCATCTTTGTCAGCTCATGAGGCAGTGGCAGGAGGTGCCTCTAGAATGGGCTGCTCCAGGACATACAATTTCCTTTCTTGGGTGAGAACAATTCTCAGGTTCCTATACCATTCCAGGAAATTTGCTCCATTGAGCTTGTCCTTCTCAAGGACAGAACGTAGGGAGAGAGTGTTCGTGTTTGTCGACATAGTAATCTATAACATACAATGCAGAGAATTAATCAAATGATGCTCCCACTGAATTATAGGAATTTTGAAGAATCGAGTTATGGATGTGGTCAAACCACAATACTAGATTCATACAAACTAGCTATAATTCCTGCGGGACAAGATCCACATCATACTAAGCCTTGAGTTAGCTTTGGCTAAATCGCCCAAGACTTAGTATGATCGGTGGGTAACACATTACCGATTACATCTCTATGCAACTCTTGTTTATAGGATAGAGACCCACATTTACAAAATACCTTGAGTTAGCTTTGGCTAAATCGCCCAAGATTTAGTGTAAATGTGATCTTATCCTATCTTTCCAATGGTTGGAATATGCCTATAGTTCTACTTGATCCAATTGAGTTAACTAGTTTTACTCAATCTAATTGAGCTTACTCTAACCCAAGCCGTGATAGGCGGGACCAAGATTGTGTTAGTTATAGCCCTAGAACCAATCATGTGATGGTTGAATAGGGAACATTTTGTATCATATTGTATAAAGGCAAAGGATTGGTTATTATATATTTACGTCTTGCTTGTGCCAGCTAAATTAAATATATAATAATTCCCTAGAAAAGTAGGTTCTTATCTACAGCACATCAATTGACAGAATTGATTATGAGAGGCTGTAGAGAACACTTTCCTAAATGTTCCTAGTCAAGTATTAATATGCAAGGACAATATTAATACATAAAGACTAGCATGTAGGTCAATTGATGACTTGATCTCACAAGTCATGGATATATGATATCAAATTGACACATGGGTATATATATTAGAGAATATATACTGAACTGACCCGCCATGAGAAAGTTTCATGGATCGTCATAT
Organism: Wurfbainia villosa; assembly: GCA_025175895.1. NCBI lineage: Eukaryota > Viridiplantae > Streptophyta > Magnoliopsida > Zingiberales > Zingiberaceae > Wurfbainia > Wurfbainia villosa. The sequence goes on from JAKLTH010000147.1 coordinate 6,857,672, forward strand.
GAGTGTCATAAACTTTCTCATGTGACTTTTGATATGAATAGTCCTCAAACCTGAAGTCACTACGGTTCCCTACATAAGGAGTTATGTACTTTGGTATCATCAAACGTCACCCGTAACAGGGTGGACCATAAAGGCGATTACTGAGTATGTAACAAATTATGCAGAGGGAAGTGAGTGATGTAGATGAGATCTATCCCTCCCATATGACGGGACTGATATCTGTGGGCCCCTTGATTGAGTAGAACTACTAAAATGCATGGTCATGCTCGAATGAGTCAATATGAGATATTGAGCTCATTTGTTTGAGTTAGTTTACTTAGGGATCAAGAAACACATAGATTGATCGAGGATGACACGGTCTATGCCTCATTGGTCAATCTGATATCAAGGATAGAAGGACACGGTCATACATTATAGTAGTCATGGAAAGGTTAGTCCGATCTTGACTTATTTCGTAACTTGGGTAGCAATGATGTATTGCTAGGTGCCGCTCATTGCTTGTGTATCTAAAAGAGTTTAGATCCACTGCCAACGTTATGAGAGCCTATAGGGTCACACACAAAGAGCATGATGATTAGAAGAATTAGTGCATTCTAGTTTGACTAGAATAATTTGGGAATAAGCTTAAGTACAAAATGGTTTTTGGACTTTAAGCTTAAAGAGAATTTTAGCTTACTGATTTAATGAGATTAATTCAATATGCTAAGCTTATTAATTTAATAAGATTAAATAAATAGGTTATCATGATATCCTAAGCTAAATTGATTTAATAAGATTAATTCAATATGTTACCTTATTGATTTAATGAGATTAATTCAATATGATAACATAAGCTTATTGAATTAATAAGATTAATTCAACATGCATGAAAGCCACATAAGCATGCCACATAAGCTTGATGAGGTGGAAGGAGACAAAGGGTTTTGACCTTTGGATTTCCTCCACATGTGGCCGGCCAACCAAGGAGTGTAATGTTGGTGCAGTGGGCACCAAAGTCGAACCGGTATTTTGATTATGGCAAAAGGCTCAATAGTTAAGGGTATATTTGTTATCTTACGAGCTCAATTAAGTGTGCAGAAATGCTAAAGTTGAGCGGAAGGTCTGCGACACCCGGTGGGAACCGAGGTGGTCGGGCAACGCCAGAGGGACTTCGGAGGAAGCCGAGGTACTCGGGTGAAGACCGGAAGCGAGGCTACAAGGTAAGCTCGTGTGAAAGCGAAGCAAGGTCGTTAAGCGTAGATCCGACCCAATACCTCCAATGGAAGGTCTAGGTCGAGATCAGATGGTTAGAACCATCGTACTTTATATTTTAAGCTAACTTGTACTGCAGTCCAAAACCCTTTGACTACAGTCAACTGCTAGTCAAGTTCCAGCCTCGAGAAGAGCTCGAATTTCAAGGGGGTGAATTTGGACTTGACTCGTGTTTTGGTACAAAGGGTGATGTGGCATCAAGGTGGACATCCAAACCATCACCAAGCTTCCTTGTGGTGGACGCCCAAAATAAGGTGAGTTGGCACAAGATGGTTCTCCCATGATGTGGCACAGTTGAATGGCTCCAACAAGTTGGCGCCCAAGGAGGTTGGAGGTGGCACAAGGTGGTTGGATGAAACACCTCATCCTCAAGTTGGCGCCCAAGGAGGTTGGAGGTGGCACAAGGTGGTTGGATGAAACACCTCATCCTTGAGTTGGCGCACAAGAAGGTTGGAGGTGGCACAAGGTGGTTGGATGAAACACCTCATCCTTGAGTTGGGATAAGAACCTCACCTTGGACACTACCTATGTCTAAATTCATAGATCAATATCCATAAATAGACATGTTCAAGCCAAGCAAATAACAAGAATTCAAGAGCTCAACACGCTCGTCCGTAACGCCGCTTACTACTACTCACATTTGCTACGACGTATGCCACGACAACGAAAGCTACATCTTCTACTTATAAGAGTTGTCGTATATTTATTTAAGTTCTACTTTAAATTGTCTTTGTGCTTTAATCGTAACAAGGAAAGGGGAGTGTCCTTTGCCTTGATTTCTTTTGTAATCGCTGTTCTACTTCCAACGAAGAGGAGTGGTTTTAGTGAATTGCCCTCCGTACGTGATCAAGGATCACTAGGGCCGTGGATTAGCAATCGAAAGATTGTGAACCACGTAAAAATATCTTGTCTACTTTATATTTCCGCTGTGCATTCTCTACTTGCTTTTTACTTATTGCAAAAGTTTTTAACGACATCAGTATCGCTTATTCACCCCCTCTAGCGACACTTTCGATCCAACAATTGGTATCGAGTCGGGCGCTAAGATTCGGTGAAACCACCAATCTAGCTTTGTTTTTCTTTTTTCACAGATTTTTTTTATTTATTTATTTCTGTTTTCGTATAATTATTTCACTTGCTTATCTTCTCCTACATATAGAATTGCATTAGAGGCTTTAGGATCCGGATAAGGTTGTCCTTCGGGTTAGATCCCGAGTAAGGTTGTCCTCCGGAACTTCAACGACATTCGTGATTTGATTGTTTATTTCTTTTGCAAGTTACATTTTATATATCTTTTTACTTCTCAAGACTACTAATCCAAGACGAAAGTCTTGGAATATTCTTTCCGTGTGTTTTGCAAGATTCTTTTCGTCTGCTCTTCTTCTTGTTTTTAAATGGCCCATCTCGAAGGGTTTAGCATCACCCGACCCCGCTTTTACAACGGTAATGACTTTCTATTGGAAGGGTCGGATGGAATGCTTTCTTAAAACCCAAATCGAGATGTGGATTGTAATCCAAACCGGTTTCACACTTCCTATTAATGAAGATGGTGAATCTTTGGGTTACGATCAATGGTCAAATTCCATGAAAAAACAAGTAGAAGCCGATGCCAAGGCAACTCAAATCTTGCAATGTGGGTTGTCCAAGGAAGAGCTCAACCGCGTCGGCCCCTTCATTAGTGCAAAGGACTTATGGACCAAGCTAGTGGAACTACACGAAGGCACCGACGACACGAAGGTATGTAAAAGAGATTTACTTTTAAATAAATTGTATAACTTGAAAATGCAGGAAAACGAGACCGCAACTCAACTACATGCTCGTATCCAAGACATCGTCAACCAACTCCATGCCATCGGACAAAAGGTCGAGAATCGCGACCTTATCAGGTATTCTCTTAACTCGCTTCCTAGGACCACCTTGTGGGCATCCATGGTCGATGCCTACAAGGTCTCCAAGGACCTTTCTAAAATTAGGTTAGACGAATTGTTTTCGAACTTGAATTACATGAGCCTAACGTGGTCCAAAGCCGAGAAGAGTATTGCGTTAGTGCAGTTCCAAGAAGAAGAAGCCCGCAAGAAAGCCACCCCGAAGGAAGAAGACGAGTCCGAATCGGAAGTAGACTCGAATAGAATCCGAACTAGTCAATCTAGTTCGAAGATGATCAAGAGACGAAACGACCAACAACTCAAGGTAAGCCTAAACCTAATTCAAATACTTCTAATTTTAGATGCTATGAGTGCAACAGGTTCGGTCACATCAAGTCCGAGTGCCCAAAGCTAAAGAATAACGCATCAAAGACCAAGAAAGCGCTAAACGCTACTTGGGAGGAGTTGTCGGAGGAAGAAGACGATATCCAAGCTCTAATGGCCAAGCCGACCGAGCACGACTCCGAAACCGAAGAAGAGTCCGAGTCCGAATCCGATGATGAGCTTCCATTCAAGACAAGCCACGGATCCGTATCCGGTTCAAAAGAATCATTAAGGGTAAGTCGGTCGTTACTTAATACTTTGTATGGTGCAATTAAATTTTTAAATAAGAAACTAGCTAAGTCCGAGTCCAAGGTCGAGACCATAATTGAGGAGGTTAACCTTCTCAAACATGAGGTCTCCCTAACCTCTTCGACTACTCGTATTCAAGAGGAGGACTCAACTCAAGTTGAAAAGCTTGAAGTTGAGAACTCGCTTTTGAAAACACAAGTCGAAGACCTTAGGAACACGTTGGAAAGGTTCACTTTGGGATCCAAGGGACTTGACCTCTTACTTGGATCACAAAGGGCCGTATACAACAAGGCCGGACTCGGTTTAACTCAAATACAACCAATAAGTCATATATGTCTATAGTAAACCAACATAAGAAAAATGTCCAAGCATGGGTCCCTAAGACCACTTTGATTTCAACTTTAGGATCTAACATGTATTGGGTTCCCAAGGACCAAATTCACTATGTGAATAGACCCACTCGATTCAATGGTCCAGGGGAGCCAATACAAAATGTATTTTTGTTAAGTCTTAGAAATTGCATGCTTAGTTTTTCCTTTATTTTTAGAATGGTTAGATAGGACTCATAACCAACTAAAATCCTGAAAAGATTGAGCCTCGGGGAGCCTCTTTTCAAAAATAAACCAACTAAAATCCTACGAAAAGATTGAGCCTCGGGGAGCCTCTTTTCAAAAATAACTAGTTAGACCAAGACGTAGTCTCAAGTAAGTCGAGTTATCAATTTCTTGAAATTAGCTTTGTCTAAGGAAGTGGTCGTTGTTCCGATCAAAGAAGGCCTCTGTGCCTCGCCACGACCTGGAAGCTAATCTCTTGAAAAGATTACTTGATGAGCTTAGACTAAATCCGAATCTAACCTAATGTTGGTTAATTTAAATTCATTAAAATTAATCAAGTAAAATTGAAAGTCATCTCACAATAACACATAGGAATAACATGTTTTGATCATGTAGATATTGGTGAGATGATTTAGGTTTAAAAACTTACAAACAACCCTTTAGTAATTCCAATATCCGATCCAACTACCTTATGTGTAGGATCAATGGATGTTGGACAGTGGTTGCTCCCGACACATGACCGGGGATCAACTCAAATTTTCGAAGTTACGATTCAAACGACAAGGATCGGTAGCCTTCGGAAATAACGGCAAGCTCAAAATCATCGGATCAGGTGATATTGAGCTCAACTCTAACTTTACAATTCAAAATGTCTTATTAGTAGAAAACTTTCAATATAATTTACTTAGTGTAAGCCAATTGTGTGATAACAATTATAAGGTCATATTTCTAGAAAATGAATGCGTAATCAAAATAAATGCAACATCTAAAATAATACTTAAAGGAACTAGGAGTAGCAACATCTACACAATAAATTTACCCAACTCCTCAACCAAGTGTCTTATGACACAGCAAGAAGAATCTTGGTTATGGCACCGAAGACTCGGACACTCGCACCCAAGACTCATCCACAAGATGAGTCAGAGTGGCTTGGTTATAGGTTTGCCTAAACTAAACAACTTGGATAATAAAATATGTAATGCTTGTCAACAAGGTAAACAATCTAGGACACAACATCAATTAACTAATCAAGAACGAACCAAAAGTGTTCTTGAGCTCCTACACATGGATCTATTTGATTCACATGGAGCTAAGTCACTCAATGGTAGTCAATTTTGCTTAGTCATAATTGATTTACTATTCTAGATTTACTTGGGTTAGGTTTATCAAACATAAAAATGATACCCTAGACCAACTAATCAATCTTTGTAGGTTAATCAAAAATCAAAAGAACCTTAAGATTAAAAGACTTAGAAGCGATCATGGTGGTGAATTCGAAAACCACAGGTTTACAGATTTCTGTAACCTAAACGGATACCACCATGAGTTTTCATGTCCTAGAACCCCACAACAAACTGGGTTAGTCGAACGGAAAAATAGAACCCTACAAGAAGCCGCTAGGACAATGTTAAACGAGTATAACCTACCCGATAGATTTTGGGCAGAGGCCGTTAGTACGGCTTGCTATGTCCAAAATAGGATCCTTATGGTAAAGAGGCACCAAAAGACCTCAGAGAGATTTATCACGATAAAATACCGAACATCAAGTACTTTAGGTATTTGGATGCAAGGTACATATCTTAAACACTAAGGATTACCTAGGAAATTCAAATCCAAAACCTCTCTGAACCTTTCTAGGATACTCAACCACCAAGAGCTTATAGGGTATACAATCACGACACTCTTAGAGTCGAAGAAACCATTAATATAGTTTTCGACGAAGGACACGAACCCGCTCAATCCTTAACAAAACCAACTAGCAAATCAACTTATAAACCCGACTGATCTTGAACTTGAATCTGCCCCTAACCCAAGTCATCCTATCGACCAAGTGATAGATGACTCTAACCCAAGTCAAACTAGAACTCACCCAAGTCATCCTATCGACCAAGTGATAGATGACCCTAACCCGAGTCACACTAAGACTCAAACAAATCATCCTATCAATCAAGTTATAGGTGATCCAAATTTAGGGTTCGAACTAGAGCTTCATATCGAAACCTTAGTCAAATCTCGTTAATTTCCAAAATCGAACCCAAAACTATTGAACAAGCACTTCTTGATCCCGATCGGATTATTGCTATGCAAGAAGAGCTAGCTCAATTCACTAGAAATGAAGTCCAGAATTAGTACCACCACCTAAAGAAAAATCAATTATTGGAACAAGGTGGGTATTTCGAAATAAACTTGATGATAAAGGTGAAGTAGTTAGAAATAAAGCTAGGTTAGTCGCAAAAGGGTTTAGTCAAGTCGAAGGTTTAGATTACGATGAGACCTACGCCCCCGTAGCCAGACTAGAGTCCATCCGAATGTTGTTAGCATATGCGGCACATCGAGGTTTTAAATTGTTTCAAATGGATGTCAAGTCAGCATTTTTGAATGGATACATTAAGGAAGAAGTTTACGCTACCAACCTCCGGATTGAAAATCTAGATAAACTCGACCATGTCCTTAGACTTAAGAAAGCCCTATATGGACTCAAACAAGCCCCAAGAGCTTGGTACGAAAGGCTTCGATCTATCTTAAGTCCAAAGGATTCAACCAAGGTTTAGTCGACCCAACCTTATTCGTTAAAACCGTAGGAAAAGAAATCTTTATAGCCCAAATCTATGTAGATGATATAATTTTTGGAACTACCAACTCGATCCTACTAAACGAATTCATCTCACTTATGGAAAGTGAATTTGAAATGAATTTAGTGGGAGAGTTAAGTTTCTTCTTAGGTTTACAAATTAAACAAACTAAAGATGGAATATATTTACATCAACAAAAATATACTAAGGACTTAATAAATCGATTTGGAATGCAAGATGCTAAAATAATCAATACACCTATGGCAACTAATGTTAATATAAACGAAGATGTAGAAGGAAAACCCGTTGACCTAAAATACTATAGGAGCGCAATAGGAAGTCTCCTATACTTAACCGCGAGCCGACCCGACATTTTATTCGCGGTAAGTATATGCGCAAGGTTACAAACCTGTGCCAAGGAGTCTCACCTAACCCTAGTCAAGCGTATCCTTAGATATCTAAAGGGCACGCTAAACGTAGGTATTTGGTACCCTAGATCTACCGAGTTTAATCTAATCGGCTACTCCGACTCCGACTATGCCGGTAGTAAACTCGATAGAAAGAGCACGAGTGGTTGTTGTCAAATCCTCGGCTCGAGTCTAGTAAGTTGGTGCAGTAGGAAGCAGCATTGCGTTGCCTTATCTACCACCGAAGCCGAATACGTTGCGATGGGTGAGTGTGTCTCTCAGCTCCTGTGGATGAAACACACTCTCCAAGACTTTAGCTTAATCTTTAACAACATTAAAACCTACATAGATAACATTAGTTCAATTAACTTAACTAAAAATCCAATATGTCATTCTAGGACAAAACATATAGAAGTTAAACACCACTTCATTAGGAACATGTAACTAATGGAACTATACAACTAGAGTATGTTGAGTCCAAATCAAACCTAGCGGACATCTTCACCAAACCACTACCCGCGAATTTAGTTTATTAAGACGAAAGTTAGGTATGTGCGTAATAGAGTAGGATTTAAATTTTTCTATATATGTACTCTACTTTTGCTTCTTTGTATGAAATTAGCCTAAGTCTTACCTTAGAAATCATATACCTATAGATTTAAGGAGCCAACACATCTCACAACACATAGGACTAATGTGTTTGTGTACTTAGCCGATGTAGATTCAGTGCATCGACATGAACCATGGAGTATAATTATTTAAAATTAATCAACTCCTTCAAGACTTATTGATCATTCTATATCAATCAAGTCCAACCGGAGTTGTACATTTTAGATGAACATATTTTCAAGCTTATTATTATTTTAAAAAAAAAATATATTTATATTGGGAACTTGCTTGGACTTACAAACCCTAAAATATATTTACAAACTTTTTGAGTTAAGGCAAAAGGGGGAGAAAGTCACAAAAGTAAGGAAGAAAGTAAACAAAATTATTACCTTTTATATTAAGTAATTCCGTTTACTTAAGCAACTATTAAGGGGGAGTAAAAATTATTTTTCAAGAACTCACCTTCGGTCAAGGGGGAGGTTACCTCAAAGGGGAGAACTTGAAACAATAATATTTCTCACTCATGCTTAATCTTTATGCTAGCTCATTCATACTTAATCATTATGCTAGCTCATTCATATTTAATCATTATGCTAGCTCATTCATATTTAATCTTTATGCTAGCTCATTCATATTTAATCTTTATGCTAGCTCATTCATGCTTAATCATTATGCTAGCTCATTCATATTTAATCTTTATGCTAGCTCATTCATGCTTAATCATTATGCTAGCTTACTGTTATGCTTAATTTTTCCTTAACTTTTGTGTCGGTTTGCCATGAATCAAAAAGGGGGAGATTGTTGGTGCAGTGGGCACCAAAGTCGAACCGATATTTTGATTATGGCAAAAGGCTCAATAGTTAAGGGTATATTTGTTATCTTACGAGCTCGATTAAGTGTGCGAAATGCTAAAGTTGGCGGAAGGTCTGCGACACCGGTGGGAAGCAGGTGGTCGACAGCCGAGAGGACTTCGGAGAAGCCGAGGTACTCGGGTGAAGGCAAGCGAGGCTACAAGGTAAGCTCGTGTGAAAGCGAAGCAAGGTCGTTAAGCGTAGATCCGACCCAATACCTCCAATGGAAGGTCTAGGTCGAGATCGGATGGTTAGAACCATCGTACTTTATATTTTAAGCTAACTTATCTGCGGTCCAAAACCCTTTGACTACAGTCAAGCGCTAGTCAAGTTCGACCTCGAGAAGAGCTCGAATTTCAAGGGGTGAATTTGGACTTGACTCGTGTTTTGGTACAAAGGGTGATGTGGCATCAAGGTGGACATCAAACCATCACCAAGCTTCCTTGTGGTGGGCGCCCAAAATAAGGTGAGTTGGCACAAGATGGTTGGCTCCCATGATGTGGCACAAGTTGAATGGCTCCAACAAGTTGGCGCCCAAGGAGGTTGGAGGTGGCACAAGGTGGTTGGATGAAACACCTCATCCTCAAGTTGGCGCCCAAGGAGGTTGGAGGTGGCACAAGGTGGTTGGATGAAACACCTCATCCTTGAGTTAGCGCACAAGAAGGTTGGAGGTGGCACAAGGTGGTTGGATGAAACACCTCATCCTTGAGTTGGGATAAGAACCTCACCTTGGACACTACCTATGTCTAAATTCATAGATCAATATCCATAAATAGACATGTTCAAGCCAAGCAAATAACAAGAATTCAAGAGCTCTCAACACGCCGATAAATAGCATAGCTACTACTACTCACATTTGCTCTGACGAGTGTCTGCAGAAAGCTACATCTTCTACTTATAAGAGTTGTCGGTATATTTATTTAAGTTCTACTTCTTTAAATTGTCTTTGTGCTTTAATCGTAACAAGGAAAGGGGGAGTGTCCCTTTGCCTTGATTTCTTTTTGTAATCGTTGCTCCTACTTCCAACGAAGAGGAGTGGTTTTAGTGAATTGCCCTCCGTACGTGATCAAGGATCACTAGGGCCGTGGATTAGCAATCGAAAGATTGTGAACCACGTAAAAATATCTTGTCTACTTTATATTTCCGCTGTGCATTCTCTACTTGCTTTTTACTTATTGCAAAAGTTTTTAACGACACCGTATCGCTATTCACCCCCCCCTCTAGCGACACTTTCGATCCAACATGTAACTCCTTGTTTGATTGTTTTTCAATGCAATTGATTGCATTGAATGTGATAGGAAGTGAAAGGTTTTTCCAATCCTATAAAACACTCCATGGGGTGGCCGGCCAAGTAGTTGGAAGCTTGAGGCTTGGAGAGAGCTTGGTGGTGAGAGGTTTTGGTTGTGTGGCTTTTGTGAGTGTAGGCTAGCAAGAAGAGTGGTCTTCTTCTTCATTTCTCTTGTTCCCTACCTTCCTCTCATTTAGGGACTTCTCTAGCAAGAAGTAAAGGAGAGCTCTTCTAGTTTCTTTTGTGAGACAAGAGCTTGCTCATGTGGATACATATAGAGGCACGGATATTTGAACGTGCTAAAAGATCCAACAAACCCAAGGAGAAGTGGGATTAAAAAAGGGCACGCAACAAAGGTAATATTCTCCTATAAGATAGGTTTTGAGAAATTTATTTTTGTACGAGGTTTTCTTTCGCAAGGATCACTTGGAAGGGATCCTATTTTTCCGTTGCGCATATGCTATTTTGCATTAAGAAAATCCCTACAGTGGTATCAGAGTCACTTGCGAAAGATCGTATAAAAATAGGTTTTCTCTATTTTATATATGATATAGAAGTAGGATAAATTTTATTATGAGTTGATAATTGCATTAGCAATTTTTCAAACATAATAAAATATCCGATGTCTTTTAAAAGTTAAAATTGACATGGTGCATGGTTATGGCCTAGTCCCAAAAAGTTTATGAATGTGTGTGTTGTAATTCTTAATACGGCCTGCGTGTCGTGCCTTTCTCCTAAAATTCTTATTGTAAAATTAGTTTTAGACTCAAATGTAACTCGAGTATTTCTCCTTTTGTAATATACAAAATAAAGATGGAGGGTCCATTGGAAGATGTCATTACAAGGAGGAAGTCAACAACACAAGACAACCAAAAGGAAGCACTTGGGACAAGATGCTATCCCTAGGTTGACCAATCAATCTTTTCATTGGCTTGAGAAGATTGTAGAATAAGGGCCATAACCATAACACGCTTAGTTTAATATGTATGTGATGCATGTTAATTTAGCTTATATGTGATGTGTGCTAATATGTATGTGATGCATGTTTAAGTTCTTAATAAGTCAAAAATGATATGCCTACCAAAGTTTGGTAATCACTACTTCCTCGATCATTTGTTGTTGGGTTTGCCAAAGCAAAGCAATGCATTTTATCTTGGAAGAGTGCGAGTGGACAATCATGATGTCCCGCTATCAAACTTGGTTAAGACTTAATTAAGTTTTTCTTATTTACTTAAGAAAGTAGAGGCATATATTAGCTTTGAACATAAGTTTTAAAAATTAGTTTTGTGTGATTTCCGAACATCAGCTTTGTCTTAGAAAGGGGTCGTTGCTCCGATATCAAAGAAGGCCTCTGCCTGCGCCACGGCTGGAATAGTTTAGGAATAAGCACTAAACTAATCTAAACTTAACCAAAGCTATTAAAGAGTTACATCAGATGTAATTGGCAAAAGATTGCCTACCTAATCATACTACGTCTTGGGCGATTAGCCAAAGCTAACTCAAGACGAAGTATGATGTGGATCTTTATCCCATATAAATTTATAGCTAAATAGAAGCTAATGATGTAAGCAAAATGTGTTTGCCTACATCAATGATTAGCTCATATCAAAGCTATGAGAATTTAGTGGGAGCCTCATTTAATTAAAGGCCTAATTAAATGACTTAGGTATGATACTTAATTTTGCATTTTAATGTTGTAGATCACCATGTCATCTAACACGACACACCCCCTCAACTTGCGATCTATCATTGAGAAAGACAAGCTCAATGGAGCTAACTTTCTAGATTGGTATAGGAACTTGAGGATTATCCTCAAGCAAGAACATAAACTGTATGTCCTAGAGCAGTCTATCCCTGAAACACCCGCCCCTGCGGCCACTCGTGCTGAAAAGGATGCTTATAAGAAGCATCAAGATGACGCATTAGATGTGTCATGTCTTATGCTTACCACCATGAACTCTGAGCTTCAGAAGCAACATGAGAACATGGATGCCTATGATATGGTTGAGCATTTGAAACAACTATATCAAGGACAAGCTAGGCACAAGCATTTTGAAGTGTCTAAGGCTCTTTTTGCATGCAAGATGCAAGAAGGAACACCTGTAGGAACTCACGTACTTAAAATGATAGGGTACGTTGAGAACCTTGAAAGACTAGGTTTTCCACTGAGCCAAGAATTGGCAACCGATGTTATCCTGCAATCGTTGCCAAAAGCATATAATCAATTCGTCATGAATTATAACATGAATGAAATTGATAAGCCTTTGCCTGAGATTCTCAGCATGTTAAGAACTGCTGAACCGAATCTCAAGAAGAAAGTTAGTAACATACTAATGGTCAAGAAGGGCAAAGGCAAGGGTAAGACCCAAGCCAATGGCAAGGGTAAGACCCAAGCCAAAGGCAAGGCCAATTCATCCACTTCAAAGGGTAAAAGTAAAGTACCTAAGGAAGGGGACTGTTTCCATTCGTGAGGATGGACCTTTGGAAGCGGCGCAAAGTCTACCTTGAGGAAGTAAAGAAGAAAAGAAGTGGGACTTCTGCCTCAGGTATACACGTTATAGAAGTTAATCTATCTATTTCTTCTATATGGGTATTAGATACCGGATGTGCATCTCACATTTATACTAATGTGCAGGGATTGAGAAATAGTAGACTAATGGCAAAGGGCGAAGTGGACCTACGAGTAGGCAATGGCGCAAAAGTTGTTGTTGTAGCTGTAGGAACATATTCTTTGTCTTTGCCCACTGGGCTTATCTTAGAACTAGAGGAGTGCTTTTATGTACCTGCATTAACGAAGAACATAATTTCTGTATCTTGTTTAGACAAGAAAAATTTTTCTTTTATAATAAAGGAAAAATGTTGTTCCATTTATTTGAATGAAATGTTCTATTGTAATGCACCACTTATGAATGGTCTCTATGTTCTAGATTTAGTAAACCCAATTTATAACGTAAATACCAAACGGTTCAAATTGAATAATTTGAACCAAACATATCTCTGGCACTGTCGCCTAGGTCACATAAATGAAAAACGAATATCCCAACTCCATAAAGATGGATTATTGGACTCATTTGATTTTGAATCATATGAGGTATGCGAATCTTGTCTTTTAGGAAAGATGACTAAAACTCCATTTTGTGGACATGGCGAGAGAGCGACAGACTTGTTAGGACTCATACATACTGATGTATGTGGCCCTTTCAATGTCGAAGCCAGAGGAGGCTATAAGTACTTTATTACTTTCACTGATGATATGAGTAGATTTGGCTACTTATATTTGATGAGACATAAGTCAGAATCCTTTGAAAAGTTCAAAGAATTCAAGAATGAAGTACAAAACTAACTTGGTAAGCGTATTAAGCTACTTCGATCAGATCGAGGTGGTGAATATCTTAATCAAGAGTTTCGTGATCACCTGGCTGAGTGTGGGATAATATCCCAACTCACTCCACCTGGAACACCACAATGGAATGGTGTATCTGAGAGGAGAAATCGTACTCTATTAGATATGGTAAGATCAATGATGAGCCAGACTGATCTACCTACTTCCTTTTGGGGTTTAGCTCTAGAGACAGTCGCTTTCACACTTAATCGCGTCCCATCAAAAGCCGTAGAAAAGACACCATATACGTTATGGACTGGGAAGAGTCCCAAAATATCTTTTATAAAGATTTGGGGTTGTGAAGCTTATGTTAGACGTCAAGTCTCAGATAAACTAGGACCCAAATCAGATAAGTGTTATTTTGTAGGATATCCCAAGGAAACTAAGGGATATTACTTTTACAATCCCACACTTGGCAAGGTGTTTGCTGCCAGAAATGTTGTCTTTCTAGAAAGAGAATTTATTTCTAGAAAAACTAGTGGGAGTAAAATTCATCTTGAAGAAATTCAAGATGAAGATAATACTAAGGCTTCGATGGAAAATGAACAGGCACCACAAAGTGTTGTGGATGAGGAAATTGTTGTCCAAAGAGTTATGGAACAAACACCTGTTCAAGTAGACCAACCTCTTCGTAGATCTGATAGGATCCGTCGTCAACCCGAGTGATATTCTTTTCTCTTGACTGACAATGGTGAGGTATTGCTTGTCGATCTTGATGAGCCTACATCCTATCAAGAAGCTATGATGAGCCCAGATTCCGAGAAATGGCTAGAGGCCATGAGATCCGAAATGGAATCCATGTACACTAACCAAGTATGGACTTTGATTGATCCACCTGAAGGGGTAAAACCCATTGGGTGTAAGTGGGTCTTTAAAGTAAAGACTGACATGGATGGTAATAAGCATACCTATAAAGGTAGATTGGTGGCTAAAGGATTCAAACAAATTCATGGTATTGACTATGATGAAACCTTTTCACCAGTTGCGATGCTTAAATCCATTCGGATCATACTTGCTATTGCAGCCTACCATGATTATGAGATCTGGCAGATGGATGTCAAAACTGCTTTTCTGAATGGAAAGCTACTCGAGGATGTGTACATGACACAGCCTGAGAGTTTTGAAGATCCAAAGCATCCTGGAAAGGTATGCAAACTGCAAAGGTCCATTTATGGACTAAAGCAAGCCTCTAGAAGCTGGAATCTTCGATTTGATGATGCAATCAAGGAGTTTGGTTTCATCAATAATGAAGATGAACCTTGTGTCTACAAGAGAAATAGTGGGAGCACAGTTGTATTTCTTATCTTGTATGTGGATGACATACTTCTCATCGGAAATGATATTCCCTCACTCCAGTCTGTGAAGATGTGGTTAGGGAATTGTTTCTCGATGAAAGACTTAGGTGAAGCTGCCTATATTCTAGGCATCAAGATCTATAGAGATAGATCTAAAAGATTACTTGGCCTAAGTCAGAGTACATACATTGATAAAGTGCTAGATTGTTTTGCTATGCAAAATTCCAAGAAAGGATTTCTGCCTTTATCACATGGTGTGAGTCTTTCGAAGACTCAATGTCCCTCTTCTAAGGAGGAGAGAGATCACATGGATAAGATCCCTTATGCATCTGCTATAGGGTCTATCATGTACGCCATGCTTTGTACTCGTCCTGACGTCTCGTATGCTTTGAGCATGACGAGTAGATACCAGTTGGATCCAGGTGAAAGTCACTGGATAGCAGTCAAAAATATTCTTAAATACTTACGAAGAACGAAAGAATATTTCCTGATATTTGGAGGCAATGAGGAGCTAACTGTAAAGGGTTACAGTGATGCAAGCTTCCAAACAGACAAGGATGACTATAGATTGCAATCGGGGTACGTGTTTTGCCTGAATGGTCGAGGGTGGAAGAGTTGAGCGAGATACGATTCTTGATTCTACAACAGAGTGAGTATATTCTTTGCGTCCGATCACGGAAGGAGGTTGTTTGGCTCCGCAAGTTCATCAGTGAACTTGGGGTAGTTCCTAGCTTTGCAGATCCAATAGACCTCCATTGTGACAACAATGGGGCTATTGCACATGCTAAGGAACCTCAATCACATCAGCGGACCAAACACATACAACGGCGCTTCCATCTCATTCGAGAGATCATCGATAGAGGAGAAGTGAGGATATGCAGAGTACCGACAGAAGCTAACATCGCAGATCCATTGACCAAGGCTTTGGCATAGAGGAAGCATGATGGTCACACTAGGTCACTAGGTATTAGATATCATAGTGATTGGTACTAGTGCTAGTGGGAGATTGTTAGTTATAGCCCTAGAACCAATCATGTGATGGTTGAATAGGAAACATTTTGTATCATATTCTATAAAGGCAATGGATTGGTTATTATATATTTACGTCTTGCTTGTGCCAGCTAAATTAAATATATAATAATGCCCTAGAAAAGTAGGTTCTTATCTACATCACATCAATTGGCAGAATTGATTATGAGAGGTTGTAGAGAACACTTTCCTAAATGTTCCTAGTCAAGTATTAATATGCAAGGGCAATATTAATACATAAAGACTAGCATGTAGGTCAATTGATGACTTGATCTCACAAGTCATGGATATATGATATCAAGTTGACACATGGGTATATATATTAGAGAATATATACTGAACTGGCCTGCCATGAGAAAGTTTCATGGATCGTCATATGAGTGTCATAAACTTTCTCATGTGACTATTGGTATGAATAGTCCTCAAACCTGAAGTCACTACGGTTCCCTACATAAGGAGTTATGTACTTTAGTATCGTCAAACGTCACCCGTAACAGGGTGGACCATAAAGGCGATTACTGAGTATGTAACAAATTATGCAAAGGGATGTGAGTGATGTAGATGAGATCTATCCCTCCCATATGACGGGACTGATATCTGTGGACCCCTTGATTGAGTAGAACTACTAAAACGCATGACCATGCTCGAATGAGTCAATATGAGATATTGAGATCATTTGTTTGAGTTAGTTTACTCAGGGATCAAGAAACACATAGATTGATCGAGGATGACACGGTCTAAGCCTCATTGGTCAATCTGATATCAAGGATAAAAGGACATGGTCATACATTATAGTAGTCATGGAAAGGTTAGTCGGATCTTGACTTATTTCGTAACTTGGGTAGCAATGATGTATTGCTAGATGCCGCTCATTGCTTGTGTATCTAAAAGAGTTTAGATCCACTGCCAACGTTATGAGAGCCTATAGGGTCATACACAAAGAACATGATGATTAGAAGAATTAGTGCATTCTAGTTTGACTAGAATAATTTGGGAATAAGCTTAAGTACAAAATGGTTTTTGGACTTTAAGCTTAAAGAGAATTTTAGCTTATTAATTTAATGAGATTAATTCAATATGCTAAGATTATTAATTTAATAAGATTAAATAAATAGGTTATCATGATATCCTAAGCTAAATTGATTTAATAAGATTAATTCAATATGTTACCTTATTGATTTAATGAGATTAATTCAATATGATAACATAAGCTTATTGAATTAATAAGATTAATTCAACATGCATGAATGCCACATAAGCATGCCACATAAACATGCCACCTAAGCTTGATGAGGTGGAAGGAGACAAAGGGTTTTGACCTTTGGATTTCCTCCACATGTGGCCGGCCAACCAAGGAGTGTAACTCCTTGTTTGCTTGTTTTTCAATGCAATTGATTGCATTGAATGTGATAGGAGGTGAATGGTTTTTCCAATCCTATAAAACATTCCATGGGGTGGCCGGCCAAGTAGTTGGAAGCTAGAGGCTTGGAGAGAGCTTGGTGGTGAGAGGCTTTGGTTGTGTGGTTTTTGTGAGTGTAGGCTAGCAAGAAGAGTGGTCTTCTGTTGGAATGTATACTGAAAGCCTAGCTCTTTTTGTATGAACATTTTATTTTGAAATAAGAATCACATGATCATTATTTGCATTTTATATATTCATTATATATGTGTGCATATTGTCTAATATTTTACATTGTAGATAACATGGTGCTTGGTGTGGCACAGAAGATCATGTTATCAGTACCTTGTAAAATATAAGTAAAGGCTCACAACCAAGATGGTTTTGGACAAACCATTGGCATGGTTGTAGTGTAGCTTGGTATTGTTTTATCTTGAACATAGAGTTACACTAGTACACTTAGGTGTATTGAGTAGGACCGACATAGAGGTGATTCAATTTAGTACTGACTACATAATTGAATCGGACCTCGGATATTATATTGTACATGCTCTTAATCCCGATATAATAACGGGCACATGTACTTAGTGTTTATTTCTTTGATTTACCAGTGGGTGAGATTTAGATGGATTAAATCAATATGCCCGGTAAGTTGGGAAATAATATTATTTACATGGTGTGTCGTTGATTATAGGAGGAAACCGTGTCCTATATATTAGGTTGATGATGTCCCCTTGAGGAGCTCATAAGGTTCATCATGTAAACCCAGCTGGTTGACTTAGTCAACATGATGATAAGGTTGAGTGGTACTACTCGAGGAATTAGATGTTAATTAATTGATGGTCAGTAAATCAATTAATTGACGGACATTCGATATCTTAAACACGGGGAGATTAATGTACAAATAATATATGGAGCCCATATTGATTTATGGGGGTTGGTGAGGTAGTTCAATGATGATCTTCTAGTGGAATGGAACATCATTGATGGATCAAGTTTGTGTGGTTCCGATCCATCGGGTGGCCAAGACCCAACTCCTCCTTATGGTCCCTATCATAGCCTAATATAATCCTTGTGAAGTCTAGATCCAAGAATGTAAAACAAAACCTAGAACCAACGGTTGGGATTAAATCCCTAGATCCGATGGTTAGGATGAAATCCTAGAATCGACGGTTGGGATTAAATCCTTAGATCCGACGGTTGGGATAAAACCTTAGATCCGACGGTTGGGATGAAACCTTAGATCCGACGGTTGGGATGAAATCCTAGATCCGATGGTTGGGATTAAACCCTAGATCCGACGGTTGGGATAAAACCCTAGATCCGACGGTGGAGATTAAATCCCAGATCCAACGGTGGAGATTAAATCCCTAGATTCGACGGTGGAGATTAAAGGAGGCTTAAGCCCTATTCTATAAATAGATGCTTAGGGTTGGGCGGCAAGATGATCAAGAATTGGTTTTGGAATTAGGGTTTGGCTCTTGGAGAGGTGGGCGGCTAGGGTTTGGAGAAAAAGTGGGCGGCAACTATCTTCTTCCTTCTAGTTGTTGCCGGCGCCCAACTTGCACCATCAATACTTGGCCGGCGCCCAACCTTAAGGCTTTTCTCTTCTTCCTTAGCCGGCGGTTCTCCTCCCATTGGTGGCCGGTTCTCTTCCTCCTCCCTATTCTCCAAAGTGGCCGGCGGCAACACTTCTTGAAGTTGGTCGGCGCATCATCCATTGCTCCTTGGCCGGCGGTTGCACCAAATTCCCTAATTTGATGGCCGGTTCTAGATAGGAAAGGTATTTGTGAGTTCTTCTCTTTGTTCGCAGCGGACAAGGTAGAGAAGAAAGCGATCTAGAAGGCTTCTACTCGTGGAGGAACTTCGTCCACACGTCGTCCACGAGAAGGATAGGACATACGGTAGAAGATCGTGAGGTATAAAGTTATTTTAACTTTATGTACAGATCTGAGCATGTTCTTAATTATTTGTTTTGATTATGCATGTGTGTGTATGAATATATATTGTATAATCATGGACCCCGAAGACAAACACAAAAACCGGCGATCCATCCGTCGTCTCTTCCGCGGCTAACCAACTAGAAGAGTTGTGTTGCTTGAACAACTAGTTTGTTCAAGCGACCACTCAAGTTGTTAGCACGACGACGAATAGGTTGTGCTAAGGAAGCTCATCCCATCCGGATTAATTCTTTCATTAGTGAAAATTTTAATCCGGGGACATGGGAGCCAGTGAGCCTCCGATGCGGCCACCTAACATCTTCTTCTTCCTTTCTCTTTTTCCCTACCTTCCTCTCCTTTAGGGACTTCTCTAGCAAGAAGTAAAGGAGAGCTCTTCTAGTTTCTTTTGTGAGACAAGAGCTTGCTCGTGTGGATACATATAGAGGCACGGACATTTGAACGTGCTAAAAGATCCAACAAACCCAAGGAGAAGCGGGATTAAAAAAGGGCACGCAACAAAGGTAATATTCTCCTATAAGATAGATTTTGAGAAATTTATTTTTGTACGAGGTTTTCTTTCGCAAGGATCACTTGGAAGGGATCCTATTTTTCCGTTGCACATATGCTATTTTGTATTAAGAAAATCCCTACAGATTGTCCCTCTGCACCCTACTAAGATAATATGCGTTGCTCTGCTTTAGCAGATTCAACAACTATAAATGATCGAGGTAGTGATGGGTATCAAGGACTTGGTAGGCATTTTTGAGTTGATTCGATTAAGATCTAATCTAATCGTAATGTGTATCATATATGCATTAAGGCCTTTATTATCCTACACTAGCATGCATCACATACATACAAGTATTATTCTAGCATGCATCATATACATACAAGAAAAATAACCTAGCATGCATCATATACATACAAGCATTATTCTACTAGCTTGCATCACCTACAAACAAGCATAACAAATATATATATATATATATATATATATATATATATATATATATATATATATATATATATATATATATATAAAAATATATAGATATATAGATATATATATATATATATATATATATATATATATAAATTAATTGTTATTAGATCATGGCTCTACTACAATCTTCTCATGCCAATGAGAAGATCGGACGGTCATCCTAGGGTTAGCGGCTTCTCCAAGCGCCTCCTTGACCGCCATGTGTCGTCGACACCCTTCTCGTAACTCAGTCTAGAAGTGGACCTTCCACCGCTTCATTTTGTACATTACAAACATGAAACTCGAGTTACATTCAAGTTTAAAACTATTTACAACTAGAATTTTGAAAAGAAGAGGCACGACACGCAGGTCGCATACCCTATACAACAAGCACAATCACAAAAATGGCACGCAGGCCGTATTATGAATTACAACACATTAACATCCAATCATATTGGTGTTCTTGGGCCATTACCATCACAGAATTATACATAATACTAAATTATGTATTTCACAGAAAATTTCTATAATTTTTCCTATTTTTGTTTCAATTTTATGAGTCACCTCTCCGTAATTGTCCCGCTAAGCGGTTTCCGGACGCGATCGCGGGACAAGACCCCTTTCAGGGATAGGGGTAGCGCCCCTACTCACAAAATAAACTTTGCGAGTGTCCCTACTATGATCTTATACTGACTTAAGTTACTGTCCCAAAAACCTAAAGCGAGAACTCGCCGTTTCAGAGAGTTTTTCTCGGCGGTTGAAGCCTACAAGTGTCCCAACACTTGTTGCTTCGACTCTTTGAGAAAAATACCCAAAAATTCTATAAAAATAGGAAATTTACAGAAACTTAAAAATCTATAATTTTTATATCTAATACAAAAACTACAAATATGAAACACATACATGCTTCGCACGTGGCTCTGATACCACTATTGGATTTTCCGAGCTGAAAAAAACTGCTTTTTGCGTTGCGGAAACCTCAGAAGCCCGACCATGGATCCGTGCGAAGATATAAAAAATAAAAACATGTATGTGTTTATAGATCCTAGATCAACCTTAGATCTACCAGATAGAGCGTTACCCTTGTAGCGACGCCCTTCGCTTATCCCGCTCGTCCAAAAGCTTCGCCGGAACTCAAGAGTGTCAAGTGCACACTCCTCTATTGGTATCCACACGGACAAATGGTGGAGAAAACACAACCTTGAGTGTGCTAGCACCCTTTGGATGGTTCAGCCAAGATAGAGGATGGGAGAGGTTGAGAGGATGATCCAAGGAAGAATAAGATGGAGTTACCACAAAATGAAAATCTATTCATCAAGTGGAGTGGTCGGCCACTTCAATACTTGGGGGGTTACATGCATGCATGTAACTCCAAGAGCCAATGGCTCTTGGTCTCCCTCATGAGGTGCCACCACATGATAAGTCAATGATGATGTGGAACACCATCATTGGCCATCCCCCATGCCATGTCACCATGACATGGCAATTGGTGAAGTCAAAATTAACCATTCATCTTCCCTCTCAAGTCAAGTCAAACTTGACCTTTAATCTCCCATGGTTGATCAAATCTAACCACTTGACTCAAGTCAATTTGATTTAATGAATCTCTATTCATTAATTTAAATTGACTTAATGAATTAAATATAAATTAGACTCATTCAACACTTGAATCAACTTGAGTCTAACTCAATTAGTCTAATTTGGATTACTCTTAATCCAATTTGGTTCATCCCATGAACCTAATCCTCATGGTTCTGTAGGGATGTATACTGAAAAGTCTATCTTTTATATGAACATCTTTATTTTGAAATAAGAATCACATGATCATTGTTTGCATATTTTTATGGTTATGCAGTATTGTCTCATACTTTACATTGTAGATAACATGGTGTGTAGTGTCACACAGGAGATCATGTTATCGACCCCTTGAAAAGTATAAGTAAAGGCTCACAACCGAGATGGCTTTGGACAAACCATTGGAATGGTTGTAGTGTGATTTGATATTGGTTTGTCTTGGCCATAGAATCACACTAGTGCACTTTGTGTGTATTGAGCAGGACCGACTTAGAGGTGATTCGATTTATTGCTGACTACATAATCGAATCGGACCTCAGATATTATTTAGTACATGCTCTTAATCCCGATATAATAACGAGCACATATACTTAGTACTCATCTCTTTGATTTACCAATGGGCGAGATTTATTGATTAAATTGATAGACTCGGTAAGTTGGGAGATGATATTATTTATATGGTGTGCTGTTGATTATAGGAGGAAACCGTGTCCTATATATTAGGATGATGATGTCCCCTTGAGGAGCTGATAAGGTTCATCATGTAAACCCTGCAGGTGGACTTGGTCCGGCATAATGAAAAGGTTGAGTGGTACTACTCAAGGAGTTAGATGTTGATTAATTAATGGTCAGTAAATTAATTAATCGACGGACATTCGAGATCTTAAACACGGGAAAAAAATGTACAAATAATATATGGAGCCCATATTATCATATGGGGGTTGGTGATGTAGATCAATGATGATCCTTTAGTGGATTGGATCATCATTAGTGGATCGGACTTTATGTGGGCTTGTTCCATGGGTGGCCAAGATCCAACTCCTCCTCATGGTCCCTAATGTAGCCTATTAACACCTCATGATGCTTAGATCCAATGGATAAAAACAAAAGTCTAAGATCCATTGGTAGAGATTAAATCTCTAAGATCCGATGGTTGAGATTAAATCTCTAGATCCGACCGTTGAGATTAAATCCCTAGAACCAATGGAGGAGATTAATTCATGACTTATCCCTAACTCTATAAAAGGGTGTCAAGTGGTTGGCGTTAACTATTATTGAAGAGAGCAAGGCTTGGGCGGCAAGAGAAGGAAATCCTAGTTGAGATAGGATTAGAATTAGGGTTAGGGTTTGGAGGCTAGGGCGGCACCAAATAAGGCAAGGTTTCCTTTCTTCTTCCTTGTCTTGTGGCCAACGTCCAGAAGGTTTCCAGGCCCTTCCCAGCCCTTGGCCAGCACCCAAAAGCTCCCTTCTCCCTCTCCTTAGGTGGTGGAAAGAAGATATAGGATTTCCCTTGGTGTCTTGGTTGTTTTCCATCATCTTCTCCTTCATCTAGTTGGCCGGCGGCAAGGAAAGCTTTGGTTCCTTGTTGGTTGTTTCTAGTGTGGAGAAAAACCTTGTTTCTATTCTTCCTCTTACTTTGGAAGAGCAAGGAAGGAAGATTTGTGATCTGGGAGCTTCTACTTTTGGTGGATCGTCACCCACACGACGTCCAAAAGGAGGAAGGTCATACATTAGAAGATCGAGAGGTATACCTATTCTACTTTCTTCTTTTGTTTGTTGCTTGTTTTTGTTTTTTAATTATAAGCATGTTATAAATCTATAAATGGATAAATAATACTTGGATCCCGAGCATAAACACAAAAACCGGCGATCCGGACATCGTCTATTCCGTGACTACTCGTAGAATAGAGGATGATCACTTGAACAACTAGTTTGTTCAAGTGACCTCTCTAAATGAATAGCAAGACAATGACTTGGTGGTTTGGGCAATCCCTTTTGTCTAGGATTAAATTTTTTTTAATCTGGGGACATTGAAGGGATCTCCATGGTCAAGCTACCGAGGTGAAGTGGGAAGCGAAGTTTCCCCTCACAGACTCGATAAGCAAAACCCTTCATTTGGTATCAGAGTCAAGGTTTCCGGTTTTGTGTGTTTAGGATTCGGTTAATTTTTATGTACTTTTTCATATATTATATGTGTTGAATAATAGTAGGATATGCGTAGTTTAACTCTTTGGTTGCAGGCATAAGATCCGACTATTATGGCCATATGTGTGTATGTGATTGTATGCGTGTAAATATTTATTTTGTTGAATTCTCGGGGTTGACGAGGCAAGTATTTGATTTTTTGTAAATTAGATACGGCATTGTTTAGCCACTCTTTATTTTAGTTTACTTTCGATCTAGATTTCATGTACACTCCCTCGTGGAGTATAGGATCGATGGATGTAAATTAAAATAGGTTTTAGTCTCGGCTCAGATCTCTGGATGGCTCGTACATGGCGTAGGAGGAGCGGACGAGATGGCGATGCGACGGGAGTCATATTGAAGACAAAAGCCATAATAGTTGGAAAATAATTTTATTTTTCATATTTATTGCTTATTGTTTGATATGCATGTCGTAGCCTAGAAAATTCCTCATTTTCAAATTACTAAGTGGGAGAGGGATATTTTTATAAAATTCTCATGGCCTCCATTACGATTTGACAAGTGATGCAAACAAACTTGCGCGTCGACTCTGAGTGCCTTCCTCCCCATCGGATGGGTTTGTTTACGGATCACTAGGTTGAATATGGTTATAGGAAATTATTAAGGAGCGTGTGTACTTGCCCATCGTAAGGCACATAACCCGAGATAATTACCTTGGTACCAAGTAATGGTGAACACTTAGATACAAATATAAATATCCTCCCCATCGGAGTCACTGCTTTTTTTTGTAGGGCCGAAGAGAAACCAACTATTAATTTTACTTGTCAAAAAGTTAGGTTGACAAGATAGTAAAATTAATGGGTAAAACCTCCTCTTACAAATGTAGAATTCGTATACGTTCACATGATCGTGGCATGCGATATTCTCAGTGTTTAGAGGTGTTGGTTGATTTTAAAATTTTATTGTTTGAAGAATCAATAATTTTTTGAAATCTACAGTAATGATCTATGTGATTCTTAGGATTTTCAAGAATGACTTTCAGTCCACTTACTATGATACTAAAGGAAATAAACTTACTGTACCCCAATAAAGTTGATTGGAAAGGAATCTAGATATTGTCTTATCTACTAAGGAGTACAAGTATGCACTCTTCGAAGAGTGTCCTCAAGCCATGTTTTCTCAAAAAAAAAAAGTTTCTTCTTCTAAGCAGAAAGGAAAGAAGAAGGAGAAACAAGGTGGAGCAAAGATGGTGGGAGGATCTCAGGGAGGAATAAAGAAGTCGAAAGGCAAGTACTTCACTTGCAAGCAGGATGGACATTGGAAGAAGGATTGTCCCAATCCAAAGCAGAACAAAGATATATCCTTTGGACTAGTGATTAAAATATGATTAGAGGTGTTATCTACCGGCACCTGGTGCATAGATACGAGAGCCACTAATCATGTCTGTAATACTTTGTAGGGGTTCCAGGAAACCCGACGACTAGCTAAAGGGGAGATTACCGTGTACTTGGGCGATGCCACGAAGGTGGCGGCTGTTGCAGTGGGAGATGTTTATTTATCTCTTGAGAAAAATAAAACTTAGGTTCTGGAAAATTCCCTTTATGTACCTTTATTTAGAAAGAACTTAGTTTCAGTTTCTAAATTGTTTATGGATGGATATTCTATTTCCTTTAATGACAGAGATGTTATAAAAAGGAATGGGGAGATTATCTGTTCTGGTACATTGATAGGAAATTTGTACACACTTGATCCAAAAGTTCCCACGATGCAAATTGAAGTTAATAACTTATCTTCTAATTCCAATAAGAGAAAAAAACCTTCGAAGATGAACCAAACATTTTTTTGACATCTTAGGCTTGGTCACATTAACCAAAGCAGAATTCAAAGGTTGATAGCTGATGGACCTTTGGGTTCATTAGTGGTGGAGGATCTCCCAACCTGCGAATCTTGATTGGAGGGTAAGATGACCAAGAGGCCTTTTAAGGCCAAGGAGTATAGAGCCAAAGATGTGTTAGAAATGGTTCATTCTGATTTGTGTGGTCCTATGACTATCCAGGCAAGAGGTGGTCTTGAATATTTTGTCTCTTTCATAGACGATTATTCAAGATATGGAAGACACTACGATCTAATCGTGGTGGTGAGTACCTCTTGGGAGAGTTTAGGAACTACTTATCAGAGGTTGGGATTCAATCCCAATTGACTACACCTGGCACACCCCAGCAGAATGGTGTAGCAGAGCGAAGGAATATGACTCTTATGGAGATGGTTAGATCGATGATGAGTTATTCTGACTTGCCCGATTCGTTCTGGGGATATGCTCTAGATACGACGGTGTACATTCTGAACTTGGTTCCATCTAAATCAGTGCCTTCTACTCCCACAGAGTTGTGGACTGGGCGAAAGCCTAGTCTAAGACATATTCGGATATGGGGGAGTCCAGCACATGTGCTGAAGGCAGATGCTGGTAAGTTGGAACCTCGTACAGAAGTACACATGTTCGTTGGCTATCCCAAGGGAACGAAGGGTGGATTGTTTTATAGTCCTAGAGATCAGAGGGTGATCGTTAGCACGAATGCCAGATTTCTAAAGGAAGACTATGTGATGAGCCACAAGCCCAAGAGTAAAATTGTTCTGGAGGAGTTAAAAGGGAAGTCACTTCTTTAGTACCACCGGTACAAGAGGATATACTATATGTCACTGCACCGCGTGTCACAGAGGATACACAGGTGATACCTCGTCGTAGTGGGAGGGTTGTGAGACAGCCTAATAGATTCATGTTCTTGGGAGAATCTTCTGATTTGGTCCCTGGCGAACATGAACCTGATCCCTGGACATATGACGAGGCAATCCAAGATAAAGATGCAGTATCTTGGCAAAGTGCAATGAATGCTGAGATTGAATCTATGGATTCAAATCAGGTCTGGGAGCTAGTAGAACCACCCAATGGTGTAAAAACCATTGGATGCAAGTGGATCTACAAGAGAAAGAGAGGAATAGATGGGAAGGTTGAAACCTTCAAAGCGAGGCTTGTTGCGAAGGGGTATACGCAGAAAGAGGGTATCGATTATGAGGAGACCTTTCTGCTGGTAGCCATGCTTAAGTCTATCCAGATTCTCTTATGCATAGCAGCTCATATGGATTATGAGGTGTGGCAGATGGATGTCAAGATAACTTTTCTTAATGGAAGTCTTGAGGAAAACATCTATATGAAGCAACCAGAGGGATTCATTGCTGAGAGCAAAGAGCATCTTGTATGTAAGCTTAATAGGTCCATTTATGGATTGAAGCAAGCTTCGAGGTCTTGGAACATCCGATTTGATGAGGTAAATCAGTCTTATGGATTTATTCAAAGTCCATATGAGTCTTGTGTATACAAGAGAAGTGACAGAAACGTAGTGATATTTCTTGTACTATACGTAGATAACATTTTGGTTATTGGCAACAATATCAAAGTTTTATCGGATGTAAGGGTATGGTTGTCTAAATAGTTTGATATGAAGGACTTGGGAGAGGTGGGACACATCCTTGGGATCAAGGTTATAAGGGATCCCAGGAAAAGGATGTTGTGCTTATCCCAAGCTTCATACATAGACACGATTATGGAGCGTTTTAGCATGCAGAACTCCAAGAAGGGTTTTCTACCTTTCAGGCATGGAGTTTCTTTATCTAAGGAGATGTGTCCTAGATCATCTGAGGAGATAGAGGAGAAGAAGGCGGTTTCTTATGCTTCGACAGTATGAAGCCTCATGTATGCGATGCTCTGTACGAGATCAGATATCTTCTTTGCCGTGGGCATGGTCAGCAGATATCAGAGTAATCCAGGACAGGGACATTGGACTGCGGTAAAGCATATATTGAAGTACCTGAGAAGGACTAGGGATTATATGCTGGTTTATCGGGCCGACCAATTACTCCCTGTGGGTTACACGGATTTCGACTTCCAATCTGATAGGGATAACAATAAGTCTAGCTCAGGTTTTGTGTTTACTTTTGGTGGTGGAACCATTGTATGGAGGAGTGTCAAGAAGAAATGCGTGGCAGACTCCACCATGGAAGCTGAGTATGTGACGGCCTCTAAGGCGCCCAAAGAAGTTGTATGGCTCAGGAACTTCCTGATGGACTTGGATGTGATTCCTGGTTTGCCCAAAACTATCACAATTTATTGTGATAATAGTGGTGCAGTTGCAAACTCGAAGGAACCACGAGCTCATAAGGCTAGTAAACACATAGAGCGCAAGTACCACCTAATACGAGAAATCATAAAGAGAGGAGAAGTTGATGTGTCCAAGATTGCATCAGAGGATAACCTGGCAGATCCTTTCACTAAGGCCCTTTCGGCGAGAGCTTTTGATAGGCATGTGGAGGGAATGGGGATCAGATGTATGGCAGTTTGAAGACAGCATAGTCTTTTAGTATAAGTGGGAGATTGTAGGGATGTATACTGAAAAGTCTATCTTTTGTATGAACATCTTTATTTTGAAATAAGAATCACATGATCATTGTTTGTATATTTTTATGGTTATGCAGTATTGTCTTATACTTTACATTGTAGATAACATGGTGTATGGTGTCACACAGGAGATCATGTTATCGGCCCCTTGAAATGTATAAGTAAAGGCTCACAACCGAAATGGCTTTGGACAAACCATCGGAATGATTGTAGTGTGATTTGGTATTGGTTTGTCTTGACCATAGAATCACACTAGTGCACTTTGTGTGTATTGAGCAGGACTGACTTAGAGGTGATTCGGTTTATTGCTGACTACATAATCGAATCGGACCTCAGATATTATTTAGTACATCCTCTTAATCTCAATATAATAACGGGCACATATACTTAGTACTCATCTCTTTGATTTACCAATGGGCGAGATTTATAGATTAAATCGATAGACTCGGTAAGTTGGGAGATGATACTATTTATATGGTGTGCCGTTGATTATAGGAGGAAACCGTGTCCTATATATTAGGATGATGATGTCCCCTTGAGGAGCTCATAAGGTTCATCATGTAAACCCTGCAGGTGGACTTGGTCCGGCATGATGAAAAGGTTGAGTGGTACTACTCAAGGAGTTAGATGTTGATTAATTAATGGTCAGTAAAATAATTAATCGACAGACATTCGAGATCTTAAACACGGGGAGAAAATGTACAAATAATATATGGAGCCCATATTATCATATGGGGGTTGGTGAGGTAGATCAATGATTATCTTTTAGTGGATTGGATCATCATTAGTGGATCGGACTTTATGTGGGCTTGTTCCATGGGTGGCCAAGATCCAACTCCTCCTCATGGTCTCTAATGTAGCCTATTAACACCTCATGATGCTTAGATCCAATTGATAGAAACAAAAGTCTAAGATCCATTGGTAGAGATTAAATCTCTAAGATCCGACGGTTGAGATTAAATCTCTAGATCCGACGGTTGAGATTAAATCCCTAGAACCAATGGAGGAGATTAATTCATGACTTATCCCAAACTCTATAAAAGGGTGTCAAGGGGTTGGCGTGAACTATTATTGAAGAGAGCAATGCTTGGGCGGCAAGAGAAGGGAATCATAGTTGAGATAGGATTAGAATTAGGGTTAGGGTTTAGAGGCTAGGGCGGCACCAAATAAGGCAAGGTTTCCTTTCTTCTTCCTTGTCTTACAGCCAACGTCCAGCAGGTTTCCAGGCCCTTCCCAGCACTTGGCCGGTGCCCAAAAGCTCCCTTCTCCCTCTCCTTATGTGGTGGAAAGAATATATACGGTTTCCCTTGGTGTCTTGGTTGTTTTCCATCATCTTCTCCTTCATCTAGTTGGCCGGCGGCAAGGAAAGCTTTGGTTTCTTGTTGGTTGTTTCTAGTGAGGAGAAAAACCGTGTTTCTATTCTTCCTCTTGCTTTGGAAGAGCAAGGAAGGAAGATTTGCGATCTAGGAGCTTTGACTTTTGGTGGATCGTCGCCCACACGACGTCCAAAAGGAGGAAGGTTATACATTAGAAGATCGAGAGGTATACCTATTCTACTTTCTTCTTTTGTTTGTTGCTTGTTTTTATTTTTCAATTATAAGCTTGTTATAAATCTGTAAATGGATAAATAATACTTGGATCCCGAGCATAAACACAAAAACTGGCTATCCGAACATCGTCTATTCTGCGGCTATTCGTAGAATAGAGGATGGTCGCTTGAACAACTAGTTTGTTCAAGTGACCTATCTAAATGAATAGCACGATGATGACTTGGTGGTTTGGGTAATCCCTTTTGTCTAGGATTAAAATTTTTTTAATCCGGGGACATTGAAGGGATCGCCATGGTCAAGCTACCAAGGTGAAGTGGGAAGCGAAGTTTCCCCTCACGGACTCGATAAGAAAAACCCTTCAGGTTCATCATATGAACCTAATCTCCACCTAATTGCCCTTTGTGTGTCACCCTATAGGTTCTTGTAACTTTGGAAATATCCCTAAACTGATTTAGGAACATAAGCAATGAGCGGTATCTAGCAACACATCATTGCTACCCAAGTTACAAGAATGTTGAGCTCCAACATCACCTTTGTGACTACTAATTGTGACTCTCACAATATGTGACAATGCCCCTCTATCCTTGACATCTAGATTGACCAATTGAGGCATAGACTATGTCATCCTCGGTACAATCTATATCTTGAACTTCAAGTAGACTCACTCTAATTAAATGAGCTCAATATCTCATATTGACTCATTTGGGTATGGCCATGCACTTCATGGTCTCACTCTATCAAGAATAACGATGTCACTCCCGTCATATAGGAGGGATAGATCTCATCTACATCACTCACATCCCTCCGCATAATTTGTTACATACCCAGTAATCGCCTTTATAGTCCACCCATTTATGGGTGACATTTGACGAAGCCAAAGTATGCAACTCCTTATGTAGGGAACCATGGTGACTTCAGGTCTAAGGACTAATAGTCATACTAATAGCCACATGAGAAAGTATATGACACTCATATAATGATCCATGATACTTTCTCATGGCGGGTCATTCAGTATACATTCTCTAATGCATACTCATGTGTCAACTTGATATCTCATATCCATGACTTATGAGATCAAGTCATCGTGTTGACCTACATGCTAGTCTCTATGCATTAACATTGTCCCTGAATGTTAATACTCGACTATGAATGATTAAGAGTAGTGTTCTCTATATCATCTCATTATCGATTCAACCAATCGATTGATATAGATAAGAACCTTCTACTCAAGGACGTTATTATACTTAGTTATTTGGCACCAATACAAGTAAATATAATAACCATGCCTTTATAAATAGGAATATGATACAATAAAGTCCATACAACAATCATCACATGATTGCCTCTAGGGCTTTCACTAACAATTATCTTATATAATTTCCCAGGAATTTTTAGAAATTTTTCTGGATTAAAACGGAAGTTTAATGGACATTTCATTGGGATAAAGCGGATAGGCTTTTATAAAGTCTATTTAGACTATCTGCTATTGAGGAAATTAATAGGTAATTAACCTATGTTTATAATCCATCGATTCCTTCCTTCCGCGACTTCTCATTCTCACGATCGTTTCTTTTCTTTCCGCGATTCCCCTTCTCCTTATTTCATCACCGTGCGATTCCTCTTCTCCTTCTTCTCTACCGATTTCTCCGCGACATCCTTCTCCTCGTGACCGGTGGCGTGAAGAAGTTCCATCGCCGACAGTGAGCATCTCCTGCAACCGTCGGCATCTCCCGAGGAGATCTCGAGACCGAGAGGGAGAATCAGGCCGCCTCCTCACCGTCGCTCGCTGTGCACGCCACCAAGTCATAACCCCTGTCACCACCGTCATGCGATCGGATCTTGCTCTTCCCACTCGCTGCCAGACCCTTCGATTGTCTGTCAGTCATGGCACCGTGGCAAGCCACGTGAGCACCACCGCTGCATTTCCCCCATTCTCACGAGCACCACTGCCCCTGCGCGTCGTGCGCTCGCCGCCAATAGTCGCATGCACAACCCTTTTCTTCCTGCTCATTGACCACTACAAGCCCTCCTTGCTGGCGGTCACCTACTCTCCCTCGAGCTCTGGTTGTCGTCGCCGGAGAAGCTTGCTAATCGGGTGATCTATTTTATTGGTGGTTGGTTAGATCTCCATGATGGTCAGTTTTGGTTGTTTTCATCTTGGATCGGATGTAAGCTTGGGAACTATGACTGTAGGTGGATTGCAAGATTGCTGATCTCTTCTTCCTGGTTACTAATTTGTTATGGTTGCCAAGCTGGTGGCCTTGCATCTTGGTGGGGGCTGTGATCTGTGTTGATACTCTGTATGCCCTGTTATGGGGGTTGCGAATGGGTTGATGTTGATTGGATTGTGTTGCCGAGGTGTGTTTCATCGCGTTGATGATCTGTGGGTTTGACAGCTCCATTCTGTTGAATCGACAGTTGATGGAGTTGAGCAGGGAATCTGAATTTGATAAGCAATGTGTGGCAAGCTTTGATCTTAAAATGGTATCAATAGATATGTTGCTAGTTTATATATATATATATTGGCTGTGATATGTAGATCAGAGGTAAGCGTAGAGATTTTATGATTTCAGGTGATGAGGTTATTGGAATTGGGATCGATTGCCTCTTATTCAGCTGAGATTTGATATCCTAAATTGGAGCAAGATGTTGTGCGATTGAGGATAAGCAAGGTGAGTTGATCTGGATAATTTTATTAGTTGGGTATCATGATGAAAGTGCAAGTAGTTATGTAGCATGTTATTGATTTCAAATGTTGTGGCATAATTGACAATCATGAAGCAGTCAGATCAACTCATTGGATAATATATGGATGGAGGTAGATAACAGAGGATTTTGATTAAAGGCGGATTCACGGATGCACAAGCTACTGATACGAGCTTCTCAACAGGTGGGTAATTTTCTACCCTGGTCAGGTAGTTGTTGTTGCATATAGATTTAGATGTATGATCATATTATATGATCATATTACCTTGACTCCACTCTTATTATTTATTGCGCTTGATACTTAGTCGTTGACTTTATATGCTCTGTTGTTGTTATCACATTTTCCCTCATCATGATTAGGAGTTACAGATGTGATGTAAGTAAACCCATAAATGTTTAGTTATGTGTAAATAGTGGAATACAAATGACGACCTGATTTGTAAATTGGGTAAAAAGGGCATCTGTGGGTAAGTAAGGTCCTGAACGTAGGATTGCTTCCAATACCCTTATATTGCATGTTTACTACCGATCAGGTGTTGTGTAATGGTCAGGTGAATTGTGATTAGTGTGTCGCAATAGACCAGTGGTCCTAGCTTGATGTGATCAATTGAGCATGACTTGTTGGTGCAGTGGGCACCAAAGTCGAACCGGTATTTTGATTATGGAAAAAGGCTCAATAGTTAAGGGTATATTTGTTATCTTACGAGCTCAATTAAGTGTGCAGAAATGCTAAAGTTGAGCGGAAGGTCTGCGACACCCGGTGGGAACCGAGGTGGTCGGGCAACGCCAGAGGGACTTCGGAGGAAGCCGAGGTACTCGGGTGAAGACCGGAAGCGAGGCTACAAGGTAAGCTCGTGTGAAAGCGAAGCAAGGTCGTTAAGCGTAGATCCGACCCAATACCTCCAATGGAAGGTCTAGGTCGAGATCAGATGGTTAGAACCATCGTACTTTATATTTTAACTAACCCTTGCGGTCAAAACCCTTTGACTACTTCAATCACTAGTCAAGTTCGACCTCGAGAAGAGCTCGAATTTCAAGGGGGTGAATTTGGACTTGACTCGTGTTTTGGTACAAAGGGTGATGTGGCATCAAGGTGGACATCCAAACCATCACCAAGCTTCCTTGTGGTGGACGCCCAAAATAAGGTGAGTTGGCACAAGATGGTTGACTCCCATGATGTGGCACAAGTTGAATGGCTCCAACAAGTTGGCGCCCAAGGAGGTTGGAGGTGGCACAAGGTGGTTGGATGAAACACCTCATCCTCAAGTTGGCGCCCAAGGAGGTTGGAGGTGGCACAAGGTGGTTGGATGAAACACCTCATCCTTGAGTTGGCGCACAAGGAGGTTGGAGGTGGCACAAAGTGGTTGGATGAAACACCTCATCCTTGAGTTGGCGCACAAGGAGGTTGGAGGTGGCACAAGGTGGTTGGATGAAACACCTCATCCTTGAGTTGGCGCAAAGGATGTGGATGAACAAGTGGGATAAGAACCTCACCTTGGACACTACCTATGTCTAAATTCATAGATCAATATCCATAAATAGACATGTTCAAGCCAAGCAAATAACAAGAATTCAAGAGCTCTCAACACGCCGTCGTAACGCCGCTACTACTACTCAAATTTGCTACGACGAAGTGCCGCCGACAACGAAAGCTACATCTTCTACTTATAAGAGTTGTCGGTATATTTATTTAAGTTCTACTTCTTTAAATTGTCTTTGTGCTTTAATCGTAACAAGGAAAGGGGGAGTGTCCCTTTGCCTTGATATTTTTTTGTAATCGTTGCTCCTACCTCCAACGAGGAGGAGTGGTTTTAGTGAATTGCCCTCCGTACGTGATCAAGGATCACTAGGGCCGTGGATTAGCAATCGAAAGATTGTGAACCACGTAAAAATATCTTGTCTACTTTATATTTCCGCTTTGCACTCTCTACTTGCTTTTTACTTATTGCAAAAGTTTTTTAACGACATCGTATCGCTATTCACCCCCTCTAGCGACACTTCGATCCAACAATTGGTATCGAGTGGCGCTAAGATTCGTGAAACCACCAATCTAGCTTTGTTTTTCTTTTTTACAGATTTTTATTTATTTATTTCTGTTTTCGTATAATTATTTCACTTGCTTATCTTCTCCTACATATAGAATTGCATTAGAGGCTTTAGGATCCGGATAAGGTTGTCCTTCGGGTTAGATCCCGAGTAAGGTTGTCCTCCAGAACTTCAACGACATTCGCATTTGATTGTTTATTTCTTTTTGCAAGTTACATTTTATATATCTTTTTTTTACTTCCCGCACTACTAATCCAAGACGAAAGTCTTGGAATATTCTTTCCGTGTGTGTTTTGCAAGATTCTTTTCGTCGTTCTTCTTCTTGTTTTTAAATGGCCCTCGGCGGGAAGTTTAGCAATCACGACCCCGTTTTACAACGGTAATGACTTTCGTTATTGGAAGGGTCGGATGGAATGCTTTCTTAAAACCCAAATCGAGATGTGGATCGTAATCCAAACCGGTTTCACACTTCCTATTAATGAAGATGGTGACTCTTTGGGTTACGATCAATGGTCAAATTCCATGAAAAAACAAGTAGAAGCCGATGCCAAGGCAACTCAAATCTTGCAATGTGGGTTGTCCAAGGAAGAGCTCAACCGCGTCGGCCCCTTCATTAGTGCAAAGGACTTATGGACCAAGCTAGTGGAACTACACGAAGGCACCGACGACACGAAGGTATGTAAAAGAGATTTACTTTTAAATAAATTGTATAACTTGAAAATGCAGGAAAACGAGACCGCAACTCAACTACATGCTCGTCCAAGACATCGTCAACCAACTCCATGCCATCGGACAAAAGGTCGAGAATCGCGACCTTATCAGGTATTCTCTTAACTCGTTTCCTAGGACCACCTTGTGGGCATCCATGGTCGATGCCTACAAGGTCTCCAAGGACCTTTCTAAAATTAAGTTAGACGAATTGTTTTCGGAACTTGAATTACATGAGCAAACTAACGTGGTCCAGGCCGAGAAGAGTATTGCGTTAGTTGCAGGTTCCAAGAAGAAGAAGCCCGCAAGCAAGCCACCCCAAGGAAGAAGATTTATATCCAAGCTCTAATGGCCAAGCCGACCGAGCACGACTAAACCGAAGAAGAGTCCGAGTCCGAATCCGATGATGAGCTTCCATTCAAGACAAGCCACGGATCCGTATCCGGTTCAAAAGAATCATTAAGGGTAAGTCGGTCGTTACTTAATACTTTGTATGGTGCAATTAAATTTTTAAATAAGAAACTAGCTAAGTCCGAGTCCAAGGTCGAGACCCTAATTGAGGAGGTTAACCTCCTCAAACATGAGGTCTCCCTAACCTCTTCGACTACTCGTATTCAAGAGGAGGACTCAACTCAAGTTGAAAAGCTTGATGTTGAGAACTCGCTTTTGAAAACACAAGTCGAAGACCTTAGGAACACGTTGGAAAGGTTCACTTTGGGATCCAAGGGACTTGACCTCTTACTTGGATCACAAAGGGCCGTCTACAACAAGGCCGGACTCGGGTTTAACTCAAATACAACCAATAAGTCATATATGTCTATAGTAAACCAACATAAGAAAAATGTCCAAGCATGGGTCCCTAAGACCACTTTGATTTCAACTTTAGGATCTAACATGTATTGGGTTCCCAAGGACCAAATTCACTATGTGAATAGACCCACTCGATTCAATGGTCCAGGGGGAGCCAATACAAAATGTATTTTTGTTAAGTCTTAGAAATTGCATGCTTAGTTTTTCCTTTATTTTTAGAATGGTTAGATAGGACTCATAACCAACTAAAATCCTGCGAAAAGATTGAGCCTCGGGAGCCTCTTTCAAAAATAAACCAACTAAAATCCTACAAAAGATTGAGCCTCGGGGAGCCTCTTTTCAAAAATAACTAGTTAGACCAAGACGTAGTCTCAAGTAAGTCGAGTTATCAATTTCTTGAAATTAGCTTTGTCTAAGGAAGTGGTCGTTGTTTCGATCAAAGAAGGCCTCTGTGCCTCGCCACGACCTGGAAGCTAATCTCTTGAAAAGATTACTTGATGAGCTTAGACTAAATCCGAATCTAACCTAATGTTGGTTAATTTAAATTCATTAAAATTAATCAAGTAAAATTGATAGTCATCTCACAATAACACATAGGAATAACATGTTTTGATCATGTAGATATTGGTGAGATGATTTAGGTTTAAAAACTTACAAACAACCCTTTAGTAATTCCAATATCCGATCCAACTACCTTATGTGTAGGATCAATGGATGTTGGACAGTGGTTGCTCCCGACACATGACCGGGGATCAACTCAAATTTTCGAAGTTACGATTCAAACGACAAGGATCGGTAGCCTTCGGAAATAACGGCAAGCTCAAAATCATCGGATCAGGTGATATTGAGCTCAACTCTAACTTTACAATTCAAAATGTCTTATTAGTAGAAAACTTTCAATATAATTTACTTAGTGTAAGCCAATTGTGTGATAACAATTATAAGGTCATATTTCTAGAAAATGAATGCGTAATCAAAATAAATGCAACATCTAAAATAATACTTAAAGGAACTAGGAGTAGCAACATCTACACAATAAATTTACCCAACTCCTCAACCAAGTGTCTTATGACACAGCAAGAAGAGGAATCTTGGTTATGGCACCAAGACTCTGACACTGCACTCCAAGACTCGGCCCACAAGATGAGTCAGAGTGGCTTGGTTATAGGTTTGCCTAAACTAAACAACTTGGATAATAAAATATGTAATGCTTGTCAACAAGGTAAACAATCTAGGACACAACATCAATTAACTAATCAAGAACGAACCAAAAGTGTTCTTGAGCTTCTACACATGGATCTATTTGATTCACATGGAGCTAAGTCACTCAATGGTAGTCAATTTTGCTTAGTCATAATTGACGACTATTCTAGATTTACTTGGGTTAGGTTTATCAAACATAAAAATGATACCCTAGACCAACTAATCAATCTTTGTAGGTTAATCGAAAATCAAAAGAACCTTAAGATTAAAAGACTTAGAAGCGATCATGGTGGTGAATTCGAAAACCACAGGTTTACAGATTTCTGTAACCTAAACGGATACCACCATGAGTTTTCATGTCCTAGAACCCCACAACAAAATGGGTTAGTCGAACGGAAAAATAGAACCCTACAAGAAGCCGCTAGGACAATGTTAAACGAGTATAACCTACCCGATAGATTTTGGCGAGGCCGTTAGTACGGCTTGCTATGTCCAAAATAGGATCCTTATGGTAAAGAGGCACCAAAAGACCTCAGACGAGATTTATCACGATAAAATACCGAACATCAAGTACTTTAGGTATTTGGATGCAAGGTACATATCTTAAACACTAAGGATTACCTAGGAAATTCAAATCCAAAACCTCTATCGAACCTTTCTAGGATACTCAACCACCAAAGAGCTTATAGGGTATACAATCACGACACTCTTAGAGTCGAAGAAACCATTAATATAGTTTTCGACGAAGGACACGAACCCGCTTCAATCCTTAACAAAACCAACTAGCAAATCAACTTATAGCGAACCCGACTGATCTTGAACTTGAATCTCCCCTAACCCAAGTCATCCTATCGACCAAGTGATAGATGACTCTAACCCAAGTCAAACTAGAACTCACCCAAGTCATCCTATCGACCAAGTGATAGATGACCCTAACCCGAGTCACACTAAGACTCAAACAAATCATCCTATCAATCAAGTTATAGGTGATCCAAATTTAGGGTTCGAACTAGAGCTTCATATCGAAACCTTAGTCAAATCTCGCACTTTCCAAAATCGAACCCAAAACTATTGAACAAGCACTTCTTGATCCCGACCGATTATTGCTATGCAAGAAGAGCTAGCTCAATTCACTAGAAATGAAGTCTGGGAATTAGTACCACCACCTAAAGAAAAATCAATTATTGGAACAAGGTGGGTATTTCAAATAAACTTGATGATAAAGGTGAAGTAGTTAGAAATAAAGCTAGGTTAGTCGCAAAGGGTTTAGTCAAGTCAAAGGTTTAGATTACGATGAGACCTACGCCTCGTAGCGGACTAGTCATCGAATATTTATTGTAGCATAT
Source organism: Wurfbainia villosa (assembly GCA_025175895.1). Taxonomy (NCBI): domain Eukaryota; kingdom Viridiplantae; phylum Streptophyta; class Magnoliopsida; order Zingiberales; family Zingiberaceae; genus Wurfbainia; species Wurfbainia villosa. The sequence goes on from JAKLTH010000147.1 coordinate 6,896,266, forward strand.
CTTTACATTGAGGTTTTAAATTGTTTCAAATGGATGTCAAGTCAGCATTTTTGAATGGATACATTAAGGAAGAAGTTTCGTCAGTCAACCTCCGGATTGAAAATCTAGATAAACTGACCATGTCCTTAGACTTAAGAAAGCCCTATATGGACTCAAACAAGCCCCAGAGCTTGATGCGAAGGCTTTCGATCTATCTTAAGTCCAAAGGATTCAACCAAGGTTTAGTCGACCCAACCTTATTCGTTAAAAACCGTAGGAAAAGAAATCTTTATAGCCCAAATCTATGTAGATGATATAATTTTTGGAACTACCAACTCGATCACCTAAGCAGAATTCATCTCACTTATGGAAAGTGAATTTGAAATGAATTTAGTAGGAGAGTTAAGTTTCTTCTTAGGTTTACAAATTAAACAAACTAAAGATGGAATATATTTACATCAACAAAAATATACTAAGGACTTAATAAATCTATTTGGAATGCAAGATGCTAAAATAATTAATACACCTATAGCAACTAATGTTAATATAAACGAAGATGTAGAAGGAAAACCCGTTGACCTAAAATACTATAGGAGCGCAATAGGAAGTCTCCTATACTTAACCGCGAGCCGACCCGACATTTTATTCGCGGTAAGTATGTTGCGCAAGGTTACAAACCTGTGCGAGGAGTCTCACCTAACCCTAGTCAAGCGTATCCTTAGATATCTAAAGGGCGCTAAGCGTAGGTATTTGGTACCCTAGATCTACCGAGTTTAATCTAATCGGCTACTCTGACTCCGACTATGCGGTAGTAAACTCGATAGAAAGAGCACAGTGGTTGTTGTCAAATCCTCGGCTCGAGTCTAGTGAGTTAGTGCGATGGAAGCGACATTGCGTTGCCTTATCTACCACAGAAGCCGAATACGTTGCGATGGGTGAGTGTGTCTCTCAGCTCCTGTGGATGAAGCACACTCTCCAAGACTTTAGCTTAATCTTTAACAACATTAAAACCTACATAGATAACATCAGTTCAATTAACTTAACTAAAAATCCAATATGTCATTCTAGGACAAAACATATAGAAGTTAAACACCACTTCATTAGGGAACATGTAACTAATGGAACTATACAACTAGAGTATGTTGAGTCCAAATCAAACCTAGCGGACATCTTCACCAAACCACTACCCGAAGCCGAATTTAGTTTATTAAGACGAAAGTTAGGTATGTGCATAATAGAGTAGGATTTAAATTTCTCTATATATGTACTCTATTTTTGCTTCTTTTTATGAAATTAGCCTAAGTCTTACCTTAGAAATCATATACCTATAGATTTAAGGAGCCAACACATCTCACAACACATAGGACTAATGTGTTTGTGTACTTATGCGTGTAGACGTGCGTGAGATGTTAGGACCTTACTCCTGGTTCCAGACGTAGATTCAGTGCATCGACATGAACCATGGAGTATAATTATTTAAAATTAATCAACTCCTTCAAGACTTATTGATCATTCTATATCAATCAAGTCCAACCGGAGTTGTACATTTTAGATGAACATATTTTCAAGCTTATTATTATTTTAAAAAAAAAATATATTTATATTGGGAACTTGCTTGGACTTACAAACCCTAAAATATATTTACAAACTTTTTGAGTTAAGGCAAAAGGGGGAGAAAGTCACAAAAGTAAGGAAGAAAGTAAACAAAATTATTACCTTTTATATTAAGTAATTCCGTTTACTTAAGCAACTATTAAGGGGAGTAAAAATTATTTTCAAGAACTCACCTTGGTCAAGGGAGGTTACCTCAAAGGGGAGAACTTGAAACAATAATATTTCTCACTCATACTTAATCATTATGCTAGCTCATTCATATTTAATCATTATGCTAGCTCATTCATATTTAATCTTTATGCTAGCTCATTCATATTTAATCTTTATGCTAGCTCATTCATGCTTAATCATTATGCTAGCTCATTCATATTTAATCTTTATGCTAGCTCATTCATGCTTAATCATTATGCTAGCTTACTGTTATGCTTAATATTTCCTTAACTTTTGTGTCGGTTTGCCATGAATCAAAAAGGGGGAGATTGTTGGTGCAGTGGGCACCAAAGTCGAACCGGTATTTTGATTATGGCAAAAGGCTCAATAGTTAAGGGTATATTTGTTATCTTACGAGCTCAATTAAGTGTGCAGAAATGCTAAAGTTGAGCGGAAGGTGCGACACCGGTGGGAACCGAGGTGGTCGGGCAACGCCAGAGGACTTGGAGGAAGCCGAGGTACTCGGGTGAAGACCGAAGCGAGGCTACAAGGTAAGCTCGTGTGAAAGCGAAGCAAGGTCGTTAGCGTAGATCCGACCCAATACCTCCAATGGAAGGTCTAGGTCGAGATCGGATGGTTAGAACCATCGTACTTTATATTTTAAGCTAACTTGTGCAGTCAAAACCCTTTGACTATCAACCTGCTAGTCAAGTTCCACTCGAGAAGAGCTCGAATTTCAAGGGGTGAATTTGGACTTGACTCGTGTTTTGGTACAAAGGGTGATGTGGCATCAAGGTGGACATCCAAACCATCACCAAGCTTCCTTGTGGTGGACGCCCAAAATAAGGTGAGTTGGCACAAGATGGTTGGCTCCCATGATGTGGCACAAGTTGAATGGCTCCAACAAGTTGGCGCCCAAGGAGGTTGGAGGTGGCACAAGGTGGTTGGATGAACCACCTCATCCTCAAGTTGGCGCCCAAGGAGGTTGGAGGTGGCACAAGGTGGTTGGATGAAACACCTCATCCTTGAGTTGGCGCACAAGGAGGTTGGAGGTGGCACAAAGTGGTTGGATGAAACACCTCATCCTTGAGTTGGCGCACAAGGAGGTTGGAGGTGGCACAAGGTGGTTGGATGAAACACCTCATCCTTGAGTTGGCGCAAAGGATGTGGATGAACAAGTCTTGGGGGATAAGAACCTCACCTTGGACACTACCTATGTCTAAATTCATAGATCAATATCCATAAATAGACATGTTCAAGCCAAGCAAATAACAAGAATTCAAGAGCTCTCAACACGCCGTCGTAACGCCGCTACTACTACTCACATTTGCTACGACGAAGTGCCGCCGACAACGAAAGCTACATCTTCTACTTATAAGAGTTGTCGGTATATTTATTTAAGTTCTACTTCTTTAAATTGTCTTTGTGCTTTAATCGTAACAAGGAAAGGGGGAGTGTCCCTTTGCCTTGATTTCTTTTTGTAATCGTTGCTCCTACCTCCAACGAGGAGGAGTGGTTTTAGTGAATTGCCCTCCGTACGTGATCAAGGATCACTAGGGCCGTGGATTAGCAATCGAAAGATTGTGAACCACGTAAAAATATCTTGTCTACTTTATATTTCCGCTGTGCACTCTCTACTTGCTTTTTACTTATTGCAAAAGTTTTTTAACGACATCGTATCGCTATTCACCCCCCCCCTCTAGCGACACTTTCGATCCAACATGACTCTCTACAAGATAGAGAGTGTTATGATCAGTTGAATATGACTCTCTGGAGGATAGAGAGTGTGTTGATCAGATTGGTATGACTCTTTGTAGAATAGAGTCTGTGGTGGATATCTATATACATGACTGTGCATTCATATCATTTGCATGCATGCTGATGACAAAGTCTCCCTTGAGGTTGATGTTGGATTGAGAAGCGTCGCTAGAGGGAGGGTGAATAGCGATCGTAAATCTTTTCGTTCGTTTCGTTCGTTTCATTCGAGTAGACAATTAAATGAATAAGTACAGTGGAAAATAAAGAGACACGTTTATTTTACTTGGTTCACAACCCAGCGGTTGCTACTCCAAGGCCCTATCGGTCCTAGACCACGTACGGAGGGAAAAGCACTATAACGTCTCCTCCTCGTTGGAGGTATTAGACAACGATCAAAAAACCGGAAGTACGAGGATGAGGAAACAAGCCTACCTCACCTCGTTACCATTAAAACAAAGAATACAATAAAAACAATTACTTGCTATTGCTGCCGACGAAGGAGATTTGAACTTGTCGTCGCGTCGGCGTTATGACGGCGTTGGAGCGTTGGCGTTGTAGGAGCACTTGATGAATAAACTTGATGATCTTTGGAGTTGGAATCCTCCCCTCCTTTTATAGATTTTGGCCTTTGAATTTGTCTCATCATATTTCGAAATAGATCACGAAGTTGTATAAATTTTATCGCGAAGTGGCCACGTCAAACCTTATCCGTTTTGACCTAGTGCAAGGGCTGATTCGTCGCCATCAGTCGACTGATGCCTCCCATCAGTCGACTGATGAGCATCAGTCGACTGCCCTATGTCCAGCAGTCGACTGCCAGCCTGGCTACTTCCATGCAGTGAGAAGTTAGCTCGGAAAATGATAAATATAACGGTTTCTAACCGTCCAATCTCGACCTAGACCTTCCACAAGAAGTCTTAGTCGAATCGCCGCCTACGGTCGTCCCCATACAGAGGACACGACCTTACCATCTCTCACTCACACGAGCTTTCCGTGATACTTACCATGTAACTCTCGCTTCCGGCCTTCCACTCGATTCCTTCGGCTCCCTCCGAAGTCACTCGAGTGTCGCCCGACCACCGCGGCTTCCTCCGGGTGTCACTAGCCTTCAGCTCTAGCTTTAGTACTTTTCTACATACTCGATTTAGCTCGTGAGATAATGATGTAAACTTAACTTTGTGTCTTTGCCATAATCAAAACACAGGTTCGATTATCTGGTGCCCCTGCACCAACAATCTCTCCCTTTTTGATCTATGGCAAACCAACACAAAGTTAAGGGAAATTAAAGCATAAAACAAGTATAGTAAATGATGAATGTCATTTTCCAAAACTCCCCCTTAACCCTAGGTGATTTTGAAAGAGATACTTTAGTTTTCAAAATTAAGTAAATTTTGTGTTACTCCCCCTTAACTCCCCCTTAACTTTCGCTCTTCTCCCCCTTTTGCCATAAATCAAAACAAATGTTGGGGTTTGTTATGTAAAATTTAAGTTTGTTATATAAAATAGGGGTTTAAAAATAATATGGTATATGCATGCATCAAGATAAATCAACTATGAGTCCAAGCATGCGTCTAGCAGTAATTAGATAGATTGGTTCGAGGTGTGTCCCTCTGCACCAATAATCTAAAGGTTTGTAATATAACCCTTAGGGTTAGTTTGCTTTCCCACTTAATCAAATATATGAACTATAAGAGATGTAGGGGGCGCTAAACTTTGGCCTAAGAGTTGTTAAGTACAATAGTTGGGAAAATAAGTAGTCTTTTGAAGAGGTTATATTTCAATTATCCTTAACATCTCACCCATTCTATGTGTCTCAGAATTTGTTCACCTTATATGTTTTGTGAGATGATTTTAAATTGATTAAAGATAGTCAACCTTGGGTTAGATTCAGATTTAACCTTTAGATTGTTAAGTAACTTTTCGAGAAATTGGCTTCCAGGTCGTGGCGAGGCACAAGGGCCTTCTTTGATCGGAACAACGACCACTTCCTTAGACAAAGCCAAATTCAAGAAAATATCACTTAAGTCACTTAGGGTTACTTCTTGGTCTAACTAGTTTAGGATACGGCGAGGTAGCTTCAGCTAGTTCCACTCGGTCAAGTGCACCAAGCTAGATACGCCTTATCTAGCTCGAATACACGAGACTTTGTTTCCCTAACGTACTATCATCTCACCACGTCCTGATACTATGTTGTCAAGAGTTGACTAACTATTTTCCCTATCTAGCCGTTCTACAAATTAAAGTAAAATATTCAATGGTTTTGCTAAGTAAGCGGGTATACTATTTTAGTGTTAGCTCCCCCTGGACCATTGAACCAATATGGTCTATTCAAATAATGAATTTGATCCTGGGGAATCCAAAATTTATTAGTCCTTATATGTGAATTTAATAAAACCTTTGGGACCCATGCTTGGACTCTTTGATGACTACGATTTACGATAGACATATATGACCTATTCGTAGTCGTTGACCTAAATCAGAGTCCAACTTTGTTGTAGTCGGTTAAGATTCTTAGATCCCAACGTGAACCTTTCCAATGTAGCCTCAACCTCTTGAACTCGGTCTTTCAAGAGAGAATTCTCCTCCTCAAGTTTTTCAATTTGGGTTGAGTTTCCCTCTTGAACTTTACTAGTGGAAGAGGTTAGAGTAGTCTCTTGCTTGAGGGTGTCAACTGTTGGTGCAATCGGCCCAGGTCACGATTGACCAGGACTCGAGTTTGACTCGAGTGATGTTTTGATGTTTGACAAAGTATGTTTGACATAGGATTGGCATTGATGTTTGACATTAATGTCGGTTAATATGTTGGGGAGATTGTTTATACAATCGACCCAGGTTATAATTGACTTGATGGTTGACCAGGGTTGACCATGTGATTATGGGAAAGTCCAAGCATGGGTCTTGGCAAGGTAAAGTCCAAGTCATGGGTACTTGGCAATGGAAAGTCCAAGTCATGGGTACTTGGCATTGAAAGTCCAAGTGGGACACTTGGCATTTGGAAAAGTCCAACATGAGTTGGCAAGGGAAAGTCCAAGCATGGGTCTTGGCAATTGAGAAGTCCAACATGTGTTGGCAAGGGAAAGTCCAAGCTTGAGTCTTGGCACTTGAAGTCCAAGGGGATTGATATTGGCGGCGTAAAGTCCAAGCGGAGTCTTGGCAGCGTAAGTCCAATGTGCCTTGGCGGTGAACACACCGTTAGCATGACATAGCCGATGGAAGCACCGGGAAGCTAGCGCGATGGATGAACAAGTCATGGATGACTTGGAGGGATCCGAGAGGCGTGATGCTGATGGAGGTTGCTAGAAGGCTTAGGTCTAGGATAAGTGTGGTCTATCAATTATGGGGACACCATATTTGGGTTAAAACCTCATTCTTGTGGTTGGCGATCGGGCATTATGGCGGTTCGATGCCGTGAGTCGACGAGTTCGATTTGCCGAGGTTAGAGCTGGGATGCTCGGCGATGATCGCTCATCGGAAGCTTGGTGATGGCGATCGCACCCGGTTATCCGCGAGCCGAACGCTCCCGTAGCCGATGGCGATCGACTACGGGCGTTAGCGATCGGCGCCAATGTTGGCGATCCGCAAGAGATCCGGAGTTTTTCCAGCGTGGATCGACCCGTTGTCGCACGACAACAGTGGCATCGATCGGCGGGACTTATGGCGATCGGTGATGGGCGAAAATCCAGCCACGCAGTTATAAGCTTCGGAAGGAGGGATTTAGCAGCGATTTTCTTGGGCGAAATTGAAGGGGGAAGTTGGTGCTTTCCAGTCCTTCAAAGCTAGTTCAAGGCAATCAAAGATCAAGCAATCCAAAGTTCTTGTAAAGTTGTTTTTCCTTTACTTGCATTGTATTTCTTACTTGTATTTGCTTGCATCTTGTAGATTATTGTTGTAATCTTTTGTACGAGGTTTCTCCACCTCCGACTTGTGTCGAGAAGGAGTATTTGTGATTAGTGAGTGCGTGTGCATCACTAGGGCTCTTTAGAGCTCGACCCGTGGAGTAGGAACCATTCGGTTCCGAACCACGTTATATGTTTGTGTTCGTGTGATTGCTTTTATTATATATATTCCGCTGCGCACTAACGTAATTGTAGACACGAACGCGATCGATTTCCATCTTCGTACGATCGACGCTATTCACCCCCCCTCTAGCGGCCTCAAATCTCCAACAAGTGGTATCAGAGCCTGGTGGCTCTTCAACGGATTAACAACCGGGAGCAATACGCTAGAGGGTAAAGATGGAATTTCAAGACAAGCTAGGTTGGGACATCAACACACCGGTCCCGTACTCATTATATGGACAAGAAGGCTTCGATTCTTGGAAGAGAAGAATTGAAGATTTTTTGATGATGAGGGACTTCGAGGAATGGTCTCTATTAATGGAAGGATTTGAGTATCCTAGAGGACCAAAAGGTGGCTTCCTCAAGAAGAAGAGATGGAGTGAAGATCAACTCCAAAGATTCGAGAAAAACAAGAAGGTAATCAAATTCATTTTTGATTTAATTCCAAATGAATTCTTGTGTAGCCTAGGTGAATGCATGGATGCTAAGGAGCTATGGAGCGATTTGGCAAAGCTCCATGAAAGCCCATCAATGGTCCTAGAAGAAGAAGAAGAAGAGGAGTGCTCACCCTCTCAAGCTCAAGAAAGTTCACCATCAATTCAAGAAGATAAGGAGGGTGAAGAAGAGAGATCATCCTCACAAGGAAGTGAGGATTCGGAGGTTGATAGGGAATCAACATTCGGATCGGAAGATGTGAAGGAAGTGGAAGAAGCATCCACTTCAAGGATTGAGGGGGAGGAGAGAACTTCCATACCGGAACATCAAGAAGAAGCTTCGACATCCGGTCAAGATGAAGAAGCCCAAAGTCCAATTCCGGTCTCCATTAACCTAGGTAACTCAAACATATGTGTTAATAATAAAATGCATATAATATGTTTTGAGTGTAGGGGGGCACTATAAGAGCAAGTGCCCAAAGAAGATTAGGAAAGCTCCACCGGTTCCAAAAGTTAAGGATGCCGGTTCCCCAAATATCAAGAGCAAGGAGCATATCATATGCTTCAAGTGCCGACAACCGGGACACTACCGGAGTCAATGCAAGAAAGGGGACAAGAAGACTCAAAATGGAGCTTCATATGTAGGGGGAGCTAAGGCAAACCCTAGGGTAACTTCTAATTTTGCTCCCTCTTCAATTTACAAGCAAAAGCATGCTAGGGATTTCAATTCACTTGCAATTTATAAAAAGCATGCTAATAGGAATAAGTATTTTTGCTTAGGAGCTAAGAATGTTTACTTAGATAATAGGGAGAAATTTGGGACTAATGTCCCTAAAAATAACTTATCTAAGGACAAACCTAGATCAAATAACTCTAGAAAAACTTTACCTAGGGAGACCATTAGAAAGGTGCAAGAGCACCTAGGTCTTAATCCCAAATGGACTAGGCATATGCCTAAAAGGTCCCATGCCCAAGAACTCAATCAAAAATCAATTGGGCAATTGGAATTAGAAAACCAAGCCTTGAGGTCAAGGCTTGAGAAATTAGAAAAGACCCTTAGAAATATACAAAATCAAGTTCAAGGGTCTAATGGTCAAACTCCTAGGTCAAAAAGTCAAAGTCAATACTTAAGACCTAAGAGTCAAAAGTCAACCAAGGGCAAGCAAGGTTTGGGTCACAAACCTAAGCCTAAGGTGGCTTATCATAGTGTTCCATTTGATTATGGAACACTAACTAGGTCTAGGAAGACCAAGGTTACTAGGGAAGTCATCCCTAGAGTTGACCAAAGGGTATGCCTAGTGGCTAGGGTTTCTAGGAAACCTAGGGTGGCAACTAAGAAGGTTGAAAGAGGAGTCACTCCTAGAGTCAACCTAGGTAAGACCAAAATGACCAAGGCTAACAAGCCTAGGAGGGTCATTAGGAAGGTATCTAGGGAGGTTATCCCTAAGGAATACCTAATTAACCCTAGGAGCTCAAATCGGTTTTGGGTTCCTAAGAGCGTGATTGATTCACGCTAGATGGGTTTAGGGTGTGCCAACCTTGATTGGATGGGTAGTTAACTCAACCATGGCAAAGGTGGCATTTTGGGTCATTTTCAAGGTTATAGTTACCTTGGGAATGTGGTTTGATTTTAATCCTAAAAGATTTTAGGATGTGCCAATATTAGTTATGAAGTTTGATAAAATGATCATTTTGGCACAATTTAGGTTTAGAGGTTGGTGTGCCATTTTGGGTTTTTGGCACACTAGGAAGATTAGGTTAATATGACAAAATATGTTTAATCCCAACAAATGGCAATTAATATTAAAATTTAGGTGTTATTATACCTATATATTTTATATGCCATGATTTGTTTGCCATATGCCATGACATGACATCATGTTTACTTTTATCATCTAAATGTCATGATCATGCTTAGGATTAAGGTATTAAATGTCATGTGTTTTTAGATTTCATCATATGCCATGACATCATGATCATTGGCCATGATTTATTTTTCTATCATTATGCCATGATCATTTTCATGCATCTAAATTGATTAAAATTGATTTAAGGACTATGGCATGACTTGGAGTCCCATTTATAAGGGAATCAAGTAGAGTTGCCTTAGAAAAATGCATGAAACCCTAGTTTAGGGAGAACAAAACCCACATCTCACATCCAATTGACATGTATGTGTATTTATACACCCTAGATACATGTGAGATGCTAGGATATGAGTTGAGTTCAAGGTGCATAGTTTTTGCATCTAGATGAACTAAAACTCATCTAATTTTATTGGTGGATCATTGGGAAAGCTTGTGTACAAGTCATGTACATAGAGCTCAAGGAATATGATCCAAAATATGGTTTTGAAAGTCATTTTAAAATCAATTTAGAAAACCTTGGTGAAGTCTATCTTTTGATAGCAATCACGATTGATGAGATTGATACAAAGTGAGCCAAAAACTTAGAAGTTTTCTTCACTTTTGAATTTTGTATCAATTTCGATATTTTATGGGTAAAATAATTTTAAAATATTTTTCACCCATTGTATTTCTTATAAGTAATGTACGTATTAAGTTTCATGAATTTTCAAAATACGTAGAATTACTTATGCATTTTCAAAATTCGATCTGATAGCTGAAATTCGGGAATTTTTAGAATACGATCGGCCACTTGGTGGCGATCAAGCGATGAAGTGGCAATCGGTGATTCTTGTCAGAGTCATTGCCAGGTCTGATTTCGGGTTAACAAGGTTTGTTTAGCCCGTGTTCAGCTATGGTAAAGGTTCCTAACCACTCCTAACCCTAGGATATGCTTTGGGAAGCATTATGAAGGGTGAAAATCCATTGGATATGGATTAGGAGTTATGTTAGGTCAAAGTATCAAATTTAGGGTGAGTAAAAGTTCTATGTTGAACTTAGAACCTTAATTTTGATAGAGTTCCTATTGGCTTAGGGGCTTTCCAAGGACATTGTTGGTGCAATGGTCAAGGGGGAGCAAGCCTTTAGGGGGAGGTATCCATCTTGGGATAATGGATGTTTTTTTTATGGGGAGAATGTTATCAATTGAAAATTGATGGGTGTTTGATACCCAATTTGGAAATTGGGAGAGTGAGATAGGATTGCCTCTCTTGAGTGATATGGGACTTATCACTAGGAAGATGGTAGACATCCTAGCTATCCTTGATCAAGGGGGAGATTGTAAGATCTCATCGGGACATGAGACATTGACCTCCTTGGAGAGAAAACCTTTTTGATGTTAGTCAAAAAGGGGGAGAATGTTTGGGGGAGAACATTTGATTTACATTTTCACTTGAATGTTTGGGGGAGAACATTTTGTGAATGTTTACCAATTTGGGATAATTGGTAAGGGATTTGAGTTAGTGTTCTAACTCATGAATTGATTGGTTTTTTTGTCAAACATCAAAAGGGGGAGATTGTTGGTGCAATCGGCCCAGTCACGATCACTGTGACTCGAGTTTGACTCGAGTGATGTTTTGATGTTTGACAAAGTATGTTTGACATAGGATTGGCATTGATGTTTGACATTAATGTCGGTTAATATGTTGGGGAGATTGTTTATACAATCGACCCAGGTTATAATTGACTTGATGGTTGAGTTGACCATGTGATTATGGGAAAGTCAAGCATGGGTCTTGGCAAGGTAAAGTCCAAGTCATGGGTACTTGGCAATGGAAAGTCCAAGTCATGGGTACTTGGCATTGAAAGTCCAAGTGGGACACTTGGCATTTGGAAAAGTCCAACATGGGTTGGCAAGGAAAGTCCAAGCATGGGTCTTGGCATTGAGAAGTCCAACATGTGTTGGCAAGGGAAAGTCAAGCTTGAGTCTTGGCACTGAAGTCCAAGGATTGATATTGGCGGCGTAAAGTCCAAGCGGAGTCTTGGGCGTAAGTCCAATGTGCCTTGGCGGTGAACACACGTTAGCATGACATAGCCGATGGAAGCACCGGGAAGCTAGCGCGATGGATGAACAAGTCATGGATGACTTGGAGGGATCCGAGAGGCGTGAGGCTGATGGAGGTTGCTAGAAGGCTTAGGTCTAGGCTAAGGGTGGTCTAGCAAGTATGGGGACACCATATTTGGGTTAAAACCTCATTCTTGAGGTTGGCGATCGGACCGCATTATGGCGGTTCATTGCGCGTGAGTCGACGAGTTCGACCGCCAGTTAGAGCTAGGATGCTCGCGCGATCGCCACCGGAGCGATTGATCGATGATGGCGATCGGCGCCATGGATGGCGATTGGCGATCGCGCTTGTCCGCGAGCACGCGCTCCGTAGCCGTAGGCGCCGACTACGGGCGTTAGCGATGCCGATCACAATGTTGGCGATCGGCGCCAAGAGATCCGTTGGAGTTTTTCCAGCGTGGATCGACCCGTTGTCTCATGACAACAGTGGCATCAGTCGAACTGGGACTTATGGCAGTCGACTGATGGGCGAAAATCCAGCCCGACGCAGGTTATAAAAGCAGCTCGGAAGGAGGGATTTAGCAGCGATTTTCTTGGGCGAAATTGAAGGGGGAAGTTGGTGCTTTCCAGTCCTTCAAAGCTAGTTCAAGGCAATCAAAGATCAAGCAATCCAAAGTTCTTGTAAAGTTGTTTTTCCTTTACTTGCATTGTATTTCTTACTTGTATTTGCTTGCATCTTGTAGATTATTGTTGTAATCTTTTGTACGAGGTTTCTCCACCTCCGACTTGTGTCGAGAAGGAGTATTTGTGATTAGTGAGTGCGTGTGCATCACTAGGGCTCTTTAGAGCTCGACCCGTGGAGTAGGAACCATTCGGTTCCGAACCACGTTATATGTTTGTGTTCGTGTGATTGCTTTTCGTTATTGCTTTTATTATATATATTCCGCTGCGCACTAACGTAATTGTAGACACGAACGCGATCGATTTCCATCTTCGTACGATCGACGCTATTCACCCCCGCTCTAGCGGCCTCAAATCTCCAACATCAACCTCCTCAAGTAACCACTCAACCCTAGACTCGGAATTAGTTAATTTCCTATTAATCATTTTAATTGTATTATAAAGTGTATGAATTAGTGAGTGGCTAACCTTAATTTTCTCTTTTGGTCCAGCTTTGAGTTGCTTCTCGAAGTAGTCCTCGAGTTCGGTGTCGGTGTTGTAATTGGATTCGGATTCGGACTCTAACTCGGACTCTTCGGGTCTTGCCATGCATGCTATGCCGCCGCCTTCTTCGTTGTCCCATGTTGCATGAAAAGCCTTCTTTTGATTTGATTTGAATTGTGCCCTCTTTTGATTCTTTAGTAGCCTCCTTTCCCTCAGAACAATCTTCCGCACTATGTTCACTATTGCTTCCACCTTTTAGGATTCGGACTCTAATTCGTCTTCGGGTTCGAGTCCATCTTCTTGGCTAGTAGGTGGCTTGCTTCTTTGTCCTGCGAATAGAGCAATACCTCTCTCGGCCCGGACCACGTTAGTTTGCTCATGAAGTTCAAACTCGGAAAATAATTCATCTGACCTAAGCTTCGAAAGGTCCTTAGAGACCTTGTAGGCATCGACCATGGATGCCCACAAGGTAGTCCTAGGAAATGAATTAAGAACGTACCTTAGTAGGTCACGGTTTTCAACCTTGTGTCCGATGGTGTGCAGGTCGTTGACAATGTCCTGGACACGGGCGTGTAGTTGCGTCGCCGTCTCATGTTCCTGCATCTTAAGGTTATACAACTTATTGAAAAGAAAGTCACGTTTACATACCTTAGCATCGGACGTTCCTTAGTGTAGCTGGTGTTGGGGATCGAAACGGCCGGTTAGGGGGGGGGGGTAAATAGCCCTCAATCGATGGATGTTGTAATTTACTCGTCTACAAAAGGTTAGCGCAAGCAGAATATAATAAGACAAGACAAGTAAATATACAAGACAAGAATCAAAATGCTAACGCAAGATGTAACGTGGTTCACGGCTACGCCGCTAATCAACGATCCCGATTCGTCCGAGGTGAATCACTCCTCCAAAGCCAATCACTATTGGTCTCTCCTTTGCACCAAACTAGGTGGAGCTAACCTTTACAATCAAGATCACTATTCTTACAATAAGAATGGAGTAAAAGCAAGTAAGAAGAGTTTAAAGCTTGTGGGGGACTTGGATGGTCGTTTGGAGTAAGAGCATTAGCCCCCCAAAGCTCCACACCCTCTCTTTTTATAGAGAGGAGGCCTCTTTTCCCGTTGGCCGCCACCAGTCGACTGCTGCCCTTGGCAGTCGACTGCCACCACTACAACGGTCTCCGAACACGTCGAATCCCGACCGTTGTAGTCCAACGGAACACTTGGCAGTCGACTGATGGACCTCATCAGTCGACTGCTGCCTCCGTAGTCGACTGCCCAGTCGGCTACGAGTGGTTCTGTGGCCAAACCCTTTCGACCAGTCGACTGCTGCCTTCAGCAGTCGACTGATGGTCTTGGCAGTCGACTGCCCACATATGGCAGTCGACTGCTGGCCTCAAAATACTCAGTCGAATACCAGTCGAACCACGTTCGACTCAGAGCAGTCGACTGCCATTCCATGGCAGTCGACTGGTGTCGGGAAATCCCATCCGACACTTAGCCAAATGACCAAGTTTCACCTAAGAGCTACCCCTTCCCGGGTTACATTCGCTCACTCTCATCTCTCGGAGTCCCTCGCCTTCGAAGTTCTCTTCGTTCGCGGCCACGTCCCTCGGCAGCATCAGGCGCACGACTCTGCAATGCTCCTTCACGTCTCTTGCCTCGAAGTCTACTTCCTCCGGCTTCACTCCAAGCTCCTCGTCCGGCGGTCCCTCGGATGCTCCAAGCGCACGGCTTCCGCAAAGCCATCCTTCACCGACTCAAGGACCGAGTCATGAGTTGTGAAACTCGCCACGGCTCCATGTGCGAATTACTAAGTCATGCACGACTTCAACGCACATATCAAATCAACATAACAAACTAACTTAAACCCTTTGCCACACACATCAAAACCTAATCGTGGCAAGAGATTGCCCTAACAATATCCCCCTTTTTGATGTGTGGCAATCCGTTTAAGTTAGGTAAAAACATTTGATAAAAAATTTCTAAGGTAAGAAAGCATGTAAACATAAACATGATATAGCAACATGCAACTCCCCCTTAATCCATGAAACTCCCCATACATATTTCTCCCCCTATCATAATTAACTTAAACATAATATTTTCTCCCCCTTTGACACCATCAAAAAGATTAATACTAAGTTATAAACACATGACATCAAGTTTAATAGAAGGAAAATACCAAAAATTGGTTTAATAACTGAAATCAGCCTTTACTGTTCGGAATATCAGGCCACCAGTCGACTGGCACACTGTTTTCAGAAATTCTAATTTTTCGGGGCGAAATTCATAAATGCATTAAAAATTCCAAAAAATTTGAAAAATCATGAAATTTGGGGAACACATTTCTCTTAAGTATATCTATCAATAAAAAATAGTTATTTTTATGAAAAATCATTATATTTTCTGAGATTTGCCAAAAATCCAAAAGCTTTAAAAACCACTAGGTTTTTGATCATTCTAGTATCAAGTTTACCACCTAGTTTTGGTTCCAATTGTTTCAAAACATGAATACATAGATTTTAGATTAAGAAATTGTTTTAAAAACATATGAAATATCCAACCATGATCTTTGGGCAATATGTCTATGAATTAAACATAAGCCTTCCCCATGATTGGTCTATTATTTCTATTTTGATACTTTAAATGACCATCTAACTTTTTTTTTTATTTACATCAGGTATCAGGTACGATTTCTCTTCCCTACTAGTCCTGATGGCTGACCGGCCCTGCCCCACGACCTTTAACTAGATTCCCCACCGGTCAACGAGGGTAAATCAGGGTGACGCATGACCCGACACGTTAGGACCCATGCTGCCCAGGTGGCCGACCACGCTGGGACGAGAGGGCATCGTGCACCGCTACTCGCCCAGTGCGCGCTGCTGGGGCGGAATCGACCCCTGGATGCGCAGAGGGGAACTTCGTGCCTTACCAACGCGTCGTTGCCCTGGGGGCAATGACCATCTAAATGCCATAGGCATTAGTGGACATTTGTATCATCCTAACATCTCACCCATGCTAAGTTTTCAATCAAAGTAGCCTATGGTGAGTGTGAGATGCATCCTAGAGGGTATTTGTATATACTTAACCATTATATTCATACAATTCTATTAAGGTTACGTATCATCCTAACACTCAACATGATCATAAAGATATATATGACTTAATTTCACATTATGATCATGAAACACATGTATTCATCAAGTAATAATCATGCATTAGGTATTACATGATGATAATTAGCAAATATCACCTAAGGCATGATTTAAATCCTATTTCTCATGATTATGTGCCAAATATCAAAATCATAAATCATGATTACACATATACATAGCAATTACATTGATTATCATGATTTAAGCATTATTATCTATTTATGGGAACATTATCATCACCCAACACTACTTCTAAAAGTGAGGTCCCACCATCCTAAGTCAACCAACATATGATATAGGTGAAATACATATGGTTGACTATCTTAGGGTTTTCCTGACCCTTAAGAATGGATTTAGGAACCCAAAATAAGTTCTTTCCTATTGGATTCACTAAATACTCCTTGGGGATCCATTTTCTAGCTATTACCTTCTTCTTATCTTGTCCCCTAGCAATTAGGCATTTATAGGCCTTTTCATTTTTTCTTTTCTTTGTATCCTAGGCCTTTCTTATTGAAGCTAGCTCTTTGGCTCCCTATAATCATGTTCAAGGTGTTTGAGCCAATTGTAAACTTTTCTAGGGCTTTCCTTAAATAATCTACTTTCTCTCTTAAATCCCTATTTTCCTCTATGCATGCATCATTAACATCAAAAGGCATATAGTTATCATGTGAGCATGCATCATTTAAGCTAGAAGAAATATTATCATTTAAGCATGCTTTTTCTAGCTTATTTTCTAAATCCTTAATTTGATCTAACATGCTCTTATTTTTCTTCTTTGCTCTAAATAAATCCTTAGTTAAGATAGAAACCATGGAAACTATTTTCTTAGGAGTTAGATTCGTTACCATAGTTTTCATGTCCTCTTCTTCTTCTTCGGATGAGGAGGATGTAGAGGCTCCCCCTTCACTTGAGCTCTCTCCACTTGAGCTTGATTCTTCATTTTCGGTGGAGGAGCAATCCCAGTCATCGAAAGCCATCAATGCAAGGTTGGAGTAGACATGCTCTTTTTCATCGGATGAGGAAGAGGAAGAAGGGTCATCCCATGTCTTGGCCTTGAATGCTTTGGCCTTCCCCTTTTCCTTTGCCTTCTTTTCTTCTTCCTTTTTCTTGTTCCCCTTTTTCTTATTCTTTTCTTCTTTCTTCTTCCTCTCTTCCTTGCTCTTGTTTAGGAGGGGACAATTTTCCCTTATGTGGCCCTCTCCTTGGCAATTGTAGCATATGATCTTTCCTCTTGGTCTCCTATTCCTATCATTTGATTTGTTAAATCTAAAACCTTTTAATGCACGTCTTACCCTCCTTACCATATAGGCTTCTTCCGTGCTATCCATGGAGGAGGAAAAGGAAGCTTCGTCATCGGAGGAGGAGGGGATCTCTATCTTCTTTTTCCCTTTATTTGCCATCAATGCTACTCCCCTTGAAGGTTGAGGTCTTGGCTCTTCTTGTATTCCTTCAAGTCTTGTTTCATGAAGCTCCATAGTTGAGAAGAACTCCTCCAGGGTGCTCACTTCTAAATTCTTCGAGATATAGAAGGAGTCCACCATGTAGCTCCACTTTGAGGATTGCAGAAAGGCATCTATAGCCTTCATAACCATATCCCAGTTTGATAGCTTCTCACCTACACTTGACAAACCGGTTATAATTTCATTGAAATGAGAATGTAAGGAAATTACCTTTTATCCCTTTTCTAGTTTAATGTTGTTGAGTTGGGAGCGGAGGAGGTCTCTCCTTGCTAGCTTTTGTTAGTGCAATCTTTTGCCATGATTAGGTTTTGATGTGTGTGGCAAAGGGTTTAAGTTAGTTTGTTATGTTGATTTGATATGTACGTTGAAGTCGTGCAGGACTTAGTAATTCGCACATAAAGTCGTGGCGAGTTTCACATCTCATGACTCGGGCCTTGAGTCGGTGAAGGATAGCTTTGCGGAAGCCGTGCGCTTGGAGCATCTGAGGGACCGCCGAACGAGGAGCTTGGAGTGAAGTCGGAGGAAGTAGACTTCGAGGCAAGAGACGTGAAGGAGCATTGTAGAGCTGTGCGCCTGATGCTGCCGAGGGACGTGGCCGCAAACGAAGAGAACTTCGAAGGCGAGGGACTCCGAGGGATGAGAGTAAGCGAATGTAACCCGGGAAGGGGTAGCTCTTAGGTGAAACTTGGCCATTTGGCCAAGTGTCGGATGAGTTTTCCCGACACCAGTCGACTGCCATGTCATGGCAGTCGACTTCTCTGAGCCGATGGTTAGATCGATTTGTTTAAGTCAGCTAAATCAAGTTGATCAGTCGACTACCGGCATGGGTAGTCGATTGATGGCTTGATCAGTCGACTGCCAAGGGACGGAAGTCGACTGATGTCACTGTGCATGGGCACAGAGTGGAGTCAACCTCGTTGAGGACTCGACTGATTAACATCAGTCGACTGATGGGTGCCATCAGTCGACTGATGCCAATACCGCTGGATGGAATCCAATGTGGAAAGCAGCCGTTATTGGGCAACGACTACAGGACCAGTCGACTGAGCGAGGGCATCAGTCGACTGATCTTGTGTCAATGGGAAGAAACCCTCTTCCTTTATAAAAAGGAAGGGGATGAGGCTTTGGGAGCCTAATGCTTATGCTCTAATACTCTCCCAAAGTTCCCTAAAGCTTTCCATCCTCTTACTTGAGCTTATTTCCATTATATTTGTAAGAGGAGTGTTTTTGTGTAAAGAGGTTACCTCCACCTAGCTTTGTGCAAAGGAGAGATCTAGTGGATAGATTGCGAAGTGATTCACCGTGGACGAATCAGACCGTGGATTAGCGGCGTAGCCGTGAAACACGTTACATCTCGGTGTTTGTATTGTTTGCTTTTTCTTTGCTTTGTCTTTATTTGTTTAATTTGCTTGTATTGTTGTTTTCGCTTGCGCTAATCTAATTGTAGACGAGCAAATTACGACATTCATCGTAAGAGGGCTATTCACCCCCCTCTAGCCGGCCGATTCGATCCCCATCAAGTGGTATCAGAGCCGAGGTCGCTCTTCAAGGACTAATCGCCGCAAGAGTACTACAAAAAGATGGCCGGCTCAAACATTCACCCACCAAAGTTCGACGGCGAATTCTCTTGGTGGAAGAAGCGAATGGAGGTATTCTTCGAAACCGACTTTGAAATCCTTTTAATAATGGAAAACGGTTTCGAGTTGCCTAGGAACGAAGATGGGGAGCCATTGGAGAAATCAAGATGGAGCAAGAGGCAAAGAGAAAAATACTTAGCAAATTCAAAGGCCAAGCATCATCTATACAATGTCCTCCCCCAACAAGAAGTCAACCGGATAGGAGAGTGTGCTAGCGCCAAGGAAATGTGGGACAAATTAATAGAGATCCATGAAGGCACATCCGAGGCAAAGCTAGCAAGGAGAGATGTCCTTTGCTCCCAATTGTCCAATATCAAACATGAAAAGGGAGAGAAGGTAAAATCCCTACACTCTAGATTTAAGGAAATTCTAACCGGATTAACAAGTGTAGGAGAAAAGCTCTCCAACCGGGATATGGTAATGAAAGCCATAGATGTCTTTCCTCGGTCCTCAAGATGGAGCTCCATGGTGGACTCATTTTATATCTCCAAGAACTTAGAAGTAAGCACCTTGGAGGAATTCTTCTCAACAATGGAGCTCCACGAAACGAGGCTTGAAGGAATACAAGAAGAGCCAAGAATCCAACCTTCAAAAGGAGTAGCTTTGATAGCAAACAAGGGGAAGAAGAAGAGAGAGATCCCCTCCTCCTCCGATGATGAAGCCTCTTCCTCCTCCTCCATGGATAGCACCGAAGAAGCCTATATGGTAAGGAGGGTAAGACGTGCTTTAAAAGGTTTTCATTTTCATAAATCTAATGATAGGAATAGAAGACCAAGGGGGAAGGTCATATGCTACAATTGCCAAGGAGAGGGGCACATAAGGGACAATTGTCCTCTCCTAAACAAGAGCAAGGAAGAAAAGAAAAAGAAGGAAGAAAAGAAGAATAAAAAGGGGAGCAAGAAGAAAGAGGAAAAGAAGGCCAAGGAAAAAGGGAAGGCCATGACTCTCAAAGCAAAGACATGGGATGACCTTGCTTCCTCATCCTCATCAGAAGAAGAAGAACATGTCTACTCAAATTTAGCACTAATGGCTTTTGATGATTTGGATTGCTCTTCCACCGAAAATGAAGAATCAAGCTCAAGTGGAGAGAGCTCAAGTGAAGGGGGAGCCTCTACATCCTCCTCATCCGAAGAAGAAGAAGAGGACATGGAAACTATGGTAACAAATCTAACTCCTAAGAAAATAGTTTCCTTGGTTTCTAGCTTAACTAGGGATTTATTTAGAGCTAAGAAAAAGAACAAAAGAATGCTAGATCAAATTAAGGACTTAGAAAATAAGTTAGAAAAAGCATGCTTAAATGAAAATGAAAATATTTCTTCTAGCTTAAATGATGCATGCTCACATGATAACTATATGACATTTAATGTTAGTGATGCATGTATGGATGAAAATAGGGATTTAAGGGAAAAGGTAGATTATTTGACAAAAGCCCTAGAAAATTTCACTATAGGCTCCAACACCTTGAACATGATCATAGGGAGCCAAAGAGCTAGCTTCAATAAGAAAGGCCTAGGATACAAAGAAAAGAAAAATGAAAAGACCTATAAATGCCTAATTGCTAGGGGACAAGATAAGAAGAAAGTAATAGCTAGGAAATGGATTCCTAAGGAGTATTTAGTGAACCCCATAGGCAAGAACTTATTTTGGGTTCCAAAATCCATCCTTAAGGGTTAGAAAACCCCTAGGGTAGTCAACCATATGCAATTGACCTATATCATATTTTGGTTGACTTAGGATGGCGGGACAACATTTTTAAATAGTGTTAGGTGATGATAACGTGCCTATAAATAGTTAATAATGCTTAAATCATGATGATTAATGTAATTGCTATGTATGTTTGCAATCATGATTTATGACTTTGAAATTTGGCACATCATCATGAGAAATAGGGTTTAAATCATGCCTTAGGTGATATTTTTCTTATTATCATGATATAATACCTAATGCATGATTATAATTTGATGAATACATGTATTTCATGATCATAATGTAGAATTAATTGATATATGCCTTTATGATCATGAGGATTGTTAGGTTGATACTTAACCTCGATAAAATTGTATGAATATAATGGTTAAGTATATACAAATATCCTCTAGGATGCATCTCACACTCACCATAGGCTACCTTGGTTGAAAACTTAGCATGGGTGAGATGTTAGGATGATACAAATGTCCACTAATGCCTATGGCATTTATATGGTCATTTAAAGTATCAAAATAGCAATAATAGACCAATCATGGGGAAGACTTATGTTTAATTCATAGACATATTGACCAAAGATCATGGTTGGATATTTTATATGTTTTCAAAACAATTTCTTAATCTAAAATCTGTGTATTCATGTTTTGAAACAATTGAAACCAAAATTAGGTGTTGAAATGGATACTCACATGATCAAAAACATAGTGGTTTTTAAAGCTTTTGGATTTTTGGCAAATCCATGAAAATATAATGATTTTTCATGAAAAACTATTTTTCATTGATAGATATACTTAAAAGAAATATGTTCCCACAATTTCATGATTTTTTGAATTTTTTGGAATTTTTAATGCATTTCTGAATTTTGCCCCGAAAAATCAGAATTTCTGAAAACAGTGTGCCAGTCGACTGGTAGTCTGAACCAGTCGACTGGTGGCCTAATATTCCGAATAGTAAAAGCTGATTTCAGTTATTAAACCAATTTTTGGTATTTTCCTTCTATTAGACTTGATGCCATGTGCTTATAACTTACTATTAATCTTTTTGATGGTGTCAAAGGGGGAGAAAATATTATGTTTAAGTTAATTATGATAGGGGGAGAAATAAGTATGGGGAGTTTCATGGATTAAGGGGGAGTTGCATGTTGTTATATCATGTTTATGTTTACATGCTTTCTTTCCTTAGAAATTTAATTTTTATCAAATGTTTACCTAACTTAAACGGATTGCCACACATCAAAAAGGGGGAGATTGTTAGTGCAATCTTTTGCCATGATTAGGTTTTGATGTGTGTGGCAAAGGGTTTAAGTTAGTTTGTTATGTTGATTTGATATGTGCGTTGAAGTCGTGCAGGACTTAGTAATTTGCACATGAAGCTGTGGTGAGTTTCACATCTCATGACTCGGGCCTTGAGTCGGTGAAGGATAGCTTTGCGGAAGCCGTGCGCTTGGAGCATCCGAGGGACCGCCGGACGAGGAGCTTGGAGTGAAGCCGGAGGAAGTAGACTTCGAGGCAAGAGACGCAAAGAAGCATTGCAGAGTCGTGCGCCTGATGCTGCCGAGGGACGTGGCCGCGAACGAAGAGAACTTCGAAGGCGAGGGACTCCGAGGGATGAGAGTGAGCGAATGTAACCTGGGAAGGGGTAGCTTTTAGGTGAAACATGGCCATTTGGCCAAGTGTCAGATGAGTTTTCTCGACACCAGTCGACTGCCATGTCATGGCAGTCGACTTCTCTGAGTCGATGGTTAGATCGACTGGTTTAAGTCAGCTGAATCAAGTTGATCAGTTGACTGCCGCATCGCGATCGATGAAGCGATCGATCGGATGAGGATGGCGATCGGTGATGTCACTGTCTGCAGACGCAGTGGAGTCGACCTCATTGAGCACTCGACTGATTAACATCAGTCGACTGATGGGTGACATCAGTCGACTGATGCCAATACCGTTGGATGGAATCCAACGTGGAAAGCAGCCGTTATTGGGCAACGGCTACAGGACCAGTCGACTGATCGAGGGCATCAGTCGACTTATCCTGTGTCAACGGGAAGAAACCCTCTTCCTCTATAAAAAGGAAGGGGATGAGGCTTTGGGAGCCTAATGCTTATGCTCTAATACTCTTCTAAAGTTCCCTAAAACTTTCCATCCTCTTACTTGAGCTTATTTCCATTATATTTGTAAGAGGAGTGCTTTTGTGTAAAGAGGTTACCTCCACCTAGCTTTGTGCAAAGGAGAGATCTAGTGGATAGATTGCGAAGTGATTCACCGTGGACGAATTGGACCATGGATTAGCGGCGTAGCCGTGAACCACGTTACATCTCGGTGTTTGTATTGTTTGCTTTTCCTTTGCTTTGTCTTTATTTGTTTAATTTGCTTGTATTGTTGTTTCCGCTTGCGCTAATCTAATTGTAGACGAGCAAATTACGACATCCATCGTAAGAGGGCTATTCACCCCCCTCTAGCCGGCCGATTCGATCCCCATCAGCTTCGCCTCGGATGTGCCTTCATGAAGCTCAATTAGCTTCTCCCACATCTCCTTGGCACTTAGGCATTCTCCAATTCGGTTGATCTCTTGTTGGGGGAGCACATTGAAGAGATGGTGCTTGGCTTTAGAGTTTGCAAGGTGCTCTTCCTTTTGCTTTTTGGTCCACCTAGATTTCTCTATTGGCTTCCCTTCTTCATCCCTAGGCAAAACGAAACCGGATTCCATTGTAATCATGATATCAAAATCCGTTTCGAAAAATACCTCCATTCGCTTCTTCCACCAAGCGAATTCTCCTTCAAACTTCGGTGGATGGATGTTGGAGCCGGCCATTTTGATAGTTGCTTGTTGTGGCGGTTAGTCCTCGACAAGCATTCCTTGGCTCTGATACCACTTGTTGGGGATCGAAACGGCCGGCTAGAGGGGAGTAAATAGCCCTCAATCGATGGATGTCGTAATTTACTCGTCTACAAAAGGTTAACGTAAGCAGAATATAATAAGACAAGATAAGTAAATATACAAGACAAGAATCAAAACGCTAACGCAAGATGTAACGTGGTTCACGGCTACGCCGCTAATCCACGATCCCAATTCGTCCGAGGTGAATCACTCCTCCAAAGCCAATCACTATTGGTCTCTCCTTTGTACCAAGCTAGGTGGAGGTAACCTTTACAATCAAGATCACTCTTCTTATAATAAGAATGGAGTAAAAGCAAGTAAGAAGAGTTTAAATCTTGTGGGGGACTTGGATGGTCGTTTGGAGTAAGAGCATTAGCCCCCCAAAGCTCCACACCCTCTCTTTTTATAGAGAGGAGGATTTTCTTCCCGTTGGCCACCACCAGTCGACTGCTGCCCTTGGCAGTCGACTGCCGCCACTACAACGATCTCCGAACACGTCGGATTCCGACCGTTGTAGTCCAACGGAACACTTGGCAGTCGACTGATGGACCTCATCAGTCGATTGCTGCCTCCGTAGTCGACTGCCCAATCGGTTACGAGTGATTTTGTGGCCAAACCCTTTCGACCAGTCGACTGCTGCCTTCAGCAGTCGACTGATGGTCTTGGCAGTCGACTGCCCACATATGGCAGTCGACTGCTGGCCTCAAAACACTCAGTCGAATACCAGTCGAACCACGTTCGACTCAGAGCAGTCGACTGCCATTCCATGGCAGTCGACTGGTGTCGGGAAATCCCATCCGACACTTAGCCAAATGGCCAAGTTTCACCTAAGAGCTACCCCTTCCCGGGTTACATTCACTCACTCTCATCTCTCAGAGTCCCTCGCCTTCGAAGTTCTCTTCGTTCGCGGCCACATTCCTCGGCAGCATCAGGCGCACAACTCTGCAATGCTCCTTCGCGTCTCTTGCCTCGAAGTCTAATTCCTCCGGCTTCACTCCAAGCTCCTCGTCCGGCGGTCACTCGGATGCTCCAAGCGCATGACTTCTACAAAGCCATCCTTCACCGACTCAAGTACCGAGTCATGAGTTGTGAAACTCGCCACGACTCCATGTGCGAATTACTAAGTCCTGCACGACTTCAACGCACATATCAAATCAACATAACAAACTAACTTAAACCCTTTTCCACATACATCAAAACCTAATCATGGCAAGAGATTGCCCTAACAGCTCGATTAATTTGTTCCATAGGTCCTTGGCGCTAATGAATGGTCCGATGCGGTTGAGTTCCTCTTTGGACAACCTGCATTGCAATATTTGAGTTGCTCTTGCATCGACTTCAATTTGCCTCTTGGTTGCGTTAGTCCACTTGTTGAAATCCAAGGGCTCTCCTTGATCATTGGTGGGTAGAGCAAAGCCAGTTTGGATTATTATCCAAGTCTCGACTTGTGTTTTCAAGAAACACTTCATTCGACCTTTCCAATAACGGAAATCATCTCCGTTAAAGAACGGAGGTCGGGTGGTGCTATACCCCTCAATGGGAGCCATTAAGTATCTTGCAAAACACGAATAAAAACCAAAGGGAATTCCAAGACTTGGTCTTGGATTAGTAATGCGGGAAATAAATAGGAAATAAATGAAGGGAGTTGCTTCGGAGGCTCATTGGCTCCCATGTCCCCGGATTAAAATTTTCACTAATGAAAGAATTAATCCGGATGGGATGAGTTTCCTTAGCACAACCAATTCGTCGTCGCGCAAACAACTTGAGTGATTGCTTGAACAAACTAGTTGTTCAAGCAACACAACTCTTCTGAGACGAAGACGGATCACGATTTTTGTGTTTGTCTTCGGGGTCCATGATTATACAAAATATATACAAATGCACACTTGTATAATCAACACATAAAATAACATGCTAAGATCAGAAAATAAAGTTGTAAAACTTTATACCTTACGATCTTCTACCGTATGTCCTATCCTCCTCGTGGACGACGTGTGGGCGAAGATCCTCCGCGAGTAGAAGCCTTCTAGATCGCGTTCTTCCCTTCCTTGTCCGCTGCGAACAAAGAGAAGAATCAACAAAACCTTTCCTTTCTAGAATCGGCCACCAAGCAAGGGAATTTGATGCAACCGCCGGCTAAGGAACGAGTGGATGAAGCGCCGGCCACCAATGCAAGGGGAACCGCCGGCCACCTTGGAGGGATATGGATAAATGCCGCCCAACCTTGTATCAATGTTGCCGCCGGCCACCTTGGGAAAAAGGGAGGAAGAAGAAAACCAGCCAAGGATGAGAAGAGGGAGAGGGGCGCCAGCCAAAACCCTAGGGAGAACAATGATGTTGCCGCCCACTTCTAGCCACCCAAAACCCTAGCTCCTCTAGGGTTTGTTGCCGCCCACTTTAGATGAGCAAAACCCTAATTTCCAATCTCTATCTTGCCGCCCAAGCCTTAGCCATCTATTTATAGAATTGGGCTTAAGCCTCCTTTAATCTCCATCGTCGGATCTAGGGATTTAATCTCCACCGTCGGATCTAGGGTTTTATCCCAACCGTCGGATCTAGGGTTTCATCCCAACCGTCGGATCTAGGATTTCATCCCAACCGTCAGATCTAGGGTTTCATCCCAACCGTCGGATCTAGGGTTTTATCCCAACCATCAAATATAGGGATTTAATCCCAACCGTCGATTCTAGGGTTTCATCCTTACCATCGGATCTAGGGATTTAATCCCAACCGTTTATTCTAGGGTTTCATCCCAACCATCGGATCTAGGGATTTAATCCCAACCGTTGGTTCTAGGGTTTTGTTTAACATTCTTGGATCTAGGATTCATGAGGATTATATTAGGCTATGATAGGGACCATAAGGAGGAGTTGGATCTTGGCCACCCGATGGATCGGAACCACACAAACTTGATCCATCAATGATGTTCCATTCCACTAGAGGATCATCATTGAACTACCTCACTAACCCCCATAAATTAATATGGGCTCCATATATTATTTGTACATTCATCTTCCCGTGTTTAAGATATCGAATGTATGTCAATTAATTGATTTACTGACCATCAATTAATTAACATCTAATTCCTCGAGTAGTACCACTCAACCTTATTATCATGTTGACTAAGTCAACCAGCTGGGTTTACATGATGAACCTTATGAGCTCCTCAAGGGGACATCATCAACCTAGTATATAGGACACAGTTTCCTCCTATAATCAATGACACACCATGTAAATAATATTATTTCCCAACTTACCGGGCATATTGATTTAATCCATCTAAATCTAACCCTCTAGTAAATCAAAGAAATAAATACTAAGTACATGTGCCCGTTATTATATGGGATTAAGAGCATGTACAACATAATATCCGAGGTCCGATTCAATTATGTAGTCAGCAATTAATTGAATCACCTCTATGTCGGTCATACTCAATACACCTAAGTGTACTAGTGTAACTCTATGTTCAAGACAAAACAATACCAAGCTACACTACAACCATGCCAATGGTTTGTCCAAAACCATCTTGGTTGTGAGCCTCTACTTATATTTTACAAGGGACTGATAACATGATCTTCTGTGCCACACCAAGCACCATGTTATCTACAATGTAAAATATTAGACAATATGCACACATATATAATAAATATAAAGTGCAAACAATGATCATGTGATTCTTATTCCAAAATAAAATGTTCATACAAAAAGAGCTAGGCTTTCAGTTTACATTCCAACAATCTCCCACTTATACTAAAAGACTATGCCGTCATCACTCTGCCATACATTTGATCCCCATGTCCTCCACATGCCTATCAAACACTTTCGCTGGAAGGGCCTTAGTGAATGGATCCGCCAGGTTATCCTCTGATGCAATCTTGACGACAGCAACTTCTCCTCGCTTTACGATCTCTCGTATAAGGTGGTACTTGTGCTCTATGTGTTTACTCGCCTTATGGGCTCGTGGTTCCTTCGAGTTTGCAACTGCACCACTATTTTTACAATATATTGTGATAGTTCTGGGTAAACCAGGAATCACATCTAAGTCCATCAAGAAGTTCCTGAGCCATACAGCTTCCTTGGCTGCCTCAGAGGCTGCCACATACTCAGCTTCCATGGTAGAGTCCGCCACGCATTTCTACTTGACACTCCTCCATACTATGGCTCCACCTCCAAAAGTAAACACAAACCCTGCGGTAGACTTACTCTTGTCCCTATCTGATTGAAAATTCGAATCCGTGTAACCCAGAGGGACCAATTGATCTGCCCAGTAAACCAGCATATAATCCCTAGTCCTTCTCAGGTACTTCAATATATGCTTTACCGCAGTCCAATGTCCCTGTCCAGGATTACTTTGATATCTGCTAACCATGCCCACGGCAAAGCAGATATCCGGTCTCGTACATAGCATAGCATACATGAGGCTTCCTACTGCTGAAGCATAAGGAACCGCCTTCATGTCCTCTATCTCCTTTGATGTTTTGGGACACTTCTCTTTAGATAAAGGAACTCCATGCCTAAAAGGTATAAAACCTTTCTTGGAGTTCTGCATGCTAAAACGAGTAAGGATAGTGTCAATGTATGAAGCTTGAGATAAGCACAACATTCAGTTACGTATTGCCTACGATGCATCAGACTAAATACATAACATAGCATACATGAGTAGATCCTAGAGGATTAGAGTTTGGACAGGCTTCCCTTACGGCCACAACACTTTGATATTGTTGCTAACTAACAAAATGTCATCTACGTATAGTACAAGAAACACCACTATGTTTCCGTCACATCTCTTGTATACACAAGGCTCATCCGGACTTTGAATAAATCCATATGACTGGATTACCTCATCAAAGCGGATGTTCCAAGATCTAGAAGCTTGCTTCAATCCATAAATGGACCGATTAAGCTTACATACAACATGCTCTTTGCCTTTAGCAATGAATCCCTCTAGTTGCCGCATATAGATGTTCTCCTCAAGACATCCGTTAAGGAAAGCTATCTTGACATCCATCTGCCAAATCTCATAATCCATATGAGCAGCTATAGATAAGTGAATCCGGATAGACTTAAGCATAGCTACCGGCGAAAAGGTCTCCTCATAATCGATACCCTCTTTCTGAGTATACCGTTTCGCAACAAGCCTAGCTTTGAAGGTCTCAACCTTCCCGTCTACTCCTCTCTTTCTCTTGTAGATCCACTTGCATCAAATGGCTTTTACACCATCGGGTGGCTCTACTAACTCCCAGACCTAATTAGAATCAATAGATTCTATCTCTGAATTCATCGCTCTTTGCCAAGATACCGCATCTCTATCTTGGAGTGTCTCGTCATATGTCCAGGGATCCGGTTCATGTTCCCCAGGGACTAAGTCCGAAGACTCTCCCAAAAACATGAATCTCTCGGGTTGTCTAACAACCCTCCCACTACGACGAGGTGCCTCCTGTGTATGCTCTGTGACACGCGGTGCAGTGACTTGTGGTATCTCCTCTTGTACCGGTGGTACTGAAGTCGAGACTTCCCCTATTAATTCCTCAAGAACAATCCTACTCGTGGGCTTGTGGTTCATCACATAGTCCTCCTCTAGAAATCTGGCATTCGTACTCACGATCACCTTCTGATCTCTAGGACTATAGAATAAACCACCCTTCGTTCCCTTAGGGTAGCCAACAAACAAGCGTACTTCTGTACGAGATTCCAACTTACCAGCATCTCCCTTCAGCACATGTGTTGGACTACCCCAAATCCGAATATGTCTTAGACTAGGCTTTCGCTCAGTCCACAACTCTGTGGGAGTAGAGGGTACTGACTTAGATGGAACCAAGTTTAGAATGTGTGCTACTGTTTCCAGAGCAAACCCCCAGAACGAATCAGGTAACTCAGAATAACTCATCATAGATCTGACCATCTCCATAAGAGTCCTGTTCCTTCGCTCCGCCACACCATTCTGCTGGGGTGTGCCCGGTGCGGACAATTGGGATTGAATCCCAGCCTCTGATAAGTGACTCCTAAACTCTCCCAAGAGGTACTCGCCACCACGATTAGATCGTAATGTCTTGATACTTTTACCTTGACGGTTCTCCACATCAGCCTTGAATTCTTTGAACCTGTCAAAGCATTCAGACTTGCGGCGCATCAAGTAAATGTATCCATATCTTGAATAATCGTCTATACGTTCCAGTTACGTATTGCTAAATACTTTGACAGGATAATGCATGTAGGCCGCCTGATCAGAATAGATAATTCTAACACATCTTTGGCTCTATACCCCTTGGCCTTGAAAGGCCTCTTGGTCATCTTACCTTCCAAGCAAGATTCGCAGGTTGGGAGATCCTCCACCACTAATGAACCTAAAGGTCCATCAGCTATCATCCTTTGAATTCTACTTAGGTTAATATGACCAAGCCTTAGATGCCAAAGATATGTTTGGTTCATTTGCAAAGGTTCTTTTCTCTTATTAGACTTAGAAGATGAGTTATTGATTTCTATATGCATCGTGGGAGTTTTCGGTTCAAGAGTATATAAATTGTCAACCAATGTACCAGAACAGATAATCTCCCTATTCCTTTTTATAACCACTTTGTCATTAAAAGAAACAGAATATCCATCCATAAATAATTTAGAAACTGAAATTAAATTCTTTCTAAAAGTAGGTACATAAAGAAAATTTCTCAAAACCAAAACTTTATTCCTATCAAAAGATAAATAAACGTCTCCCACTGCAATAACCGCCACCTTTGAAGCATTTCCCATTAAGACGGTAATCTCTCCCTCAGCTAGTCGTCGGGTTTCCTGGAACCCCTGCAAAGTATTGCAGACATGATCAGTGGCTCCTGTATCTACACACCAGGCACTGGTAGATAACACCGCTAAACATGTTTCAACAACTAAACAAGAAGATATACCTTTGTTCTTTCGGCGAGGACAGTCCGCCTTCCAATGTCCAGTTTGCTTGCAAGTGAAGCACTTGCCTTTCGGCTTCTTCACTCCTGCCTGAGGTCCCACTGCCACCTTCTTCGCTCCACCTTGCTTCTTCTTCTTCTTACCTTTCGGTTTAGAGGAAGAAACCTTCTGAGCGACCATGACTTGAGCACTTTAACGAAAAAGCCCCTCTGCCGCCTGGAGTTCTATCAGAAGCTCCGCCAACGAATACAACCTCTTGTTCATATTGTAGTTGAGGCGGAATTGCTCAAAACTCCTAGGCAGAGACTGGAGAATGATATCGACCTGGGTTTCCCCATCGATCTCAGCTCCGAGGACTTCCATCTCATTAAGAGGAGCCATCATCTTGAGAACATGATCCCTAACGGGTGTTCCCTCGATCATGGTGGTCGTCATCAAGTTTCTCATCGCCTCCTGTCTAGCCACCCTACTCTGATGTTCGAAAAGTTCCTTGAGATTGAACATCATGTCATAAGCTGTGGCCATGGCCTGATGCTGATGTTGTAGCACATTTGAAATAGATGCCAAAATGTAACACCGCGCCATCTCATCTGCCTTGACCCATTTCTTATAACGTTCTTTCTCCTTTTCATCAGAGTCATCAGAGGGCTTAGGAGGACAGACCTCGAAGAGTACAAATTTGTACTCCTCCGCAGTTAAGACAATATCCAGATTTCTTTTCTAATCAATGTAGTTTGGTCCAGTAAGCTTATTTTCTTTTAAAATCACAGCAAGTGGGTTGAAAGCCATTTGAAAATCCTAAAAATCACAATGATCAAAATATTAGATTTCAAATATTATTGATTCCTCAAATCAATAAAATTTCGAAATCAACCAACACCTCAAAACACCGAGAATATCGCATGCCACGATAGTGTGGACGTATACGAATTCTACATTTGTAAGAGGAGGTTTTACCCATTAATTTTATTATCTTGTCAACCTTACTTTTTGACAAATAAAATTAATAGTTGGTTCCTCTTTATCCCTACAAATAAAAGCAGTGACTCCGATGGGGATGATACTTTTATTTGCATCTAAGTGTGCACCATTACACAATACTAAGGGAATTATTTCGGATTATGTGCCTTACCGATGGGGAAGTACACATGCTCCTAAATAATTTCCTATAACCATTATTTGACCTAGTGATCTGCAAACAAACCCATCCGATGGGGAGGAAGGCAATCAGAGCCAACGCGCAAGTTTGTTGCATCACACGTCAAATTGTAATGGAGGCCGCGGGAATTAATTAAAATATCCCTCCCACTTAGTAAATTGAAATTGAGGAATTTTAAAGCATACACAACATGCATATAAAACAAATAAGCAATAAATATGGAAAAAACAGAATTTTTCCAACTATTATGGTATTGTCCTCCAATACGCATCCCGCCACCTCGTCCGCTCCATCTTTTCCCGTGCGCAAGTCACCAAAGAGATCCGAGCCGAGATAAACTATTTTAATTTACATCCATCGATCCTATACTCCACGAAGGAGTGTACAAATAATCTAGATCAAAAGTAAACTAAAATGAGCGGCTAAACAATGCCATATTTAATTACAAAAATTAAATACTAATCTAGCCTCGTCAACCCCAATGATTCAAATAATATACATACAATCACACACAAAACAATCACATATAAACAAATAGCCATAATAGTCGGATCTTATGCCTGCAATCAAAAAGTTAGCCTACGCACATCCTACTATTATCCGGCATACTCAATATATGATATGTGCATGAAAGTAACCGAATCCAAAACACACAAAACCGGAAACCGTGGCTCCGACACCACTTGAAGGGAGTTGCTTCGGAGGCTCATTGGCTCCCATGTCCCCGGATTAAAATTTTCACTAATGAAAGAATTAATCCGGATGGGATGAGTTTCCTTAGCACAACCAATTCGTCGTCGTGCTAACAACTTGAGTGATCGCTTGAACAAACTAGTTGTTCAAGCAACACAACTCTTCTAGTTGGTTAGCCGCGGAAGAGACGACGGACGGATCGCCGATTTTTGTGTTTGTCTTCGGGGTCCATGATTATACAAAATATATACAAATGCACACTTGTATAATCAACACATAAAATAACATGCTAAGATCAAAAAATAAAGTTGTAAAACTTTATACCTTACGATCTTCTACCGTATGTCCTATCCTCCTCGTGGACTACGTGTGGGCGAAGATCCTCCGCGAGTAGAAGCCTTCTAGATCGCGTTCTTCCCTTCTTTGTTCGCTGCGAACAAAGAGAAGAACCAACAAAACTTTTCCTTTCTAGAACCGGCCACCAAGCAAGGGAATTTGATGCAACCGCCGCCCAAGGAACGAGTGGATGAAGCGCCGACCACCAATGCAAGGGGAACCGCCGGCCACCTTGGAGGGATATGGATAAATGCCGCCCAACCTTGTATCAATGTTGCCGCCGACCACCTTGGGAAAAAGGGAGGAAGAAGAGAACCGGCCAAGGATGAGAAGAGGGAGAGGGGCGCCGGCCAAAACCCTAGGGAGAACAATGATGTTGCCGCCCACTTCTAGCCACCCAAAACCCTAGCTCCTCTAGGGTTTGTTGCCGCCCACTTTAGATGAGCAAAACCCTAATTTCCAATCTCTATCTTGCCGCCCAAGCCTTAGCCATCTATTTATAGAATTGGGCTTAAGCCTCCTTTAATCTCCACCGTCGGATCTAGGGTTTTATCCCAACCGTCGGATCTAGGGTTTCATCCCAACCATCGGATCTAGGATTTCATCCCAACCGTCGGATCTAGGGTTTCATCCCAACCATCGGATCTAGGGTTTTATCCCAACCGTCGGATCTAGGGATTTAATCCCAACCGTCGATTCTAGGGTTTCATCCTAACCATCAGATCTAGGGATTTAATCCCAACCGTTGGTTCTAGGGTTTCATCCCAACCATCGGATCTAGGGATTTAATCCCTACCGTTGGTTCTAGGGTTTTGTTTTACATTCTTGGATCTAGGATTCATGAGGATTATATTAGGCTATGATCGGGACCATAAGGAGGAGTTGGATCTTGGCCACCCGATGGATCGGAACCAAACAAACTTGATCCATCAATGATGTTCCATTCCACTAGAGGATCATCATTGAACTACCTCACCAACCCCCATAAATTAATATGGGCTCCATATATTATTTGTACATTCATCTCCCCGTGTTTAAGATATCGAATGTCCGTCAATTAATTGATTTACTGACCATCAATTAATTAATATCTAATTCCTCGAGTAGTACCACTCAACCTTATCATCATGTTGACTAAGTCAACCAGCTGGATTTACATGATGAACCTTATGAGCTCCTCAAGGGGACATCATCAACCTATTATATAGGATACGGTTTCCTCCTATAATCAACGGCACACCATGTAAATAATATTATTTCCCAACTTACCGGGCATATTGATTTAATCCATCTAAATCTCACCCTCTGGTAAATCAAAGAAATAAATACTAAGTACATGTGCCCGTTATTATATCGGGATTAAGAGCATATACAACATAATATCCGAGGTCCGATTCAATTATGTAGTCAGCAATTAATTGAATCACCTCTATGTCGGTCCTACTCAATACACCTAAGGGTACTAGTGTAACTCTATGTTCAAGACAAAACAATAGCAAGCTACACTATAACCATGCCAATGGTTTGTCCAAAACCATCTTGGTTGTGAGCCTCTACTTATATTTTATAAGGGACTGATAACATGATCTTCTGTGCCACACCAAGCACCATGTTATCTACAATGTAAAATATTAGACAATATGCACACATATATAATAAATATAAAGTGCAAACAATGATCATGTGATTCTTATTCCAAAATAAAATGTTCATACAAAAAGAGCTAGGCTTTCAGTATACATTCCAACAATAAACAGAATTAAATGAGAAAAATAAGTGACTAACAAAAACTAACAACTTACGACCTTCGATGTCCCCGAAACGGTACTAGACGTTGGATTTTGGGGATGGAAACAGCTTGTTACGATGGTAAACCCTCATAAGAAATGTAGATCTCTCAGAGAGATTCGATTTGGTAGGTAGATCGTTATGTGAGTCCACTTGTGCGAAAAGTTATGGTTGTTTTACCGTCGACTACTCCAAGAGAGAATACTTGCAAGCACACAACCAAAAGAAACGTACCAAGACTTTGTATTGGATTAGTAGTGCGGGAGGAAAAAGACCTAAAAAAAATACGAATCGAAAAATACGAACAGAAAACCAAAACGTGCTAGATCGGTGGTTTCACCAAATCTTAGCGCTCCTGCTCTGATACCAATTGTTGGATCGAGAAGCGTCGCTAGAGGGGGGGTGAATAGTGATCGTAAATCTTTTCGTTCGTTTCGTTCGAGTAGACAATTAAACGAGTAAGTACAGTGGAAAAGAAATAGACACATTTATTTTACTTGGTTCACAACCCAGCGGTTGCTACTCCAAGGCCCTATCGGTCCTAGACCGCGTACGGAGGGCAAAACACTATAACGTCTCCTCCTCGTTGGAGGTAGGAGACAATGATGACAAAACTAGAAGTACGAGGATGAGGCAACAAGCCTACCTCACCTCGTTACGATTAAAAAAAAGAATACAATAAAAATAATTACTTGCTATTGCTGCCGACGAAGGAGATTTGAACTTGTCGTCGCGTCGGCGTTATGACGGCGTTGGAGCGTTGGCGTTGTAGGAGCACTTGATGAATAAAATTGATGATCTTTGGAGTTGGAATCCTCCCCTCCTTTTATAGATTTTGGCTTCTGAATTTGTCTCCTCATATTTCGGAACAGATCACGAAGTTGTATAAATTTTATTGTGAAGTGGCCACATCAAACCTAATCCGCAGCGCAGGATGATTCGCCGCCATCACCGATCGATGTTTTCCCATCATCACCGACCGATGAGCATCACGATCGCCTCCATGTCCAGCAATGACCGCCACCGCCACTTCCCTGCAGTGAGATGTTAGCGCGGAAAATGATAAATATGACGGTTTCTAACCGTCCGATCTCGACCTAGACCTTCCACAAGAAGTCTTAGTCGGATCGCCGCCTACGGTCGTCCCCATACAGAGGACACGACCTTACCATCTCTCACTCACACGAGCTTTCCTCGATACTTACCATGTAGCTCTCGCTTTCGGCCTTCCACTCGATTCCTTCGGCTCCCTCCGAAGTCACTCGAGTGTCGCTCGACCACCGCGACTTCCTCAAGGTGTCGCTAGCCTTCAGCTCTAGCTTTAGTACTTTTTTGCATACTTGATTTATCTCGTGAGATAACGATGTAAACTTAACTTTGTATCTTTGCCATAATCAAAACATAGGTTCGATTATCTGGTACCCCTGCACCAACAGTTGAGAGGGTCGCCAGTCATCCTGCCTCCTAGCTTACTCATGGTGGAGTAACTGGTGTGAGGGCAGAGCATTTGTTGTGCCGCACTCTACCACTATAGACGGTGGTAGTTGCAGTTGCGTGCAGTTGTCCTTGGTGCGTGGCACTCGACCACTCATAGGTAGTGTTAGTCAGAGTGGCCAATAGTAGGGACCCCCGTTGGGTAGTGAGCTCTTTATGCTCATATGCTACTCGTTCATACTGCCCACTCGGCCACTCTAAAGCAATGGTTGGTGTTGACTTGGGACAGTTGTCATGTCGTGCCACCTTGGCCACACCGGGAGTAGGTGCATTAAGTGACCATGACTGCATTGTCACGTGTCTTATGCTTGCATATTGTCATATATATATATCATATATATATATATATATATATATATATATATATATATATATATATATATATATATATATATATATATATATATATATATATATATATATACATATATATATATATATATATATATATATATATATATATAGAGAGAGAGAGAGAGAGAGAGAGAGAGAGAGAGAGAGAGAGAGAGAGATAGATGATTGTGATTAGTATATATATAGATGCAGTCTATATATATATTGTTGGTGCAGTGGGCACTAAAGTCGAACCGGTATTTTGATTATGGCAAAAGGCTCAATAGTTAAGGGTATATTTGTTATCTTACGAGCTCAATTAAGTGTGCAGAAATGCTAAAGTTGAGCGGAAGGTCTGCGACACCCGGTGGGAACCGAGGTGGTCGGGCAACGCCAGAGGGACTTCGGAGGAAGCCGAGGTACTCGGGTGAAGACCGGAAGCGAGGCTACAAGGTAAGCTCGTGTGAAAGCGAAGCAAGGTCGTTAAGCGTAGATCCGACTCAATACCTCCAATGGAAGGTCTAGGTCGAGATCAGATGGTTAGAACCATCGTACTTTATATTTTAAGCTAACTTGTACTGCAGTCAAAAACCCTTTGACTACAGTCAACTGCTAGTCAAGTTCCAGCCTCGAGAAGAGCTCGAATTTCAAGGGGGTGAATTTGGACTTGACTCGTGTTTTGGTACAAAGGGTGATGTGGCATCAAGGTGGACATCCAAACCATCACCAAGCTTCCTTGTGGTGGACGCCCAAAATAAGGTGAGTTGGCACAAGATGGTTGGCTCCCATGATGTGGCACAAGTTGAATGGCTCCAACAAGTTGGCGCCCAAGGAGGTTGGAGGTGGCACAAGGTGGTTGGATGAAACACCTCATCCTCAAGTTGGCGCCCAAGGAGGTTGGAGGTGGCACAAGGTGGTTGGATGAAACACCTCATCCTCAAGTTGGCGCCCCAGGAGGTTGGAGGTGGCACAAGGTGGTTGGATGAAACACCTCATCCTCGAGTTGGCGCACAAGAAGGTTGGAGGTGGCACAAGGTGGTTGGATGAAACACCTCATCCTTGAGTTGCACAAGAAGGTTGGAGGTGGCACAAGGTGGTTGGATGAAACACCTCATCCTTGAGTTGGGATAAGAACCTCACCTTGGACACTACCTATGTCTAAATTCATAGATCAATATCCATAAATAGACATGTTCAAGCCAAGCAAATCACAAGAATTCAAGAGCTCTCAACACGCCGTCGTAACGCCGCTACTACTACTCACATTTGCTACGACGAAGTGCCGCCGACAACGAAAGCTACATCTTCTACTTATAAGAGTTGTCGGTATATTTATTTAAGTTCTACTTCTTTAAATTGTCTTTGTGCTTTAATCGTAACAAGGAAAGGGGAGTGTCCCTTTGCCTTGATTTCTTTTGTAATCGCTGTCTTACTTCCAACGAAGAGGAGTGGTTTTAGTGAATTGCCCTCCGTGACGTGATCAAGGATCACTAGGGCCGTGGATTAGCAATCGAAAGATTGTGAACCACGAAAAATATCTTGTCTACTTTATATTCCGCTGTGCATTCTCTACTTGCTTTTTACTTATTGCAAAAGTTTTTAACGACACCGTATCGCTATTCACCCCCCCCTCTAGCGACACTTTCGATCCAACAATTGGTATCAGAGCCGGGGGCGCTAAGATTCGGTGAAACCACCAATCTAGCTTTGTTTTTCTTTTTTTTTTACAGATTTTTTATTTATTTATTTCTGTTTTCGTATAATTATTTCACTTGCTTATCTTCTCCTACATATAGAATTGCATTAGAGGCTTTAGGATCCGGATAAGGTTGTCCTTAGGGTTAGATCCCGAGTAAGGTTGTCCTCCGGAACTTCAACGACATTCGCATTTGATTGTTTATTTCTTTTGCAAGTTACATTTTATATATCTTTTTACTTCTCAAGATTACTAATCCAAGACGAAAGTCTTGGAATATTCTTTCAGTGTGTTTTGCAAGATTCTTTTCGTCGTTTCTTCTTCTTGTTTTTAAATGGCCCATCTCGAAGGGTTTAGCACCGACCGCTTTACAACGGTAATGACTTTCGTTATTGGAAGGGTCGGATGGAATGCTTTCTTAAAACCCAAATCGAGATGTGGATCAATCAAACCGGTTTCACACTTCCTATTAATGAAGATGGTGAATCTTTGGGTTACGATCAATGGTCAAATTCCATGAAAGAACAAGTAGAAGCCGATGCCAAGGCAACTCAAATCTTGCAATGTGGGTTGTCCAAGGAAGAGCTCAACCGCGTCGGCCCCTTCATTAGTGCAAAGGACTTATGGACCAAGCTAGTGGAACTACACGAAGGCACCGACGACACGAAGGTATGTAAAAGAGATTTACTTTTAAATAAATTGTATAACTTGAAAATGCAGGAAAACGAGACCGCAACTCAACTACATGCTCGTAGCCAAGACATCGCCAACCAACTCCATGCCATCGGACAAAAGGTCGAGAATCGCGACCTTATCGGTATTCTCTTAACTCGCTTTCCTAGGAGACCACCTCAGGCATCCATGGTCGATGCCTACAAGGTCTCCAAGGACCTTTCTAAAATTAGGTTAGACTAATTGTTTTCGGAACTTGAATTACATGAGCAAACTAACGTGGTCTGTGCCGAGAAGAGTATTGCGTTAGTGCAGTTCCAAGAAGAAGAAGCCCGCAAGCAAGCCACCTCAAGGAAGAAGACGAGTCCGAATCGGAAGTAGACTCGAATAGAATCCAACTAGTCAATCTAGTTCGAAGATGATCAAGAGACGAAACGACCAACAACTCAAGGTAAGCCTAAACCTAATTCAAATACTTCTAATTTTAGATGCTATGAGTGCATGAGTTCGGTCACATCAAGTCCGAGTGCCCAAAGCTAAAGAATAACGCATCAAAGACCAAGAAAGCGCTAAACGCTACTTGGGAGGAGTTGTCGGAGGAAGAAGACGATATCCAAGCTCTAATGGCCAAGCCGACCGAGCACGACTCCGAAATCGAAGAAGAGTCCGAGTCCGAATCCGATGATGAGCTTCCATTCAAGACAAGCCACGGATCCGTATCCGGTTCAAAAGAATCATTAAGGGTAAGTCGGTCGTTACTTAATACTTTGTATGGTGCAATTAAATTTTTAAATAAGAAACTAGCTAAGTCCGAGTCCAAGGTCGAGACCCTAATTGAGGAGGTTAACCTTCTCAAACATGAGGTCTCCCTAACCTCTTCGACTACTCGTATTCAAGAGGAGGACTCAACTCAAGTTGAAAAGCTTGAAGTTGAGAACTCGCTTTTGAAAACACAAGTCGAAGACCTTAGGAACACGTTGGAAAGGTTCACCTTGGGATCCAAGGGACTTGACCTCTTACTTGGATCACAAAGGGCCGTGTACAACAAGGCCGGACTCGGGTTTAACTCAAATACAACCAATAAGTCATATATGTCTATAGTAAACCAACATAAGAAAAATGTCCAAGCATGGGTCCCTAAGACCACTTTGATTTCAACTTTAGGATCTAACATGTATTGGGTTCCTAAGGACCAAATTCACTATGTGAATAGACCCACTCGATTCAATGGTCCAGGGGGAGCCAATACAAAATGTATTTTTGTTAAGTCTTAGAAATTGCATGCTTAGTTTTTCCTTTATTTTTAGAATGGTTAGATAGGACTCATAACCAACTAAAATCCTGCGAAAAGATTGAGCCTCGGGGAGCCTCTTTTCAAAAATAAACCAACTAAAATCCTACGAAAAGATTGAGCCTCGGGGAGCCTCTTTTCAAAAATAACTAGTTAGACCAAGACGTAGTCTCAAGTAAGTCGAGTTATCAATTTCTTGAAATTAGCTTTGTCTAAGGAAGTGGTCGTTGTTCCGATCAAAGAAGGCCTCTGTGCTCGCCACGACACGGAAGCTAATCTCTTGAAAAGATTACTTGATGAGCTTAGACTAAATCCGAATCTAACCTAATGTTGGTTAATTTAAATTCATTAAAATTAATCAAGTCATCTCACAATAACACATAGGAATAACATGTTTTGATCATGTAGATATTGGTGAGATGATTTAGGTTTAAAAACTTACAAACAACCCTTTAGTAATTCCAATATCCGATCCAACTACCTTATGTGTAGGATCAATGGATGTTGGATGCTGGTTGCTCCCGGACACATGACCGGGATCAACTCAAATTTTCGGTTACGATTCAAACGACAAGGATCGTAGCCTTCGAATAACGGCAAGCTCAAAATCATCTGATCGTGATATTGAGCTCAACTCTAACTTTACAATTCAAAATGTCTTATTAGTAGAAAACTTTCAATATAATTTACTTAGTGTAAGCCAATTGTGTGATAACAATTATAAGGTCATATTTCTAGAAAATGAATGCGTAATCAAAATAAATGCAACATCTAAAATAATACTTAAAGGAACTAGGAGTAGCAACATCTACACAATAAATTTACCCAACTCCTCAACCAAGTGTCTTATGACACAAAGAAGAGGAATCTTGGTTATGACAATCAAGACTCTGGACACTGACCCAAGACTCGTCCCACAAGATGAGTCGAGTGTCTTGGTTATAGGTTTGCCTAAACTAAACAACTTGGATAATAAAATATGTAATGCTTGTCAACAAGGTAAACAATCTAGGACACAACATCAATTAACTAATCAAGAACGAACCAAAAGTGTTCTTGAGCTCCTACACATGGATCTATTTGATTCACATGGAGCTAAGTCACTCAATGGTAGTCAATTTTGCTTAGTCATAATTGACGACTATTCTAGATTTACTTAAGGTTAGGTTTATCAAACATAAAAATGATACCCTAGACCAACTAATCAATCTTTGTAGGTTAATCGAAAATCAAAAGAACCTTAAGATTAAAAGACTTAGAAGCGATCATGGTGGTGAATTCGAAAACCACAGTTTACTGATTTCAGAACCTAAACGGATACCACCATGAGTTTTCATGTCCTAGAACCCCACAACAAAATGGGTTAGAACGGAAAAATAGAACCCTACAAGAAGCCGCTAGGACAATGTTAAACGAGTATAACCTACCCGATAGATTTTGGGCAGAGGCCGTTAGTACGGCTTGCTATGTCCAAAATAGGATCCTTATGGTAAAGAGGCACCAAAAGACCTCGTACGAGATTTATCACGA
This sequence comes from Wurfbainia villosa, assembly GCA_025175895.1. Lineage (NCBI taxonomy): Eukaryota > Viridiplantae > Streptophyta > Magnoliopsida > Zingiberales > Zingiberaceae > Wurfbainia > Wurfbainia villosa. The sequence continues at coordinate 6,938,044 of JAKLTH010000147.1, forward strand.
TAAAATACCGAACATCAAGTACTTTAGGGTATTTGGATGCAAGGTACATATCTTAAACACTAAGGATTAGGGAAATTCAAATCCAAAACCTCATCGAACCTTTCTAGGATACTCAACCACCAAGAGCTTATAGGGTATACAATCACGACACTCTCTTAAGTCGAAGAAACCATTAATATAGTTTTGACGAAGGACACGAACTCGTTCAATCCTTAACAAAACCAACTAGCAAATCAACTTATAGCGAACCCGACTCTGATCTTGAACTTGAATCTCGTCCTAACCCAAGTCATCCTATCGACCAAGTGATAGATGACTCTAACCCAAGTCAAACTAGAACTCACCCAAGTCATCCTATCGACCAAGTGATAGATGACCCTAACCCAGTCACACTAAGACTCAAACAAATCATCCTATCAATCAAGTTATAGGTGATCCAAATTTAGGAGTTGAACTAGAGCTTCATATCGAAACCTTAGTCAAATCTCGTTAATTTCCAAAATCGAACCCAAAACTATTGAACAAGCACTTCTTGATCCCGACTGGATTATTGCTATGCAAGAAGAGCTAGCTCAATCACTAGAAATGAAGTCTGGGAATTAGTACCACCACCTAAAGAAAAATCAATTATTGGAACAAGGTGGGTATTTCGAAATAAACTTGATGATAAAGGTGAAGTAGTTAGAAATAAAGCTAGGTTAGTCGCAAAAGGGTTTAGTCAAGTCGAAGGTTTAGATTACGATGAGACCTACGCCCCGTGAGCAAGACTAGAGTCCATCCGAATGTTGTTAGCATATGCGCACATCGAGGTTTTAAATTGTTTCAAATGGATGTCAAGTCAGCATTTTTGAATGGATACATTAAGGAAGAAGTTTACGCTACCAACCTCCGGATTCAAAATCTAGATAAACCTCGACCATGTCCTTAGACTTAAGAAAGCCCTATATGGACTCAAACAAGCCCCAAGAGCTTGGTACGAAAGGCTTTCGATCTATCTTAAGTCCAAAGGATTCAACCAAGGTTTAGTCGACCCAACCTTATTCGTTAAAACCGTAGGAAAAGAAATCTTTATAGCCCAAATCTATGTAGATGATATAATTTTGGAACTACCTAACTCGATCCTCGCTAAAGCGAATTCATCTCACTTATGGAAAGTGAATTTGAAATGAATTTAGGGAGAGTTAAGTTTTTTCTTAGGTTTACAAATTAAACAAACTAAAGATGGAATATATTTACATCAACAAAAATATACTAAGGACTTAATAAATCGATTTGGAATGCAAGATGCTAAAATAATCAATACACCTATGGCAACTAATGTTAATATAAACGAAGATGTAGAAGGAAAACCCGTTGACCTAAAATACTATAGGAGCGCAATAGGAAGTCTCCTATACTTAACCGCGAGCCGACCTGACATTTTATTCGCGGTAAGTATGTGCGCAAGGTTACAAACCTGTGCCAAGGAGTCTCACCTAACCCTAGTCAAGCGTATCCTTAGATATCTAAAGGGCACGCTAAACGTAGGTATTTGGTACCCTAGATCTACCGAGTTTAATCTAATCGGCTATCTCGACTCGACTATGCGGTAGTAAACTCGATAGAAAGAGCACGAGTGGTTGTCTAGTAAGTTAGTGCGAGGAAGCGACATTGCGTTGCCTTATCTACCAGCCGAATACGCTATGCGATGGGTGAGTGTGTCTCTCGTGGATGAAGCACACTCTCCAAGACTTTAGCTTAATCTTTAACAACATTAAAACCTACATAGATAACATTAGTTCAATTAACTTAACTAAAAATCCAATATGTCATTCTAGGACAAAACATATAGAAGTTAAACACCACTTCATTAGGGAACATGTAACTAATGGAACTATACAACTAGAGTATGTTGAGTCCAAATCAAACCTAGCGGACATCTTCACCAAACCACTACCCGAAGCCGAATTTAGTTTATTAAGACGAAAGTTAGGTATGTGCGTAATAGAGTAGGATTTAAATTTTTCTATATATGTACTCTACTTTTGCTTCTTTTTATGAAATTAGCCTAAGTCTTACCTTAGAAATCATATACCTATAGATTTAAGGAGCCAACACATCTCACAACACATAGGACTAATGTGTTTGTGTACTTAGCCACGTAGACGGGCGTGAGATGTTAGGACCTTACTCCTGGTTCCAGACGTAGATTCAGTGCATCGACATGAACCATGGAGTATAATTATTTAAAATTAATCAACTCCTTCAAGACTTATTGATCATTCTATATCAATCAAGTCCAACCGGAGTTGTACATTTTAGATGAACATATTTTCAAGCTTATTATTATTTAAAAAAAAATATATATATATATATATATATTTATATTGGGAACTTGCTTGGACTTACAAACCTTAAAATATATTTACAAACTTTTTGAGTTAAGGCAAAAGGGGGAGAAAGTCACAAAAGTAAGGAAGAAAGTAAACAAAATTATTACCTTTTATATTAAGTAATTCCGTTTACTTAAGCAACTATTAAGGGGGAGTAAAAATTATTTTTCAAGAACTCACCTTCCAAGGGGAGGTTACCTCAAAGGGAGAACTTGAAACAATAATATTTCTCACTCATGCTTAATCTTTATGCTAGCTCACTCATGCTTAATCTTTATGCTAGCTCACTCATGCTTAATCTTTATGCTAGCTCATTCATACTTAATCATTATGCTAGCTCATTCATATTTAATCATTATGCTAGCTCATTCATATTTAATCTTTATGCTAGCTCATTCATATTTAATCTTTATGCTAGCTCATTCATATTTAATCTTTATGCTAGCTCATTCATGCTTAATCTTTATGCTAGCTCATTCATGCTTAATCATTATGCTAGCTCATTCATATTTAATCTTTATGCTAGCTCATTCATGCTTAATCATTATGCTAGCTTACTGTTATGCTTAATTTTTCCTTAACTTTTGTGTCGGTTTGCCATGAATCAAAAAGGGGGAGATTGTTGGTGCAGTGGGCACTAAAGTCGAACCGGTATTTTGATTATGGCAAAAGGCTCAATAGTTAAGGGTATATTTGTTATCTTACGAGCTCAATTAAGTGTGCAGAAATGCTAAAGTTGAGCGGAAGGTCTGCGACACCCGGTGGGAACCGAGGTGGTCGGGCAACGCCAGAGGGACTTCGGAGGAAGCCGAGGTACTCGGGTGAAGACCGGAAGCGAGGCTACAAGGTAAGCTCGTGTGAAAGCGAAGCAAGGTCGTTAAGCGTAGATCCGACTCAATACCTCCAATGGAAGGTCTAGGTCGAGATCAGATGGTTAGAACCATCGTACTTTATATTTTAAGCTAACTTGTATCATAGCCCAAAACCCTTTGACTACAGGCCAACTGCTAGTCAAGTTCCACCTCGAGAAGAGCTCGAATTTCAAGGGGTGAATTTGGACTTGACTCGTGTTTTGGTACAAAGGGTGATGTGGCATCAAGGTGGACATCCAAACCATCACCAAGCTTCCTTGTGGTGGACGCCCAAAATAAGGTGAGTTGGCACAAGATGGTTGGCTCCCATGATGTGGCACAAGTTGAATGGCTCCAACAAGTTGGCGCCCAAGGAGGTTGGAGGTGGCACAAGGTGGTTGGATGAAACACCTCATCCTCAAGTTGGCGCCCAAGGAGGTTGGAGGTGGCACAAGGTGGTTGGATGAAACACCTCATCCTCAAGTTGGCGCCCAAGGAGGTTGGAGGTGGCACAAGGTGGTTGGATGAAACACCTCATCCTTGAGTTGGCGCACAAGAAGGTTGGAGGTGGCACAAGGTGGTTGGATGAAACACCTCATCCTTGAGTTGGCGCACAAGAAGGTTGGAGGTGGCACAAGGTGGTTGGATGAAACACCTCATCCTTGAGTTGGGATAAGAACCTCACCTTGGACACTACCTATGTCTAAATTCATAGATCAATATCCATAAATAGACATGTTCAAGCCAAGCAAATCACAAGAATTCAAGAGCTCTCAACACGCCGTCGTAACGCCGCTACTACTACTCACATTTGCTACGACGAAGTGCCGCCGACAACGAAAGCTACATCTTCTACTTATAAGAGTTGTCGGTATATTTATTTAAGTTCTACTTCTTTAAATTGTCTTTGTGCTTTAATCGTAACAAGGAAAGGGGGAGTGTCCCTTTGCCTTGATTTCTTTTTGTAATCGTTGCTCCTACTTCCAACGAAGAGGAGTGGTTTTAGTGAATTGCCCTCCGTACGTGATCAAGGATCACTAGGGCCGTGGATTAGCAATCGAAAGATTGTGAACCACGTAAAAATATCTTGTCTACTTTATATTTCCGCTGTGCATTCTCTACTTGCTTTTTACTTATTGCAAAAGTTTTTAACGACACCGTATCGCTATTCACCCCCCCCTCTAGCGACACTTTCGATCCAACATATATATATATATATATATAGATGATTGTGATTAGTATATATATAGATGCAGTCTATATATATATGCTTATTGTGATGTTGCATTTGATTGTATTATGATTGCTGCATTTGGTTGTACATCATCTTCATACATGCTACTCGCATCTATTATATGGTTGTGTTGGATACCTGTATACTTGTTGGTCAGACCATTATGTTGGATCGAGAAGCGTCACTAGAGGGGGGGTGAATAGCGAGCGTAAAACTTTTCTTTGAAGGGTTTTGCTTATCGAGTCCGTGAGGGGAAACTTCGTTTCCCACTTCACCTTGGTTGTTTGTTCATGGCGATCCCATCAATGTCCCCGGATTAAAAAAAATTTAATCCAAGACAAAAGGAATTGCCCAAACAATCAAGTCATTGTCATGCTATTCGTTTAGAGAGTTCACTTGAACAAACTCGTTGTTAAAGCACCATCCTCTATTCTACGAGTAGCCGCGTAATAGACGATGTCTGGATCGCCGATTTTTGTGTTTATGTTCGGGATCCAAGTATTATTTATCCACAAACAGATTTATATCATGCTCATAATTGGAAAAACAAATACAAGCAAGTAACAAAATAGAATAGAGAATAGATATACCTCTCGATCTTCTAATGTATGACCTTCCTCCTTTCGGACATCGTGTGGGCGACGATCTACCAAAAGTTGAAGCTCCTAGATCACAAATCTTCCTTCCTTACTCTTTGAAAGCAAGAGGAAGAATAGAAACAAGGATCTTCTCTTTCCTATAGCCAACCAATAAGCAACAAGGAGAGTGCTTACCGACGGCCAACAAGGAGAAGGAGATTATGGTGGAAACCGGCCAAGACACCAAGGGAAAGCCCTATATATTGTTTCCACCACCTAAGGAGAAGGAGAAGAGGGTCTTTGGCTGTCGTCCAATGGCTAGAAAGGGCTGGAGGGGCACCGGCAGCTTGAGGAAGGAGAAGAAAGCAAGGAATTCTTTCCTTATTAGGTGCCGCCCAAGCCCAAACCCTAGCTCTCTTGTCGCCAACCTCCAAAACCCTAACTTCTCTTCATTCAATCTCCATGCCAACCCCTTTTCCACCTTTTATAGAGTTAGGGATAAGCCTCCTTTTAATCTCCACCATTGGTTCTAGAGATTTAATCTCAACCATCGGATCTAGAGATTTAATCTCAACCATCGAATCTTAGAGATTTAATTTCTACCTTTGGATCTAGAGTTTTGTTTCTATCCATTGGATCTAAGCTTCATGAGGTGTTAATAGGCTACATTAGGGACCATGAGGAGGAGTTGGATCTTGGCCACTCATGGATCAATCCCACATAAAGTCTGATCCATTAATGATAATCCAATCCACTAAAGGATTATCATTGATCTACCTCACCAACCCCCATAAGTTAATATGGGCTCCATATATAATTTGTGCTTTTTCTCCCCGTGTTTAAGATCTCGAATGTCCGTCGGTTAATTATTTTACTGACCATTAATTAAACAACATTTAACTCTATGAGTAGTACCACTCAGCCTTTTCATCATGCCGGACCAAGTCCACCTGCAGGGTTTACATGATGAACCTTATGAGCTCCTCAAGGGGACATTATTATCCTAATATATAGGACACGGTTTCCTCCTATAATCAATAGTACACCATATAAATAATATCATCTCCCAACTTACCGAGCTTATCGATTTAATCTATAAATCTCGTCCATTGGTAAATCAAAGAGATGAATACTAAGTATATGTGCCCGTTATTATATCGGGATTAAGAGCATGTTCAAAATAATATCGGAGGTCCGATTCGATTATGTAGTCAGCAATAAATTGAATCACCTCTAAGTCGGTCCTGCTCAATACACACAAAGTGCACTAGTGTGATTTTATGGTCAAGACAAACCAATACTAAATCACACTACAACCATTCCGATGGTTTGTCCAAAGCCATCTCGGTTGTGAGCCTTTACTTATACTTTACAAGGAGCCGATAACATGATCTCCCGTGTGTCACCACACACCATGTTATCTACAATGTAATGTATTAGACAATATGCATAACCATAAAAATATGCAAACAATGATCATGTGATTCTTATTTCAAAATAAAGATGTTCATACAAAAGATAGACTTTTCAGTATACATCCCTACATTCTTTTCGTTCGTTTGATATATGAGCAAGCACAGCGGAAAAATAAAAAGTACAAGTATATTTTTACTTGGTTCACAACCCAACGCTTGCTACTCCAAGGCCCCACGATCCTTGACCACGTACGGAGGGCCAATCCACTATAAGGTCTCCTCATTGGAGGTAAGAGACAATGAACACAAAATCGAAAGCACGAGGATGACGCAACAAGCCTACCTCACTTCGTTACGATTAAAACAAAAAATACAGTAAATGAAAATATTACTTGCTGATGTTATCGATGAAGAAGATGAAAGTTTGATGTCACGTCGGCATTATGACGGTGTTGGTGCTTTGGCATTGTATGAGCACTTAAGAATAATCTTGATTGATTTTTGGGTTGGAGTCCTCCCCTCCTTTTATAGAGTTTTTCCTTGGAATAAGTCTCCTCATCTTTTGGAATTGATCACGAGGTGGTACAATATTTTATCACAAAGTGACCACGTCAAACATTATCCGTTTTGACCTAGCGCAAAAGACTGGTTCATCGCCATCAGTCAACTGATGCCTTCCATCAGTCGATTGATGTGCATCAGTCGATTGCCAGCCTGACCACTTCCCTACAGTAAGAGGTTATGATAGAAAATGGTAAATGTGATGGTTTCTTACCGTCCGATCTCGACCTAGACCTTCCATTGGAAGTCTTAGTCGGATCACCACCTACGGTCATCCCCGTATAGAGGACACGACCTTACCATCTCTCATCGCACTCGTGCTTACCTCTGGTCCTTTATAACCTGTCGCTTTGCTTCCAGTCTTCCACCTAGGTTCTTCGACTCCCACGAAGTTCCCTCGGTGTCGCTTGACCACCACGGTTTCCTGACTCAAGATTCTCTAGGTGTCGCTGACCTTCGGTTTAGCTTAACCATTTCCTACACACTTAATTCAGCTCATGAGATAATAATATGACCTTAACTTTAGATCTTTGCCATAATCAAAACCTAGGTTCGATTATCTAGTGCCCCTGCACCAACACATTAGATACCTTTTACCTGTATCATGAGTATATTGTGAGTTAGTATTACTCTTCATGATATATATTGTGGATATATGCTCAGTTTAGATCGGAGTAGCGTAGCGAACTTTCAGGTATGTATACATTTTACGTTGTTTATTTGGTTAGATGGTATATGCATGTATATATTTATTATACTGGTATACCTGTTGTACCTCTAGGTTATATTGTTGAATTACATGTGATATGTGATATATAAATGTTCTCTCATATTACCGCTGAGTTATACTCACCACCACAGACCCTGGGTTTTTCTGTCGCCTAGGTAACATGTAGAAGTCTTCGTGATGGCTTGGAGCATCGCTGGCTGGCATCGTCTCATCTCATCTCCGAGGGTCCTAGCATGGATTTATGTTTTCTTTTGATTTCGGATGTTTCTTATTTCGATCCGAATTTATGTGTTGGACTTGTTATGTGATGTACACACTTGTGGATTCGGGTTTTACCGATGTTTCCTGTATGTCGTGGTGTCAGTCATACCGGTATGCACTGTGTGTAGTTTGTGATGTTGTTGTATTAGTTTTCGTTGTGTTTTATTGTGTTGTTATGTTTACAATTGTATATGTTATTGTTATTGTGGGCCCAAGGGCCTTGTATTAACAGGATATGTTGCCACGTACAGGGGAGATGCCGTCCATTTGCTTTTCGGCTCGGCATACTCTCGGGGCATGACAATATGCCTCGCCACTACTTGGAAGTCAATTTTGGAAAAACTTACTTTATTAGCTCAAGCTAAACTTTAATCTAACACAAGTTTAAAAACTTTAAAATTTTTATAAGAATGAACCCTCATCTTACAAAACCCATAGGATTAACGTGTATTGAAAACTTAAATTGGGTGTGATAAATAAGATCATTTTAATCAACTCAATCCTAATCAATTCAATCAACTCAACTCTAATCAACTCAATTCTAATCAACTCTAATCAACTTAATCCTAAGTAAATTAACATAATTCAAAGGGGAAGTTAGTTTAGCTTGAGTAAGTTTGCATTTTCACATGCATAAGAATGAGATTATGGGGGAGTTAAGATATTTTTGAAAATATTATTTTAAAAACATAAAATAAAAACATAATTCTAGGGGGAGTTTCAACCTCACTTCTCCCCCTTTGGAATACATCAGAAAGCCTACCAAGGTTTTCAATGTTTCATCTCTTATGAGATCCTATATTCTCCTCCTCAGTCCAAAAAACATCTTAGATGCCTTCACTCTTCCTAGTGATAAATATCATATCACTAAATGAAAGGCAATCCATAATGAAGGTACCTAAACTCTCATTTCTTCCCTTTGTAATTAAAATTGCATCCATCATCCCTTGATGGACACACTCCCTCTAAAGGCTTGCTCCCCCTTGACCATTGCACCAATAATATCCTTGGAGAGTTCCTAAGCCTATAAGAAACTTAAACCATCAAAAATAAGGGTAAAAGTTCAAACATGAACTTAACCTCTCTTAAAATTTGATACTCCACCTTAAATAACTCTCCTAATCATTTTCAATTATAATTTCACCCTTTCAATGTTTTCCAAAGTATATCCTAGGGTTAGGAGATGTTAGGGTAGTTAGAGGTGCTTATAAATGGCTAAACATCCCTTATTCAACTAATATTAGACACATTAGTCGACTGGTTTCATCTACTAGTTGACCGAAAACACCACCAGTCGACTGCTCTCTGATAACAGTCGATTGATTTCTGCAAAGTGCAGAAAATAACTTTCAGAAATGAATTTTGAAAATTCATAATTAATTATATGTTTTTTTGAAAAATCTTGAAAATTCATAGCACATTACTTACATGAAATGTAATGGGTGAAAAATAATTTTATATAAAAATACCCATTAAATTACAAAATTCATACAAAGTTCAAAACAATTGAAAACTTCAATGTTTTTGCCTAATTTTGTGGCAACTTGTTCAATGGTGTTACTATCAAAAGATAGACTTCACTAAAGTTTTTCAAAATGATTTTAAAATGATTTTCAAACCTTATTTTGACCCATGGTCTATGGGCTAAATATACATGACTTGTATATTAGTTTTCCTCATGATTCATCAATATCATTTTTTGAGTTTAAGTTCATCTAGATGCAACATCTATGCACATTGAACTTAACTCATTTCCCTAATATGTCACATATATCTAATGTGTCTCAATACACATACATGTCACCTTATAGTCCTTATGAGATGTGGGTTTTGTGTTTTCCTAATCTAAGGGTCCATGCATATTATCTAAGTAACTCTACTTGATTCCCTTATCTTGGAACTTCAAATCAAGACATTACCCTTAATTCAATTTTATTAATCTTAATGCATGAAATATGATCATGGAATATAATGATTGTATAATTTAAAGCATTTTCTTATGATTCATGATGTCATGGCATAAAGATAAACCTAAATACAAACATGACATATATTACCCTAAGCATGATCGTGACATTTAAATAATTATATGAAGAATGATGTCATGACATGACATATGACAAACATATCATGACAAATAAAATATAAAGGTATAAGATGTTGGTGCAGGGGCACCTAAGTCAAACCTGTATTTTGATTATGAAAAAAGACACAAAGTCAAGGATATATCATTATCTCACGAGCTGAATCGAGTGTGCAGAAAAGTGCTAAAGCTGGAGCTGAAGGCTAGCGACACCCGGAGGGAACCGCGGTGGTTGGGCAACACTCGAGTGATTTCAGAGGAAGCCAAAGGAATCGAGTGGAAGGCCGAAAGTGAAAGTGACACAGTAAGTATCGAGGTAAAGCTCGTGTGTGTGAGAGTAAGAGAGGTTGTATCCTCCTTACGGGGATGATCTTAAGCATAGATCTGACCAAAGACATCCTATAGATAGTCTAGGTTGAGATCAGACGGGCAGCGGTCGTCGAAATAATGTTTTTGTTAAGCTAACTTTGCCCTACATCTAGCATCAGTCGACTGCCAGCTTAGAGGACTCGACTGCCGTCAATCAGTCAACTGTCTGCGGTCAGCATTCGATTGATGCTGCCATCATTCGACTGATGATGGCCATTAGTCGACTGATGGTCAAGGATAAGCTTCGAGGAGTCAAGCCTTATCACCTCATTCCAAGAAGCTTTGTGCCCATTTGTGATTGGTTGAAGACCCATTCGATGAGTGGCTCAAAGGCTATAAAAGGAGGGCTTATCCTAGGGTTTTTCATCAATTCAAAAGCTTCCAAGTGCTTTCGGTACGCTACGAGTCTCCGACATTCATACGATGAAGCTTTGCAGACACGACGACTAGGGTTTCATCTTTTCATCTACGAGTTGTCGGTATAAGCTTAGTTTAATTCCATTCTATACTTTGAGTTCTTTTTATTGTGATTTTATCGTAACGAGAAGAGGGGGAGTGTCCCTCTATCTCGAGCCTCTTTCGTGGTTTTTGTATCCGATTAACTCCTACCTCCAACGAGGAGGAGTTCATTAGTGATTTTCCCTCCGTGCATGATCAAGGATCACTAGGGCCTTGGAGTAGTAGCCGAAGGCTACGAACCAAGTAAAAAATCTACTTGTCTCTTTTATTTTTTCATTTATCTTTCCGCTGCGCTTAATTGTTTTGAAACGAATTCGAACGAAAGAAAAGTTTCTATCGCTATTCACCCCCCCCCCCCCTTCTAGCGATCCGCTCGATCCAACATAAGAATACCTAGATTTCAAGCCTAATTTATATTTACTAGGATTAAGTCCATTTTTCCATAATGCATCAATTTCCCAAGTGTGTCAAAAATCCAAAATGACACATCATTGACTCTAACCTAATTTATGCCAATTTTGATTGACTTTTCAAACATCATAAATTCTATTGGCACATCCTAAAATCTTTTAGGATTAAACTCTAAACCCATTTTTAAATTATTACAATACTCCAAAAATGTCTTAAAGTGTCATCTTTACCATTGTTAAGTTAACTACCTATCCATTCAAGGTTGGCACACCCTAAACCCATCTAGCATGATGGAATCATGCTCCTAGGAATCCAAAACCTATTTTAGCTCCTTGGGTTAACAAGGTATTCAATAGGGATGACTTCACTAGATACCTTCCTAGTGACCCTTCTAGGCTTGGAAGCCTTTGTCATTTTGGTCTTCTCAAGGTTAACCCTAGGGATAACTTCCTTTGTAATCTTGTTAGTGGCTTTCCTAGATTTCTTCAAAACCATAGCCACTAGACACTTGCCATGTTCAACTCTAGGGATAACTTCCCTTGTGACCTTGAATTTCCTAGACCTAGAGTAAGTTCCATAGTCAAATGGAACACTATGATAGGTTGCCATAACTTTCTTGGACTTAGGTTTGTGACCCAAACCTTTCCTATCCTTAGATGCACCTTGCCTCCTAACTCCTAAATTTTGATCATTTGACCCATTAATCATTTTCTCCATCCTTGCAAGGCCCTTTTTCAATTCTCAAGATTTTTTCTCAAAGCTTGATTTTCCAATTCCAATGCCCAATTTTTGAATTTTCATTATTTATTTGGGCATTCCCCTTCCTAGGCATGTGTCTAGTCTTCTTAGGATTAATGCCTAGCCTAGAATTTCCCTTAGATTTAATTCATAAGATTTAGCTCCTAAGCAAAAATACTTATTTCTAACATGCTTTTCATGATTAACAATAGCAAGAACATTTTTATCATGATTTTTGGCCTTACATAAAGTAGGAGTATTATTAAATGTTACCTTATGGTTTGCCTTAGCTTGCCCTACATGTGAAGCTCCTCCTTTGCCCTTGGTTGAATGGTTCCCCTAGGACATTGACTCTGGTAGTGCCCCTTTTGTTGACACCGGAAGCATACTATGTGCTTCTTGCTCTTACGAATTGGAGCTCCGACATCCTTTGACTTGTCCTTGACTTTAGGTGCCATGGGAACCTTCTTCTTAGCCAATTTTGGGCATTTACTCTTGTAATGCCCATATTCCCTACACTCAACACACATTATATGATTTTTATTTTTATGACAAATGCTTGAGTTACCTATGGGGAAATCTTGAGTTTGCTCTTCTTCTCATTCAGAAGTAGATTGTTCATCTTGATTTTGCTTAGGTGCCAATGGTCTCTCCTTCCCCTCAATTCCAGAGGTGGAGACTTCCTCAACCTCCTCTACCGACCCGGATGTTGAGCATCTCTCAACTTCCGAATCCTCAAGCTCTTGGGATAATGATGTATTTTCTTCTTGAGCTTGAGATGATGAGCACCTTGATTCTTCTTTGACTTTCTCCTCTACTTTTTGAGTCAGTGATGGATTCTCATGGAGCTCAATCAATTTGCTCAATAATTCTTTAGCATCCCTATAGTTACCTAACTTGGACAAGATATCATTAGGTACCAAATTTATTAGCATTTTGGTTACCTTTTCATTGGTCTCGAAATCTTAAATTTGATCTTCTATCCATATCTTCTTCTTTTGAGGGTCCTTCCCTTCTTGCCCATCGGAGCTTTGAACCCTTTCGCCAAAATAAGCCAATTTTCTAAATTACATATTAGAAAATATTTCATTCTACCTTTCCAATATGCGAAGTCTTCGCGGTCGAAGGAAGGTGAAACAGTGATGTCGTGGCCTAGTTTATCTTGAAGCTCCATTCTTCTACTCCTCTAGCACTTTGCTTCCTCGGTTGCTAATCCTTTAAGAGTGACCCACTCTTATACCAATTGTGGGATCTATGACATCACGCTAGAGGGGGTGAATAGCGTCTTTGTGAATTCTTCGCTCGATCATGTTGTACTCATTTACAATCATTAAAAATGTACAACAGAAACAAAATCAAGTATAAACGAAAGAAAAATACAACACACACAAAACACCAAGGTTTTTATGTGGTTCGGAACCTATAGTTCCTACTCCATGACGAGCTAGTGATCCACACCTACTATACTCTTCTCTCCTTCTCAGCAACACACCGGAGGTGGAAAAACCACTTACAAATAGCTTACAATAAAAATATAAAAGTATTACAAAGAAGGAATGGAAAATAAGTAAAGAAGACTTTACTCTACATTCATTCTTTGAGAGGTCTTATGGTTGCTTTAGAAGCCTTTAAAGACCCTGAAATGCACTAACACTTTGCTTCAAAATCGCCGAAGAAACCTTAGCCAAAATCCTCCATGAGTTACTCCTTTTATGACCTTCATCGGGCTGATTTTGTGCCTCACAATCGACTGCCAAAATCCACCAGTTGGCTGCCCATAGTATGATTATCTCACAACGGACTTAATCCACATTGGATTACTCCAATGGATACCCTAGCAGTCGACTTCCCTTACTAGTAGTCGACTGCCCAGTCGACTAAGAAATAATCTGTGCCCTGACCACTTAAGACCAGTCGACTATCCATCCATGGTAGTCAACTGCTCAAGGTCAGTTGACTTCCCATCTATGTCAGTTGACTACTAAACCCTAGCAGTCGACTGCTAGAGCCACAATTGAGCAGTCGAGCCTTAGCTGACTCCTCGACAAGTCGACTAGTCAAAATCTCAGTTTACTACTCCGAATTGACTAGGCTCTCGAGTGTTGAACAGTCGACCAGTCGACTGACCCAAAGTCCTAGTCGATTGATAAACCTCAACCATGAGGTTTAACCCAAGTATGATCCCCTCATACTTGATTGATCACCCTTGGCCCAGACCTAAGCCTTTTAGACACCATCATCCACGTGCCTCTCGGATCCCTCAAGTCCATGACTCCTCATCCTTTGAGTTAGCCTTTAGGTGTTTCCATCGGCAATGTCATGCTAACCAGGTCCTTTGCCAAGGTTCATTTGGACTTATGTTGCCAAACCACATGCTTGGACTTTACGCTACCAAAACTTCACCCTTGGACTTTCCCATTGCCAAGCCTTAATTCTTGGACTTTTTTTTCCAAGATCCATTTGGACTTAGGCCTCCAAGACTACATGCTTGGACTTTACGTTGCCAAAACTATATCCTTGGACTTTCCCATTGCCAAGACCATGCTTGGACTTTCCATGCAAAGATCCATTTGGGCTTATATCACCAAGACTACATCCTTAGATTTACACTACAAAAACTAGACTCTTGGACTTTCCCATTGCCAACCATGCTTGGACTTTCCATGCCAAGCCTATGCTTGGACTTTCCCTTGCCAAGACCTTTCTTGGACTTTCCTTGCCAACTTCATGTTGGACTTTTCAATTGGTAAAGTTCACTTAGACTTTACGCTGCCAAGACTATACACTTGGACATATACTGTCAAGACTTTACCTTTGAACTTCCCTTGCCAAATATCCATATTTGGACTTTTCTTGCAAAGTATACAAACTTGGACTCCTGAAGTTGATTGGTTCAATAATCTCCCCCAAATAATATTTCTCATATGAATTTGAAAATCACAATCATTCATTAGTCATGCAGTCAACAAATGGTCAAACCCATATAGTCAAACAATGGTCAAACTCATTGTCATACATTAAAATCCTACTTGAATCTCACTCGAGTTTGGTCAACATTGAGCTAGGGCCAATTGCACCAATAGAAGGTCAGTACGAGGTCTTACGAATTTCCTTGGCCAAAAAAGAAGAAGCACAAGGGTTTACGAACTGTCTCGCCCAAATAAGAAGCATGAGGGCTTATGAACTACCTCGGTGAAATAAAAAAAGATCGACACAAGGGCTTACGAACTACCTCAACTGAATAAGAAGAAGGTCAGTGTGAGGGCTTACGAGCTGCATCGGTCAAATAGGAAAAAGGTCGGCATTAAAGCTTACGAACTACCTCAATCGAATAAGAAGAAGGTCGACACAAGCTTATGAACTACCTCGATCGAATAGGAAAAAGGTTGCCACCAGGGCTTACAAACTACCCTGATCGAATAGAAAGAAGGTGGGTATGAGGACTTACGAACTAACTCGATCGAATAGAAAAAAGGTCAGCATGAGGGCTTATGAACTGTCGCATCCAAATAGAAAGAAGGTCGATGTGACGGCTTACAAACTGTCTCGGCTGAATAGATAGAAGATAACTGACTCAAGAACTTATAAATTGCCTCGGATAAATATAATAATTGATGGCTTGATCTTCTCTCCTCCTCTGCATCACCTGTATCTAGGGAAATAAGTGCTTCAGGTGGTCCAGAACTTACGAATGGTCTGGCCATGTTGAGGTAAGAATAAGTGCTTCTGCTGGTCCAGACCTTACGAATGGTCTGGTGTGTTGAGTAGAAAATAAGTGCTTCAGGTGGTCCAAGTCTTATGAATGGTCTGGTCGTGCTGAGTAGAATATAAGTGCTTTGGGCAGTATAGGGCTTATAAATGGCATGGCTGTGTCGCGTAGAATATAAACACTTTGGGCGGTCGAGATCTTATGAATGGCCCGGTCGTGTTGAGTTCTTCGGGCGAGCAAATGAGTGGGTTCTCGAGAAGAGGAACTCTGAGAGTGCTCAGAAAGTGAATACTAATAGTTCTTGGGAGACCTTGCGATGCTCAAGAAAGTCAGGGCTTGAGGATACCCACGGGGTCCAAGGGAACTATAGACTCTGGAGCATGGTGCTCAGGCAAGCTGTTGAAGATTTTGGATATCATTCGAGTTGATGGAATTGAACATGATGGAGATTGATTTGGGTGATTTTTACTTTGTGGGAAACTTCCATGGTCAAGGAGGTGTAAGAACTAGGTTGCCTAATTACTGATCATCACCCCAAGCAAAGTAAATCAACCTTCTTCTTCAGTAAGAATTTCTGGAGATTTCTCGAAGAGGACAACATCATTGATCAACTGGTTTGGCCCACATTTCCCAGACAATGGGAAGCTATTGTTGATGGAAATGGGAAGAGAGATTGTGCTGATGGAAATCTATTTCACTCGTCATTTTTCCCTATTAGTACTTTATTTTTCACTATTGTTGTAGAGGAGGCTATGGTTTTTCTGAGTCGGGGAGTAGAGGTCACGACGTCACAAGCGAGCATTTGAGATTGATCTCTCGATCTAGGAGGGATTAAGTGTGTCCTTGATAAAGCTGTTGAATACAAGAATTTACCTCGCCTGAGCGATCGAAAGAGGCAATGTGTGCTCTCACTCGAGCGGCGAGTGAAAGAACTTACCTCGCCCAAGTGGTCGGGAGAGATGAAACGCATCTTCACTGGGTGGAGATTGATAAAGCTACAATGCCCAATAATCTAGAGCTAGGAGAAGCCACCCAGCCAAGTTTCTGAAAGAGAAATAAAGACAATGCACATTTTCTCAAGTTTAAAAGATCAACAGGTCCCTGTTCACAACCACTATTCACCGAAGGATCTTATTGAGATTGGTAGCTTTGGAGACGAATCTGGCCAAAGCAAACAAGGTGGAGAATAACGGTGGAATCACTAACCATGGGCTAGAGTGAGAAGCAACATTCCTACTAGAGGGAGGAGATATCACCAAAGCCTTGAGACTAGTGGTGGTGCAGGGAAGGAGAACTTACACTCACAAGAATTCCCTTGAATCACCTTTGTTCGTCACTATTCCTACTGAGCTATTTGACATTTGGAATGGAAGCAATTCAAGCTAGGCATTGTAGCAACCATGAACTCAGGGCTCACATATCACAAGAAAACACCCATGACCATTAATAAGCTAGTTCTTAGGTATTTCAAGCAGCCAAAAAATGTTCACATTGGTGGTACTCTAGACTTGGGTGTTACATTGAGGAGCTAAGGCTTCTATAGGAGATCGAGGAGTGTGTTGAGAGATTATGATGAAATCATGAAGATCGAAGTGGTCATTCCGACTATCTCTGGTTGAACTCTTGGAAGGAACTCAGACCTTCTCGTCTGACAATTGGCTAGGAAAGGCCTAGGAGGCTATTGAAATCTCTAGCATAGCTCCACAAAGTGGGACTAGAGAGGTATGGTCCTCCTACCTTCTCGTATAATGCATCATCTATTGTCTTCTTTAGGATCATGGCTAGCTAACCGCGTGTCATGATGATAGGGCCACCTCTGATGAGGAAACCTTTTGAGGGAACTCCTTGCGGTGCATCTCGAAGTCTTACTAAGAGTTCCCACAGATGGTGCCAACTATTGCGGTCACTTTTTAGCCCCTTCTATAGAAGCATCGAAGATGGATGTGTTCTTCATGGTCGTAGTAATAAATCCTGTCAAGGTCAACACACATCAAAGGGTGCCATTAATATTCTGACGATGACCCTCCATCCACTAGCTGTATGGCGATTAGGTGACAAATGCTTCACAGATCTCCTCTGCTCTGACATATTTCTTTTTTGCCATATATGAGTGATACCAGAAAATTCTAGGAGAATTGCCATGTGGGTCACATGTGTGCATTCTGGAAGGGCCACATGCATAGCTTGGGAAGAGCAACATTTGGTAAGAATGACCTACATAACTCAACCTGCATGATTCTAAAAGAGTCGCCTAAATGACCCTGCATGACTCTAAAAGACTTAACTCGGGAAGAGTTGCTGGAGAAAGGAACGTTGCAACTCGACGGTGAGGAACTAAGCACTCAAAAATTATAGGCGAGCACTGCTTAGGTGTCTCAGGAGGTCGGATGCTTGAGCTACCTGACTCAAGATGCCAAGTGCTTGAGAGACACTCAAGAGCTAGCTGTGAGACTCGGGAGGTAGTTGTATGACTCAGGAAGTAGCTCTATAGGATTTCGGAGGCTATGAGACAACCATGATTCTTCACCAAAAATTCTCAAATATCATCATTTATCTTGGGTCAATTCCAGCAGTATCAATCAGCTTGGCTTCCTGACCGGACTATTAGCTTGCCCAAACACTATAATATTAGCTTCTTTGCTAGATAACAATTCTTTAATTATCCACTTATCAGACTTCACTCGACTTACTCTTCAGTAAGACTGAAAGGGAGATATATGTTGATATCTGGAGTTTTCATTTAAAGATTTATTGCTATCCCTTGAGTTTCTAGAGAATTGTCAACTTTCTCGAGCACCATCATGTTTGCTTAACCATTAGCTTGCTTGAACACCTTCATGTTTTCTAGATCTTTTCTCGAACACTCATTCAGTCTATTCTCACCCGAACACTCTTGGGATTGTAATGATCTTTCTCGGTCACTACCAGTTTGCTCGATCGCTAGCTTGCACAAACATTCAAGTCATCTATGTTAATCTAAGTTCTTTCAGATGTGACAAATACATGTTTGAATACCCAATTTCTAGTAGTAAGGCTCAGGGACCACATATAAGATTCCTTGTAATGGATGTGACATTCGTGTTGGTGAAGAGAGTACCACTCCTATGTTTTGATGTATAAATCATGGTTTAAAGTTAGGAATTACTTGTGATATGATTTGTGTTAAGTTTAAGGCTTAACAGGAAAAATCTAGTATGTTGAGTTGACTGAATACTACGCAAAAGTCTTGATAGATCAGGAGGACCGGACACCAGGCACGAAGTCTAGATGGGTTGAGTGGACTAGACATCTGGTAGATGACCAGTTGGGTCAGGAGGATCAAACAACTAGCAGGAAGCCTGACTGGGTCAGGGAGATCGAACAGCTAGCATAAAGTCCTAGTGGGTCAGATTAGACATCAAGCATGGTAAGTCTAGTTGGGTCAGGATGATTATATGATTGGCAACTAAGCTCTCAAATGAAGAG
This sequence comes from Wurfbainia villosa, assembly GCA_025175895.1. Classification (NCBI taxonomy): domain Eukaryota; kingdom Viridiplantae; phylum Streptophyta; class Magnoliopsida; order Zingiberales; family Zingiberaceae; genus Wurfbainia; species Wurfbainia villosa. Next base: position 6,957,280 of record JAKLTH010000147.1, read on the forward strand.
AGAGAGAGAGAGATCGTGTCCTCGATTGAGGACAAGGTAGGCATCGATCCAACGGAGGGTTCGAGTTGAAATCAAAAGTCGAGATCGAGTAGTATTACTATTATAGATTTATTTAATACTTTGCTTATTTTAACTTTGTGTTGCAGGTCTCCAGGCGACTGGACAAGATCCAGGTGCCTTAGACCCAGTCAACTAGATCAAGTCTAAGTGACTAGGATGTCGAGATAGCAAGGCAAGCTATCATTCAAATGGAGATTATGTGACCGAGATGACATGTATTTCAGTCAACTGGACCGGGTCTAGATGATTGGGATAGGAAAATTTTGAAATAGAAGTGGATCAAATCAGACTAGCCTGGAGTCGTCTGGACCTGGTCTAGGCACCTGGGAAGGCCAGAATTCCATATTAACGAGGTGATATGGAGTCGACTAGGGGGTGGTCAGGCTCTTGGAGAAGTTTTATAAAAGAAATAGAGAGCCAACTTCGAGATTAACTCTATTGATTCCTCAAAGTGCTGCTAATGTGTTTGTTGACTGCAAGATCCTCGTCACGATGACACTCCGACACTCCAAGCTCCAAACTCCATCTTCATTTTTCAAAGTGTCAGTATAAGTTTTTTTTTACATTTAGTTTTCACTTATTGTACTTAATATTCAAGAGGGAAGGTAGTGTGTTACCTTACCCTCATCTTTTGTAAAAAGTAAAACTCTCTGAGATCAAAAGTTTTTGATTCGGAGGGATCTAGTGGATTGCCCAACAAGATAGCCCTAGGATGGGTTACGAGCATTGGAGTAGCAATCTGGCTCAGATAGCAAAACAAGTAAAATAACTTATGTCATTTACATTTTTGCTGCAACTACTTTGATTTCAAAAGATAAAAAGAAAAGGGGTTTAAAAATAAATTTTAAAAAAATTCTAAATATCGAGATCCACCCCCTCTCTTGGTCTCATTGATCCTACAATTGGCATCAGAGCAAGGGGGAGCTCAAAATTTTGTGCAACCTCCAAATCAAGAAAAAAGAAATTTTATTTATTTTTTTGCATTTTAATTCTTGTCTTTGTTTTTAATTTATGCAAAAGTTTAATTCACTAAAATATCAATGTCGCATCAAAGAAGGGTATAACACCATTTGCCCTCCTCTCTTTACTGGAGAGGACTTTAGTTATCGAAAAGAGGCAAATGGATTGCTTCCTTAAGACCGACCTCGATGTATGGTTTAGCATTAGGAAATATTTCATTGATGACTCGGGAAAGTTATTTGATTAGGAGAAATGGACAGTAGAAACTAGGAGAAAAACTCAAGTAGATTACAATGCCTTGAACAACTTGCAATGCGGACTTACAAAAGAAGAGCTTAATAGAGTCGGACCATTTGAATATGCTAAAGTGTTATGGGAAAAAGTTAATAGATTTCCATGAAGAATCTAGTGACACAAAGATATCAAAAAGGGACATGCTATTAAGAAACTTTTTAATTGTAAAATGTTAGATGGTGAAAATGATAGTCAAGGATCAAACATATTTTAAATGGCCTTCATCTTATAGGTCACTTATTACGGTAGTCTTTGTCGTGTTACTGTTCCAAATTATTATAAAATCCTCTCTACACTAATATAGCATAGTGAATGGCCCGGATCGTTTTCCAATGAGTATAATCGGTAGAATAGTGGTCTTAGGATTATTAATTATTTCTTTGGATTTTCCAGTTCAATTGGGGGTTTGGAATTTAAAAGACTATCCTACTGCATAAAAAACAATGCAAGTAATTAAAACCTTAATCTTACTAAACTATGATGATAACGAAATTAAAGAAAATAAAAACTAAGCATTCAAAGAAAAACATTCAAAACATAAAGATAGTGTACAAAATTCAACAACAATTCACGTGCAAAATAACATGGAAAATATGAAATAAATCTAACCTAGCATTAAACACTGCCAACTAATGGAAATAATACTTAAACAGGCAAGTAATCAAACTAACAAACAATTAAGCTAAGGAACCATTAACCTTATGACAACTAGCACAAATAATTCATGAACGATAAAATAAACTACAGCTAAACTTCTAATTAAACAGCAGGATAAAACAACCGAATTAAAAACTAGAATCAAACATCACAATTATGCATTAAAGGAAACAACAAAATAAACATCCAAATGAAACTACTAATTAAGCTCTAAGACAAACTACGAATTAACTACAATGTAAACTACAAACTAAACTACAATTCAATCTACAAACTAACTACAAATTAAACTACATGTCAAACTACAAATTAAACTACAGACTAACTACAAATTAAACTACATATCAAACTACAACAACAACAATTGGGGCATGATAACAAACTCAATTCAACAAACCAAACATAACATAAACAAACTATCCAATTCAATGGACTAATTCCAAAAATGATAAATCGACAATTCTCAACACCCGGAGAAGGGACCTCACTCTCCGGCAACGACGATAACCCGAACAGCTTCCTTCGACGGTGGATGGTGGTGTTTCCCTATCGGCGCAGTCGATGGATTCCTTGTAGGAAATCCTCCGGCAAGAGTTGAACTGGATGGATGCGAGCTACTACACCGGCTGTGGATGTGGAGTTGCCCAATTGGCACAGCCGATGGATTGATGCCGAGCGGAGCGGCCCAATTGGCGCCATGGGAAGGAATTGGAGCTAGAACAGATGAGTTAGACTCTTTACCGGCTGTGAATGTGGAGTTGCCCAATCGGTGCAACTGATGAATGGATGCAGATCGGAGCGGCCCAATCGGCGTTGCGAGAAGGAAGTGGAATAGGTGAAGAGGTGGATTGTCGAAATCTCTATCTCTCCTCGCCATCGACGAGCTATCCGAATCCCAGCATCTCGTCTGCCAATGGATTGATTGAGGTTATCGTCGGCCGAATGGAAGGAAGTTCACCGGTAGGAGTTGCACGAAGCTCCCACCACCGGTCGGATGAGAAAGGCCGCCACTCGTGAGTGAAGATGAAGTCGTCGCCACTACGTTGTGCGTCGTGAGTCACGAAAGAGCTTTTGTTGCGTGATTTGGGCGATTATTTTTGTTGCGGTTGAAGGGAGTTGCTTCGGAGGCTCATTGGCTCCCATGTCCCCGGATTAAAATTTTCACTAATGAAAGAATTAATCTGGATGGGATGAGTTTCCTTAGCACAACCAATTCATCGTCATGCTAACAACTTGAGTGATTGCTTGAACAAATTAGTTGTTCAAGCAACACAACTCTTCTAGTTGGTTAGCCGCGGAAGAGACGACAGACGGATCGCCGGTTTTTGTGTTTGTCTTCGGGGTCCATGATTATACAAAATATATACAAATGCACACTTGTATAATCAACACATAAAATAACATGCTAAGATCAGAAAATAAAGTTGTAAAACTTTATACCTTACGATCTTCTACCGTATGTCCTATTCTCCTCGTGGACGACGTGTGAGCGAAGATCCTCCGCGAGTAGAAGCCTTCTAGATCGCGTTCTTCCCTTCCTTGTCCGCTGCGAACAAAGAGAAGAACCAACAAAACCTTTCCTTTCTAGAACCGGCCACCAAGCAAGGGAATTTGATGCAACCGCCGGCCAAGGAACCAGTGGATGAAGCGCCGGCCACCAATGCAAGGGGAACCGCCGGCCACCTTGGAGGGATATGGATAAATGCCGCCCAACCTTGTATCAATGTTGCCGCCGGCCACCTTGGAAAAAAGGGAGGAAGAAGAGAACCGGCCAAGGATAAGAAGAGGGAGAAGGTCGCTGGCCAAAACCCTAGGGAGAACAATGATGTTGCCGCCCACTTCTAGCCACCCAAAACCCTAGCTCCTCTAGGGTTTGTTGCCGCCCACTTTAGATGAGCAAAACCCTAATTTCCAATCTCTATCCTTGTCGCCCAACCTAAGCCTTCTATTTATAGAATTGGGCTTAAGCCTCCTTTAATCTCCACCGTCGGATCTAGGGATTTAATCTCCACCGTCGGATCTAGGGTTTTATCCCAACCGTCGGATCTAGGGTTTCATCCCAACCATCGGATCTAGGGTTTCATCCCAACCGTCGGATCTAGGGTTTCATCCCAACCGTCAGATCTAGGGTTTTATCCCAACCGTCGGATCTAGGGGATTAATCCCAACCGTCGAATCTAGGGTTTCATTCTAACCATCGGATCTAGGGATTTAATCCCAACCGTTGGTTCTAGGGTTTCATCCCAACCATCGGATCTAGGGATTTAATCCCAACCGTTGGTTCTAGGGTTTTGTTTTACATTCTTGGATCTAGGATTCATGAGGATTATATTAGGCTACGATAGGGACCATAAGGAGGAGTTGGATCTTGGCCACCCGATGGATCGGAACCACACAAACTTGATCCATCAATGATGTTCCATTCCACTAGAGGATCATCATTGAACTACCTCACCAACCCCCATAAATCAATATGGGCTCCATATATTATTTGTACATCCATCTCCCCATGTTTAAGATATCGAATGTCCGTCAATTAATTGATTTACTGACCATCAATTAATTAATATCTAATTCCTCGAGTAGTACCACTCAACCTTATCATCATGTTGACTAAGTCAACTAGCTGGGTTTACATGATGAACCTTATGAGCTCCTTAAGGGGGCATCATCAACCTAATATATAGGACACGGTTTCCTCCTATAATCAACGACACACCATGTAAATAATATCATTTCCCAACTTACCGGGCATATTGATTTAATCCATCTAAATCTCACCCTCTGGTAAATCAAAGAAATAAATAATAAGTACATGTGCCCTTTATTATATCGGGATTAAGAGCATGTACAACATAATATCTGAGGTCCGATTCAATTATGTAGTCAGCAATAAATTGAATCACCTCTATGTCGGTCATGCTCAATAAACCTATGTGTACTAGTGTAACTCTATGTTCAAGACAAAACAATACCAAGCTACACTACAACCATGCCAATGGTTTGTCCAAAACCATCTTGGTTGTGAGACTCTACTTATATTTTACAAGAGACTGATAACATGATATTCTGTGCCACACCAAGCACCATGTTATCTACAATGTAAAATATTAGACAATATGCACACATATATAATAAATATATAAAGTGCAAACAATGATCATGTGATTCTTATTCCAAAATAAAATGTTCATACAAAAAGAGCTAGGCTTTCAGTATACATTCCAACAATGGTGAGAAAATGTTGAATTTAAGGGTGATTTCTGGTGACCATCCGATCAAAGCCCCATCAAATCCCAGCCATCAATTAAAGCTAAGGCTAAATTAATCCGATTAATTCATTAAGGGGTTGTGCATCCAACGACTAAAATTACTCTTATTTGAGCTAGACGGATTTGATCATATCTGAATGAATGGTTGAGATCAAATGGTCCAAATGAATGACCAAGATGTGTGGATCTTAATGTATGGGTCGGATCTCTCCAGATCCAGATTAATGGCTCAGATTAAGTCGATCACATTAGACAGTCCAGATTGATCAAATCTTGTCTCTTGGTTAAATTGCTTTAGATCTTGATGAATGGCTCAGATTAAATCAACTTGAAATGCCCATTATGACCCTAGATAAAGCCATATTTGATCCAACTTGAGTCTAGTCCAGTGGCTCATCTCGATCTCCTACAAACAAAGATAAATTCGAGTCTAAAATTTAAGAGAATTTATAATAAGGTCTAAAATAAATCCAAACTCATAAAATATGTTAATAATCAACAATAAATCATTCGAGAGGATAAAAACAATGATATTAAGGACCAAAATAACACGATAAAATGGTAGTTATTAATTCCCCCACACTTATTCTTGCGCGTCCCGAGCAAGCAAAACAAACCAAAAGTAAACTGAAGATATATTTCCCTAGCAATTCCCAAGCATACATAGAAAATCATGAAAGAAAGTTACCTAGGATTGTTAAATCTCAAAGACTCAAGCAATCATGGACTCAAATCTTACACAGGTTAACAAAATGGTGACTTCAATCCATCCTAAATAGACTATGAATGATTAAGCCTCACAAGATAAGTGGTGGCCTCTCTCGCTCTCAAAAGCATATAATAGTGGAGTTCACTCAAGCTCCTCATGGTTTATGCACTACCATATGCTTGCTTTTCTTCTACCTTCACCACTATATACACATAAGAATGCACAATTATAGAAGGCTTATTAGGAATGTAAGGGAAACATGAATGCAAGAAAAATGACAATATGTGTGAAAGGAAAGAAAGGTAAAAAAATGAAATAGCTAAAGAAATGCAAGAAGACATGGAAATACTGGAATGCTACATAGATGAGTACAAGAAAGCAATGTCCCAAAAGGTTTCATCAAAGTGAGCTTTTAACAAATTCACTAAACATGTAAACAACCTCTATCACTTTCATAATACAAATCCATAGATGATATCCAATAATGTTGGATCGTTTAGAGCGCTAGAGAGGAGTGAATAGCACAAAACTCTTTTCGTTCGTTTGTTCGATGTAAAGTGCGAGTAAGAGTAAATGCAGTGGAAAATAAATATGACTCGTTTGTTTTTACTTGGTTCACAGCCTTCGGCTGCTAGTACAAGGCCCTAATGGTTCTAGATCGCGTACGGAGGGAAAACCACTAAAAACACACCTCCTCGTTAGAGGTACAAGTAAGGGAATACAATCAATATGAAAAAGCTCAAGGTAGAGGGACACTCCCCCTCTCCTTGTTACGATTAAAACTCGATAAGTAAGAAACAAAATAACAATATACCAATTACTTATATAAGAATGAAACTTAAGCTCTTGTCATCGGAGATGCGGTAGCAATTCGTCGTCGTAAGATCGTTGTAGAAGAGTATCGTAACACGAGCACTTTTGAGCACTTGGAATTGATGAAAATTGTGTGGAAGAGAACTTATTTTATAGCCTTCAAAACCCTAGACGTTCAGAATTTCCTCCAATTAAATTTAGCCACCTAGCCCCCAAGAAATGGAGATAAGTCTTGACTCTCCTTGAGGATGAGATTTGACCAACAGTCGACTGTTCACTCTAGCAATCGACTGATATAACAATCAGTCGACTGATGAAAGATGGCAGTCGATTGTTGCTAGGGTTTCTACCTATAATACAAGTTAGCTAGAAAATAAATGATTTTGACAGCCACCAACCGTCCGATCTCGACATAGACCTTCCATGGGAGGTCTTGGTCAGATCGTCGCGTAAGAACGTCCCCGTACAGAGGACACGACCTTCCTTACACTCACTCACACGAGATTACCTCAACATTTACCTTGTAGCTTTTGCTTCTAGTCTTCCACCCGATTCCTTCGGCTTCCTCCGAAGTCATCCCAATGTCGCTCGACCACCACGGCTCTCTCCGGGTGTCGCTGACCTTCAGCTCTAGCTTTAGCACTTTTCTGCACACTTGATTTAGCTTGTGAGATAACAAAAATGAGCTTAACTTTGTATCGTTTTCTATAATCAAAACTCAGGTTCGACTTAGGTGCCAACTGCACCAACAATCTCCCCTTTTTTTGATATATGGCAAACCCATACAAAGTTATGGAAATATACATGAAGAATCAACGATTAAGTAGGAGTAATAGAGATTTTCTTCCAAGTACTCCCCCTTGAAGAAACCTCCCCCTTGACCATGGGTGAGTCTTGAAACCCCTTGATGTTTTCTATTTAGGAAGAGTTTAATTAATTAACAATTACTTAAACTACTTAAAGTTGTCCTTAGTAAAAAAAATTAAGTTAAGAAGATATCTTAACTTGGCCTTTCTCCCCCTTTCTCAAGTAAAACATTAACGTTTTGGCCATAAGAATATACAATTAATTTACTAAGTTAAGTTATAAAAAAAAATGATCCCTTAACTTTGGCCTTTTTCCCCCCTTTTTGCCATAAATCGGAAAGAGGGGTTTTGAAAAAAATATAAGGATTAAGTTTAAGTTCCAAGTCCAAGCATGTTCTACATTATTTTGAAAATAATATACTAAAAATAAGCTCATCTATTAATTGTTCAACTCTTATTTGACTTGATTGATATGAAAGATCAACAAGTACTGGTCAGAGTCGGTTAATATATATGATTATACTCCGTGGTTCATGGCGATGCACTAGCTCTACATCTGGAACCAGGAGTAAGGTCCTAACATCTCACACTCATCTACGTGGCTAAGTACACAAACACATTAGTCCTATGTGTTGTGAGATGTATTGGATCCTTAAATCTATAGGTGCATGATATCTAGGGTAAGCCCTATGCTAGCTCCATTAACATGAAAAGAGAAGTAAATACTGGAGTATAGAATGTAAGTCCTACTCTATAATGCACATGCCTAATTTTCATCTTATTAGACTAAATTCAACTTCGGGTAGTGGCTTGGTAAAATGATCAACAAGGTTTGACTTGGATTCCACATATTCGAGTTTAATGGTTTAGTTAGCTACATGTTCTCGAATAAAGTGGTGTTTAACTTCTATATTTTGGTCCTAGAATGGCAAATAGGATTTTTGGTTAAGTTGATGGAGCTAATATTATCTATGTGAGTTTTAATATTGTTGAAGTTTAAGTTAAAGTCTTGAAGAGTGTGTTTCATTCAAAGAAGTTGAGCTACACACTCACCCATCGCGACGTATTCGGCTTCGGTGGTAGATAAAGCAACACAGTGTTGCTTCCTACTGAACCAACTCACTAGACTTGAGCCGAGAAGTTAACAACAACCACTCGTGCTCTTCCTATCGAGTTTACTACCGGCATAGTCCGAGTCAGAGTAGCTAATTAGTTCGAACTTAGTAGATCTAGGGTACCAAATACCTACGCTTAGCATGCCCTTTAGATACCTAAGGATATGCTTGACTAAAGTTAGGTGAGACTCCTTGGCACAAGTTTGAAACCTTGTGCACATACTTACCGCGAATAAAATGTCGGGTCGACTCACGGTTAAGTATAAAAGACTCCCTATTGCACTCCTATAGTATTTTAGGTCGATGGGTTTTCCTTCTAAGTCATCTCTTATATTGACATTAGTTTCCATGGGTGTATTGAAGGTTTTAGCATCTTGCATTCCAAACCGTTTGATTAATTCCCTAGTATATTTTTGTTGATGTAAATATATTCCATCCTTAGTTTGTTTAATTTATAGTCCTAGAAAGAAACTCAATTCACCTACTAAATTCATTTCAAATTCACTTTCCATAAGTGAAATGAATTCGTTTAGTAGGATTGAATTGGTTGTTCCAAAAATGATATCGTCTAAGTAAATTTGGGCTATAAATATTTCCTTACCTACAGTTTTTACGAAGAGGGTTGGATCGACTAGGCCTTGGCTAAATCCTTTAGACTTATGATAAATTGATAGTCTCTCGTACCAGGCTCGAGGAACTTGTTTGAGTCCATAGAGAGCTTTCTTTAGTCTAAGGACATGGTCGGGTTTATCTAGGCTTTCGAATCTGGGAGGTTGACTAACGTACACCTCTTCCTTAATAAGTCCATTCAAAAATGTTGACTTGACATCCATTTGAAATAACTTAAATCCTCGATGTGCATCATAGGCTAACAACATTCGGATGGATTCTAGTCTAGATACGGGGGCATAGGTTTCATCGTAATCTAATCCTTCGACTTGACTAAAACCTTTGGCGACTAACCTTGCTTTATTCCTAACTACTTCACCTTTGTCATCAAGTTTGTTTCGGAAGACCCACCTTGTTCCAATAACTGATTTATCTTTAGGTGGTGGTACTAATTCCCAAACCTTGTTCCTAGTGAATTGAGCTAGCTCTTCTTGCATTGCAATAATCCAATTGGGATCAAGAAGAGCATGTTCAATGGTTTTGGGTTCGATTTCCGAAATCAAGGAGATTTGACTAAGGTTTCTATAAGATGATCTAGTTCAAACCCCTAAGCCAGGATCACCTTTCACTTGGTCGATAGGATGATTCATTTGAATCCTAATTTGAATTGGGTTAGGGTCACCTATGACTTGGTCGACTGGATGACTCGTTGGACTTGGGTTAGGATTAATACTAGACTCGATCTCAGGGTCGGAGTTGAGTCTGGTATGAGTCATTTCACTAGTTGGTGTTGCTACGGGTTTTATAGGTTTGTGTTCTTCATCGAACACTACATTAATAGTCTCTTCAACTCTAAGGGTGTCATGGTTATATACCCTATAGGCTCTACTTGTAGTGGAGTATCCTAAGAAGATTCCGGTAGAGGTTTGGAGGTGAACTTTCCTAGGTAATCCTTAGTGTTCAGGATATGTACCTTACATCCAAATACCCTAAAGTACTTGATGTTAGGTACTTTTTCATGATAGATTTTGTACGAGGTCTTAAGGTGCCGCTTTACCAAAAGGATCCTATTTTGGACATAGCAAGTCGTACTAACGGCTTCTGCCCAAAACCTGTCGGGTAGGTTATACTCATTTAGCATTATCCTAGCGACTTCTTGTAGGGTTCTATTTTTATGTTCGACTAGACCATTTTGTTGTGGGGTTCTAGGACATGAGAATTCATGGTGATATCCATTTAGATTACAGAAATTTGTGAACCTATGATTTTCAAATTCACCACCATGATCGCTCCTAAGTCTTTTGATTTTAAGGTTCTTTTGATTTTCGATTAGTTTAAACAAGTTGATGAGTTGATCTAAGGTATCACTTTTATGTTTGGTGAACCTAACCCAGGTAAACCTAGAATAGTCATCAATTATGACTAAGCAGAATTGACTACCATTAAGTGACTTAGCTCCATGTGAATCGAATAGATCCATATGTAGGAGCTCAAGAATACTTTTGGTTCGTTCTTGATTAGTTAGTTGATGTTGTGTCCTGGATTGTTTACCTTGTTGACAAGCATTACAAATTTTATTATCTAAGTTGTTAAGGTTGGGCAAACCTCTGACTAAGCCACTTTGACTCATCTTGTGAACGAGTCTTGGGTGCGAGTGACCGAGTCTTCGGTGCCACAACCAGGATTCCTCTTGCTCTGTCATAAGACACTTGGTCGAGCAGTTAGGTAGATTAATAGTATAGATGTTTCTATTCCTAGTTCCTTTAAGGATTGTTTTAGATGTTTCATTTGTTTTAATTGCGCATTCATTTTCTAAGAATATGACCTTATAGTTATTATCACACAGTTGACTTACGCTAAGTAAATTATATTCAAAATTTTCAACTAGTAAAACATTTTGAATGATAAAGTTTGAGTTGAGCTCAATATCACTTGATTCGATGATTTTGAGCTTGTCGTTGTTTCCAAAGGCTACCGATCCTTGTCGCTTGAATCGAAGCTTTGAAAACATAAGTCGATCCCTAGTCATGTGTCGGGAGCAATCACTATCCAACATCCATTGATCCTACACGCAAGGTAGTTGGATCGGATATTGGAATTTAAAATTTGGTTGTAAATTATTAGACCTAGATCATCTCACCCATTTCTACATGATCAAACATGTTATCCTTATATGTTCTTGTGAGATGAATTCAATTTTACTTGATTAATTTTAATGAATCAAAACTCGTCAACCTTGCGTTAGATTCGGATTTGACCCTAAGCTCATCAAGTTGCCTTTTCAAGATCTTGACTTCCAGGTCGTGGCAAGGCACAGGGGCCTTCTTTGATCAGAAAAATGACCACTTCCTTAGACAAAGCCAATTTCAAGAAAATAGTAACTTGGCTTACTTAAGACCTCTTCCTGGTCTAACTAGTCTAGGATACGACGAGGTAGCTTCAGCTAGTTCCACTCGGTCAAGTGAACCGAACTAGATACGTCTTATCTAGCTCGAGTACCCAAGACTTCGCTTTCCTAGCGTACTATCATCTCGCCACATCCTGGTCCTATGTTATCAAGTATTGACGAGTTATATTCCCTATCTAACCATTCTAAAAAGAAAGAAAAAAAAACTAAGCATGCAATTTCTAAGTAATAGCACGAACAAGTTTTATACTAGCTCTCCCTAGACCATTGAATCGGTTCGGTCTTTCCACATAGTGGATTTGATCCTTGGGAACCCAGTACTGGCTAGATCCTAATTGAGAAATCAAAGTGGTCTTAGGGACCCATGCTTGGACATGTATTCTATTTCGACTTACGATTGACATATATAACTTGTTAGTCGTATTTGAGCTAAACCCAAGCCCGGCCTTGTTGTACATGGCCTTTTGTGATCCAAGTAAGAGGTTAAGTCCCTTGGATCCCAAAGTGAACTTTTCCAACGTGTTCCTAAGATCTTCGACTTGACTTTTCAAAAGTGAGTTCTCAACTTCGAGCTTTTCAACTCGAGTTGAGTCCTCCTTTTGAACTTGACTAGTCGAAGAGGTTAGGGAGACCTCGTGTTTAAGGAGTTTAACCTCCTCGAACAGGGTCTCGACCTTGGACTCAGACTTAGCTAACTTCCTAGTTAAATTGCATTGTATAAGGTACTAATGAGGGACCGACTTACCTTAAGAGTTTCACTTGAACCGGATGTATATCCGTGGCTTGTCTTGAATAGAGATTCATAGTCCGACTCATCCTCGGGTTCAGATTCAGACTCTGGCTTCGATTCGGTTGGTTTAGCCATGAAGATGAGGTCATCGTCTTCTTCCTCCGATGCCTCTTCCCACGTAGCATTGAGCGCCTTTTTGAACTTCAGTGCTTTATTTTTAAGCATCGGGCATTCCGACTTGACATGTCCGAACCTATTGCATTCATAGCACCTAACGTTAGAACTATTTTTAGGTTTACCTTTATTGGGTTGAGTGATGGGTCATCTTCGGCTTTTGATCATCCTTCGAACTAGGTTGACTAGTTCGGTCTCCATCTCCGGATCGACCTCCGACTCGTACTCGTCTTCTTCTTCCTTCGGGGGTGGCTTACTTGTGGGCTTCTTCTTTTGACCTGCAATGAGAGTTATATCTTTCTCGAGTACCGAGTTAGACTGTTCGTGGAGTTCAAATTCTGAAAATAATTCATCTAACCTAATTTTTTATAAGTCCTTAGAGACCTTGTAGGCATTGACCATGGATGCCCACAAGGTAGTCCTAGGAAATGAGTTCAAGACATACCTTATTAGGTTGTGGTTTTCGACCTTTTGTCTGATGGCGTGCAAGTTGTTGACGATGTCTTGTACCCGAGCATGTAGTTGAGTCACGGTCTCATGTTCCTGCATTTTTAAGTTATATAATTTATTAAAAAGAAGGTCCTGTTTTCATACCTTTGCTTCGTCGGTTCCTTCGTGCAATTCCACTAATTTGTCCACAAGTCCTTTGCAATGATGAAGGGGCCAACGCGATTAAGCTCCTCTTTGGACAAGCCGCATTGGAGGTTTTGAGTCACCTTGGCGTCGGCTTCGACTTGTCTTTTTGTAGCATTGGTCCATTGGTCATAATCCAAAGATTCACCCACTTCGTTAGTCGGAAGTGTGAATCCCATTTGAATTATGATCCACATCTCGATTTGGGTCTTAAGAAATCACTCCATCCGATCCTTCCAATAACAGAAGTCATCTCCATTGTAAAATAGAGGTCGAACGGTGCTAAATGCCTCGAGATGGGCCATTGATACAAAAAGAGCAAGAAAATGAAGAGAAAAAACCTAGCAACAACAAAAACAGGCTGAATGTATCAAGACTCGCATCTTGGATTAGTAGTGCGGGAGAATAACTAAATGAATGAAAGAGCTTATAAAAAATTCGAAATAAATTGAAATGAAAATGAAAATAAATCTGTAAAAAAGCTAGATTGGTGGTTTCACCAAATCTTAGCACCTCCGGCTCTGATACCAATTGTTGGATCGTTTAGAGTGCTAGAGGGGGGTGAATAGTGCAAAACTCTTTTCATTCTTTTGTTCGATGTAAAGTGCGAGTAAGAGTAAATGCAGTGGAAAATAAATATGACTCCTTTGTTTTTACTTGGTTCATAGCCTTCGGCTGCTAGTCCAAGGCCCTAATGGTCCTAGACTGCGTACGGAGGGCAAAGAACTAAAAACACTCCTCCTCGTTAGAGGTAGGAGTAAGTGAATACAATCAATACGAAAAAGCTAAAGGTAGAGGGACACTCCCCCTCTCCTTGTTACAATTAAAACTCGATAAGTAAGAAACAAAATAACAATATACCAACGACTTATATAAGAATGAAACTTAAGCTCTTGTCATTGGAGATGCGGTAGCACTTCATCGTCGTAAGATCGTTATAGAAGAGTATCGTAACACGAGCACTTTTGAGCACTTGGAATTGGTGAAAATGGTGTGGAAGAGGCATTCTTTTATAGCCTTCAAAACCCTAGACGTTCAGAATTTCCTCCAATGAGATTTAGCCACCTAGCCCCCAAGAAATGGATATAAGTTTTGACTCTCCTCGAGGATGAGATTTGACCAACAATAAACTCACCCAAAGAAATGATCGATATAATAATCACCAATCGATGAAAGATGGCAATGATCAAGTAGTGTTTGCTAGTGTTTCTACCTGCAATACAAGTTAGCTCGAAAATAAATGATTTCGACGGCCACCAACCGTCCGATCTCGACATAGACCTTCCATGGGAGGTCTTGGTTGGATCGTCACCTAAGAACATCCCTAAAAAAAGGACATGACCTTCTTTGCGCTCACTCACACGAGCTTACCTCAACATTTACCTTGAAGCTTCTGCTTTCGGTCTTCCACCAATTCCTTCAGCTTCCTCCGAAGTCATCCCGGTGTTGCCCGACCACCACGACTCCCTCCGGATGTCACTGACCTTTAGCTCTAGCTTTAGCACGTTTCTGTACACTTGATTTAGCTCATGAGATAACAAAAATGAGCTTAACTTTGTATCGTTTGCTATAATCAAAACTCAGGTTCGACTTAGGTGCCTACTGCACCAACAAATAAATCTCTCAATAGTTGCAATAAGGGATGTCTATCACAAAAATACTATCACACAAATAAGAAATTGCACATGTCAAAGATTTTATTTTATTTTCTTTTTTTTCTCTTTTTTTATTGTTTTGTCCAAATGTTTTTGTTTCATCTTTTTTTTTTGACATGCAGTGTACATGAATCCCTATGCTATAAAAAAACATCAAGCTCAACTATAAAAATAAAAACACGGCTTGCCTATGGTGATCAAGTACGACATGTCTATGCTTACATTGAATTCTCCTGAGCTATTCTCTCCCCCACACTTAAACTTTTGTACGTCCTGGGAAAAATAATCATCATAGAATATTCAAGTATTACACATCTAGAAGAGTAACAAAGAAGGAAGTAATGGAAGGAAAGAAAAATGACATGATGAACAGCTACAATATTATTCAGTAAGCATGTGGTGATAAAAAAGTAAAGGGAAATATGTGAGAATGCCTTCATAGTAATCATGCAAACCTATGGTTGTGTGGTCTCGGAAGAATCAAAGCAAGTTATAGAGTTACAATAACCACAAGTGCACCACACACCAGCAATAAAAATAGGCACAATCCTCACTAGGAATGAAAAAAAATCATCTAAATCTATCAACACAGAATCCATCACCAAGTGGTAACCATATGCAATCAAATAATTCATTCATGACAATAAATTCCTGAAACTCGACTATCAAATTTAACTAGCTTTTACGACTTCTAAAATGATATAAAGGAATGCATAGGAAATTTATTTCAAAACTCCGACAAAATAAAAACTCAACAAATGAAACATAACAAGTAAAACAAAAACAAATAAAGTGAATGAAATGTATATACAATGAACATAAAAGAAGATAAGATGGAGCAAACTCCCCTGACGTCCTGGCAGTTGGAGGCGGTTTAGTAAGAATATTTAGGCTGTGTGTGGAGTAAAAGTCCTCCCCGACGGTTGAAGATGGTTCAGAAGTAAAATCCACGCTAGAGGTGGGATGGATTGATAGCAAGCAAGCACCTCCATCATGTGATCAAAATAGTCCTGCGCTGCTGATGCACGTGAACGCGTCCTCAAATCTCATGATAGAAGTCATCGAGGACTCGAAGCGCGTGCTTGCACTCAATGCCCGCAAGTACACGGATGTCGTCAAGTAATAAAAGATTATCGATCCCACAGGGACTGGGATTCAAATATTGATTTGTTCAATGGTTGAAATTGTTCGGAAATAAACTCTAAGAGATTTCGATTTGTGAGGGCTGTCGATGGACTATACTCTATATGGTGTCACACGGAGGAAGAAGGGAGCATGCCAAGGTCTTCAAAGGTGAATTTAGGGCTTCGGTTTCGCTTGTGTGTCACAAAACAATGCTGTCAACTGGGGTTGTCTAGACGTTTAGCTATGGTTTTATGGAAGAGACATTATACAAACTCCCAATGAGCCACCGCATCTACCGAGAGCTATCTCCTCCTTATAAAGATGGGATAGACGGTACGAGGATGCCGAATCAATCCCTATGATGAACCATTTTCGGTTCCATCGCATCCTTCGACCCACGGTTACAGAAGATCAGGTTTACCCCTAGGTTCCTTGTATAAAATCCCATAAATCTTAGATACAAGGGCTGTCACTCCTCATATCGCCTAAGCACAGTAGGTTGAAAATCAAACAAGCATATATATAGTATAAACAACTTCCAATTGCCAAATTAAACTCAAAGACATAATTTAACGTGAACCAACATGTAATGTGCACACAAGCTACTCTCTAATCCTAGAATCGAAGGAATTACTCCATGTATATAAGCGAAGAATCACAAGGCATGTACATGTTCGAACACATCAGAAATAAAGCGCAAGAACAAGGGATTACAATGCCTTCGTGGTCTTCTCTCCGGCGTTGAAGTGCAAGTGTGGACCTCCTACGGTGTTCTTTCTCCCCATTGCGAGTTCCTGAAGCCTTTTAGGGCTTCGGTGTGTCGTCCTAGCCGTCGTGCCTCCCCCCCAGGGTTTGGGCAGAGCCATCCTTAAATAGACATCACCTCGGACCGCTACAAAATCCGAAAAAAGTCCTAGTCATGCAAATCTGGTGGGCCGCCACACGGCCATGTGTTTCCACATGGCCAGGCCGTGTGTAGCCCTGGAGTGCCTGATCTCGCACACTGGACATGGTTTGTGTAGCCACACACCCTGGCCATGTCCCACTCTGTGTTTAGCTACAAAATGTCTTTCTTTTGCTCCGAAAGTGCGCCTTTTCCCCCGAAATGCTGTCCTACACACAAAAGTACAAAGAGTAGACCTCCGAACCAGAAAATAGGAAATGCGTGTAAAACAGAGTAACATATGCATGAAGCTAACAAAAAATGTAATGAGATGTGAGCGAAAACTACTCCTAAAACCCTATATGTTTCACTCACATCACTTGACTTAAATCTTTGCTTATCCTCAAGCAAACCTCAATGTCATGAAATTTAAAAAGACATTGTTCCATACTTAGCATGTTAACTAAATTTATCAAGTGGTATTTACAATCAAAGAAAAATAAATATGTTCTAGAAATTCACTAAGTTAGCTTCTCGTGCTCCTGCTAAGCGAATCATGCTTAGGGGATGCCCGTTCTATACTGAGTTAATTCATCATTCCATAGCTTTCCTAAGGTCTCCAGCTCTTAGGAACTTACCTGCCCATAGCGAGGGTCATTCTCTAGATCTAGCATAAAGTATCAAATGCATGCTCGGTATTAAAAGAAATTGGTAGGTGTTTCCCCAGTAACCTAACTCGATCTCAACAGTGCAAAAAACTTGATGCATGCGAACGCGTCCTCAAATCTCATGACGGAGGTCGTCGAGGACTCAAAGTGCGCGCTCATGCTCAACGCCTACAAGTGCATGGATGTAGTCAAGCAATAAAAGATTCTCGATCCCCCAGGGATTGGGATTCGAATATCGATATGTTTAGTGGTTGAAATTGTTCGGATATAAACTCTAAGAGGTTTCAATTTATGAGGGTTGTCGGTGGACTATACTCTATACGGTGTCACACGAAGAAAGAAGGGAGCGTGCTGAGGTCTTCAAAGGTGATTCTAGGACTTTGGTTTCGCTTGTGTGTTGCAAAACAATACTGTCAACTGGCGTTGTCTAGACGTTTAGCTATGGTTTTGTGGAAGGAACATCATACACTCTCCCGATGAGCCACCGCATCTACCGGGAGCTATCTCCACTTTAAAAGGACGGGATAGATAGTACGAGGATGCCGAATCAATCCCTACGATGAACCATTTTCGGTTCCATCACATCCTTCTACCCACGGTTACAGGAGATCAGGTTTACCCTTAGGTTCCTTATATAAAATCCCCTAAATCTTAGATATGAGGGGTGTCACCCCTCGTATCGCCTAAGCACAGCAGGTAGAAAACCAAACACGCATAGATATAGTATAAACAACTTCCAATTGCAAAATTAAACTCAAAGACAGAATTTAACGCAAACCAACATATAATGTGCATACAAGCTACTCCCTAATCCTATAATCGAAGGAACTACTCCATGTATATAAGGGAAGAATCACAAGGCATGTACTTGTTCAAATACATCAGAAATAAAGCGCAGGAACAAGGGATTACAATGCCTTCGTGGTCTTCTCTCCGGTGTTGAAGTGCAATCGTGGACCTCCGACAGCGTTCTTCCTTCCCGTTGCGAGTTCCCGAAGGCTTTTAGGGCTTCTGTGTGCCTTCCTAGTCATCGTGCCCCTCCCCTAGGGTTTGGGCGGAGCCATCCTTATATAGACATCATCTCAGACCGCTGTAAAATCCAGAAAAATCCCAAGTCATGCAAATCTAGTGGGCCGCCACACGACCATGTGTTTCCACACGGCCAGGCTATGTGCGGCCCTGGGGTGGCTAATCTCGCCCACTGGACACGGTCGTGTGTAGCCACACGCCCTGGCCATGTCCCATTCTACATCTAGCTGCAAAATATCCTTTTTTTTTCCTAAAGTGTGCCTTTTTCCCCTGAAATGTTGTCCTGCATGTAAAAGTACAAAGAGCAGACCTCCGAACCAGAAAATAGGAAATGCGTGTAAAACAGAGTAACATATGCTGAAAACTAACATAAAATGTAATGAGATGTGAGTGAAAACTACTCCTAAAATCTTATATGTTTCGCTCACATCTCTTCCCCCAGACTTAAATCTTTGCTTGTCCTCAAGAAAACATCAGTGTCATGAAATTTAAAAAGGCATTGTTCCATACATAGAATGTTAACTAAATTTATCAAGTAGTATTTACAATCAAAGAAAAATAAATATGTTCTAGCAATTCACTAAGTTAGCTCCTCGTGCTTATGCTAAGCAAATCATTCTTAGGGGATGCCCATTCCATGGTGAGTTAAGTAGTCATCCCATAGCTTTCCTGAGGTCTCCGGCTCTTAGGCACTTACCTGCCCAAAGCAAGGGTTGTTCTCTAGATCTAGCATAAAGTCTCAAAGGCATGCTCGGTATTGAGAGAAATTGGTAGGTGTTTCCTCAGTAACCTAACTCAGTCTCAAAGGGGCACCTAGCCATTTCTACCCGCGATAACTATTTTTTATCTCTCATAATCTTCTCTCTCTCTATCTTTTTATCTTTTCTTTTTCTTTGTTTTCTTTTTCATCTTTTTCTTTTATTTCTCTTCTTTTTTTTTTCTTCTCACTGGGATTTTGATTTTTCCAAATGGGCTCACACAATTTGAGCATCTCGAGTAACTAAAATGCTAAACCTAGAGTCACCTATAGATTCCAAAGTACTAGACTACTAAGATGAATCATAACTAGGTATGTACTAGATTCTCCCTTTAAGAATGTTCGACATGTGTAGGTGTAAAAATAAAAGCTAACCAGTGTAAGTCTAGAACATTCATTAGAGTAAATAAAATAAAATACCACAAGATAAATGAAGTTAAGCTACCTATAGGAACAGCTCGTGTAAGTAACTTTTTTTTAAAAAAAAATACAACTGAGGCAGCTTTACAGATAACAAAAACTAAGTACTTAGAGAAACTCAACAACCCATGCATGAATAAATGAATGAAAATATCAGAAAAGAAACTACTACTAGGAAACAAACAAAATAAACTTTGGGGTCCCCCCCAGACATAAACAAAAATATACCTCTAATATGGTGGACGAGGTGGAATGTCTGGGAGCCCCAGCATCTCGGGATCCTGGGAGAACTTGCTGCTGAGCCATTGATGCCACATGTACATGTGGTCGATCAGGGAGCTGGTGGATGCAGTGACTGCTCGGTGCTCCTCCTCTCTGGCCCACTGTGCCTGCTGGGCATGCATGTGCTGCCACATCTTCTGGCGATAAGCGACCTCATCCTGGCGACGAGCAGCCTCTTCCTGGAAGTATATGTGTGCCTCGTCATAGAACTCCTCAGCCTGCTAGAAGTGATCCTGGAAGCCCTAGAACTCAGCCTACGTGTAGGCACTCTGCTCCTCCCGTCGCTGCCTCTACGTCTACTGCTCGGTGTATATATCATCGAGGTGTGATCGAAACTCTGAGAAATCATAGGCCGACGTACCTGCATCCTGTTCAAAGGTGGAAAAATGTGGTGGTGCAAGTGCAGACTCATGTCGGCGTGGACTAGGTGGGCTCCTATGCATGTGTGGATTGGATTGAGAGTGCTGTAAAGGGGGAGAGATGGGCGCTGATGTGGGTGGTCCCTCATGGGGAGGGGACTCCACTATCAGGTCCAAGCGCAGTTGGCGCATGTAGTGATGGTGGTACGATCTGGGTCGGGGAGCCTAAGGGTCGTCAGATTTTTCCTTACAAAGCATAAGGTGTGTCCTTCTCTCACAATCATCTTCATGGCCATGCACACTCCTAGGTCAATCCTAGGGCTCCCTTCTATACTCTCTAATGCAGTGTAATCGTACCCTATCCTATGGCAAATGTGGGTAAGTAGGCCCCCCACATTAATCTCTCCTTGTGTTGCTTTGCCCATCTTCACTAAGTGTCTGATGAAGTGGGATCCTACATCGATGATACTCCTTTCTTGTAGCATGTCCTAGAGGCAAAGTAGCTCGCTAGCTCTAACTACACCATCACTCTCCCAACGACCAAATATAGTACTTCCCATAATGCGGTGGAGGTATCGGAAGACGGAGTTTTGGAGGTGCAATGCTTTGGGCGACTAGACATTTGTGGCAGAAATGAAACACATAGGGCTTGAGATGAAGCCACTTCCCCCAGTCTAAAGTACGAATTTTTAGGGCCACTTGCATCCCATCCGGTGATTATAAACGCCAATTTGAGTGAGGAAGAGACAAGGAAGTTGCTCGGGGTGCTCAGGACGTATAAAAAAGTGTTGGGCTATACCATCGATGACATAAAAGGGATAAGCCCGTCTCTGTGCATGCATAGGATAATACTTGAGGACAGGTGTAAGTCAACCATGGAGCGCCAAAGGCGACTTAACCCCCATTTGCAGGAGGTAGTGAAAAAGGAAGTGCTTAAATTCTTGGATGCCGGAATAATTTACTCTATTTCAGATAGTAAGTCGGTGAGTCCAGTGCACGTAGTCCCAAAGAAAGGCAACACTATGGTAGTTAAAAATGAGGAGAATGAGCTAATCCCTGTTCGAACAGTAACAGGGTGGAGAATGTGCATAGATTACCTTAAATTAAACAAAGCAACAAAAAAGGATCATTTTCCACTTCCGTTTATCGACCAGATGCTGGAACGCCTGGCTAAACATTCCTATTTTTACTACCTTGACGAATACTCAGGGATTTTCCAAATCCCAATCCACCCTAAAGACCAAGAGAAGACCACCTTCACCTGCCCATACGGAACCTTCGCATACAGGCGAATGCCCTTTGGCCTATGTAATGCCTCGGCCACCTTCCAACGTTGTATGATGGCTATCTTCTCGAACATGATCGAACAAATTATGGAGGTATTCATGGATGATTTTTCGGTTTATGGAACGAATTTCGATGCATGTTTAAAGAATTTAGAAAAGGTTTTGTAAAGGTGTGGGAAGAATAGCTTGATTCTGAACTGGGAAAAATGTCACTTCATGGTAACTGAAGGAATAGTTCTAGGGCACAAGATATCAGGGAACGATATTGAAGTAGACAAGGCGAAGGTCGAAGTAATAAAAAAATTGCTAACCACCTAGGGATGTAAAGGGGGTGCGGAGCTTTCTTGGGCATGCGGGTTTCTATAGAAGGTTTATAAAGAACTTTTCTCAGATAACTAGACCTCTTACGAATCTGCTAGCTAAAGACACAGAATTTATTTTTGACCAGAAATGTTTAGTAGCATTTGAGGAAATAAAGAAAGCCTTAGTGACATCTCCGATAATTCAGCTGCCTGATTGGAGCCTACCATTCAAGGTCATGTGTGATGCTACTGACTGTACAGTGGGGGCAGTATTAGGGCAATGGAAGGAGAAAAAACTATACGCCATTCACTATGCCAGTAAGACACTGAACGAGGCACAAATCAATTATACCATGACTGAGAAGGAATTACTAGTAGTAGTGTTTGCATTCGACAAGTACAGACAATACTTGGTAGGGTCGAAGGTAGTGGTATACACTGACCATACTGCAGTTCGTTACATGCTAAGTAAGAAGGATGCTAAACCCCACCTTATTCGTTGGATTTTATTACTTCAGAAATTTGATATAGAAATCAGGGATAAAAAGGGGACGGACAATGTCGTCGCGGACCACTTATCGCACATGCCCATAGATCGCAGGATAGGAGAAGGAGACAGTACCTAAATAGATGATGCTCTGCGGGATGATACCCTCATGGCTATTAAGGTCACCACCCCGTGGTATGCAAATTTGGTGAATTTTCTTGCGGGAAGAATGATACCACCAAAATTCACGACCCAACAAAGGAAAAGATTCTTTTCAGAGGTTCGACAATACGTATGGGATGACCCCTTCCTATTCAAGAAGTGTGTAGACAGCGTATATCGAAGGTGCATGCCAGAAGATGAAGTAGACATCATCCTCTTTCACTGTCATTCTTCCGCATATGGGGGACATGCTGAGATTGCAAAAACGACCGTGAAAGTGCTTCAATCAGGATTCTACTGGCCTAGCCTATTTAGGGACACGTGCAACTATGTAGTTTCCTGCGATCGGTGTCAGCTAACGGGAAATATAGAGAGGAGACATGAGATGCCGGCAAACACCATATTAGAGGTAGAGCTCTTTGACGTATGGGGAGTAGATTTCATGGGGCCCTTTCCCGTTTCCGACGGAAACAAATACATCCTAGTCGCCGTAGTCTACGTCTCCAAATGGGTGGAGGTCATGGCATTGCCCCATTGCGACGCTAGGACCATAATAAAATGTTCAAAAAAAACATATTCCCTAGATTCAAAGTTCCTCGAGTAGTAATCAGTGATGGAGAATCCCACTTCATTGAAAAATAGTTTGAAAAATTGCTACATAAGTATGGGGTGATCCACAAAGTCTCAACAGCCTACCACCCGCAAACTAGTGGACAGGTGGAAATTTCAAATCGGGAAATCAAGAGTATCCTAGAAAAAAAGGTAGTGGCATCATGGAAAGATTGCTCACCAAAACTGGATGATGCTCTCTGGGCTTACTGCACAGCTTATAAGACCCCGATAGGCATGACAATATTCTGTTTAGTCTATGGAAAGCCTTGCCATCTACCCGTTGAGTTAGAACACAAGGCTTTTTGGGCCATCAAGAAGCTCAACTTGGACTACTGCGTGGCAGGAGAAAAAAGGAAACTACAGTTAAGCGAGTTGGATGAAATTCGAAGAGACGCATATGAACTTGCTAAGGCATATAAGGAAAGAACCAAGAAATGGCATAACCAACACATCCTGAGAAGGGAGTTTAAGGAAGGAGACTTAATTCTCCTTTATAACTCCAGGTTGAAACTCTTTCCAAGAAAACTAAAATCAATGTGGTCGGAATCGTTTCGGGTAAAAAGGGTATACCCATCTAGGGAAGTGGACATATGGAGTAGGGAATCAGGGGAGATAAAGGTAAATGGACAACGATTAAAGAAGTATCTAGCGGAACAACCAAAAACTTGATGCACGCAAACGCGTCCTCAAATCTCGCAATGGAGGCCATAGAGGACTTGAAGCGCGCACTCACACTCAACGCCCGCAAGTGCATGGATGTCGTCAAGTAATAAAAGATTATAAATCCCACAGGGACTGAGATTCGAATATCGATATGTTCAGTGGTTGAAATTGTTCGGAAATAAACTCTAAGAGGTTTCGATTTGTGAGGGTTGTCGGTGGACTATACTCTATACGGTGTCACACGGAGGAAGAAGAGAGTGTGCTGAGGTCTTCAAAGGTGATTCTAGGAATTCGGTTTTGCTTGTGTATCGTAAAACAATGCTGTCAACTGGTGTTGTCTAGACATTTAGCTATGGTTTTGTGTAAGGTACATCATACACTCTCCCGATGAGCCACCGAATCTACCGGGAGCTATCTCCGCCATATAAGGATTAGATAGATGGTACGAGGATGTCGAATCAATCCCTACAATGAATCGTTTCCGATTCCATCGCATCCTTCTATCCACAGTTACAGGAGATCAGGTTTACCCCTAGGTTCCTTGTATAAAATCCCTTAAATCTTAGATACGAGTGATGTTACCCCTCGTATCGCCTAAGCACAGCAGGTAGAAAACCAAACACGCATAGATATAGTATAAACAACTTCCAATTGCCAAATTAAACTCAAAGAAAAAATTTAACGTGAACCAACATGTAATGTGCACACAAACTACTCCCTAATCCTAGAATCGAAAAAACTACTCCATGTATATAAGGGAAGAATCACAAGGCATGTACATGTTCGAATACATAAGAAATAAAGTGCATGAACAAGGGATTACAATGCCTTCATGGTCTTCTCTCCGGCGTTAAAGTGCAAGTGTGGACCTCCGGTGGTGTTCTTCCTCCCCGTTGCGAGTTCCCGAAGCCTTTTAAAGCTTCGGTGTATCGTCCTAGCCGTCGTGTCTCCCCCCCCAGGGTTTGGGCGGAGCCATCCTTATATAGACATCACCTCAGATAGCTGCAAAAACCGAAAAAAGCCCTAGTTGTGCAAATCTGGTGGGCTGCCACACGACCATGTGATTCCACATGGCCAGGCCGTGTGCGGCCCTGGGGTAGCTGATCTCGCCCACTGGACACGGTCGTGTGTAGCCACATGCCCTGGTCGTGCCTGTTGGGTTTCCGGCACCGCGGCGTGTGTGTGTTCGATCATGTTTCGTAAACATGAGCACAGCGGAAGCAATTAAAAATAATAAATCTATATTTATTACAACACACACAACACACGCATGCATATTACAACAAGTGTAGACATAACCGTAAATTAAAATTTGCAATAAAAGAAATTTATCTACGTTATACCTTTCGTATGACATGTAGCGGGAACGGCATCAACCGGAACGATCCTCGTAAGAATCGTCTCTATCCGTATCCACGCCGAGCTCCTCGGGATGACTTCGCTAAGTCACGAGCTTCGTCTTCGTACGGGTTACTAGCCTCGTGTTGAAGACGACGTGATCGAGAGATGATCACGATCCGAATCCAAATTCGGATCCTAAAATGAGTTCTCAAAACTCGCTTCTCCGGAGAGGTATTCGTCAACCGTTTGACGAATCCTTCGTCCCCCACCTCAGAGGATTACCGGAGATCAAATCCCCGGTAAGTTAGCCGCTGTTGGAGCACTAACCGTCGTCCAAACGACGCTCCGACAACAAAGAAACAAGCTGTCCAGAAAAACTGGACAGCTTTTGGTGGAGGAATAGAGGCCGGCTAAGGAAAGATGGAAGCTCACCTTATCACCGAACCCAAAGGAGATCGCCGGAGGGTCGCCGGAGGTTCTCCGGCTGAAGCTTGGACGCCGACAAAGACTTGGACGGCTGCACACAAGCTGGGCGGCGGCAGCTTTAGGGTTGGCACCAATTAACTCCAAGGTGGAGGTGGGCGGCAACTCAAGGGGGCTAGGGTTTGGATTAGGTTAGGGCTTAACAATCCCTTAAGCCCTCTTTTATAGAGAACTAATTCTCTTAATGGTTAATGGATCATATCCATAAAGCCCGTTAACCCGCTCCATTAAGATAAGTTAAAATAAACCAAACCATGATGGTTTATTTTAAGTTAAAACGAACCGAACCAACTTTTGGTTCATTCGTTTAAAATAAACCAAACCCTTTGGTTTATTCTCATCCATTGGATTAGAACCAAACCATTTTGGTTCATTCATTACGTCTTCATAAGACGCGGCCCATCCACGCTTCCATTGCGACTGAAACGATTTCATGCTCAATTTATGTTTGGTCCAACCAAACATAGTTTCTCTCGGTCTGAGAATCCCATTCTCAAGCTCGTTTTAAATCCTTTGGATTACACTCGTTGTGCGTGTGACCAAATAGGTTCTCGGTTTATGTTGGCCGTCTATAATTAACCATTAATTATAGAACGATCATGAGTGGCACCTAGTAGTACATCATGATCCCCAATTAACCTAAAAGATCAACGGTTGATCCGTAACTATTTCAAACCCTTCAAGAGCTCGAATGAATCGTGCCCCATTCCCTTCACTCATCTTATACCCACTTGGTTCAGACATGGTCTATAGTGTCACCCCACTAGGTCGACTACGCCACACCTAGCCCAAGTATCATTTCTCATCCTACAGGATTCTAGTTACTCCACATGTATCAAGAGTACCTTACTCTAAACATGTAATGCTTTGGCCAAAGACTTTAGTAACAATCCGACGAGAGGCCATGGGTATACATCTCCTCGCAAGGAGTGGTGAATCCTTTATAGGCTATTCAAACACCTTCGATCACTTCGACTTATACCCAATCATCCCGGGTCCACATCTCCTTAGAGATGTTTGCTTAAGATGTCAAAGCATAAGTCTCCATGATCAAGATGACTTGAATACCGCAAGTCAAAGGAACATCACACTTAAGCCACAGTAAGAACTTCATTGACATATCTATATATGCAGAGAACCATATGAAGTCTTACGGCTGGTCACTCCAATGAACTAGTTACCATAACTAGCATCCACGATTAACTCCGGACATCACTATGTCTCCAGCCAGTGAGAATCAGCTGCTTGGATACACCAAGGAGTATACCTCGTGCTAGTCTCGACAGAATTGATGGTGTCCAGATCCATCAATTCATCGACTAGGGATAATTCCGATACATCACAATTACACATGTAGAGATACTCACTAGTTGTGATCCAATCACAAATTCTCTCATGCTGTGAATCACATCGTGGACATTCAGTAAATGAGTTTAAGATCCAATCAAATACATGAAACATGTATACTCAAATAGTGAATCTTCATTTATCATATAAATGGTTCATACATAAGGCGATTGCCTTAGGACATCTCTCATATATTACTAACAGACTCCCACTTGGCCTAATGCCAATCGCTACGGTATCCTATACCATAAGCTCTAACATGACCCTCAAACTTACTTTGAGGTAATGCTTTAGTCAAAGGATCCGCTAAGTTCCTTTCAGTGGGAATTTTCTCGATTTGTATTTCGTTCCTACTGATGATCTCTCTGATAAGATGATAGCGGCGAAGCACATGTTTAGATCATTGATGAGACCACATCAAGTTCAGAGATGAACTTTTTGATCCAAACCGCTTCCTTTGCTGCTTCCAAAGCTGCAATGTATTCTGCCTTAGTGGCAGAATCCGCTATAGTGTCAAGCTTGGAACCTTTCCAACTTATTACGCCTCCATTCCAGGTGAATACATACCCAGACAAAGACATGGAATCATCCTTGTCTATCTGGAGCTGGCATCCGTATACCCACGTATCACCATGTACCCTTCTCCATATATTAGGAACACATCCTTAGTTCTTCTTAAGTACTTAAGGATCGTCTTAACAGTCACCCAATGATCCATTCCTGGATCAGACTGGTATCTGCTCGTGACACTCAGAGCATACGATACATCGGACCTCGTACATAACATAACATACATGATAGATCCTATTGCGGATGCATAGGGAATCTTACTCATGCAAATCCTCTCGTCTTCTATGCGCGGACACATAGACTTCGAAAGGTGTACCCCATGCCTGATGGGTAGGAAACCTTTCTTGGATTCCGACATGCTAAACCTCTTTAGCACTCGGTATATATGTAGACCGCGAAAAGACCAAGCAAGCCTCTATAGATCTTAATCCGAGGATGTAGGTTGCTTCTCCCAGTCTTTCATGGAGAATGTCTTGGATAACCAAACCTTAATCGATCAGAAGATTGAAACATCGCTTCCTATAAGTAATATGTCGACATACAACACTAGGAACACGATCGCACTCCCACTAACCTTCTTGTACAAACAAGGTTCTCGATTTTGTGAGAAATCAAACTTTTTGATTGTCTCATCAAACGAATATTCCATCTCTGGATGCTTGCTTCAATCCATAAATGGACCGTCGCAATTTGCATACCTTGGTTTTATCAACCGATGTGAAACCCTCAGTCGTATCATATACACATCCTCGGCGTGTTTCCATTAAGGAAAGCGCTTTCACATCCATCCGTCATATCTCATAATCATAATGAGCCGCTATGGCCAGAGCATCCGAATGGATTTAAGCATAGCTACAAAGTAATAGGTTTCGTCATAATCAACACCTTGTTTTTGATTATATCCTTTCGCCACCAATCTAGCCTTATAGGTAATCACATTACCATCCATGTCGGTTTTCTTCTTGAAAACCCACTTGCACCCTATAGGCTTTATGCCTTCAGTGGGTCAACCAAGTTCCAAACTTGGTTTTCATACATGGAATCCATTTCACTTCATGGCACCAAGCCACTTATCCCTTTCTCAACTTGTCAAGACTTCTTCATAACTGTAGGCTCTCATCATCAATGAGTAACACGCCATTCGATTCACTTACGAGAAATCCATATCTCTCGTGAATATTATGGTTCTACTGATCTACGAAGATGTGGTGTTACAATAGGTCCAAATTGATTGCTCATCACTATGAGTTGTCACCGTCAGTGCTTCACCGTGTATCTCATTAATGTCTATTTGAGTCTCTCGAGCCTCCTCAAGCTCGACGACACTCCCACTGCTTTCTTGCAAGAGAAACTTTCTCTAGAAACACAAAGATGCCTTGAAACAAACACCTTTGTTCCACAGATGATAGAATTGGTAACCCTAGTTTCCTTAGGGTATCCAATAAATAGACATTTATCGACTTAGCATCCAATTTGTCTGACATAAATTGCTTCACATAAGGTAGACAACCCCATATCTTCAAGTAAGATACATGAGGTTTCTTACTATTCCATATCTCGTATGGAGTAGTTGAGACTACCTTGGTAGGCATTCTGTTTAACAAGTAAACAGCTGTCTGAAGTGCATAGCCCCAAAAGGACTTGGGAAGAGTTGCATGATTCATCATTGACCTGACCATGTCCAACAAGGTCCGATTACGCCTCTCAAATTCACCATTATGCTGTGGTGTATAGGGCGGAGTCCATTGAGACAATATACCATTGTCTCTTAGATAATCAAGAAACTCTTGACTTAAGTATTCACCACCTCGATCCGATCGAAGTATTTTAATACTCTTATCATGTTGTTTCTCTACTTCATTTCTGAATTCTTTGAACCTTTCAAAGGCTTCAGACTTGTGTTTCATCAAGAACACATACCCAAACCGTGAGTGATCATTGTTGGTGCAACAATGCTCCAAGCATTTATATGTTTTGATGTTTGGCTAATCATCTAAGTTAGGAAATATCTTGTGATCTAATTACGAATGTGTTTAAGTGACAGGGAAGTCCAAGTATGATCTTGGCAAAGGAAGTCCAAGGGATGGACTTGGCGGCATAAGACCAAGCTTGTAGTCTTGGCAGCATAAATTCCAAAGTGAACCTTGGCAAAGGAAGTCCAAAGTAAAGTCTTGGCAGCATAAGTCCAAGCTTGTAGTCTTGGCGGCGTAAAGTCCAAGCATTTGGCAACCCAAGACACGATGAAACCGAAGGAAGCTCCTGGAAGCAAAGCGCAAAGGATGAACAAGTCGCGGACTCGGAGGGATCCTGAAGGCGCAAGGCTTATTGAGGAGCTAGAAGGTTAAGTCTAGGTCTAGGGTATAAAATCAAGTATGAATTACTCATACTTGATGAGTATCACCGATCGACACGATGTATCACCGACCGTCAGCGCTCGACCGAGTCGAATGAAACTCGACCATCAATCGACCGGGCTTGATCGATGATCACGATCGATTCTTCGATCACCGATCAAAATGACATCAATCGACTGATCAAGAGAAATATCGCCACAGAATGCAGTCTCACTCGACTGATCACCCCATCAGTCGACTATTGAGGGATCAGTCGACCGATCACCTGGCCGTTGGAAATTGCGGCTACGAATCTCCACGGAGATCGCGTTTCAGAAGCCGTTGGCGGCAGATCGATGGCATGCATCACCGATCGATCGACGCTAACGGGAAAAATAGCCCCTCTTCTATAAAAAGGGGCCATGGGGAGCTTGGTGAAGCTAGTGCTCTTGCTCCTAACTATACTCTCGTGCTCACCAAGCCTTCCAAGTGTTTTTAGTGATTTAAATCCTCCTCTTCTCTTGTTCTTGATCATCCATCATTGTAAAGAAGAGGAGAGCATTGTAAGAAAGGTTTCTCCACCTTGGTTCATCCAAAGGAGGTTCTAGTGAAGGTTGATTAGGGCTAATCCACCTTACGGATTGCCGTGGAGTAGGAGCGTCATCTCCGAACCACGTTACATCGGGTGTTAGTTTTGGTTTCTTGTTTTTGTTTGTGCTTATATTTGTATTGCTTCTGCTAACATTTTGTGTAGAAACAAGAAAGGCTAATCACCCCCCCTCTAGCCATTCCAAGGGTCCTAACAAGTTGTATCAGTGCCCGGATTGCTTGGAAGATCTCACCATCAACCAAGGCATCAATGGCTCTTCAAGAGGGATATAGCATCGCCAAGCCACCACTCTTCGATGGGAGTCACTTCGCATATTGGAAAGGTAGGATGAAATACTATTTAATGAGTAATATTGAAATTTGGCATAGTGTTGTAGATGGCTTCAAGGAACCGGTGGATGAACGTGGAAACCCTATTCCGAGCAAGGATTGGACAAGAGAAATGAATAGGAGTTTCGAGTCAAATGCAAAAGCGGTACTCACCATCCAATGTGGGATTACCATGGAGCAACTTAACAAGGTGGGACCTTTCGAATCCGCCAAGGAATTATGGGAAAAGCTCATTGAGCTAAATGAAGGTTCCAAGGAATCAAAGAGGGCCAAGAAGGACCTATTGATTGGACAACTTCAAGCCTTCCAAATGAAGATGCATGAAACCGTAAGTCAAATGCATGGAAGGTTCAAAGAAATTGTTAACGGACTCCATATCATAGGTGAGCGAGTTGACAATCGGGATTTGGTAAGGTATATTTTACAAGCATTTCCTAGAAATTTTTATGGACTTCTATAGTTGATGCAATTAAGGTAACTAGAGATTTATCTCAAATTAAAATTGATGAATTGTTTTGTGAGTTTGAATTACATGAGCAAACTAACATGTCCTCTAAGGAAAAGGGTTTAGCTCTATTCGTTGAAAAGAAGGACAAGAAAGAAAAGAAGAAGAAGGAAAGAAAAGAAGCATCATCATCATCCGAGTCGGAGGATGAGTCAAGTAGTGATGGAGACTCATCTAGTGAAATGACAAATTTCGTCAAGAAGCTTTATAGGAAGTCAAGAGAGTTCAAGAATAGAGAAGCAAGGAAGGGGTCTCATTCCTCAAAAGGTAAATTTAATGGTAATTCAAGTTTTAATAATAATGTGATTTGCCATGCTTGCAACAAGAAGGGGCACATAAAGCCGAATTGCCCGGAGCTAAAAAAAAAGGAGGAAAAAGAGAAGAAAAAGAAGGACAAAAAGGAAAAGAAGAAGAAGGAGGCCATGGTGGCTCAAACCACATGGGACACACCAAGCATTGAAGACTCTTCCTCCGATGATGAGCTTTGCCACATCACACGCCATGTGGCACTCATGGCCCTAGGAGATGATTCGAGCACCTCAAGCCAAGAAGATTCCTCAAGCGATGAATCGTCATCTAGTGACGATGAGGTAATGAACTCTCCTAAGGTTAAGCTCCTTTATAAATCAATTGCCTATCTTAAAGAAGGTCTAGATAAGTCAAAATCTAAGGTTAAAAGCATGAAGGTAGAACTAAAAGCCATTAGAAATGAAAAACCCTCACATATTGACTCTTGCATGCTTAAAGAAGAAAATGATAAACTTAAGGATGAGGTTAGTGAATTAAAAGCATGTTTAGAAAAATTTTCAAATGGCTCAAAGTGTCTTGATATGATTCTTAGTAGACAAAGAGCGGTTTATAACAAGGCCGGTTTAGGTTATAAGCCAAAAGAAAAAGAAGTTGCTTACATTTCATTAATAAATAGGAAAGCAACTATTAAGGGTAAGGTTAAGAAAGCTTGGGTACCTAAGAAGTTTTTACTTAATGTTACCGGTCCAAATGTTTGGGTACCAAAAGCTTGTGTTTTTCATGTGATTTAGGTAGGAGAGCGAGGTATGTGGATTGTGGATAGCGGTTGCTCAACACATATGACCGGGGATGTGAGCAAGTTCTCCACAATTAAATATGTGAAGAAGGGAGCGGTGTCTTTTGGGAATAGTGGAAAACTCAAGATATTAGGTAGAGGAACAATTGAGGTATCCCCCAAAATTGTTATTCACAAAGTCTTGCAAGTTGAAAATATGAAATTTAATTTATTAAGTGTTAGTCAACTTTGTGATGCAAAATATCATGTCTCTTTTGAATCCTCTAAATGCATGATTAGACACAAGGAATTAAATGATTGCATGTTAGTTGGATATAGGAAATCAAATATCTATTATGTTGATCTTTCATATGCTTCTAACATTTCTACTAAGTGTTTTGTTGCAAAAGAAGAGGAAAGTTGGCTATGGCATAGAAGATTGGGGCATATCAACATGAAAAACATAGCCAAGGTAGCCAAGATGGAGTTGGTCAAAGGGCTACCAAAGATCAAGTATGTCAAGAACAAATTGTGTGATGCATGCCAAGAAGGAAAACAAACAAAGGCATCACACAAAGGTAAAACCCTAACCAATACTTCTTTACCATTAGAATTATTGCATCTTGACTTATTTGATTGCCATAGTACTCCATCTTTAAATGGTAATAAATATTGTTTGGTTATAGTAGATGACTTCTCTAGGTATACTTGGGTCTATTTTATGAAACATAAAGATGATACCTTAGAAATAATCATAGGATTTAGTAAAAGGGTTGAAAATGAAAAGAGTCTCAAAATCAACCGGATCCGTAGTGATCATGGTGGTGAATTTGAAAATCTAAAATTTTCACAATTTTGTTTAGAGCAAGGGTACAAGCATGAGTTCTCTTGTCCTAGAACACCCCAACAAAATGGGGTGGTGGAAAGGAGAAATCGTGCCCTACAAGAGGCGGCTAGGACTATGCTTAATGCATATTCTCTACCTAGCTACTTGTGGGCGGAAGCGGTTAATACCGCTTGCTATATCCAAAATAGGGTTCAAATCCATAGGTTTTTGGGAAAAACACCATTTGAATTATGGAATGAGACTATACCCACAATTCATTATTTCAAAGTCTTTGGGTGTAAAGTTTATATTCTAAACACCAAAGATAACTTAGGAAAATTTGAATCAAAAGCGGATGAGGGAATCCTAGTTGGATACTCATCCACAAGTAGAGGGTATAGAGTCTACAATAAGAGAACCAAAGGGATTGAGGAGTCTTCCAATGTTCAATTTGATGAAACTACTAGTACCTACCCTAGAAAGTCCTCGATTGATAAGGATATTAATGACAATAATCAAGACATTACCCAAAAACTTCAAAATTTGACCATTAGGGGTAATGATCAAGGGGGAGGAAGAGGAGACTCCGATGATGAAAGAAGGGTGGAAGATAATGATAATCAAATTGAAACCCCTTCTAGAAACCTAAGAATTCATCAAGATCATCCACTTGACCAAGTAGTAGGAGATCTATCTCAAGGAGTAAGAACTAGGTCATTTCATAGACCTCCTACTAGTCAAGTAGCTCTTATCTCACAAATTGAGCCCAAGTCGATCAATGATGCATTACATGATCCGGATTGGATTTTGGCAATGCAAGATGAATTGGCTCAATTTGAGAGAAGTCAAGTGTGGGAATTAGTGCCTAGACCCAATGATAGCACCATAATTACTACAAGATGGGTCTTTAGGAATAAGCTAGATGATCAAGGAAATATCACTAGAAATAAGGCTAGGTTGGTTGATAGGGGATTCAATCAAGTTGAGGGGCTTGACTATGATGAGACTTATGCCCCGGTGGTAAGGTTAGAATCTATTAGGATTCTCTTAGGGTATGCTTCCTTCATGGGATTTAAACTTTACCAAATGGATGTTAAATCATCATTCTTAAATGGTTTTATTAAGGAGGAAGTATATGTAGAGCAACCACCCGGATTTGAGAACATAGATTATCCAAATCATGTATGTAAGCTTAGGAAAGCATTATATGGGTTAAAACAAGCTCCCCGGGCATGGTATGAAAGATTGTCATCCTTCTTAATTTCTAAGGAGTTTAGAAGAGGCCAAGTAGATCAAACTTTTTTTATAAAGTCAACATTAAAAGATATATTCATAGCTCAAGTATATGTTGATGATATCATCTTTGGGTCAACAAATGATGATCTTCTTCAAGACTTTATAAAAAATATGGAAAATGAATTTGAAATGAGTTTGGTTGGAGAGCTTACCTTTTTCCTAGGTTTACAAGTCAAACAAACCAATGAGGGTATTCATATTTATCAAACCAAATATGCAAATGAAATGATCAAGAAATTTGGTTTGGAAAATGCCAAAATTGTAACCACTCCTATGGCCACTAGCACTAGGATAGATAGTGATCATGAAGGTAAATCAATTGATCTTAAACTTTATAGGAGTATGATTGGTAGCTTACTATACCTAACCGCTAGTAGACCCGATATTTTATTTGCCGTAGGTATGTGTGCAAGATACCAATCTTGTGCCAAAGAATCACATTTGGTAGCCGTCAAAAGAATATTAAGGTATATTAAAGGCACCCTAAATGTAGGACTTTGGTATCCTACGACTAGGTCATTTGAATTACTTGGTTATACCGATTCCGATTATGCCGGGTGCAAATTGGATAGGAAAAGTACTAGTGGTGGATGCCAATTTCTTGGGTCCTCCCTAGTTAGTTGGAGTAGTAGGAAGCAACATTGTGTTGCTTTATCAACCACCGAAGCCGAATATGTGGCTATGGGTGGTTGTGTAGCTCAATTACTTTGGATGAGGCATACTCTTGTGGACTATGAGCTACACTACTCTAACATTAAAGTTTATTGTGATAATGTGAGTACCATCAACTTGACCAAAAAATCCCAGACATCACTCTAGGACCAAGCACATTGAAGTGAAACATCACTTCATAAGAGATCATGTGGCAAGAGGGGACATTGAACTTAATTATGTAGAATCTAAGTCCAATCTTGTCGATATCTTCACCAAAGCTCTTCCCGAAAATGAATTTTCATCTTTAAGGAGAGAGCTTGGTATGTGCCTTGTAGAGTAAACTTCTAGGTCTGCATGATCCCATGTTTATATGTTATCTTTATACCTTGATACATCTCACAAAAAGCCTTAAGAAACCTTGATTTTTATATTGAGACACTTAGAACTATGTGAGATGATAGGGAAGGTGTACTTGGCTCATCATGCTTGTTATGATGCATTACTATGAGCCAATGACACACCTAGAGACATAAATACCTTATGGACCAACCATTGGGAAGGCTTGTATTCAAGTAATGAGTACATAGCTCTAAGAACATGGTTGGAAATTCCAAATCATATATATTTTAAACTATGTTCATTATGTTTTGGAAAACAGTTTTCAAGTGAATCACAAAAGTGATACAAAGGTTGAAAATTCTTTAGAACTTTTGTAAGTTTCCAAATTTGTATCAATCTCGGAATCTGGAAAACATATATTTTTCAAATTATTTTTCCTTAATAAAGTATGATTTCAGAAATGTGTACGCAAAATTTCGTGATTTTTCGAGATTTCTGGAATTTCTACCGCATTTCTGAAAATGGGCTGAAAAGGCTGAAATTTCGATTTCATGCGTAGCAGTCGACTGGTTCAGATATCAGTCGACTGATGCACTGGGTTTTCTGATAAAAAGCTCCATTTTCTGATATTTGGTGTATTTTTAATGTCCTAACACTCTAGTATGA
The DNA here is from genome assembly GCA_025175895.1 of Wurfbainia villosa. Taxonomy (NCBI): domain Eukaryota; kingdom Viridiplantae; phylum Streptophyta; class Magnoliopsida; order Zingiberales; family Zingiberaceae; genus Wurfbainia; species Wurfbainia villosa. Next base: position 6,993,532 of record JAKLTH010000147.1, read on the forward strand.
TAATATTGTGTATAAACGAGTTTTAGGACTGCTTAATACAGTGGTTTAGGGGGAGTTTCAATAAATTCTATCCTTTTATCCCCAAAGCCATTGTTGGTGCAAAGTTAGGACTTAACTTTTGAATTTTAGATTATTCTTTGCTTCAAATGTAATTTACATCCTATCTTGGATTAAGGGGGAGCTTAATTTCAATCTAATACCTTAGTCCAAGATCCGACATTCTTAATTCTTTCATCCTTCTCTTTTTGATGTATGTCAAAGGGGGAGAAGGAATGCTTAAGTTAGATGATTATGTGTGTATCTTTAAAGACCTAACTTAAATGATTGTCAAACATCAAAAAGGGGGAGATTGTTGGTGCAACAATGCTCCAAGCATTTATATGTTTTGATGTTTGGCTAATCATCTAAGTTAGGCAATATCTTGTGATCTAATTATGAATGTGTTTAAGTGACAGGGAAGTCCAAGTATGATCTTGGCAAAGGAAGTCCAAGGGATGGACTTGGTGGCATAAGACCAAGCTTGTAGTCTTGGCAGCATAAAGTCCAAAGTGAACCTTGGCAAAGGAAGTCCAAAGTAAAGTCTTGGCAGCATAAGTCCAAGCTTGTAGTCTTGGCGGCGTAAAGTCCAAGCATTTGGCAACCCAAGACACAATGAAACCGAAGGAAGCTCCTGGAAGCAAAGTGCAAAGGATGAACAAGTCGCGGACTCGGAGGGATCCTGAAGGCGCAAGGCTTATTGAGGAGCTAGAAGGTTAAGTCTAGGTCTAGGGTATAAAATCAAGTATGAATTACTCATACTTGATGAGTATCAGTCGACTGATACGATGTATCACCGACCGTCAGCGCTCGATCGAGTCGAATGAAACCACGACCATCACCGATCGCTTGATCGATCGGGCCGATCGATCTTCGATCACGATCAAAAAATGACATCACCGACCGATCAAGAGAAATATCGCCACGTAATGCGCCTCACTCGATCACGCCTTGATCACTCGACCGATCACCCCATCGGGCCGATCGATCGAGGGATCACCGACCGATCACCGCCGTTGGAAATTGCGCTACGAATCTCCGCGAGATCGCTGTTGTTGGCCGCTGGGCGCATGATCGATGGCATGCATCACCGACCGATCGACGCTAACGAAAAATAGCCCCTCTTCTATAAAAAGGGGCCATGGGGAGCTTGGTGAAGCTAGTGCTCTTGCTCCTAACTATACTCTCGTGCTCACCAAGCCTTCCAAGTGTTTTTAGTGATTTAAATCCTCCTCTTCTCTTGTTCTTGATCATCCATCATTGTAAAGAAGAGGAGAGCATTGTAAGAAAGGTTTCTCCACCTTGGTTCATCCAAAGGAGGTGCTAGTGAAGGTTGATTAGGGCTAATCCACCTTACGGATTGCCGTGGAGTAGGAGCGTCATCTCCGAACCACGTTACATCGGGTGTTATTTTTGGTTTCTTGTTTTTGTTTGTGCTTATATTTGTATTGCTTCCGCTAACATTTTGTGTCGAAACAAGAAAGGCTAATCACCCCCCTCTAGCCATTCCAAGGGTCCTAACAATCATCGGTGAAGGTAATGAAGTAGCTATAGCCTCCTAATGCTTGAGTTGACATAGGTCCACATACATCAGTATGTACTAGACCTAGTAACTCTCCCACTCGTTCACCTTTTCCTGTAAAAGGTAACTTAGTCATCTTGCCTTTTAAGCATGATTCGCATGTATCGTATGAATCCAATTCAAACGATTCCAGAATTCCACATCGGTGTAATTCGGACATGCATTTCTTGCTTATATGGCCAAGACGACAATGCCACATATAGAAGTCTATTTGATTATCCTTTCGAGCACGCGTGTTGCTCGCTTCGATATTGAAAATGTCACTGGATACGTCCAACGTATAAACACCATTGCTTAAAGTTCCAGTCCCATAAAGAACTCCATTCAAAGTTATGTAACAACAATTGTTACTAAAAGTCAAATGGTACCCATTTTTATTTAAACACGAAATAGAAATGATGTTCTTTATCAACGAAGGAACATAAAAGCAATTGTCCAGTTCTAAGACAAGTCCTACAGGGAGTTCCAACAAATACGTTCTAATGGCGAGTGCAGCAACCGTTGCTCCATTCCCAACACGTAAATTTGACTCTCCCCTTGACGAGTCTTCTTCTATTCCTTAGCCCATGTATGTCATATATGTGAGCCACACCCAGTATCGATAACCCAAGTGTCTGAGGAAATAGAATGACAATCAATAAAGAAGATTTCTGAAGAAGATGGGGCATCCGATGCCTTATCCTTCTTCACGGACTCAAGATAAATCTTGTACTTTCTTCGCAAATGGCTCTCCTTGCCATAATGATGGCAAGTTTCCTTTTGTGCTAGTTCTACCTTCTTAGCCCTTCTCTTCTTTCCCTTCTGCTGTTCCTTTGACTTCCTCTTAGAACCTTTCTTCGAGGAATCAACTAACAAAGACTGGCCCTGCTCATGCTTCTCAGAAGACTCCACAGTCTTCAGCATATTGAGCAGTACCACAGATGAACCTCCTAGCATCTCAGAGGTGAAGAGGAGCTTTGAGACTTCGAACCTTTCAAATCTCACTTGCTCATCAACCAACTCACAAAGATGAAGGACTACGATATGAGCATCCATATGCTCATGCTTCTTTCGTAGCTTGGGTTCCATCGTGGCTAGCACGATGCAACTCATTTGTTCAGAATCACTCACATGTTTCTGATAGGCCAACAATTGGTCCAAAGTTGCATCGTCACTAGGACGGGCGGGAAGAGGTGCTTCGAGGACATACACAAGCTTTTCACCTTGAGAACAATTCTCAAGTTTCTAAGCCAGTCCAAGAAGTTTGACCCAGTCAATTTATTTGAATCCAAAATGGAACGCAAATTCAAAGACATCAGGATCAATCTTAGAAATACAAAACGAGCATATATGAGAAAATGATTTTTAAAATGCATCAATATACATTTATAAATCCCATTCATTTTTCGAATTTCAAAAACCCCAAAATCACTTCGGGAGATCGTAGGTCCATCTCCGAATGGGCTGATATCCATCATAGTTATGAACAACCTTGGAGAGAGTCCAACAAGCTATTCATAACTACGACGGTAGGTATCAACTATACCGATTGCATATCACGTATATGCAACTATCACAATGTGCTATCAACTAATTGAATGTTCACACATACATCGGGTTGTTAACACATTAACAAGTATGCATCATATGCATAGCACCCAACTTCACCTCCCTTTACATCGACCTTGGAGAGAGTCCAACAAGCCGATGCTCCAGGTTAAAGCCAACCCATTAATCAAGACATAGTTTTAATATGGTTAGAGCGCATTCAACTAATTAGCCCAGCTTGGAGAGAGTCCAACAACCAAAGCTAACGATTGACCTCTGACTCTTACCATATTAGTATTAAACTATTCCATGGTTTGAACATATTCAGGTTCGAGCCGGGCTTGGAGAGAGTCCAACAACCCAAACAAGAAACAGAACTCTGGTTCTAACCATATTAATGGAAGGTGTAGGCTTTAATATTGATTAAGGGTTTTTATGTCTCATCCTCTTTGCATGCAAATAACTATTATCTACATGGCATGGCATACATGGCATACATCTACATGTCACGACACGCATGGCATAATGTTATGCATCTAATGCAATTACATGACATACAATTATGTCATGTATATAATTTCCTTATATTTCATAACTATTTATGGAAATAAAATATGTTTAAGATTTGATTCTCCAAATCAAATCATAATTAAATTAGGAAACAAATTTCCAAATCTAATCACATATTTTATTCATGGAATTATTTGATTAAAGAAAATCTATTTAGGAAACCAATTTCCTAAATTATTAAAACTACTTATGGAAATAAAATATTTTAAGATTTGATTTCCCAAATCAAATCATGATTAAATTAGGAAACAAATTTCCAGAATCTAATCAAATATTTTATTTATGGAAAATATCAATTTCCATAAATACTTCCAACTTTCCAAAAGTGGAAGATTTCCATAAATACTTCTAGACTTTCCAAAATTGAAAAATTTCCATAAATACTTCTAAATTTCTAAAATTTAGAAAATTTCCAGAAATACATTATGACTATCGCAAAACCATTTTTACGATTATGTCGAAACACAACCTGGGCTCTGATACCACTGTTGGGTTTCCGGCACCGCGGCGTGTGTGTGTTCGATCATGTTTCGTAAACATGAGCACAGCGAAAGCTATTAAAAATAATAAATCTATATTTATTACAACACACACAATACACGCATGCATATTACAACAAGTGTAGACATAACCGTAAATTAAAATTTGCAATAAAAGAAATTTATCTACGTTATACCTTTCGTATGACGTGTAGCGGGAACGGCATCAACCGGAACGATCCTCGTAAGAATCGTCTCTATCCGTATCCATGCCGAGCTCCTCGGGATGACTTCGCTAAGTCACGAGCTTCGTCTTCGTACGGGTTAATAGCCTCGTGTTGAAGACGACGTGATCGAGAGATGATCACCATCCGAATCCAAATTCGGATCCTAAAATGAGTTCTCAAAACTCGCTTCTCCAGAGAGGTATTCGTCAACCGTTTGACGAATCCTTCGTCCCCCACCTCAGAGGATTACCGGAGATCAAATCCCCGGTAAGTTAGCCGCTGTCGGAGCACTAACCGTCGTCCAAACGATGCTCCGACAACAAAGAAACAAGCTGTCCAGAAAAACTGGACAGCTTTTGGTGGAGGAATAGAGGCCGGCTAAGGAAAGATGGAAGCTCACCTTATCACCGAACCCAAAGGAGATCGCCGGAGGGTCGCCGGAGGTTCTCCAGCTGAAGCTTGGACGCCGGCAAAGACTTGGACGGCTGCACACAAGCTGGGTGGCGGCAGCTTTAGGGTTGGCGCCAATTAACTCCAAGGTGGAGGTGGGCGGCAACTCAAGGGGGCTAGGGTTTGGATTAGGTTAGGGCTTAACAATCCCTTAAGCCCTCTTTTATAGAGAACTAATTCTCTTAATGGTTAATGGATCATATCCATAAAGCCCGTTAACCCGCTCCATTAAGATAAGTTAAAATAAACCAAACCATGATGGTTTATTTTAAGTTAAAACGAACCGAACCAACTTTTGGTTCATTCGTTTAAAATAAATCAAACCCTTTGGTTTATTCTCATCCATTGGATTAGAACCAAACCATTTTGGTTCATCCATTACGTCTTCATAAGACTCGGCCCATCCACGCTTCCATTGCGACTGAAACGATTTCATGCTCGCTTTATGTTTGGTCCAACCAAACATAGTTTCTCTCGGTCTGAGAATCCCATTCTCAAGCTCGATTTAAATCCTTTGGATTACACTCGTTGTGCGTGTGACCAAATAGGTTCTCGATTTATGTTGGCCGTCTATAATTAACCATTAATTATAGAACGATCATGAGTGGCACCTAGTAGTACATCATGATCCCCAATTAACCGAAAAGATCAACGGTTGATCCAGAACTATTTCTGAAACCCTTCAGCTCGAATGAATCGTGCCCCATTCCCTTCACTCATCTTATACCCACTTGGTTCAGGACATGGTCTATAGTGTCAGTCCCCACTAGGCTGACTACGTCACACCTAGCCCAAGTATCATTTCCTCGTCCTACGGATTCTAGTTACTCCACATGTATCGAAAAGTACCTTACTCTAAACATGTAATGCTTTGGCCAAAGACTTTAGTAACAATCCGACGAGAGGCCATGGGTATACATCTCCTCGCAAGGAGTGGTGAATCCTTTATAGGCTATTCAAACACCTTCGATCACTTCTACTTATACCCAATCATCTCGGGTCCACATCTCCTTAGAGATGTTTGCTTAAGATGTCAAAGCATAAGTCTCCATGATCAAGATGACTTGAATACCGCAAGTCAAAGGAACATCGTGTTAGGGCAATCTCTTGCGGTAATATGGTTTTGATGGTGTGGCAAAGGGTTTAAGTTAGTTTGATATGTTGATGTGATATGTGCGTTGAAGTCGTGCAGGACTTAGTAATTCGCACATTGAGCCGTGGCGAGTTTCACATCTCATGACTCGTGCCTTGAGTCGGTGAAGGATAGCTTTGCGGAAGCCGTGCGCTTGGAGCATCCGAGGGACCGCCGGATGAGAAGCTTGGAGTAAAGCCGGAGGAAGTAGACTTCGAGGCAAGAGACGCAAAGGAGCATTGCAGAGCCGTGCGCCTGATGCTGCCGAGGGACGTGGCCGAGAACGAAGAGAACTTCGAAGGCGAGGGACTCCGAGAGATGAGAGTGAGCGATTGTAACCCGGGGAAGGGTAGCTCTTAGGTGAAACTTGGCCATTTGGCCAAGTGTCGGATTGGTTTTTCGACCCGATCGCATGTCATGGCGCGATCGCTATGAGTCGAGTGAGTTCGACCGTGTACGATCGATCGATTGGGTTAGCGATCGCCATACATGGGCAATGATCGCGAAGAGATCGCGATCGACGCCAAGGCGCAATGATCGGGTCAATAGGGTTTTGCCAGAACCGTTCGAGCCGATCGGGCGGGCCGACTACGGAGGCAGCAGTCGACTGATGAGGCCCATCAGTCGACTGCCAAGAGTTCCATTGGACTACAACGGTCGGGATCCGACGTGTTCGGAGGCCGTTGTAGTGACGGCAGTCGACTGCCAAGGGCGGCAGTCGACTGATGGCGGCCAACGGGAAGAAGTTAGCCCTCTCTATAAAAAGAGAGGGTGTGAGCCTTTGAGAGGCTAATGCTCATACTCCAAACGATCTTCCTAGTGCCCCACAAGCTTTAAACTCTTCTTACTTGTCTTTACTTCAATCCTATTGTAAGAAGAGTGATCTTGGTTGTAAAGGTTACCTCCACCTAGCTTGGTGCAAAGGAGAGACCATTTAGTGGATTGGTTTAGCGGAGTGATTCACCGAGGACGAATCGGGGACCATGGATTAGCGGCGTAGCCGTGAACCACGTTACACCATCGTGTTAGCGTTTGTTTTATTGTTTATCTTTTGCTTTGTCTATTTGTATTTGTATATTCCGCTTGCGCTAAGTTTTTGTAGACGAGCAAACGAACGTGGGAATTCCAACATCCATTGGAAGAGGGCTATTCACCCCCCTCTAGCCGGCCAATAGATCCCCTACAAGTGGTATCAGAGCCGAGGAAAGCTTGTCGAGGACTAACCGCCACTACAAGCAATTTTCAAAATGGCCGGCTCCAACATTCATCCTCCGAAGTTTGAAGGAGAATTCGCTTGGTGGAAGAAGCGAATGGAGGTATTTTTCGAAACGGATTTTGATATAATGATTACAATGGAATCCGCTTTTGCCTAGGGATGAAGAAGGGAAACCAATAGAGAAATCTAGGTGGACCAAAAGGCAAAGGGAAGAGCACCTTGCAAATTCAAAAGCCAAGCATCATCTCTACAATGTGCTCCCCCAACAAGAGATCAACCGGATCGGAGAATGTGCTAGCGCCAAAGAGATGTGGGAGAAGCTTATAGAACTCCATGAAGGCACATCCGAGGCCAAGCTAGCAAGGAGAGACCTCCTCCGCTCCCAACTATCCAATATAAAACTAGAAAAGGGAGAAAAGGTAACCTCACTACACTCTAGGTTTAAAGAAATTTTAATTGGGCTAACAAGTGTAGGTGAGAAGCTATCAAACCGGGACATGCTCATGAAGGCTATAGATGCCTTTCCCCGGTCCTCAAAGTGGAGCTCCATGGTGGATTCGTTCTACATCTCCAAGAACTTGGAAGTAAGTACCTTGGAGGAATTTTTCTCAACAATGGAGCTCCACGAAACTAGGCTTGAAGGAATACAAGAGGAGCCTAGAATTCAACCCTCAAGAGGAGTAGCCTTGATGGCAAACAAGGGGAAGAAGAAGATAGAAGTCCCCTCCTCCTCATCCGATGAAGCCTCCTCCTCCTCCATGGATAGCACCGAAGAAGCCTACATGGTAAGGAAGGTGAGGCGTGTATTTAAGAATTTTAGATTTGATAAATCTAATGATAGGAATAGAAGACCAAGGGGGAAGGTCATATGCTACAATTGCCAAGGAGAAGGGCACATAAGGGACAATTGTCCTCTCCTAAACAAGAGCAAGGAAGAGAGGAAAAAGAAAGAAGAAAAGAAGAAGAAAAAGGGGAGCAAGAAGAAAAAGGAAGAGGAGAAGAAGACAAAGGAAAAGGGAAAGGCCAAAGCTCTCAAGGCAAGGACTTGGGATGACCCATCTTCATCCTCCTCATCATCATCGGATGAGGAGAATGCCTTTGTCACCAATTTGGCCTTGATGGCTTTTGATGACTTGGATTGCTCTTCATCCGAAAATGAAAGATCAAGCTCAAGTGGAGAGAGCTCAAGTGAAGGGGGAGCTTCTACATCCTCATCATCCGAAGAAGAAGAAGAAGACATGGAAACTATGGTAACAAATGCTTCTCCTAAGAAAATAGTTTCCATAATCTCTAGTTTAACTAAGGACTTATTTGGCATGAAAAAGAAAAATAAGAGCATGCTAGATAAAATTAAGGATTTAGAAAATAAGCTAGAAAATGCATGATTAAATGATAATATTTCTTCTAGCTTAGATGATGCATGTTCACATGATTATATGCCTTTGGATGTTAATGATGCATGCATAGAGGAAAATAGGGCATTAAGGGAAAAGGTAGATTATTTAACCAAAGCCCTAGAGAAATTCACAATTGGCTCCAACACATTAAATATGATCATAGGGAGCCAAAGAGCTAGCTTTAATAAGAAAGGTCTAGGATATAAGGAAAAGAAAAATGAAAAGGCCTACAAATGCTTAATAGCTCGGGGACAAGATAAAAAGAAGGTAATAGCTAGAAAATGGATCCCCAAGGAATACTTAGTGAACCCAATAGGAAAGAACTTATTTTGGGTTCCAAAATCCATCCTTAAGGGTCAGGATAACCCTAGGGTAGTCAACCATATGGAATTAACCTATATTATATTTTGGTTGACTTAGGATGACGGGACAACATTTTTTAGATAGTGTTGGGTGATGATAACGTACCCATAAATAGATAATAATGCTTAAATCATGATGATTAATGTAATTGCTATGTATGTTTGAAATCATGATTTATGATTTATGATATTGGGCACATCATCATGAGAAATAGGTTTAATCATGCTTTAGGTGATACTTTGTTTATTATCATCATATAATACCTAATGCATGGTTATAAATTGATGAAAACATGCATTTCATGATCATAATGTGAAATTCATTCATATATGTCATTATGATCATGTAGGTTGTTAGGATGATACTTAACCATGATAGAATTGCATGAAAACATATTTTTCACTGATAGATATACTTAAAAGAAATATGTTCCCCAAATTTCATGATTTTTCGAATTTTCTAGAATTTTTAATGCATTTCTGAAATTCGCCCAGAAAATCAGAATTTCGGAATCAATTGTGCCAGTCGACTGCCATACTGATAGCAGTCGACTGCTCACCTGAAAATCAGCCTGCAATTTTTCTGATTTCAGATTTTATTCATGTTTTTGGTATTTTCCCTCCATTATACTTGATGTCATAAGCTTATAACTTAGTGTTAATCTTTTTGATGGTGTCAAAGGGGGAGAAATAATTATGTTTAAGTTAATTATTTTAGGGGGAGAAATATATGATAGGGGGAGGAGAAAATTTGTATAGAGAGTTTCATGGATTAAGGGGGAGTTGCATGTTGCTATATCATGTTTATCTTTACATGCTTTCTTACCTTAGAATTTATATCAAATGTTTTTACCTAACTTAAACGGATTGCCACACATCAAAAAGGGGGAGATTGTTAGGGCAATCTCTTGCCGTAATATGGTTTTGATGGTGTGGCAAAGGGTTTAAGTTAGTTTGATATGTTGATGTGATATGTGCGTTGAAGTCGTGCAGGACTTAGTAATTCGCACATTGAGCCGTGGCGAGTTTCACATCTCATGACTCGTGCCTTGAGTCGGTGAAGGATAGCTTTGCGGAAGCCGTGCGCTTGGAGCATCCGAGGGACCGCTGGACGAGAAGCTTGGAGTAAAGCCGGAGGAAGTAGACTTCGAGGCAAGAGACGCGAAGGAGCATTGCAGAGCCGTGCGCCTGATGCTGCCGAGGGACGTAGCCGAGAACGAAGAGAACTTCGAAGGCGAGGGACTCCGAGAGATGAGAGTGAGCGATTGTAACCCGGGGAAGGGTAGCTCTTAGGTGAAACTTGGCCATTTGGCCAAGTGTCGAATTGGTTTTCCCGACACCGACCGATCGCCATGTCATGGCGATCGCTTCCGAGTCGAGTGAGTTCGACCGTATACGATCGATCGAAGGCCAGCCGATCGCCATACATGGGCCCGATCGAAGAATCACGATCACCAAGGCGCAATGATCGTCAATAGGGTTTTGGCCATTGACGCCGTAGCCGATCGGCGCCGATGATAGGGAGCGAATGATCGATGAGGCCCATCACCGATCGCCAAGAGTTCCATTGGACTACAACGGTCGGGATCCGACGTGTTCGGAGGCCGTTGTAGTGACGGCAGTCGACTGCCAAGGGCGGCAGTCGACTGATGGCGGCCAACGGGAAGAAGTTAGCCCTCTCTATAAAAAGAGAGGGTGTGAGCCTTTGAGAGGCTAATGCTCATACTCCAAACGATCTTCCTAGTGCCCCACAAGCTTTAAACTCTTCTTACTTGTCTTTACTTCAATCCTATTGTAAGAAGAGTGATCTTGGTTGTAAAGGTTACCTCCACCTAGCTTGGTGCAAAGGAGAGACCATTTAGTGGATTGGTTTAGCGGAGTGATTCACCGAGGACGAATCGGGGACCGTGGATTAGCGGCGTAGCCGTGAACCACGTTACACCATCGTGTTAGCGTTTGTTTTATTGTTTATCTTTTGCTTTGTCTATTTGTATTTGTATATTCCGCTTGCGCTAAGTTTTTGTAGACGAGCAAACGAACGCGGGAATTCCAACATCCATTGGAAGAGGGCTATTCACCCCCCTCTAGCCGACCAATAGATCCCCTACACATCGCACTTAAGCCACAGTAAGAACTTCATTGACATATCTATATATGCAGAGAACCATATGAAGTCTTACGGCTGGTCACTCCAATGAACTAGTTACCATAACTAGCATCCACGATTAACTCCAGACATCACTATGTCTCCAGCCAGTGAGAATCAGCTGCTTGGATACACCAAGGAGTATACCTCGTGCTAGTCTCGACAGAATTGATGGTGTCCAGATCCATCAATTCATCGACTAGGGATAATTCCGATACATCACAATTACACATGTAGAGATACTCACTAGTTATGATCCAATCACAAATTCTCTCATGCTGTGAATCACATCGTGGACATTCAGTAAATGAGTTTAAGATCCAATCAAATACATGAAACATGTATACTCAAATAGTGAATCTTCATTTATCATATAAATGGTTCATACATAAGGCGATTGCCTTAGGACATCTCTCATATATTACTAACAGTGCCCACTATGCGTCTAGCTACAAAATGTCCTTCTTTTGCTCCGAAAGTGTGCCTTTTGTCCCCGAAATGTTGTCCTTGATGCAAAAGTACAAAGAGCAGACCTCTGAACCAGAAAATAGGAAATGCGTGTAAAACAGAGTAACATATGCATGAAACTAATATAAAATGTAATGAGATGTGAGCGAAAACTACTCCTAAAACCCTATATATTTCGCTCACATCAATTCTCCTATACTTAAATCTTTGTTTGTCCTCAAGAAAACCTCAGTGCCACGAAATTTAAAAAGACATTATTCCATACTTAGCATGTTAACTAAATTTATCAAGTGGTATTTACAATCAAAGCAAAATAAATATGTTCTAGAAATTCAGTAAGTTAGCTCCTCGCGCTCGCGCTAAGCGAATCATTCTTAGGGGATGTCCGTTCCATGGTGAGTTAAGTCATCATCCCATAGCTTTCTTAAGGTCTCCGGCTCTTAGGCACATACCTGCCCAAAGCGAGGGTCGTTCCCTAGATCTAGCATAAAGTCTCAAAGGCGTGCTAGGTATTAAGAAAAATTAGTAGGTGTTTCCCCAGTAACCTAACTCGGTCTCAAAGGGGCACCTAGCCATTTCTACCCACGATAACTATTTTTTATCCCTCATAATCTTCTCTCTCTCTCTCTCTCTCTCTTTTCTTTTTTTTTGTTTTCTTTTTCATCTTTTTCTCTTTCTCTTTAATTTCTCTTTTTTTTTTCTTCTCACTGGGATTTTGATTTTTCCAAATGGGCTTACACAATCTGAGTATCTCCAGTAACTAAAATGCTAAACCTAGAGTCACCTATGGATTCCAAAGTACTAGACTACTGAGATGGATCATAACTAGGTATGTACTAGATTCTCCCTTTTAGAATGTTCGACATGTGCAGGTGTAAAAATAAAAGCTAACCAGTGTAAGTCTAGAATATTCATTAGAGCGAATAAAATAAAATACCACGAGATAAATGAAGTTAAGCTACCTATGGGAACAGCTCGTGTAAGTAACTTTTTTTTTTTAAATACAACTCAGGCAGCTTTACAGATAACAAAAACTAAGTATTGAAAGAAACTCAACAACCCATGCATGAATAAATGAATGAAAATACCAAAAAAGAAACTACTGCTAGGAAACAAACAAAACAAACTTTGGGCCTCCCAGACTTAAACGAAAATATACCTCTAGTATGGTGGACGAGGTGGAAAGTCTGGGAGCCTCGACATCTCGGGATCCTGGGACAACCTGTTGCTGAGTCGCTGATGCCACATGTACATGTGGTCGATATGGGAGCTGGTGGATGCAGCGGTTGTTCGGTGCTCCTCCTCCCTGGCCCACTATGCCTACTAGGCATGCATGTGCTGCCGCATCTTCTGGCGGTAGGCGGCCTCATCCTGGCGATGCGAACCTCATCATAGAACTCCTCAGCCTGCTGGAAGTGCTCCCGGAAGCCTTAGAACTCCGCCTGCGTGTAGGCACTCTGCTCCTCCCATCGCTGCCTCTGCATTTGCTGCTCGGTGTATATGTCATCGAGGTGCGATCGAAACTCCGAGAAATCATAGGCCGACGTACCTACATCCTGCTCAAAGGTGGAAAAATGTGATGGTGCGGGTGCAGACTCATGTCAGCGTTGACTAGGTGGGCTCCTATGCATGTGTGGATTGGAGGGAGAGTGTTGTAAAGGGGGAGAGATGGACATCGATGTGGGTGGTCCCTCATGTGGAGGGGACTCCAATATCAGGTCCAAGCGCTAGTTGGCGTGTGTAGTGATGGTGGTACGATCAGGGTTGGGGAGCCTAAGGGTCGTCATATTTTTCCTTACAAAGCATAAGGAGTGTCCTTCTCTCACATTCATCTTCATGGCCATGCCCACTCCTAGGTCTATCCTAGGGCTCCCCTCTATACTCTTTAATGCAGTGTAATCGTACCCCATCCTATGACTAATGTGGGTATGTATGCCCCTAACATTCATCTCTCCTCGTTCTTCTTTGCCCATCTTCACTAAGTGTCTGATGAAGTGGGATCCTACATCGATGCTACTCCTTTCTTGTAGCATGTCCCAGAGTCAAAGCAGCTCGCTAGCTCTAACTACACCGTCACTCTCCCCATGACCAAATATAGTACTGGCCATGATGCGGTGGAGGTATCGGAAGACGGGGTTTTGGAGGCGCGATGCTTTGGCCCTAGAAGGGTCATAAGCGTGCTCCCCCATCAACTCGGTCCAAAATACCCGAGAGTTGAACCCAATAGGGATTCTTCTCTCTCCCCAACTCGGCAAGCCAAAGCATGTATTCCACTGGTGAAGGGTCCATTCATGCTCAACGTTATAAAGCCTAAAAGTTATCCTACCCTCCTCGCTCTCTCTACCCGTTAAAATTTCCGCCTCTAAGGAACTCAAAAATTCTAGAACTATTCTAGGGTAGGTTGGGTGCCTTATTTTCATCATCTCTTCCCTCCCCATTTTTGCAAATAGGGCTTGAATAACACCCAACAACTCTAAAGACTCTAGAAACTCTTCATCTAAGTACCTAGTAGCAGTGAGTTTATGAGTAGAAAGCATATTATATCTATCTCTAAGTTCATTATTGCGAAAAAGAAGAGTGGGTAGGGCATTACCCTCCTCCGAAGCTTGAGGGGTGTCAGCTCTCCTTGTTCGTCGCTCCGAAGCACCGGATCAAGGTGCTACATGCTTGGTCCTCCTCATCCTTGCTTCTTTTGGCTTTCTTTGAGGTTAGAAGTGCTTCTAGGTGGCAGGGAAGACGAAACCACACGGCTAGGGTAAGAGCACTCGAAGCACACAGTGCAAATGGGGTGAAAACACACAACTCGCCTCTTTTAACCTTGCATGATACGACCGTGTGAAAACACACAGCCAGGCCGTGTGCGCCTCGAGTCAGTCGGGCACAGCCATGGGAAAACACACGGCCAGGCCGTGTGTCCCCATTTTTCTCTCCGATTTGCGTTATGGTCCGAATTTCCTCATACACTTCGCCGTGTAGGCTAATATGGATTTTATTTTTTTACCTAGTGAAGTTCCTTTCTAGTCCTAACTCTAAATGGGATGGAAATCAAAACTCATATTGAATAAATACATGCAATACAATCAAAGGGAAATCTAAAAACTAAACTTGGTTTGCCTCCCAAGAAGCACTTTGTTTAAGGTCGTTTAGCTTGACCACACTCCATTATCAACTTGGCTCTAGAGGTTCAGTGAACCTCCATTCGTCCATCACAGAAGCTTAATCTTGTGGTTTCGGCTTCATTCTGCTAAACATGAAGCCGTCGAGGTAGGGGACTCTGTGCTCCGAAAGGCTGAAGAGGATGATATCCCCATCTACCTCTAGGGAGATCTGGTGTGCCTTCACGTCTATGCATGCCCCTACAGTCGCTAGAAAAGGCCTTCCCATAATGATGGAATTCTGGGGATCTGGTCCTATGTCCAGTATGATGAAGTACATGAGTATCACGAAATCCTCAATCACCACAGGCACGTGTGCCAGAAAGCCGACGGGTTCATTGACTGAGTCATCCCCCATACGAATACCAAGATTCATTGGTTAGAGCTCATTCAGTCTCATCTTCAGATAGTATGCATAGAGCATCACACTTACTGATGACCCCAAGTCACATAGAGCTTCATCGAAGCTCTCCCCATAAATTGAGTAGGGTATAACAAATTCACCGGTGTCCTCAAGCTGTAGTGGAGTCTTATCTTCAATTTCAGCTTGGTTAGGTAGGGTGGTAATCATGGCTGCACACCCCTTGGCAAATTTTCTACTCTACCCCACTCCTTCCACTTTAGCTTGACTCACTAGAGAGATCTTCACAGGTTGCGACACGGTTTGGGCTATCTGGGCCACTTGCATCTCCAACATCTTGGTGTGACTTGTAAGGCAGTCAACGGTGACCTTCAAGTCTCTGAGTGATTCTTCAGACTTCTGATGTTGATGACAAAATTCCTCATTGGCCTTAGTTTGGGTAGCAATGAAGTCCTCCATCATCAGTTCAAATATAGACTTCTATGGTTGCTGCCCATTGCCCTACTGCTGCCCATACCATCCTGATGGTTGTGAGTTTCCCAAGTTATTCGTATATGAGAAATTCGGGTGATTCCTCCATCCGGGATTGTAGGTGTTGGAGTATTGGTTGTTAGTCCTTTGGTTGTAGTCCCCAACCGCATCAATATGCTCAATCTGCTCCTCTAAGGTTCCCTACCCTCCATAATGGTCCTCTCGATACGCTATCGCTCCCTCTCCAAAGTCAATGGCCGTGCATGCAGATGAAGGATTCAAAGATTCGAACCATCTACTGAGCGGATCCATCCTTGCTACCGAGTGGTCCATGGAGTTGACAGTGTATCATCCCGATGCAGGCGTAGGTTGACCACGTTCGGAAGCCCATTGATGGTGGTTCTGGGCCACCTCTTCTATCAGCTCCTCTGCTTCCTCTATGGTCTTGTTCATCAGTGCTCCTCCTGCAGCAAAATCCAGGGACATCTTCATGGTGTACGCGATCCCATTGTAGAAGATGTGGATCACCAGCCACCTCTCTAGTCTGTGGTGGGGGCATTGGTTGAGTAGCCCCTTGTAGCGATCCCAAGCTTCGAATAAGGACTCCCCCTCCTTCTGGCGGAAGCTCGTGATGAGATGGCGCATGTGAGCAGTCTTGCTTGGTGGGAAGTATTTGTTCAGAAACTACTGCTCGCATTGCTCCCATGTAGTGATGCTCCCTAAAGGTAGGGAGTGAAGACATGCCTTAGCCTTATCTCGCAATGAGAACGGGAATAGGCTTAGGCGGATTGCGTCAGTAGGGACTCCATTCATTTTCATTGTCGAGCAGATTTCTAGAAATACCTCAAGGTGCCAGTTCGGGTCTTCAGTCGCAGCTCCCCCGAATTGACTCTGCTGGACCATATGTATAAGTGTCAGTTTCAGCTCAAAGTTATTTGCTGAAATAGATGGTCCAGCTATACTCGGCCTAAATCCTCTAGCGCTAGGAGCTGCGTAGTCCCACAGAGGTCGGCTACCTATGTTCACTTCGGATGTGGCTTGATCCTCCATCCTTCGCTCCTCTGCTTTCCAGCGATGAATGGTTCGTTCAATTTCTAAGTCGATCGAAATCAGGCCTTCCGATCCAAAGTGTCTAAGCATACGACGAACCGAGCCAAAAAAAATTAGGAGTGCTACCTAATCCTAGGAGGCAGAAAATAAAACAATCTAGCTAATAAAACCTAAGATGCAATAAGGAAATGGAAAACTATTGCTAAAAATAAAAAATTAAGAACTAAATATAAATATGGAAAATATAAAACTAAAGTAAATAAAAAAAAAACTAGAAAGAAAATAAAGCAAGTAAATAAATCTAATCCTATGTCCGATCCAATTTTCCACTGTTCGGTTCGATATCGAATCGACCAATCCCCGACAACAGCGGCAAAAACTTGATGCACGCGAACGCGTCCTCAAATCTCATGATGGAGGCCATCGAGGACTCGAAGCATGCGCTCGCGCTCAATGCCCGTAAGTGCATGGATGTCGTCAAGTAATAAAAGATTATCGATCCCACAGAGACTGAGATTCGAATATCGATATGTTTAGTGGTTGAAATTGTTCGGAAATAAACTCTAAGAGGTTTCGATTTGTGAGGGCTGTCGGTGGACTATACTCTATACGGTGTCACACGGAGGAAGAAGGAAGCATGCTGAGGTCTTCAAAGGTGATTCTAGGACTTCGGTTTCGCTTGTGTGTCGCAAGACAATGCTGTCAACTGCGTTGTCTAGACGTTTAGCTATGGTTTTGTGGAAGGGGCATCATACACTCTCCCGATGAGCCACCACATCTACTGTTTGTGCAACAATGCCCCAAGCATTTATATGTTTTGATGTTTGGATATCTAAGTTAGGCAACATTTGTGATCTAATTATGAACATGTTTAAGTGACAAGAAAATCTAAGTATGAAGACTTGGTAAAGGAAAAGCCCAAGTATGATCTTGGCAAGAGAAGTCCAAAGGCAAGTTTTGACAGCATAAGTCCAAGCATGTAGTCTTGGCGGCGTAAAGTCCAAGCATACTTTGGCAAAGAGAAACCCAAGACATGACGAAACCGAAGGAATCTCTTGGAAGCAAGCGCAAAGGATGAACAAGTCGCGGACTCGGAGGGATCCTGGAGGCGCAAGGCTAAAGAAAGAGCTAAAAGGTTAAGTTTAGGTCTAGGGAGTCAATTCAAGTATGAATTACTCATACATGATGAGTATCAGTTGACTGATACGATGTAGTAGTTGACTGATAAGGTGCTCTACATAATCGGTGAAACCACGATGATCGATCGCCAAGAGCTACGGTCGATGATGTATGTCGATCGGGCAATACCAGCATTGGTGATCAAGTCGATGACGGCCACAGAATGGAGTCTCACTCGACTTCATGCGGGGATCACTCAACTGATCTCCTCATCAGTCGACTGATGAAGTGATCAGTCGATTGATCAGGCTGCCATTGGAAATGGCGGCTGTGTATCTCCATGGATTCGCCTCATCATAAGTCGTTGGCTTCAACGACAGTTGACTGATATTGTACATCAGTCGACTGATCGTGGCCCAATGGGAAAAACAGCCCTCTCTCTATAAAAAGAGGGCTAGGGGTGCTTGAGATGGCTAGTGCTTGTATTATGATCATTCTCTCAAGCTCCCACGAATTTCCTAAGCTTTCTAAGTGTTTTAATTCCCCTCCTCTTCTCTAATCTTCATCTTCATCTTTTGTAAGAAGAGGAGGGTTTTGTAAAAGAGAAAGCTTCTTAGTGAAGATTGATTTGTGTTGATCCACCTTAAGGATCGCCGTGGAGTAGGAGCGTTATCTCTGAACCACGTAAAGGCTTCCTTGTTAGCGATTGTATTTGTTTGTCTCTTAATTTCATTTAGCTTCTTGTTTTTGCTTCTACTAACCTTTTTGTAGAAATCGAAGAAGAGGCTATTCACCCCCCCCCCCCCCGCCTCTAACCTTCCAAGGATCCTCTACATCTACCGAGAGCTATCTCCGCCTTATAAGGACAAGATAGACGGTACGAGGATGCCGAATCAATCCCTACGATGAACCATTTTCCGGTTCCATCGCATCCTTCTTCCCACAGTTACAGGAGATCAGGTTTACCCCTAGGTTTCTTGTATAAAATCCCCTAAATCTTAGATACGAGGGTTGTCACCCCTCGTATCACCTAAGCACAGCAGGTAGAAAAGCAAACACGCATAGATATAGTGTAAACAACTTCCAATTGCCAAATTAAACTCAAAGACTAAATTTAACGTGAGCCAACATGTAATGTGCACACAAGCTACTCCCTAATCCTAGAATCGAAGGAACTACTCCATGTATATAAGGGAAGAATCACAAGGCATGTACATGTTAGAATAATTAGAAATAAAGTGCAGGAACAAGGGATTACAATGCCTTCGTGGTCTTCTCTCCGGCGTTGTAGTGCAAGCGTGGACCTCCGGTGGCATTCTTCCTCCCCGTTGCGTGTTCCCGAAGCCTTTTAGGGCTTCAGTGTGCCGTTCTAGCTGTCGTGCCTCCCCCTAGGGTTTGGGCGGAGCCATCCTTATATAGGCATCATCTCGAACTACTACAAAATTCGGAAAAAGCCCTAGTTGTGTAAATCTGGCGGGCAGCCACATGGTCGTATGTTTCCACATGGTCAAGCCGTGTGCGGCCCTGGGGTGGCTGATCTTGCCCACTTGACATAGCCGTGTGTAGCCACACGCCCTGTCGTGTCCCACTCTTCGTCTAGCTACAAAATGTTCTTCTTTTGCTCCGAAAGTGCGCCTTTTTCCCCCGAAATGCTGTCCTGCACACAAAAGTACAAAGAGCAGACCTCCAAACCAAAAAATAGGAAATGCGTGTAAAACAAAGTAACATATGCATGAAACTAACATAAAATGTAATGAGATGTGAGCGAAAACTACTCCTAAAACCCTATATGTTTCGCTCACATCAGCTGTTCCCTCTAATATAATCGCATTCTTATATGTCTTGTCTAGAGGTAGGAGGTGATACAACAGAAGTTTCCATCTTGGGGGCTAGATTATCGCATTTTCTGTCAAGGCCTTCATCAACAACATTCTTGGAGACTCGATCTCAAGTGGGAGTGCCTAGTCTGGGGTTGTCCAGCTATCCATCACTCCCATGTCATCATCCTCAACATCCGACACAATAGCAACTTCATCAATGAATTTACGTCCATCAGTGTCCGAAATCACATCGCAACACAATGGTTCATAGGAGTCCTGTGGAGTAGCTGAATCATAGATATGCCTATCACCCACTCCACAATCCATCTCCCTAAGTGCATCGATATCCATAGGAATGGTCTCTGATGGAGGATTAATGAACTCTTGTGCTTGCATTTGGCTCATAGATGTTGCAATTTGATCTAGTTGTTGGATCGATTTGAGTGCTAGAGAGGGGGTGAATAGCGCCAAACAATTTTTTTTTCGTTCGTTCGTCGATTCATTAAGCAATAAGAGTAAATGCAGCGGAAAAAGAAATAAGACAAAATAAATTTTACTTGGTTCATAGCCTTCTGACTACTAATCCAAGGCCCTAGTGGTCCTAGACCACGCGTGGAAGGTAAATCACTAAAAACACTCCTCGTTAGAGGTAGGAGTAATCAATTACAAAAGCACAAAAAGGATTGAGGTAGAGGGACACTCCCCCTCTCCTCGTTACGATAAAAGCACGATAATCAAACAACAACTACAAGAAATGATTGAACTCTAAGAATACTTTTACCGACGACTTGTAGATGAGGAGATTGAGCTCTTATCGTCGTTGTTTCGGCAGTGCTTCGTCGTCGTAGGAGTGTCGGAGAGTCGCAGCGTATCGGAAGCACTTGGAGGTTTTTGAATGAATGAAATGGTGAGAAATGACCTTCTTTTATAGCCTTGTGAAACCCTAAACGTTCAGATTTGGTTTCATGAGAAGATGCCACCAAGCCCTTGAGAAATGGTGATAAGTTTTGACTCTCCTCAAAGCTAATCTTTGATCAATAGTCGACTGCCGCCCAAATCAATTGAACTGATGCCCAGCAGTCGACTGCTACAAGCCAGTAGTAGACTGCTGGCTAGGCTTTTTGATTGCAATAGAAAGTTAGCTCGAAAATAAGTGATTTCGACCAACCGTCCAATCTAGACATAGACCTTCCTTTGGAAGTATTTAGTCGGATTATCGCCTAAGGATGTCCCCGTACGGAGGTCACGACCTTACTTACACTCACTCAAACGAGCTTACCTCAACCTTTACCTTTGAAGCTTCGCTTTTGGTCTTCACCTGAGTTCTTCGGCTCCCTCCGAAGTCCTCCCGGTGTCGCCTGACCACAACGGTTCCCTCCGGGTGTCACTGACCTTCAGCTTAGCTTAGCATTCCTGAACACTTGGTTAAGCTCGTGAGATAACAAAATGAACTTAACTTTGTGTATTTTCTATAATCAAAACTCAGGTTCGATTCAGGTGCCTATTGCACCAACAATCTCCCTCTTTTTGATCTATGGCAAACCAACACAAACTTAAGGAAATAAATTAAGTGAATTGAATATTATAAAGCATGCATATGAACTCTAAAAGAGTATTATTAACTTCTCAAGTTAAGTAGGAGTATGAGTAAGACTCTATTTCAAGTTCTCCCCCTTGAGGAATCCTCCCCATTGACCGAGGGTGAGTACTTGAAAAGGACTTTAACCCTCCCCCTTAGTGTTTGCTACTTTAAAAGGTTAAGTAATCAACATTACTTAACATAGGCCAAATAATTTATATGAAATATAAGTTAAGTGATCAAAAGTTAACTTTTGATCTCTTAACTTTGGCCTTTTCTTCTCCTTTTTCAATTAAGAAAGTTTAACCGTAAAGGTTAAGTTTAAAAATTAAGTTAAATAAGTATTCGGGCCATTAACAGATAGATAATATGTGTATTAAGTTAAGTTATCAAAAATTTGATCCCTTAACTTTGGCCTTTTCTCCCCTTTTTCCATAAATCGAAAAGAGTGGGGGGTTTTGAAAACCATAGATTTCTGAATTTCTTTTCTTTTCTTTTTTTTTCGAAAAATAAGGTTTTCATCCAAGCATGTTTCAAATAAATTTTGAAAATAGTAGTTTAAACATAAGCTCATCTATTTGGATGTTCAACTCTATTTGACTCGATTGATATGAAATAATCAACAAGTCCTAATTAGAGTTGGATAATATAGGTAATTATACTCATGGTTCATGTCGATGCACTAAATCTACATTTGGAACCAGGAGTAAGGTTCTAACATCTCACGCTCATCTACGTGGCTAAGTACACAAATACATTAGTCCTATGTGTTGTGAGATGTATTGGCTCCTTAAATCTATAGGTACATGATATCTAGGGTAAGCCCTAAGCTAGTTCCATTAACATGAAAAGTAAGTAATAGAGTATATAAAAAAATGTAAGTCCTACTCTATTACGCACATGCCCAATTTTCATCTTAGTAGACTAAATTCGGCTTCGGTTAGCGGCTTGGTAAAAAGATCGGCTAGGTTTGACTTGGATTCCACATATTCGAGTTGAATGGTTCCGTTAGCTACGTGTTCTCGAATAAAGTGGTGTTTAACTTCTATATGTTTGGTCCTAGAGTGGCATATGGGGTTCATGGTTAAGTTGATTGAGCTAATATTATCTATGTGAGTTTTAATATTGTTGAAGTTTAAGTTAAAATCTTGGAGAGTGTGCTTCATCCAAAGAAGTTGAGCCACACACTCACCCATTGCGACGTATTTGGCTTCGGTGGTAGATAAGGCAACACAGTGTTGCTTCCTACTACACCAATTCACTAGACTTGAGCCAAGAAGTTGACATAATCCGAATCGGAGTAGCTGATTAGTTCGAACTCAGTAGATCTAGGATACCAAATACCTATGCTTAGCGTGCCCTTTAGATATCTAAGGATACACTTAACTAATGTTAGTTGAGACTCCTTAGCACATGTTTGGAACCTTGCACACATACTTACTGTGAATAATATATCGGGTCGACTCGCAGTTAAGTAAAGAAGACTCCCTATCGCACTCCAATAGTATTTTAGGTCAATAGGTTTTTCGTCTACATCTTCTCCTATATTAACATTTGTTGTCATGGGTGTATTAATGATTTTAGCATTTTGCATTCCGAATCGGTTAATTAATTCCTTAGCGTATTTTTGTTGATGTAAATAGATTTCTTCTTTAGTTTGTTTAATTTGTAATCCTAGAAAGAAATTTAATTCTCCTACTAAGTTCATTTCAAATTCACTTTCCATGAGTGAAATGAACTCGTTTAGTTGGATCGAATTAGTGGTTCCAAATATTATGTCATCTACGTAGATTTGACCTATAAAAATTTCTTTTCCTATGGATTTTACGAAAAGGGTTGGGTCGACTAAGCCTTGGCTAAACCCTTTGGACTTAAGGTATACAAAAAGCCTCTGATACCAAGCTCTAAGAGATTGTTTTAGTCCATATGAAGCTTTCTTGAGTCTAAAGACATGGTTGGGTTTGTCTAGGCTTTCGAATCCTGGGGGTTGACTAACGTACACTTCTTCCTTAATAAGTCCATTCAAGAACGGTGACTTGACATCCATTTGAAATAATTTAAATCCTCGATGTGTAGCGTCTGCCAACAACATTCGGATGGATTCTAATCTAGCTACGAGGGAATAGGTTTCATCGTAATCTAACCCTTCTACTTGACTAAACCCTTTCGTGACCAATCTCACTTTGTTTCTAGCTACTTCACCTTTGTCATCAAGTTTGTTTCAAAAGGCCCACCTTGTTCCAATAATTGATTTATCTTTAGGTGGTGGTACTAACTCCAAAACTTCGTTCCTAGTAAACGGAGCTAGCTCTTCTTACATTGCAATAATCCAATCAGGATCAAGAAGAGCTTGTTCAATTGACTTGGGTTCAATTTTCGAAATCAAGGAAATTTGACTAAGGTTACGATATGACGCTCTAGTTTGAACCCCTAGGTTAGGATCACCTATCACTTGGTCGATAGGATGATTTGATTGAACTCTTGGATTAGGATCACCTATCACTTGGTCGATAGGATGATTTATTTGAACCCTAGGTTGACTCGAGTTAGGATTAATATTGGACTCGATTTCAAGGTCAAAGTTGAGTCTGGTATGCACTGGTTTGTTAGTTAGTTTTACGGTAGATTTTGTGGGTTCAGGTCCTTCGTCGAATACTACATTAATGGTTTCCTCAATTCTAAGGGTGTTGTTGTTATATACTCTATAGGCTCTACTCGTAGTTGAGTAACCTAGAAAGATTTCGGTGGAGGTTTTGGATGTGAACTTTCTGATGCACGCGAATGCGACCTCAAATCTCTCGACAGAGGCCGTCGAGGACTCGAAGCGCGCGCTTGCGCTCAATGCCCGCAAGTGCACGGATGTTGTCAAGTAATAAAAGATTATCAATCCCACAGGGACTGGGATTCGAATACCAATTTATTCAATGGGTGAAATTGTTCGGAAGTAAAATCTAGATGTTTTGATTGGGAGGGTTGTCGGTGGACTAAACTCTAGTACGGTGTCACACAAAGGAAGAAAGGAGCATGCCAAGATCTTTAAAAGGGATTCTAGAACTTCGGTTTCGCTTGTGCATCGCAAAACATGCTATCAACTGAGTGTTGTCTAAATGTCTAACTATGGTTTTGTGGAAGGGATATCATACACTCTCCCAATGAGTCATCGCATCTATCGGTAGCTATCTCTGCCTTACATGGACGGGATAGGCGGTACAAGGATGTCAAATCAATCCCTGCGACAAACCATTTCCAGTTCCATCGCATCCTTCTACCCACGGTTACAGAAGATCATGTTTACCCCTAGGTTCCTTGTATAAATCCCTTAAATCTTAGATACGAGGGCTATCACCCCTCATATCGCCTAAGCACAGCAGGTAGAAAACCAAACATGCATAGAAATGGATATAAACAATTTTCAATTACAAATTCAAATTCAAAAGCAGAATTCAATTTGAAGCAACATGTCATGCGTACACAAGCTACTCCCAAATCCTAGAATCGAAGGAAATACTCCATATATAAAAGAGTAGAATCACAAGGCATGTTCATGTTCGAATATATTAGAAATAAAATGCAAGAACAAGAGGTTACAATGCCGATGTGGCCTTCTCTCTAGCATTGAAGTGCAGAACGTGGATCTCCGGCGGCGTTCTTCCTCCCCATTGCGAGTTTCCGAAGCTTTTTAGGGCTTTGGTGTGCCGTCATAGCTATCATGCCTCCTCCCTAGAGTTTGGGAGCCCTAGGGTGGCTACCTCATGATACCTGGGGTTTGGGGCGGAGCTTCCTTTATATAGACATCATGTCGGTGTTGGGATCCTACTATGCGTGCGAACTGATTCTCAAAACCGCAGCAGAAATAAATTTTTGCATCCCACAAGAGATCCAAGTGAAACATATAAATTGTTTTTAACCATCTAGATCCTATCTAGAAGAAGTATTATACCTTTGAAGCGAGCCCTTTGCAATCTCGCTAGTCCAAAGTTGTCAGATCTAAATACGGTAAGGAAAACTGTATCTCTAAGGTATCCACACTGACACTCAGCCCTTTTGAAAATATGGTTGTGCTAGCAACCTTTGTAGAACAACTAGCCAAAATTAGGAGGATGAAGAAGTGAAGAAGAAAAAAGAACACCCAACTCTTTTGATCTCTCTTTGGCTCTTCTTCCACCCTTATATATTATCATGCTTGAATTCCAAAATCAATGCATCAAATGCATCATTGAAAATCCACTAGCCTCTTCCCATTCAACACATTGAAAATCCAATGCATCAAATGCATTGAATTGTAACCAAATGCATTATTGAAAATCCATTAGCCTCTTCCGATTCTACATGTTGAAATCCAATGTCCCATTCTACACATTGAAAATCCAATGCATTGAATTGTAATCAAATGCATTATTGAAAACCCATTAGCCTCTTCCAATTCTTCACGTTTAAATCCAATGAATTTTTAATGCATCATGCATGCATTAAAACCTTTTGCATGTGACTTGGGTTTAACTCAAGTCTAACTTGAGTTTTTCATGTGATTTGAGTTTAACTCAAGTCTAACTTGAGTTTTGCATGTGATTTCGGTTTAACTCAAGTCTAACTTTAGTTTTGCATGTGACTTGGGTTTAACTCAAGTCTAACTTGAGTTTTACATGCGAATTCAGTTTAATTCAAGTCTCACTTGATTCTAACTCAAATCTAGTCTTCATCCATCCAATTTAGATTGAGTCTAACTCAAATGTAACCCGCTTGAGTCTAACTCAACAAACTTGATTTTGACTCAAGCCTTGACCATCCATTATTCTCATTGTTCTTTTAGTCAAACTAAAAGAACCGATTTCCAAAATAGAATGTCATTTGTGTGTGACCCTATAGGCTTTTGTAATGTTGGAAATGTGTATAAAATCCCTTTTAGACACATAAACAATGAGCGGCATCTAGCAATACATCATTGTTATCTAAGTTACAAGAAAGTCGAGATCCGATAACCTTTCCGTGATTATTATTATCTATGATGGTGTCCTTCTATCCTTGATATCTTAGATCAATCAATGAGGCATAGACCGTGTCATCCCCTTATCGATCTTTGTGTTTCTTGATCCCCAAGTAGACTCACTCCAACAAATGAGCTCAATATCTCATATTGACTCATTTGAGCATGACCATACATTTCGTGGTCCTACTCTATCAAGAGGCCAAAGATATCACTCCTGTTATATAGGAAGGATAGATCACATCTACATCACTCACATCGCTCCGCATAATTCATTACATACCCAGTGATCACCGTTATAGTGCACCCTGTTACGGTGTGACGTTAGACGATACCAAAGTACATAAGTCCTTATGTAGGGAATCGTAGTGACTTCAGGTCTAAGGACAATTCATACCAATAGTCACATGAGAAAGTATATGACACTCATATAATAATCCATAATACTTTCTCATGGCGGGTCAATTCAATATATATATTCTCCAATATATATATCCATGTGTCAATGTGATATCTCATATTCATGACTTGTGAGATCAAGTCATCCATTGACCTACATGCTAGTCTAAATGTATTAATATTGCCCTTGTCTATTAATACTTACAACAACAACAAAGCCTTATCTCACTAGGTGGGGTCGGCTATATGGATCCTTCTACACCATTGGACTCTATCCCCGACTATATCATCATCTATATTTAAATAAATTTTATCTTGTTTTATTGTTGCTAACCAAGTCTTTTTTGGTCTTCCTCTTCCTCGTTTGATGTGTATATTTGGTATCGTTTCACATCGCCTAACTGGAGCATTTATTGGCCGTCTAAGTACATGTCTGTACCACCTTAAACATGTCTCTCAGAGCTTTCCTTCAATAGATGCAACACCAACTTTTTCTCTAATGCTCTCATTTCTTATTCTGTCCATCCTCGTATGTCCACACATCCACCTTAACATCCTCATCTCTACAACTCTCTGTTGGATCGAAGCGGATCGCTAGAGGGGGGGTGAATAGCGATAAAAACTTTTCTTTTAAATCGTTCAACAGAAAATTATACGCAGCGGAAATATAAATAAAAACTAAATGAGACAAATAGTTTTTTTACTTGGTTCGTAGCCTTCGGCTACTACTCCAAGGCCCTAACGGTCCTAGACCGTGTACGGAGGGCAATTCACTAAAACACTCCTCCTCGTTGGAGGTAGGAGTTTTACGATTACAAAAGCCTTCGAAGCAAAAAGATAGAGAGACAAACCCTCTCTTCTATTAAAGTAAAATGCAACGAAAAGCCTCGATTAAAAAGAATTTCAATATTGAAAGCAATAACAAATTAAGATTATACCAACAACTAAACAAAAGAAACTTTAAGCTAGGGTTGTTGGCAGCACTTCATTGTTGTAGAGTCGTCGGAGAGTTGCAGCATAACGGAGGCTTTTGAGCACTTAGAATTGAGGATGAAACCCTAGGTTTGGCCCTCCTTTTATAGCCTTTAAGCCCCTCAACGAATGGGTCTTCAACCAATCACAAATGGGCACAAAACTCCTTGAAAAATGGTGATAAAGCTTGACTCCTCGAGGCTGATTTTTGACCACTGGTTGAACTGGTCGGTTGAACTGGCGCCGGTTGAACTGGCCGGTTGAACTGATGGCCAGGATTTTTGACTACAATAAAGAGTTAGCTCAAAATATAAGTGGATTCGACGGCCACTTGCCGTCCGATCTCAACATAGACCTTCCATGGGAAGTCTTGGGTCGGATCGTCGCCTAAGATCATCCCCGTAAAGAGGATACGACCTCACTTACGCTCGCACACACGAGCTTACCTCGATACTTACGTGTCGCTTTTGCTTCCGGCCTTCCACTCGATTCCTTTAGCTCCCTCTGAAGTAACTCGAGTGTCGCCCGACCACCACAGCTTCCTCCGGGTGTCGCTAGCCTTCAGCTCTAGCATTGAGACTTTTCTGCACACTTGATTTAGCTCATGAGATAACAATATAAGCTTAACTTTATATCGTTTGCTATAATCAAAACTTAGGCTCGACTTAGGTGCCCACTGCACCAACACTCTCATCTTTTGCTCATATGCTCGAGTCGTAGCCCAACATTCAGCTCCATATAACATAGCAGGTCTAATTGCTGTTTTGTAGAACTTCCCTTTAAGTTTTAGAGGCACTTTACGATCACATAAAATACCCGATGCTTTCCTCCATTTCAACCATCCTGCTTGTATTCTATGTAAGACATCTCTCTTAATCCCTCCATCATCTTGCAAAAATGATCCTAAATATTTAAAGCTCTCAATTCCAGACAACTCATCATCTCCTATCTTAACACTTGTCTCATTACGTCTAATATTGCTAAATTTAAATTCCATATATTCTGTCTTTACTCTACTAAGCTTAAAACCTTTCACTTCTAGTGTTTCACGCCAAGATTCTAGTTTAGCATTTACTCCTTCACGTGTCTCATCTACTAAAACAATATCATCTGCAAACAACATGCACCACGGTAATGTGTCTTGAATGTGTCCAGTGAGTTCTTCCATGATTAGTGTAAAAAGATAGGGACTTAAAGCTGATCCTTGATGTAACCCTATCTTTATTGGAAATGCTTCAGTTAATCCACCTGAAGTCTTCACTCTGGTCGTTACTTCCTTATACATATCCTTAATTAGTTCAATATATGTTACACTAACACCTCTTTTTTCTAAAATTCTCCATATTATTTCTCTTGGAACTCTATCATAAGTTTTTTCTAAATCAATGAATACCATGTGTAGATCCTGATTTTGCTCTCTATACTTTTCAATTAGTTGTCTGAGAAGATGTATAGCTTCTATTGTCGACCTTCCTGGCATGAATCCAAATTGATTTTCGAGAACCATGGTCTCCTTCCTTAATCTTTTTTCTATTACTTTTTCCCAAAGTTTCATGGTATGACTCATTAGTTTAATACCCCTATAGTTTTCACAAGTTTGTATGTCTCCCTTATTCTTATATAAGGGAATTAGGATACTTATCCTCCATTGATCAGGCATCCTTTTTGTTTTCAATATCATGTTAAATAATTTTGTAAGCCATTCAATACCTTATTTCCCTAGACACTTTCATACCTCTATCGGAATATCATCTGGTCCAACGGCTTTTCCATTTTGCATTCCATTTAAAGCTTGTTCTACTTCTGAAATTTGAATTCTACGATAAAAATTTAAATTTTTATACTCATTTGACCTACTTAAATTACCTAAATTAAGTTGGTCTCCTAAACCTTCATTAAAAAGTTGATAAAAATATCTCTTCCACCGCTCTTTTATTTCTTCATCATTTACTAGTACCCTATTGCATTCATCTTTAATACATCTTATTTGATTAAGATCTTTTGTCTTCCTCTCTCTCACTTTAGCTATTCTATAAATGTCTCTTTCCCCTTCTTTTGTATCTAATTTTCGATATAACTGTTCAAAAGTTTCAGTCTTAGTTTCATTCACTGCTTTCTTAGCTTCTTTCTTGGCTATTGTATATTTTTTCAAATTTTCCTCATTTTTACAAATATTTAATTTCTTATATGCTATTCGTTTTTCCTTGACTTTCTCTTGCACTTTTCCATTCCACCACCAAGATTCTTTACTTGGTGGTGCATGTCCCTTTGACTCATCGAGTACACTCTTAGCCACTATTTTCAATTTTGATACCATCTTATCCCACGTTGTATTAGGGTCACTGTATATGTCATCTAATACTTATACTCCTACCTTCTCTTTGAATATATTTAGTTTCTCATCTTTTAACTTCCACCACTTAATTCTAGGGGTCGTGTATATTTTCCTTTTATTAATACTATGTTTGAGGCGTATATCCAATACTACTAACCTATGTTGAGTAGTTAAACTTTCTCCAGGAATAACTTTACAATCTTTACAAATCTTTCTATCTCTCTTCCTAACCATAAGAAAGTCAATTTGTTATTTATTATTTCCACTTTTGAACGTGACTAAGTGTTCTTCTCTTTTCTTAAAAAATGTATTAGCTAGTATAAGATCATATGCTATTGCAAAATCCAATATACTTTTACCTTCTTCATTTCTTGTTCCAAACCCATAACCCCCATGCACCCTCTCATATTCGTCATTTTTCACTCCGATATGCCCATTTAAATCACCTCCTATTAAAATCATCTCATTTGACGGAATATTTTGTAATACTTTATCCAAGTCCTCCCAAAACCTTAATTTGGTATTTTCATCTAATCCTATTTGAGGTGCATATACACTAATTACGTTTATAGTTTCTTTCTCCACTACTATTTTGAGAGCTATAATTCTATCCCCCTTTCTAATTACTCCTACAACTTCATCCTTTAACGAACTATCAACAA
The DNA here is from genome assembly GCA_025175895.1 of Wurfbainia villosa. Classification (NCBI taxonomy): domain Eukaryota; kingdom Viridiplantae; phylum Streptophyta; class Magnoliopsida; order Zingiberales; family Zingiberaceae; genus Wurfbainia; species Wurfbainia villosa. Next base: position 7,024,031 of record JAKLTH010000147.1, read on the forward strand.
TAATACTCACTTCATTTCTTGTTTTACTCTTGCCAGTATACCATAACTTAAAACCTGAGTTATCTATCATCTTTGCCTTCTCACCAACCCATTTTGTCTCTTGTACACATACAATATTAATTTTTCTTCTAATTATTGTATCTACTATCTCCATTGTTTTACCAGTGAGGGTTCCTATGTTCCATATACCAAATCTTAGACTACTAGTTTTTCTATAATATTTGTTCTTACCCAACCTATGGTGTGAGAACTCTTGCTTATTTAACACTACACCCAAGTTCTCATGGAGATGTAGCAGTCCTTACCGATACGTTGCAGTCGGACCCTGCAACGTGAACTCTAGCATATTTTTCACTACATCCGAGTTCTGAAAATGTAGCGGTCCTTGCTAAGACATTACAGTCGGACCCTGTAACACGTTCCTTCCGGGGAACAACCTAGCATTAGCACAATAGTTTGATTAATCCATTCATTGAATATTTGCCTTAGTTTAACGCTGGCTGGCAACCTAACGCAACCCTCCTCCTTTATCCGGGCTTGGGACTGCCCACGACAAGGTTAACTTATCATGGGCGGAGTTCCTTGTCTATTAATACTTGACTAGGAATATTAAGAATAGTGTTCTTTACAACTTCTCATAATCAATTCTACCAATTGATATACTGTAGATTAGAACCTACTATTCAAGGGCATTATTATATTTATTTAGCTGGCATATGCATAAAGTAAATATAATAACCAATGTTTGCCTATATTAATTTAAGATATGATACAAAAGTTTCCCATCTCATGATTGACACTAAGGGCTCATACAAATAATCTCCCACTAGCACTAGTGTCAATCACTGTAATATCTCATACCCAGTGATCTGGTATGACCATCATGCTTTCTCTGTGCCAAAGCCTTGGTCAAGGGATCCGCAAAGTTAGCATCAGAATTTACTCTACATATTCTCACATCTCCTCGATCGATGATCTCTCAAATGAGATGAAATCGCCGAAGTATGTGTTTTGTCCTATGATGAGAGCGAGGTTCCTTAGCCTGAGCAATAGCCTCATTGTTGTCACAATAAAGGACTATAGGATCTACTATGCTAGGAACCACCCCAAGTTCAGCAATGAACTTCCTGATCCAAACAACCTCCTTTGCTGCATCAGATGCAGCAATGTACTCGGCTTCTATTGTAGAATCTGCGATTGTATTCTGCTTCGAACTAATCCAGCTCACAGCACCACCATTCAGACAAAATACATACCCTGACTGCGATTGTGAATCATCTCTATCGGTTTGAAAGCTTGCATCGCTGTAACCCTTTACAACTAGCTTCTCATCACCTTCAAAGATCAAGAAATATTCTTTTGTCCTTCTCATGTACTTAAGAATATTCTTGACTACTGTCAAGTGACACTCACCGGGATCTGACTGGTACCTACTCGTCATGTGCAAAGCATACAAGACATTGGGGCGAGTACAAATCATGGCATACATGATAGATCCTATAGCAGATGCATAAGGGATCTGATCCATGCGTTGTTTCTCTTCCGCATAAGAGGGACATTGAGTCTTCGAAAGACTTACACCATGTGTCATTAGCAGAAATCCCTTCTTGGAATTCTGCATGGCAAAATGCTTAAGCACCTTGTCAATATATGTACTCTAACTCAGGCCAACCAATCTCCTAGATCTATCCCTATAGACCTTGATGCCAAGAATATAGGCTGCTTCACCTAAGTCCTTCATTGAGAAATAATTTCCAAGCCAAGTCTTCACAGACTCCAGCATAGGGATATAATTTCCAATGAGTAGGATGTCATCTACATACAAAATGAGGAAAACAACTTTGCTCCCACTAGCCTTCTTGTAAACACAAGGTTCATCTTCATTCTTAATGAAATCAAACATTTTGATCATATCATCGAATTGAAGATTCCAGCTTCTAGAAGCTTTCTTTAAACCATAAATGGACCTATGCAACTTACAGATCTTTCTAGCATCCTTTGGATTGACAAAACCTCAGGCTATGTCATATACACATCCTCGAGTAGATTTCCATTAAGAAATGTAATTTTGACATCCATCTGCCATATTTCATAGTCATAGTAAGCAGCAATAGCAAGCATGATCTGAATGGATTTGAGCATCGCAACTAGAGAAAAGGTTTCATCATAGTCAAAACCATGAGTCTGCTTGAATCCTTTTGCTACCAATTGCACTTTAAAGGTATGCACATTGCCATCCATGTCAGTCTTTCTCCTAAAGACCCACTTACACCAAATGGGTTTGACCCCTTCAGGTGGATCAACCAAAGTTCATACTTGGTTAGTGTACATGGATTCCATTTCGGATCTCATGGCCTCAAGCCATTTCTCAGAATCTGGGCTCATTATAGCTTTCTGATAGGATGTTGGCTCATCAAGCATGACACCATCGTTGTCATCTAAGAGAAAAGAATATCTCTCAGGTTGACGACGTATCCTATCAAACCTACGCAAAGCTTGGTCTACCTGAATAGGTTGTACCACAACTCCTTGTGATGACCTTGATTCATAATGCTCATCACCTTGTGGTGCCTGTTCTTGTTGCATTAAGGCATCAGTGCTATTTTGTGTATCATGAACTTCTTCAAGATCAATTTTACTCCCACTAGCCTTTCTAGAAAAAATTCCCTTTCTAGAAAAACATCATTTCTGGCGACAAACACTTTGCCTAACGTGGGGTTGTAAAAGTAATATCCTTTCGTTTCCTTAGGATATCCTACAAAATAGTACTTATCTGATTTTGGCCCTAGTTTATCGGAGACTTGACTTCGAACATAAGCCTCACAACCCCAAATCTTCATAAAATATATTTTGGGACTCTTCCTAGTCCATACCGCATATAGTGTCTTTATGACTGCCATAGATGGGACACGGTTAAGTGTGAAAGCAGTTGTCTCTAAAGCATATCCCCAAAAGAAAGGAGGAAGATTTGTATGTCTCATCATTGATCGTACCATGTCTAACAGAGTACAATTTCTCCTCTCGGATACACCATTCAACTGAAGTGTTCCGGGTGGAGTGAGTTGAGATCGTATCCCACACTCAATTAGATAGTCATGAAACTCTTGGCTAAGGTATTCCCCACCTTGATCTGATCGAAGCATCTTAATACTCTTTCCAAGTTGGTTCTGTACTTCATTCTTAAATTCTTTAAACTTTTCAAAGGATTCTGATTTATGCCTCATAAGATACACATATCCATATCTACTAAAATCATCAGTAAATGTAATGAAGTACTGATAACCACCTCTGGCTGCGACTTTGAAAGGACCACAAACATCACTATGTATGAGCCCTAATAAATCTATCGCTCGTTCGTCTTTTCCACTAAATAGAATCTTGGTCATCTTGCCTAAAAGGCAAGATTCACATGTCTCATATGATTCAAAATCAAATGAGTCTAGTAATCCATCTCTATGGAGCCGGGATATGCGACTCTCATTTATGTGACCCAAGCGACAATGCCAAAGATATGTCTGATTCAAATCATTAGATTTGAATCGTTTGGTATTTATGTTATAGACTGGGTTTTCTAGATCTAGAACATAGAGTTCATTCATCAAATGTGCACTGAAATAGAACATTTCATTTAAATTAATAGAACAATATTTGTCCTTTATAGTAAATGAAAAACATTTCTTGTCCAAACAAGAAACAAACATAATGTTCTTAGTTATTGCAGGTACAAAATAGCACTCATCAAGTTCTAAAATCAAACCACTCAGCAACAATAAGAAATATATTCCTACAGCTATAGCAGCAACTCTTGCATCATTGCCCACATGCAGGTCCACTTCTCCTTGCATCAATGATTCCGCCCTGGCAGCGCGCGCTGCGCGGGAGGTGGTGCACGATGCCCCCCCGTCCCAGCGCGGTCGACCTCCTGGCGCAGCACGGGTTCAAACGTGCTTTGACCATCCATCATCCTGATTTACCCTCGTTGACCGGTGGAGACTCTAGTCGAAGGACATGGGGCAGGGCCGGTCAACCATCAGGACTAGTAGGGAAGAGAAATCGTACCTGATACCTGATGTAAATAAAAAAAAAAAATGATATACTTCTTCTCAGGCCCTGCACATTAGTGCAAATGTGAGAAGCACAACCAGTATCCAATACCCATGAAGAAGAAATAGATAGATTGACTTCTATAATATGTATACCTGAAGCAGATGTCTCACTTTGCTTCTTCTTGACTTCCTCAAGATACTTTTTATAGTTCCTCTTCCAATGTCTGGCTTCCTTACAGTGGAAGCAAGTCCCTTCCTTGGCCACCCCACCTTTGGGCTTCAATGCTTTCTTGCCCTTTTCTTGGGTCTTGCCTTTAGAATTCTTCTTACCTTTGCCCTTTTTAACCATAAGTACATCACTAGTACTAGGTTGTATCTTCTTAAGATTACTCTCAGCAGTTCTTAACATGCTTAAGAGCTCAGGCAACGGTTTGTCAATTTCACTCATGTAATAATTCATGACAAATTGACTAAAGCCTCTAGGCAAGGACTGCAGAATAAGGTCAGTGGCCAACTCTTGGCCAAAAGGAAATCCTAATCTATCAAGGTTCTCCACGTACCCAATCATCTTGAGTACGTGAGTTCCTACGGGTGTTCCTTCTTGCATCTTGCATTGAAAAATGCCTTAGATACCTCGGATCTCTCGTCCTCACTTGCCCTTGATATAGTTGCTTCAGGTGTGCAACCATAGCAAAGGCATCCATGTTCTCATGTTGCTTCTGAAGCTCAGAGTTCATGGTTGCAAGCATAAGGCATGATGCATCTAATGCATCATCTTGATGCTTCTTGTAAGCATCCTTATTAGCACGAGTGGTATTGTTGGTGGGTGGTTCAGGAATGGGTTGCTCTAGGACATAGAGTTTCCGCTCCTATTTGAGAACTATTCTCAAATTCCTATACTAGTCAATAAAGTTTGCTCCATTGAGCTTGTCCTTCTCAAGGACCGAGATAAGATATTTGACATATTTGAAGACATAGTGATCTACAACAGAAATAATATACATAAAATGAGTATCATATCTTTAAATCATTTAATTAGGCCTTTGATTAAATGAGACTCCCACTGAATCATAGATGCATTTGGGGAAAAATCCACATCATACTTTACCTTGAGTTAGCTTTGGCTAATCGCCCAAGATTTAGTATGACTAGGTAGGTAATAATTTACCAATTGCATCACATGAAATTCTTGCATAAAGAGGGACCAAGGTCCATATTACACATCATCTTGAGTTAGCTTTGGCTAATCCCCCAAGACTTAGTGTAGATGCTCTCTAACCCATGTTTCCTAACTATTAGGATATGCCTCTAGGTGTTTCTCAATCTAATTGAGACACTTAGTTAAGTCTCATCCAAAGTTTGATAGCGGTACATCACAATTGTCCTCTCGCACTCTACCAAGATAAAATGCATTACTTTACTTTGGCAAACCCAACAACAAATGATCGAGGTAGTTTATGAGTACCAAACTTTGGTAGGCATATTAAATTGACTTAATTTAAAATAAGATTATTATTTAGCATCACATACACACATAGCACATACATGTATCACATACACACATAGCAAATAATCTTAAACATGAAATGGTTATGGCCTTAATCTATGATCTTCTCAAGCCAATGAGAAGAGCGAATTGTGAACCTAGGGATGGCATCTTCTCTAAGTGCTTCCTTCGGTCACCCTGTGTTGTCGGCATCCTCCTTGTAACTTCATCTTTCAATGGACTTTCCATTTCTTCATTTTGTACATTACAAAATAAGAACACTCGAGTTACATTCGAGTCTAAAACTATTTTACAATGGGAAAAATAGAGATGAAGGCGTGACATGCAAGCCGCATAATGAATTACAACATGCACACACAACACACAACTACAATCATATTGGGTCCTAGGCCATAACCATGCACCATGCATCATATCATTCATAATGATGTGATTTTATAAAATTGATTATACATACACGAATTTTAAAGTCTCTTCACCGATAAGCCACAACGCCACGGCGGTCCCGCTAGGGTGAACAGTGGCGTCCACGGCTAGGCCGTAGACTCCCTGTTTTGCCTCTTTAGGATAATTGCAAGCCTAAAATTCGTGTACCCATAATACACACATTTTATATCTCATATGAAACATGAAAATCTAGATTTATATCACATATAAATTATCTAAACAACAAAATATATGTTTCGCAAGTGCCTCTGATACCACTGTTGGGATCCTACTATGCATGCGAACCGATTTGCAAAACTACAGCGGAAAAAAAATCGATCCCACCAGAGATCCAAGCGAAACATATACATTGTTTTTAACCATCTAGATCCTATCTAGAAGAAGTATTATACCTTTGAAGAGAGCCCTTCACAATCCCGCTAGTCCAAAGTTGTCAGATCAAAATAAAGTAAGGATAACCATATCTTTAAGGTATCCACACTGACACTCAGCTCTTTTGAAAATATGGTTGTGCTAGCAACCTTTGTAGAACAACTAGCCAAAATTAGGAGGATGAAGAAGTAAAGAAGAAGAAAGAACACCCAACTCTTTTGATCTCTCTTTGGCTCTTCTTCCACCCTTATATATTATCATGCTTGAATTCCAAAATCAATGCATCAAATGCATCATTGAAAATCCACTAGCCTCTTCCCATTCTACACATTGAAAATCCAATGCATTGAATTGTAATCAAATGCATTATTGAAAATCCATTAGCCTCTTCCAATTCTACATGTTGAAATCCAATGTCCCATTCTACACATTGAAAATCCAATTCATCAAATGCATTGAATTGTAATCAAATGCATTATTGAAAACCCATTAGCCTCTTCCAATTCTTCACGTTGAAATCCAATGAATTTTTAATGCATCATGCATGCATTAAAACCTTTTGCATGTGACTTGGGTTTAACTCAAGTCTAACTTGAGTTTTGCATGTGATTTGGGTTTAACTCAAGTCTAACTTGAGTTTTGCATGTGACTTGGGTTTAACTCAAGTCTTACTTGAGTTTTGCATGTGACTTGGGTTTAACTCAAGTTTAACTTGAGTTTTGCATGAGAATTTAGTTTAATTCAAGTCTCACTTGATTATAACTCAAATCTAGTCTTCATCCATCCAATTTAGTTTGAGTCTAACTCAAATGTAACCCGCTTGAGTCTAACTCAACAAACTTGATTTTGACTCAAGCCTTGACCATCCATTATTCTCATTGTTCTTTTAGTCAAACTAAAAGAACTGATTTCCAAAATAGAATGTCATTTGAGTGTGACCCTATAGGCTCTTGTAACGTTGACAATGTGTATAAAACCCCTTTTAGACACATAAACAATGAGCAGCATCTAGCAATACATCATTGCTATCCAAGTTACAAGAAAGTCGAGATCCAACAACCTTTCCGTAACTATTATTATGTATGATAGTGTTCTTCTATCCTTGATATCTTAGATCGATCAATGAGGCATAGGTCGTGTTATCCCCTTATCGATCTTTGTGTTTCTTGATCCCCAAGTAGACTCACTCAAACAAATGAGCTCAATATCTCATATTGACTCATTTGAGCATGGTCATGCATTTCGTGGTTCTACTCTATCAAGAGGCCAAAGATATCACTCCTGTCATATAGGAGGGATAGATCCCATCTACATCACTCACATCCCTCCACATAATTCATTACATACCCAGTGATCACCGTTATAGTGCACCCTGTTACGGTGTGACGTTAGACGATACCAAAGTATATAAGTCCTTATGTAGGGAATCGTAGTGACTTCAGGTCTAAGGACAATTCATACCAATAGTCACATGAAAAAGTATATGACACTCATATAAAGATCCATGACACTTTCTCATGGCGGATCAATTCAGTATATATATTCTCCAATATATATACCCATGTATCAATGTGATATCTCATATCCATGACTTGTGAGATCAAGTCATCCATTGACCTACATGCTAGTCTCAATGTATTAATATTGCCCTTATCTATTAATACTTCACTAGGAATATTAAGAATAGTGTTCTTTACAGCTTCTCATAATCAATTCTATCAATTGATATACTGTAGATTAGAACCTACTATTCAAGAGCATTATTATATTTATTTAGCTGGACATGCATAAAGTAAATATAATAACCAATGTTTGCCTATATTAATATAAGATAAGATACAAAATTTTCCTTTATCAATCATCTCATGATTGGCACTAAGGGCTCATACTAACAGCCGGATCGCTGCGAAACCTGGAAAATAATCGACTCGCATCAGAATCACACAACGCCACACGGTCGTATGTTTCCACATGGTCAGGCCATGTGTGGCGCTGGCGTGGCCGATTTCTCCCCTTGGACACGGTCGTGTGTCTTAGTGTCAGCCCTTAGTGTCAATCATGAGATGATTGATTAGGGATCATGTGTATCATATTTCATTAATAAAAGGCAAAGACGGATTATTATATATACTTTATGCATGTGCCAACTAAAATAAATATAATAATGCCCTTGAATAGTAGGTTCTAATCTATAGTATATCAATTGGTAGAATTGATTATGAGAAGCTGTAAAGAACACTATTCTTAATATTCCTAGTCAAGTATTAATAGACAAGGGCAAGGTCAATGGATGACTTAATCTCACAAGTCATGGATATGTGATATCAAATTGACATATGTGTATATATATTAGAGAATATATATACTAAATTGACCCGCCATGAGAAAGTATCATGGATCATTATATGAGTGTCATATACTTTCTCATGTGACTATTGGTATGAATAGTCCTTAGACCTGAAGTCACTACGGTTCCCTACATAAGGAGTTATGTACTTTGGTATCGTCTAACGTCACACCGTAACAAGGTGCACTATAATGGCGATCACTGGGTATGTAACAAATAAGGACGGATGTGAGTGATGTAGATGAGATCTATCCCTCCCATATGACGGGAGTGATATCTTTGACATCTTGATAGAGTAGGACCACGAAATACATGACCATGCTCAAATGAGTCAATACGAGATATTGAGATCACTTGTTTGAGTGAGTCTACTTGGGGATCAAGAAACATAAAGATTGATAAGGGGATGATACGGTCTATGCCTCATTGATCGATCTAAGATATCAGAAATAGAAAGACACCATCATACATGATAATAGTACAGAAAGGTTGTCGGATCTCGACGATCTTGTAACTTGGGTAGCAATGATGTATTGATAGATGCCGCTAATTGCTTATGTATCTAAAATGGTTTTAGATACATTGCCAATATTACAAGAGCCTATAGGTCACACACAAATGGCATTCTATTTTGGAGATGGTTTCTTTTAGTTTGACTAAAAGGACAATTGATCATATAGCCAAGATTTGAGTTAGACTCAAACTGGTTAAACTTGAGTTAGACTCCAGTTGAACCATGGAAGATGATTCATCATCATGCATGATTAATTTGATTAATCATGCATAGGAATACCAAAGGGCTTGGTATTCATGATGAGAATTAAAGAAGGGAATACCAAGGGTCTTGGTATTAAGAGAGTTATTAATTGGGAGATAATGCCATTGATGGCTAATAGTTTAAATGGCATTTTGGTGTTGAACGTGAATAACAATTGTGTGGTTTTTGTGTTTTGGGCGTGCAAGCCAAAAAGTAGAGAAAGAGTTCTCTCATCTCCTCCTTCCTTTCTTTCTTCTTCCAAAGAGTTCTTAGCATTTTGCTAGTGGTTGCTAGCGCAACGTGACTCCAAATCATGTGGGTGTCAGTGTGGATACCATAGAAATAGGGTTACCTTTACCATATTGAGATCTGACAGCTTTTGGAAAAGTGGGATTGCGAAGGGCACACACCGAAGGTATATTTCTCCCTCTGGATAAGATCTAGACTAGATTAAAGAAAATGACTTATATAGTTTTGCATGGATCTCTGGTGGGATCCGGTATAGTTATTGTTTCCGCTGCGGTTGTGCGAAGTATTCGCCCATGATGTTGTTAACATCAGATCCGGAGTTTTTCCCAACAGTGGTATCAGAGCCACTTGCAAAACATATATCTCGTTATAATGATTAATATGTGATATAAATCTAGATATTCATGTATTCTATGAGATATAAAACATATGAATTATGGATACACAAATTTTAGGCTTAAAATTTTGATAAAGGGACAAAAATGGTGTTGAACAGGATGACACACGGTCGTGTTAAAAAACATGGCCTGCCCATGTTTTAACCCATGACCGTGTTGAAAGACATGGCCTGGCCGTGGGTGCCTTTATGAGAACAACCCACGACTGTGTGGAAAGACACGGCCTGCCCGTGTGGGCCTCTGATCACATCAAAATGGTCATGCCAATTGGCACGGCCTGACCGTGTTGGACACAGGACACTCCGGATACGAAGGTCTTGGGTTCATAGTGATGGACCAAGGGTAGTAACTCATTCAAAGAGTTGAATTGAAAATAAAATTTTGCTTCGGGGGCGCTGCCCCCTGAGGCCCTCGCAAGGGGCGCTGCCCCTTGACCTCGCCCGCTAACCGGCTAGCGGGACCACCGTGGCGTTGCAGCTTATTGACGAAGTGGCATTAAAATTTATGCATGTATAATCAATTTTTATAAAATCACATCATTATGAATGATATGATGCATGGTGCATGGTTATGACCTAAGACCCAATATGATTGTGGTTGTGTGTTGTGTGTGCATGTTGTAATTCATAATGCAGCTTGCATGTTGCGCCTTCATCTCTATTTTGCTGTTGTAAAATAGATTTAGACTCGAATGTAACTCGAGTGTTCTTATTTTTTAATGTACAAAATGAAGAAATGGAAAGTCCATTGAAGGTTGAAGTTACAAGGAGGATGCCGACAACACAGGATGACGGAAGGAAGCACTTGGAGAAGATGTCATCCCTACGTTATTCATTCGCTCTTCTCATTGGCTTAAGAAGATCGTAGATTCGGGCCATAACCATGTCACGTTTAAAGTTATATGTTGATATATATTGTGCTTGCATGTGATGCTTGTGTATGTGATGCTTGTATGAGATGCATGCGTAGTTAGTTGTCACACAATTAGGTCACTTATTATATGTCTACCAAAGTTTAATACTTACTATTACCTTGTTCAATCATAGCGCATTTTCCAAACTAAAGTGACTCGATTTACCTTGGTAAAGTACGACAGGAAAATTGTGATGTCCGCCTGTTAAACTTTGGGTTTGACTTAACTAAGCTCTCTCAATTAGATTGATGAACTTAGAGGCATAACTCATACGAGACATCTACCTACATTATACAAATCTTGGGCGATTAGCCAAAGCTAACTCAAGATAAGTAGTAAATTAGAAGGATATCTCATTCGATGGGCACTATGAACAAATAATGTTATTCATAAAGATATACAAGAGTTACATTAGATGTAATTAATACGAGTTACCTACCTAATTTATACGAGTCTTGGGCGATTAGCTAAAGCTAACTCAAGATGCGGTATAATATGGATCTTGTACCACTTTGTGACCAGTGAGAGAATCATTTAGTTAAAGGCCTAATTAAATGATTGAAATATGATACATGTCTGCATTTCTGTTGTAGATCACTATGTCTTTAAATACATCAAATACCCTATCTCTGTGATTGGTCCTTGAGAAGGACAAGCTCAATGGAGAAAACTTTATTGACTGGTATAGGAATTTGAGAATAGTTCTCAAATAGGAGCGAAAACTCTATGTCCTAGAGCAACCCATTCCTGAACCACCCACCAACAATTCCACATGTGATGATAAGGATGTTTACAAGAAACATCAAGATGATGCATTAGATGCATCATGCCTTATGCTTGCAACCATGAACTCTGAGCTTCAGAAGCAATATGAGAACATGGATGCCTTTGCTATGGTTGCACACCTGAAGCAACTATATGAAGGGCAAGCGAGGCCCGAGGGATTCGAGGTATCTAAGGCATTGTTTCAATGCAAGATGCAAGAAGGAACATGTGTAGGAACTCATGTACTCAAGATGTTTGGGTACGTGGAGAACCTTGATCGATTGGGATTTCCTTTAGGCTAATAGTTGGCCACTAACCTTATTCTGCAGTCCTTGCCTAGAGGCTTTAGTCAATTTGTCATGAATTATTATATGAGTGAAATTGACAAACCGTTGCCTGACCTCTTAAGCATGTTAAGAACCATTGAGAGCAATCTTGAGAAGATACAACCTAGTACTAGTGATGTACTTATGGTTAAAAAGGGCAAAGGCAAGAAGAAGTCTAAAGTCAAGACCCATGAAAAGGGCAAGAAAGCATTGAAGCCCAAAGGTGGGGTGGCCAAGGAAGGGACTTGCTTCCACTGTAAGGAAGCTGGACATTGGAAGAGAAACTATAAAAAGTATCTTGAAGAAGTCAAGAAGAAGCAAAGTGAAACTTCTGCTTCAGGTATACATATTATAGAAGTCAATCTATCTATTTCTTCTTCATGGGTATTGGATACCGGTTGTGCTTCTCACATTTGTACTAATGTGTAGGGCCTGAGAAGAAGTAGATCATTGACGCAAGGAGAAGTGGACCTGCGTGTGGGTAATGGTGCAAGGGTTGCTGCTATAGCTATAGGAACATATTCCTTATTGTTGTCGAGTGGTTTGATTTTAGAACTTAATGAGTGCTATTTTGTACCTGCAATAACTAAGAACATTATGTCTGTCTCTTGTTTGGACAAGAAAGGTTTTTCATTTACTATAAAGGACAAACATTGTTCTATTTATTTAAATGAAATGTTCTATTGCAGTGCACATTTGATGAATGGACTCTATGTTCTAGATCTAGAAAACCTAGTCTATAACATAAATACCAAACGATTCAAATCTAATGATTTGAATCAGACATATCTTTAGCATTGTCGCTTGGGTCACATAAATGAGAGTCACATATCTCGGCTCCATAGAGATGGATTACTGGACTCATTTGATTTTGAATCATATGAGACAGGTGAATCTTGTCTTTTAGGCAAGATGACCAAGACTTCATTTAGTGGACAAGGCAAACGAGCGACAAATTTGTTAGGCCTCATACATAGTGATGTTTGTGGTCCTTTCAAAGTCGCAGCCAGAGGTGGTTATTAGTACTTCATTACTTTTATTGATGATTTCAGTAGATATGGATATGTGTATCTTATGAGGCATAAATCAGAATCCTTTGAAAAGTTCAAAGAATTGAAGAATGAAGTACATAACCAACTTGAAAAGAGTATTAAGATGCTTCGATCAGATCGAGGTAGGGAATACCTTAGCCAAGAGTTTCATGACTATCTTGTTGAGTGTGGGATACGATCTCAACTCACTCCACCCAGAACACCACAGTTGATTTGTGTATCCGATAGGAGAAATCGTACTCTATTAGATATGGTACAATCAATGATGAGTCATACAGATCTTCCTCCTTCCTTCTGGGGATATGCTCTAAAGACAGTTGCTTTCACACTTAACCGTGTTCCATCTAAGGCAGTCATAAAGACACCATATGTGATATAGACTGGGAAGAGTCCCAAGATGTCTTTTATGAGGATTTAGGTATGTGAAGCTTACATGAGACGTCAAGTTTCAGATAAATTAGGCCCCAAATCAAACAAGTGCAATTTTGTAGGATATCCTAAGGAAATGAAAGGGTATTACTTTTACAACCCCACACTTAGCAAAGTGTTTGTCACTAGAAATGGTGTTTTTCTAGAAAGGGAATTTATTTCTAGAAAGGCAAGTGGGAGTAAAATTGATCTTTAAGAAGTTCAAGATACACAAAATAGCACTGATGCCTTAATGCAACAAGAACAGGCACCACAAGGTGATGAGCATTATGAATCAAGGTCATCAGAAGGAGTTGTGGTATAACCTATTCAGGTAGACCAAGCTCTGTGCAGGTCTGATAGGATACATCGTCAACCTGAGAGATATTCTTTTCTCTTGGATGACAACGATGGTGGCATGCTAGATGAGCCAACATCCTATCAGGAAGCTATAATGAGCCCAGATTCTGAGAAATGGCTTGAGGCCATGAGATCTGAAATGGAATCCATGTACACTAACTAAGTATGGACTTTGGTTAATCTACCTGAAGGGGTCAAACCCATTGGGTGTAAGTGGGCCTTTAGGAGAAAGACTGACATGGATGGCAATGTGCATACCTATAAGGGGTGATTGGTAGCAAAAGGATTCAAGCATATTCATGGTATTGACTATGATGAAACCTTTTCTCTAGTTGCGATGCTCAAGTCCATTCGGATCATGCTTGCTATTGATGCTTACTATGACTATGAAATATGGCAGATAGATGTCAAAACTGCATTTCTTAATGGAAATCTACTCGAGGATGTGTATATGACACAACTTGAGGGTTTTGTCAATCCAAAGGATGCTGGAAAGGTCTGTAAGTTGCACAGGTCCATTTATGGTTTAAAGCAAGCTTCTAGAACCTGGAATCGTCGGTTCGATGATGCAATCAAAATGTTTGATTTCATTAAGAACGAAGATGAACCTTGTGTCTACAAGAAGACTAGTGGGAGCACAGTTGTTTTCCTCATTTTGTATGTAGATGACATACTACTCATTGGAAATGATATCCCTATGCTAGAGTTTGTGAAGACTTGGCTTGGGAATTATTTCTCAATGAAGGACTTAGGTGAAGCAGCCTATATTCTTGGCATCAAGATCTATAGGGATAGATCTAGGAGATTGCTTGGCCTGAGTCAGAGTACATATATTGACAAGGTGCTTAAGCATTTCACCATGTAGAATTCCAAGAAGGGATTTCTGCCAATGTCACATGGTGTATGTCTTTCAAAGACTCAATGTCCCTCTTCTGTGGAAGAGAAACAATGCATGGATCAGATCCCTTATGCATCTGCTATAGGATCTATCATGTACGTCATGATTTGTACCCACTCCGATGTCTCGTATGCTTTGAGCATGATGAGTAGGTACCAGTCAGATCCCGGTGAGTGTCATTGGATAGCAGTCAAGAATATTCTTAAGTACTTGAGAAGGACAAAAGAATATTTCTTGATCTTTGGAGGTGATGAGGAGCTAGTTGTAAAGGGTTACAGCGATGCAAGCTTCCAAACCGACAGAGATGATTCGTGATCATAGTCAGGGTATGTATTTTGTCTGAATGATGGTGCTGTGAGCCGGAAGAGTTCAAAGCAGACACGATCCACATTCTACAAATGTGGTTTAGTACATTTCTTTGCCGGATGAAGCAAAGGAGGCAGTTTGGATCAGAAAGTTTGTTTCTGAGCTTGGTGTAGTTCCTAGCACTGTGAGCCCTATAGAGCTTTATTGTGACAACAATGGGGCTATAGCACACACTAAGGAACCTCGTTCTCACCAGTGCTCCAAACATATACTGCGGCGGTATCACCTCATTCGAGAGATCATCGATAGAGGAGATGTGCGGATATGCATAGTAGATATTGATGCTAATATTGCAGATCCCTTGACCAAGGCTTTGGCACAAAAAAAGCATGATGGTCATACTAGGTCACTGGATCTTAGAAATTATAGTTATTAGCACTAGTGCTAGTGAGAGATTATTTGTGTCAGCCATTAGTGTCAATCATGAGATGATTGATTAGGGATCATGTGTATCATATTTCATTAATAAAAGGCAAAAACTATTTATTATATTTACTTTATGCATGTGCCAGCTAAAATAAATATAATAATGCCCTTGAATAGTAAGTTCTAATCTACAATATATCAATTGGTAGAATTGATTATGAGAAGCTGTAGAGAACACTATTCTTAATATTCGTAGTCAAGTATTAATAGACAAGGGCAATATTAATACATTGAGACTAGCATGTAGGTAAATGGTTTACTTGATCTCACAAGTCATGGATATGTGATATCACATTGACACATGGGTATATATATTTAAGAATATATATACTGAATTGACTCGTCATGAGAAATTATCATGGATGATTATATGAGTGTTATATACTTTCTCACATGACTATTGGTATGAATAGTCCATAGACCTGAAGTCACTACGGTTCCCTACATAAGGAGTTATGTCTTTGGTATCGTCTAACGTCACACCATAATAGGGTGCACTATAACGGCGATCACTGGGTATGTAACAAATTATGCGAAGGGATGTGAGTGATGTAGATGGGATCTATCCCTCCCATATGACGGGAGTGATATCTTTGGCCTCTTGATAGAGTAGGACCACGAAATGCATGGCCATGCTCAAATTGAGTCAATATGAGATATTGACCTCATTTGTTTGAGTGAGTCTACTTGGGGATCAAGAAACATAAAGATCAATAAGGCGATGACACGGTCTATGCCTCATTGATCGATCTAAGATATCAGAGATAGAAGGACACCGTCATACATGATAATAGTCACGGAAAGATTGTCGGATCTCGACGATCTTGTAACTTGGGTAGCAATGATGTATTGCTAGATGCCGCTAATTGCTTATGTATCTAAAATGGTTTTAGATACATTGCCACTATTACAAGAGCCTATAGGTCACACATAAATGGCATTCTATTTTGGAGATGGTTTCTTTTAGTTTGACTAAAAGGACAATTGATCATATAGCCAAGATTTGAGTTAGACTCAAACTGGTTAAACTTGAGTTAGACTCAAGTTGAACCATGGAAGATGATTCATCATCATGCATGATTAATTTGATTAATCATGCATAGGAATACCAAAGGGCTTGGTATTCATGATGAGAATTAAAGAAGGGAATACCAAGGGTCTTGGTATTAAGAGAGTTCTTAATGGGGAGATAATGGCATTGATGGCTAATGGTTTAAATGACCTTTTGGTGTTGAACGTGAATGACAATTGTGTGGTTTTTGTGTTTTGGGCGTGCAAGCCAAAAAGTAGAGAAAGAGTTCTCTCATCTCCTCCTTCCTTTTTTTCTTCTTCCAAAGAGTTCTTGGTGTTTTGCTAGGGGTTGCTAGCACAACGTGACTCCAAATCGTGAGTGTATTAGTGTGGATACCATAGATATACGGTTACCCTTATCGTATTGAGATTTGACAGCTTTTGGAAAAGCGGGATTGCGAAGGGCACGCACCGAAGGGATATTTCTCCCTCTAGATAAGATCTAGACTAGATTAAAGAAAACGACTTATATAGTTTTGCATGGATCTCTGATGGGATCCGGTATAATTATTATTTCCACTGTGGTTGTGCGATGTATTCGTCCATGATGTTGTGAACATCAGATCCGGAGTTTTTCCCAACAGTGTGTAGCCACACACCTTGTCGTGTCCCCTTCTGCATCTAGCTGCAAAATGTCCTTCTTTTGCTCCGAAAGTGCGCCTTTTTCCCACGAAATGTTATCCTGCACACAAAAGTACAAAGGGCAGGTCTCCTAACTAAAAAATAGGAAATGCATGCAAAACAAAGTGACATATGCATGAAACTAACATAAAATGTAATGATATGTGAGCGAAAACTATTCCTAAAACCCTATATGTTTTGCTCAGATCACTTCCCCCTGACTTAAATCTTTGCTTGTCCTCAAGCAAACCTCAGTGCCATGAAATTTTAAAAGGATATTGTTCCATACTTAGCATGTTAACTAAATTTATCAAGTGGTATTTGCAATCAAAGGTAAATAAATATATTCTAGAAATTCACTAAATTAGCACCTTGTGCTCGTGCTAAGCGAATCATTCTTAGGGGATACTCGTTCCATGGTGAGTTAAGTTGTCATCCTATAGCTTTCCTAAGGTCTCCGGCTCTTAGGCACTTACCTGCCCAAAGCGAGGGTCGTTCCCTAGATCTAGCACAAAGTCTCAAAGGTGTGCTCGATATTGAGAGAAATTGGTAGTTGTTTCCCAGTAACCTAACTCGGTCTCAAAGGGGCACCTAGCCATTTCCACCCACGACAACTATTTTTTTATCCCTCATAATCTCTCTCTTCTTTTTTTCTCTTTTCTTTTCCTTTCTCTCTTTTATTTTTCAGCTCACTAGGATTTTGATTTTTCCGAATGGGCTTACACAATTCGTTCATCTCTAGTAACTAAAATGCTAGTCTTAGGGTCATATATGGATTCCAAAGTACTAGACTACTGAGATGAATCATAACTAGGTATGTACTAGACTCTCCCTTTTAGAATGTTCGACATGTGTAGGTGTAAAAATAGAAGCTAATTAGTGTAAGTCTAGAATATTCATTCAAAGCAAATAAAATAAAATACCACGAGGTAAATGAAGTTATACTCCTCAAGGAAACAACTCATGAAGAAAACTCAAAAAATACTACTGAGGCAGCTTTACAAATAACAAAAACTAAGTGTTGAAAGAAACTCAACAACCTATGCATGAACAAATGAATGCTAACAATAATGCAAATATCAGGAAAGAAACTATTGATAGAAAAAAAATAAAATTTAGGGGGCCCCAGGATTAAATGAAAGTATACCTCTAGTATGGTGGACGAGGTGGAAAGTCTGGAAGCCTCAGCATCTCGGGATCCTGGGAGAACCTGCTGTTGAGCCGCTGATGCCACATGTACACATGATCGATTTGAGAGCTAGTGGATGCAGCGGCTGCTCGGTGCTCCTCCTCCCTAGCCCACTATGCCTGCTGGGCATGCATATGTTGCCGCATCTCCTTGCGGTAGGCAGCCTCATCCTGACAACGGGCAGCCTCCTCCTGGAAGTAGATGCAGGTCTCGTCGTAGAACTCCTCAGCCCACTGGAAGTTCTCCCAGAAGCCCTAGAACTCCACCTGTGTGTAGGCGCTTTGCTCCTCCCATCACTGCCTCTATATTTGCTGCTCGGCGTATATATTGTCAAGGAGTGATCGGAACTCCAAGAAATCATAGGTCGACGTACCTGCATCCTGCTCAAAAGTAGAAAAAGGTGGTGGTGCAGGTGCAGGCTCATGTCGACGTGGACTAGGTGGGCTCCTATGCATGTGTGGACTAGAGAGAGAGTGATGCAAAGGGGGAGAGATGGGCACCGATGTGGATGGTCCCTCATATGGAGGGGACTCCACTATCAGGTCCAAGCGTCAGTTGGCGCGTGTGGTGATGGTGGTACGATCAGGGTCGTGGAGCCTAAGGGTCGTCAGGTTTTTCCTTACAAAGCATAAGGAGTGTCCCTCTCTTACAATAATCTTCATTGTCATACACACTCCTAGGTCGATCCTAGGGATCCCCTCTATACTTTCTAATGCAGTGTAATCATACCCCATCCTATGGCAAATGTGGGTAAGTAGGCCTCCAACATTAATCTCTCCTCTCGCTGCTTTGCCCATCTTCACTAAGTGTCTGATGAAGTGGGACCCTACATCGATGCTACTCCTTTCTTGTAGCATGTTCCAGAGGCAAAGCAGCTCGCTAGCTCTTACTACACTGTCACTCTCCCTACGACCAAATATAGTACTGGTCATGATGCAATGAAGGTATAGGAAAATGGGGTTTTGGAGGCGCGACACTTTGGCCCTAGAAGGGTCGTAAGCGTGCTCCCCTATCAACTCGATCCAAAATATCCGAGAGTTAAACCCAATAGGGGTTCTTCTCTCTCCCCCACTCGGCAAGCCAAAACATGAATTCCATTGGTGAAGGGTCCATTCATGCTCAATGTTGAATATTCTAAAGGTGATCCTACCCTCTTCGCTCTCTCTACCCGTTAAAATTTCCTCTTCTAAGGAAATCAAAAATTCTAAAACTATCCTAGGGTAGGTTGGGTGTCTTATTCCCATTGTCTCTTCCCACCCCATTTTTGCAAATAGGGCTTGAATGTCATCCAACAACCCTAAGGACTCTAGTAAATCTTCATCAAGATACCTAGTTGCAATGAGTTTACGAGTATAAAGCATGTTATATCTATCTCTATGTTCATTGTTGCGAAAAAGAAAGGTTGGAAGAGCATTACCTTCCTCCGAAGCTTGTGGGGTGTCGGTTCTCCTTGCTCGTCGCTCCGAAGCACCGGATCGAGATGCTACTTGCTTGGTCCTCCTCATTCTTGCATCTTTTGGCTTCTTTGAAAGTTGGAAAAGCTTCTAGGTGGTGGGGAAGAAGGATCCACATGGCTAGGGCAAGAAAAATTGAAGCACACGGCGCAAATGGGGCCAAAACACATGGATTGCCCTACTTAACCCTTGCGTGACACGACCGTGTGAAAACACACAGCCAGGCCATGTGCACCTCGGGTCGGTCAGGCACTGCCATGGGAAAATACACAGCCAGGCCGTGTGTCCCCTTTTTCTCCCCTTTTTGCACAACAGTCCGAATTTTCTCATACGCTTCGCCGTGTAAGCTAATATGGATTTTATTTTTACCTAGCAAAGTTCTCTTCTGGTCCTAATGCTAACTGAAATGGAAATCAAAGTTCAAATTAACTAAATGCATGCAATACACTCAAAGGAAAACCTAAAAACTAAACTTGGGTGCCTCCCAAGAAGCGCTTTGTTTAAGGTCTTTTAGCTCGACCTTATTTGCTCAAGATATCTTTCTCGTGGGGGATCAAGATATTTGCTCACCTTATGCCTCCTCCCTTGTGGTCCCTTACACTATATCTCTTAAATCTTGCTCGTAGAGGGGCAAGATATTTATTGGCTGCCTTCCTTGGTTCGAGAGTGAACATGCTTATCCTCAAAGAATTTTTAGGAGTTTGATCATAATATTTCATTTCATCCATATGCTGTAAATAATATAACTCACCACAAATATCTTCACCAAAAGATTTATCAGTAGATTCTAGTATGTCGACTGAAATTTTATCATTATCAATCATTAAAAGGGGTTCGTTATTAGTAACTAAAGTTTCAATGAGGGTTAAGGTAGGCTCTTCTAGATCCTTGAGGTTAGGAGGTATTTTGATTGAAGCAATGCACTCCTCGATTAAAGTATCAATTAAATAATCCTCAAGTTCTTCTTCAAGTGGTGATTGAATGGATTGCTTTTCTTTACTTCCTATGTCATCTACGTCTTCCTCATCCATTCGCTCAAAGTGAGTCTCCACCCTATTAGGTGTGATCCAGTCATCAAAGTGACCTTCTAGTCGTTCAGTTTCTTCTCTTGCTATATCTCGTTCCATAATCTCCACAAATTGTTGGCTATGCTCCTCGCATTCCCTAGTAAAATTATCTAGTGGGACTTCTAAGTGGGCACTTGGTTCTGGATAAAATTTGCATGGTGACTCATAGCTCTCGTTCTCATTTTGGAAACAATATTGAGTCTCTGTCTATGAATGTCACCGTCAAAATTCAACGTTCGCCGCTTGTTGTGTTTGAATGAAATCTTTCATCATTTGCTCCAGTCGGGATTTAGGCAGACAATATTGAAGGTTTAAGTAGTCATGGTCATAACTATATAAATAGGAATCATCTTGTGGCCATGCGTTGTAATTGTAGGTGACATCTTCTTGTTCAAATTGTGAAGGTTCGAATATATCCGGACAATCATTAATAGTATGTCATATTTCACCACAATGCTCATAATAAATGTTACCAAAACTTACAGCATTAAATTGACCATAGTCATAAGTAAAAGCATGCATCGTTATATGCAGGAAATTATAAATAAGGAAAGAGAAATTGAATAAACAAAACTGAAATAAAATAAAATAAAATAAAATAAAACAAAACAAGAAAAGTAAATCTATCTTGAGTCTAATCCAATTTTCCACTTATCGATTCGATATCGAATCGATCATTCCTCGACAATTGCGCTAAAAACTTGATACACGCGAACGCGACCTCAAATCTCACGATGGAGGCCATCGAGGACTCGAAGCGCGTGCTCGTGCTCAATGCCTGCAAGTGCACGGATGTCGTCAAGTAATAAAATATTATCGATCCCAAAGGGACTGGGATTCGAATATCAATTTGTTCAGTGGGTGAAATTGTTGGTTTTATGGAAGGGACATCATACACTCTCCCGATGACCCACCGCATCTATCGAGAGCTATCTCTGCCTTACAAGGACGGGATAGGCGGTACGAGGATGCCAAATCAATCCCTGCGATGAACCGTTTATAGTTTCATCGCATCCTTCTACCCACAATTACAAGAGATCAGCTTTACCCCTAAGTTCCTTGTATAAATCCCCTAAATCTTAGATACGAGGGTTGTCACCCCTCGTATCGCCTAAGAACAGCAGGTAGAAAACCAAACACGCATAGATATAGGTATAAACAATTTCCAATTGCAAATTCAAATTCAAAAGTAGAATTCAATTTGAAGCAACATGTCATGCGTACACAAGCTACTCCCTAATCCTAGAATCGAAGGAACTACTCCATATATAAAAGAGGAGAATCACGAGGCATGTTCATGTTCAAATATATCAGAAATAAAATGCAAGAACAAGAGGTTACAATGACGATGTGGCCTTCTCTCTGGCATTGAAGTGCATAACTTGGATCTCCGGTGGCGTTCTTCCTCCTCGTTGCAATTTCCCGAAGCTTTTTAGGGCTTCGGTGTGCCGTCCTAGTCATCATGCCTCCTCCCTAGGGTTTGGGAGCCCTAGGACGGCTCCCTCTTGATACCTGGGGTTTGGGGCGAAGCTTCTTTTATATAGACATCATGTCGGATCGCTGTGAAACCTTGAAAATAATCGACTCACATCAGAATCACACAGCGCCACACGGTCGTGTGTTTCCACATAGCCAGGCCATGTGTGACACTGGGGTGGCCGATTTCTCCCCTTGTACACGGCCGTGTGTAGCCACATGCCCTAGTCGTGTCCCCTTCTGCATCTAGATACAAAATGCCCTTCTTTTTCTCTGAAAGTGCGCCTTTTCCCACAAAATGCTATCCTGCATGCAAAAGTACAAAGAGCATGTCTCTGAATCAGAAAATAGGAAATGCATGCAAAACAAAGTGACATATGCATGAAACTAACATAAAATGTAATGAGATGTGACCGAAAACCACCCCTAAAATCCTATATATTTTGCTCACATCACTTTCCTAGGTAGCCCTTAGTGTTTAGGATATGTACCTTACATCCAAATACCCTAAAGTATTTGATGTTAGGTACTTTATCATGGTAGGTTTTGTATGAGGTCTTAAGGTGCCTCTTTACCATTAGGATTCTATTTTAAACATAACAAGTCATGCTAACGGCTTCTGCCCAAAACCTATCGGGTAGGTTATGTTCGTTCAACATGGTCCTAGTCTTGTAGGGTTCTATTTTTCCGCTCAACTAGGCCATTTTGTTGTGGAGTTCTAGGACATGAGAATTCATGGTGGTATCCGTTTAGGTTACAAAAATCTGTGAACCTGTTGTTTTCGAATTCACCACCATGATCGCTTCTAAGTCTTTTAATTTTAAGATTCTTTTGGTTTTCGATTAACTTACATAAGTTGATTAGTTGGTCTAAAGTATCACTTTTGTGTTTAAGGAACCTAACCCAGGTAAACCTATAATAGTCGTCAATTATGACTAAGCAAAATTTACTCCCATTAAGTGACTTGGCTCCCTGTGAATCAAATAGATCCAAATGTAGGAGCTCAAGTACACTTTTGGTTTGTTCTTGGTTAGTTAGTTGACGTTGTGCCCTAGGTTGTTTTCCTTGCTGTCTAAGTTGTTAAGGTTAGGCAGACCTCTGACTAAGCCACTCTGACTCATCTTGTGAACGAGTCTTGGGTGCGAGTGACCAAGTCGTCGGTGTCACAACCAAGATTCCTCTTGTTGTGTCATAAGACACTTGGTTGAGGAGTTGGGTAAGTTAATTGTGTAGATGTTGCTATTCCTAGTTACTTTAAGTATTGTTTTAGAGGTTTTATTTGTTTTAATTAAGCATTCATTTTCTAGGACTATGACCTTATAGTTATTATCACACAATTGACTTACACTAAGTAAATTATATTGAAAATCTTCAACTAATAAAACATTGTGAATTATGAAATTAGAATTTAGCTCAATATCACCTGATCCGATGATTTTGAGCTTGCCGTTATTTTCGAAAGCTACCGATCCTTGTCGTTTGAATCTAAGCTTTGAAAATTTAAGTTGGCCTCCGGTCATATGTCGGGAGTACCCACTGTCCAACACCCGTTAGTCCTACACATAAGGTAGTTAGATCGGATATTGGAATTTAAGGGTTGGTTGAATATTATTAGTCCTAGATCATCTCATCCATTTATACATGATAAAACACGTTATCCTTATGTGTTCTTGGAGATTACTTCAATTTTACTTGATTAATTTTAATGAATTGAAACTAGTCAACCTTGGGTTAGATTCAGATTTAACCCTAAGCTCGTCAAGTCACCTTTTCAAGAAATTGGCTTCTAGGTCGTGGCGAGGCATAGAGGCCTTCTTTGATCGGAACAACGACCACTTCCTTAGACAAAGCCAAATTCAAGAAAATAATAACTTGATTCACTTAAAATTATTTCCTAGCTTAACTAGTTAAGGATACGGCGAGGTAGCTTCAGCTAGTTCAACTTAGTCGAGTGCACTGAGCTAGATACGCCTTATCTACCTGGACACACAGGACTTTGTTTCCCTAACGTACTATCATCCCACCGCATCCTAGTACTATGTTGTCAAGTGTTGACGAGTTATAGTTCCTATCTAACCGTTCTAAAAGGCCATGCAAAGTCTAATTAATAGCACAAATAAATTTTGTACTAGCTCCCCCTGGACCATTGAATCGATTCGGTCTTTCAACATAGTGGATTTGGTCCTTGGAAACCCAGTACATGTTGGATCCTAATTTAGAAATCAAAACGGTCTTAGGGACCCATGCTTGGACATATTTTTTATTGCGATTAACTATTGACATATACGACTTGTTAGTCATATTTGAGCTAAACCCAAGCCCGGCCTTATTGTACACGGCCCTTTGCGATCCAAGTAAAAGGTCAAGTCCCTTGGATCCCAAAGTAAACCTTTCCAACCTATGCCTAAGGTCTTCGACTTGACTTTTCAAAAGCGAGTTCTCAACTTCGAGCTTTTCAACTTGAGTTGAGTCCTCCTCTTGAACTTGACTAGTCGAAGAGGTTAGGGAGACCTCGTGTTTAAGGAGTTTAACCTTCTCAACTAAGGTATCGACCTTGCGCTCAGACTTAGCTAACTTTCTAGTTAAGAATTTAATTGCATTGTATAAAGTGCTAAGCAAAGATCGACTTACCTTAAGTGACCCTTTTGAACCGGATGTGTATCCGTGGCTTGTCTTGAATAGTGACTCGTCGTCAGATCCAGACTCAGACTCTTCCTCGGGTTCGGACTCTTGTTCGAGCTCGATCTATTTTTCCATGAAGACGAGGTCATCGTCTTCCTCCTCCGACGCTTCTTCCCAAGTAGCGTTAAGCGCTTTCTTGGACTTGGGTGCTTTGTTCTTGAGTTTCGAACACTCTGACTTGATGTGTTCGAATCTGTTACATTCAAAACATCTAAAATTAGAATTTGATTTAGATTTACCTTGATTGACAGGTCATCTTCGGCTCTTGATCATCTTCGGAACTAGATTCACTAGTTCAGTTTCCATCTCGGCGTCTACCTTCGACTTGTACTCATCCTCTTCCTTAGGCAGTGGTTTGGTTGTGGGCTTCTTCTTCAAACTTGCAAGTAAGGCAATACCTTTCTCGGAAACTAAATTAGACTTTTCATGGAGTTCAAATTCAGAAAAGAATTCATCTAGTCTAATTTTTGAAAGGTCCTTAGAGACCTTGAAGGCATCGACCATGGACACCCACAAGGTAGTCCTAAGGAAAGCACTTAAAGCATACCTTATAAGGTCTCGATTTTTTACCTTTTATCGGATGGCGTGCAAGCTATTGACGATATCTTGAATACGGGCATGTAGTTGTGTTGCCGTCTCGTGTTCCTTCATCTTAAGATTATATAACTTATTAAAAAGCAAGTCACGTTTACATACCTTCGCATCGTCGGTTCCTTCGTGTAGCTCTATGAGTTTAGTCCATAGATCTTTTGCGCTAATGAAGGGGACGACACGATTTAACTCCTCTTTGGACAAGCCACATTGTAAGATTTGCGTCACCTTGGCATCGGCTTCCACTTTTCTTTTCATGGCATTCGTCCATTGATCGTAATCGAACAATTCACCCACTTTATTAGTAGGAAGTGTGAATCCAGTTTAGATTACGATCCACATCTCGATTTGGGTTTTAAGAAGCATTCCATCCGACCCTTCCAGTAACGGAAGTCATCTCTGTTGTAAAACGAAGGTCTGATAGTGCTAAACCCTTCGAGATGGCCCATTTGAAAAAGACAAAAAGACATCGGAAAAAGAGCACCTCGCAAAAGCAAAAACAAGCAAATGTACCAAGACTTTCGTCTTGGATTAGGAGTGTGGGAGAACGAAATCAAACAAAATGAAAAAAGTCGTAAAACAAAAATAAACAAAAGAAATATATAAAAATTGCTAGATTGGTGGTTTCACCAAATCATAGTGCCCCCGGCTCTGATACCATTTATTGGATTGATTTGAGCGCTAGAGGGGGGTGAATAGCACTAAACAATTTTTTTTCGTTCGTTCGTCGATTCGTTAAGAAATAAGACAAAATAAATTTTACTTGGTTCACAGCCTTTCAGCTGCTAATCTAAGGCCCAAGTGGTCATAGACCACGTGCGGAGGGCAAATCACTCAAAATACTCCTCCTCGTTGTTGGGTTTCCCCGGCACTGCACCGGGTATGTGTTCGAACATGTTTTGTAAACATGTGCACAACGGAAGAATTAAAGAGAAATAAATCTAATTTATTACAAAACACACATCACACGCATGCATAGTACAACATGTGTGGACAAAATCGCAGTTTCAAATTTTACAATAAAAGGAAATTACGCTAGTTATACCTGACGTATCACGTGCAGCGGGAATGACATCAACCAGAGCAACTCTCACTAGAATTGCCTCTATCCATATCCACGTTGAGTATCGTCAAGATAGCTTTGCCAAGCTATGAGCCTCGTCTTCGTAGGAGTCACTAGCCTCATGTCGAAGACGATGTGATTGAGAGGAGATCACAATCCGAATCAAAATTCGGATGCAAAAATGAGTCCCCAAAAACTCACTTCTCTGGAGAGGTATTCGTCAACCGATTGACGAATCCTTGGTCCTCCACCTATGAGGATTACCGGAAATCCAATCCCTGGTAAGGAAGTCACTGTTGGAGCTCCAAAAGCCGTCCAAATGATGCTCGGACAAGAAGGAAACAAGCTGTCCAAAACTGGACAGCTTGGTGGAGGACTTGGCGCCGGCCAAAGGAGATGGTCGGCTAATTCTTGGTCATAGGAACCAAGGTAGGTCGCTGGAGGGTCGCCAGAGGAGTGGCCGGCAGCAGCTGGACCCCGGCAGCAAGGGTGGACGGCGGCACACAAGGGCTGAGCAGCGTGGACTCCTTGGGTGGCGGCAAAGAGAAGAGAGGGAGAGGAGAGGAAGAGTATTTCCCAAAATAAACTTGGGGCTCTCCAAACTTCTAACCGCGCTTTTATAGAGTGCGTGTTTCTTAACCATTAAGAAACCTTCTCCTTAGAGTTATTGGTTCATAACCAAAACCCGTTAACCCGCTCCAATAACTTAAGTTAAAATAAACCGAACCGAGTTGTTCTATTTTAAGTTAAAATGAACTGAACCATCTTTGGTTCATTTGTTTAAAACAAACCAAACCCCTTTGGTTTATTCTCCACCATTGGATTAGAACCAAATCAATTTGGTTCATCCATCATGTCTTCATAAGACTCAGCCCATCCATGCTTCCATTGTGACTGAAACAATTTCATGCTCCTCCTTGTTTGGTCCAACCAAACCTAGTTTCTCTCGATCTGAGAATCTCATTTTCAAGCTCGTTTTAAATATTTCGAATTACGCTCATTGTGCATGTGATGAAATAGGTTCCCGATTTATGTTGGTCATCTATAATTAACCATTAATTATAGAACGATCATGAGTGGTACTTAGTAGTACATCATGATCCCCAATTAACTGAAAAATCAATGGTTGATTCCAGAACCATTTCTGAAACCCTTCAACAGCTACAATGAATTGTACCCTATTCATTTCACTCATCTTATATCCACTTGGTTCAGGACATGGTCTATTGTGCCAGTCCCCACTAGGTTGCCTACCTCACACCTAGCCCAAGTATTACTTCCTCGTCCTCCTGATTCTAGATACTGCACATGTATCCAATAGTACCATACTCTAAACATGTAATGCTTTGGTCAAAGACTTTAGTAACAATACGATAGAGGCCATAGGGTATACATCTCCTCGCAAGGAGTGGTGAATCCTCTGTAGGCTATTCAAACACCTTCAGCCAGTTCGACTTATACCCAATCATTCCAGGTCCACATCTCCTCGAAGATGCTTACTTAAGATGTCAAAGCATAAGTCTTCATGACCAAGATGACTTGAATACTGCAAGTCGAAGGAACATGGCACTTAAGCTGCAGTAAGAACTTCGTTGGCGTATCTATATATGTAGAGAACCATATGAAGTCTTATAGCTTGTCACTCCAATGAACTAGTTACCATAACTAGCATCCATGATTATCTTCGGACATCAAAATGTCCCTAGCCAGTGAGAATCAGCTGCTTGGATACATCAAGGAGTATACCTCGTGCTAGTCTCAACAGAATTGATGGTGTCTAAATCCATCAACTCATCGACTAGGGATAATTCTAATACATCACAATTACATATGTAGAAATACTCACTAGTTGTGATCCAATCACAAATTCTCTCATGCTGTGAATCGTATTGTGGACATTCAGTAAATGAGTTTAAGATCTAATCAAATACATGAAAATATGTATACTCAAATAGTGAATCTTCATTTATCATATAAATGGTTTAAACATAAGGTGATTGTCTTAGGACACCTCTCATATATAACTAATAAACTCTCACTTAGCCTAATGTCAATCGTCATGGTATCCAATACCATAAGCTCTAACATGACCCTTAAACTTACTTTGAGGTAAGGCCTTAGTTAAAAGATCCGCTAAGTTCTTTTTAGTGGGAATCTTCTCGATTTGAATTTCGTTCCTACTGATAATCTCTCTGATCAGATGATAGCGGCGAAACATATGTTTGGATCGTTGATGAGACCTTGGCTCTTTTGCCTATGCAATTGCTCTATTATTGTCAAAGTAAACCGGTATTGCTTCAACAATGGTTGGAACCACACCAAGTTCATAAATGAACTTCTTGATCCAAATCGCTTCCTTTACTGCTTCCAAAGCTGCAATGTATTTTTCCTCTGTGGTAGAATCTGTTACAGTGTCTTGTTTGGAACTTTTCCAACTCACTGCTCCCCCATTCAAGGTGAACACGTACCCATACTGAGACCTGGAATCATCCTTGTCTGTCTAGAAGCTAGCATCCGTATACCCGCGTATCACCATGTCCCCTTCTTCATATATTAGGAACACTTCCTTAGTTCTTCTTAAGTACTTAAGGATTGTCTTAACAGCTGCCCAATGATCCATTCCTAGATCAGACTGGTATTTTCTCGTGACACTCAGAGCATACGATACATCGAGCCTCGTACATAACATAGCATACATGATAGATCCTATTGCGGATGCATAAGGAATCTTACTCATGCAAATCCTCTCGTCTTCTGTGCGCGGACACATAAACTTCGAAAGGTGTATCCCATGCCTGATGGGAAGAAAACCTTTCTTGGATTCCAACATTCTAAACCTCTTTAGCACTCAGTCTATATATGTAGACTGTGAAAGACCAAGCAACCGATTCGATCTATCCCTATAGATTTTAATCCCGAGGATGTAGGTTGCTTCTCCCAGGTCTTTCATAGAGAATGTCTTGGACAACCAAATTTTAACTAACTATAAGACAGAAACATCATTTCCTATAAGTAATATATCATCGACATACAATACTAGATACACGACTGCACTCCCACTAATCTTCTTGTGCACATAAGATTCATCCGGATTTTGTGAGAAATAAAATTTTTTTATTGTCTCATCAAAATGGATATTCCAGCTCCTAGATGCTTGCTTCAGTCCATATATGGACCGTCGCAGTTTGCATACCTTGGTTTTATCAACCGATGTGAAACCCTCAGGTTGTATCAAATACACATCCTCGAGTCGGTTTCCATTAAGGAAAGTTATTTTCATATTCATCTACCATATCTCATAATCATAATGAGTCGCTATGGTCAGGAGCATCCGAATGGATTTAAGCATAGCAACAGGTGAATAGGCCTCATCATAATCAACACCTTGCTTTTGATGATACCCTTTCGCCACTAATCTAGTCTTATAGGTAATCACATTACCATCCATGTTGATTTTCTTCTTGAAAACCCACTTTCACCCTATAGGCTTTATGCCTTCAGGTGGGTCAACCAAGTTCCAAACTTGATTTTCATACATGGAATCAATTTCCAACTTCATGGCATTAAGCCATTTATCCCTTTCTGAACTTTTCATAACTTCTTCATAACTGGTAGGCTCCTCATCATCAATGAGTAACACATCATTTGATTCACTTACGAGAAATTCATATCTCTCAAGAATGTTGCGTGTTCTACCAGATCTACGAAGATGTGGTGTCACAATATGTCCAGCCGATGGCTCATCACTATGAGTTATCGGTTGTGGTGCTTCACCGGGTATCTCATCAATGTCTATTGGAGTCTCTCGAGCCTCCTCAAGCTCAACGACACTCCCACTATTTTCTTGCAAGAGAAACTTTTTCTCTAGAAACACAGCATGCCTTGAAACAAACACCTTTTGTTCCACAGGATGATAGAATTGGTAACCCCTTGTTTTCTTAGGGTATCTAATAAATAGATATTTATCAGACTTAGCATCCAATTTGTCTGATACAGTCCACTTCACATAAGCAGGATAACCCCATATCTTCAAGTAAGATAAATGAGGTTTCTTACTATTCCATATCTCATATAGAGTAGTTGAGACTACCTTGGTTGCCATTCTATTTAGCAAGTAAATAGTTGTGTGAAGTGCATAGCCCCAAAATGACTTAGGAAGATTTGCATGATTCATCATCGACCTGACCATGTCCAACAAGGTCTGATTATGCCTCTCAAATACACCATTATGCTGTGATGTATATGGCGGAGTCCATTGAGACAATATACCATTGTCCCTTAGATAATCTAGAAACTCTTGACTCAAGTATTCACCACCTCAATCCAATCGATGTATTTTAATACTCTTGTCATGTTGTTTCTCTACTTCATTTTTGAATTCTTTGAACCTTTCAAAGGCTTCAGACTTGTGTTTCATCAAGAACACATACCCAAACCATGAGTGATCATCGGTGAAGGTAATGAAGTAACTATAGCCTCCTAGAGCTTGAGTTGACATAGGTCCACATACATCGGTATGTATTATACCTATCAACTCTCACACTCGTTCACTTTTTCCTATAAAAGGTAACTTAGTCATCTTGCCTTTTAAGCATGATTCGCATGTATCGTATGAATCCAATTCAAACGATTCCATAATTCCACATCGGTGTAATTCAGACATGCATTTCTTGCTTGCATGGCCAAGACGACAATGTCACATGTAGGAGTCTAATTGATTATCCTTTCGAGCACGCTTGTTGCTCGCTTAGATATTGAAAATATCACTGGATACATCCAACGTATAAATATCATTTCTCAATGTTCCAGTCCCATAAAGTACACCATTCAAAGTTATATAACAACAATTGTTACTAAACGTCAAATGGTAACCATTTCTATTTAAGCAGGAAATAGAAACAATGTTCTTTATTAGAGAAGGAATATAATAGCAATTGTCCAATTCTAAGACTAGTCCACTAGAGAGCTTCAGCAAATAAGTTTCAATGGTGACCGCAGCAACCTTTGCTCGATTGCCAACTCACAAATTTGACTCCCCTTTGACGAGTCTTCTTCTATTCCTTAGCCCCTGTATGTCATTACATATATGTGAGCCACACCCAATATCCAATATCCAAGTGTCTAAGGAAATAGAATGACAATCAATAACAAAGATACCTGAAGAGAATGGGCCATTGGATGCCTTCTTCGTCTTCACGGACTCAAGATAAATCTTGCAATTTCTTCGCCAGTGACCCTCCTTGCCACAATGATGGCAAGTGCCCTTTTTCTTCTTCCCTTTTGACTGTTCCTTTGACTTCCTCTTAGAACCTTTATTTGAGGAATCAATTAATAGAACTACCTTCTCCTCATGCTTTATAGAAAGCTCCACAGTCTTCAGCATATTGAGGAGCTCAGGAATAGTGGATTCAAGTTTGTTCATCTAGTAGTTCATCACAAATTGTGAGAAACTCTTGGGCAAACAATGTAGAATTAATTCAATACTTAATTCATGATCCATCACAAACCTAAGGGTAGATCGTCGCTCGATGTACACATTCATCTTTAGCACAAACTACACTACAGATGAACCTTCTTGCATCTTAGAGGTGAAGAGGAGCCTGGAGACTTCGAACCTTTCGGATCTCGTTTGCTCATCAAACAACTCATGAAGATGGAAGACTATGGTATTAGCATCCATATTCTCATGCTACTTTTGCAGCTCAGGTACCATCACGGCTAGCATGATGCAACTCGCCAATTCAGAATCAACCACATGTTTCTGATAGGCCAACAATTGGTCTGGAGTTGCATCATCCTTAGGACGGTTGGGAAGAGGCTCTTCGAGGACATACGCGAGCTTTTGTCTTGAGAACAATTCTCAAGTTTCTAAGTCAATCCAAGAAGTTAGGCCCAATCAATTTGTTCGAATCCAAAATAGTGCGCAAATTAAAAGATGTCATGATCAATCAATTAACCTAGAAATACAAATCAAGCATATATGAGAAAATGATTTTAAAATGCATCAACATACATTTACAAAATCCCATTCATTTTTTGAATTTTAAAAAACCGCAAAATCACTTCGAGAGATCGTAGGTCCATCTCCGAATGGGCTGATATCCGACATAGATATGAATAACCTTGGAGAGAGTTCAACAAGCCATTCATAGCTAAAATGGTAGGTATCAAGTATACCAATTGCATATCACATATATGCAACTATTACAATGTGTTATCAACTAATTGAATGTTTACACATACATCGGGTTGTTAACTCATTAACAAGTATGCATTATATGCATAGCACCCAACTTCACCTCCCTTCACATCGACCTTGGAGAGAGTTCAACAAGTCAATGCTCCAAGTTAAAGCCAACCCATTAATTGAGAAATAATTTTAATATGGTTAGAGCGCATTCAACAAATTAGTCTGGCTTGGAGATAGTCCAACAACCAAAGCTAACAATTGACCTCTGACTCTTACCGTATTAGTGTTAAACTATTTCATGGTTTGAACATGTTCGGATTCGAGTCGAGCTTGGAGAGAGTCCAACAACCCAAACAAGAAACAGAACTCTGGTTCCAACCATATTAATGGAAGATGTAGGCTTTAATGTTGTGTAAGGGTTTTAATGTCTCATCCTCTTTGCATGCAAATAACTATTATCTACCTGGCATGTCATACATGGCATACATCTACATGTCACGACACGCATGACAAAATGATATGCATCTAATGCAATTACATGACATACAATTTTGGCATGTACAAAATTTCCTTATATGTCATAACTATTTATGGAAATAAAATATGTTTGAGATTTGATTCCCCAAATCAAATCATGATTAAATTAGGAAACAAATTTCCAAATCTAATCACATATTTTATTTATGGAAGTCTGAATTAAGGAAAGTCAAATTTAATTTAGGAAATAAATTTCCTAAATTGTCAAAACTATTTATAGAAATAAAATATGTTTTAGATTTGATTCCTCAAATAAAATCATGATTAAATTAGAAAACAAATTTCCAAATCTAATCACATATTTTATTTATGGAAAGTGTTAATTTCCATAAATACTTCTAAAACTTCCAAAAGTAGAAGATTTCCATAAATATTTCTAAACTTTCTAAAATTAGAAAATTTCGATAAATACTTCTAAACTTTCCAAAAATAGAAATTTTCTATAAATACAATTACGACTATCGCAAAATAATTTTATGATTATGTCGAAACATGACCTGGGCTCTGATACCACTGTTGGGTTTCCCAGCACCGCGACCAGTGTGTGTTCGAACATGTTTTATAAACATGTGCACAGCGGAAGAATTAAAGAGCAATAAATCTAATTTATTACAACACACACATCACACACATGCATAGTACAACATGTGTAGACATAATCGCAGTTTTAAATTTTGTAATAAAAGGAAATTACGCTAGTTATACCTGATGAATCACGTACAGTGGGAATGGCATCAACCAGAGCAACTCTCGCTAGAATTGCCTCTATCCGTATCCACACTAAGTACCCTCGGGATAGCTTCACCAAGCTATGAGTCTCGTCTTCGTAGGAGTCACTAGCCTCGTGTCGAAGACGATGAGATCGAGAGGAGATCACAATCCGAATCAAAATTCGGATGCAAAAATGAGTCCCCAAAACACGCTTCTCCGAAGAGGTATTCGTCAACCGATTGACGAATCCTTGATCCTCCACCTATGAGGATTATCGGAGATCCAATCCTCGGTAAGGAAGTCACTATCAGAGCTCCAAAAGTCATCCAAACAACACTCCAACAAGAAGGAAACAAGCTGTCCAAAACTGGACAGCTTGGTGGAGGACTTGGCACCGACCAAAGGAGATGGCCGGCTAATCCTTGGTCACCGAAACCAAGGTAGGTCACCGGAGGAGTGGCCGACAGCAGCTGGACGCCGGCAGCAAGGGTGGACGGTGGCACACAGGGGCTGGGCGGCGTGGACTCCTTGGGCGGCGACAAAGAGAAGAGAGGGAGAGGAGAGGAAGAGTGTTTCCGAAAATAAACTTAGGGCTCTCCAAACCTCTAATCGCGCTTTTATAGAGTGTGTGTTTCTTAACCATTAAGAAACCTTCTCCTTAGAGTTATTGGTTCATAACCAAAATCCGTTAACCCGCTCCAATAACTTAAGTTAAAATAAACTGAATCGAGTTGGTCTATTTTAAGTTAAAATGAACCGAACCAACTTTGGTTCATTCGTTTAAAACAAACCAAACCCCTTTGGTTTATTCTCCACCATTGGATTAGAAACAAACCAATTTAGTTCATCCATCATGTCTTCATAAGACTCGGCCCATCCATGCTTCCATTGTGACTGAAACAATTTCATGCTCGCTCCTTATTTGGTCCAACCAAACCTAGTTTCTCTCGATCTGAGAATCTCATTCTCAAGCTCGTTTTAAATCCTTCGGATTACGCTCGTTATGCATGTGACCAAATAGGTTCCCGATTTATGTTGGACATCTATAATTAACCATTAATTATAGAACGATCATGAGTGGCACCTAGTAGTACATCATGATCCCCAATTAATCGAAAAATCAACGGTTGATTCCAGAACCATTTCTGAAACCCTTCAGCAGATATATTGAATCATGCCCTATTCCTTTCGCTCATCTTATATCCACTTGGTTCAGGACATGGTCTATTGTGTCAGTCCTCACTAGGTTGACTATGTCACACCTAGCCCATGTATTACTTCCTCGTCCTCCGGATTTTAGTTACTACACATGTATCCAAGAGTATCATACTCTAAACATGTAATGCTTTAGCCAAAGACTTTAGTAACAATCCGACGAGAGGCCAGAGGGTATACATCTCCTCGCAAGGAGCGGTGAATCCTCTGTAGGCTATTCAAATACCTTCAGCCACTTCGACTTATACCCAATCATCCCGGGTCCACATCTCCTCGGAGATGCTTGCTTAAGATGTCAAAGCATAAGTCTTTGTGACCAAGATGACTTGAATACCGCAAGTCGAAGGAACATCACACTTAAGCTGCAGTAAGAACTTTATTGACATATCCATATATGAAGAGAACCATATGAAGTCTTATAGCTTGTCACTCCAATGAACTAGTTACCATAACTAGCATCCACGATTAAATCCGGACATCACAATGTCCCCAGCCAGTGAGAATCAGCTGCTTGGATACACCAAGGAGTATACCTCATGCTAGTCTCAACAGAATTGATGGTGTCCAAATCCATCAACTCATCGACTAGGGATAATTCCAATACATTACAATTACACATGTAGAGATACTCACTAGTTGTGATCCAATCACAAATTCTCTCAAGCTTTGAATCGTATTGTGGACATTCAGTAAATGAGTTTAAGATCTAATCAAATACATGAAAATATGTATACTCAAATAGTGAATCTTCATTTATCATATAAATGGTTTAAACATAAGACGATTGTCTTA
Organism: Wurfbainia villosa; assembly: GCA_025175895.1. NCBI lineage: Eukaryota > Viridiplantae > Streptophyta > Magnoliopsida > Zingiberales > Zingiberaceae > Wurfbainia > Wurfbainia villosa. Next base: position 7,060,327 of record JAKLTH010000147.1, read on the forward strand.
GGACACCTCTCATATATAACTAACACTCGTTAGAGGTAGGAGAAAGCGATTACAAAAGGACAAAAAGGATTGAGGTAGAGGGACACTCCCCCTCTCCTCGTTATGATAAAAGAACGATAATTAAACAACAACTACAAGAAATGATTGAACTCAAAGAATACTTTTACTGACGACTTGTAGATGAGAAGATTGAGCTCTTATTGTCATTGTTTCGACAGCACTTCGTCGTCGTAGGAGTGTCGGAGAGTCGCAATGTATCGAAAGCACTTGGAGGCTTTTGAATGAATGAAATGGTGAGAAATGGACCTTCTTTTATAGCCTTGTGAAACCCTAAATGTTCAGATTAGGTTTCATGAAAAAGATGCCACCAAGCCCTTGAGAAATGGTGATAAGTTTTGACTCTCCTCGAAGCTGATCTTTGACCAATAGTCGACTTCCGCCTAAATCAGTCAAACTGATGCCCAGCAGTCGACTGCTACAAGCCAGCAGTCAACTGCTAGCTAGGCTTTTTGACTGCAATAGAAAGTTAGCTCGAAAATAAGTGATTTCGACCAACCATCCGATCTCGACATAGACCTTCCTTTGGAAGTCTTTAGTCGGATCATCGCCTAAGGATGTCCCTGTACGGAGGACACGACCTTACTTACACTCATTCACATGAGCTTACCTCAACCTTTACCTTTGAAGCTTCACTTTCGGTCTTCACTTGAGGTCTTCGGCTCCCTCCGAAGTCCTCTTAGTGTCGCCCGACCACCACGGTTCCCTCCGGGTGTCGCTGACCTTCAGCTTAGCTTAGCATTCCTGCACACTTGGTTCAGCTCGTGAGATAACAAAATAACTTAACTTTGTGTATTTGCTATAATCAAAACTCAGGTTTGATTCAGGTGCCTACTGTACCAACACTAGCTACAATTTGATCCACTGTAGTCTCCATCCTGCTGATAATATGGATCCATGTTTCTCAGAAAAGATAATTCCTGGTCTTTCCTGAAACACCAAAAAACAAATCAAAAGACACAGTAACTATACATGACAAAATACATGGATATACAAAAAATGAAAGAATAAATCCCTAAACAAGTTTTTTTTAATTTAGAGAAATGGATAAACAATTCAAAGTCTACTAAGCACCATTACAATCCCAGGCAACGACGCCATAATTTGATTACAATAGTCTTTGTCGTGGTACCATTCTAAATAAATTATCAACCCCTCTCTACACTAATATAGCATAGTGAATGGCCCAAATCATTTCCCAACGAGTATAATCGGTAGAATAATAGTCTTAGAATTATTAATTATTGCTTTAGATTTCCCATTTCAATTGAGGGGTTGGAATTTAAAAGACTATCCTACTGCATGAAAAACAATGAAAGTAATTAAAATCTTAATCTAACTAAACTACGATGATAACGAAATTAAAGAAGATAAAAAATAAGCATTCAAAGAAAAGCATTCAAAACGTAAAGACAGTGCACGAAATTCAACAACAATTCACGTGCAAAATAAGATGGAAAATATGAAATAAATCTAACCTAGTATTAAACACTGCTAACTAATGGAAATAACACTTAAACAGGCAAGTAATCAAACTAACAAACAATTAAGTTAAGGAACCATTAACCTAATGAAAACTAAGTAAAGTTACAACTAGAACAAATAATTCATGAACGATAAAATAAACTACAGCTAAACTCCTGATTAAACAGCAGGATAAAACAACTGAATTAAAACCTAGAATCAAACATCACAATTATGCATTAAAAGAAACAATAAAATAAACATCCAAATGAAACTGCTAATTAAACTCTAAGACAAACTACGAATTAACTATAATGTAAACTACAAACTAAACTACAAGTCAATCTACAAACTAACTACAAATTAAACTACAGACTAACTACAAATTAAACTACTTGTCAAACTACAAATTAAACTACAACAACAACAATTGGGGGATGATATCAAACTCAATTCAATAAACCAAACATAACATAAACAAACTGTCCAATTCAATGGACTAATTCCAAAATTGATAAACCGACAATCCTCAACACCTGGAGAAGGGACCTCCCTCTCCGGCATCGGTGATAACCCGAATAGCTTTCTTCTGACGGTGGATGGCGGTGCTGCCCTATCGGCGCAGCCGATGGATTCCATGCTAGAAATCCTCTGGCAGGGGCTGAATTGGATGGATGTGAGCTACTGCACTAGCTGTGGATGTGGAGTTGCCCAATCGGCATAGCCGATGGATGGATACGTAGCGAAGCAGCCCAATCGGCGTTGCGGGAAGGAATTGGAGCCAGAACATTGGAGGTAGACTCTTCACCGGTTGTGAATGTGGACCTGCCCAATCGACTCAACCGATGGATGGATGCGGAGCGGAGCGGCCAAATCGGCGCCGCAGGAAGGAAGTGGAACCGATGAAGAGGTGGTTTGCTGGAATCTCTATCTCTCCTCACCGCCGATAAGTTGTCTGAATCCCAGCATCTCGTCTGTCAACGGATGGATTGAGGTTGCTGCCAATCGAATGGAAGGAAGGTCACCGGAAGGAGCTGCCCGAAGCTGTCGCCGTCGGCCAGATGAGAAAGGTCGCCGCTCGCGAGTGAAGATGAAGTTGCTACCACTACGCATCGTGGGTCGCGTAAGAGCTTCTGTCGCACGATTTGGGTGATTCTTTTTGTTGCGGTCAAAAAATGTTGAATTTAAGGGTGATTTCTAGTGATCGTCTGATCAAAGCCCCATCATATCCCAGTCGTCCATTAAAGCTAGGGCTGAATTAATCCGATTAATCCATTAAGGGGCTATGTATCCAACGGCTAAATTTACTCTAATTTGAGCTGGATGGATTTGATCAGATCTGAATGAATGGTCGAGATCGAACGGTCCGAATGAATGAGAAAGATGTGTGGATCTTATTGTATGGGCCAGATCACTCTAGATCCAGATTAATGGCTCAGATCAAGTCGATCACATTGGACGGTCCAGATTGATCAGATTTTGTCTCTTGATTAAATTTCTTCAAAACTTGATGAATGGCACAGATTAAGTCAGCTTAAAATGTCCATTATGACCCTAGATGAAGCCATATTTAATCCAACTTGAGTCTAGTCCAGTGGCTCATCTCGATCTCCTACAAACAAAGATAAATTCGCATATAAGTCTAAAATTTAGAAGAATTTACAATAAGGTCCAAAATAAATCCAAACTCATAAAACATGTTAATAATCAATAATAAATCACTTGAGAGGATAAAAACAATGATATTAACGACCAAAATAACACAATAAAATGGTAGTTATTAGTCACCAAGTAGAAAACTGTGATATAATCCGGTATACACTTAAGGCTTTTCCCTGGAACACTTTTTGGACATTGATAGTCAATGCTTAAAAGTATCTAGGTATCTTTCCTTAATTAGATTTGACGAACTCTTTTGTGAACTTGAACTGCATGAACATGCTAACTCGGGTAAAGCCAAGATTGGTATAGCCTTTATTGCAAGTTCAAATAAAACCAAAGAAGGAAAGAAATCCAAGCCAAAACATGAGTTCGAAGACGAATCAGAGTTGGAATCAAATGGAGAAGAGGAGATGGTAAATATGGTAAGAAAATTGTTCAACAAGAAGAAAAGGTTTACAAAGAGGGAAGCTAAAAAGGTGGTGGAGAACTAGTCGAGTTGACCAAGGTCCAAAGTGACATGCTATGAGTGCAATGGAAAGGGCCATTACAAATCTGAGTGTGTGAACCTAACAAGGGATGAGAAGCCAAAGAAGGAAAAGAAGAAGAAGGCTTTAAAAGCGACTTGGGACGAGTCATCATCGAAAGAATCAAATGTGGAAGAACTAAATAAGATCTTCATAGCATTCATGGCAGCCGACGAGTCCGAAGCTGAGTCAAGCTATGAGTTCGAGCCTGAGTTCAAGTTCGACACACGCCACGGATCCACATCCATTTCCGAAGGGCCGAATGAGGTATCCTCTCCCTTATAAGATAGGATGTAAAAAATAATTGCATGCTTAAGTAGGAAATTTGTTAAATCAGAGGATCGAGTTGAAGTGCTCATTAAGGAAGTTCAAGGACTTAAAGAGCAAGTCAACTCGAAGTCTTCAACTTGCCAATTTCAAGATAGATCTCAACTCAAGTTGCAAAGCTTGAGGAAGAGAACTCTAACTTGAAGAGTGCGTTTGGTTGGGGGTTTTTGTTGATAACCTTGTTAGGTTATCAACAAAAACCTTGTTTGGTTTAGGTTATGAATAATTACCAAGTAATTGTTCATTATCTGGTTATGAATAAAAACTTTTTTAGGGGGAATCGGAAAACCTTGGAGAACCAAGGTTTTTATTGATTCACGGGGTTAAAGAATTTTTTTTCCAATATTACCCCTAGCAATATATTAAATATCAATTTGTCAACACTCAATCGATTAGTTGCCCGTCGCCCGTCGCCGCCGCGGCGACTGTCGTCGTCGATCATCGCCGCCGCCGCGGCTGTCATCATCGATCGTCGCCGCCACCGCCCTTTGCCATCCGCCCCCGCCACCGCCCGTCATCGTCGTCGTCATCACCGCCGCCGCCGCTACCACCGCCTGTTGCCAGCCGTCGCCACCACCGCCCGCCGTCGCCCGTCGCCCTCCGTCACCACTCGTCCATCGTTGGCCAACCGCTGCCGTCGCTGCCGTCGCCGACCGACGGCCATCGCCCGACCAATCATCGCCACCGTCAATCGATCATCATTGTCGCCATCGGTTGACCAATCTCCTTTGCCGCCGTCGATCGATCGGCCACCATCGTCGCCATCGGTCGGTCGACCGTCGCCCCCATCGGTCGGTCACCGCCATCGCTGGCCGGCCGCTGGTAGGTCACCGCCGTCGCCGATAGGCCGGGCACTACCGTCGTCATTAATATTTTCATCGGCATCGTCGTATTGATTGAGAAAAAGATAAAGAATAATTTAGTAGAATGTTAAACTAAGTTATATATTAAAACCTCCAACCAAACAAGATTTTTATCAAAGGTTATACTTTTTTCCAAGGTTATGTTTTATTCCCTAGTAATCACATAACCAAGATTATGTATGATTACTTGAACCAAACGCACCCGAAAAGTCAAGTGGAAGATCTTAAAAGAATGTTGAAAAGGTTCACTTCGGCTTCAAAGTATCTCAACATGATGCTTGAGTCCCAACAAGCCATGTACAACAAGTCCGGACTCAAATACAAAGGCAAGTCAACCAACAAGTCATATATGTCCTTACTTAGCTGACATGGTATGAGTCATGTCCAAGCATGGGTCCCTACGTCTTGTTTAGTTAATCAAGTTGGACCAAATAAATTTGGGTCCCCAAGGGTCAAATTCACTTTGTGAACAAGACTCAACTAAGTTATCACTTAGGGGGAGCCAATAACTTGTATGTTTCTTTAATTAGATAAGTAACTTGCATGCTTAGTACTTTACTTGATTAATTTAAAATGACCTAGATATGAAGGAAAGTAGTTTAAACTTGAACAACATAGTATTAAGATGAAGTGAACTGATAGAAAGTTAGAGAAGCTCTTCAAGGTGCATGTCTAGGCTGGATGAGGCACATCCTATTGGATCAAGTGACTCGCTAGAGGGGGTTGAATTAGCGATCGGAAGTCTTTCTTTTCATTTTTGATAAAATCAAAGTATTGCAGTAGAATGTAAACAATAAGACTAAAGAACTACTTTTGTTTTAGACTCTTCTTTGGGCAAGGATTTGGTGAAAATATACACTAGGTTCAATTTAGACTCAACATATTCGAGTTGTATTGTTCCATTTGCTACGTGTTCTCGAAAGAAATGGTGTTTAACCTCTATGTGTTTAGTCCTAGAGTGATAAATTGGGTTCTTAGTTAGGTTAATGGAACTAATGTTGTCGATGAAAATTTTAGTATTACTAAAGTTAAATTGGAAGTCTTGGAGAGTGTGCTTCATCCAAAGGAGTTGAGCTACACACTCACCCATCGCAACGTACTCGGCTTCGGTGGTAGATAAGGCAACACAATGTTGCTTTCTACTACACCAACTCGTGCCTAGAAGTTGGCAACAACCACTCGTGCTCTTCCTATTGAGTTTACTATCGGCATAATTCGAGTCGGAATAGTCGATTAGTTCTAACTTGCTCGATCTAGGGTACTAAATTCCGACGTTTAATGTTCCTTTTAGGTATCTAAAAATACGTTTGACTAGTGTTAGGTGTGACTCCTTGGTGCAAGATTGAAATCTCGTACACATACTTACTGCGAAGAGTATATAGAGTCGACTCGCAGTTAAGTAAAGAAGGCTACCTATTATGCTCCTATAGTATTTTAAATCGATTTCTTTACCTTCTAGGTCTTCTCCTATGTTAACATTAGTAGTGATTGGTGTGTTGATTTCCTTAGTATTTTGCATTCCAAATCTATTTATTAGTTCTTTACATATTTACGTTGGTGTAGGTAAATTCCTTCCCTAGTTTGTTTAATTTGTAAGCCTAAGAAAAAGGTTAGTTCTCCTCTATGTTCATTTCGAATTCACTTTCCATTAGTGAAATGAACTCATCTAATAAGGTTGTATTGGTTGTTTCAAAAATTATGTCGTCTACTTAAATTTGGGCAATGAATATCTCTTTTCCTATGGATTTTACAAACAAGGTTGGTCGACTAAGCCTTGACTAAACCCCATAGACTTATGGTAAATCGAAAGCCTTTCATACCAAGCTCTAGGAGCTTGTTTTACTCCATATAAGGCTTTTCTAAGTTTAAAGACATGGTCGGGTTTCTCTAGACTCTCAAATCCAGGTGGTTGGCTAATGTAAACTTCTTCCTTGATAAATCCATTCAAGAACGCTGACTTAACATCCATTTGAAATAGTTTAAATCCTCGATGTGCATCTAGGCTAATAACATCCTAATCGATTCAAGTCTAGCTACGGGTGTATATGTTTCATCGTACTCTAACCCCTCTGCTTGATTGAATCCCTTAGCGACTAACCTAGCCTTATTCCTAACAACATCTCCTTTATCATCAAGTTTGTTTTGAAATATCCACCTTGTTCCAATTATTATTTTTCCCTTAGCTGGGGATACTAATTCCCAAACTTGACTCCTAGTAAATTGAGCTAACTCTTCTTGCATAGCTATAATCCAATCGGGATCAAGAAGAGCTTGTTCAATTATTTTGGGTTCGATTTTTGAGATGAGTGAAATTTGGCTTAGGTTTCTATAGGATGCTCTAGTTTGAACCCCTAAATTGGGATCACCTATAACTTGATTAATAGGGTGGTTTGATTGTAGTCTAGATTGATTTGGGTTAGGATTTATACTAGACTTTTTTTGATGGTTAGGTTCAAGTCTAACATCATTTTCATTTGGTTCATCAATCAACTCTACTTCGGGTTTCGTAGTTTTGTTTTCTTCGTCAAATACTACATTGATTATCTCTTCTATTTTTAGGGTTTCATTATTATACACCCTATAGGATTTACTAGTGGTTGAGTATCCTAGAATGTTCTAGTAGTCATTTTAGGGGTGAATTTTCCTAGGTTATCTTTAGTGTTTAATATATGTACCCTACATCCAAAAACCCTAAAGTACTTAATGTTGGGTAGTTTTTCATAATAGATTTCATATGACATTTTAAGGAGTCTTCTAACTAATAGAATCTTATTTTGAACAGAGCAAGTCGTATTGATCGCTTCTGCCCAAAATCTATTAGGTAGGTTATACTCATTAAACATGATTCTAGCGACTTCTAATAAGGTTCTATTTTTATGTTCGACTAGACCATTTTGTTGAGGAGTTCTAGGGTAGGAAAACTCATGGCGGTATCCATTTTGGTTGCAAAAGTCAATAAATCTATGGTTTTCGAATTCACCACCATGATCACTTCTAATTCTTTTAACCTTAAGATTCTTTTCATTTTCTATTAATTTTCATAAATTGGTGAGTTGTTCTAAGGTTTCACTTTTATCTTTTAAGAACCTAACCCATGTGAACCTAAAGTAGTCATCAACTATAACTAGACAATATTGGCTTCCATTTAGTGACTTGGCTCCATGAGAATCAAAAAGGTATAAAAATAGGAGCTCAAGTACACTTTTAGTTCTTTCTTAGTTAGTTAGTTGATGTGAGGTCCTAGTTTGTTTACCTTGTTGACAAACATTACAAATTTTATTTTCTAAGTTATTAAGGTTGGGAAAACCTCTAACTAAGCCAGTCTGACTCGATTTGTGTACGAGTCTTGGATGAGAGTGACCTAGTCATCAGTACCACAACCAGGATTCCTCTTGCTATGTCATTAGACACTTGGTTGAGGAGTTGGGTAAGTTAATTATGTAAATGTTGCTATTCCTAGTTCCTTTAAGTATAGTTTTTGAGGTATCATTATTTTTAATTAAACATTCATTTTGTAGGAAAATAACCTTATAGTTATTGTCACACAATTGACTAACACTAAGTAAATTGAATTCAAAATTCTCAACTAAAAGAACATTATGAATGATGAAGTTCGAGTTTAGCTCAATATCACCTGAACCGATGATTTTGAGCTTCCCGTTGTTTCCAAATGCTACCGATCCTTGGTTTTTAAATCTAAGCTTCGAAAACTTTAGTCGGTCTCCTGTCATGTGTCAGGAGCACCCATTGTCCAACATCCATTGATCCTACACATATAGCAGTTGGATCGGATATTGGAATTTTAAAGTTAGTTGAATATTTTAGCCTAGTAATCATCTCACCCTTTCTACATGATCAAACATATTAACTTTATACGTTTTGTGAGATGGCTTCAATTTTACTTGATTAAGTTTAGTGATTTGAAGATAATCAACCTTGGGTTAGATTAAGATTTAACCCTTAGCTAGTTAAGTAAACTTTACGAGAAAGTGGCTTCCAGGTCGTGGCGAGGCACAGAGGCCTTCTTTGATCAGAACAACGACCACTTCCTTAGACAAAGACAATTTCAAGAAATTATTCACTTATGTCGCTTAAGATTACTTCCTGGTCTAACTAGTTTAAGATATGGCGAGGTAGATTTAGCTAGTTCAACTTAACCGAGTGCACCTAGCTAGATACGTCTTATCTAGCTCGGACACACAAGACTTTGTTTCCATAAAATACTATCATCTCGTCGCATCTTGATACTATGTTATCAAGATTGACTAACTATTTGTCCTATCTAGCCATTCTAAAAATTAAAACAAAAATTAATTAAGCATACAAAACTAAATCAAGAAGTAGAGCAAATAAGTTTAGTACTAGCTTCCCTTGGGCCATTGAACTGATGCGGTCTTTCCACGTAGTGGATTTGGTCCTTGGGAACCCAATACTTAGTAGATCCTAATTGTGAAATCAAAAAGGTCTTAGGGACTGGTGATCTAAATCTGAGTCTGGCCTTATTGTACATGACCCTGAAGGTTTTGTAGAATCGAAGCTCTGATATCACTTGTAGGGAGGAAACTTCACTTCACACTTCAACTCGGTCGCTTGTTCATGGCAATCCCGTCTACATCCCCGGATTAAAAAATTAATCCTAGACAAAGAGGAATTACCCAAGCAACCATTTCATTGTCATGCTATTCAATTAAAGTGGTCACTTGAACAAACTTATTGTTCAAGCAACCTACCTCTATTCTTCGAATAGCTGCGGAATAGACGATGTACGGATCGCCGATTTTTGTGTTTGTATTCGGGGTCCAAGTAAATTAGCCACATATCATACATACAATAAACAAAGAAACAAAAAGAAAGCAAACAAGCATTATGCCTCTCGATCTTCTATTGTATGTCCTTCCTCCTTTTGGACGTCGTGTGGGCGACGATCTTCCAAAAGTTGAAGCCTCCTAGAACACGCTCTTCCCTTCCTTGCTCGCTCCGAACAAAGGGAAGAATGAAACAAAACTCTTCCCTATCTAGGACCGGCCACCAAGTCAAGAGACTTGAAGTTGCCGCCGGCCAAGGAAAAGAATAGGGAGTGAGCGCGCCGGCCAAAAGCTCCAAGGGAAGAAGACCTAGCTCTTGCCGTCGGCCAAGGAGAAGAAGGAGAGGATTGGGACGCCGGCCAAGAAGAGAAAAGGAAAGGGGGCGCCGGCCAAAACCCTAGGAAGGAGAAGGTCTTGCCGCCCAAGGCTTCTCCAAACCCTAGCCACCCAAAGCTCTAATCTCCAAGATTATCCTTGTCGCCCACCCCTTAAGCCATATTTATAGAGTTAGGCTTAAGCCTTCTTTAATCTCCACCATCGGATCTAGGGATTTAATTTCAACCGTCGGATCTAGGGATTTAATCTCCACCGTCGGATCTAGAGATTTAATCTTTACCGTCGGATCTAAAGATTTAATCTCCACCGTTGGATCTTGATATTTAATCTCCACCGTCAGATCTAGAGTTTCATTTTCCATCATCGGATCTAGGCTCCATGAGGGTTTTAATAGGCTACAATAGGGACCATGAGGAGGAGTTGGATCTTGGCCACCCAATGGATCAAGCCCACATAAAGTCCGATCCATTAATGATAATCCATTCCACTAGAGGATTATCATTGATCTACCTCACCAACCCCCATAAGTTAATATGGGCTCCATATATTATTTGTACATATATCTCCCCGTTTTTAAAATCTCGAATGTCCATCGATTAATTAATTTACTGACAATTAATTAATCAACATCTAACTCCATGAGTAGTACCACTCAACTTTATCATCATGTCGGACCAATACCACCTGCAGGGTTTACATGATGAACCTTATGAGCTCCTCAAGGGGACATCATCATCCTAATATATAGGACACGGTTTCCTCCTATAATCAACGGTATACCATATAAATAATATCATTTCCCAACTTACTAAGCCTATCGATTTACTCTATAAATCTCGCCCATTGGTAAATTAAAAAAATGAATACTATGTATATGTGCCCGTTATTATATCGAGATTAAGAGCATGTACAACATAATATCCGAGGTCCGATTCAATTATGTAGTCAACAATAAATCAAATCACCTCTAAGTCAGTCATGCTCAATACACACAAAGTGTACTAGTGTAATTCAATTGTCAAGACAAACAAATACCAAATCACACTACAACCATTCCAATGGTTTGTCCATAACCATCTAGGTTGTGAGCCCTTACTTATACTTCACAAGGAACTGATAACATGATCTCCCATGTGACACTACACACCATTTTATCTACAATATAATGTATTAGACAATATGCATAACCATAAATATGCAAACAATGATCATGTGATTCTTATTTCAAAAATAAAGATGTTCATACAAAAGATAGAGTTTTCAGTATACATTCCAACAATCTCCCACTTATACTAAAAGATTATGCTGTCCTCATACTGCCATACATCTGATTTCCATTACCTCCACATGCCTATCAAAAGCTCTTGCTGGAAGGGCCTTAGTGAAAGGATCTGCCAGGTTATCCTCGGATGCAATCTTGGCCACAACAACTTCTCCTCGCTTTACGATTTCTCGTATCAGGTGGTACTTGCGCTCTAAGTGTTTACTTGCCCTATGGGCTCGTGGTTCCTTCGAGTTTGCAACTGCACCACTATTATCACAATAAATTGTGATAGTTCTGGGCAAACCAAGAATCACATCCAAGTCCATCAAGAAGTTCCTGAGCCAGACAGCTTCTTTGGCCGCCTCAGAGGCCGCCACATACTCAGCTTCCATGGTAGAGTCCGCCAAGCATTTCTGCTTGACACTCCTCCATACAATGGTTCCACCTCCCAAATTAAACACAAAACCTGAGGTAGACTTACTATTATCCCTATCTGATTGGAAGTCAGAATCTGTGTAACCCACAGGGAGTAATTGGTCTGCCTGGTATACTAGCATATAATCTCTAGTCCTTTTCCTGTGATCCCTTATAACCTTGATCCCAAGGATGTGTCCCACTTCTCCCAAGTCCTTCATATCAAACTGTTTGGACAATCATACCCTTACTTCCGATAACACCATAACATTGTTGTCAATTAATAAAATATCATCTATGTATAGTACAAGAAATATCACTATGTTTCCGTCACATCTCTTGTATACACAAGACTCATCCGAACTTTGAATAAATCCATAAGACTGGATTACCTCATCAAAGCGGATGTTCCAAGATCTCGAAGCTTGCTTCAATCCATAAATGGATCGATTAAGCTTGCACACAAGATGCTCTTTTCCCTTTGCAATGAATCCCTCTGGTTGCTTCATATAGATGTTTTCCTCAAGACTTCCATTAAGGAAAGCTATCTTGACATCCATCTGCCATATTTCATAATCCATATGAGCAGCAATACATAAGAGAATCCGGATAGACTTAAGCATGGCTACCGGCGAAAAGGTCTCCTCATAATCGATACCCTCTTTCTGAGTATACCCCTTCGCAACAAGCCTCACTTTGAAGGTCTCAACCTTCCCGTCTATTCCTCTCTTTCTTTTGTAGATCCACTTGCATCCAATGGCTTTTACACCATTGGGTGGTTCTAATAGCTCCCAGACTTGATTTGAATCCATAGATTCTATCTCAGAATTCATTGCACTTTGCCAAGATACCGCATCTTTATCTTGGATCGCCTCGTCATATGTCCAGGGATCAGGTTCATGTTCGCTAGGGAACAAATCAAAAGATTCTCCCAAGAACATGAATCTATCAGGCTGTCTAACAACCCTCCCACTACGACGAGATATCACCTGTGTATCCTCTGTGACACGCGGTGCAGTGACTTGTGGTATATCCTCTTGTACCGGTGGTACTGAAGCAATGACTGTTGGTGCAGTGGGCACCAAAGTCGAACCGGTATTTTGATTATGGCAAAAGGCTCAATAGTTAAGGGTATATTTGTTATCTTACGAGCTCAATTAAGTGTGCAGAAATGCTAAAGTTGAGCGGAAGGTCTGCGACACCCGGTGGGAACCGAGGTGGTCGGGCAACGCCAGAGGGACTTCGGAGGAAGCCGAGGTACTCGGGTGAAGACCGGAAGCGAGGCTACAAGGTAAGCTCGTGTGAAAGCGAAGCAAGGTCGCAGCGAGATCCGACCCAATACCTCCAATGGAAGGTCTAGGTTTAGATCGATGGTTAGAACCATCGCACTTTATATTTTAAGCTAACTTGTATCATACCCAAAACCCTTTGACTACAATCAACCGCTAGTCAAGTTCCAAATTTGAGAAGAGCTCGAATTTCAAGGGGGTGAATTTGGACTTGACTCGTGTTTTGGTACAAAGGGTGATGTGGCATCAAGGTGGACATCCAAACCATCACCAAGCTTCCTTGTGGTGGACGCCCAAAATAAGGTGAGTTGGCACAAGATGGTTGGCTCCCATGATGTGGCACAAGTTGAATGGCTCCAACAAGTTGGCGCCCAAGGAGGTTGGAGGTGGCACAAGGTGGTTGGATGAAACACCTCATCCTCAAGTTGGCGCCCAAGGAGGTTGGAGGTGGCACAAGGTGGTTGGATGAAACACCTCATCCTTGAGTTGGCGCACAAGAAGGTTGGAGGTGGCACAAGGTGGTTGGATGAAACACCTCATCCTTGAGTTGGGATAAGAACCTCACCTTGGACACTACCTATGTCTAAATTCATAGATCAATATCCATAAATAGACATGTTCAAGCCAAGCAAATCACAAGAATTCAAGAGCTCTCAACACGCCCTCGTAACGCCGCTACTACTACTCACATTTGCTACGACGCGCCACGACAACGAAAGCTACATCTTCTACTTATAAGAGTTGTCGGTATATTTATTTAAGTTCTACTTTTTAAATTGTCTTTGTGCTTTAATCGTAACAAGGAAAGGGGAGTGTCCTTTGCCTTGATTTCTTTTGTAATCGCTGTTCTCCTACTTCCAACGAAGAGGAGTGGTTTTAGTGAATTGTTCTCCGTGACGTGATCAAGGATCACTAGGGCCGTGGATTAGCAATCGAAAGATTGTGAACCACGAAAAATATCTTGTCTACTTTATATTTCACTGTGCACTCTCTACTTGCTTTTTACTTATTGCAAAAGTTTTTAACGACATCGTATCGCTATTCACCCCCTCTAGCTTAGACACTTTCGATCCAACAATTGGTATCGAGTCGGGGCGCTAAGATTCGTGAAACCACCAATCTAGCTTTGTTTTTCTTTTTTTACAGATTTTTTATTTATTTATTTCTGTTTTCGTATAATTATTTCACTTGCTTATCTTCTCCTACATATAGAATTGCATTAGAGGCTTTAGGATCCGGATAAGGTTGTCCTTCGGTTAGATCCCGAGTAAGGTTGTCCTCCGGAACTTCAACGACATTCGTGATTTGATTGTTTATTTCTTTTGCAAGTTACATTTTATATATCTTTTTACTTCTCAAGACTACTAATCCAAGACGAAAGTCTTGGAATATTCTTTCCGTGTGTTTTGCAAGATTCTTTTTCGCGCTCTTCTTCTTGTTTTTAAATGGCCCATCTCGAAGGGTTTAGCACACCCGCTTTACAACGGTAATGACTTTCGTTATTGGAAGGGTCGGATGGAATGCTTTCTTAAAACCCAAATCGAGATGTGGATCGTAATCCAAACCGTTTCACACTTCCTATTAATGAAGATGGTGAATCTTTGGGTTACGATCAATGGTCAAATTCCATGAAAAACAAGTAGAAGCCGATGCCAAGGCAACTCAAATCTTGCAATGTGGGTTGTCCAAGGAAGAGCTCAACCGCGTCGGCCCCTTCATTAGTGCAAAGGACTTATGGACCAAGCTAGTGGAACTACACGAAGGCACCGACATTAAGGTATGTAAAAGAGATTTACTTTTAAATAAATTGTATAACTTGAAAATGCAGGAAAACGAGACCGCAACTCAACTACATGCTCGTATCCAAGACATCGCCAACCAACTCCATGCCATCGGACAAAAGGTCGAGAATCGCGACCTTATTAGGTATTCTCTTAACTCGCTTCCTAGACTACCTTGTGGGCATCCATGGTCGATGCCTACAAGGTCTCCAAGGACCTTTCTAAAATTAGGTTAGACGAATTGTTTTCGAACTTGAATTACATGAGCAAACTAACGTGGTCCAGCCGAGAAGAGTATTGCGTTAGTTGTTCCAAGAAGAAGAAGCCCGCAAGCAAGCCACCCCAAGGAAGAAGACGAGTCCGAATCGGAAGTAGACTGAATAGAATCCGAACTAGTCAATCTAGTTCGGAAGATGATCAAGAGACAAAACGACCAACAACTCAAGGTAAGCCTAAACCTAATTCAAATACTTCTAATTTTAGATGCTATGAGTGCAATGAGTTCGGCCACATCAAGTCCGAGTGCCCAAAGCTAAAGAATAACGCATCAAAGACCAAGAAAGCGCTAAACGCTACTTGGGAGGAGTTGTCGGAGGAAGAAGACGATATCCAAGCTCTAATGGCAAGGCACGCACGACTAAAATCAAGAAGAGTCCGAGTCCGAATCCTGGCGATGAGCTTCCATTCAAGACAAGCCACGGATCCGTATCCGGTTCAAAAGAATCATTAAGGGTAAGTCGGTCGTTACTTAATACTTTGTATGGTGCAATTAAATTTTTAAATAAGAAACTAGCTAAGTCCGAGTCCAAGGTCGAGACCCTAATTGAGGAGGTTAACCTTCTCAAACATGAGGTCTCCTAACCTCTTCGACTACTCAGTATTCAAGAGGAGGACTCAACCTGCTGAAAAGCTTGAAGTTGAGAACTCGCTTTTGAAAACACAAGTCAAGACCTTAGGAACACGTTGGAAAGGTTCACTTTGGGATCCAAGGGACTTGACCTCTTACTTGATCACAAAGGGCCGTGTACAACAAGGCCGGACTCGGGTTTAACTCAAATACAACCAATAAGTCATATATGTCTATAGTAAACCAACATAAGAAAATGTCCAAGCATGGGTCCCTAAGACCACTTTGATTTCAACTTTAGGATCTAACATGTATTGGGTTCTAAGGACCAAATTCACTATGTGAATAGACCCACTGATTCAATGGTCCAGGGGAGCCAATACAAAATGTATTTTTGTTAAGTCTTAGAAATTGCATGCTTAGTTTTTCCTTTATTTTTAGAATGGTTAGATAGGACTCATAACCAACTAAAATCCTGCGAAAAGATTGAGCCTCGGGAGCCTCTTTTCAAAAATAAACCAACTAAAATCCTATTTAAAAGATTGAGCCTCGGGAGCCTCTTTTCAAAAATAACTAGTTAGACCAAGACGTAGTCTCAAGTAAGTCGAGTTATCAATTTCTTGAAATTAGCTTTGTCTAAGGAAGTGGTCGTTGTTCCGATCAAAGAAGGCCTCAGGCCTCGCCACGACTGAAGCTAATCTCTTGAAAAGATTACTTGATGAGCTTAGACTAAATCCGAATCGAACCTAATGTTGGTTAATTTAAATTCATTAAAATTAATCAAGTAAAATTGATAGTCATCTCACAATAACACATAGGAATAACATGTTTTGATCATGTAGATATTGGTGAGATGATTTAGGTTTAAAACTTACAAACAACCCTTTAGTAATTCCAATATCCGATCCAACTACCTTATGTGTAGGATCAATGGATGTTGGATGCTGGGTTGCCCTACACATGACCGGGATCAACTCAAATTTTCGGGTTACGATTCAAACGACAAGGATCGTAGCCTTCGAATAACGGCAAGCTCAAAATCATCGGATCGTGATATTGAGCTCAACTCTAACTTTACAATTCAAAATGTCTTATTAGTAGAAAACTTTCAATATAATTTACTTAGTGTAAGCCAATTGTGTGATAACAATTATAAGGTCATATTTCTAGAAAATGAATGCGTAATCAAAATAAATGCAACATCTAAAATAATACTTAAAGGAACTAGGAGTAGCAACATCTACACAATAAATTTACAACTCCTCAACCAAGTGTCTTATGACACAAAGAAGAGGAATCTTGGTTATGGCAATCAAGACTTGACACTGCACTCCAAGACTCGGCCCACAAGATGAGTCGAGTGGCTTGGTTATAGGTTTGCCTAAACTAAACAACTTGGATAATAAAATATGTAATGCTTGTCAACAAGGTAAACAATCTAGGACACAACATCAATTAACTAATCAAGAACGAACCAAAAGTGTTCTTGAGCTCCTACACATGGATCTATTTGATTCACATGGAGCTAAGTCACTCAATGGTAGTCAATTTTGCTTAGTCATAATTGACGACTATTCTAGATTTACTTGGGTTAGGTTTATCAAACATAAAAATGATACCCTAGACCAACTAATCAATCTTTGTAGGTTAATCGAAAATCAAAAGAACCTTAAGATTAAAAGACTTAGAAGCGATCATGGTGGTGAATTCGAAAACCACAGTGTTTACAGATTGTGAACCTAAACGGATACCACCATGAGTTTTCATGTCCTAGAACCCCACAACAAAATGGGTTAGTCGAACGGAAAAATAGAACCCTACAAGAAGCCGCTAGGACAATGTTAAACGAGTATAACCTACCCGATAGATTTTGGGCAGAGGCCGCTAGTACGGCTTGCTATGTCCAAAATAGGATCCTTATGGTAAAGAGGCACCAAAAGACCTCGTACGAGATTTATCACGATAAAATACCGAACATCAAGTACTTTAGGGTATTTGGATGCAAGGTACATATCTTAAACACTAAGGATTACCTAGGGAAATTCAAATCCAAAACCTCATCGAACCTTTCTAGGATACTCAACCACCAAGTAGAGCTTATAGGGTATACAATCACGACACTCTTAGAGTCGAAGAAACCATTAATAAAGATTTCGACGAAGGACAAGAACCCGATCAATCCTTAACAAAACCAACTAGCAAATCAACTTATAGCGAACCCGACTGATCTTGAACTTGAATCGTCTAACCTAAGTCATCCTATCGACCAAGTGATAGATGACTCTAACCCAAGTCAAACTAGAACTCACCCAAGTCATCCTATCGACCAAGTGATAGATGACCCTAACCCGAGTCACACTAAGACTCAAACAAATCATCCTATCAATCAAGTTATAGGTGATCCAAATTTAGGGGTTCGAACTAGAGCTTCATATCGAAACCTTAGTCAAATCTCATTAATTTCCAAAATCGAACCCAAAACTATTGAACAAGCATTTCTTTATCCCGACTGGATTATTGCTATGCAAGAAGAGCTAGCTCAATTCACTAGAAATGAAGTCTGGGAATTAGTACCACCACCTAAAGAAAAATCAATTATTGGAACAAGGTGGGTATTTCAAATAAACTTGATGATAAAGGTGAAGTAGTTAGAAATAAAGCTAGGTTAGTCGCAAAAGGGTTTAGTCAAGTCGAAGGTTTAGATTACGATGAGACCTACGCCCGTGAGCTTGGACTAGAGTCCATCCGAATGTTGTTAGCATATCTTTGCATCGAGGTTTTAAATTGTTTCAAATGGATGTCAAGTCAGCATTTTTGAATGGATACATTAAGGAAGAAGTTTACGCTACCAACCTCCGGATTCGAAAATCTAGATAAACTGACCATGTCCTTAGACTTAAGAAAGCCCTATATGGACTCAAACAAGCCCCAAGAGCTGGTACGAAAGGCTTTCGATCTATCTTAAGTCCAAAGGATTCAACCAAGGTTTAGTCGACCCAACCTTATTCAGAAAAACCGTAGGAAAAGAAATCTTTATAGCCCAAATCTATGTAGATGATATAATTTTTGGAACTACCAACTCGATCCTCGCTAAGCAATTCATCTCACTTATGGAAAGTGAATTTGAAATGAATTTAGTAGGAGAGTTAAGTTTCTTCTTAGGTTTACAAATTAAACAAACTAAAGATGGAATATATTTACATCAACAAAAATATACTAAGGACTTAATAAATCGATTTGGAATGCAAGATGCTCAAATAATTAATACACCTATAGCAACTATTGTTAATATAAACGAAGATGTAGAAGGAAAACCCGTTGACCTAAAATACTATAGGAGCTAATAGAAGTCTCCTATACTTAACCGCTGAGCCGACCGACATTTTATTCGCGGTAAGTATGTGCGCAAGGTTACAAACCTGCGCTAAGGAGTCTCACTAACCTAGTCAAGCGTATCCTTAGATATCTAAAGACACGCTAAGCGTAGGTATTTGGTACCCTAGATCTACGAGTTTAATCTAATCGGCTACTCCGACTCGACTATGCGGTAGTAAACTCGATAGAAGAGCACGCAGTGGTTGTTGTCAAATCCTCGGCTCGAGTCTAGTAAGTTAGTGCGATGGGAGCGACATTGCGTTGCCTTATCTACCACGGCGAATCGTTGCGATGGGTGAGTGTGTCTCTCGGC
The DNA here is from genome assembly GCA_025175895.1 of Wurfbainia villosa. NCBI lineage: Eukaryota > Viridiplantae > Streptophyta > Magnoliopsida > Zingiberales > Zingiberaceae > Wurfbainia > Wurfbainia villosa. The sequence continues at coordinate 7,079,648 of JAKLTH010000147.1, forward strand.
TCACTGTGGATGAAGCACACTCTCCAAGACTTTAGCTTAATCTTTAACAACATTAAAACCTACATAGATAACATTAGTTCAATTAACTTAACTAAAAATCCAATATGTCATTCTAGGACAAAACATATAGAAGTTAAACACCACTTCATTAGGGAACATGTAACTAATGGAACTATACAACTAGAGCATGTTGAGTCCAAATCAAACCTAGCGGACATCTTCACCAAACCACTACCCGAAGCCGAATTTAGTTTATTAAGACGAAAGTTAGGTATGTGCGTAATAGAGTAGGATTTAAATTTCTCTATATATGTACTCTATTTTTGCTTATTTTTATGAAATTAGCCTAAGTCTTACCTTAGAAATCATATACCTATAGATTTAAGGAGCCAACACATCTCACAACACATAGGACTAATGTGTTTGTGTATATGCGTAGGCAGGCGTGAGATGTTAGGACCTTACTCCATTCGGATGTAGATTGGTGCATCGACATGAACCATGGAGTATAATTATTTAAAATTAATCAACTCCTTCAAGACTTATTGATCATTCTATATCAATCAAGTCCAACCGAGTTGTACATTTTAGATGAACATATTTTCAAGCTTATTATTATTTTAAAAAAATATATATTTATATTGGGAACTTGCTTGGACTTACAAACCTTAAAATATATTTACAAACTTTTTGAGTTAAGGCAAAAGGGGGAGAAAGTCACAAAAGTAAGGAAGAAAGTAAACAAAATTATTACCTTTTATATTAAGTAATTCCGTTTACTTAAGCAACTATTAAGGGGGAGTAAAAATTATTTTTCAAGAACTCACCTTCGGTCAAGGGGGAGGTTACCTCAAAGGGGAGAACTTGAAATAATAATATTTCTCACTCATGCTTAATCTTTATGCTAGCTCACTCATGCTTAATCTTTATGCTAGCTCATTCATACTTAATCATTATGCTAGCTCATTCATATTTAATCATTATGCTAGCTCATTCATATTTAATCTTTATGCTAGCTCATTCATATTTAATCTTTATGCTAGCTCATTCATGCTTAATCATTATGCTAGCTCATTCATATTTAATCTTTATGCTAGCTCATTCATGCTTAATCATTATGCTAGCTTACTGTTATGCTTAAATTTTCCTTAACTTTTGTGTCGGTTTGCCATGAATCAAAAAGGGGGAGATTGTTGGTGCAGTGGGCACCAAAGTCGAACCGGTATTTTGATTATGGCAAAAGGCTCAATAGTTAAGGGTATATTTGTTATCTTACGAGCTCAATTAAGTGTGCGAAATGCTAAAGTTGAGCGGAAGGTTGCGACACCGGTGGGAACCGAGGTGGTCGAACAGCGGAGGACTTGGAGGAAGCCGAGGTACTCGGGTGAAGGAAGCGAGGCTACAAGGTAAGCTCGTGTGAAAGCGAAGCAAGGTCGTTAGCGTAGATCCGAGGCCAATACCTCCAATGGAAGGTCTAGGTCGAGATCGGATGGTTAGAACCATCGTACTTTATATTTTAAGCTAACTTGCTGCAGTCCAAAACCCTTTGACTACGATCAGCTGCTAGTCAAGTTCGACCTCGAGAAGAGCTCAATTTCAAGGGGGTGAATTTGGACTTGACTCGTGTTTTGGTACAAAGGGTGATGTGGCATCAAGGTGGACATCCAAACCATCACCAAGCTTCCTTGTGGTGGACGCCCAAAATAAGGTGAGTTGGCACAAGATGGTTGGCTCCCATGATGTGGCACAAGTTGAATGGCTCCAACAAGTTGGCGCCCAAGGAGGTTGGAGGTGGCACAAGGTGGTTGGATGAAACACCTCATCCTCAAGTTGGCGCCCAAGGAGGTTGGAGGTGGCACAAGGTGGTTGGATGAAACACCTCATCCTTGAGTTGGCGCACAAGAAGGTTGGAGGTGGCACAAGGTGGTTGGATGAAACACCTCATCCTTGAGTTGGGATAAGAACCTCACCTTGGACACTACCTATGTCTAAATTCATAGATCAATATCCATAAATAGACATGTTCAAGCCAAGCAAATCACAAGAATTCAAGAGCTCTCAACACGCCGTCGTAACGTCGCTACTACTACTCACATTTGCTACGATGAAGTGCCGCCGACAACGAAAGCTACATCTTCTACTTATAAGAGTTGTCGGTATATTTATTTAAGTTCTACTTCTTTAAATTGTCTTTGTGCTTTAATCGTAACAAGGAAAGGGGGAGTGTCCCTTTGCCTTGATTTCTTTTTGTAATCGTTGCTCCTACTTCCAACGAAGAGGAGTGATTTTAGTGAATTGCCCTCCGTACGTGATCAAGGATCACTAGGGCCGTGGATTAGCAATCGAAAGATTGTGAACCACGTAAAAATATCTTGTCTACTTTATATTTCCGCTGTGCACTCTCTACTTGCTTTTTACTTATTGCAAAAGTTTTTTAACGACATCGTATCGCTATTCACCCCCCCCCTCTAGCGACACTTTCGATCCAACAATGACTTCCCTTCTTAATTCCTCCAGAACAATCTTACTCATGGGTTTGTGGTTCATCACATAGTCTTCCTCTAGAAATCTGGCATTCGTGCTAATAATCACCCTCTGATCTCTAGAACTATAAAACAAACCACCTTTCATTCCTCTAGTATAGCCAATGAACATGCGCACTTCTGTACGAGGTTCCAACTTACCAGCATCTGCCTTCAGCACATGTGCTAGACTCCCCCATATCCAAATATGTCTTAGACTAGGCTTTCGCCCAGTCCACAATTCTATAGGAGTAGAAGGCACTGATTTAGATGGTACTAAGTTTAGAATATACACTGTTGTATCTAGAGCATATCCCCAGAACGAATCTGGCAACTCAGAATAACTCATCATTGATTTAACCATCTCCATAAGAGTCCTATTCATTCGCTGTGCTACACCATTCTACTGGGGTGTGCCAGGTGTAGACAATTGGGATTGAATCCCATCCTCTGATAAGAAATTCCTAAACTCTCCCAAGAGGTACTCACCACTACGATCAGATCGTAGTATCTTGATACTTTTACCCTGACATTTCTCCACATCAACCTTGAATTCTTTGAACTTGTCAAAGCATTCAAACTTGCGGCGAATCAAGTAAATGTTTCCATATCTTGAATAATCGTCTATAAAAGAGACGAAATACTCAAAACCACCTCTTTCCTGGATAGGCATGGGACCATACAAATCAGAATGAACCAATTCTAACACATCTTTGGCTCTATACCCCTTGGCCTTAAAAGGCCTCTTGGTCATTTTACCTTTCAAGCAAGATTCACAGGTTGGAAAATCTTCCACCACTAATGAACCCAGAGGTCCATCAGCTATCAACCTTTGAATTCTGCATAGGTTAATATGACCTAGCCTTAGATGCCAAAGATATGTTTGGTTCATTTTCGAAGGTTCTTTTCTCTTTTGGGAATTAGAAGATGAGTTATTCACTTTTATTTGCATCATGGGAGCTTTTGGTTCAAGTGTATATTAATTTCCTATCAATGTACCCGAACAGATAATCTCCCTATTCCTTTTTATAACAACTCTGTCATTAAAGAAAATAGCATATCCATCCATAAACAATTTAGAAACCAAAATCAAATTCTTTCTAAATAAAGGTACATAAAAGCAATTTTTAAGAACCAAAACTTTATTCCTCTCAAAAGACAAATAAACATCTCCCACTACAACAGCTGCTACCTTCGTAGCATCACCCAAGTAGACAGTAATCTCCCCTTCAGCCAGTCGTCTGGTTTCCTGGAACCCCTGCAATGTATTGCAGACATGATCAGTGGCTCCCATATCTACACACCAGGTGCCAGTAGATAACACTGCTAAACATGTTTCAACGACTAGACCAAAAGATATACCTTTGTTCTGCTTCCGGTTGAGGAAATCCTTCTTCCAGTGTCCAGTCTGCTTGCAAGTGAAGCACTTGCCTTTCGGCTTCTTCAGTCCTCCCTGAGATCCTCCCGCCACCTTTGCCCCAGCTTGTTTCTTCTTCTTCTTGCCTTTCGGTTTAGAAGTAGAAACCTTTTGGGCAACCATGGCCTGCACCTGAGCACTCTGATGAAATAGCCCCTCTACCGCCTAGAGTTCTGTCAGAAGCTCCACCAACGAATACAACCTTTTATTCATGTTGTAGTTCAGGCGAAACTGCTCAAAACTCCTAGGTAGAAACTGGAGAATGATATCGACCTGGGTTTCCCCATCGATCTCAGCTCCGAGGACTTCCAACTCATTCAAATGAGCCATCATCTTGAGAACATGATCCCTTACGGGTGTTCCTTCGATCATGGTGGTCGTCATCAAGTTCCTCATGGCTTCCTGCCTAACAGCCCGATTTTGTTGTACGAAAAGCTCTTTGAGATTGAGCATCATGTCATAAGCAGTGGGCATTGCTTGATGCTGATGTTGCAGTACATTTGACATAGATGCTAAAATGTAACATCGCGCCATCTCATCATCCTTAAACGAGTTATTATAACTCTCCTTCTCCTTTTCCCTAGAATCATCCGCAGGCTTAGGATGACACTCTTCGAAGAGTACATATTTGTACTCCTCAGCGGTCAAGACAATGTCAAGATTCCTCTTCCAATCAACATAATTGGGTCTAGTAAGTTTATTTTCTTTCAGTATCACAGCAAGAGGGTTGAAAGTCATTTTGAAAAACCTAAGAATCACATAGATCAAAACATTAGATTTCAAAAAATAATCAACCAACACCTCAAAACACCGAGAATATTGTATGCCATGATAGTGTGGATGTATACGAATTCTACATTTGTAAGAGGAGGTTTTACCCATTAATTTTACTATCTTGTCAACCTAACTTTTTAACAAATAAAATTAATAGTTGGTTCCTCTTCGGCCCTACAAATAAAAGCAATGACTCCGATGGGGAGGATACTTCTATTTGCATCTAAGAGGAGGATACCCATTAATTACTCGGTACCAAGGCAATTATCTCGGGTTTTGTGCCTTCCCATGGGGAAGTACACACACTCCTTAATAATTTCCTATAATGATATTCGACCCTGTGATTCCCAAACAAACTCATCCAATGGGGAGGAAGGCACTCAGAGCCCATGCGCAAGTTTGTTTGCATCACATGTCAAATCATAATGGAGGCCGTGGGAATTTATAAAAATATCCCTCTCCCACTTAGTAATTTAAAATTGAGGAATTTTCCTAGCCTACGACATGCATATCAAACAAGAAGAAACAAATATGAAAAAAATACTTTCCAACTATTATGGATTTTATCTTCAATATGCCTCCCGTCATATCGCCATCTCGTCCGCTCCTCCCTACGCCATGTACAAACCATCCGGAGATCCGAGCCGAGAAAAATTATTTTAATTTACATCCATCGATCCTATACTCCACGAAGGAGTGTACATGTAATCTAGATCGAAAGTAAACTAAAATAAAAGAGTGGCTAAACAATGTGGTACTTAATTACAAAAATTAAATACTTGCCTCGTCAACCCCGAGGATTCAAATAATATACAATTACACACATACAATCACATACACACATATGGCCATAATAGTTGGATCCTATGCATGCAACCAAAAAGTTAACCTACGCACATCCTTCTATTATTTGGCACATATAATATATGAAAAGTGCATAAAAGTAACCAAATCCTAAACACACAAAACCGGAAACCTGGGCTCTGATACCACTTTAAAGTTTTGCGGAACCGAAGCTCTGATACCACTTGTAGGGAGGAAACATTGCTTCCCACTTCAACTCGGTCGCTTGTTCATGGCGATCCCGTCTACATCCCCGGATTAAAAAATTAGTCCTAGACAAAGAGGGATTACCCAAGCAACCGTTTTATCGTCGTGCTATTCGATTAGAGTGGTCACTTGAACAAACTTGTTATTCAAGCAACCTACCTCTATTCTTCGAATAGCCGCGGAATAGATGATGTACGGATCGCCGGTTTTTGTGTTTGTATTCGGGGTCCAAGTAAATTAGCCACATATCATACATACAATATACAAATAAACAAAAAGAAAGAAAACAAGCATTATACCTCTCGATCTTTTATTGTATGTCCTTCCTCCTTTTGGACGTCGTGTGGGCGATGATCTTCCAAAAGTCGAAGCCTCCTAGAACATGCTCTTCCCTTCTCGCTCCGAAAAAAGGAAAGAATGAAACAAAACTCTTCCCTATCTAGGACCAGCCACCAAGTCAAGAGACTTGATGTTGTCGTAGGCCAAGAAAAGGAATAGGGAGTGTGGGTGCCGGCCAAAAGCTCCAAGGGAAGAAGACCTAGCTCTTGCCGCCGGCCAAGGAGAAGGAGAGGATTGGGACACCAGCCAAGAAGAGAAAAAGAAAGGGGGCACTGACCAAAACCCTAGGAAGGAGAAGGTCTTGCTGCCCAAGGCTTCTCCAAACCCTAGGCACCCAAAGCTCTCCAAACCCTAGCTGCCCAAAGCTCTAATCTCCAAAATTATCCTTGCCGCCCACCCCTTAAGCCATATTTATAGAGTTAGGCTTAAGCATCCTTTAATCTCCACCGTCGGATCTAGGGATTTAATCTCAACCGTCGGATCTAGAGATTTAATCTCGACCATCGGATCTAGAGATTTAATCTCTACCGTCGGATCTAAAGATTTAATCTCCACTGTTGGATCTCGAGATTTAATCTCCACTGTCGGATCTAGAGTTTCATTTTCCATCATCAAATCTAGGCTCCATGAGGGTTTTAATAGGCTACAATAGGGACCATGAGGAGGAGTTGGATCTTGGCCACCCAATGGATCAAGCCCACATAAAGTCCGATCCATTCATGATAATCCATTCCACTAGAGGATTATCATTGATCTACCTCACCAACCCCCATAAGTTAATATGGGCTCCATATATTATTTGTGCATATATCTCCCCGTGTTTAAGATCCCGAATGTCCGTCGATTAATTAAATTACTGACAAGTAATTAATCAACATCTAACTCCATGAGTAGTACCTGTAGGATCGATCGATGTGTATGTGTTGGCCGGCTAGAGGGGGGTGAATAGCCCTCAATCGTTCGATGGTGGAATTTGCTCATCTACAAAGAATATTAGCGCAACGGAAACAAAACAAGACAAGCAAATATAAATAAGAATACAAACACTAAATAAGGATGTAACGTGGTTCACGACTATGCCGCTAATCCACGGTCTGATTCGTCTGCGGTGAATCATTCCGCAAGCTTTCACTATTCTCTCCTTTGCACAAAGCTAGGTGGAGGTAACATTTTCTTACAAAATAACTCCTCTTGCAATAAGATGAATATAAGCACAAGGAAGAGGAGGAAATTCGTTTGGGCACTTTGGGAGATGTTTAGAATAGAAGCATTAGGCCCCCAAAGCCCCACACCCTTCCTCTTTATAGAGGAAGAGGGTTTCTTCCCATTGAACGATCGATCCGATCGGTGATCCTCGCTCGTAATAACGGCTGCTTTCCACGTTGGATTTCATCCAACGGCTTCCACATCAGTCGATTAATATTGTCATCAGTCGACTGATGCTCCGATCAGTCAAGTGCTCGCGAGCTCGACTCCATTCTGTGCCCAAAACACTTGATACGACGGATCGATGCCTTCATCGATCCGGTGGTGGTCACAATGATCATTGTCAATCCATGGCAGTCGACTATTGGCACTTGAACTGGACTCGAACACTAGTCGAGTCACAGTCGACTTAGAGTAGTCGACTACCATAACATGGTATTCAACTGATGTCGGGAAATCCCATCCGACACTTAGCCAAATGGCCAAGTTTCACCTAAGAGCACTACCCCTTCCCGGGTTACATTCGCTCACTCTCATCCCTTGGAGTCCCTCTCCTTTTAAGTTATCTTCGTCCGACCATGTCCCTCGGATGCACCAAGCGCACGACTCTGCAGCGCCATCCTTCGCGTCTCGCTGTGAAGTCTACTTCCTCCAGCTTCACTCCAAGCTCCTCGTCCGGCGGTCCCTCAGATGCTCCAAGCGCACGACTTCCGCAAAGCCATCCTTCACCGACTCAGGGACCGAGTCATGATATGTGAAACTCACCAAGGCTCCATGTGCGAATTATTAAATCCTACAAGACTCCAACGCACATATCAAATCCAAACATCCTAACTTAAACCCTTTGCCACACACATCAAAACCATATCATGGGTTGATTGCACTAACAATCTCCCCCTTTTTGATGTGTGGCAATCCGTTTAAGTTAGGTAAAACATTTGATAAAAATATTAAGGTAAGAAAGCATGTAAATAACATGATTAGCAACTCTCCCCCTTAATACATGAAACTCCCCTTAAATATAATTCCCCCTTACTTAAACAAATATATTTCTCCCCCTTTGACACCATCAAAAATGTTAAACAAAGTTTATCTAAACATGGCATCAAATTTAGAGGGAAACAAAAGACAAAACATGCCTTAAAATTGGATAAAAGAAATTACTGGGCATGTTATCAGTCTACCAGTCGACTGGCACACTGATTTCAGGTTTTTCAGGTTTTCAGGGTGGATTTCATAAATGCATTAGAAAATCTATAAAATTCAAAAAATCATGAAATTTGGGGAACATATTTCTTTTAAGTATATTTATCAAAAAAAATAGTTGTCCATGAAAAATCATTATATTTTCAAGTATTTTGCAAAAATCCAAAAGTTTCAAAAGTAACAAGGTTTTTGATCAAGTTAGTATCAAGTTTAACACCTAGTTTTGCTTTAAATTGTTTTAAAACATGAACATGTTGGAAATTTAAGGCCGCTAGAGGGGGGGTGAATAGCGTTTGACCGTTTGTAGATGGAATTCGATCGCGTATTCGTGTCTATAAGTTTCATTAGCACAGCAGAATATATATAATAACAATAACGAAACACAATAACACGAAGATTTAACGTGGTTCGGAACCACACAGTTCCTACTCCACGGATCGAGATCTAACGAGCTCTAGCAACGCCAATGCAATCACTAATCAATAAACTCCTTCTCGACAACAAGTCGGAGGCGGAGAAACCTCGTACAAATGTTTACAACAATAAACGAAAGAAATACAAGCAAATACAAAGGAAATGTAAAGAACACTTTACAAAACTAGGGTTTGAGCGCTTTTCTTGTTGGTTGCTTGGATGAGGTTGAAGGGCCCTGAAATGCACCTGCAAATCACCTTCAAATCGCCTCAAGAAAGCTCCCCAAGAACTGATTATGAAATCCTCCACGATCTCCTCTTTTTAACCTGCATCGGGCTGGATTTCCGCCTATTAGTCGACTTCCATAAGTCACCAGTCGACTGATGCCACTGTTGTCGTGAGACAACGGCTCAATCCACATCGGACAAGTTCCAACGAGACTCTTGGCAGTCGACTGCCAGCGCCCGTAGTCGACTGCTCAGTTGGCTATGGAGCGTTCTGTGCTCGACACTCAGCTGGTAGTCGACTGCCGTCCCTTGGCAGTCGACTGCCATCGACATCAGTCGACTGCTCCAATGAGCAGTCGACTGCCAGAGCAATTCCAGCTCTTAAACGGCAGTCGAACTCAAGTTGACTCACGGCAGTCGAACCGGCCATAATGCCAGTCGACTGCCAACCTCAAAAATGAGGTTTTAACCCAAGTATGGTGCCCCCATACTTGCTAGACTACCCTTAGCCTAGACCTAAGCCTTCTAGCCACCTCCATCAGCCTCACGCCGCTCGGATCCCTCCAAGTCATCCATGACTTGTTCATCCATCGCGATAGCCTCCAGGTGCTTCCCTCGGCTATGTCATGCTAACGGTGTCTGCACCGCCAAGGCACATTGGACTTACGCCGCCAAGACTCCGCTTGGACTTTACGCCGCCAATATCCATCCCCTTGGACTTCTCAAATGCCAAGACTCAAGCTTGGACTTTCCCTTGCCAACCCATGTTGGACTTTCCATGCCAAGTACCCATGACTTGGACTTTACCTTGTGCCAAGTACTCAAGACTTGGACTTTCCCAAATTCCAAGTGTCCCACTTGGACTTTCCATGCCAAGTACCCATGACTTGGACTTTTCCAAATGACAAGTGTCCCACTTGGACTTTCCATGCCAAGTACCCATGACTTGGACTTTACCTTGCCAAGACCCATGCTTGGACTTGGCCAAATGTCAAGTGTCCCACTTGGACTTCCCATGCCAAGTACTCAAGACTTGGACTTCCCTATGACAATTACATTGTCATATGTTTTTGTCGAACATCAAAACATCACTCGAGTCAAACTCGAGTCTTGGTCAATCGTGACCTGGGACGATTGCACCAACAATCTCTCCCTTTTTGATGTTTGACAAAAACCAAACAAATCATTTGAGTTAGACCACTAACTCAAGTCTCTTACCAATTATTCCAAATTGGTAATCATAAATGTTCTCCCCCAAACATGCTCCACCTTTTTGACTAACATCAAAAAGGTCTTCTCTCCAAGGAGGTCAATGTCTCATGTCCCAATGAGATCTTACAATCTCCCCCTTGATCCAAGAATACCTAGGATGCCTACCATCTTCCTAGTGATAAGTCCTATATCACTCAAAAGAGGCAATCCTATACTCTCTCCCAATTTCCAAATTGGGTTTCTCAAAATCCCATCAATTTTCCCAATTGATAATACTCTCCCAATAACTTCTCCCCCTTCAAGAAGAGAAACACATCCATCATCCCAAGATGGATAACTCCCCCTAAAGGCTTGCTCCCCCTTGACCATTGCACCAACAATGTCCTTGGGAAGTTCCTAAGCCAATAGGAAGCTAAACCATCAAAATTAAAGTTAAAAGTTCAAACTTGAACTTTCCACACCCTAAATTTGATACTTTGACCTAACACTTCTCCTAATCCATATCCAATGGATTTTCACCCTTTATAATGCTTCCCAAAGCATATCCTAGGGTTAGGAGTGATTAGGGACCTTTACAATGGTTGAACACGGGATAAACAACCTTGTTTTCCCGAAATCAGACTTGGCAGTCGACTCCTTACAGTAACCAGTCGACTGATAACTGAAATTTTCGAATTTTAGCTATCAGAATCGAGATTCAGAAAATCATAACTAATTATACGTATATCAAAAAATCACGAAAATTGATACGTATAATACCTATGACCAATACAATGGGTGAAAAATGTTTGAAAAATATTTTACCCATAAAATAAAGAGTTTGATACAAAACTCAAAACCATTGAAATTTTCAATGTTTTAGCCCTATCTTGTATCAACTCTATCAATGATGATTGCTATCAAAAGATAGACTTCATCAAGGTTTTTCAAAATGATTTTAAAACGTTTTCAAAACCTTATTTTGGATCATATTCCTTGAGCTCTATGTACATGACTTGTACACAAGTTTTCCCAATGATCCATAAATGAAACAAGATGAGTTTTAGTTCATCTAGATGCAAAAAAACTATGCACCTTGAACTCAACTCATATCCTAGCATCTCACATGTATCTAAGGTGTATAAAATACACATACATGTCAATTTAATGTGAGATGTGGGTTTTGTTCATCCTAATCTAGGGTTTCATGCATTCTCTAAGGCAACTCTACTTTATTCCCTTATAAATGGGACTTCAAGTCATGCCATAGTCCTTAATTCAATTTCAACCAAATTGTCTTAAATGCATGAATGATTATGGCATTAGAAATGATATAAATAAGCATATGCTCATAATCATGATGTCATGGCATAAGATGAAATCTAAAAACACATGACATTTGAAACCTTAATCCTAAACATGAACATGACATATAAAATGATTAAAATAAACATGATGTCATGGCATGTTATATGGCAAACAAAGCATGGCATATAAAATATATAGGTATAGTAATACCTAAATTTTAATATTAATTGTCATTTGATATAATTAGGTTTATTTTGCCATATTAATCTAAATTTGTCCAAATGTGCCAAAAACTCAAATTGACATATTAACCTCTAAACCTAAATTGTGCCAATTTAATTGATTTTTCTTAATTTCAAAAGTGCATTGGAACATCCTAAAATCTTTTAGGATATTGATTCAAATCTATTTCCAAGGTAACCATAACCTTGAAAATATCCTAAAGTGTCACCTTTGCCATGGTTGAGTTAACTACCCATCCAATCAAGGTTGGCACACCCTAAACCCATCTAGCGTGAATCAATCACGCTCTTAGGAACCCAAAACCGATTTGAGCTCCTAGGGTTAATTAGGTATTCCTTAGGGATAACCTCCCTAGATAACTTCCTAATGACCCTCCTAGGCTTGTTAGCCTTGGTCATTTGGGTCTTACCTAGGTTGACTCTAGGGGTAACTCCCCTTGCAACCAGCTTGGTGGCCACCCTAGGTTTCCTAGAAACCCTAGCCACTAGGCACAACCTTTGGTCAACCTTAGGGATGACTTCCCTATTGACCTTGGTCTTCCTAGACCTAGTTTGTGTCCCATAATCAAATGGAACACTATGATAAGCTACCTTAGGCTTAGGTTTGTGACCAAAACCTTGCTTGCCTTTGGTTGACTTTTGACTCTTAGGTCCTTGGTGTTGACTTTGACTTTTGGACCTTTGACTTTGACCATTAGACCCTTTAAATTGGTTTTGTATATTCCTAAGGGTCTTTTCTAGTTTCTCAAGCCTTGACCTCAAGGCTTGGTTTTCTAATTCTAATTGCCCAATTGATTTTTGATTAAATTCTTGGGCATGGGACTTTCTAGGCATATGCCTAGTCCATTTAGGGTTTAGACCTAGATGTTCTTGTACCTTCCTAATTGTCTCCCTAGGTAGGATTGGTCTTGAGTTATTTGACCTAGGTTTATCCTTAGATAAATTGTTTTTAGGGACATTAGTCCCAAATTTCTCCTTACTTTTGAAGTTAATACTTTTAGCTCCTAAACAAATATATTTATCTCTAGCATGCTTTTCATGGTGAATTGCAAGAGAATTAAAATTTTTAGCATGCTTTTGACTTTTAAATTTAGAAGATGCATTATTTAAATATACCTTAGAGTTAGCTATAGAAGCTCCCCCTACTTGTAATGCTCCTCCTTGCCCCTTCTTCTTCCCCCAAGGGCATTGACTCCGATAGTGCCCCTTTGAGTTGCACTTGAAGCATATGATATGCTCCATGCTCTTGATATTTGGGGAACCGACATCCTTGATCTTTGGTGCCGGTGGAGCTTTTCTTACTCTCTTTGGGCATTTGCTCTTGTAATGCCCACTTTCCCTACACTCAAAGCAAATTATATGATTTTTATTTAAACCTAAATTGCTTGAGTTACCTAGTTCGGTGGTAGGTGCCGGAGTCGAAACTTCTGCATCTTGACCGGAGGTTGAGGCATCTCCTTTATTTTGTTCCGGCTCCGGTGTAGATGGTCTCTCCCCCTCAATCATAGAAGTGGATGCTTCTTCCACCTCTTCTACTTCCTTCTCCGATCCGGAAGTCGATGCTTCTTCCACTTCTTCCGATCCGGATGTTGATTCCCTATCAATCTCCGAATCCTCAAGCTCTTGGGATGACGGTGTACTTTCTTGAGCTTGAGAGGGTGAGCACTCCTCTTCTTCTTCTTCTTCTTGGAATGATGATGAGCTTTCATGGAGCTTTGCCACTTGGCTCCATAACTCTTTAGCATCTACATAATTACCTAACATACACAAGATATTATTAGGCATTAAATCAATTAAAAATTTTATCACCTTATCATTTTTCTCGGATGCTTGAACTTGCTCTTCGGTCCATATCTTCTTTTTGAGGAATCCACCTCTTGGTCCTCTTGGATATTCAAATCCATCCATCAAAATGGATTATTCCTCAAAGTCTCTCATCATAATAAAATCCTCAATTCTTCCCTTCCAAGAATTGAATCCTTCTCGTCCGTATAGGGTGTAGGGCACCGGTGTGTTGATGTCCCAACCTAATTGATCTTGGACTTCCATCTTTTACCCTCTAGTGTCTTGCTCCCGGTTGTTAATCCGTTGAAGAGCAACTTTGCTCTGATACCACTTGTTGGAAATTTGAGGCCGCTAGAGGGGGGGTGAATAGCGTTTGACCGTTGGTAGATGGAATTCGATCGCGTGTTCGTGTCTACAAGTTTCGTTAGCACAGCGGAATAAATATAATAACAATAACGAAACACAATAACATGAAGATTTAATGTGGTTCGGAACCACATGGTTCCTACTCCACGGATCGAGCTCTAACGAGCTCTAGCGACGCCAATGCAATCACTAATCAATAAACTCCTTCTCGACAACAAGTCGGAGGCGGAGAAACCTCGTACAAATGTTTACAACAATAAACGAAAGAAATACAAGTAAATACAAAGGAAATGTAAAGAACACTTTACAAAACTAGGGTTTGAGCGCTTTTCTTGTTGGTTGCTTGGATGAGGTTGAAGGGCCCTAAAATGCACTTGCAAATCGCCTAAAGAAAGCTCCCCAAGAACTGATTATGAAATCCTCCACGAGCTCCTCTTTTTAACTTGCATCGGGCTGGATTTCTGTCTATCAGTCGACTGCTATAAGTCACCAGTCGACTGATGCCACTGTTGTCGTGAGACAACGACACAATTCACGTCGGACAAGTTCCAACGGGACTCTTGCGATCCGATCGTCAACATTGCCGCCGATCGACAACATTGGCGCGATCGCAGCGCCCGTAGTCGATCGCCCGATCGGCTCTGAGCATTCAATGCTCGACACTCACCGGTCAATGATGCCATCCCTTAGCGATCGATCGCTCCAATGAGCGATCACAGAGCAATTCCAGCTCTTAAACGGCAGTCGAACTCAAGTTGACTCACGGCAGTCGAACCGGCCATAATGCCAGTCGACTTCCAACCTCAAAAATGAGGTTTTAACCCAAGTATGGTGCCCCCATACTTGCTAGACTACCCTTAGCCTAGACCTAAGCCTTCTAGCCACCTCCATCAGCCTCACGCCGCTCGGATCCCTCCAAGTCATCCATGACTTGTTCATCCATCACGCTAGCCTCCAGGTGCTTCCCTCGGCTATGTCATGCTAACGGTGTCTGCACCGCCAAGGCACATTGGACTTACGCCGCCAAGACTCCGCTTGGACTTTACGTCGCCAATATCCATCCCCTTGGACTTCTCAAATGCCAAGACTCAAGCTTGGACTTTCCCTTGCCAACCCATGTTGGACTTTCCATGCCAAGTACCCATGACTTGGACTTTACCTTGTGCCAAGTACTCAAGACTTGGACTTTCCCAAATGCCAAGTGTCCCACTTGGACTTTCCATGCCAAGTACCCATGACTTGGACTTTTCCAAATGCCGAGTGTCCCACTTGGACTTTCCATGCCAAGTACCCATGACTTGGACTTTACCTTGCCAAGACCTATGCTTGGACTTGGCCAAATGTCAAGTGTCCCACTTGGACTTCCCATGCCAAGTACTCAAGACTTGGACTTCCCTATGACAATTACATTGTCATATGTTTTTGTCGAACATCAAAACATCACTCGAGTCAAACTCGAGTCCTGGTCAATCGTGACCTGGGCCGATTGCACCAACAGAACACACAGATTTTAAAGTAAGAAATTATTTTGAAAACATATGAAATATCCAACCATGATCTTTGGGAAATATGTCTATGAATTAAACATAATCATTCCCCATGATTGGTCTATTATTGCTATTTTGATACCTTAAATGACCATCTAAATCTCATAGGCACTAGTGGACCATTAGTATCATCCTATCATCTCACCCATGCTAAGTTTTCAATCAAGGTAGCCTATGGTGAGTGTGAGATGTATCCTAAAGGTATTTGTATATACTTAACCATTATTTTCATACAATTCTATACAAGGTTAAGTATCATCCTAACATCCAACATGATCATAAAGACATATATGGATAAATTTCACATTATGATCATGAAACACATGTATTTATCAATTAATAATCATGCATTAGGTATTACATCATGATAATAAGGCAAATATCACCTAAAGCATGATTTATCTATTTATAGGTGCATTATCATCACCTAACACTATTTTAAAAATATTGTCCCTCCATCCTAAGTCAACCAAAAATATGATATAGGTGAAATCCTTATGGTTGACTATCCTAGGGGTTTCCAAACCCTTTAGAATGGATTTAGGAATCCAAAATAAGTTCTTTCCTATGGGGTTCACTAAATACTCCTTAGGGATCCATTTTCTAGCTATTACCTTCTTTTTGTCTTGACCCCTAGCAATTAAACATTTATAGGCCTTTTCATTTTTATTTTCTTTATATCCTAGGCCTTTCTTATTAAAGCTTGCTCTTTGGCTCCCAATTATCATGTTAAGAGTGTTGGAGCCAATTGTGAACTTTTCTAGGGCCTTGGTCAAATGATCTACCTTTTCCCTTAGAGCCCTATTTTCCTCTATGCATGCATCATTAATATCAAATGGCATATAAAGATCATGTGAGCATGCATCATCATGACTAGAAGAAATATTTTCATTAATATTTAAGCATGCTTTTTCTAGCTTATTTTCTAAATCCTTAATTTGATCTAGCATGCTCTTATTTTTCTTTTTGGCCCTAAATAGATCCTTAGTAAGACTAGAAATCATGGAAACTATTTTACTTGGTGAGAGGTTCATTACCATAGTCTTCATGTCCTCTTCCTCCGATTCCGATGATGGTGAAGAAGCTCCCCTTTCACTAGAGCTCTCCTCACTTGTACTTGATTTTTCATTTTCGGTGGAGGAGGAGTCTAAGTCATCAAATGCCATTAGTGCCAAATTTGTGACAAAGGCATTTTCTTCCTCGGATGATGATGATGAAGAGGAAGAAGGGTCATCCCAAGTCCTTGCTTTTAGTGCCTTGGCCTTCCCTTTTTCTTTGGCCTTCTTCTCTTCTTCTTTCTTCTTGCTCCCCTTCTTCTTCTTCTTTTCTTCCTTCTTTCTCTTCTCCTCCTTGCTCTTGTTCAAGAGGGGACAATTATCCCTTATATGCCCCTCTCCTTGACAATTATAGCAAATCACCTTCCCCCTTGGTCTTCTCCTCCTATCATTAGATTTATTAAATTTAAAATTTCTCAAAGCACGCCTTACCTTCCTTACCATGTATGCTTCTTCCGTGCTATCCATGGAGGAGGAGGAGGATGCTTCGTCGGATGAGGAGGGAGTCTCCATCTTCTTCTTCCCCTTGTTTGCCATCAAGGCTACTCCTCTTGAAGGTTGAATTCTAAGCTCTTCTACTATTCCTTCCAGCCTCGTTTCGTGGAGCTCCATGGTTGAGAAGAATTCCTCCAAGGTACTAACATCTAGGTTCTTGGAGATGTAAAAAGAGTCCACCATTGAGCTCCATCTTGAGGACCGAGGAAAGGTATCTATAGCCTTCATTACCATATCCCGGTTGGATAGCTTTTCACCTACACTTGTCAAGCCGGTTAGAATTTCCTTAAATCTAGAGTGTAGGGATTTTACCTTCTCTCCCTTTTTGAGTTTGATGTTTGATAATTGGGAGCGAAGGACATCTCTCCTTGCTAGCTTCACCTCGGATGTGCCTTCATGAATCTCTATTAGTTTCTCCCACATCTCCTTGGCGCTAGCACACTCTCCTATCTGGTTGACTTCTTGTTGGGGGAGTACATTGTAGAGGTGATGTTTAACTTTTGAGTTTGCCAAGTACTCTTCCCTTTGCCTCTTGCTCCACCTTGATTTTTCCAATGGCTCCCCTTCTTCATCCCTAGGCATTTCGAAACCGTTTTCCATAATTAAAAGAATTTCGAAATCGGTTTCGAAAAATACCTCCATTCGCTTCTTCCACCAAGCGAATTCCCCCTCAAACTTTGGCGGATGAATATTGGAGCCGGCCATTGTAAGAGATCGTTTGAAAGCTAGAGGGGGGGGTGAATAGCTCTTTTCGTTTCTACAAAAATAATTAGCGGAAGCAAACACAAGTAATATATGTAAAAACCAAAAACCAATGCTAACAAAGCCTTTACGTGGTTCGGAGATAATGCTCCTACTCCACGGCGATCCTTAAGGTGGATCAACCCAAGCAATTTCACTATGAAGCTTTCTCTTTACAAAGACCTCCTCTTCTTACAAAAGATGACAATGAAGATTTGAGAGGAGAAAGGAGATTAATACACTTAGAAAGCTTGGAAAACTTGTAGGAGCTTAGAAGAAAGATCAGAATATAAGCATTAGGCTCTTCTTGCTCCCCTTGGGCTCTTTTTATAGGAAAGAGCCTCTTTTTCCCGTTGGAGGTCTATCATGATCGATGACTTTCATCGATCACCCGATTCTAACGGCTTCGAACGGCCGGTTGCGGGATTTGTCGTCGCTATCGCTAACGGAAGACTATCACCGATCGCAACAATGTCGATTCGGCCGATCGATGTCGCCATAATGCCGACCGCCATGGCTACGCCATTATTTATGGCGATGATCGCCAATAATACGATCGCCCGCTTGTAAGCCGATCAGTCGAGTCGATCGTCACCGGTCGGCCGATAACCACGATGATAGCGACCTTCCAAACTCTAGTGCTATATTTTAAGGGCCAGTTCGACCGACACCATGTTCCAGTCGACTGGCACACTCCAAGTATGACTAATTCATACTTGAAAACATAACCTAAGCCTAGACTTAACCTTCTAGCTTCTCCATCAGCCTTGCGCCTCTAGGATTTCTCTGAGTCCACGACTCCATCCATGCGCTTGCCTTCAAAAGCTTCCTTCGGTTTCGTCATGCTTTAGGTTTCTTCTTTGCCAAAGTACGCTTGGACTTTACGCCGCCAAGACTACATGCTTGGACTTATGCCGCCAAGACTTTCCTTTGGTCTTCCTTTTCCAAGGACTGCTTGGACTTTACGCCGCCAAGACTACATGCTTGGACTTATGCTGCCAAGACCTTTCCTTGACTTCTCTTTGCCAAGATCACACTTGGACTTGTCTTTTACCAAGTCTTCATACTTGGATTTTCCTGTCACTTAAACATGTATACAATTAGATCACAAAACATTGCCTAACTTAGATGATTATCCAAACATCAAAATATATATAAATGCTTGGGGCATTGTTGCACCAACAATCTCCCCCTTTTTGATGTTTGGCAATCATTTAAGTTAGATCTTTAACACATAAACATATTTCAATATGAATTCTAACTTCAATGTCCCTTTCCAGTGCACCAAGAAAATTCTAACTTCAATATAAATAAGGGATGTAGCTCCCCCTAAACCAGTGCACCAAGAAAATTCGCCTTTCCATACAAGGTATCATATATATACTGTGGAAATTGTATAATGTCCAAAATTGAACCTTTTAACCGATGAAAAACCACTTTCCATTCCAAAGCAGTGACACCGGTTCGACCGAATAGCGTGATCAGAACTGTTGACCATGGCGGCATCAATAATGCGATCGATCGATATCGGTAAATCTGAATTTCGAGTTTTTCAGTTAAGGTTTGAAAATGCGTAGAAAATTACGTGGGTGTCCAAAAATCACGAAACTTGGCATACACATTTTATTCGACTAATATAACATATGAAAAATATTAGACGAAAAACATGTTCACCAGATTAATGGATTGATACGATATTTAAAACAACAAAATTTTGACACAAAAAGTGTAATTGTATCGTATCAATATTCATACCCTCGTACTATATGCTCAACTTCTAAACTTGATAAACAACAAATTGTAGGCACTAATAGAAGTGAATAATAATAAAAAAACAATTTCATATCATCAATCAAAAGTCATTACATAAGTAGGAGTTTATGCCGTACATACGGCCAAAAAGAAAATAACAAAGAAAACAAGCGATCTAACGATCGTCGTCCTCAGCATCCATCGGTGCCGATGACGAACCATCGTGAGGTGGGTGTCCAGTGCCAGGCGGAGAATCGCCAAGATGTCCTGCTACTACCGATGCACCTCTCTCACGAGGGAGAGGAGCTCCTGATGCTCTAGGCGCAGCTCCTCAAGACGTGTGTCCACCCGCTCCGCAAAAGCATCGAAGCGAGCACCGAGGGATGTGTCTGGTAGAACAAGACGCTGCAGCAGCTCCTGCGCACACTACCCTCAGCTACTCCTTCCGCGGCGGCATCCTCTGGTGCCGAGCGCACTGCTACCCGCCGTCTTTGGGTCCCGAGACGGATCCTCCGCCGGCCTTCAGCCCGCCATGAGAAACTCCGTCGAGTCATCTCGATCATATTTCCTATTCATGATTTTAATGACTCCTATATTCACATCAATGCCTACAGTGAGCCATTGGTGAGGACATTTCCAAATGGTATGTGAATCTTCCCATTGTTTGGTCTTATGAAATGAATGATGCATTGGAAGGTATTGAGACCAATGTTAATGTCTAAGTATTGACGAAAGAAATGCATGAGAAGTAGGTGTGGAGGGCGAACCAAGGCCAAACCACGGGTAACAATGGGAAGAAGACAATGAGCAATGACCTTATAAAGGACATTGTCAGAAGCAGACAGTTCTTGGGATTGAAATAAATTGGTGTTTAACGGTCGGGATAGTGATAGAAGGTATCATGAAGGAATCTAAAGAAATCTCCTCAAAGGGAGATGGAAGAGGTTCACCTCAAGATGGATATAGAGTGAAATCACTCTCGGAAGGAAGACATCCGAGAAAATCGGTCCAGATCCGGGATCGAATCCGGATCGCTGACAGCAACGCGAGTCCCAGATCTCAGCCCATCTCCAACCAGTCGTAGGTTGTTGAAAAATTCAGAGAGGAGGGTGATGTTTACGTGATGTTCACAGAAAACCAACGACTCAAGGTTGTAATGTTGGATGATTTGAACAATGTCGAAACAAAAGTCTTTAAGAAACTTGGAATCCATTGACCTAGGTGGAATAAGTTGGAATTTGTTTTTATGAAAAGCACTTTCAAGGGCGGAATTTGGAAATCGAGGATCAACAGAGGGTTGAGGGTTTGACGGGCCCTCATTGGTCGGAGGTGCCCGGGTTCGCTTAGTAGCAACGTGCTTAATTCTAAATGGGCGAAAAGACAACAAAAATGCACAATGTAGGTTGATGATGCATGAGCAAGATAAGCATGGGTTAGTGAAAATCATAGGAACAAAACAAAAACATTGATCATGAAAGAAAATATACCTAGGTGGCATGGTGAACAAGGATCAATGCCGGACCACGAAACCCTAGCCGAGTGACTGGACCCTAGAGCGCGACCGGAGTGACACGAGAAGGTCCTCGAGTTGGAGAGCACTTCTAAATGGGATCACGTGTCGATGAGGTCGCCGGAAAACAAAGGAGAACGGCTAAGAGGTGCGGTGGACGGTCGTCGGAAGAGGAAAAAAAAGAGAGAAATCGAGAGGTTCTGGCGAGTCGAACCGGTGGAAAGCCCTAAAAAACCGCGACACGGGCCGATCGCTGTTAGCCGGTGATCCGAATGATCGTGATCGGATCGAGCCGAATCGCGTCACAGATACGACGGTTTCAGATGCGCGTCGGTCGATCGCGCCATAAATGGCGGCCGAATCGATGGTTATCGATCGAGCCCGACGATCGCATACGAACCATTCTCAGAGGTCGTTCGATCGCATAAATGGCGGAACTGATAATGAACCGGGTAAGCTTGGTTCGATATCAGCGTATCAGTCGAACTGGCGTTAGGTACCAGTCGACTGATATCAGTCTGATAGCCTTTTTGGCCAGATTTAAAAATTCATAATTAATTCAATAAAGATCAAAAAATCACAAAATTTCGTGGGTAATATTGTTAGATCATTTCCTATCAAGGAAAAATTATTTTAAAATTTTATTACCTCTAGATTTTGATATTGACACAATCTTGAGATTTTGCAAAAATTATGATATTTTTGCAAAACTTTGTATCACTTTGGCTTATCAATAGGAAATTGTTTCTCAAGGTTTGATAGACATAGTTTACATTTTATTTTATTTGACATTTCCAATCATATTCTTGGAGCTATATGCACATTAATTGTACATAGGCCTTCCCAATGATTGGTCCAATGAAGGATTAATGTTTCTAGATGACACTTTGGTTCATAGTAATGCATCATAACAAGCATGATGAACCGAGTGCATCTCCCTAACATCTCACATGTTGTCTAGGTGGCTCAATACAAAAATCATGGTTTCCTAAGTGTTTTGTGAGATGGTTAAAGGTATAAATCCTAGTATTTCTATAGAATCATGCAAAACTACACTTCTATTCTACAAAGCACATCCCAAGTTCTCTCCTAAGTGATGAAAATTCTAGTTCGGGGAGAGGCTTGGTAAAGATGTCGGCTAGGTTGGACTTAGATTCAATGTAATTAAGCTCAATGTCCCCCTTAGCCACATGGTCTCTAATGAAGTGATGTTTCACTTCAATGTGCTTGGTCCTAGAGTGATGCACCGGATTTTTGGTCAAGTTAATGGTGCTCACATTATCACAAAGTACTTTTATGTTGGAGTAAGTTAGCTCATAATCTTCTAAGGTATGTTTCATCCATAATAGTTGAGCTACACAACCACCCATAGCAACATATTCGCCGGTGGTTGATAAAGCAACACAAAGTCGCCTACTACTAACTAACTAGGGATGACCCAAGAAATTGGCATCCACCACTAGTACTTTTCCTACCCGGCATAATCGGAATCGGTATACCCAAGTAATTCAAATGACCTAGTCCTAGGGTACCATAGACCTACATTTAGTGTGCCCTTGACATATCTTAAAATTCTTTTAACGGCAACTAAATGAGATTCCTTAGAACATGATTGATACCTAGCACACATACCAACCACAAATAATATGTCGGGTCTACTAGCGGTTAAATACAAGAGGCTACCAATCATGCTCCTATAAAGGGTAAGATCTATTTGTTTTCCTTCACTATCACTATCTATTTTGGCATTGGTTGCCATTGGAGTTGACACTACCTTAGCATTTTCTAAACCAAATTTCTTAATCATTTCCTTAGCATATTTGGTTTGATAAATGTAAATTCCTTCACTAGTTTGTTTAACTTGCAAACCTAGGAAGAAATTTAATTCTCCAACTAGACTCATCTCAAACTCTTTTTCCATATTTTGAATAAAGTCTTCAAGAAGCTCATTATTTGTTGATCCAAAGATAATGTCATCAACATACACTTGGGCTACAAAAATGTCCTTAGATGTTGACTTTATAAAGAGAGTTTGATCTATACTACCCCTTCTGAAATCCTTGGAGATTAGGAAGGTTGACAATCTTTCATACCAAGTCCGGGGAGCTTGTTTCAAACCATATAAGGCTTTCCTAAGTTTGTATACATGGTTTGGGTAGTTCATATTTTCAAACCCGGGAGGTTGTTCTACATACACCTCTTCCTTAATAAACCCATTTAGGAATGCCGATTTGACATCCATTTGATGGAGTTTGAAACCCATATAGGAGGCATATGCTAAAAGTATTCTAATGGACTCTAATCTAGCAACAGGGGCATATGTTTCATCATAATCAAGTCCTTCAACTTGATTAAAACCCCTTTGCAACTAATCGTGCTTTATTTCTAGTGATATTCCCTTGGTCATCTAGCTTGTTCCTAAAGACCCATCTTGTAGTAATAATAGTGTTTTCACTTGGTCTAGGAACTAACTCCCACACTTGACTCCTATCAAATTGAGCCAATTCATCTTGCATTGCTAAGATCCAATCCGGATCAAGTAATGCATCTTTAATGTTTTTGGGCTCAATTTGAGAAATTAGACTATATGACTAGTGGGGTCCCTATGGAATGACCTAGTCCTAACTCCTTGAGATAATTCACCCACAATTTGATCTAATGGGTGACTTTGATGAACTCTTATGGTTCTAGGAGGTGTATCAAGTTGAGTTTGATCATGATTTACTTCAATTCTATGTTCATTATCGGAATCATCCCTTACTTTCCCTTGATCCAATCCTCCCCCTTGATTATTACCCCCTAAGTTTAAATCTTGAAATTGTTTGGTAATTTCTTGATTTTCATTATTTATGTCATCATCAATAGGGGATTTTCTAGGGTATGTATTTGAAGTTTCATCAAATTGAACATTTGAAGATTCTTCAATCTTTTGAGTCCTTTTATTGTAGACTCTATATCCTACACTAGTGGATGAGTATCCAACTAGGATTCCCTCATCCGCTTTGGACTCAAATTTACTTAGGTTGTCTTTGGTATTTAAGATATAGACTTTACATCCAAAGACCTTAAAATAATGAATTGTTGGAATTGTACCATTCCACAATTCAAATGGAGTTTTTCCTAAAAACCTATGAATTAATACCCTATTTTGGATATAGCAAGCGGTCACAAGTAGCTAGGTAAGGAATATGCATTAAGCATTGTCCTAGCCGCTTCTTGTAGGGCACGATTTTTCCTTTCCACAACCCCATTTTGTTGGGGTGTTCTAGGACAAGAAAATTCGTGCTTGTACCCTTGTTCTAAGCAAAAAGTTGAAAAGTTAGAATTCTCAAACTCTCCACCATGATCACTACGGATCCGGTTGATTTTGAGTTTTCTTTCATTTTCTACTCTTTTGCTAAATCCTATGATTATTTCTAAGGTTTCATCCTTATTTTTCAAGAAAAACACCCAAGTAAACCTAGAAAAATCATCTACTATTACCAAGCAATATTTACTACCAATTATAGATGGGGTACTATGGCAATCAAATAAATCCATATGTAGCAATTCTAATGGTAAAGCGGTACTAAGTAAGTTTTTACCTTTGTGTGATGTTTTTGATTGTTTCCCTTCTTGACAAGCATCACACATCTTGTCCTTGAGATATTTGACTCTAGGCAATCCTTTGACTAGCTTCAATTTTGCTATTTTGGCTATATTCTTCATGTTTATGTGACCTAGTCTCCTATGCCAAAGCCAACTTTCTTCCTCTTTTGCAATAAGACACTTAGTGGAAGGATTAGTAGCATAAGATAAATCAACATAATATATATTTGATTTTCTAAAGCCTACTAACATGCAATCATTTATAGTTTTGTGTCTTATAAAGCATTTTGAGGAATCAAACTTAACATCAAAATTTGCATCACATAATTGGCTTACACTAAGTAAGTTAAATTTCATATTTTTAACTAATAGAACTCTATGAATAGCAAGATTGGGAGATACCTCAATGGTGCCCTTTCCTAAGATTTTAAGTTTGCCGCTATTACCAAAGGACACTTTTCCTTGGCTAGTGTGGTTGATAGTGGAGAATTTTCTCTCATCCCCGGTCATATGCTTTGAGCACCCACTATCAACTATCCACAAGCTTGGATCTTCTACCTATGTCACATGAAAAACACAATCCTTAGGTACCCAAATCTTAGGACAACTAGCATTAGTTATAAATTTCTTTGGTACCCATGCTTTTCTCCCCTTACTTTTAATCATGGATTTTCTACTAACTAGGGATGCAAATGCTACCTCTTTCTCCTTAGGTTTATATCCTAAACCGGCCTTATTGTAAATTGCCCTTTGGTCCTTGATAATCATATCTAGATATTTGGAACCATTAGTGAACTTTTCTAGGCATGTTCTTAATTTACTTATTTCTTTTCTTAACTCATCATCACTAGATGATTTATCACATGATGCATCTATATTCTTAAATGATTTGATTTCTAATTTTAGATCCTTAATCCTAGTTTTTGATCTATTTAAAGTATTTTGTAAACATGCAATAGTCTTATAAAGTAAATCTACTTTGGGTGAGTCATTTACCTCATCATCATCACTTGATGATGATTCATCACTTGAAGAGGAAGAAGACTCCTCGCTTGAGCTTCCGGTTTCTTCCAATGCCATGAGGGCTAAGTTCCGGGTTGAATGGCAAACTTCTTCACCGTCGGTAGACTCCTCCATACTTAGAGTGTCCCACGTTTGTGCCAACATCGCCTCCTTCTTCTTCTTTTCCTTCTTCTTCTTATCCTTCTCCTCCTTTTTCTTTAGTTCCGGGCAATTGGGCTTTATATGCCCTTTCTTGTTGCAACCAAAACACGTCACGTTAGAAATAGAATTTGAATTGTTAGAAGATTTACCTCTTGAGGATTGAAACATCCTCTTCACATCCTTCTTGGTGAGCCTCCTTGACTTCCCACCAAATTTCTTGACGTAGTGTGCTACCTCACTTGCCGACAACTCATCCTCACTACTTGATGAGTCCTCCTCGGATTCGGATGAGGAAGACACCTCCTTCTTTTCCTTTTTCTTCTTCTCCTTCTTTCCTACAACAAGAGCTATACCCTTCTCTTTGGATGAAGTGTTAGCTTGTTCATGCAATTGAAATTCACAAAATAACTCATCTAATTTAACTAATGAAAGATCCCTAGAGACCTATAGGCATCTACCATTGAGGCCCATAAGGTGGTCCTAGGGAAGGCTTGTAGTACATACCTCACAAGGTCTCGGTTGTCGACCTTTTCACCTATAACGTGTAGTCCGTTGACTACCTCCTTGAAGCGCCCGTGCATTTGGCTCACCGTTTCATTTGTCTTCATAGTGAAGCTTTGGAGTTGGCCAATCAAAAGATCCCTCTTGGCCCTTCTTGTCTCTTTGGATCCTTCGTTGAGTTCGATGAGCTTCTCCCAAAGCTCTTTTGCAGAGTTGAATGGCCCGACCTTAGATAGTTGCTCCTTGGATAGACCACATTGAAGTGTGGTCGTTGCTTTTGCATTCGCTTGTGCTTTCTTGGCCATCTCTCTTGTCCAATCCTTTGTCGGTAGTGGTGCTCCGAATTCGTCGACCGGCTTCTCAAAACCATCTACAATACTAAACCAATTTTCAATATCGTTCATTAAATAATACTCCATCCTACCTTTCCAATATCCAAAATCGTTGTCGTCGAAGAACGGAGGCCTCGCCGTGCTATACCCCTCTTGAAATGCCATCTTTGCTCTGGTTGATTGCTAGATCTTCCGATGTGATCCGGGCTCTGATACCACTTGTAAGGGATCGTTTGAAAGCTAGAGGGGGGGTGAATAGCTCTTTTCGTTTCTACAAAAATAATTAGCGGAAGCAAACACAAGTAATATATGTAAAAACCAAAAATCAATGCTAACAAAGCCTTTACGTGGTTCGGAGATAACGCTCCTACTCCACGGCGATCCTTAAGGTGGATCAACCCAAGCAATTTCACTATGAAGCTTTCTCTTTACAAAGACCTCCTCTTCTTACAAAAGATGACAATGAAGATTTGAGAGGAGAAAGGAGATTAATACACTTAGAAAGCTTGGAAAACTTGTAGGAGCTTAGAAGAAAATCAGAATATAAGCATTAGGCTCTTCTTGCTCCCCTTGGGCTCTTTTTATAGGAAAGAGCCTCTTTTTCCCGTTGGAGGTCTATCAGTCGACTGATGACTTTCATCAGTCGACTACCGCCGATTCTAACGGCTTCTGAACAGCCGGATTTGCGGGATTTGTCGTCGTCATCGCCAACGGGAAGACTATCACCGATCGCTCGCCAACAAAGGTCGATCGATCGATCAGCCGAGCCGCCACGCATGGGCTATACATTTGTGTGGCAATCGATCGCTAATAATGGCTCATCGCCACCTTTACAAAGTATATTAGCGCAACGGAAATAAAACAAGACAAGAAAATATAAATAAGAATACAAATGCTAACAAAGGATGTAACATGGTTCAAGGCTACGCCGCTAATCCACGGTCCGATTCATCCACGGTGAATCACTCCGCAAGCTTTCACTATTCTCTCCTTTGTACAAAGCTAGGTGGAGGTAACCTTTTCTTACAAAATCACTCCTCTTGCAATAAGATGAATATAAGCACAAGGAAGAGGAGGAAATTCGTTTGGGAACTTTGGGAGATGTTTAGAATAGAAGCATTAGGCCCCCAAAGCCCCACGCCCTTCATCTTTATAGAGGAAGAGGGTTTCTTCCCATTGACATACGACCAGTAGACTGATGCCCCTGATCAGTCGACTGATCCTATAGTCGTTGCCCAATAACGGCTGCTTTCCACATTGGATTTCATCTAACGGCTTCCACATCAGTCGACTGATATTGCCATCAGTCGACTGATGCTCCAATCAATCGAGTGCTCGTGAGCTCAACTCCATTCTGTGCTCGAAACACTTGCGACGATCGATGCCTTGATGCCTTGGGTGCGATCGGCATCGATGTAATCGAGTTAGATGCCATGGGTAGCGGTCGATAGCCGACAACGATCGACGCTGAGGGATGGCGATCGATGGGGAGTGTCGCGAGCACAGAACTCTCCGTAGCCGACTGGGCAGTCGACTACTAGGTCACCAGTCGACTGATGGGCATCATCAATCGACTGGTAGGTGATCTGTTGGAACTTGTCTGACGTGGATCTAGCTGTTGTGCGACAATGGCTACAGGGGCAGTCGACTGGGGCCTTTTGGCAGTCGACTGCTAGGCACGAAAACAACTCGATGTAGGTTATAAAAGGAGCTCGAGATGGAGGTTTTTGCCATAGTTTTTGTGGAGCTATTGGAGGGGAATTGCTGCTGCATTCCAGTCCTTCAAGAGCCAATCAAAGTAAGCAACAAACAAGTGATCAAAAGCAATCGGTGAAAAGTGTTTCTTTTGTATTGTATTTGTATTCTTGTTTGTATTTGTATATTATTGTTGCAATTGCTTGTGAGAGGTTTCTCCACCTCTGACGTGTAGTCGAGAAGGAGTTTAGTTAGTGTTGTGCGCATAACTAGAGCTCGGTGAGCTCGCCCGTGGAGTAGGAACCATTTGGTTCCGAACCAAGTATATCTTGTGTTGTGTGATTGTGTATTGTTGTTAGTTTCATTATTACTGTTATTCCGCTGCACTAACAACAATTGTAGACAAGCAACACAATGAGAACGAGCGAATTCCACCACCAAATGATTGAGGGCTATTCACCCCCCTCTAGCCGGCCGTTTCGATCTCCAACAAGTGGTATCAGAGCCGAGGTCGCTCTTCAAGGACTAACCGCCGCAAGAGCACTACAAAATGGCTGGCTTCATCCATCCACCGAAATTCGATGGAGATTTTGCTTGGTGGAGGAAACGGATAAAGGTATATCTCGAAACCAATTTTGATTATATGATTATTGTAGAAAATGGTTTTGAGATGCCTAGGGACAAATACAACAAGCAAATTGAAAATTCAAGGTGGACCCAAGACCAAATTAAGGACTTCAAGACAAATCTCGAGGTAATAAAATTATTTAGTGATTTGTTACCTAACAAAATTTGGTCTAGTTTGGGTGACTATAGGGATGCAAAGGAATTATGGGAGAAGATAATGAAATTTCAAGAAAACTCCCAACCGGCACATGTAGAGGATAATGCCGAAGAAGAAGCACCATCTACTTTTGATGATGTTGATGATTTGGTGGAGACCTCCACCTCTAGTGTTGAGGGGGAGGAAAGGATTTCAATTCCGGAGCAAGATCAAAATGAAGCTTCTACCTCCGGAAGAAGTGAAGAGGCCTCCACCAACTCCCTAGGTAACTCAAGTGTTGTTATTTTAAATAAAAATTACATAATATGCTTTGAGTGTAGGGAGAAAGGGCACTACAAGAGTAAATGCCCTAAATTGGCTAAGGAAAAGGCATCAACACCAAAAGTCAACCCAAAGTCAAAGGATGCCGGTGTTCCCAAAATCAAGAGCAAAGAGCACATTGTGTGCTTTAAATGCAACCAACGGGGACATTACCGAAGCCAATGCCCTAGGGGGAGGAAGAAAGGGCAAGAAGGTGTGACTCATGTAGGGGGAGCTTCTGAAGCTAACCCTAAGGTACAGTTAAATAATGCACCTTCAATTTCTAGAATTAAAAAGCATGCTAAGAATTATTTTAGTTCTCTTACCATTATTAATGAAAAGCATGCTAGGAGAAACAATAAGGTTTATTGCTTAGGTGCTAAGCATGTTAGTTTCTCTAAGGACAAACCTAGGACTCAAAACACTAGATATATTTTACCTAGGGAGTCAATTAGGAGAATTGAAGAAAACTTGGGTGTTAATCCCAAGAAACCTAGGCATATGCCTAAAAAGAAAAACATTTCCCAAAAGATAAATGAAAATTCAAAATTGGGAAAATTAGAGTTAGAAAACCAAGCCTTGAGGTTAAGGCTAGAAAAATTTGAAAAGACCCTAGCAATAATATCAAATTTGGTTAAGGGGTCTAATGTACAAAAGTAAAGACCTAGAAAACAAGAAATGTCTAAGGGCAAGAAGGGTTTAGGTCACAAACCTATGTCCTACCATAATGTTCCATTTAATTATGGAACCACATCTAGGTCTAGGAAAACCAAGGCTAATAGGGAAGCCATCCCTAAGTCTAGCCATGGTATGTGTTTAGTGGCTAACACCTCAAAGAAATCAAATGTAGCCACTAAGAAGGTCAATGGAGGAGTCACCTCTAGAGTTGACCCAAGTAAGACCCATTTGACTAAGGCTTCAAAGCCAAAAAGGGTCATTAGAAAGGTATCTAGGGAAGTTATCCCTAGGGAATACCTTGTTAACCCAAGGAGCTTCAATAGGTATTGGGTTCCTAAAAGCGTGATTGATTCATGCTAGATGGGTTAGGGTGTGTCAACCCTAAATGGATGGGTAGTTAACCTAACCATAGTAGAGTTGACACATTAGGATGTGCCAATGTGTTTGAGAAGTTTAGAATGATTTAAATTGGCACAATTAGGTCATAGAGGTCGTGGTGTGCTATTTTGGGTTTTTGGCACACTAGGGAAATAAATGGTTTAAGACAAAGTGAATTTAATCCCTAGAAATGGCAAATTGATTTTAACACTTAGGTATTTTATACCTTAGTATATTTTTCTTGCCATGCTTTATTTGCCTTGCCATGTCATGACATCATTCTCATTTGTATCTCTAAATATGTCATGATAATGTTTAGATTTATTTTTATATGCTTGGTTTGTCTTGACCATAGAATCACACTAGTGCACTTTGTGTGTATTGAGCAAGACCGACTTAGAGGTGATTCGATTTATTGCTGACTACATAATTGAATCGGACCTCAGATATTATTTAGTACATGCTCTTAATCCCGATAGAATAACGGGCACATATACTTAGTACTCATCTCTTTGATTTACCAATGGGCGAGATTTATAGATTAAATCGATAGGCTCGGTAAGTTGGGAGATGATATTATTTATATGGTGTGCCATTGATTATAGGAGGAAACCGTGTCCTATATATTAGGATGATGATGTCCCCTTGAGGAGCTCATAAGGTTCATCGTGTAAACCCTGCAGGTGGACTTGGTCCGGCATGATGAAAAGGTTGAGTGGTACTACTCAAGGAGTTAGATGTTGATTAATTAATGGTCAGTAAATTAATTAATCAACGGACATTCGAGATCTTAAACACAGGGAGAAAATGTACAAATAATATATGGAGCCCATATTATTATATGGGGGTTGGTGAGGTAGATCAATGATGAACCTTTAGTGGATTGGATCATCATTAGTGGATCGGACTTTATGTGGGCTTGATCCACGGGTGGCCAAGACCCAACTCCTCCTCCTCATGGTCCCTAATGTAGCCTATTAACACCTCATGATGCTTAGATCCAATGGATAGAAACAAAAGTCTAAGATCCATTGGTAGAGATTAAATCTCTAAGATCTGACGGTTGAGATTAAATCCCTAGAATCAATGGAGGAGATTGATTCATGACTTATCCCTAACTCTATAAAAGGGTGTCAAGGGGTTGGCGTGAACTATTATTGAAGAGAGCAAGGCTTGGGCGGCAAGAGAAGGGAATCCTATTTGAGATAGGATTAGGATTAGGGTTAGGGTTTGGAGGCTAGGGCGGCACCTAATAAGGCAAGGTTTCCTTTCTTCTTCCTTGTCTTCTGGCCAACATCCAGCAGGTTTCCAGGCCCTTCCCAGCCCTTGCCCAGTGCCCAAAAGCTCCCTTCTCCCTCTCCTTAGGTAGTGGAAAGAAGATATAGGGTTTCCCTTGGTGTCTTGGTTGTTTTCCACCATCTTCTTCTTCATCTAGTTGGCCGGCGGCAAGGAAAGCTTTGGTTCCTTGTTGGTTGTTTCTAGTGAGGAGAAAAACCTTGTTTCTATTCTTCCTCTTGCTTTGGAAGAGCAAGGAAGGAAGATTTGCGATCTAGGAGCTTCGACTTTTGGTGGATCGTCGCCCACACGACATCCAAAAGGAGGAAGGTCATACATTAGAAGATCAAGAGGTATACCTATTCTACTTTCTTCTTTTGTTTGTTGCTTGTTTTTGTTTTTCAATTATAAGCATGTTATATATCTTTAAATGGCTAAATAATACTTGGATCCCGAGCATAAATACAAAAACCGGCGATCCGGACATCGTCTATTCCGCGGCTAATCGTAGAATAGAGGATGGTCGCTTGAACAACTAGTTTGTTCAAGTGACCTCTCTAAATGAATAGCACGATGATGACTTGGTTGCTTTGGCAATCCCTTTTGTCTAGGATTAAATTTTTTTAATCCGGGGACATCGAAGGGATAGCCATGGACAAGCTACCGAGGTGAAGTGGGAAGCAAAGTTTCCCCTCACGGACTCGATAAGCAAAACCCTTCAGCTAAGTCATATAAGATTTTAAAGTTAAATTTTGAAAATATGTTATTCAAATTATATAAGTGTTTCAAAATTATAAAGTATGAGAAGATTTCTAAAATTTTGAAAACACCTTATAAAAAATTTTCTCCCCGTTAATTCAAGCATTTTTTAAAAAAAAATTGAAAATATTTTCTTCCCTTAATTAAAGCTTTCAAAATTTAATAATTTTGAAATTTTTTTCTCCCTCTTAATTCAAGCTTTAATAATGTAAAAATGCAATTGCAATAATAGTTGTTCAAGCATGAATTTATACTTATGATTAGACAAAGTAGTATATATGTTTAATCTTGAGACTTTTCAAAAAGTATTGAAATTCCCTCTTAACATATTCTTCTCATACTTTTTTATATTTTTGCAACTAGACTTTAAAAAATATTTTAAAATAAGTTTTTGACAAAATTTTCGATAATATTTCTCTCCTTTAAAAAATATTTATAAATTCCTCCCCCTGAGCCACTTAGAAATAATGCATATACTTTACCCATTGTTCATTTAAAACTCACAATTTAAGCTTTAGCTTTAGTACTTAAGTTCTTAAGTTCAAATGCTTAAGTTTAAAATAAAGTTTTCATAAGCTTAGGTACTTCCCAAAAATATTGTAGAAATATTCTTTTGAAAATTAACCTCCCCTTAAACTTTTAAATGTTATAATTTCCCTATACATCAAAACTTGAGTAAAAGTAATACTTTTTGTACCTTGAAATTATTTTTCTAAGAGGTTACTATCTTTTTGAAAATTACCCATACTAAAATGCACTTTATAGATTTTCAAAAATAATTTCCAACATAGTTTCTCATTAATGATGCAATTTAAATTTGCTTTGATCTTTCAAAGACTTTAAACATAGATCCTATCAGGATTTGTAATTTTTAAAAAAAAAATTACAAATCCTGATAGCCAACTCTCATCTTCCAAATAAAGCTAAGTTACTTAGGAAGGATGTTGATTGAGTATTAAGTAATTAAGGATGGCTTGGATTGATAAGTTCAATTTCAAGTTCAGGTGAGTCACTTCACTTACATTTAATTTCTTAAAGGTATTGCCAAACATCAAGAAGAGGGAGATTGTTAGTGCAATAAGCCTCGGATCAATGTTGACCAAACTCAAGTGGGACTCGAGTAAGATTTTGATGTTTGACAATGGGTTTAACAATTGTTTGACTATATTTGTTTGACCATTTGTTGACCACATGACTAGTGGATGATTGGGATATCCAAGGTCATAAGAGGGAGATTATTTGGGGGAGATTGTTAGAGTAATCAACCTCGGAAGTTCAAGTTTGGATACTTGGCAAGAAAAGTCCAAATATGGATATTTGGCAAGGGAAGTCCAAAGGTAAAATCTTGGCAACATAAGTCCAAGTGTGTAGTCTTGGCGGCATAAAGTGTTGGAGGATCAAGGCCTGGCTGTTGGTGCAAGGGCACTAAATAATCGAACCTATGTTTTGATTTTGGCAAAGATCCAAAGTTAAGGTCATATTGTTACCTCATGAGCTAAATTAAGTATGCAAGAAATGGTTAAGCTAAGCTGAAGGTCAACGACACCCGGAGAATCCCGAGTCAAAAAACCGTGGTGGTCGGGTGACACTGGGGGAACTTCATGGGAGTCGAAGAACCTAGGTGGAAGACCGGAAGCAAAGTGATAGGTTATAAAAGACCAGAGGTAAGCTCGTGTGAGTGAGAGATGGTAAGGTCGTGTCCTCTGTACGAGGACGACCATAGGTGGCGATCCGACTAAGACTTCCTGTGGAAGGTCTAGGTCGAGATCGGATGGTAAAGAACCATCATATTTATCATTTTCCGTGCTAACCTCTTTTTTCAAAAAAGTGGCTAGGCTGGAAGTCGACTGATGCACATCAATCGACTGATGGAAGGCATTAGTCGACTGATGACGACGAATCAGCCTTGTGCTAGGTCAAAATGGATAATGTTTGACACGACCACTTCGCGATAAAATATGGTACCACTTCGTGATCAGTTCCAAAAGATGAGGAGGCTATATTCCAAGGCAAAACTCTATAAAAGGAGGGGAGGACTCCAACCCAAAAATCCATCAAGATTATTCTTAAGTGCTCCTACAACGCCAAAGCTCCAACACCGTCATAACGCCGACGTGAAGTCAAGCTTTCATTTTCTTCGTCGGCAACAGTAGCAAGTAATATTTTTGTTTACTGTACTCTCTATTTTAATCGTAACAAGGTGAGGTAGGCTTGTTGCCTCATCCTCGTACTTTCGGATTGGTGTTCGTTGTCTCCTACCTCCAACGAGGAGGAGACTTTATAGTGGATTGCCCCTTCGTACGCGATCAAGGATCGCGGAGCCTTGGATTAGCACTCGGTGGGTTGTGAACCAAGTAAAAATAAACTTATCTTATTCATTTTTTCACTGTGTTTGCTCGTATATCAAATGAAAAGAAAAGTTCTACGCTCGCCATTCACTCCCCCCCCACTAGCGACGCTTTCGAGCCAACACCGGCTAGAAGGGGGGGTTGAATAGCCCATGTGCGTTGTTCATTGGAATTCGTTCGTTCATCTACAATATTCGTTAGCATAGCTGAAATACAATATACAAATGAAAATACAAAGACGAATACACAAACATACACAATAGACACGCGATATATGTGGTTTGGAACCTTAGGGTTCCTACTCCACGAGGCGAGCTCAATGAGCTCTAGTGATAAACAAACCACTAACTAAACTCCTAGACAATACGTCGGAGGTGGAGAAACCTTGTACAAGCAATTACAAAATGCAATACAAGAAGTACAACCAAATACAAAGATAATAATGAAATAAGTAAAGAAAACTTTACAACAATGGCTTTGAACACTTCGCTTGTTGCTTGCTTTGGTTTGCTCTTGAAGGTCTAGAATGCAGCAGCAATTTCCTTCCAAAATCTCCCCAAAAATCGCTGTGGAAATCCGTCCCAAGCTCCTCTTTTTATGCTTGTCTCGGGTTGAACACGCGCTTGGCAGTCGACTACCATAAGGCCCCAGTCAACTACTGTTGTAGCCATTGTGAGACAACGGCCTAATCCATGTTGGCATCTAGCAAACGGATACACTGGCAGTTACCATCAGTCGACTGCCAGCCTCATAGCCGACTAATCAATCGGCTACTGAGGGTTTTGCTCTCACATCCTCGACCGATCGATCATTGCCATCCATGGCGATCGACCATCGCTCAATCGATCACATTGCTCAACTGATCGCCATGGCATAACACGTGATCGAACAACAATGACTTTCACACCGATCGTTGTCGGGTAAAACCTTAAACACAAATTGTTTGAGCATCCGACTGTCGGGTAAAACCTCAAACAACATATTTTAGCATCCGACACTTGACCTCAGTCACTTAGCCAAGTTCACCTCATCAATGAGGTTTAACCCAAGACACTCTTAGCCTAGACCTAAGCCTTCTAGCCACCTCTACTAGCTTCGCGCCTATCGAATCCCTCCAAGTCATCCATGACTTGTTCATCCATACGCTAGCCTCCAGGTGCTTCCTTCGTCTATTGTCATGCTCTCGGTGTCTACACCACCAAGGTATATATGGACTTATGCTCCCAAGACTACCGCTTGGCCTTACGCTGCCAAACCACCCCTTGGACTTTCCAAATGCCAAGTATCCATAACTTGGACTTTCAACTCCAAGGCTACACACTTAGACTTGAAGGTAGGAAACTTCGCTTCCCACTTCAACTCGGTCGCTTGTTCATGGCGATCCCTTCTACGTCCCGGGGTAAAAAAAATTATCCTTGACAAGAGGGATTACTCAAGCTCCCGTTTCATCATCGTGCTATTCAATTAGAGTGGTCACTTGAACAAACTTGTTGTTCAAGCAACCAACCTCTATTCTACGATTAGCCGTGGAATCGACGATGTACGGATCTCCGGCTTTTGTGTTTGTATTCAGGGTCCAAGTTAATTTAACCACAAAACAGAATATACAACATGTATATGATTGAAAAACAATTATAGACACGTTACAAAAGAATATAAACAAAAGTTATACCTCTTGATCTTCTATTGTATGTCCTTCCTCCTTTTGGAAGTCATGTGGGTGACGATCTTCCAAAAGTAGAAGCCTCCTAGATCACGATCTTCCTTTACTTGCTCACTCTAAACAAGAGAAAGTATAGAAACAAAACTCTTCTCCTTACTTTAGCCAACCACCAAGCACCAACCTTGATGCTTGCCACCGACCAACAAGAAGAAGAGATGAGGAAGTGGGTGTCGGCCAAGAGCTCCAAGGAATTACTCTAACCCTTGTTTCCACCGGCCAAGGAGAAGAGAAAGAAGAGCTTGAACGCCGGCCAAGGAGAGGAGAAGCAAGTCTTGGGTGCTAGCCAACAAGAAGAAGAAGAGAAAGGAAATATTTTCCTTAATTGTGGTCGCCTAAGCCTCCAAGCCCTAGCCGCCCAAACCCTAATCCCTTCTTCCTCTAATTAATTCTTGCTGCCCACCCTAATCCCTCTTTTTATAGAGTTAGTCTTAAGCCTTGTTTTAATCTCCACCATCGGTTCTAGGGATTTAATCTCAACCGTCGGATCTAGAGATTTAATCTCAACCGTCGGATCTAGAGATTTAATCTCAATCGTCGGATCTAGAGTTTTGTTTTCAACCATTGGATCTAGGCTTCATGAGGTTTTAATAGGCTACAATAGGGACCATGAGGAGGAGTTGGATCTTGGCCACCCAATGGATCAAGCCCACATAAAGTCCAATCCATTAATGATAATCAATTCCACTATAAGATTATCATTAATCTACCTCACCAACCCCCATAAGTCAATATTGGCTCCATAATTATTTGTACATTTATCTCCCCGTGTTTAAGATCTCGAATGTCCGTCGATTAATTAATTTACTAATAATTAATTAATCAACATCTAACTCCATGAGTTGTACCACTCAACCTTATCATCATGTCGGACCAAGTCCACCTGTAGGGTTTACATGATGAACCTTTATGAGCTCCACAAGGGGACATCATCATCCTAATATATAGGACACGATTTCCTCCTATAATCAACGACACACCATATAAATAATATCATTTCCCAACTTACCGAGCCTATCGATTTACTCTATAAATCTCGCCCATTGGTAAATCAAAGAAATGAATACTAAGTATATGTGCCCGTTATTATATCGAGATTAAGAGCATGTACAATATAATATCTGAGATCCGATTCGATTATGTAATTAGCAATGAATCAAATCACCTCTAAGTCGGTCCTGCTCAATACACACAAAGTGTACTAGTGTGATTCTATGGTCAAGACAAACCAATACCAAATCACACTACAACCTACCAATGGTTTGACCAAAGCCATCTCGGTTGTGATCCTTTACTTATACTTTACAAGGAGATGATATCATGATCTACCGTGTGACACTACACACCATGTTATCTACAATGTAATGTATTAGACAATATGCATAACCATAAATATGCAAACAATGATCATGTGATTCTTATTTCAAAAATAAAGAGGTTCATACAAAAGATAGACTTTTCAGTATACATCCCAACAAGACTTACGTGGCCATTGCTACACACTTGGAATTTCCCATTGCCAATTCCAACCCATGTTGGACTTTCACCGCCAAGGCTACACACTTGGACTTAGGTGGCCAAGGATACACACTTGGTCTTCCCTTGCTAACTCCATGTTGGACTTCCAATGCCAAGCCCCATGCTTGGACTTTCACCGCCAAAGCTATACACTTGGACTTATGTGGCCAAGGCTACACACTTGGTCTTCCCATGACAATCACATGTCATATGTTTTGTCTAACATCAAAATACTGCTCGAATCAAACTCGAGTCCGGTCAATCGTGACATGGGTCGATTGCACCAACAATCTCCCCCTTTTTGATGTTTGACAAAACCCCAAACACCTTTGAGTTTGGTGACCTAACTCAAATCTACCAATTATCCCCAATTGGCAATTCTCACCTTTGAGAATTCTAACTAACCCCAATTGGTATCTTCTCCCCTTTTTTAACAAACATCAAAAAGGTCCTCCCCAAGGGTGTTAATGTCTCATATCCAAATGAGATCTTACAATCTCCTCCTTGGTCCAAAAACACATCTTGGATACCTTCACTCTTCCTAGTGATAAGTCTCATATCACTTAAGAGAGGCAATCCCTCAATTCTCCTCCCATGAGAAGAAATACATCCATCATCCCAAGATGGACAACCTCCCCCTAAAGGCTTGTTCCCCCTTGACCATTGCACCAATATAAAGTTCAAGTGAACTTTGGGCAATTGAAAAGTCCAACATGGAATTGGAAAGGAAAGTCCAAGAATGGTCTTGGCAAGGGAAAGTCCAAGCATGGTCTTGGCATGGAAAATCCAAGCATAGTCTTGGAAATGGGAAAGTCCAAGAGTATAGTTTTGGTAGCATAAAGTCCAAACATGTAGTCTTGGCGGCGCAAGTCCAAATGGATCTTGGCGGCGTAAAGTCCAAGCATGTAGTCTTTGTAGGATAGAAATACTCCAAGAGAGGGGAGTGAATCTCGAAGGTTACAATTTTCTTTAGATTTTAAAACTTATATTTTATATTTTGAAATCGTTAAAGAGTATGCAGCGGAAATAAAATAAGATAGAAACAAGCTTCTTTTACTTGGTTCACAACCCTAATCGGGTTGCTACCCCAAGGTTTGTAGCTCTTCCGAGAGCTACCTCAATGGGAAATCACTATATACCCTCCGACTCGAGAACTCTCGACTTCGGAGGGGTTCACTTTTTACAAATAATTAGAGATATATAACACTTTACCTTCTCTTTTGAAATTGAGTACACAAAGCGAAAATGAATACAAAAAATAAGAGCTAAGTTATACCGACACTAATGGAAATTTCGAAGTAGGCACGAAGTGTCGGAAATGCATCTTTGTGAGGAAATGAAGCTCTAGTGGACAAGGATGAATAGAGGCAACACTTCGACGTAGTAGCAGTGTTCTTATCGGAGCTAGTCAAGCATTTGTTTTATAAACCTTTTCCAGTCGATCCCACATCAGCCCATCGATATGGAACTTCTAGTCTTCCAGTCGACTCCAGGTCACTTGGCTCCGCATCGAGAAGTTTGCCTCTTTAGTCAACTGAAACTCCCCAGTCGACTGAAACTCTTTCCATCTGCGCTGCTAGATCTTCGATCGATCACCAGCTAATCCTACAAACTAAGTATCCAGTCGACTGACCCATACCTAGTCGACTGGAATCCATTTAGTCGACTAATCCCTGCAAAACAAGATTAGCACAAATAGATAATATCAAATATGATAGCAATAGTAATACTGCTCAATCTTGACTTCTAAGTCCCACATGGACTTTCCGTCGGATCGAGGCCTAGCTTTGTCCCCCTAAAGAGGACGTAGCCTCACCTCTCCACTCGAGGCTTACCTGTCGGCTGCTCTGTCGGACTTACCATTCTTGACATCCGATCTGACCCACCAGGGCTTCTACTAGTTGTCCGGTCTACCTGACCCAGCTGGACTTTTTGTCGATTGTCCGATCTCCTGACCCAACCAGTTTTCATGTCAAATGTTCGGTCCACTTGACCCATCTGGACTTCATGCCTAGTATCCGGTCCTCTTGATCTATTAAGATATTTGCCTAGTATCCGATCAACACGACCTACTAGGACTTCCTGTTAAGCCTGCATACTTAACACTGATATTAGAACACAAATAAATCCTAACTTTAACTATGATTCATATATCAAAATCAA
This sequence comes from Wurfbainia villosa, assembly GCA_025175895.1. Classification (NCBI taxonomy): domain Eukaryota; kingdom Viridiplantae; phylum Streptophyta; class Magnoliopsida; order Zingiberales; family Zingiberaceae; genus Wurfbainia; species Wurfbainia villosa. The sequence continues at coordinate 7,119,998 of JAKLTH010000147.1, forward strand.
GGAGTGATGCTCTTTGAATCAACAATCTCCCCCTTTTTGATATATGACAACACACCAATTAAAGTTAAAAGAATCAAACTGCAATATCCAATTATAGCATATATAAGAAATGCATTGGGTTAAAAATGTATATGCATGAAATGCTCATATGCATAAAAAAACTTTAAATTTTTAAATCTCCCTCTCTTTAAGTCTCTTCTCTCTAACTTTAAATCTCCTCTCTCCCCCTTTGGCATACATCAAAATCAAAATTAAGTTCAAAATTCCACAACTTTAAAGCTAATAATTAAAGTTTTAAACAATTTTTATCAAAAATACGTAAGTTTATCAATACTCCTCCAAAATAAGATTTTCTTTTAAAGATGGGATCTCACCCTTTATCTTTCGGTTTCAAAATTTTCAAAAGATTAATTTTCTAAAATTTTCAAAAGATTAATTTTCTAAAATTTCAAAACTCAATTTCCAAAATTTATCAATGCTCCCCTAAAAATGTTTTTGAAATTCTCAAAATATCTTAATTTTCAAAATCTTTGAAACTCCCCCTTAATAAAAATATTTTTCAAATTTTCAATTTTCAAATTTTCTCAAAATTTTCTAACTCCTCCTTAAAAATTTTTTTCAAATTTTGAATTTTCAAAATTTCTCAAAATTTTCTAACTCCCCTTTAAAAACATTTTTCAAATTTTCAATTTTCAAATTTTCTCAAAATTTTCTAACTCCCCCTTAAAAACATTTTTCAAAATTTTTAATTTTTAAAATTCTAACTCCCCCTCAATAAAAACATTTTTCAAAATTTTAATTTTTAAAATTCTAACTCCCCCTCAATAAAAATATTTTTCAAAATTTTAATTTTCAAAATTCTAACTCCCCCTCAATAAAAATAATTTTCAAAATTCTAACTCCCCTTTAATTTTTTTTTTCAAATTTTCAATTTTCAAAATTTCTCAAAATTTTCTAACTCCCCCTTAAATTTTTTTTTTTCAAATTTTCAATTTTCAAAATAATGCAAATGTGATAGAAAATATGTCCAAACATGAATTCCTAGTCTACCAAGATAATTCAAATCACAACCAAGATTTAAAAGTTATCAAATTTATTAATTAAGTTCAAATAGTAACAACTAGCATAACAATCCTAGTCAGAAGAGGAAGGTGGAGGAGGAGGTGGTGGATGACCCATGCTCCAAGACCTAAGAAACTTCATCATCTCTCGATGATCCTCTCTCTGTGCCTAGATCATCTGCATCATCTCAAGATGACAAGTCTGATGTTGCGGCTTCTAGCACTGCATCACATCCTCCAATCTGGATAATCTCTCTGCAATAGTAGGAGGTGCTGGAATACCAAGAAACAGTGATAGACTGTCGAATTCTGGGGCTTCCTGATGCTCAGACTCGGAGTGGTGCTTGGGGTTAATCTCAGGCTCAGGCTCTTGCTCCAGCTCAGGCTAGGGCTGGGGCTAAGGGTCATCTCTCTTCCATGCTAGGACATTATTCTCATCTAAACCTATTTTAGCTAAAACAATTTACCTAGAACCTATCAGTAAGTTGTTTGATGTTACCTGTGGTAACATCAAACCCTAATGTGGCTAGTAAGGATGTAATGACATGGTAGTAAGGCAAATGTGCCTTCCTGCTAGTAACTGACTGATGCAGGCACATCCAGCATCTTGATCAACTTTTATCATAGGATGCAATTCCGCCTTCCTCTAAATCATGACAAGGAGAAATTAAGCCCTAAAATAAAGATTTCAATGCCTCTATGGCCCCTTGATATGGATATCCTTCATTTTGGATTAGGACGATGTGTAAAGGAGTTCCTAGAGGCTACCACGACCTACCCGTGGTCACCACCACGAGCGTGGATCATTCCGTGGCTCGACATAGGACCTCCAGGAAGGACCACGGCCTAACCATGGATCAAGCCATGGTCGTAGCAAGCTGTCGTCGTTATTTAGAGTTTCATTAATATTTTATTATTAATTTTATTTATTTCAAATTTTTATTTCATTTTAATTTTTCACCGTTATTTAGAATTTCATTAAATATTTTATTATTAATTTTATTTATTTCAAATTTTCATTTAATTTTAATTTTCGGTCTTTTTTTTCATTAATATTTTATTATTAAATTTATTTATTACGAATTTTTATTTTTATTTTTTTTAGTTTTAAAATTTTGATATTTGCTTTTATGTTTTGTTAAGAAATTTTTTACTCAGTCTTTTAATTTTTATTTTTTTTTTACTTTTTTACTTGTTAAGAAATTTCTGTTAAAGTTAGTTTATTTTTTTTTAGCATCAAGAAACATTCTCTTTCTAAGCCTATTTAAACATAGGTTTATGCTCTTGTAAGAGATTCAGTTTTGATTAATAATATTTCTTTTTTCATTCAAACCAAGAGGTGTTCCTCTATTGTTTGTAAATTCCCCATTCTCCTTCGATTCTCTCTGGCCCCCTCTATTCTAGCGTCGCCGCATGTAGAAGGATGCATTCATCCCGCTGCCCCACCTGCATCAGTTGGTATCAGAGCCCTAGATGTTAGGTTGATCCGTGAGGGGAAACTTCACTTCCCACTTCAACTCGGTCTCTTGTTCATGGCGATCCCATCGATGTCCCCAGATTAAAAATTTAATCCTAGACAAAAGGGAACACCCAAGCAACCTTGTCATCGTCGTGCTATTCGTTTAGAGTAGTCACTTGAACAAACTTGTTCAAGCGACCTACCTCTATTCTACGAGTAGCCGCGGAATAGACGATGTATGGATTGTCGGCTTTTGTGTTTATATTCGGGATCCAAGTATTATTTAGCCACAAAACAGAATATATATCATGCATATAATTGAAAAACAAAAATAAACATGTAACATATGAAAATAGAGAATCGATATACCTCTCGATCTTCTATTTTATGACCTTCCTCCTTTCGGACGTCGTGTGGGCGACGATCTACCAAAAGTTGAAGCTCCTAGATCACCAATATTCCTTCCTTGCTAGGTCCGCGCAAGAGGAAGAATAGAAACAAGGCTCTTTTCCTTCTTTCAACAAACCACCAACCTCCAAGGATGGAGCTTGCCGCCGGCCAAGAAGGAAGAGGAGATTATGAAGGAAACCGACCAAGACACCAAGGGAAAGCCCTATATCTTGTTACCACCAGCCAAGGAGAAGGAGAAGGGAAGCTTTGGCCGCCGGCCAAGGTGAGGAAGGAGCTGTTTGGGCGCCGGCAAGCTTGAGGAAGAAGGAGATAAGGAAATAGATTTCTTATTTGGTGTCGCCAACCCCTATTCCTCTTACCGCCCAAAACCCTAGTTCTTTCTCTATTGGAATTCTTCTCCACGCCAACCCCTTGTCCTCTTTTTATAGAGTTAGGGATAAGCCTCCTTTTAATCTCCACCATTGGTTCTAGGGATTTAATCTCAACCGTCGGATCTAGAGATTTAATCTCAATCGTCGGATCTAGAGATTTAATCTCTACCTTTGCATCTAGAGTTTTGTTTCTATCCATTAGATCTAAGCATCATGAGGTTTTAATAGGCTACAATAGAGACCATGAGGAGGAGTTGGATCTTGGCCACCCATGGATCAAGCCCACATAAAGTCCGATCTATTAATGATAATCCAATCCACTAAAGGATTATCATTGATCTACCTCACCAACCCTCATAAGATAATATGGGCTCCATATATTATTTGTACATTTTCTCCCCGTGTTTAAGATCTCGAATGTCCATCGATTAATTAATTTATTGACCATTAATTAATCAACATATAACTCCATGAGTAGTACCACTCAACCTTTTCATCATGCTGGACCAAGTCCCCCTGCAGGGTTTACATGATGAACCTTTATGAGCTCCTCAAGGGGACATCATCATCCTAATATATAGGACATGGTTTCCTCCTATAATCAACGGCACGCCATATAAATAATATCATCTCCCAACTTACCGAGCCTATCGATTTAATCTATAAATCTCGCCCATTGATAAATCAAAGAGATGAATACTAAGTATATGTGTCCGTTATTATATCGGGATTAAGAGTATGTACAATATAATATCTGAGGTCCGATTCGATTATGTAGCCAGCAATAAATCAAATCACCTCTAAGTCGGTCATGCTCAATACACACAAAGTGCACTAGTGTGATTCTATGATCAAGACAAACCAATCTCAAATCACACTACAACCATTCCAATGGTTTGTCCAAAGTCATCTCGATTGTGAGCCTTTACTTATACTTTACAAGGAACCGATAACATGATCTCCCGTGTGACACCACACACCATGTTATCTACAATGTAATGTATTAGACAATATGCATAGCCATAAAAATATGCAAACAATGATCATGTGATTCTTATTTCAAAATAAAGATATTCATACAAAAGGTAGACTTTTCAGTATACATCCCAACAATCTCCCACTTATACCAAAAGACTATGTTGTCCTCAAACTGCCATACATCTGATCCCCATTCCCTCCACATGTCTATCAAAAACTCTCGCCAGAAGGGCCTTAGTGAAAGGTTCTTCTAGGGTATCCTCTGATGCAATCTTGGCCATAGCAACTTCTCCTCTCTTTATGATTTCTCGTATCAGGTGGTACTTGCGCTCTATGTGTTTACTAGCCTTATGGGCTCGTGGTTCCTTCGAGTTTGCAACTGCACTACTATTATCATAATAAATTGTGATAATTCTGGGCAAACCAGGAATCACATCCAAGTCCATCAGGAAGCTCCTGAGTCACACAGCTTCTTTGGCCGCCTCAGAGGCTGCCACATACTCAGCTTCCATGGTGGAGTCCGCCATGCATTTCTGCTTGACACTTTTCCATACAATAGCTCCACCTCCCAAAGTAAACACAAAACCTGAGGTAGACTTACTGTTATCCCTATCAGATTGGAAGTAAAAATCCGTGTAACCCACAGGGAGTAATTGGTCTGCCTGGTAAACTAGCATATAATCCCTAGTCCTTCTCAGGTACTTCAATATATGCTTTACCACAGTCCAATGTCACTGTCTTGGATTACTCTGATATCTGCTGACCATGCCCACAGCAAAATAGATATCTGGTCTCGTACATAGCATCTCATACATGAGGCTCCCTACAACCAAAGCATAAGGAACCACCTTCATCTCCTCTATCTCCTCAGATGTTCTAGGACACATCTCCTTAGATAAAGGAACTCCATGCCTGAAAGGTAGAAAACCCTTCTTGGAGTTCTGCATGCTAAAACGATCCATAATCATGTCTATTTATGAAGCTTGGGATAAGCACAACATCCTTTTCCTGCGATCCCTTACAACCTTGATCCCAAGGATGTGTCCCACCTCTCCCAAGTCCTTCATATCAAACTTTTTGGACAACCATACCCTTGTTAGGATGTATACTGAAAAGTCTATCTTTTGTATGAACATCTTTATTTTGAAATAAGAATCACATGATCATTGTTTGCATAGTTATGGTTATGCAATATTGTCTAATACATTACATTGTAGATAACATGGTGTGTGGTGTCAAACAGAAGATCATGTTATCGGCTCCTTGTAAAGTATAAGTAAAGGCTCACAACCTAGATGGCTTTGGATAAACCATTGGTATGGTTGTAGTGTGATTTGGTATTGGTTTGTCTTGACCATAGAATTACACTAGTGCACTTTGTGTGTATTGAGCAGGACCGACTTAGAGGTGATTCGATTTATTGCTGACTGCATAATCAAATCGGACCTCAGATATTATATTGTACATGCTCTTAATCCCGATATAATAACGGGCACATATACTTAGTATTCATATCTTTGATTTACCAATGGGCGAGATTTATAGATTAAATCGAAAGGCTCGGTAAGTTGGGAAATGGTATTATTTATATGGTGTGTCATTGATTATAGGAGGAAACTGTGTCCTATATATTAGGATGATGATGTCCCCTTGAGGAGCTCATAAGGTTCATCATGTAAACCCTGCAGGTGGACTTGGTCCGGCATGATGAAAAGGTTGAGTGGTACTACTCATGGAGTTATATGTTGATTTTAATGGTCAGTAAATTAATTAATCGATGGACATTTGAGATCTTAAACACGGGGAGAAAATATACAAATAATATATGGATCCCATATTAACTTATGGGGGTTGGTGAGGTAGATCAATGATAATACTTTAGTGGATTGGATTATCATTAATGGATTGGACTTTATGTGGGCTTGATCCATGGGTGGCCAAGATCCAACTCCTTCTCATGGTCCCTATTGTAGCCTATTAACACCTCATGAAGCTTAGATCCAATGGATGAAAACAAAACTCTAGATCCAAAGGTAGAGATTAAATCTCTAGATCCGACGATTGAGATTAAATCTCTAGATCCGACGGTTGAGATTAAATCCCTAGAACCAATGGAGGAGATTAAATCATGGCTTATCCCTAACTCTATAAAAGGAGGTGATAGGGGTGGGCGGTAACTAGATGGATGAGGTTAGGGTTTGCTTCCCTTGGGCGGCAACAATCCTAGTTGGGATAGGATTGGGAGTGGGCGGCTAGGGTTAGTGTTTCGGGGTTGTGGTGGGCGGAAACAAGTGAAGGAGGGATTCTTCTTCTTCCTAAGGTTGGCCGGCCCCTCTTCTTCTTCCCTCTACCTTGGCCGTAGCTCAACCTATACTTCTTCCCTTCATCCTTGGCCGGAAATTAGGAGAGCTTAGTTTAGGGTTTGGGCGGCAACAAGGAGAAGGATTGCTTTCCTTTCTCTTCTCCAAGTGTTGGTCGGCGCCCATGCTCTCATGTTTTCTCCTTTGGCCGGTTCCTACACTCCATGTTCTCTTCCTTGGCCGGTGGCAATATCGAGTCTATTGACTTGGTGGTCGGTTCTAGATAGGAAGAAGAGTTTGTTTGATGATCTTCTTTTGTTCAGAGTGAACAAAAAAAGGAAGATTGGTGATCTAGAAGGCTTCAACTTTTGGAAGATCATCGCCCACACGACGTCCAAAAGGAGGAAGGACATATAATAAAAGATCAAGAGGTATAACAAGAGGTATAATCTTGTTTATTTTGATTAGTTTTTCTTTGTATTATGTTTATAATTGCTTTTCAATTATATGCATGTTTTATGTGGATGCTTACTTTATGTATGTGGCTAAATAATACTTGGATCCCGAACATAAACACGAAAGTCGGCAATCCGGACATCATCTATTCCGCGGCTACTCATAGAATAGAGGTTGGTCGCTTGAACAACAAGTTTGTTCAAGAGACCTCTCTAAACGAATAGCACGATGATAACTTGGTTGTTTGGGAAATCCCTTTTGTCTAGGATTAAATTTTTTTTAATCCGGGGACATCGATGGGATCACCATGAACAAACAACTGAGGTGAAGTGGGAAGCGAAGTTTCCCCTCACGGATCAATGAAACCAAACCCTACAATTGGTATCAGAGCCAAGTTTCCTGTTTTGTGTGTTTAGGATTCGGTTAATTTTTATGCACTTTTCATATATTATATGTGCCGGATAATAGTAGGATATGCGTAGGTTAACTCTTTGGTTGCTGGCATAAGATTCGACTATTATGGCCATATGTGTGTATGTGATTGTATGTGTGTAAATATTTATTTTGTTGAATCCTCAGGGTTGACGAGGCTAGTATTTAATTTTTTGTAAATTAGATACGACATTATTTAGCCACTCTTTTTATTTTAGTTTACTTTCGATCTAGATTTCATGTACACTCCCTCGTGGATTATAGGATCGATGGATGTAAATTAAAATAGATTTTAGTCTCGGCTCGAATCTCCGGATGGCTCGTACATGGCGTAGGAGGAGCAGACGAGAAGGCGATGCGACGAGAGACATATTGAAGACAAAAGTCATAATAGTTGGAAAATAATTTATTTTTCATATTTATTGCTTTTTGTTTGATATGCATGTCGTAGGCTAGGAAAATTCCTCAATTTCAAATTACTAAGTGGGAGAGGGATATTTTTATAAATTCCCACGACCTCCATTACAATTTGACATGTGATGCAAACAAACTTGTGCGTCGGCTCTGAGTGCCTTCCTCCCCATCGGATGAGTTTGTTTGCGGATCACAAGGTCAAATATGGTTATAGGGAATTATTAAGGAGCGTGGACACTTCCCCATCGGAAGGCACATAACCTAAGATAATTGCCTTGGTACCGAGTAATGGTGAACCCTTAGATACAAATATAAGTATCCTCCCCATCGGAGTCACTGCTTTTATTTGTAGGGCCAAAGAGGAACCAACTATTAATTTTACTTGTCAAAATTTAGGTCGACAAGATAGTAAAATTAATGGGTAAAACCTCCTCTTACAAATGTAGAATTCGTATACGTCCACACTATCGTGGCATACGATATTCTCGGTGGTTTGAGGTGTTGGTTGATTTTAAAATTTTATTGTTTGAGGAATCAATAATTTTTTGAAATCTAAAGTAATGATCTTTGTGATTCTTAGGATTTTCAAAAATGACTTTCAGTCCACTTGCTATGATACTAAAGGAAAATAAACTTACTGTACCCAAATAATGTTGATTGGAAAAGAATTAGATATTGTCTTAACTGCTAAGGAGTACAAGTATGTACTCTTCGAAGAGTGTCCTCCTAAGCCTGCGAATGAGCTGGAAGTCCTTGGAGCTGAGATCAATGGGGAAACCCAGGTCGATATCATTCTCCAGTCGATAGAAAGGCTTGCTCAGGCTTAGGCCATGATTGCTCAGAAGGTTTCTACTTCTAAGCCGTAAGGCAAGAAGAAGAAGAAACAAGGTGGAGCAAACGTGGTGGGAGGATCTCAGGGAGGAGTGAAGAAGCTGAAAGGCAAGTACTTCACTTGCAAGCAGGATGGACATTCGAAGAATGACTGTCCCAATCCGAAGCAGAACAAAGGTATATCCTTTATCCTAATCATTGAAACATGGTTATTGGTGTTATCTACTGACACCTGGTGTGTAGATATGGGAGCCTCTGATCATGTCTGTAATACTTTGCAGGGGTTCCAGGAAACCCGACGACGAGCTGAGGGAGAGATTACCGTTTACTTGGGCAATGCCACAAAGGTGGCGGCTATTACAGTGGGAGATGTTTTATTTATCTTTTGAGAAAAATAAAACTTTGGTTCTGAAAAATTCCCTTTATATACCTTTATTTAGAAAGAATTTAATTTCAGTTTCTAAATTGTTTATGGATGGATATTCTATTTCTTTTAATAACAGAGTTATTATAAAAAGGAATAGGGAGAATATCTGTTCAGGTACATTGATAGGAAATTTGTATACACTTGAACCAAAACCTCCCACGATGCAAATTGAAGTTAATAACTCATCTTCTAATTCCAATAAGAGAAAAGAACCTTCGAAGATGAAGCAAACATATCTTTGGCATCTTAGGCTTGGTCATATTAATCTGAGCAGAATTCAAAGGTTGATAGCTGATGGACCTTTCGGTTGATTAGTGGTGAAAGATTTCCCAACCTGCGAATCTTGCTTGGAGGATAAAATGACCAAGAGGCCTTTTAAGGCCAAGGGGTATAGAGTCAAAGATGTGTTAGAATTGGTTCATTCTGATTTGTGTGGTCCTATGTTTATCCAGGCTAGAGGTGGTTTCGAGTATTTTATCTCTTTTATAGACGATTACTCGAGATATGGATACATTTACCTGATGCACCGTAAGTCTGAATGCTTTGACAAGTTCAAAGAATTCAAGGCTGATGTAGAGAAAAGTGAAGGTAAAAGTATCAAGACACTACGATCTGATCGTGGTGGCGAGTACCTCTTGGGAGAGTTTAGGAACTACTTATCAAATGTTGGGATTCAATCCCAATTGTCTGCACCGAGCACACCCCAGCAGAATGGTGTAGCAGAGCAAAGGAATAGGACTCTTATGGAGATGGTTAGATCGATGATGAGTTATTCTGAGTTGCCAGATTCGTTCTGGGGATATGCTCTAGATACGGCGGTGTACATTCTGAACTTGGTTCCATCTAAATCAGTGCCTTCTACTCCCACAGAATTGTGGACTGGGCGAAAGCCTAGTCTAAGACATATTCGGATATGGGGGAGTCTAGCACATGTGCTGAAGGCAGATGCTGGTAAGTTGGAACCTCGTACAGAAGTACGCATGTTCGTTGGCTATCCTAGAGGAATGAAGGGTGGTTTGTTTTATAGTACTAGAGATCAGAGGGTGATCGTTAGCACGAATGCTAGATTTCTAGAGGAAGACTATGTGATGAGCCACAAGCCCAAGAGTAAAATTGTTCTGGAGGAATTAAAAGGGGAAGTCACTTCTTCAGTATCACCGGTACAAGAGAATATACCACAAGTCACTGCACAGCGTGTCACAGAGGATACACAGGAGATACCTCATTGTAGTGGGAGGGTTGTTAGACAACCTGATGATTCATGTTCTTGGGAGAATCTTCTGATTTGGTCCCTGCCGAACATGAACCTGATCCCTGGACATATGATGAGGCAATCCAAGATAAAGATACAGTATCTTGGCAAAGTACAATGAATGCTGAGATTGAATCTATGGATTCAAATCAGGTCTGGGAGCTAGTAGAACCACCCAATAGTGTAAAAACCATTGGATGCAAGTGGATATACAAAAGAAAGAGAGGAATAGACGGGAAGGATGAGACCTTCAAAGCAAGGCTTGTTGCGAAGGGGTATACTCAGAAAGAGTGTATCGATTATGAGGAGGCCTTTTCGCCGGTAGCCATGCTTAAGTCTATTCGGATTCTCTTATGCATAGCAGCTCATATGGATTATGAGGTATGGCAAATTGATGTCAAGACAGCTTTCCTTAATGGAAGTCTTGAGGAAAACATCTATATGAAGCAACCAGAGGGATTCATTGCAAAGGGAAAAGAGCATCTTGTATGTAAGCTTAATCAGTTCATTTATGGATTGAAGCAAGCTTCGAGGTCTTGGAACATCCGCTTTGATGAAGTAATCCAGTCTTATGGATTTATTCAAAGTCTGGATGAGTCTTGTGTATACAAGAGATGTGACGGAAACGTAGTGGTATTTCTTGTACTATACGTAGATAACATTTTGGTGATTGGCAACAATATCAAGGTGTTAACGGACTTAAGGTTATGGTTGTCCAAACAGTTTGATATGAAGGACTTGGGAGAAGTGGGACACATCCTTGGGATCAAGGTTGTAAGGGATCGCAGGAAAAGGATGTTGTGCTTATCCCAAGCTTCATACATAGACACGATTATTGATCATTTTAGCATGCAGAACTCCAAGAAGGATTTTTTACCTTTCAGGCATGGAGTTCCTTTATCTAAGGAGATGTGTCCTAGAACATCTGAGGAGATAGAGGAGATGAAGGTGGTTCCTTATGCTTCAGCGGTAGGAATTCTCATGTATGCGATGCTATGTACGAGACCAGATATCTGCTATGTCGTGGGCATGGTCAGTAGATATCAGAGTAATCCAGGACAGGGACATTGGACTGCGGTTAAGCATATATTGAAGTACCTGAGAAGGACTAGGGATTATATGCTAGTTTACCAGGCAGACCAATTACTCCCTGTGGGTTACACGGATCCCGACTTCCAATCAGATAAGGATAACAATAAGTCTACCTCAGGTTTTGTGTTTACTTTGGGATGTGGAGCCATTGTATGGAGGAGTGTCAAGCAGAAATGTGTGGCGGACTCCACCATGGAAGCTGAGTATGTGGCAGCCTCTGAGGTAGCCAAAGGAAGCTGTGTGGCTCAGGAACTTCCTGATGGAATTGGATATGATTCCTGGTTTGCCCAGAACTATCACAATTTATTGTGATAATAATGGTGCAGTTGCAAACTCGAAGGAACCATGAGCCCATAAGGTAAGTAAATACATAAAGCACAAGTACCACCTGATACGAGAAATCGTAAAGGAGGTAGAAGTTGTTGTCGCCTAGATTGCATCCGAGGATGACCTGGTAGACCCTTTTCACTAAGGCCTTTCTAGTGAGGGCTTTGATAGGCATGTGGAGGGAAGGGGAATCAGATGTATGGCAGTATAAGGACAGCATAGTCTTTTTAGTATAAGTGGGAGATTGTTATGATGTATACTGAAAAGTCTATCTTTTGTATGAACATCTTTATTTTGAAATAAAAATCACATGATCATTGTTTGCATATTTATGGTTATGCAATATTATCTAATACATTACATTGTAGATAACATGGTGTGTGGTGTCACACGGGAGATCATGTTATCGGCTCCTTGTAAAGTATAAGTAAAGGCTCACAACCTAGATGGCTTTGGACAAACCATTGGTATGGTTGTAGTGTGATTTGGTATTGGTTTATCTTGACCATAGAATCACACTAGTGCACTTTGTGTGTATTGAGCAGGACCGACTTAGAGGTGATTCGATTTATTGCTGACTACATAATCGAATCGGACCTCATATATTATATTGTACATGCTCTTAATCCCGATATAATAACGGGAACATATATTTAGTATTCATTTCTTTGATTTACCAATGGGTGAGATTTATAGATTAAATTGATAAGCTCGGTAAGTTGGGAAATGGTATTATTTATATGGTGTGCCATTGATTATAGGAGGAAACTATGTCCTATATATTAGGATGGCGATGTCCCCTTGAGGAGCTCATAAGGTTCATCATGTAAACCCTACAGGTGGACTTGGTCCAGCATGATGAAAAGGTTGAGTGGTACTACTCATGGAGTTAGATATTGATTAATTAATGGTCAGTAAATTAATTAATCGACAGACATTCGAGATCTTAAACACGGGGAGAAAATATACAAATAATATATAGAGCCCATATTAACTTATGGGGGTTGGTGAGGTAGATCAATGATAATACTTTAGTGGATTGGATTATCATTAATGGATCGGACTTTATGTGAGCTTGATCCATGGGTGGCCAAGATCCAACTCCTCCTCATGGTCCCTATTGTAGCCTATTAACACCTCATGAAGCTTAGATCCAATGGATGAAAACAAAACTCTAGATCCAAAGGTAGAGATTAAATCTCTAGATCCGACGGTTGAGATTAAATCTCTAGATACGACGGTTGAGATTAAATTCCTAGAACTAATGGAGGAGATTAAATCATGGCTTATCCCTAACTCTATAAAAGGAGGTGATAGGGGTGGGTGGCAACTAGATGGATGAGGTTAGGGTTTGCTTCCCTTGGGCGGCAACAATCCTAGTTGGGATAGGATTGGGAGTGGGCGGCTAGGGTTAGGGTTTTGGGGTTGTGGTGGGCGGCAACAAGTGGAGGAGGGATTCTTCTTCTTCTTCCTAAGGTTGGCCGACCCCTCTTCTTCTTCCCTCTACCTTGGCTGGAGCTCAACCTATTCTTCTTCCCTTCCTCCTTGGCCAGAAATTAGAAGAGCTTAGTTTAGGGTTTGGGCGGTAACAAAGAGAAGGATTGCTTTCCTTTCTCTTCTCCAAGTGTTGGCCAGTGCCCATGCTCTCATGTTTTCTCCTTTGGCCGGTTCCTACACTCCATGTTCTCTTCCTTGGCTGGTGGCAACATCGAGTCTATTGACTTGGTGGCCGATTCTAGATAGGAAGAAGAGTTTTGTTTGATGATCTTCCTTTGTTCGGAGTGAACAAGGAAAGGAAGATTGGTGATCTAGGAGGCTTCAACTTTTGGAAGATCGTCGCCCACACGACGTCCAAAAGGAGGAAGGACATACAATAAAAGATCAAGAGGTATAACAAGAGGTATAATCTTGTTTATTTTGATTAGTCTTTCTTTGTATTATGTTTATAATTTATTTTCAATTATATGCATGTTTTATGTGGATGCTTACTTTATGTATGTGGCTAAATAATACTTGGATTTCGAACATAAACACGAAAGTTGGCGATCCAGACATCGTCTATTCTACGGCTACTCGTAGAATAGAGGTTGGTCGCTTGAACAACAAGTTTGTTCAAGAGACCTCTCTAAACGAATAACACGACGATGACTTGGTTGTTTGGGCAATCCCTTTTGTCTAGGATTACATTTTTTTTAATCCGGGGACATCGATGGGATCGCCATGAACAAACGACCGAGGTGAAGTGGGAAGCGAAGTTTCCCCTCATGAATCCATGAAACCAAACCCTACAACCCTTACGTCCGATAACACCTTGATATTGTTGCCAATCAATAAAATGTCATCTACGTATAGTATAAGAAATACCACTACATTTTCGTCACATCTCTTGTATACACAAGACTCATCCGGACTTTAAATAAAACCATAAGACTGGATTACCTCATCAAAGCGGATGTTCCAAGACCTCGAAGCTTGCTTCAATCCATAAATGGACCGATTAAGCTTACATAAGAGATGCTCTTTGCCTTTAGCAATGAATCCCTCTGGTTACTTCATATAGATGTTTTCCTCAAGACTTCCATTAAGAAAAGTTGTCTTGATATCCATCTGCCACACCTCATAATCCATATGAGTTGCTATGCATAAGAGAATCCGGATAGACTTGAGCATGGCTACCGCGAAAAGGTCTCCTCATAATCGATACCCTCTTTTTGAGTATACCCCTTCGCTACAAGCCTCGCTTTGAAGGTCTCAACCTTCCCGTCTATTCCTCTCTTTCTTTTGTAGATCCACTTGCTTCCAATGGTTTTTACACCATCGGGTGGTTCTACTAGCTCCCAGACCTAATTTTAATCCATAGATTCAATATCAGCATTCATTGCATTTTGCCAAGATGTTGCATCTTTATCTTGGATTGTCTCGTCATATGTCTAGGGATCAGGTTCATGTTCGCCAAGGACCAAATCAGAAGATTCTCCCAAGAACATGAATCTATCAGGTTGTCTCACAACCCTCCCACTACGATGTGGTATCACCTGTGTATCCTCTGTGACACGCGGTGCAGTGACTTGTGGTACATCCTCTTGTACCGGTGGTACTAAAGAAGTGACTTCCCCTTTTAATTCCTCCAGAACAATTTTACTCTTGGGCTTGTGGCTCATCACATAGTCTTCCTCTAGAAATTTGGCGTTCATGCTAATGATCACCCTCTGATCTCTAGGACTATAAAACAAACCACCCTTCGTTTTTCTAGGATAGCCAACAAACATGCGTACTTCTGTACAAGGTTCCAACTTACCAGCATCCGCCTTCAGCACATGTGTTTGACTCTCGCATATCCGAATATGTCTTAGACTAGGCTTTCGCCCAGTCCACAATTCTGTGGGAGTAGAAGGCATTGATTTAGATGGAACCAAGTTCAGAATGTACACCGCCGTATCTAGAGCATATCCCTAGAACGAATCTGGCAACTCTGAATAACTCATCATCGATCTAACCATCTCCATAAGAGTCCTATTCCTTCGCTTTGCTACACCATTCTGCTGGGGTGTGTCAAGTGCAGATAATTGGGATTGAATCCCAGCTTCTGATAAGTAATTCCTAAATTCTCCCAAGAGGTACTCGCCACCACGATCAGATCGTAGTGTCTTGATACTTTTACCTTGACCTTTCTCCACATCAGCCTTGAATTCTTTGAACTTGTCAAAGCATTCAGACTTGCGGCGCATCAGGTAAATGTATCCATATCTTGAGTAATAGTCTATAAAAGAGACGAAATACTCAAAACCACCTATAGCCTGGATAGACATAGGACCACACAAATCAGAATGAACCAACTCCAACACATCTTTGGCTCTATACCCCTTGGCCTTAAAAGGCCTCTTGGTTATTTTACCCTCCAAGCATGATTCACAGGTTGGAAAATCCTCCACCACTTATGAACCTAAAGGTCCATCAGCTATCAACCTTTGAATTTTACTTAGGTTAATATGACCAAGCCTAAGATGCCAAAGATATGTTTGGTTCATCTTCGAAGGTTCTTTTCTCTTATTGGAATTAGAAGATGAGTTATTAACTTCAATTTGCATCGTGGGAGGTTTTGGTTCAAGTGTGTATAGATTTCCTACCAATGCACCTGAACAGATAATGTCCCTATTCCTTTTTATAACAACTCTGTCATTAAAAGAAATAGAATATCCATCCATAAACAATTTAGAAACTGAAATTAAATTCTTTCTAAATAAAGGTATATAAAGGCAATTCCTAAGAACCAAAAGTTTATTTTTCTTAAAAGATAAATGAACGTCTCCCATTGCAACAGTCGCCACCTTCGTGGCATCGCCCAAGTACACAGTAATCTCCCCCTCAACCAGTCGTCTGGTTTCCTGGAACCCCTACAAAGTATTATAGACATGATCAGTGGCTCCCATATCTACACACTAGGTGTCGGTAGATAACACCGCTAAACATGTTTCAACGACTAGACCAAAAGATATACCTTTGTTCTGCTTGCGGTTGGGGCAGTCCTTCTTCTAGTGTCCAGTCTGCTTACAAGTGAAGCACTTGCCTTTCGGCTTCTTCACTCCTCCCTGAGTACCTCCCACCATCTTCGCCCCAATTTGTTTCTTCTTCTTCTTGCCTTTTGGCTTAGAAGTACAAACCTTTTGGGTCACCATGGCATGTGCCTGAGCACTCTAACGAAACCTTTTGGGTCACCTCCAGCTCATTCAAATGAGCCATCATCTTGAGAACATGATCCCTTACGAGTGTTTCCTCGATCATGGTGGTCGTCATCAAGTTTCTCATGGCTTCTTGCCTAGCAGCCCGATTCTGGTGTCAGAAAAGCTCTTTGAGATTGAGCATCATGTCATAAGAAGTGGGCATGGCTTGATGCTGATGTTGCAGTACATTTGACATAGATGCCAAAATGTAACACTACGCCATCTCATCGGCCTTGATCCACTTCTTATAACTCTCTTTCTCCTTTTCCCCAGAATCATCTGCAGGCTTAGCAGGGCACTCTTTGAGGAGTACATATTTGTATTCCTCAGCAGTCAAGACAATGTCAAGATTCCTCTTCCAATCAACATAGTTGGGTCCAGTAAGTTTATTCTCTTTCAGTATCACAGCAAGCGGGTTGAAAGTCATTTTGAAAGAAAACCTAAGAACCACATAGATCAAAATATTAGATTTCAAAAAATTATTGATTCCTCAAATAATAAAATTTTAAAATCAACCAACACCTCAAAACACCGAGAATATCGTATGCCACGATAGTGTGGACATATACGAATTCTACATTTGTAAGAGGAGGTTTTACCCATTAATTTTACTATCTTGTCAACCTAACTTTTTGACAAGTAAAATTAATAGTTAGTTTCTCTTTAGCCCTACAAATAAAAGCAGTGACTCCGAAGGGTAGGATACTTATATTTGCATCTAAGTATTCACCATTACTCGGTACCAAGGTGATTATCTCGGGTTATGTGCCTTCCGATGGGGAAGTACACACGCTCCTTAATAATTACCTATAACCATATTCGACCTTGATCCGCAAACAAACTCATCCGATGGGGAGGAAGGCACTCAGAGCCGACGCGCAAGTTTGTTTGCATCACTTGTCAAATAGTAATGGAGGTCATGGAAATTTATAAAAATATCCCTCTCCCACTTAGTAATTTGAAAATAAGGAATTTTCTAGCCTACGACATGCATATCAAACAATAAGCAATAAATATGAAAAATAAATTATTTTCCAACTATTATGGCTTTTGTCTTCAATATGTCTCCCGTCACATCGCCTTCTCGTCCGCTCCTCCTACACCATGTACGAGCCATCCGGAGATCCGAGCCGAGACTAAAATCTATTTTAATTTACATCCATCGATCCTATACTCCACGAGGGAGTGTACATGAAATCTAGATCGAAAGTATACTAAAATAAAAAATGTGGCTAAACAATGTCGTATCTAATTTACAAAAAATTAAATACTAGCCTCGTCAACCCCGAGGATTCAACAAAATATACACATACAATCACATACACACATATGGCCATAATAGTCAGATCTTATGCCTGCAACCAAAGAGTTAACCTACGCATATCCTACTATTATCCGGCACATATAATATATGAAAAATGCATAAGAGTAACCGAATCCTAAACACACAAAACCGGAAACCTTGCTCTGATACCAATTGTTAAGTTGATCCGTGAGGGGAAACTTCGCTTCCCACTTTAACTCGGTTGCTTGTTCATGGCGATCCCATCGATGTCCCTAGATTAAAAATTTAATCCTAGACCAAAGGGAACACCCAAGCAACCTTGTCATCGTCGTGCTATTCGTTTACAGTTGTCACTTGAACAAACTTGTTGTTCAAGCGACCTACCTCTATTCTACAAGTAGCCGCGGAATAGACGATGTACGGATCGCCGGCTTTTATGTTTATGTTCGGGATCCAAGTATTATTTATCCACAAAACAGAATATATATCATGCATATAATTGAAAAACAAAAATAAACATGTAACATATGAAAATAGAGAATCGATATACCTCTTGATCTTCTATTGTATGACCTTCCTCCTTTCGGATGTCATGTGGGCGACGATCTACCAAAAGTTGAAGCTCCTAGATCACCAATCTTCCTTCCTTGCTCATTCCGAGCAAGAGGAAGAATAGAAACAAGGTTCTTTTCCTTCTTTCAACAAACCACCAACCTCCAAGGATGGAGCTTGCCGCCAGCCAAGAAGGAAGAGAAGATTATAAAGGAAACCGGCCAAGACACCAAGGGAAAGCCCTATATCTTGTTACCACCGTCCAAGGAGAAGGAGAAGGGAAGCTTTGGCCACTGGCCAAGGTGAGGAAGGAGCTGTTTGGGCACCGGCAAGCTTGAGGAAGAAGGAGATAAGGAAATAGATTCCTTATTTGGTGCCGCCAACCCCTATTCCTCTTGCTGCCCAAAACCCTAGTCCTTTCTCTATTGGAATTCTTCTCCACGCCAACCCCTTGTCCTCTTTTTATAGAGTTAGGGATAAGCCTCCTTTTAATCTCCACCATTGGTTCTAGGGATTTAATCTCAACCATCGGATCTAGAGATTTAATCTCAACCGTCGGATCTAGAGATTTAATCTCTACCATTAGATCTAGAGTTTTGTTTCTATCCATTGGATCTAAGCTTCATGAGGTTTTAATAGGCTACAATAGGGACCATGAGGAGGAGTTGGATCTTGGCTACCCATGGATCAAGCCCACATAAAGTCCGATCCATTAATGATAATCCAATCCACTAAAGGATTATCATTGATCTACCTCACCAACCCCCATAAGATAATATGGGCTCCATATATTATTTGTACATTTTCTCATCGTGTTTAAGATCTCGAATGTCCATCGATTAATTAATTTACTGACCATTAATCAATCAACATCTAACTCCATGAGTAGTACCACTCAACCTTTTCATCATGCCGGACCAAGTCCACCTGCAGGGTTTACATGATAAACCTTATGAGCTCCTCAAGGGGACATCATCATCCTAATATATAGGACACGGCTTCCTCCTATAATCAATGGCACACCATATAAATAATATCATCTCCCAACTTACTGAGCCTATCGATTTAATCTATAAATCTCGCCCATTGGTAAATCGAAGAGATGAATACTAAGTATATGTGCCCATTATTATATCGGGATTAAGAGTATGTACAATATAATATCTCAGGTCCGATTCGATTATGTAGCCCACAATAAATCGAATCACCTCTAAGTCGGTCCTGCTCAATACACAAAGTGCACTAGTGTGATTCTATGATCAAGACAAACCAATCCCAAATCACACTACAACCATTCCAATGGTCTGTCCAAAGTCATCTCGGTTATGAGCCTTTACTTATACTTTACAAGGAACTGATAACATGATCTCCCGTGTGACGCCACACACCATGTTATCTACAATGTAATGTATTAGACAATATGCATAGCCATAAAAATATGCAAATAATGATCATGTGATTCTTATTTCAAAATAAAGATGTTCATACAAAAGGTAGACTTTTTAGTATACATCCCAACACTAGATCCATGGAAGGTCGACGAGGACTTGGTTATGGTCGTGATCGGCAGGTTCTAATTGAGGAAGCCGCACCCCAGGATCAAAGTACCCATTAGTTCATCGATCTACAGAGACAAATTATGGAGTTATATCGGTGACTACGATTCACATATGGTCATCATGGTTGTGATCATGGTCGTGACTGGCAGGTTCCGATTGAGGAAGCCTCACCCCAGGATCGAAGTTCCCCAAAGATCATCAAGAATCTACTGAGAAAAGTTGGAGCATTAACTCGGCGTGTAACATTGCGAGAACTTGAGATAAGTCTTCGATGCTCTAAAATTCTACATCATCAAAAATATTGTGGTTGTAAAAAATGGCATGAAGATCTCATCTACGATGACGATGAAAATTCTATCTATGATGAGGAAATTGAAGACTATGTCTATGAAAATGATGAAAACACGGAAGATTCTGTCTTCAACAATGATGACATTGACGAGGAAATTGAAGACCCCGTCTATGATAAAGACACTGATAAGAAAATTGAAGACTATGTCAACGATGATGATGAAGACATGAAAGATTCTATCTACTATGAGGAAATTGCAGACCCTATTTACGATGATGATAAAGACATAGAAGATTCTATCTACGATGAAGAAATTGGAGACAACACGAAAGATCTCATCTATAGCGATGATATCATTTTTTTTATGAAAGTAAATATATATCATCAAAGAAAAAGCACAGTCATACAAAAGCCTAGGAGCCATACTAATGTCATGTCTGATGAAGTGTCAGATCTGAGTTGTGTCCTAGGTGTGGCATACATGTGCTCTCATGATTACTCCTCTCTCATGTGTACTAATCCTCTCCCTTGGTACCCAACACATACACATCCAACATGCCTACCCATGTGTCCATCATCTACCATGTGTCCCCTACCCATGCGTAGTGCCCATCCGCAGCCATCTATCTCGCTGCACTTCCTTGCGCCATCCTGTCTCCTTCCTTCGCCTATCATGGTGATCCTCATACGTCTATCGCTTTTGGCATGTGACCATCCATCAAACGTATTTGCCTTGTCTTTACCGTAGTCGTTTGCTACGGACTAGATAGGCCATTCAGGTGAGCCTATTCACCTCCATTAGGCTTACTGGCCAAGCCTCAGCCATAAACGGATTTGCGGCATCTTTACCGTAGTCGTTTGCTATGAACTAGATAGGCCAATGTGGGTGGGCCTATTCACCCTCCCCATTTTTTTTCAAAAAACGAAAAAAATAGGACAAAGAAAATTCGATGGAGGCCTTGGGCTAGACGCGGGCCGCAACAGTGCCCTGGGGCCTCTTTGTAGCCATTGGCCCACCTCCTGAACCACGCTAGACCGCCTTGCTGTTGGACCACCCTGAATTTGGTGGGCCTTCCTGTCAACACCAATGGTGTTCGCCTAAGTGCCCTGGCCTCAGGCTCCTCCTTGCAGCCTGTAGAACTTCCCTTGAGGCAGGAAACCGCTCTGGCCAGACAAACTGCTCTAACCTGAGGGAACCAGCCCTGCCTTGCTGTGTAAAACTAGCTTGAAGAAAACCAGCCTGGGGAGGATTGCCCTAGTTTACTGCAGGAAACTAGCCTGGGGAAGACTTCCCTGGCTTGCTTACTGCGGAAAACCATCCTGGGGGAGACTGCCCTGGCTTGCTGTGAAAAACCAGCCTGGAGAAGTGCCTTGGCTTGCTACAGAAACCCCGGGTAGATCGCCCTAAACCACCGAGAACGATAGGGAGAAGTGCCCTGGACAGGGAGAAGTTGTAACGCCCATAAAATTCTAAACTATGCCAAGTAATTATATAGGTTTTAAGGTCATAAAAGGTTTAGAATAAAATAAAAATAAAAGATGGTTATAGGTTGGATTTGAACCATGAACCTCCTAATAGGGAGGTAGCCTTGACACCACTAGACCCTAGGATAATTTATGGATAAGATATATAAAGAATATACAAAGAATATAGATGGGAAGATGAGGAGTTGGTTCATCCCCTCCCATGAAAGGATGGAGAGTGTTCATTCCCTAGGTATTAAAGAGGAGAATTAAGAAAAGAGAGGAAGTAAAACCCCACTTTCCTTCTTCATTCTCCTTCTTCCTCATCCTTGGCCGAATTCCCCATTTCCCTTTCCTCTCTTTTCATCCCAAGCTCTAGAAATTTTATAATAATTTTTGTATGATTATAATGGGGCTTTATGTGGGCTCTTTAAAAAATAAAAGAAAATGAGCCAAAAAAGATGCAAGGCCTAGGAATTGAACCCCAAACCTCTAGAGATAGCCAAGCCCTATAGATGCATCCACTAACCAGAAGCCCAATGAGATGTTATTAGTAGAGGAATAAGGGAAATGATAGTTAAGGGTAAGGGAGGCTAAGGGACACTTCAAGAGAATAAATAGGGAATGAAGGGACAAGAGAAAGGCCACTTCTCCACTTCTCCCTCTTCTCTTCTTCTTCCTCACCGAATTCTAGAGCTCCCTCTTCATCCTTTGGCCGAAACCCCATCCAAGCAAGGAGAAGGCTAGGTTTTGTTTCCTTAGGTCATCTTCCCACTCAAAGCAAAGCGAAGGATGTAAGATTCCCTCACCTGCAGTATATTTGTTCTTGTAGATGCATGAAAGAATATGATGCTTGATACCCTACATGTTTCGGCCAACCAAGGTTGTTGGGGCTAGGGTTGCATGAAAATGATTCTAAGGAAATTTGTATAGGTTGTATGCTTCATGTAGGAAGTTTTAGGTGACAAAAATCCAAGCTTTGAGCCCCTACATGTTTTGGCCAAACCAGGGTTTTTGGGGCTAGGGTTGCATGAAAATGCGTCTAAGGAAATTATGAGATGTTGTATGCTTCATGTAGGAATTTTAGTGACAAAAATACAATGCTTGATACCTTACAAGTTTCAGCCAAACAAGGTTGTTGGGCTAGGGTTGCATGAAAATGATTCTAAGGAAATTTTTATAGGTTGTATGCTTCATGTAGGAATTTTTAGGTGACAAAAATCCAAGCTTTGTGCCCCTACATGTTTCGGCCAACCAAGGTTTTTGGGCTAGGCTTTCATGAAAACACCTCTTATGAAGTTATGTTATGTTGTATGCCTTCATGTATGAATTTATGAAACCAAAAATAAAATTTTGGTACCCTCC
This sequence comes from Wurfbainia villosa, assembly GCA_025175895.1. Lineage (NCBI taxonomy): Eukaryota > Viridiplantae > Streptophyta > Magnoliopsida > Zingiberales > Zingiberaceae > Wurfbainia > Wurfbainia villosa. Next base: position 7,143,047 of record JAKLTH010000147.1, read on the forward strand.
AAGTTTCGGCCAACAATGGTTTTAGGGCTAGGATTGCATGAAAACACCCCTTAGGAAATTAGGATAGGTTGTATGCCTATGTGATGAACATGGTTTATGATTTTAATATGCCTATGTGATGAACATGTTTATGATTTTAATATGTCATGAACTATGCCTATGTGATGAATATGTTAATGATTCAATATGTCATGAAATATGCCTATGTGATGAACATGTTTATGATTTTAATATGTCATGAACTATGCCTATGTGATGAATATGTTTATGATTCAATATGTCATGAAATATGCCTATGTGATGAACATGTTTATGATTTTAATATGTCATGAATTATGCCTATGTAATGAACATATTTGTGATTTTCATATGTCATGAAATATGCCTATGTGATGAACATGTTTATGATTTTCATATGTCATGAAGTATGCATATGTGATGAACATGTTTATGATTTTAATATGCCATGAATTATGCCTATGTGATGAACATGTTTATGATTTTAATATGCCATGAAATATGCTTATGTGATGAACATGATTATGCTTTAAGACCCCTTTAGGGTATTCTTATGTTATGAATGCATACATGCTATGAAATGTCTAAGGAGATGCTTCCCTTTCAAGTAGGGATTAAGAGCTCTCCTTATGATAAGACAAGACGGAGATGCTTCCCTTTCAAGTAGGGATTAAGAGCTCTCCTTATGATAAGATAAGACGGAGATGCTTCCCTTTCAAGTAGGGATTAAGAGCTCTCCTTATGATAAGACAAGACGGAGATGCTTCCCTTTCAAGTAGGGATTAAGAGCTCTCCTTATGATAAGATAAGACGGAGATGCTTCCCTTTCATGTTTTAGTAGAATGGAATCACACTTGTGATTTAGATAGAAATAATACCTCATCATGTTTTAGTAGAATGGAATCACACTTGTGATTTAGATAGAAATAATACCTCATCATGTTTTAGTAGAATGGAATCACACTTGTGATTTAGATAGAAATAATACCCCATCATGTTTTAGTAGAATGGAACCATGCTTGTGACTTAGATAGTAATGATACCTTACCCTGCTTTATATGATGGAAACATGTTTCTAACCTAGAAATACAACTAGAAAGGATACCTTACCTTGTTTATGATAAGGAATATTTAGATGCATGTATATGAGTAGAAATTATAATAATTCCTTAATTATTTATTTATCACTTAGATAACATGGATGGGAGACGTAGTAATAGAAGGAAGGAATCAGCACCCCCACCAGATTTGATGCATGTGGTTACCGAGCTACAGCGTCAAGTCACAGAACAATAACAAGTAATAAATGCTTTAATGAACCAGCGAGGAAACCAGTAGTTAGAAATAAAGCAAGGTTAGTCACCCAGGGTTTTAGTCAAGTCGAAGGATTAGATTACGATGAAACCTATGCCCCCGTAGCTAGACTAGAATCCAACTGAATGTTGTTAGACTACGCTGCACATCGAGGATTTAAGTTATGTCAAATGGATGTCAAGTCAGCATTTTTAAATGGACTTATTAAAGAAGAGGTGTACGCTAGACAACCCCCAGGATTCGAAAGCCTAGATAAACCTGACCGAAGATGGCTTTCCGAACAAGATACGGACATTATGAGTTCGTAGTTATGCCTTTCGGAGTGACGACTGCACCAGCGAGGTTTATGGATCTGATGAATCGGGTCTTCTCTGTTGGTGCAGTGGGCACCAAAGTCGAACCGGTATTTTGATTATGGCAAAAGGCTCAATAGTTAAGGGTATATTTGTTATCTTACGAGCTCAATTAAGTGTGCAGAAATGCTAAAGTTGAGCGGAAGGTCTGCGACACCCGGTGGGAACCGAGGTGGTCGGGCAACGCCAGAGGGACTTCGGAGGAAGCCGAGGTACTCGGGTGAAGACCGGAAGCGAGGCTACAAGGTAAGCTCGTGTGAAAGCGAAGCAAGGTCGTTAAGCGTAGATCCGACCCAATACCTCCAATGGAAGGTCTAGGTCGAGATCAGATGGTTAGAACCATCGTACTTTATATTTTAAGCTAACTTGTATCATGCGGTCAAAACCCTTTGACTACAGCCAATCGCTAGTCAAGTTCGACCTCGAGAAGAGCTCGAATTTCAAGGGGTGAATTTGGACTTGACTCGTGTTTTGGTACAAAGGGTGATGTGGCATCAAGGTGGACATCCAAACCATCACCAAGCTTCCTTGTGGTGGACGCCCAAAATAAGGTGAGTTGGCACAAGATGGTTGGCTCCCATGATGTGGCACAAGTTGAATGGCTCCAACAAGTTGGCGCCCAAGGAGGTTGGAGGTGGCACAAGGTGGTTGGATGAAACACCTCATCCTCAAGTTGGCGCCCAAGGAGGTTGGAGGTGGCACAAGGTGGTTGGATGAAACACCTCATCCTCAAGTTGGCGCCCAAGGAGGTTGGAGGTGGCACAAGGTGGTTGGATGAAACACCTCATCCTTGAGTTGGCGCACAAGAAGGTTGGAGGTGGCACAAGGTGGTTGGATGAAACACCTCATCCTTGAGTTGGGATAAGAACCTCACCTTGGACACTACCTATGTCTAAATTCATAGATCAATATCCATAAATAGACATGTTCAAGCCAAGCAAATAACAAGAATTCAAGAGCTCTCAACACGTAAATGCCGCTACTACTACTCACATTTGCTCTGACGAAGTCGCCGACAAGCTACATCTTCTACTTATAAGAGTTGTCGGTATATTTATTTAAGTTCTACTTCTTTAAATTGTCTTTGTGCTTTAATCGTAACAAGGAAAGGGGAGTGTCCTTTGCCTTGATTTCTTTTGTAATCGTTGCTCCTACCTCCAACGAGGAGGTGGTTTTAGTGAATTGCCCTCCGTGCGTGATCAAGGATCACTAGGGCGTGGATTAGCAATCGAAAGATTGTGAACCATGTAAAAATATCTTGTCTACTTTATATTTCATGTGCACTCTCTACTTGCTTTTTACTTATTGCAAAAGTTTTTAACGACATCGTATCGCTTATTCACCCCCTCTAGCGACACTTCGATCCAACAATTGGTATCGAGGGGTAAGGCGCTAAGATTCGGTGAAACCACCAATCTAGCTTTGTTTTCTTTTTTTACAGATTTTTATTTATTTATTTTTTTGTATAATTATTTCACTTGCTTATCTTCTCCTACATATAGAATTGCATTAGAGGCTTTAGGATCCGGATAAGGTTGTCCTTGGGTTAGATCCCGAGTAAGGTTGTCCTCGGAACTTCAACGACATTCGCATTTGATTGTTTATTTCTTTTGCAAGTTACATTTTATATATCTTTTTACTTCGACTACTAATCCAAGACGAAAGACTTGGAATATTCTATCCGTGTGTGTTTTGCACGATTCTATTCGTCGATCTTCTTATTGTTTTTAAATGGACAATATCGAAGGGTTTAGCACCGCCCGAACCCCGTTTTACAACGGAAATGACATTCGTTATTGGAAGGTTCGGATGGAATGCTTTCATAAAACCCAAATCGAGATGTGGATCTTAATCAAAACCGGATACAAACATCAAATTAATGAAGATGGTGAATCTTTGGGTAACGATCAATGGTCAAATTCCATGAAAAAACAAGTAGAAGCCGATGCCAAGGCAACTCAAATCTTGCAATGTGGGTTGTCCAAGGAAGAGCTCAACCGCGTCGGCCCCTTCATTAGTGCAAAGGACTTATGGACCAAGCTAGTGGAACTACACGAAGGCACCGACGACACGAAGGTATGTAAAAGAGATTTACTTTTAAATAAATTGTATAACTTGAAAATGCAGGAAAACGAGACCGCAACTCAACTAATTTCTCGTATCCAAGACATCGTCAACCAACTCCATGCCATCGGACAAAAGGTCGAGAATCGCGACCTTATCAGGTATTCTCTTAACTCGTTTCCTAGGACCACCTTGTGGGCATCCATAGTCGATGCCTACAAGGTCTCCAAGGACCTTTCTAAAATTAGGTTAGACGAATTGTTTTCGGAACTTGAATTACATGAGCAAACTAACGTGGTCCAGGCCGAGAAGAGTATTGCGTTAGTTGTAGGTTCCAAGAAGAAGAAGCCCGCAAGCAAGCCACCCCCGAAGGAAGAAGACGAGTCTGAATCGGACGTAGACTCCGAAATAGAATCCGAACTAGTCAATCTAGTTCGGAAGATGATCAAGAGACGAAACGACCAACAACTCAAGGTAAGCCTAAACCTAATTCAAATACTTCTAATTTTAGATGCTATGAGTGCAGCGGTTGGTCACATCAAGTCCGAGTGCCCAAAGCTAAAGAATAACGCATCAAAGACCAAGAAAGCGCTAAACGCTACTTGGGAGGAGTTGTCGGAGGAAGAAGGCGATATCCAAGCTCTAATGGCCAAGAGCACGACTCGAAACCGAAGAAGAGTCGAGTCAGAATCCGATGATGAGCTTCCATTCAAGACAAGCCACGGATCCGTATCCGGTTCAAAAGAATCATTAAGGGTAAGTCGGTCGTTACTTAATACTTTGTATGGTGCAATTAAATTTTTAAATAAGAAACTAGCTAAGTCCGAGTCCAAGGTCGAGACCCTAATTGAGGAGGTTAACCTTCTCAAACATGAGGTCTCCCTAACCTCTTCGACTACTCGTATTCAAGAGGAGGACTCAACTCAAGTTGAAAAGCTTGAAGTTGAGAACTCGCTTTTGAAAACACAAGTCGAAGACCTTAGGAACACGTTGGAAAGGTTCACTTTGGGATCCAAGGAACTTGACCTCTTACTTGGATCACAAAGGGCCGTGTACAACAAGGCCGGACTCGGGTTTAACTCAAATACAACCAATAAGTCATATATGTCTATAGTAAACCAACATAAGAAAAATGTCCAAGCATGGGTCCCTAAGACCACTTTGATTTCAACTTTAGGATCTAACATGTATTGGGTTCCCAAGACCAAATTCACTATGTGAATAGACCCACTCGATTCAATGGTCCAGGGGGAGCCAATACAAAATGTATTTTTGTTAAGTCTTAGAAATTGCATGCTTAGTTTTCCTTTATTTTTAGAATGGTTAGATAGGACTCATAACCAACTAAAATCCTGCGAAAAGATTGAGCCTCGGGGAGCCTCTTTTCAAAAATAAACCAACTAAAATCCTACGAAAAGATTGAGCCTCGGGGAGCCTCTTTTCAAAAAATAACTAGTTAGACCAAGACGTAGTCTCAAGTAAGTCGAGTTATCAATTTCTTGAAATTAGCTTTGTCTAAGGAAGTGGTCGTTGTTCCGATCAAAGAAGGCCTCGTGCCTCGCCACGACACGAAGCTAATCTCTTGAAAAGATTACTTGATGAGCTTAGACTAAATCGAATCTAACCTAATGTTGGTTAATTTAAATTCATTAAAATTAATCAAGTAAAATTGAAAGTCATCTCACAATAACACATAGGAATAACATGTTTTGATCATGTAGATATTGGTGAGATGATTTAGGTTTAAAAACTTACAAACAACCCTTTAGTAATTCCAATATCCGATCCAACTACCTTATGTGTAGGATCAATGGATGTTGGACGTTGGTGCTGACACATGACCGGGATCAACTCAAATTTTGATTACGATTCAAGCGACAAGGATCGGTAGCCTTCGGAAATAGCGGCAAGCTCAAAATCATCGGATCGGGTGATATTGAGCTCAACTCTAACTTACAATTCAAAATGTCTTATTAGTAGAAAACTTTCAATATAATTTACTTAGTGTAAGCCAATTGTGTGATAACAATTATAAGGTCATATTTCTAGAAAATGAATCGTAATCAAAATAAATGCAACATCTAAAATAATACTTAAAGGAACTAGGAGTAGCAACATCTACACAATAAATTTACCCAACTCCTCAACCAAGTGTCTTATGACACGGAAGAGGAATCTTGGTTATGGCACCAAGACTCTGACACTGCACTTTTCCAAGACTCGTCCACAAGATGAGTCGAGTGGCTTGGTTATAGGTTTGCCTAAACTAAACAACTTGGATAATAAAATATGTAATGCTTGTCAACAAGGTAAACAATCTAGGACACACCATCAATTAACTAATCAAGAACGAACCAAAAGTGTTCTTGAGCTCCTACACATGGATCTATTTGATTCACATGGAGCTAAGTCACTCAATGGTAGTCAATTTTGCTTAGTCATAATTGGCGACTATTCTAGATTTACTTGGGTTAGGTTTATCAAACATAAAAATGATACCCTAGACCAACTAATCAATCTTTGTAGGTTAATCGAAAATCAAAAGAACCTTAAGATTAAAAGACTTAGAAGCGATCATGGTGGTGAATTGAAAACCACGGGTTTCTGATTTTACGTAACCTAAGCGCATACCACCATGAGTTTTCATGTCCTAGAACCCCACAACAAAATGGGTTAGTCGAGCGAAAAATAGAACCCTACAAGAAGCCGCTAGGACAATGTTAAAGCGAGTATAACCTACAGATAGATTTTGGGCAGAGGCGTTAGTACGGCTTGCTATGTCCAAAATAGGATCCTTATGGTAAAGAGGCGCAAAGACCTCGTGACGAGATTTATCACGATAAAATACCGAACATCAAGTACTTTAGGGTATTTGGATGCAAGGTACATATCTTAAACACTAAGGATTACCTAGGGAAATTCAAATCCAAAACCTCTCTGGAACCTTTCTAGGATACTCAACCACCGATGAGCTTATAGGGTATACAATCACGACACTCTTAGAGTCGAAGAAACCATTAATATAGTTTTGACGAAGGACACGAACCCGTTCAATCCTTAACAAAACCAACTAGCAAATCAACTTATAGCGAACCCGACTCGATCTTGAACTTGAATCTCGTCCTAACCCAAGTCATCCTATCGACCAAGTGATAGATGACTCTAACCCAGTCAAACTAGAACTCACCCAAGTCATCCTATCGACCAAGTGATAGATGACCCTAACCCAGTCACACTAAGACTCAAACAAATCATCCTATCAATCAAGTTATAGGTGATCCAAATTTAGGGTTGAACTAGAGCTTCATATCGAAACCTTAGTCAAATCTCGTTAATTTCCAAAATCGAACCCAAAACTATTGAACAAGCACTTCTTGATCCATTGGATTATTGCTATGCAAGAAGAGCTAGCTCAATTCACTAGAAATGAAGTCTGGAATTAGTACCACCACCTAAAGAAAAATCAATTATTGGAACAAGGTGGGTATTTGAAATAAACTTGATGATAAAGGTGAAGTAGTTAGAAATAAAGCTAGGTTAGTCGCAAAGGGTTTAGTCAAGTCGAAGGTTTAGATTACGATGAGACCCTCGCCCGTGCTTGACTAGAGTCCATCCGAGATGTTGTTAGCATATCTGCACATCGAGGTTTTAAATTGTTTCAAATGGATGTCAAGTCAGCATTTTTGAATGGATACATTAAGGAAGAAGTTTCGTCAGTCAACCTCCGGATTGAAAATCTAGATAAACGACCATGTCCTTAGACTTAAGAAAGCCCTATATGGACTCAAACAAGCCCCAAGAGCTTGATGCGAAGGCTTTCGATCTATCTTAAGTCCAAAGGATTCAACCAAGGTTTAGTCGACCCAACCTTATTCGTTAAAACCGTAGGAAAAGAAATCTTTATAGCCCAAATCTATGTAGATGATATAATTTTTGGAACTACCAACTCGATCACGCTAAGCATGAATTCATCTCACTTATGGAAAGTGAATTTGAAATGAATTTAGTAGGAGAGTTAAGTTTCTTCTTAGGTTTACAAATTAAACAAACTAAAGATGGAATATATTTACATCAACAAAAATATACTAAGGACTTAATAAATCGATTTGGAATGCAAGATGCTAAAATAATTAATACACCTATAGCAACTAATGTTAATATAAACGAAGATGTAGAAGGAAAACCCGTTGACCTAAAATACTATAGGAGCGCAATAGGAAGTCTCCTATACTTAACATGAGCCGACCCGACATTTTATTCGCGGTAAGTATGTGCGCAAGGTTACAAACCTGTGCCAAGGAGTCTCACCTAACCCTAGTCAAGCGTATCCTTAGATATCTAAAGGGCACGCTAAACGTAGGTATTTGGTACCCTAGAACTACCGAGTTTAATCTAATCGGCTACTCCGACTCCGACTATGCCGGTAGTAAACTCGATAGAAAGAGCACGAGTGGTTGTTGTCAAATCCTCGGCTCGAGTCTAGTGAGTTAGTGCGGTAGGAGCGACATTGCGTTGCCTTATCTACCACCGAAGCCGAATACGTTGCGATGGGTGAGTGTGACTCTCAGCTCCTGTGGATGAAGCACACTCTCCAAGACTTTAGCTTAATCTTTAACAACATTAAAACCTACATAGATAACATTAGTTCAATTAACTTAACTAAAAATCCAATATGTCATTCTAGGACAAAACATATAGAAGTTAAACACCACTTCATTAGGGAACATGTAACTAATGGAACTATACAACTAGAGTATGTTGAGTCCAAATCAAACCTAGCGGACATCTTCACCAAATCACTACCCGAAGCCGAATTTAGTTTATTAAGACGAAAGTTAGGTATGTGCGTAATAGAGTAGGATTTAAATTTTTCTATATATGTACTCTACTTTTGCTTCTTTTTATGAAATTAGCCTAAGTCTTACCTTAGAAATCATATACCTATAGATTTAAGGAGCCAACACATCTCACAACACATAGGACTAATGTGTTTGTGTACTTAGCCACGTGAGCAGGCGTGAGATGTTAGGACCTTACTCCTGGTTCCAGACGTAGATTCAGTGCATCGACATGAACCATGGAGTATAATTATTTAAAATTAATCAACTCCTTCAAGACTTATTGATCATTCTATTTCAATCAAGTCCAACCGGAGTTGTACATTTTAGATGAACATATTTTCAAGCTTATTATTATTTTAAAAAAAAAAAATATATATATATATATATATATATATTTATATTGGGAACTTGCTTGGACTTACAAACCTTAAAATATATTTACAAACTTTTTGAGTTAAGGCAAAAGGGGGAGAAAGTCACAAAAGTAAGGAAGAAAGTAAACAAAATTATTACCTTTTATATTAAGTAATTCCGTTTACTTAAACAACTATTAAGGGGGAGTAAAAATTATTTTTCAAGAACTCACCTTCGGTCAAGGGGGAGGTTACCTCAAAGGGGAGAACTTGAAACAATAATATTTCTCACTCATGCTTAATCTTTATGCTAGCTCATTCATACTTAATCATTATGCTAGCTCATTCATATTTAATCATTATGCTAGCTCATTCATATTTAATCTTTATGCTAGCTCATTCATACTTAATCTTTATGCTAGCTCATTCATGCTTAATCATTATGCTAGCTCATTCATATTTAATCTTTATGCTAGCTCATTCATGCTTAATCATTATGCTAGCTTACTGTTATGCTTAATTTTTCCTTAACTTTTGTGTCGGTTTGCCATGAATCAAAAAGGGGGAGATTGTTGGTGCAGTGGGCACCAAAGTCGAACCGGTATTTTGATTATGGCAAAAGGCTCAATAGTTAAGGGTATATTTGTTATCTTACGAGCTCAATTAAGTGTTCAGAAATGCTAAAGTTGAGCGGAAGGTCTGCGACACCCGGTGGGAACCGAGGTGGTCGGGCAACGCCAGAGGGACTTCGGAGGAATCCGAGGTACTCGGGTGAAGACCGGAAGCGAGGCTACAAGGTAAGCTCGCAGGTGAAAGCCGGCAAGGTCGCAGAGCGTAGATCCGACCCAATACCTCCAATGGAAGGTCTAGGTCGAGATCAGATGGTTAGAACCATCGTACTTTATATTTTAAGCTAACTTGTACTGCAGTCCAAAACCCTTTGACTACAGTCAACTGCTAGTCAAGTTCCAGCCTCGAGACGAGCTCGAATTTCAAGGGGGTGAATTTGGACTTGACTCGTGTTTTGGTACAAAGGGTGATGTGGCATCAAGGTGGACATCCAAACCATCACCAAGCTTCCTTGTGGTGGACGCCCAAAATAAGGTGAGTTGGCACAAGATGGTTGGCTCCCATGATGTGGCACAAGTTGAATGGCTCCAACAAGTTGGCGCCCAAGGAGGTTGGAGGTGGCACAAGGTGGTTGGATGAAACACCTCATCCTCAAGTTGGCGCCCAAGGAGGTTGGAGGTGGCACAAGGTGGTTGGATGAAACACCTCATCCTCAAGTTGGCGCACAAGGAGGTTGGAGGTGGCACAAGGTGGTTGGATGAAACACCTCATCCTTGAGTTGGCGCACAAGAAGGTTGGAGGTGGCACAAGGTGGTTGGATGAAACACCTCATCCTTGAGTTGGGATAAGAACCTCACCTTGGACACTACCTATGTCTAAATTCATAGATCAATATCCATAAATAGACATGTTCAAGCCAAGCAAATAACAAGAATTCAAGAGCTCTCAACACGCCGTCGTAACGCCGCTACTACTACTCACATTTGCTACGACGAAGTGCCGCCGACAACGAAAGCTACATCTTCTACTTATAAGAGTTGTCGGTATATTTATTTAAGTTCTACTTCTTTAAATTGTCTTTGTGCTTTAATCGTAACAAGGAAAGGGGGAGTGTCCCTTTGCCTTGATTTCTTTTTGTAATCGTTGCTCCTACCTCCAACGAGGAGGAGTGGTTTTAGTGAATTGCCCTCCGTACGTGATCAAGGATCACTAGGGCCGTGGATTAGCAATCGAAAGATTGTGAACCACGTAAAAATATCTTGTCTACTTTATATTTCCGCTGTGCACTCTCTACTTGCTTTTTACTTATTGCAAAAGTTTTTTAACGACATCGTATCGCTATTCACCCCCCCCCCCTCTAGCGACACTTTCGATCCAACATTCTCGGCATCTCTCGACAAATTTGTGATCGTCTTCATCGACGATATACTGATATAATCGAGAACCCAAGAAGAGCATGCCAAACACCCAAGAAGAGCTTCCCTTTCAAGTAGGGATTAAGAGCTCTCCTTATGATAAGATAAGACGGAGATGCTTCCCTTTCAAGTAGGGATTAAGAGCTCTCCTTATGATAAGACAAGACGGAGATGCTTCCCTTTCAAGTAGGGATTAAGAGCTCTCCTTATGATAAGACAAGACGGAGATGCTTCCCTTTCAAGTAGGGATTAAGAGCTCTCCTTATGATAAGACAAGACGGAGATGCTTCCCTTTCAAGTAGGGATTAAGAGCTCTCCTTATGATAAGATAAGACGGAGATGCTTCCCTTTCAAGTAGGGATTAAGAGCTCTCCTTATGATAAGATAAGACGGAGATGCTTCCCTTTCAAGTAGGGATTAAGAGCTCTCCTTATGATAAGATAAGACGAAGACGCTTCCCTTTCAAGTAGGGATTAAGAGCTCTCCTCATGATAAGATAAGACGGAGACGCTTCCCTTTCAAGTAGGGATTAAGAGCTCTCCTTATGATAAGATAAGACGGAGACGCTTCCCTTTCAAGTAGGGATTAAGAGCTCTCCTTATGATAAGATAAGACGGAGATGCTTCCCTTTCAAGTAGGGATTAAGAGCTCTCCTTATGATAAGATAAGACGGAGATGCTTCCCTTTTTAAGTAGGGATTAAGAGCTCTCCTTATGATAAGAATGCTTATGATTATGTCCTTTATGCATGTTTAGAATTTTATGATATTATGAATGCTTAGGTTCAAGTTTAAGAATGCTTATGATTATGTCCTTGATGCATGTTTAGGATTTATGAAATTATGAATGCTTATGTTCAAGTTTAAGAATGCTTATGATTATGTCCCTTATGCATGTTTAGGATTTATGATATTATGAATGCTTATGTTCAAGTTTAAGAATGCTTATGATTATGTCCTTTATGCATGTTTAGGATTTACGATATTATGATTGCTTATGTTCAAGTTTAAGAATGCTTATGATTATGTTCTTGATGCATGTTTAGGATTTACGATATTATGATTGCTTATGTTCAAGTTTAAGAATGCTTATGATTATGTCCTTTATGCATGTTTAGGATTTATGATATTACGAATGCTTTTGTTCAAGTTTAAGAATGCTTATGATTATGACCTTTATGCATCTTAGAATTGAGGATGTTATGAATGCTTATGGTTAAGTTTAAGAATGCTTATGATTATGACCCTTATGCATGTTTAGGTTTGATGATGTCATGTATGCTTATGTAAATTTTATGCCATGCTTATGTTTCATTACGTTAGTATGCTGATGTGTAGTGTTGTTATGCACTACTTATGTTGTTTATGCTAGTATGCTCATGTTGTCTAATTATTTGATGAAGTTTGTGGCTTTTGTGAGTAGGCAAGAATCTTACTAAGCTATATGCTTATAGTTTATGTTGTCCATATACTGCAGACAAAGGAAACATGAACTAGAGGAAGTAGCAGGAGGGGTCAAGTGTGTGTGATAGTGGCATGATGGAGAAAGACCCTATTACTATCTGCTTATATTTATGTGCTCAATGAACAACTTAAGACATTGCTTCCGCTTAAAAGACTTGTGATTTATTAGTACCATGTTGGATGTTGCTTAGTTATATTACTGTTCAATTACTTAAGAAAGTTTGATATGTTAGAACTCATGAATGAATCTTCATGTTATGCATGTTATAAAATGATATAAGATATGTTAACATGCTAATTATGAATATGATATGTGATGCATGTATAAAAGAAGGTTTAAGCCATGATAACATGTTTAAGTATGTAGATTGTGAAATGATCCATATATGTTATGTTAAAAAAAATAAAAAATAAAAATAGCGTCGCCCTGAGGGCAGATAAGGGCGGGCATTACAGAAGTGCCCTGGATTTATTTTATTTTTTTGAAGTGCCCTGTATAGGGAGGAGTACCCTGGACAGGACTAACTGCCCTAGACAAGGGGAAGTGCCCTGGACCGGTAGAAGTGCCCTGGCACTTTGAAAACTGCCCTGCATAGGGAGGAGTGCCCTGGACAGGGATAATTGCCCTGGACAAGGGGGAGTGCCCTGGCACTTTGAAAACTACCCTGGACAGGGAGACATGCCCAGGGATAGAAACTAACCTGGGGCAATGGGAACTGTCCTGAGAGGTTAAGGGTTAGCCGGTGTTGAATGCATATAGGGAGAAGGTGCCCTGGGAGGCTAAGGATTAGCCGGTGTTGGCTGTATAAGGGGAATAGGGGGGTCTTAGGTAAGGGATGTTATGAGAAGTATGGGAAGACTGCCCTGTGGTAGGGAAAAGGAAGTGGTCTGGAGTAATGTGTAGCTGCCCTGGGGTGGAGCGAATGTGAGTTATGAATGGGGGTGGTGTAAGGGGAATAGGGTGGAGTAAGTTAGGGAAGAGCACGCCTCTTGGGAATGGGTGAAGTGCCCTGGAGCAGAGATAAAATTGCCCTAGGGCATGTAAGATTGCTTGGGTGGGCAGTAAGTTGTCATGGAGTCGAAGGATTAGTTGGAGATGAGTGGGTGAGGGGGTGTGATGGGAATGACGGATAGACAACGGGTATAGGGGTAAGAAGTGCTCTGGAATGTGAAGGACTACCCTAAAATTGGGTGTATGGCTTTAGCAGGGTGAACTGAGTTTTGAATCAGTGAATGACTAGAGGGAGGAGGCGGATACAGAAGGTGGATACAGTGATAGCATAGAACCAAAACAAGAGAGAGAGGGGGGATGGGGGGAACTGCCCTACCCTTGTCACCTTCATATGATGCCTATGGGGAGCTTGAGGTTATGGTTCTCCAAAGCCCTATATACATGGATTTGAATCTTACAGAAGATCATGTCACCTTCAAACCTTGCTCCTTCGAATCTAGTGGAGTTTCTTGATCGCCAGACGTGATGAATCACTGCTGCCATGGCTAGATGACGGGCTCTGTTTATACTACTGTCCTTCTTGTATTGCATTTTGAAGGTGCACAACATTTGACGGTAAGTATGCATACTTGGTCTCATCCATAGCCATCCTCTTACTTTATCCCAGAGCTATCGTATCTTCCCGCATTTGAAAAAGACGTGATCCAATGTCTCCTTCTCTTGATTGCAAAAGACACATCTTCTATCCTCTAGATACTCCTTCCCGGCACGCACAGGTAGTTTCCCTTGAGCCAACATCCACAGCGTGAACCTGTGGCTTGGCTGGATATCTTTTTTCCATACCGTCGTCGCCCAAGTTTTTCTGGATCCAATAGTTCTGAAATGCTCATATGCCCTATTGACTCCGCCTTTACTTTGGCCGAACTATGCTTCTAGGAGTTCTTCTGCCTTTTCTAGAGAGCCCGTCGTTGACATGATGCTATCTTTGATGTATATCAACTTCTTCACTAGCGGGGAGTCCTTGTGTTTGCTCTACCATTCCCAAACTCCTCGTTGTTGTATGTATGTGTGATGAACCCAGCAAATCCATAAGGTGTCCTGCTTATGTTGTATTCTCCATAGAACTTTTTCCAGTAGCGCCATGTTCCATGCCTTTAACTCCCTTAATCCCTGCCCGCCTTCTTCTTTGGGTTTACATATGTCAAACCAAGCTACTGGTGGGTTCTTGACAATCCACATAAACGTGCGGCAGAAACTGTATATCCTGTCTATGACTCCAGTCGGAAGAGGTAAGATCGACATCCAATAGCATTCGACCCCCTGCAGGACCGAGGATATGAGTTGACTTTTACCTGCATATGATAGTGTATTCTTGGGCCAAGAGTTGATCTGTTTCATGAGAGCCTCCAATAGTGGGATGTAGTCTGCAATCTTCAGTTTCTGTGATGCTATTGGGACACCTAAATATCGAAATGGCATCTCTCCTTCGTTGAATCCTGTGATGGATAATAGTCTTTCCTGAACCCTTTGTTCTACTCCTGCCATATATATGTTGGATTTGCCCATATTAGCGGTTAGCCCTGCCATGCTTGCAAATTGAGACAAGCAGTCCATTAGAACTTGTACTAATTGTGCATCCCCTCGACTTAGGAGTAGTAGATCGTGAGCGTATACCAAGTGGGATATACTTTGGTGCTCACATTTTGGGTGGAAATGAAAATCAGCCCGGCTAGTGCGCTTTGCAAGCAATCGGGAGAGGTACTCTATACACATTCCAAACAGATATGGGGATAAAGGATCTCCCTGTCGAAGCCCTCTGCCACCTTTGAAAAACCCATGCATGTTACCATTGATGGCTATTGAGTATGTTGGGTTGGTGACACATTCTTTGATCCATGTGATGTAAGTTTCAGGGAATTGTAATGCTCCGAGGACCTCCTGCAGGAAGCTCCAATATACTGAATCAAATGCTTTCTGCAAATCAACTTTGAGTATACTCCTTGGAGACACACGTTTCCTTGTGTAGTTGCGCATAAGTTCTTGTGGCAGGTGTATATTATCAATGATACTATGCCCTTTAACAAACGCGGTCTATGATGGGTGCAGCAAATGATCTGCCACCTCTGCCATTCTGCTTGCTAGAATTTTTGAAATTATCTTGTAGAAAACTGTGCAGCAGGAGATCGGTCTGAAATCTTATACCTTGCTAGCAAGTGATGATTTTGGGATTAGAGAGATCAACGTGTGATTCCAGAATTTTAGGAGCTGTCGATTTACAAAGAATTCCATAACTGCTGCTATGGTGTCCTGCTTTACTGTATTCCATGTGTGTTTAAAGAATTTTGAATTGTATCTGTCTGTCCCTAGAGCTTTGAGGTCCCCAATGTCAAATAAGGCTTCTTTTATTTCTTCCTCGGTTGGCAGCCTAATTAGCCGAGACTGTTGTACCTCAATTAGTAACTTGCCAAATTGCATACATTCCCCTTGAAATTGAGTCCTATGCCCCTGCTCTCCTAATTGGCCCAGAAAATATGATAGGAATTCCTGCATTACCTCCTCCGATGAGTTAGTGGCCTCCCCATTGCTCTTTTTCAACTGCCACTATTTCTCTCCTTTTGTTGTTCCGTTTTACCATGGCATGAAAAAAGGTTGTGTTCTTATCTACTCCTCAAAAGTATTCGTATTTGGCTCGCTGTAGGTAGAATAGATATTCTGCCCTCTCAAGCAGTTCAGCCTTCTTCCTTATTGCTTGATAGTCGTCATTCATTTGTCCTTGTGTTAACCCTCTCTGTTGTATTTCTTCTAATTGTTGTCGGGTCTGTTTTGCTTTCTCCTGAATGTGCTGATAATGGAGCCAGTTGAGCTGCTTGAGATCCGCTTTGAGGAGTGTGAGCTTTTGTCTAAGTCTATATTGCGTCGTGCCTTCCACATTTCTGAAGTTGTTGCTATTCCATCTGTCCTCTACCAGCTGCCGAAAATTAGGATGCAATGTCCACATATTATAGAACTTGAACGGCTTGGGCTTCTCCCTTGTGTTTCCTAGGATAGATACAATGCAAGAGGCATGGTCTAGTACTGTCCCTGGTGTCACGTCCCGAGAGTATGTCGTGCCGAAAAGTAAACGGACGACATCTCCCCTGTACGTGGCAATATTTCGGGTTAATACAAGACTCGTAGGCCCACAATAAACAGATATAAAGATACCAATCACAGTGGAAACATAAACAACATTACCCACAACAGATATACCAAAAACATACAGGTGTACACCACCTGACAAGTACACAATAATAAAACCGTAAATAAAACAACGACTACACAAATAAAGTCCACGACATCACGACAAAGTCCATAATAAAACAAGTCCATAACATATCAAAGTCCAAGACATAAAAAAAAATGAACTCCTCAGGAGACTCAGAAAACGGAGATGGGATGGATCGTCGGCGCAGCTCCAAGTCATCACGAAGACTTCTACCTGTTACCTGGGTGACAGAAAAACCCAGGGTCTGTGGTGGTGAGTAAAACTCAGCAGGTAATAAGATAGAACATGTAAATATATGTATCAATATTACATGTCATTCAACAGTTTAATCTACTCGTACAACAAGTATACATCAGCATAACAGGTATATATGCATGCATACACTAAGTAAATTGAACAACAAATGATGCTGACATACCTGACAGTCAGCTACTCTATCCTCATCCAACCTGGGCATGTATCAACAACATAAAGTATAAAGAATAATACTAACTGACACTACATCCTGATATGGGTCGAGAGTATCACAGTGAATAACCAACAGGTATACTAGTACCTGCCTACTACCAAATAGAAAATGCAATAGCATGTATGAATATCTACAACCAAATACAACAAGCATAGTACATACAAATGCATCATCAAACTCAGTATACATATAGACTGTATCTGTATGTATACTAAACACCATCATCCATGTATATATATATATATATACAAGCATGTATGTATATATATATATAACCATATGCAAAACACCGTATGATACGGCAATGCAGCATGCATGGTCATGCCTGCTCACCCCTACTCGCTACCACGACCCCAGTGTGGCTTAGGTGGCACGACATGACAACTGTCCCAACTCACACCAACCACTACTATAGAGTGGCCGAGTGGGCAGTATGATCAAGTAGCATATGAGCGTAAAGAGCTTGCTACACAACTAGGGTCCCTGCTACTGGCCACTCCGACTGACAATACCAATGAGTGGTCGAGTGTCACGCACCTAGGACAACTGCACGCAACTCCAACTACCATCGTCTATAATGGTAGAGTGTGGAACAATAAATGCTCTGCCCTCACACCAGTTACTCCTCTGGGAGTAACCTGGGAGGCATGATGACTGACGACTCTCTCAACCCCAAGGGAGACGATGTCGTCAGTATGCATGCAATGACATGAAGGTACTATCTCACATACAGACATCTACCATAGACTCTCTGTTCAACAGAGAGTCACGCCCATTTGATCAGTACACTCTCTATCCTGTAGAGAGTCGTACTCATCTAATCATGGCAAGCTAGGACCATCGGTCCGCAGCGACACACTAGCCACGACTCACCTGACCATTTACACAACACGTGGTTGGTAAATAAGTGTACAACATACGAGTATTGGTATAACTCCTACATTTAGGGCATTACCTGCCCACAGATGACCTTTTTGCAAATTTATAAATTTGGTCATCACCCGTACTCTAACATCCACACCCTACCAAACATCTAGGCCTACTTACATCATATCTATAACCCTAAATTATAATAAAAGGGAATGTAATATCAACCTTTGAGTAAATATAGCCAACGACAAGTTCAAGCATAAGATAATAAGAGCAGGGTCAAGGTAACATGATCATATAAGATGATCATGCATCTAAATCTGTATGTATTAAAGCTACCTGACCAGGGTAGGAATTACCCACCTGTTGTAAATGCTCGTAGTACTAGAGTCCTCACATCCGCGGACCCGTCTCATATCCACGTCCTGCAAATATCATCAATTACATCAAATCCAAGCACATGACAATATATATAAATTCTCTATTTAATCGTTTCTACATTCGCGTCCCTTTATCAAATACGAATTAGAAACCCCCCACTTGTACATTTAACACCATAATTAACCGAGTTCACCAATCCACTCGCAACATAAATAGGGCTTCACCCCAGCGCACTCTACTACCATTTATTCATATAGATATAAAATCTGACAACCCTACATGATCACACCTCAACTCGTAGCTGATCACAACCCATGAACAGCTACATTGACACCCATAGACCTGTTTACAGCTCACTCACAGTCGGCCAAAACATCACCTCACAACCCCCTTTTTAGACCAAGATCAACCTTATTCACAACCAACAACTACAGCTCTAATACAAGGTATAAATAGCGCATCACAACCATTCACAATAAGGTCTACACCGAACTTATCCCCCCTTAATTACAGCCGTACAGTCGGCACATCCTGTTTATAGTCGTTCGACCATTCACAACTCACACAGACCCATTCACAACACATCACAGCCAACAGCCCTCACATCCCATTCAACACTTCACAACCAACCCATAGCCATCTCCACATGCAATCTTTACCATAAGAAATTCACAGAACAAAAAGGGGAATTGAGCTTGCTTACCAGAAATTGAAGCTTTGTCGGTAATAGAATCTCTCCAGTAGCAACTCCCCAGAATCTGGTAGTCCTATTCACCGGACAACCGGCTGCCCAAAAAATGAAACTCAACCTTAGCTCATGGATCTACCGCAACATCTTATTAACATCTAAGGTAGGGAGAAATACAACCCGTGCTTACCTTTCTCCGACCCTAAATGGCAGTGGACTGTTCGGTTCACCAGGAAAATACAGAACGTTGTCGATGCCCTATTTCACAAACACACGCTCAACAGCAAGAGAGTACCATAACTCCAGGATTCAGCCAAGGTAGGGAGGAAGAAATCCTTACCTATTACCGACGACAAGCGACCGTAACTCCCCTCCCTCGACCGGCGACTGTGTTCGCTTCTGCCACCAAAATCCTCACTTCCAGCCATTCCTATCCTTCCGGTTCTAGCCCGTCCGCAGATATTGTTGAGGGTGTCAATCGTCATTTGCAGAGGAGAGGGAGAAGGAAGCACTGTAGGTTTTGGGAGGCGAGGAGATGGCCGATGTGGAAGTTGTGGTCGCGGAGAAAGTTATAGAGAGAACGCAAGATTGAGAAACGCTCGAGCGAAGAGATTAAAGTCAGCGGTGCAGAAATGACTCCGTTAATGAAACAGGTCAGTTTGGCAGATAAACAGGTTGAATTTCAGACCCATTAAGCCCTTTAAGCCTTTTTAAGCAAAGAGGGTCTTAGAAATCTCCATTCGAAAAGATTCCTAAAAATTCCTGGAAAATTTCTTAGAATATTCTCCTAATTACCCAACATTTATTTCATTTTATTTAATTATTTATTTATTATATTTTTTTGGTGGTATTTTACATTCTCCCCCACTTATTAAAATTTGGTGTCCAAATTTCATACTTAAATGCAAAAATTAATTCAAGCATATTCCGAAATAACCACATACCTCATACAAACAGATGAGGGTATCGAGCTCGGATAGTATCTTCCATCTCCCATGTAGCCTCCTCATCCGTATGATGCTGCCATCCCACCTTTACGAGTCGGATGGTTTTATTCCACAACTGTCACTCCTTGCGACCCAGAATCCGCACCGGAGTCTCCTCGTAAGTCGCATTCGCCTGGAGTGGTATCGGAACCTCTTTCAGAACATGGTCAGATCGCGACACGTATTTCCTCAGCATAGATACATGGAATACGTTGTGAACACCCGCAAGTGTCGGAGGTAATACCAACCAATAAGCAACACCTCCAATCCGCTCCAATACCTCAAATGGACCAATGTAGCGTGGAGCTAATTTTCCTTTTAGCCCAAATCTCTTGACTCCTTTGGTGGGTGACACTCGTAGGAATACATGGTCCCCGACTGAGAATTCCAGAGGCCTTCGCCTCCGGTCCGCATAACTCTTCTGTCGATCCTGTGCCTCAGATAACCATCGTCTGATTACTCGTACCAACTTTGCATCATGCTGGATACTCTGAGGCCCCAATATCTGTCATTCCCCAACTTCCTCCCATAACATAGGAGATCTGCAAGGTCTGCAATATAACACCTCGAAAGGAGCCATCTGGATAGAAGAGTGATAGCTGTTGTTGTAGGAAAACTCCACTAAAGGAATGTGATCCTCCCAACTGCCACCAAAATCCATGACACAAGATCTCAATAGATCCTCCAGAGTCTGAATGGTACGTTCGGACTATCCGTCTGTCTGCGGATGAAAGGTTGTACTGAGTCGGAGCTCTGTGCCAATGACCTACTGTAGACTCTGCCAGAATCGTGAAGTAAATCATGGATCTCTATCAGATATGATACTCAATGGTACACCATGCAATTTGATGATCTCTCGACAGTACAATTCGGCTAGACGATCCAATGAGTCCGTCTCACGAATCGGAAGGAAGTGAGATGATTTGGTTAATCGATCCATGATCACCCAAATTGCATCATGTCCTTTACGGGTTCTGGGTAATCCCGTAACGAAATCCATCGTGATATGCTCCCACTTCCATTCCGAAATCGGAATTTCCTGAAGCAACCCAGCAGGTTTCTGATGTTCAGCTTTCACTTACTGGCATATTAGACATCGTGCAACAAAGTCCGCAATATCCCATTTCATACCATTCCACCAATATAAACGCTTCAAATCTCGGTACATACGAGTACCACCAAGATGTATAGTAAATCTCGACTGATGTGCTTCCTGTAGCAATTCTTCCTTAACCGGGTGTGTGTCTGAAACACATAGTCGTCCTCGAAAACGAAGTACACCATTCTCGTCACTCAAGAAATCCGTCTGACATTCTGAGTCTATCGTGCTGCTCAAGAACTGCAGATGCTGGTCACTGACTTGTGCTTCCTTGATCCTCTCAGCAATGGCAGACTGGGCAACCATAGATACTAATATGCCCCGGGATGTTTGACCATGTTCAGACAATCCCAACTCTGAGAACTGTCGAACTAGATCAAGATCGCTGTCGGATAGTGGCGTAACTCCACGAAACTTCACGCCGCCAGCATCTGCTACCACATTAGCTTTTCCTTGATGATACTGGATGGTGCAGTCATAATCCTTCAGATATTCCATCCACCGTCTCTGTCTCAGATTCATCTCTTTTTGTGTGAACAGATACTTCAGACTTTTATGGTCTGTGTAGATCTCAAAGGTAATCCCATACAAGTAGTGCCTTCATATCTTCAATGCGAAAATAATGGCGGCTAACTCTAGATCGTGCACTGGGTAATTTCTCTCGTGATCCTTTAATTGACGGGAGGCATAAGATACCACACTGTTGGACTGCATCAGAACTGCACCCAACCCTTGGATAGAAGCATTCATATAGAGAACCATCCCATCAACACCAGAAGGAATCACTAAGATAGGTGTAGAAACTAACTGTCGCTTAAGCTCCTGGAAGCTAGTTTCACAAGCCTCTGACCAGGTGAACTTGACCCCTTTCCGAGTCAGGCGAGTGAGTGGCATGGCGATACTCGAGAATCCCTCCACGAATCTCCGATAATACCCAGCCAGACCAAGGAAACTACGGACCTCCTGAACTAATTTTGGTTGCTCCCAACTGGTAATCGCCTCAATCTTCTGGGGATCTACAGAAATACCTCTGTTGGACAACACATGTCCAAGAAAACCCACTGAGGATAACCAGAACGCATACTTGCTAAATTTGGCATACAACTGCTCCTGTCGCAATGTCTCCAATACTATCCACAGATGTTGTTCATGCTCCTCCTCGGATCGAGAATAAATCAATATATCATCGATGAACACTATCACGAACTGATCTATATACCTCAGGAATACCCAGTTCATTAAGTCCATAAATGCAGTTGGGGCATTCTTGAGACCGAACGACATCACTAGAAACTCGTAATGCCCATAACGGGTGCGGAAAGCTATTTTTTGAACATCCTCATCTCTTATCCGAAGCTGATGATATCCTGAGCACAGATAAATTTTAGAATACACACATGTATCCTTAAGCTGATTGAACAAATCTTCTATCCTCGGCAGTGGATATTTGTTCTTAACTGTGACTGCATTCAGTTGTCGATAGCCAATACATAACCGCAATGATCCATCCTTCTTTTTGACAAAGAGTACCGGTGCTCCCCATGGTGAAACACTAGGTCGGATGAATCCATTATCCAGCAACTCCTGCAGTTGAAATTTAAGTTCATTCAGCTCTTTTGGCGCCATCCGATAAGGAGGTTTCGATATAGGCACAGTTCCTGAAATCACCTCTATCTCAAATTCCACTTGCCTGGGAGGTGGCAAGCCTTGAAGTTCATCTGTAAATACGTTTGGATACTCCCGGACTACTCGCACATCAAAGAGGGGCGGTAGTCCTTCATTCTTAACTTTGACTAGAGATAATAAATAACCCTGACAACCCTGGGTCAATAGCTTCTGAGCCTGTAAAGTCGATATAATAGATAATCCATAATCTCTAGTACCAATAAATTCCCAAGCTGGTTGATCCGGTTGTCGAAATGTCACCACCCTTGCTCTACAATCCACTGTAGCGTGATAAGCGGCCAACTAGTCCATACCGAGAATAATATCGAACTCTATCATTTCCAAAACCTGAAGGTCCACTGTAAGGATATGCCCGTCAAAATCTAATGGGCAACCCTTGATTTCTTGGTGGCTAGTCAGCACCTTTCCTGATGGCAAGGATACTGCTAACCCACAAGAACGAACCATTGGGGATTCTTCCAACTCTACCTAGAAATACTCTAGATACGAATGAATGGGAACTACCGGTATCAATCAAAGTATCAGGGTATATAGAATAAACTGAAACCATACCGCGTATGACTGATCCCTCAGCCCGCTGTGCCTCATCTCTAGTGATGGCAAAAACTCGTCCAGTCTCGATATTCGCTTACCGTGCATCCTCGACAAGTAGTAGTGTGCCTCCACTCGGGCCGGATCGCTCGTGGTATCGAGGCCGAAGCCGCCGTGCCGCATAAGATACCCCTAAGAGTTGGCTGGTAAGAACTGCTGTGGTGCAGATACTCCTGGGTAGTAGATCCCCGGAGATGTAAGATATCGATCACCTTTATCATCAGTAGGGCACCGCATCTCGTACAACTATCTTTGGTGGAGGTTCGTGCCTTTGTCCATATGTCCGAAGTCCGCAGCTATCCTCTCACGCCATTCTTTGGGTTGACTTCTTCTCCTTGTTAGAGCTATCAGGAAACTCCAATTGTGCTTTCAATGTACAATCACGACTAGTATGACCCGGTTATTTGCAATAAAAGGAAACCGGTTGCTTCAAAGGACACTCTAATACTCTATGGCTTTCAGATCCACATTTATAACATCCATTCCTACTTTGGCCCTTACGTCTACCCTAAGACCCTCCAGAATACTCTGATGCTGGATGTTTCCCCTTCTACGATCTAGCTGACCCTTCTGCAGCACCTCGCACAGTTCCTTTTTGCTCCCCTTTCTTCTGAGTCCCCTGAGCTGAACCCTGGTTCTGCTGCTTGCCCTTAGTCATCTGCTTCTCGAAATACTTCTCCCTAGAAATTTGCTAGGAAGTCATCTCGATGAAGAGGGCGCGATCCAATGCCTCCCTATATGAGGTAATTCTAGATCCTGACATCCGGCTCCGTATATAAGTAGCAAGACCCTGTGTGAACTGGAACATCCGATCTGCATCCTGTGCTACCAGGTGAGAGAAAAACTCTGAAAGTCTAGTAAACTCTGCATTGTACTCCATGACGGAACGATCACCTTGCTTCATGCTCAGAAATTCCTGACGACGTGCTGTAGAAAATGTCAAAGGAAAGTACTGTCTCTAGAAAGCGTCTGGAAAGATGGCCCAAGTAATCCCATGCTCCCCGAGTAGAGTCTTCTGTAATTTCCACCAAGTGACAGCCTGATCTCTGAGATGATATGCAGCAAGGCCCACCTTCTCCACATCTGTACAGTTCATGTACTCGAAGGTGTCTTCCATATTTTCCAGCCAAGACTGGGCAATCCATGGGTCGAACTCCCCTCGGAACAAGGTGAACTTTTCCTTGGTCGAACGTGCTAACATGAGTATTCGTGCCTTATCATTGAGCCAACTGGACTCTGCAGGCTCTGGAATAGTCAGTGGTACATCCGGATTCTGAGGCTCTGAATCACCGATAGGGGAAAACTGAGGTTGTTCTCGAATAACAGGCTCAGTAGTAGTAGCCTCCTATCCCTCAACTCCGACGGATCGCCTTGATGGACGACCTCCACTACGAGTCTACATAGGTGCCATAATCATTGATTGTATACACCTGTTAAATAAATTTAGATAAGTAACTATCTGAAATATGAGTTATCAGAAATTCTTACTTCATGATGCCTGGAGCTTATGCCGCTGTCAATCCCATCTCACAAAAACCAATTCCGAAAATATACCGACTCCCGAGAATCCAAGACTCAACAACAAAAATCATTATATGACATCGCAGAACCTTCAGCTATGATACCAATAAAGTTGTCACGCCCCGAGAGTATGTCATGTCGAAAAGAAAATGGACGGTATCTCCCCTGTACGTGGCAACATTTTGGGTTAATACAAGGCCTGTAGGCCCACAACAACAACATAATAAACAGATATAAAGATACCAATCACAGCGGAAACATAAACAACATTACCCACAACAAATATACCAAAAACATACAGGTGTTCACCACCTGACAAGTCCACAGTAATAAAACCGTAAATAAAACAACGATTACACAAATAAAGTCCACGACATCACGACAAAGTCCATAATAAAACAAGTCCATAACATATCAAACTCCAAGACATAAAAAAAATGAACTCCTCTGGAGACTCGAAAAATGGAGATGGGATGGATCGTCGGTGCAGCTCCAAGTCATCACGAAGACTTCTACCCGTTACCTGGGCGACAGAAAAACTCAAGGTCTGTGGTGGTGAGTAAAACTTAGCAGGTAATAAGATAGAACATGTAAATATATGTATCAATATTACAAGTCATTCAATAGTTTAATCTACTCATACAACAAGTATACATCAGCATAACAGATATATATGCATGCATACACTAAGTAAATTGAACAACAAACGATGCTGACATACCTGACAGTCAGCTACTCTATCCTCATCCAACCTGGGCATGTATCCACAACATAAAGTATAAAGAATAATACTAACTCACACTACATCCTGATATGGGTCGAGGGTATCACGGTGAATAACCAACAGGTATACTAGTACCGGCCTACTACCATACAGAAAATGCAATAGCATGTATGAATATGTACAACCAAATGCAACAAGCATAGTACATACAAATGCATCATCAAAGTGAGTATACATATAGACTGTATATGTATGTATACTAAACACCATCATCCATGTATATATATATATATACAAGCATGTATGTATGTGTGTGTGTGTATATATATATATATATATATATATATATATATAACCATATGCAAAACACCATATGATACGACAATGCAGCATGCATGGTCATGCCTGCTCACCCCTACTCGCTACCACGACCCCAGTGTGGCCTAGGTGGCACGACATGACAACTGTCCCAACTCACACCAACCACTACTATAGAGTGGCCGAGTGGGCAGTATGATCAAGTAGCATATGAGCGTAAAGAGCTCGCTACACAACGGGGGTCCCTACTGCTGGCCACTCCGACTAACACTACCAATGAGTGGTCGAGTGCCACGCACCTAGGACAACTGCACGCAACTCCAACTACCATCGTCTATAATGGTAGAGTGGGGCACAACAAATGCTCTGCCCTCACACCAGTTACTCCTCTAGGAGTAACCTGGGAGGCAGGATGACTGACGACTCTCTCAAGCCCAAGGAAGACGATGTTGTCAGTATGCATGCAATGACATGAAGGTACTGTCTCACATACAGACATCTACCATAGACTCTCTATTCAACAAAGAGTCACGCCCATTTGATCAGTACACTCTCTATCTTTTAGAGAGTCATACTCATCTAATCATGGCAAGCTAGGACCATCGGTCCGTAGCGACACACTAGCCATGACTCACCTAACCATTTACACAACACGTGGTTGGTAAATAAGTGTACAACATATGAGTATTGGAATAACTCCTACATTTAGGGCATTACCTGCCCACAGATGATCTTTTTTCAAATTTATAAATATGGGCATCACCCGTACTCTAACATCCACACCCTACCAAACATCTAGGCCTACTTACATCACATCTATAACCCTAAATCATAATAAATGGGAATGTGATATCAACATTTGAGTAAATATACTAACGACAAGTTAAAGCATAAGTTAATAAGAGCAGGGTCAAGGTAACATGATCATATAAGATGATCATGCATCTAAATCTCTATGCATTAAAACTACCTGACCACGGTAGGAATTACTCACCTGCTGTAAATGCTCGTAGTACTAGAGTCCTCGCGTCCACAGACTCATCTCGTATCCACGTCCTGCAAATATCATCAATTACATCAAATCCAAGCACACGACAATATATATAAATTCTCTATTCTATCATTTCTACATTCGCGTCCCTTTATCGAATACGAATTAGAAACCCCCCACTTATACATTTAACACCATAATTAACCAAGTTCACCAATCCACTCGCAACATAAATAGGGCTTCACCCCAATACACTCTTCACCCCAGTGCACTCTACTACCATTTATTCATACAGATATAAAATCTGACAACCCTACATGATCACACCTCAACTCACAGCCAATCACAGCCCATGAAAAGCTACATTGACACCCATAGACCCATTTACGGCTCACTCATAGCCGGCCAAAACATCACCTCCCAGCCCCCTTTTTAGACCAAGATCAACCTTATTCACAACCAACAACTACAGCTCTAATACAAGGCATAAATAGTGCATCACAACCGTTCACAATAAGGTCTACTCCAAACTTATCCCCCCTTAATTACAGTCGTACAACCGGCACATCCTGTTCATAATCGTTCGACCATTCACAACTCACACAGGCCCATTCACAACACATCACAGCCAACAGCCCTCACATCCCGTTCAACACTTCACAACCAACCCATAGCCATCTCCACATGCAATCTTTACCGTAAGAAATTCACAGAACAAAAAGGGGAATTGAGCTTGCTTACCTGAAATTGAAGCTTTGCTGGTAATAGAATTTCTCGGGTAGCAACTCCCCAGAATCCAGTAGTCCTGTTCACCGGACAATCGACTGCCCAAAAAATGAAACTCAACCTTAGCGCATGGATCTACCGCAACATCTTATTGACATCTAAGGTAGGGAGCAATACAACTCGTGCTTACCTTTCTCCAACCCCAAATGGTAGTGGACTGTTCGGTTCATCGGGAAAATACAAAACACCATCGCTGCCCTATTTCACAAACCCACGCTCAACAGCAAGAGAGTACCGTAACTCCAGGATTCATCCAAGGTAGGGAGGAAGAAATCCTTACCTATTATCGACGACAAGCGATCAGAACTTCCTCCTCGATCGGGCGATCAGAAAGCTACACCCAAATCTGTGCTTCCAACCATTCCTGTCCTTCCGATTCCAGCCCGTCCACAGAGATTGTTAAGGGCATCGGTCGTCGTTTGCAGAGGAGAGGGAGAAGGAAGCACCGTAGGTTTCGGGAGGTGAGGAGATGGCCGGTGTGGAAGCTGTGGTGCAAAGAAAGTTAAAGAGAGAACGCGAGATCGAGAAACGCTCGAGTGAAGAGATTAAAGTCAGCGGTGCAGAAATGGCTCCGTTAATGAAATAGGTCAGGTTGGCAGATGAACGGGTCGAATTTCAAACCCGTTAAGCCCTTTAACCCTTTTTAAGCAAAGAGAGTCTTAGAAATCTCCATTCGAGCCCAAAAAATTCCTAAAAATTCCTAAAAAATTTCTTAGAATATTCTCCTAATTACCCAACATTTATTTCATTTTATTTATTTATTTATTTATTATGTTTTTTGTGGTATTTTACTTGTGGGGCTATGAATTCAGCATAACTGCTCTGGTTTTGCTCCATCCATGCTTTATTTACCATTGCACGATCAAGTTTGCTTACTATGTGACCGTTGGTCCATGTGTATTGACACCCAATTGAGCGCAAGTCTTCAATCTCTGCCTCAAGAGTGAATTCCTGAAAGTCAGCTGTAGCATATGTTGTGACTGGTATTCCCCCTTTCTTATCATTGGGTGATAGAGGGGAGTTGAAATATCCTAGGATCAACCACGACATCTCCATTTGTCGTGCAATCTGTGTGAGTGTCTCCCACATTGCTTTCCTGCTTACAATAGATAGTTGGCCATAGACAAAGGTGACTGCATATATTGACCCCGTGATTTTGCAGTTAATAATCGTGTATCAGTTGTTCTTCCCATAGTTGGATGTCAAGATTGACGAGTTGCGGGTCCCAAATAAGCAGCATCTTGCTTCTGAATGAGGTGAACAGCTGTTGCTCTGTCTTCCATGTCTGAAATCTCTTATCTTTCACTGTTTGGTAGTACTGCTGGGTTAATTTCGCCTCCAGTACACTTAGCACACCCATCTTTTGCTTCAGAAGGAGATATGCCACCACCTTCTGCTTGAGGCCCTTGTTTAGGCCTCTAATATTCCATGATCCAATCTTCATGGTTGTGCAGCCGGCTTTCACCGTCTAGCCGTGATAGTTGCTCCTTTCCCTTCATGTTTCTGTCCCTTGTCTGAATTTCTTCCTGTCTCAGATTGCCCCACTATATTTTCTTGTGATCCATCCTCCTCATTTTGTTTCGTGACATTCCTTTGATGTTATGTCTGCGCTGGTCTTGAGCCATCTGGTTTTGTCAGTGATCCTCCTCTACACCATCGTGCAGCAGGTAGGGCTAGTATGATTGGTGGGAGTGCTTCTGCAACCACCTCCCGGGCTATTGTGTCCTCACTGGTTACCCCTTTGCTAGTCTTTCTTTTGGGTGTTCCTTGAGGTTGCTTTTGATTTACTCCTTGGTCTACTATCTCTTGCTCTGGGGCTTCTGTGATTTGTTGGTGCATCATAATTACCTTGGTTACACTCATATCCTTCTTCTCCTGAAGGTTTTGTTCCTGACTATCCTTGCTTCGCTCCAACTTCCTAGTGCTTTGTCTGGTACTTCTCTGATTGCTATTCATATTTAGTGTATCAGACTAATTTAGTAGCTGGCTTCCTGAGATATCTGTTGTATCTGCATTTCCAAATTCTGACTGTATGATTATTATGTTGTTGCTTTTATTGGTCGTCTCTCCTGATGTTGTGTCTGCTGTGCTTGCTTTTCTGTCCCTGTAGGATTGGATTTTGTGCAGGTTCCCGCTCTTCAGTTATTTATGTCATGTGTGGTATTCCATTTGTGATTGTGTGCCATCACTCGTGCTAGTTCTCCCTGCACTGTCGCCATTCTTTTTTGTGGTTTTGGCACTTGTGTCTATAGCCATTTGCTCTTGCTGTTGCTGGCCTTCCCTATCTGCATTTATATTTTGCTTTTTTTTCTGCCTTTGCATTTGCCTCGTCAGGACTAATGTGGAGTCTAGTGTCCCATTTCCATGGTGCTCCCCATGTATTATTTTTGCCTGTATCCCAGTCTGAACATTTCCAGCCCCAGTGTCCAGTAATTCAGTACTTCCTTGCATGCCAGTTTGCGTGCCCGTCCCCATAGCTTCTTTGCCACCTTTGTTTTGTGTGGATGCACAAGGAATTATCTGTCGATCTGATTGTTCCTTGGTTAATTCTGGCTATTTCTGTGTCTGTTCATCCCCATCTTTCCATATGCAGACTGTTTGGCATTGTCTTTGTTGATCTGTTATCCCCTGATTGCATATCCTTCTGCCATGTATTGTTTTTTCTACCTCTGTGTCTTGTTGTTGCTTTTGTTGGATAGTTCCCTCATTGTTGTGGCTGTTCCCCTTTTCTTTTCCTTTTCCTTAGTGAGTTTCAGTACATCCAAAATTGTGCCCTTGCGTGCCAATTACCATGCCATTCTCCTTAGTTGCTTCCCCACCTTTGTTTGATGTGGTTGCACCCAGAATCTTCTGTGTGTTTGATTGCTCCCTAGTTGTTATTAGCTGTCTTTGTTTCTGATTTCTAGTAGTACCCCCTTCAGTTTGTGTTCGGGTGATGGTCCAGTCATGTTCATGCGTGCCAGTTTTTGTGCCAGTCTCCACTGTAGCTCTTAAGTTACTTCTTGTTCCTGTTCGATGGGCTTCCTTCCTTTGAATTAAATGTTTCCCTGATATTATCTCATGTTGTTGCAACAGTTCCTCCCTATTGTTGTTCCTTCTGATGCTACCTTGGGTGTCATAATTATACTGCATCCCTAGCTTGTTTACTATGTGTCCTTTCTGATTTTGTTGTCCTCCCTGATTTCCTTGATTACCATGTTTTCCTTGGCTTTCCTGACTGTCGGGGCTCCCTGATAAGTCTTCCCTTGCCTGTCTTAGCTGTGTTCCCTCATGCTGATGTTTCTTCCTTTTGCCATTATGTTGTCGTCCACCTGTATTGACTTGTTCCCATCTCTGCTCCTCCCCTAGTGTGATTTCTTTTATGCCTATACCTGTACCAGTTTCCACTTCATCATCCATCTCGATGGATGCACTATTCTTATCTGCCATGTACGCTACCATTTGGTATCCCATTGCATCTGTGGTAGCTGCTAGTGTTTGTCTCCGTGCACTCATTGGGCAGTTTCCCCGGTAGTGTCCCAATTGTTTGCAGCAGTTATAGAGTTTCAGACTGGATTCAAATTTAATCTCCAAATCTACATCTGTGCCATCCGGGAGAGCAATAGCAATCATTGCAGGCAACTCCTTGGAGATATCCACTTCCACTAGCACCCTAGCATAGTTAACCCGTTCCCTCACCTTGGTGTATCTATCTGTGTATAGCGGCGTACCAACTTGTGAGGCAACCTTGCTTAACCCTGAGGTAGACCAACAGTCCAGTGGCAATCCATTAATTTGCATCCACACCGGAATGTGGGCATGAGTTTCTGGCCTGAAGGAGAAGCATGCCGGCAAAATCTTGAGATATAGGGGGCCCCCGTATGCGATGTATGGTCCTCTTGTTAATACAACATCTCTTAATTCTTTGCTTGTAAACTTAAACACCATCCATAAGGAGTTGTGCGTAAGGAGCTTGTGCGGTGCCTTCCATCTTGTTGTGATTTCTTTCAGTGCTCTTCATCCTAGGAACCTCCCTAAGAACCTGCCAATTAGACAGTATCCTACTGATTCCTCTACCCCTTCAAGATCCTCAGCGTCCAACTTTGCCCGCCCTTCTTGTTTCTGGAATTGTCTCAGGGCAGTGTCTGTAGCATATACTCTGTTCTTCTTGAAGAGGTGAGCCCATGCTCCTGTCTTCTGTGTGTGCAGCTGGGCCGTCGGTGGTGCTTCCCGTTCTTTCTCTCCCTCTTCTGCATTATTTCCATGTTGAAAGGTTCCCATCTCCTTCGGCGTCACAACTTTCGCCAGTGATCCATCAGTTGGCCGCTGAAGGTTATCCAGGTTGCCTTCCGAGGTTTCTATTGTGTCAAGACGTAAGACTTTCCAGCCTCGTCGAGGATTTTTCCCACCTCCACGCATTCCTGGTGCCCTAAGTTAAATGGGTTGTCGGGCTGGGATGAGAACTTAAGTTAATCGGGTTATTGGGTTCGGAGAAATTTAGGTACAGTGGTCCCGGGCGAAGTTTCGGTGATCTTTGAGTCCGTCGTTTTGAAAAATAGTAACGTTCCTTTTGTTGCCTCGTTGACTGCACCAACCGGACGGTACGGATGTCTGCTACCCACCTACCAAATGTCCTTGCCCTTCGTCTTCCTCCAGCTGCCGAAAAAAAAACCCTAGGCTACTGAGAGTTCTTTCACGAAAAAAAAACTCTAGAGAGAAGACAGAGCTTCTCTCTCTAGTGCACGCTCACTTTTTTTGACTGAGAGTTCTTTCACGATTATAACGATGATATCATTGATGAGGTCATTGGCGACCCCATCTACGACGAGTACGATGATGATGAGATAATTTATGGAGATGACCATGAGATGATGACTACTCAAAATAATCTTCTTCTCCCTAAGGTTGAAGCAATGGTTGCATGTTGCATATTATTGGAACCACCTTGGTCGCCTGATCACGAAGCTATACATGATGGATAGAAAAACACCTATAGCAAACAACAAAAGATTATACTCCAGCAAGAGGATCTCACTCTTATTTTGGTATCTTCTACCTCTCCTTTCCTTGCTATGTCCAGGTATTTGGAGATGATCACACAAGATGTCATACTACTTCTCCCGAGCAACATTTTGGATTTAAAAGCAAAGCGATCGGTGATGGAGCTTGTAGACGAAAGAGAAAGCATAATTCCTTATTCCAAAGAAGAGGATGGCATTGGTTCGAACTCGAGGTCGAGTTCTTTTCAACCCCGGGTGACTGATGCAGGCATATCCAGCATCTTGATCAACTTTTATCGTAGGATGCAATCCCGCCTTCCTCTAAATCATGACAAGGAGAAATTAAGCCCTAAAATAAAGATTTCAACGCATCTATGACCCCTTGATATGGATATCCTTCATTTTGGATCAGGACGAAGTATAAAGGAGTTCCTATAAGCTACCACGACCTACTCGTGGTCACCACTACTAGCATGGATCATTCCGTGGCTCGACATAGGACCTCCAGGAAGGACCACGGCTTAACCATGGATCAAGCCATGGTCGTAGCAAGCTGTCGTCATTATTTAGAGTTTCATTAATATTTTATTATTAATTTTATTTATTTCAAATTTTTATTTAATTTTAATTTTTCACCGTTATTTAGAATTTCATTAAATATTTTATTATTAATTTTATTTATTTCGAATTTTCATTTAATTTTAATTTTCGGTCATTTTTTTTATTTCATTAATATTTTATTATTAAATTTATTTATTAAGAATTTTTATTTTATTTATTTTTTTTTAGTTTTAAAATTTTGATATTTGCTTTTATGTTTCGTTAAGAAATTTTTTACTCAGTCTTTTAATTTTTTTTTATTTTTACTTTTTTACTTGTTAAGAAATTTCTGTTAAAGTTAGTTTATTTTTTTTAGCATCAAGAAATATTCTCTTTCTAAGCCTATTTAAACATAGGTTTATGCTCTTGTAAGAGATTCAGTTTTGATTAATAATATTTCTTTTTTCGTTCAAACCAAGAGGTGTTCCTCTTTTGTTTGCGAATTCCCCTTTCTCCTTCGATTCTCTCTGGCCCCCTCTATTCTAGCGTCACCGTATGTAGAAGGATGCACTCATCCCGCTGCCCCGCCTGCATCACTGACCTAGAATGATGAATGATGGAATGAAATATCTGTAAACTAATGTCTAAATCTAATCTATGACTAAGTGCTTAAAGTAGAAATGAATCATAGGATGCATCATAGCGATGTCCCTAGTGGTGAGTGGAAAAATACAGTTCACTATAACTCGATACAGGGCATAGTCTTGTACTCTGAGTCTAGTGGAACTTAAGATACTCACAGATGGAGTCCTCTCCTCACCAAATAGATGCAAGTGTATTTTATCTAATGTAATGTGCAAATAGGGGTCACCGTATGTTAACTCCATCGATGGAAAACATGCAACCAGACATGATGAATGCATGAGTCCTAGATGCTCTCTCAACATAAAGTGGGTAAAAATAAAATCCTTACCCTATACTCTAGTCAAATATGCAAGATCATCAATTTTACTAAAATTATTGAAAAACTTTGCACATAAGTCTATGTTAATAGAGTTTTTACAATAAACTAGTTTCTCTAATCCGTAATGTGTTATGCCTTCTATACTAGGTATGCATGATTTACTAAAAAATGATCTACTAATGTATCTAGTAGGCATGGGAGTATAAAGAGTGTTCTCAAACCTAATCCTATGCCCCTCAGTAGGGAACCTAATGTCCATGCACGGAGTAGATGACTCAACCTCAACGACTCTTCTTTTACCCCTAATTGAATTACAATTATTCAATATTTATTGAAAAAATAATTGAAATTAAGTCTTAGACTTATTACCTTGGAATTATGGACGATGTTAAAGAGATATGATGACCTAGATGCTTCGAAAGGCTGAAAATAGGGTTTTCGCAGTGGATTGAGGTGGTTGTGAGTCGATTTGGCGCTGCCCTAGCGTTGTTCTTATAGACAAAATCCAATCAACTGGAAATAGGCCAATCGACTAGACTTATTTCAGTTGACTATAATTAATTTTACCATTTACTGTGATGCATAACTTTTATCTACCATTGCATACCAGTCGATTGAATTAGTTTCAGTTGACTGAAGTCGCATTTTTACCTTCCCAAGGCTTGGAGATAACTGAAGCAGATTCAATCGACTCTTTTTGAGTCGATTGGAAATGTTCCAGTCGATTGAAATTGGTTAATTTTAATTTTGGTTTATGTTTAATTCGGTTTAGTTGATTATGTTAATTTCATTGATTGATTTAATTTGATTTGATTGAATAGATTAAGTTAAGTTTATTAAATTGGGTTGAGTTTGAGTTGATTAGATTGGTTTGGTTGATAGGTTAAGTTGTTTAAATTTATCAAGTTTAATTAAGCTGTTTAGTTTAAGTAAATTTGTTAAGTTTAGTTAAATAAGTAAATTTTTAAGTTAAATTTGTTAAATAAATTTGGTAAGTTAAATTTGTTAAGTTTAGTTTAGTAAATTTGTTAAGTTACGTAAATTGTATTAATTAAGTTTGATTAAATTCTAAATCATCTCACACAAGCTAGGCTTTCAATACACGTTACTCCTATGGGTTTTGTGAGATGAAGATTTCTTTTTTATCTTAATTAAATTTAATGAGCAATTTCAAAGTTTTTAAACTTGTATTAGATTTAAGTTTAGCTTGAGCTAGTCAAGTAAGTTTTTCTAGCACTGATTTCTAGGTCGTGGTGATGCATACGACCTTCTTGGATATCGGATGGACCACTTCCTAGACAAAGTCAATGAAGGAATCAAGTACTTGATTCACTTTGGACTAAGCCTTGGTCTAACTAGTCAAAAACTTAGTGAGTTAGCTTCAATCAGTTCCACTCGACTTAGCGCACTAGGTCGTGGCGAGGCACATGACCTTCTTGAATATCGGAACAACGACCACTTCCTAGACATGCACTTCGAAGAGCTTCCCTCACTTACATCAGTTCACTTCATCTTAGTACTAGGTTGTTTAAGTTTAAACTACTTTGTTTCCTATCTAGTCCATTCTAAATTAAGCAAGTAAAGTAAACTAAAGCATGCAAGAGTTTAGTTCGTGGCGAGGCACATGACCTTCTTGGATATCGGAACAACGACCACTTCCTAGACATGCACTTCGAAGAGCTTCCCTCACATACTATCAGTTCACTTCATCTTAGTACTAGGTTGTTCAAGTTTAAACTATTTTGTTTCCTATCTAGTTCATTCTAAATTAAGCAAGTAAATTAAACTAAAGCATGCAAGAGTTTAACTAAACAAGCAAATTGTTAGCTCCCCCTAAGTGATAGCTAGGTTGAGTTTTGTTCACTAAGTGAACTTGACTCTTCGAAACCCAAAATTGATTTAGTCCAACTTAGTTGACTAAGCTAGACTTAGGAACCCATTCTTGGACTCAATTCTTAGTGTTTCAGCAACTGTGTCCTGCTAGTTCATTCTCTTCCAGCTCACAGCGCCATCATTCAAGCAAAACACGAACCCTGACTGCGATCTATAATCATCCTGGTCAGTTTGGAAGATGGCATAGCTGTAACCCTTTACAGCTAGTGTTAGTTATAGCCCTAGAACCAATCATGTGATGGTTGAATAGGGAACATTTTGTATCATATTCTATAAAGGCAAAGGATTTGTTATTATATTTACGTCTTGCTTGTGCCAGCTAAATTAAATATAATAATGCCCTAGAAAAGTAAGTTCTTATCTACAGCACATCAATTGGCAGAATTGATTATGAGAGGTTGTAGAGAACACTTTCCTAAATGTTCCTAGTCAAGTATTAATATGCAAGGGCAATATTAATACATAAAGACTAGCATGTAGGTCAATTGATGACTTGATCTCACAAGTCATGGATATATGATATCAAGTTGACACATGGGTATATATTAGAGAATATATACTGAACTGACCCGCCATGAGAAAGTTTCATGGATCGTCATATGAGTGTCATAAACTTTCTCATGTGACTATTGGTATGAATAGTCCTCAAACCTGAAGTCACTACGGTTCCCTACATAAGGAGTTATGTGCTTTGGTATCGTCAAACGTCACCCGTAACAGGGTGGACCATAAAGGCGATTACTGGGTATATAACAAATTATGTTGAGGGATGTGAGTGATGTAGATGGGATCTATCCCTCCCATATGACGGGAGTGATATCTGTGGGCCCCTTGATTGAGTAGAACTACTAAAATGCATGGTCATGCTCGAATGAGTCAATATGAGATATTGAGCTCATTTGTTTGAGTTAGTTTACTCAAGGATCAAGAAACACATAGATTGATCGAGGATGACATGGTCTATGCCTCATTAGTCAATCTGATATCAAGGATAGAAGGACACGGTCATACATTATAGTAGTCACGGAAAGGTTAGTCGGATCTTGACTTATTTCGTAACTTGGGTAGCAATGATGTATTGCTAGATGCCGCTCATTGCTTGTGTATCTAAAAGAGTTTAGATCCACTGCCAATGTTATGAGAGCCTATAGGGTCACACACAAAGAGCATGATGATTAGAAGAATTAGTGCATTCTAGTTTGACTAGAATAATTTGGGAATAAGCTTAAGTACAAAATGGTTTTTGGGCTTTAAGCTTAAAGAGAATTTTAGCTTATTGATTTAATGAGATTAATTCAATATGCTAAGCTTATTAATTTAATAAGATTAAATAAATATGTTATCATGATATCCTAAGCTAAATTGATTTAATAAGATTAATTCAATATGTTACCTTATTGATTTAATGAGATTAATTCAATATGATAACATAAGCTTATTGAATTAATAAGATTAATTCAACATGCATGAATGCCACATAAGCATGCCACCTAAGCTTGATGAGGTGGAAGGAGACAAAGGGTTTTGACCTTTGGATTTCCTCCACATGTGGCCGGCCAAACAAGGAGTGTGTTTGATTGTTTTTCAATGCAATTGATTGCATTGAATGTGATAGGAGGTGAAAGGTTTTTTTAATCCTATAAAACACTCCATGGGGTGGCCGGCCAAGTAGTTGGAAGCTTGAGGCTTGGAGAGAGCTTGGTGGTGAGAGGCTTTGGTTGTGTGGCTTTTGTGAGTGTAGCAAGAAGAGTGGCCTTCTTCTTCCTTTTTTTTTTTCCCTACCTTTCTCTTTTTCCCTACCTTCCTCTCCTTTAGGGACTTCTCTAGCAAGAAGTAAAGGAGAGATCTTCTAGTTTCTTTTGTGAGACAAGAGCTTGCTCATGTGGATACATATAGAGGCACGGACATTTGAACGTGCTAAAAGATCCAACAAACCCAAGGAGAAGCGGGATTTAAAAGGGCACGCAACAAAGGTAATATTCTCCTATAAGATAGGTTTTGAGAAATTTATTTTTGTACGAGGTTTTCTTTCACAAGGATCACTTGGAAGGGATCCTATTTTTCCGTTGCGCATATGCTATTTTGCATAAATAATCCCTACAGTGGTATCAGAGCCACTTGCGAAAGATCGTATAAAAATAGGTTTTCTCTATTTTATATATGATATAGAAGTAGGATAAATTTTATTATGAGTTGATAATTGCATTAGTAATTTTTCAAACATAATAAAATATCCGATGTCTTTTAAAAGTTAAAATTGACATGGTGCATGGATATGGCCTAGTCCCAAAAAGTTTGTGAATGTGTGTGTTGTAATTCTTAATACGGCCTGCATGTCGTGCCTTTCTCCTAAAATTCTTGTTGTAAAATTAGTTTTAGACTCGAATGTAACTCGAGTATTTCTCCTTTTGTAATATACAAAATAAAGATGGAGGGTCCATTGGAAGATGACGTTACAAGGAGGAAGTCAACAACACAAGACAACCAAAAGGAAGCACTTGGGAGAAGATGCTATTCCTAGGTTGACCAATCAATCTTTTCATTGGCTTGAGAAGATTGTAGAATAAGGGCCATAACCATGACACGCTTAGTTTAATATGTATGGGATGCATGTTAATTTAGCTTATATGTGATGTATGCTAATATGTATGTGATGCATGTTTAAGTTTATTTCTTAATAAGTCAAAAACGATATGCCTACCAAAGTTTGGTACTCACTACTTCCTCGATCATTTGTTGTTGGGTTTGCCAAAGCAAAGCAATGCATTTTATCTTAGAAGAGTGTGAGTGGAAAATCGTGATGTCCCGCTATCAAACTTGGTTATGACTTAATTAAGTTTTTCTTAATTAATTAAGAAAGTAGAGGCATATATTAGCTTTGAACATAAGTTTTAAAAATTAGTTTTGTGTGATTTCCGAACATCAGCTTTGTCTTAGAAAGCGGTCGT
The DNA here is from genome assembly GCA_025175895.1 of Wurfbainia villosa. Classification (NCBI taxonomy): domain Eukaryota; kingdom Viridiplantae; phylum Streptophyta; class Magnoliopsida; order Zingiberales; family Zingiberaceae; genus Wurfbainia; species Wurfbainia villosa. The sequence continues at coordinate 7,182,088 of JAKLTH010000147.1, forward strand.
TGCTCCGATATCAAAGAAGGCCTCTGTGTCTCGCCATGGCCAGGAAGCTGGTTTAGGAATAAGCACTAAACTAATCTAAACTTAACCAAAGCTATTAAAGAGTTACATCAGATGTAATTGGCAAAAGATTACCTACCTAATCATACTACGTCTTGGGTGATTAGCCAAAGCTAACTCAAGACGAAGTATGATGTGGATCTTTATCCCATAGCTAAATAGAAGCTAATGATGTAAGCAAAATGTGTTTGCCTACATCAATGATTAGCTCATATCAAAGCTATGAGAATTTAGTGGGAGCCTCAATTAATTAAAGGCCTAATTAAATGACTTAGGTATGATACTTAATTTTGCATTTTAATGTTGTAGATCACCATGTCATCTAACACGACACACCCCCTCAACTTGTGATCTGTCCTTGAGAAAGACAAGCTCAATGGAGCTAACTTTCTAGACTGGTATAGGAACTTGAGGATTATCCTCAAGCAAGAACGTAAACTGTATGTCCTAGAGTAGTCTATCCCTGAAACACCCACCCCTGCGGCCACTCATGCTGAAAAGGATGCTTATAAGAAGCATCAAGATGACGCATTAGATGTGTCATGTCTTATGCTTGCCACCATGAACTCTGAGCTTCAGAAGCAACATGAGAACATAGATGCCTATGATATGGTTGAGCATTTGAAACAACTATATCAAGGACAAGCTAGGCATGAGCGTTTTGAAGTGTCTAAGGCTCTTTTTGCATGCAAGATGCAAGAAGGAACACCTGTAGGAACTCACGTACTTAAAATGATAGGGTACGTTGAGAACCTTGAAAGACTAGGTTTTCCACTGAGCCAAGAATTGGCAACCGATGTTATCCTGCAATCATTGCCGGAAGCATATAATCAATTCGTCATGAATTATAACATGAATGAAATTGATAAACCTTTGCCTGAGATTCTCAGCATGTTGAGAACTGCTGAACCGAATCTCAAGAAGAAAGTTAGTAACGTACTAATGGTCAAGAAGGGCAAAGGTAAGCGCAAAGGCAAGGGTAAGACCCAAGCCAAAGGCAAGGCCAATTCATCCACTTCAAAGGGTAAAGGTAAAGAACCTAAGGAAGGGGATTGTTTCCATTGCGGTGAGACTGGACACTGGAAGCGAAACTGCAAAGTCTACCTTGAGGAAGTAAAGAAGAAAAGAAGTGGGACTTCTGCCTCAGGTATACACGTTATAGAAGTTAATCTATCTATTTCTTCTACATGGGTATTAGATACCAGATGTGCATCTCACATTTGTACTAATGTGTAGGGACTGAGAAATAGTAGACTAATGGCAAAGGGCGAAGTGGACCTACGAGTAGGCAATGGCGCAAAAGTTGACTAAGCTAGACTTAGGAACCCATGCTTGGACTCAATTCTTAGTGTTTCAGCCAAGTGATGACATGTATGATTTATATAAGGATTTAACTTTGTGTCCGAGTCCGGACTTATTGTACACGGCTCACTGAGATCCAAGCATCATGTTGAGATACATAGAACCCGAAGTGAACTTTTCCAACGATTCGGTTAGATCTTCTACTTGCCTTTTTAGGACCGAGTTCTCTTCCTCAAGCTTTGCAACTTGAGTTGAGTCTCTATCCTTAATTTTTCAAGTCGAAGTCTTCGAGTTGACTTGCTCCTTAAGTACTTGAACTTCCTTAAGCAGCGAGTCGACTCGATTATCGAACTTAGCTTATATTGTACAACTTATCTTCTAAGGGAGAAGTGACCTCGTCTAGTCCTTCGAAAATGGATGCAGATCTGTGGCTTCTCTCGGACACGTACTCGGCACTTGACTTAGCTCCGGAGCTTGATTCGGCCATAAACGCTACAAAGTTTCTCTTCGTCTCTTCTGCGTCCGACTCTCCGAGGATGATTCGTCCCAAGTTGCCTTAAGTGCTTTCTTCTTCTTTTCCTTTTTTGAGTTTTCTTCCCTTTTTAGATTCGTGCACTCCGATTTGTAGTGTCCCTTTCCGTTGCACTCGTAGCATGTCACTTCCGATCGGGGTCTCGGCTTGTTGTCGATGACTTTCTTAGCATCCTTCTTCGTAAACATTTTTCTCTGATTAAACATCTTCCGGACCATATTTACGATTTTCTCTTCTCCGTTTGGTTCCGACTCCAACTCATCTTCGGACTCACTTTTCGTTTTTCTTTCCTTTTTGGTTGAACCTGCCACTAAAGCAATATCATTCTCGGTTTGACCCAAGTTAGCTTGTTCGTGTAGTTCAAGTTCGCAAAACAATTCGTCTAGTCTAATTGTGGAAAGATCCCTGTGTAGGGAATTCTTTATGCCAAATGGCATATGCGCAACGGAAAAATTAGGATCCCTTCCAAGTGATCCATGCGAAAGCAAACTCGTATAAAATAAATTTCTCTAAACCAAGCCTATCTTATAGGAGAGGATTACCTTTGTTACGTGCCCTTGTTAATCCCGCTTCTTCCTTTTGTTTGTTGGATCTTTAGCACGTTCAAGTGTCCGTGCCTCTATATGTATCCACACGAGCAAGCTCTTGTCTCACAAAAGAAAACTAGAGGAGCTCTCCTTTACTTCTTGCTAGAGAAGTCCCTAAAGGAGAGGAAGCTAGGGAAAAAGAGAAGGGAAGAAGAAGACTACTCTTCTTGCTACACTCACAAAATCCACACAGCAATAAGCTCTCAAGCTCTCTCCAAGCCTCAAGCTCCCAACAACCACACCCACAAATTCCTTTGGCCGGCCACTCCATGGGGTCTTTTATAGGGTTGGAAAAACCCTTTCACCTCCACACATTCAATGCAATCCATTGCATTGGGACATTTGTTTGGCCGGCCACTTAAGGAGACAAAACCATTTTGTTTCCTTCCACCTTATCTAGCTTAGGTGGATGCTTAGGTGGCATGCTTATGTGGCATTCTTATGTGGCATTCATGCATGTTGAATTAATCTTATTAATTCAATTAAGCTTATGTTATCATATTGAATTAATCTTATTAATTCAATTAAGCTTATGTTATCATATTGAATTAATCTTATTAAATCAATGAGGTAACATATTGAATTAATCTCATTAAATCAATTAGCTAAAATTCTCATTAAGCTTAAAGTCCAAAAACCATTTTGTACTTAAGCTTATTCCCAAATTATTCTAGTCAAACTAGAATACTCTAATTCCTCTAATTATCATGCTCTTTGTGTGTGACCTATAGGCTCTCATAGCGTTGGCGGTGGACCTAAACTCTTTTAGATACACAAGCAATGAGCGGCATCTAGCAATACATCATTGCTACCCAAGTTACTGAGATAAGTCAAGATCCGACTAACCTTTCCGTGACTACTATAATATATGACCGTGTCCTTCTATCCTTGATATCGATTGATCAATGAGGCATAGGCCGTGTCATCCTCGATCAATCTATGTGTTTCTTGATCCGAGTAAACTCACTCAAACAAATGAGCTCAATATCTCATATTGACTCATTCGAGCATGGCCATGCGTTTTAGTAGTTCTACTCAATCAAGGGGCCCACCGATATCACTCTCGTCATATGAGAGGGATAGATCCCATCTACATCACTCACATCCCTCCGCATAATTTGTTATATACCCAATAATCACCTTTATGGTACACCCTGTTACGGGTGACGTTTGACGATACCAAAGTACATAACTCCTTATGTAGGGAACCGTAGTGACTTCAGGTCTGAGGACTATTCATACCAATAGTCACATGAGAAAGTTTATGACACTCATATAACGATCCATGAAACTTTCTCATGGCGGGTCAGTTCAGTATATATTCTCTAATATATACCCATGTGTCAACTTGATATCATATATCCATGACTTGTGAGATCAAGTCATCAATTGACCTACATGCTAGTCTTTATGTATTAATATTGCCCTTGCATATTAATACTTGACTAGGAACATTTAGAAAGTGTTCTCTACAGCCTCTCATAATCAATTCTGCCAATTGATGTGCTGTAGATAAGAACCTACTTTTCTAGGGCATTACTATATTTAATTTAGCTGGCACAAGCAAGACTTAAATATAATAACCAATCCTTTGCCTTTATAGAATATGATACAAAATGTTCCCTATTCAACCATCACATGATTGGTTCTTAGGGCTATAACTAACAATCTCCCACTAGCACTAGTACCAATCACTATGATATCTAATACCTAGTGACCTAGTGTGACCATCATGCTTCCTCTGTGCCAAAGCCTTGGTCAATGGATCTACGATGTTAGCTTCTGTCGGTACTCTGCATATCCTCACATCTCCTCTATCGATGATCTCTCGAATGAGATGGAAGCGCCGCAGTATGTGTTTGGTCTGCTGATGTGATCGAGGTTCCTTAGCCTGTGCAATAGCCCCATTGTTGTCACAATAGAGGTCTATTGGATCTGCAATGCTAGGAACTACCCCAAGTTCACTGATGAACTTACGGAGCCAAACAGCCTCCTTTGCTGCATCAGATGCAGCAATATACTCGGCTTCTGTTGTAGAATCAGCAACTGTGTCCTGCTTTGAACTCTTCCAGCTCACAGCTCCACCATTCAGGCAAAACACGTACCCCGATTGCGATCTATAGTCATCCTTGTGTTTTTGGAAGCTTGCATCACTGTAACCCTTTACAGCTAGCTCCTCATTGCCTCCAAATATCAGGAAATATTCTTTCGTTCTTCGTAAGTATTTAAGAATATTTTTGACTGCTATCCAGTGACTTTCACCTGGATCCGACTGGTATCTACTCGTCATGCTTAAAGCATACGAGACGTCAGGACGAGTACAAAGCATGGCGTACATGATAGACCCTATGGCAGACGCATAAGGGATCTTATCCATGCGATCTCTCTCCTCCTTAGAAGAGGGACATTGAGTCTTCGAAAGACTCACACCATGTGATAAAGGCAGAAATCCTTTCTTGGAATTTTTCATAGCAAAACGATCTAGCACTTTATCAATGTATGTACTCTGACTTAGGCCAAGTAATCTTTTAGATCTATCTCTATAGATCTTGATGCCTAGAATATAGGCAGCTTCACCTAAGTCTTTCATCGAGAAACAATTCCCTAACCACATCTTCACAGACTGGAGTGAGGGAATATCATTTCCGATGAGAAGTATGTCATCTACATACAAGACAAGAAATACAACTGTGCTCCCACTATTTCTCTTGTAGACACAAGGTTCATCTTCATTCTTGATGAAACCAAACTCTTTGATTGCATCATCGAATCAAGATTCCATGAGAGGCTTGCTTTAGTCCATAAATGGACCTTTGCAGTTTGCATACCTTTCCAGGATGCTTTGGATCTTCAAAACCCTCAGGTTGTGTCATGTACACATCCTCGAGTAGCTTTCCATTCAGAAAAGCGGTTTTGACATCCATCTGCCAGATCTCATAATCGTGGTAGGCTGCAATAGCAAGTATGATCCGAATGGATTTAAGCATCGCAACTGGTGAAAAGGTTTCATCATAGTCAATACCATGAATTTGTTTGAATCCTTTAGCCACCAATCTACCTTTATAGGTATGCTTATTACCATCCATGTCAGTCTTTACTTTAAAGACCCACTTACACTCAATGGGTTTTACCCCTTCAGGTGGATCAACCAAGGTCCATACTTGGTTAGTGTACATGGATTCCATTTCGGATCTCATGGCCTCTAGCCATTCCTCAGAATCTGGGCTCATCATAGCTTCTTGATAGGATGTAGGCTCGTCAAGATTGACAAGCAATACATCACCATTGTCAGTCAAGAGAAAAGAATATCTCTCGGGTTGGACGATCTGTCGGATCCTCGCTGAGAGGTTGGTCTACTTGAACAGGTGTTTGCTCCACAACTCTTTGGGCAACAATTTCCTCATCCACAACACTTTGTGGTTCCTGTTCATTTTCCATCGAAGCCTTAGTGTTATCGTCATCTTGAACTTCTTCAAGATGAATTTTACTCCCACTAGTTTTTCTAGAAATAAATTCTCTTTCTAGAAAGACAAAGATTTCGCAACAAACACCTTGCCAAGTGTGGGATTGTAAAAGTAATATCCCTTAGTTTCCTTGGGATATCCGACAAAATAACACTTATCTGATTAGGGTCCTAGTTTATCTGAGACTTGACGTCTTACATAAGCTTCACAACCCCAAATCATTATAAAAGACATATTGGGACTCTTCCCACCCATATCGATATGGTGTCTTTTGATGGGACGCGATTAAGTGTGAAAGCTACTGCCTCTAGAGCTAAACCCCAAAAGGAAGTAGGTAGATCACCTGCTCATCATCGATCGTACCATATCTAATAGAGTACGATTTCTCCTCTCGATACACCATTCCATTGTGGTGTTCCAGGGGGAGTGAGTTGGGATATTATCCCACACTCAGCCAGGTGATCACGAAACTCTTGACTAAGGTATTCACCACCTCGATCTGATCGAAGTAGCTTGATACACTTACCAAGTTGGTTTTGTACTTCATTCTTGAATGCTTTGAACTTTTCAAAGGATTCTGACTTATGTCTCATCAAATATAAGTAGCCAAATCTACTCATATCATCAGTGAAAGTAATAAAGTACTTATAGCCTCCTCTGGCTTCGACATTGAAAGGCCCACATACATCAGTATGTATGAGTCCTAACAAGTCTGTCGCTCTCTCTCCATGTCCACTAAATGGAGTTTTAGTCATCTTTCCTAAAAGGCAAGATTCGCATACCTCATATGATTCAAAATCAAATGAGTCCAATAATCCATCTTTATGGAGTTGGGATATGCGTTTTTCATTTATGTGACCTAGGCGACAGTGCCAGAGATATGTTTGGTTCGAATCATTCGATTTGAACCGCTTGGTATTTACATTATAAATTGGGTTTTCTAAATCTAGAACATAGAGACCATTCATAAGTGGTGCATTACAATAGAACATTTCATTTAAATAAATGGAACAACATTTGTCCTTTATTATAAAAGAAAATTTTTTCTTGTCTAAACAAGATATAGAAATTATGTTCTTTGTCAATGCAGGTACATATTGTTGGTGCAGGGGCACTAGATAATCGAACCTGTGTTTTGATTATGGCAAAGACACAAAGTTAAGTTTATATTGTTATCTCACGAGCTAAATCAAGTGTGCAGAAAAGTACTAAAGCTGGAGCTGAAGGCTAGCGACACCCGGAGGAAGCCGTGGTGGTCGGGCGACACTTGAGTGAATTCGGAGGGAGCCGAAGGAATCGAGTGGAAGGCCGGAAGCGAGAGCTACTATCGAGGTAAGCTCGTGTGAGTGAGAGATTGTAAGGTCGTGTCCTCTTTACGGGGATGACCGTAGGCGACGATTCGACTAAGACTTCCTGTGGAAGGTCTAGGTCGAGATCGGACGGTTAGAAACCGTCGTATTTATCATTTTCCGAGCTAATCTCTTACTGCAGGGAAGTGGCGGTGTGATCATTCTGCTGGACATTGGGCGATCATATTATCGATTGGTGATGAGATGCATCGTCGATCGTCATCGATCGGTGATGAGAGGCATCGATCGTGATGGCGACGATTCGACTTTGCGCTAGGTCAAAAGCGGATAACGCGTTTGACGCGCGGCCGCCAGCGATAAAATTTGGAAAAATCCATGATCCATTCCAAAGAAATAGGAGACAAATTCAGAGGCTAAAGTCTATAAAAGGAGGAGGATTCATCTCCAAATCACATCAATTATTCATCAAGTGCTCCTACAACGACAACGCTTCAACACCGTAATAACGCAGAAGCGACTTCAACCTAAGATCCTCTTCGTCGTCAGCATATTAAAGTAATATTTTTGATATTATATTATGTGTTTTTTATCTTCATAACGAGGTGAGGTAGGCTTGTTGCCTCATCCTCGTATTCGGTTTTTGTAATCGTTGTCTCCTACCTCCAACGAGGAGGAGACGTTTTAGTGCTTTGCCCTCTCTGACGCGGTCTAGGACCGATAGGGCCTTGGAGTAGCAACTGGGTTGTGAACCAAGTAAAATAAACGTGTTCATTTATTTTCCGCTGTGCTTACTTTGCGTATTGAACGAACGAAAAAGAAAAGATTTACGATCGCTATTCACCCCCCCCCCTCTAGCGACGCTTCTCGATCCAACAATTGGTATCAGAGCGGGGGCGCTAAGATTTGGTGAAACCACCAATCTAGCACGTTTTGGTTTTCTTCGTATTTTCGATTCGTATATTTCTTAGGTTTTGTTTCCGACTACTAATCCAAGACCAAGTCTTGGTACATAGTTTTGTTGTGTTTTTGCTAGTACTAATCTCCTTGGAGTACCTCACGATCAAGAGCATAACTTTTGCTACGAGTGGACTCACGAAGCGATCTACCCACCAAATCGAAGCTCTCTGAAAGATCTACACTTTTACCGGGGTTTACCCCGTAACAACTCTGTTTCCAGCCCCAAAATCCAGCGTTTAGTACCCTTTCGGGGACATCGAAGGTCGTAAGTTTCAAATTTTTTTAGTTTTTTATCCTCCTTATTTATTTCTGTTTTTTTCTATTATTTCCCGCATTACTAATCCAAGACCAAGTCTTGGAATTCTCTTTGGTTTTTATTTGTGTTTTTGCAAGATACTTAATGGCTCACATTGAGGGATATAGCACCACCCGACCTCCGTTCTTTAACGGAGATGATTTCCGTTATTGGAAAGGTCGGATGGAGTGTTTCTTGAAAACACAAGTCGAGACTTGGATAATAATCCAAACCGGCTTTGCTTTACCCACCAATGATCAAGGAGAGCCCTTGGATTTCAACAAGTGGACAAATGCAACCAAGAGGCAAATCGAAGCCGATGCAAGAGCAACCCAAATATTGCAATGCGGCTTGTCCAAGGAGGAACTCAACCGCATCGGACCATTCATTAGCGCCAAGGACCTATGGAATAAATTAATTGAGCTACACGAAGGCGCCCGATGCTAAGGTATGTAAACGTGACCTTCTTTTCAATAAGTTGTATAACCTCAAGATGCAGGAACACGAGACGGCAACGCAACTACACGCCCGCGTCCAGGACATTATCAATGGCCTACACACCATCGGACACAAGGTCGAAAACCGTGACCTACTAAGGTACGTTCTTAATTCATTTTTTAGGACTACCTTGTGGGCATCCATGGTCGATGCCTACAAGGTCTCTAAGGACCTATCGAAGCTTAGGTTAGATGAATTATTTTCCGAGTTTGAACTTCACGAGCAAACTAACGTGATCCGGGCCGAGAGAGGTATTGCTCTACTTGCAGGACAAAGAAGCAAGCCACCTACTAGGCAAGTAGATGAACTCGAACCCAAGGCGAAATCCGAATCCAAGAGGAGGCCATAATAGTCAATATTGTGCGGAGAATAGTTCGACAAGAAAGAAGGAAATTGAAGAATGAGAACCAAAAGAAAAAGGGAGCAAGGAAAGCCTTCCATGCAACTTGGGACAACAGAGAAGACATAGCTTACATGGCAAGAACGGAGGAGTCCGAGTCAGAATCCGAAGCCGAGTCCAACTACAACTCTGACTCCGACCCCGAAGATTATTTCGAGAGAAAACTCAAAGCCGGACCAAAAGGGAAAGTTAAGGTTGATTTCTCTTTAATTAGTACACTTTACAAGACAATTAAACCGCTAATAGGAAATTAACTAAGTCCGAGTCTAGGGTTGAGTCGTTACTTGAGGAGGTTGAAACCCTCAAGCAAGAGGCTACTCTAATCTCTTCAACTAGTCAAGTTCAAGAGAGAAACTCAACCCAAATTGAAAAACTTGAGAAGGAGAATTCTCTCTTGAAAGACCAAGTTCAAGAGGTCGAGGCTAGGTTGGAAAAGTTCACGTTGGGATCTAAGAACCTTAACCGACTACTTGGAACCCAAAGAGCCGTGTACAACAAAGCCGGACTCGGATTTAAGTCAAAGACTACGAATAGGTCTTATATGTCTATCGTAAATCGTAGTCATCAAAGAGTCCAAGCATGGGTCCCAAAGGTTTTGTTAAATTCACATATTAGGACTAATAAGTATTGGATTCCTCAGGATCAAGTTCATTATTTGAATAGACCTTATTGGTTCAATGGTCTAGGGGGAGCTAACACTAAAATAGTATACCCGCTTACTTAGCAAAACCATTGCATGCTTAGAATTTCTGTTAACTTGTGAACTTACTTAGAATACGTACATAACCAACTAAAATCCTTCGAAAAGATTGAGCCTCGGAGAGCCTTTTTTCATAAATAACTAGTTAGTCAACTCTTGATAATATAGTATCGGACGTGAGATGATAGTACGTTAGGGAGACAAAGTCTCGTGTATTCGAGCTAGATAAGGCGTATCTAGCTTGGTGCACTTGACCGAGTGGAACTAGCTGAAGCTACCTCACCGTATCCTAAACTAGTTAGACCAGGAAGTAACCCTAAGTGACTTAAGTAATATTTTCTTGAATTTGGCTTTGTCTAAGGAAGTGGTCGTTGTTCAGATCAAAGAAGGCCCCTGTGCCTCGCCACGACCTGGAAGCCAGTTTCTCGAAAAGTTACTTAACGATCTAAAGGTTAAATCTGAATCTAACCCAAGGTTGACTATCTTTAATCAATTTAAAATCATCTCACAAAACATATAAGGTGAACAAATTATGAGACACATAGAATGGGTGAGATGTTAAGGATAATTGAAATATACTTGAAACAATCCCTTCAAAATACTACTTATTTTCTCAACTATTGTACTTAACAACTCTGAGGCCAAAGTTTAGCGCCCCCTACATCTCTTATACTTCATATATTTGACTAAGGGGGAGAGCAAACTAATCTTAAGGGTTATATTATAAATCTTTAGATTATTGGTGAGGGACACACCTCGAACCAATCTATCTAACTATTGCTAGGCGCATGCTTGGACTTATATTTGATTTATCTAGATGCATTCATAAGCGACATTGTTTTAAACCCCTATTTTATACAAAACCCCAACACTTTTTTTGATTTATGGCAAAAGGGGAGAAGAGCGAAAGTTAAGGGGAGTAACACAAAATTTCATTTTGAAACACAAAATTTGTTTTGAAAACTAAAGTATCTCTTTCAAAACTCACCTAGGGTTAAGGGGAGTTTTGGTTAAGGGAGAGTTTTGGGAATGGCATTCATCATCTACTATATGTGTTTTATGCTTTAATTTCCCTTAACTTTGTGTTGGTTTGCCATAGATCAAAAGGGGAGATTGTTAGTGCAGGGCACTAGATAATCGAACTGTGTTTTGATTATGGCAAAGACACAAAGTTAAGTTTATATTGTTATCTCACGAGCTAAATCAAGTGTGCGAGAGAAAAGTACTAAAGTGGAGTGAAGGCTAGCGACACCGGAGAAGCCGTGGTGGTCGGGCGACACTTGAGTGAATCGGAGGGAGCCAGAAGGAATCGAGTGGAAGGCCTAGGAGCGAGAGCTACTATCGAGGTAAGCTCGTGTGAGTGAGAGATTGTAAGGTCGTGTCCTCTTCTGAGGGACGATCAGAAGCGGCGACGATTCGACTAAGACTTCTGTGGAAGGTCTAGGTCGAGATCGGACGGTTAGAAACCGTCGTATTTATCATTTCAGCTAATCTCTTCTGCAGGAAGTGGCGGTGTGGCTGATCATTCGGACATTAGCGATCGATATTATCGATTGGTGATGAGATGCATCGATCGTATCATCGATCGGTCGATGAGAGGCATCGATCGTGATGGCGACGATTCACTTTGCGCTAGGTCAAAGCGGATAACGTTTGACGCGCCGCCAGCGATAAAATTTGGAAAAATCCATGATCCGTTCCAAAGAAATAGGAGACAAATTCAGAGGCTAAAGTCTATAAAAGGAGGGGAGGATTCATCTCCAAATCACATCAATTATTCATCAAGTGCTCCTACAACGCCAACGCTTCAACACCGTCATAATGCCGACGCGACGACAACCTCAGATCTTCTTCGTCGACAGCAGATTCAAGTAATATTTTTGATATTATATTCTGTGTTTTTTATCTTCATAACGAGGTGAGGTAGGCTTGTTGCCTCATCCTCGTGTATTCGGTTTTTGTAATCGTTGTCTCCTACCTCCAACGAGGAGGAGACGTTTTAGTGCTTTGCCCTCCGTACGCGGTCTAGGACCGATAGGGCCTTGGAGTAGCAACCGCTGGGTTGTGAACCAAGTAAAATAAACGTGTTCATTTATTTTCCGGTGTGCTTACTTTGCGTATTGAACGAACGAAAAAGAAAAGATTTACGATCGCTATTCACCCCCCCCCCCTCTAGCGACGCTTCTCGATCCAACACATATAAGCACTCCTCTAGTTCTAAGATAAGCCCAGTGGGCAAAGACAAAGAATATGTTCCTACAGCTACAGCAGCAACTTTTGCGCCATTGCCTACTCGTAGGTCTACTTCGCCTTTTGCCATTTGTCTACTATTTCTCAGTCCCTGCACATTATTGCAAATGTGAGATGCACATCCGGTATCTAATACCCATGTAGAAGAAATAGATAGATTAACTTCTATAACGTGTATACCTGAGGCAGAAGTCCCACTTCTTTTATTCTTTACTTCCTCAAGGTAGCTTCCGAAAGTGTCGATCTCACCGCAATGGAAGGCGATCCCTTCCTTAGGTACTTTACCTTTACCCTTTGAAGTGGATGAATTGGCCTTGCCTTTGGCTTGGGTCTTACCCTTGCCTTTGCGCTTACCTTTGCCCTTCTTGACCATTAGTACGTTGCTAACTTTCTTTTTGAGATTCGGTTGTGATTCTTAACATGCCGAGAATCTCGGTAAAAGGTTTATCAATTTCATTCATGTTATAATTCATGAATTGATTATATGCTTAACGATTGCGAGGATAACATCGGTTGCCAATTCTTGGCTCAGTGGAAAACCTAGTCTTTCAAGGTTCTCAACGTACCCAATCATTTTGAGTACGTGAGTTCCTACAGGTGTTCCTTCTTGCATCTTGCATGCAAACAGAGCCTTAGACACTTCAAAACGCTCGTGCCTAGCTTGTCCTTGATATAGTTGTTTCAAATGCTCAACCATATCATAGGCATCCATGTTCTCATGTTGCTTCTGAAGCTCAGAGTTCATGGTGGCAAGCATAAGACATGACACATCTAATCGTCATCTTGATGCTTCTTATAAGCATCCTTTTCAAGACGAGTGGCGCATGGCGGGCGGTGTTTGAGGTAGCTGCTCTAGGACATACAGTTTGCGTTCTTGTTTGAGGATAATCCTCAAGTTCCTATACCAGTCAAGAAAGTTCGCTCCATTAAGCTTGTCCTTCTCAAGGACAGATCGCAAGTTGAGGGGGTGTGTCGTGTTAGATGTCATGGTGATCTACAACATTAAAATGCAAAGTTAAGTATCATACCTAAATCATTTAATTAGGCCTTTAATTAAATGAGGCTCCCACTAAATTCTCATAGCTACTATTTAGCTATAAATTTATATTGGATAAAGATCCACATTATAATTCGTCTTGAGTTAGCTTTGGCTAATCGCCCAAGACGTAGTATAATTAGGTAGGCAATCTTTTGCCAATTACATCTGATGTAACTCTTTAATAGCTTTGGTTAAGTTTTAGATTAGTTTAGTGTTTTATTCCTAAACCACTTCAGCGAGGGCACAGAGGGCCTTCTTGGATATCTGAACAACGACCACTTCTAAGACAAAGCTGATGTTCGGAAATCACATAAAACTAATTTTAAAACTTATGTTCAAAGCTAATATATGCCTCTACTTTCTTAACTAATTAAGAAAACTTAATTAAGTCTTAACAAAGTTTGATAGCGGGACATCACGATTGTCCACTCGCACTCTTCCAAGATAAAATGCATTGCTTTGCTTTGGCAAACCCAATAACAAATGATCGAGGAAGTAGTGAGTACCAAGCTTTGGTAGGCATATCGTTTTTGACTTATTAAGAAATAAACATGTATCATATACATATTAGCATACATCACATATAAGCTAAACTAATCATGCATCACATACAAGCTAAACTAACATGCATCACATACATATTAAACTAAGCGTGTCATGGTTATGGCCCTTATTCTACAATCTTCTCAAGTCAATGAAAAGATTGATTGGTCAACCTAGGGACAGCATCTTCTCCTAAGTGCTTCCTTTTGGTTGTCTTGTGTGTTGACTTCCTCCTTGTAACCTCATCTTCCAATGGACCCTCCATCTTTGTTTTGTACATTACAAAAGGAGAAATACTCGAGTTACATTCGAGTCTAAAACTAATTTTACAACAAGAATTTTAGGAGGAAGGCACGACACGCAGGCCGTATTTAAGAATTACAACACACACACATTCACAAACCTTTTGGGACTAGGCCATAACCATGCACCATGTCATTTTAACTTTTAAAAGACATTGGATAGTTTATTATGTTTGACAATTGCTAATGCAATTATCAACTCATAATAAAATTTATCCTACTTCTATATCACATATAAAATAGAGAAAACCTATTTTATACGATCTTTCGCAAGTGGCTCTGATACCACTGTAGGGAATTCTTTATGCCAAATGGCATATGCGCAACGGAAAAATTAGGATCCCTTCCAAGTGATCCATGCGAAAGAAAACTCGTATAAAATAAATTTCTCTAAACCAAGCCTATCTTATAAGAGAGGATTACCTTTGTTGCGTGCCCTTGTTAATCCCGCTTCTTCCTTTTGTTTGTTGGATCTTTAGCACGTTCAAGTGTCCGTGCCTCTATATGTATCCACACGAGCAAGCTCTTGTCTCACAAAAGAAAACTAGAGGAGCTCTCCTTTACTTCTTGCTAGAGAAGTCCCTAAAGGAGAGGAAGCTAGGGAAAAAGAGAAGGGAAGAAGAAGACTACTCTTCTTGCTACACTCACAAAAGCCACACAACAATAAGCTCTCAAGCTCTCTCCAAGCCTCAAGCTCCCAACAACCACACCCACAAATTCCTTTGGCCGGCCACTCCATGGGGTCTTTTATAGGGTTGGAAAAACCCTTTCACCTCCACACATTCAATGCAATCCATTGCATTGGGACATTTGTTTGGCCGGCCACTTAAGGAAACAAAACCATTTTGTTTCCTTCCACCTTATCTAGCTTAGGTGGATGCTTAGGTGGCATGCTTATGTGGCATGCTTATGTGGCATTCTTATGTGGCATTCATGCATGTTGAATTAATCTTATTAATTCAATTAAGCTTATGTTATCATATTGAATTAATCTTATTAATTCAATTAAGCTTATGTTATCATATTGAATTAATCTTATTAAATCAATGAGGTAACATATTGAATTAATCTCATTAAATCAATTAGCTAAAATTCTCATTAAGCTTAAAGTCCAAAAACCATTTTGTACTTAAGCTTATTCCCAAATTATTCTAGTCAAACTAGAATACTCTAATTCCTCTAATTATCATGCTCTTTGTGTGTGACCCTATAGGCTCTCATAACGTTAGCAGTGGACCTAAACTCTTTTAGATACACAAGCAATGAGCGGCATCTAGCAATACATCATTGCTACCCAAGTTACGAGATAAGTCAAGATCCGACTAACCTTTCCGTGACTACTATAATATATGACCGTGTCCTTCTATCCTTGATATCGATTGATCAATGAGGCATAGACCGTGTCATCCTCGATCAATCTATGTGTTTCTTGATCCCCGAGTAAACTAACTCAAACAAATGAGCTCAATATCTCATATTGACTCATTCGAGCATGGCGTTTTAGTAGTTCTACTCAATCAAGGGGCCCACCGATATCACTCGTCATATGAGAGGATAGATCCCATCTACATCACTCACATCCCTCCGCATAATTTGTTATATACCCAGAATCGCCTTTATGGTCCACCTATTCACGTGACGTTTGACGATACCAAAGTACATAACTCCTTATGTAGGGAACCGTAGTGACTTGAGTGTCCGAGGACTATTCATACCAATAGTCACATGAGAAAGTTTATGACACTCATATACGATCCGTGAAACTTTCTCATGGCGGGTCAGTTCAGTATATATTCTCTAATATATACCCATGTGTCAACTTGATATCATATATCCATGACTTGTGAGATCAAGTCATCAATTGACCTACATGCTAGTCTTTATATATTAATATTACCCTTGCATATTAATACTTGACTAGGAACATTTAGAAAGTGTTCTCTACAGCCTCTCATAATCAATTCTGCCAATTGATGTGCTGTAGATAAGAACCTACTTTTCTAGGGCATTACTATATTTAATTTAGCTGGCACAAACAAGACTTAAATATAATAACCAATCCTTTGCCTTTATAGAATATGATACAAAATGTTCCCTATTCAACCATCACATGATTGGTTCTTAGGGCTATAACTAACACCCTGGAAACCTTACAGGCATCAACGATGGATGTCCATAAGGCGTTGCTTGAGAATGCCTTAAGTGTATACCTAATTACGTCCTTATTTTCTATTTGGTGTCCGATTAAATGTAATCCATTTAAAATGTCTTTTATTCTCGTATGAAGTTGACTAGTATTTTCATTTTCGTTCATTTTACAATTAAATAGTTTATTAAGTAACATGTCCTGTTTAGCTATCCTAGTGTCATTTGTACCTTTATGTAATTCAATTAATTTTGCCCATAATTCCTTAGAGTTTTCGAATTGACCCACCCTATTGAGCTCTTCTTTGGTAAGTCTGCATTGCAAGGTGTTAAGCACCTTATAATCGACTTGAGCTCGTTTTCCAACATCCACGATCCATTTCTCCAATTCTAACAACTCACTCGAGTCATCTACTAGAGAGACGAACCCTTTCTTAATCGAAAACCAGACTTCTAGGTCGATTTTCAGGTAGCACTCCATTCGTCTTTTCCAATAGGCATTGAAGAGAGGAGGGCGAACGGTGCTATACCCTTCTAAGTGCGACATTATTATTATTTTATTTAAATTAATTAAAATTCAGAATTATTCCTAGAGTTGTTTAAAAAATTATTCCAAGTGGAATAATTAATAAAAATTAATCTAAGAGAAACAATTAATAAAAATTATTATAAGTGACAAAAATTATTAAAAATTATTTTAAGTGACAAAAATTAATAAAAATTATTCAAAGTGACAAAATTTATTAAAAATTATTTTAAGTGATAAAAATTAATAAAAATTATTCTAAGTGACAAAAATTAATAAAAAAAATTGCTAATGGATAAAAATTAATAAAAATTATTCTAAGTGACAAAAATATGCAAAATTATTCTAATGAAACAAAATTAAAGAAATTTATTTTAATGTAAAAAAATTAAAGAAAATTATTCTAATGCAAAAAAATAAAGAAATTTTTTCTAATTCAAGAAAATTAAAGAAAGTTATTCTAATACTCTGGTGGAGGGCGCCCAGCTCGATACCAATTATAGAATCGAAATACTCCAAGAGAGGGGGTGAATCTCAGAGGTTACAATTTTCTTTAGATTTTAAAACTTATATTTTATATTTTGAAATCGTTAAAGAGTATGCAGCGGAAATAAAATAAGATAGAGGCAAGCTTCTTTTACTTGGTTTTTGCTACTTCAAGGTCAGTAGCTCTTTCGAGAGCTATCTCGATTGGCAATCACTATATACCCTCCGACTCGTGAACTCTCGACTTCGGAGGGATTCACTTTTTACAAATAATTAGAGATAGGCAACACTCTACCTTCTCTTTTGAAATTGAGTACAGAAAGAGAAAATGAATACAAAAAATAAGAGCTAAGTTATACCGATACTAATGGAAATTTTAAAGTAGGTACAGAGTGTTGGAAATGCATCTTTGTAAGAAAATAAAGCTCTAGTGGACGAGCATGAATAGAGGCAGCACTTCGACGTAGTAGCATCGTTCTTGTCGGAGTTGGTCGAGCATTTGTTTTATAAACATTTTTCAATCGATTGGAATGACTTCCAGTCGACTCCATATCAGCCCGTCGATATGGAACTTTTGGTCTTCCAATCGACTAAACACGCTCTAGTCGACTCCAGGTCACCCCGCTCCGCATCGGGAAGTTTGCCTCTTTAGTCAAATGAAACTCCCCAGTCGACTGAAACTCTTTCCATCTGTGCTGCCAGATCTTCGATAGATCACCAGCTAATCCTACCAACTAGGTATCTAGTTGACTGACCCATACCCAGTCGACTGGACTTCAGTCGGCTAGAATCCATTCAGTCAACTGATCCCTGCAAAACAAGATTAGCACAAATAGATAATATCAAATATGATAGCAATACTAATACTACTTGATCTCGACTTCTAATTCCCACATGGACTTTTTGTCAAATCGACGCCTAGCTTTTGTTGGGTTTTTCCGAGCCGCAAAAACCATTTTTTGCGTTGCGGAAACCTCGGAAGCCCCGGCCACGGATCCGTGCGAAGTATAAAAATTATAAAACATGTATGTGCTTACTAAAACCCTAGATCTACCTTAGATCTAAGAGATGAGATCATTACCCTCGATGCGATGCCCTTCGCTTATCCCGCTCGTCCAAAAGTTCGTCGGAACTCGAGAGTGTCAAGTGCACACTCCTCTATGGTATCCACACAAGCAATAGGTGGAGAAAGAGACAAACTTGAGTGTGCTAGCACTCCTAGAAGATCTCGGCAAGATGAGGTTGGGAGAGGTAGAGAGCTTGAGAGAAAAATTCCAAGGAAGAAGATGAAGTTGGAATAACTCACAAAAATGAATTTCACCATCATAACCCCTAATGGTGTTGGCCGGCCACATTATGGCTTGGGAGGTTACATGCATGCATGTAACTCCCATGCCTCTTGGTCTTCCTCATGATGTGGCACCAATTGACAAAGTCAATGATGATGTGGAGCATCATCATTGGCCGGCCATGCCAAGTCATCATCATGACATGGCATTTGGTCAAGTCAAACTTGACCTTTCATCTTCCCTCTCAAGTCAAGTCAAACTTGACCTCTAATCTCCCATGGTTGATCAAATCTAACCACTTGACTCAAGTCAATTTAATTTAATGAATCTCTATTCATTAATTTAAATTGATTTGATGAATCAAATATAAATTAGACTCATTCAACACTTGAATCAACTTGAGTCTAACTCAATTAGTCTAATTTGGATTACTCTTAATCCAATTTAGTTCATCCCATGAACCTAATCCTCATGGTTCATTATATGAACCTAATCTCCATCTAATTGCTCTTATGTGTGCGACCCTATAGGTTCTTGTAACGTTGGCAATGTCCCTAAACCGATTTAGGAACATAAGCAATGAGCGGTATCTAGCAACACATCATTGCTACCCAAGTTACAAGAATGTTGAGCTCCAACATCACCTTTGTGACTACTAATTGTGACTCTCACAATATGTGACAATGTCCCTCTATCCTTGACATCTAGATTGACCAATCGAGGCATAGACCGTGTCATCCTCGGTACAATCTAAATCTTGAACCCCAAGTAGACTCACTCTAATCAAATGAGCTCAATATCTCATATTGACTCATTTGGGCATGGCCATGCACTTCGTGGTCTCACTCTATCAAGAATATCGATGTCACCCTCGTCATATAGGAGGGATAGATCCCATCTACATCACTCACATCCCTCCGCATAATTTGTTACATACCCAGTAATCGCCTTTATAGTCCACCCATTTACGGGTGACGTTTAACGAAGCCAAAGTATGCAACTCCTTATGTAGGGAACCATGGTGACTTCAGGTCTAAGGACTAATAGTCATACTAATAGCTACATGAGAAAGTATATGACACTCATATAACGATCCATGATACTTTCTCATGGTGGGTCATTCAGTATACATTCTCCAATGCATACCCATGTGTCAACTTGATATCTCATATCCATGACTTGTGAGATCAAGTCATCTTGTTGACCTACATGCTAGTCTCTATGCATTAATATTGTCCCTGAATGTTAATACTCGACTAGGAATGATTAAGAGTAGTGTTCTCTATATCATCTCATTATCGATTCAACCAATCGATTGATATAGATAAGAACCTACTACTCAAGGACATTATTATATTTAGTTATTTGGCACCAATACAAGTAAATATAATAACCATGCCTTTATAAATAGGAATATGATATAATAAAGTCCATACAACAATCATCACATGATTGGATCTAGGGCTTTCACTAACAATCTCCCACTAGCACTAGTGTCAATCACCGTAGTATCTAATACCCAATGACCTAGTGTGACCATCATGCTTTTTCTGTGCCAAAGCCTTGGTCAAGGGATCTGCAATGTTAGCCTCTGTGGGTACTCTGCAAATCTTCACATCTCCTCTATCGATGATCTCTTGAATGAGATGGAAGCACCAATATATTCGACCTCTGTTGTAGAATCAGTAATTGTGTCCTTCTTGGAACTCTTCCAGCTCACAGTGCCACTATTCAAGCAAAACACGAACCCTGACTGCGATCTATAATCATCCTGGTCAGTTTGGAAGCTGGCATCGTTGTAACCCTCTACAGCTAGCTCCTCATCGCCTCCAAATATCAAGAAATATTCTTTAGTCCTTCTCAAGTACTTAAGAATATTCTTGCCTACTATCCAGTGACGCTCACCTGGATCTGACTGGTATCTACTCGTCATGCTCAAAGCATACGAGACATCAGGACGAGTACATAGCATGGCGTACATGATAGATCCTATAGCAGATGCGTAAGGGATCTTATCCATGCGGTCTCTCTCCTCTCTAGAAGAGGGACTTTGAGTCTTCGAAAGACTCACACCATGTGACATTGGCAGAAGTCCTTTCTTGGAATTCTGCATGGCAAACCAAAGTAATACCGTGTCAATGTATGTACTCTGACTTAGGCCAAGCAATCTCTTAGATCTATCTCTATAGATCTTGATGCCTAGAATACAGGCTGCTTCACCTAAGTCTTTCATTGAGAAGCACATCCCGAGCCAAGTCTTCACAGACTGTAGCGAAGGGATGTCATTCCCAATGAGCAGTATGTCATCCACATACAATACAAGGAAGACAACTGTGTTCCCATTAACCCTCTTGTAGACACAAGGTTCATCTTCATTCTTGATGAAACCAAATTGTTTGATCGCATCATCGAATCGAAGATTCCAGCTCCGAGAAGCTTGCTTTAGCCCACAAATGGACCTTTGCAGCTTGCATACCTTCCCAGTATGTTGTGGATCTACAAAACCCTCAGGTTGTGTCATGTACACATCCTCGAGCATGTTTCCATTCAGAAATACGGTTTTGACATCCATCTTCCATATCTCATAATCGTGGTATGCTGCAATAGCAAGCAAGATCCGAATGGACTTAAACATCGCCACTGAAGAAAAGGTTTCATCATAGTCAATACCATGAATTTGCTTGAAACCTTTAGCCACCAATCGGCCCTTATAGGTATGCGTAAGTCCATCCATGTCAGTCTTTCTCCTTAAGACCCACTTACACCCAATAGGTTTGACCCCTTCAGGTGGATCAACCAAAGTCCATACTTGGTTGGTGTACATGGATTCCATCTCGGATCTCATGGCCTCTAGCCATTTCTCAGAATCTGGGCTCATCACAGCTTCCTGATAGGAGGTAGGCTCATTCTCAATGAGCATTACGTCATCATGGTCAGACAAGAGAAATGAATATCTCTCAGGCTGACGACGTACCCTATCAGATCTGCGAAGAGGTAGGTCTACATGAACAGGTGATTGTTCCACAACTCTTTGTGCAATAACCTCATCACCCACAACACTTTGTGGTTCATGTTCAACCTCCATCAAGGCCTCAGTGCTATGGTCCTTATCTTGAATTTCTTCAAGATCGAAGGTACTCCCACTAGTTTTTCTAGAAACAAAATCCCTTTCTAGAAAAACTCCAGTCTTTGCCACAAACACTTTATGCTGACTGGGAATGTAGAAGTAATATCCCTTTGTATCCTTGGGATATCCAACAAAATAGCACCTATCGGATTTGGGTCCCAGTTTGTCTGACACTTGACGTCGAACGTAAGCCTCACAACCCCAAATCCTCATAAAAGACATCACGGGATTTCTCCCTGTCCATATCGTATATGGTGTCTTTATCACAGCCTTGGATGGTACATGGTTAAGGGTAAAGGCTGCTGTGTCTAGAGCATATCCCCAAAAGGATATAGGAAGATCTGTGTGACTCATCATAGATCGTACCATATCCAATAGGGTACGATTCCTCCTTTCGGATACATCATTCCATTGTGGTGTTCCAGGAGGAGTGAGTTGGGATAGAATCCCACACTCAGCTAGATAGTCACGAAACTCATGGCTAAGGTATTCACCACCTTGATCTGATTGAAGTATCTTAATACTCTTGCCAAGCTGGTTTTGTACTTCATTCTTGAATTCTTTGAACTTTTCAAAGGATTCTAATTTGTGTGTCATGAGATACACATAACCATATCTACTGAAGTCATCAGTAAATGTAATGAAGTACCTGTAACCACCTCTAGCAGCAACATTGAAAGGACCACATACATCACTATCTATAAGTCCTGACAAATCTGTTGCTCTTTCGCTGTGTCCACTAAAGGGAGTCTTGGTCATCTTCCAGGTAAGCTTTGCAGTTACGCTTCCAGTGTCCAGCTTCCTTGCAGTGGAAGCAAGCCCCTTCCTTGGCTACCCCTCCTTTGGGTTTAAGTTCTTTGCCTTTGCCCTTGGCTTGGGACTTTCCCTTACCTTTAGGCTTGCCCTTGCCTTTCTTCTTTTGTACCATCAAAATGGTGTCAGATTTTCCCTTCTTAAGGTTAAGCTCAGCAGTTCTCAACATGCTGAGCATTTCAGGCAGTGGCTTATCAATTTCATTTATGTTATAATTCATGACAAATTGATTGAAGGCTTGTGGCAAAGATTGCAAGATCAGGTCAATGGCCAGCTCTTGGCCAAGTGGGAATCCTAGCCTTTGTAGGTTTTCTACGTACCCAATCATCTTGAGTACATATGTACCTACGAGAGTCCCTTCTTGCATTTTGGACCCAAATAATACCTTAGAGACTTCATATCTCTCATGCCTAGCTTGTCCTTGATATAGTTGACGAAGATGTCCAACCATATCATAAGCATTCATGAACTCATGTTGCTTCTGAAGCTCAAAGTTCATGGTCGCGAGCATTAGACATGACACATCTAATGCATCATCTTGATGCTTCTTGTAAGCATCTTTGTCAGCTCGCGAAGGCGCGTGAGGTGCCTCGGAATGGGCTGCTCAGGGCGTACAACTTCCTTTCTTGGGTGAGAACAATTCTCGAGTTCTGTACGATCCGAAATTTGCTCCATTGAGCTTGTCCTTCTCAAGACGAGAATCCGAGAGAGAGTGTTCGTGTTTGTCGACATAGTTATCTACAACATACAATGCAGAGAATTAATATCATATTCCTTTTATCATTTAATTAGGCCTTTAATCAAATGATGCTCCCACTGAATTATAGGAATTTTTTGTAGAATCGAGTTATGGATGTGGTCAAACCACATTACAAGATTCATACAAACTAGCTATAATTCTTGCGGGACAAGATCCACATCATACTAAGCCTTGAGTTAGCTTTGGCTAAATCGCCCAAGACTAAGTATGATCGGTGGGTAACACATTACCGATTACATCTCTATGCAACTCTTGTTTATAGGATCAAGACCCACATTTACAAAAGACCTTGAGTTAGCTTTGGCTAAATCGCCCAAGATTTAGTGTAAATGCGATCTTGACCTATCGTTCCAACGATTGGAATATGCCTATAGTTCTACTCGATCCAATTGAGTTTAACTAGTTTTGCTCAATCTAATTGAGCTTACTCTAATCCAAGCATGATAGGCGGGACCAAGGTTGTCCCTCCGCACCCTACCAAGATAATATGTGTTGCTCTGCTTTGGCAGATTCAACAACAACAAATGATCGAGGTAGTGATGGGTATCAAGGCTCTGTAGGCATTTTCGAGTTGATTCGATTATGATCTAATCTAATCGTAATGTGTATCTTATACGCATTTAGGCCTTTATTATCCTATATGAGTATGCATCATATACATACATTCATTATTCTAGCATGCATCATATACATACAAGAAAATTATCCTAGCATGCATCATATACATACAAGCATTATTCTACTAGCATGCATCACATACATACAAGCAAAATCAATTAAATATATATATATATATATCAACATATATATATATAATTAAATGTGATATAGTCATGGCCCTACTACGATCTTCTCAAGCCAATGAGAAGATCGGACGGTCAACCTAAGGCTAGCAGCTTCTCCAAGCGCTTCCTTTGACCGCCATGTGTCGTCGTCACCCTTCTCGTAATCTCGTCTTCGAGTGGACTTTCCACCGCTCCATTTTGTACATTACAAATATGAAACTCAAGTTACATTCGAGTCTAAAAGCTAATTACAACTAGAATATCAAAAGAAGAGGTACGACGTTGGTCGCGTACACTATACATACGCATTGACCACAAAAAAGCGGCACGCGGTAGTATTATGAATTACAACACACATAATCCAATCAAATTAAGGTCATTGGGCCATGACAATCACAGAACTATACATAATTCTAAATTATGTATTTTTACAGAAAATTTCTATAATTTTTCCTAATTTATTTCAAATTTATGAGTCACCTCTCCGTAACGGTCCCGCTAAGCGGTTTCCGGGCGTGATCGCGGGACAAGGCCCCTTTCGGGGATAGGGGCAGTGCCCCTACTCGCAAAACAAACTTCGCGAGTGTCCCTACAATGATCTTACAGCGACTTAAGTCACTGTCCCAAAAATCTAAAGCGAGAACTCGCCGATTCGGAGAGTTTTTTCTCGACGGTTGAAGCCTACGAGTGTCCCAACACTCGTTGCTTCGACTCTACGAGAAAAATACCCAAAAATTCTATAAAATTAGGAAATTTACAGAAACATATAAATCTGTAATTTTTATATCTAATATAAAAACTACAAAAATGAAACACATACATGCTTCGCACGTGGCTCTAATACCACTGTTGGGTTTTTCCGAGCCGCAAAAACCGCTTTTTGCGTTGCGGAAACCTCGGAAGCCCCGGCCACGGATCCGTGTGAAGTATAAAAATTATAAAACATGTATGTGCTTACTAAAACCCTAGATCTACCTTAGATCTAAGAGATGAGATCATTACCCTCGATGCGATGCCCTTCGCTTATCCCGCTCGTCCAAAAGTTCGTCGGAACTCGAGAGTGTCAAGTGCACACTCCTCTATGGTATCCACACAAGCAATAGGTGGAGAAAGAGACAAACTTGAGTGTGATAGCACTCCTAGAAGATCTCGGCAAGATGAGGTTGGGAGAGGTAGAGAGCTTGAGAGAAGAATTCCAAGGAAGAAGATGAAGTTGGAATAACTCACAAAAATGAATTTCACCATCATAACCCCTAATGGTGTTGGTCGGCCACATTATGGCTTGGGAGGTTACATGCATGCATGTAACTCCCATTCCTCTTGGTCTTCCTCATGATGTGGCACCAATTGACAAAGTCAATGATGATGTGGAGCATCATCATTGGCCGGCCATGCCAAGTCATCATCATGACATGGCATTTGGTCAAGTCAAACTTGACCTTTCATCTTCCCTCTCAAGTCAAGTCAAACTTGACCTTTTATCTCCCATGGTTGATCAAATCTAACCACTTGACTCAAGTCAATTTAATTTAATGAATCTCTATTCGTTAATTTAAATTGATTTGATGAATCAAATATAAATTAGACTCATTCAACACTTGAATCAACTTGAGTCTAACTCAATTAGTCTAATTTGGATTACTCTTAATCCAATTTGGTTCATCCCATGAACCTAATCCTCATGGTTCATCATATGAACCTAATCTCCATCTAATTGCTCTTATGTGTGTGACCCTATAGGTTCTTGTAACATTGGCAATGTCCCTAAACCGATTTAGGAACATAAGTAATGAGCGGTATCTAGCAACACATCATTGCTACCCAAGTTATAAGAATGTTGAGCTCCAACATCACCTTTGTGACTACTAATTGTGACTCTCACAATATGTGACAATGTCCCTCTATCCTTGACATCTAGATTGATCAATCGAGGCATAGACCGTGTCATCCTCGGTACAATCTAAATCTTGAACCCCAAGTAGACTCACTCTAATCAAATGAGCTCAATATCTCATATTGACTCATTTGGGCATGGCCATGCACTTCGTGGTCTCACTCTATCAAGAATATCGATGTCACCCCCGTCATATAGGAGGGATAGATCCCATCTACATCACTCACATCCCTCCGCATAATTTGTTACATACCCAGTAATCGCCTTTATAGTCCACCCATTTACGGGTGACGTTTAACGAAGCCAAAGTATGCAACTCCTTATGTAGGGAACCATGGTGACTTCAGGTCTAAGGACTAATAGTCATACTAATAGCCACATGAGAAAGTATATGACACTCATATAACGATCCATGATACTTTCTCATGGCGGGTCATTCAGTATATATTCTCCAATGCATACCCATGTGTCAACTTGATATCTCATATCCATGACTTGTGAGATCAAGTCATCTTGTTGACCTACATGCTAGTCTCTATGCATTAACATTGTCCCTGAATGTTAATACTCGACTAGGAATAATTAAGAGTAGTGTTCTCTATATCATCTCATTATCAATTCAACCAATCGATTGATATAGATAAGAACCTACTACTCAAGGACATTATTATATTTAGTTATTTGGCACCAATACAAGTAAATATAATAACCATGCCTTTATAAATAGGAATATGATACAATAAAGTCCATACAACAATCATCACATGATTGGCTCTAGGGCTTTCACTAACAGCTTTGTCCCCCTAAAGAGGACTCGGCCTCAACTCTTCACTCAAGGCTTACCTGTTGGCTGCTCTACCAGACTTACCATTCTTGATATCCGATCTGACCCACCAGGGCTTCCACCAGTTGTCCGATCTACCTGACCTAGCTAGATAATTTTGTCGATTGTCTGGTCTCCTAACACAACCGGTCTTCATGCCAAATGTCCAATCCACTCGACCCATCTAGACTTCATGCCTGGTGTCTGGTCCTCTAGATCTGTCAAGACATTTGCCTAGTATCTGATCAATACGACCTACTAGGACTTCCTGTTAAGCCTGCACACTTAACACTGATATTCAAACACAAGTAAATCCTAACTTTAATTATGGTTCATACATCAAAACCAAGGAGTGATGCTCTCTGCATCAACAGTCTTGGTGGCATAAGTCCAAATAGATCTTGACAAGAAAGCCCAAGCATTGAGGCTTGGCAATGGGAAAGTCCAAGGTGAGATTTTGACAACATAAAGCCCAAGCATATAGTCTTGGCAGCATAAATCCAAATAAACCTTGGCAATGGATGAAGAGTCGTGGACTCGAGGGATCCGAGAGGCATGAGTTTGATGGAGGTAGCTAGAAGGCTTAGGTCTAGGCTAAAGGTGGTCAATCAAGTATGAGGGGGTCATACTTGGGCTAAACCTCATGGTTGAGGTTTATCAGTCGATTGGGACTTTGAGTAAGTCTATTGGTCAAGTGTTTAACATTTGAGAGCCTAGTAAACTCAGAGTAATCGACTGGGATTTTGACCAGTCGACTGGCTGAGGAGTCGCCTGATGCTCAATTGCTAGGGTTTAGTAGTCGACTGGTCTTGAGAAGTCGACTACCATAGATGGGCAATCGACTCTTCTTAAGTGGCCAGGGCACAAATTTTTGCGTAGTCGATTAAGCATTCGACTGCTAGGGTATCCGTTGGAGTAATCCAACGTGGATTAAGTCCATTGTGAGATAACGACACTGTGGGTAGTCGATTGCAATGTGCGAAATTAGCCCATAAAAGGAGCAGCTTGTGAAGGATTTTGGCTAAGGTTTCTTAGATGATTTTGAAGCGAAGTGCTAGTGCATTTTAGGTCCTTTAAAGGCTTCCAAAGCAACCACAAGAGCTCTCAAGCAAAGATTATTGTGTAAAGTTTTGTTTACTTGTATTTCATTCCATCTTTGTAATACTTTTGTATTTTCATTGTAATCTCTTTGTAAGGGGTTTCTCCACCTCCGGCATATTGTCGAGAAGGAGAGAAGAGTATAGTAGGTGTGGATCACTAGCTCACTGTGGAGTAGAAACCGTAGGTTCCGAACCACGTAAAAACCTTGGTGTTGTGCCTGGGTTTTATTTGTCTTTCGTTTATATTTTATTTTGTTTCCGCTATGCATTACTAACGATTATACATGAGCACGACACAATCGAGCAAAGAAATCAAAAAAAGACACTATTCACCCCCCCCCCCCCTAGCGCGATGTCATAGATCTATAATTCTTATTTGGCCGAGGTAATTCATAAGCTCTCATGTCGATCTTCTTCTTATTTGATCGAGGCAATTCATAAGCCATCGTGTCAACCTTCTTCTTATTCAACCGAGGTAGTTCGTAAGCCCTTGTCTCGATTTTCTTCTCATTTGACCGAGATAGTTTGTAATCCCTCGTGCTGACTATCTTCTGGCCCACCAAGGCAATTCATAAGTCCTCGAGTCAGTTATTTTTTTTATTCATCCATGATAGTTCATAAGGCCTTGCTTGAGTCGACAGGACATTATTTCTAAAAATGATATCCCCAACTAAAGAAACAGAGAGCAGAGATAGGTTTTGTTGGTGCAATCGCCCCAGGTTACGATTGATCAGACTCGAGTTTGACTCGAGTAGTGGTTTGATGTTAGTGTTTTGATGTTTGACATTGATGTTTGACAAGGGAGTTGACCGTTGTTTAACAATGGGTTGACTAGATTGTTGACTTGGAGTTGACCATAATGGAAAGTCCAAGCTTGGGTTTTGGCAAGGGAAAGTCAAAGCTTGAGTCTTAGCTAATGGAAAGTCCAAGCATGGGTCTTGGCAAGGGAAAGTTCAAGCTTGAGTCTTGGCAAATGGAAAGTCCAACATGGGCTGGCATGGAAAGTCCAAGTTGTTAGTAATATATGAGAGATGTCCTAAGGCAATCGCCTTATGTATGAACCATTTATATGATAAATAAAGATTCACTATTTGAGTATACATGTTTTATGTATTTGATTGGATCTTAAACTCATTTACTGAATGTCCATGATACGATTCACAGCATGAGAGAATTTGTGATTGGATCACAACTAGTGAGTATCTCTATATGTGTAATTGTGATGTATCGGAATTATCCCTAGTCGATGAATTGATGGATTTGGACACCATCAATTCTGTCGAGACTAGCACGAGGTATACTCCTTGGTGTATCCAAGCAGCTGATTCTCACTGGCTGGAGACATTGTGATGTCCGGAGTTAATCATGGATGCTAGTTATGGTAACTAGTTCATTGGAGTGACCAACCGTAAGACTTCATATGGTTCTCTGCATATATAGATATGTCAATGAAGTTCTTACTGTGGCTTAAGTGCGATGTTCCTTTGACTTGCGGTATTCAAGTCATCTTGATCATGGAGACTTATGCTTTGACATCTTAAGCAAACATCTCTAAGGAGATGTGGACCCGGATGATTGGGTATAAGTCGAAGTGATCGAAGGTGTTTGAATAGCCTATAAAGGATTCACCACTCCTTGCGAGGAGATGTATACCCATGGCCTCTCGTCGGATTGTTACTAAAGTCTTTGGCCAAAGCATTACATGTTTAGAGTAAGGTACTCTTCGATACATGTGGAGTAACTAGAATCCGTAGGGACGAGGAAATGATACTTGGGCTAGGTGTGGACGTAGTCGACCTAGTGAGGGACACAATAGACCATGTCCTGAACCAAGTGGGTATAAGATGAGTGAAGGGAATGGGGCACGAATCATTGATTCTTGAAGGGTTTTAGAAATAGTTCGATCAAAGTTGATCTTTTAGGTTAATTGGGGATCATGATGTACTACTAGGTGCCACTCATGATCGTTCTATAATTAATGGTTAATTATAGGCGGACAACATAAACCGAGAACCTATTTGGTCACACGACAACGAGCGTAATCCAAAGGATTTAAAACGAGCTTGAGAATGGGATTCTCAGACCGAGAGAAACTAGGTTTGGTTGGACCAAACATAAAGCGAGCATGAAATCGTTTCAGTCGCAATGGAAGCGTGGATGGGCCGTGTCTTATGAAGACATAATGGACGAACCAAAATGGTTTGGTTCTAATCCAATGGAGGAGAATAAACCAAAGGGTTTGGTTTATTTTAAACGAATGAACCAAAAGTTGGTTCGGTTCGTTTTAACTTAAAATAAACCATCATGGTTTGGTTTATTTTAACTTATCTTAATGGAGCGGGTTAACGGGCCTAATGGTTATGATCCAATAACCATTAAGAGAATTAGTTCTCTATAAAAGAGGGCTTAATGGATAATTAAGCCCTAATTGAAGAGCCCTAAACCTAGTTGCCGCCCACCCCATTGAAGGAGTTGGCGCCAACTCCATTGCCGCCGCCCATTGCTCCTCCAACCGGCGTCCAGAAGGTTGCTTCCTTCCCCCTCGCCGGCGTCGAGCTGCTGCCGGTTGGTGCTCCGGTGATCTTCCTTGGGTGTGGCGATAAGGTGAGCACTTGGCTTCCTTGTTTTGGCCGGCACCTACTCCTCCACCAAGCTGTCCAGTTTTCTGGACAGCTTCTTCTCCTCTCATCGGAGTGTCGTTTGGACGATGGTTAGAGCTCCGACAGTGGATAACTTACCGGGGATTCGATCTCCGGTAATCCTCTGAGGTGGAGGATGAAGGATTCGTCAATTGGTTGACGAATACCTCTCCGGAGAAGCGAGTTTTGAGAACTCGTATTAGGATCCGAATTTGGATTCGGATCGTGATCATCTCTCGATCACGTCGTCTTCAACACGAGGCTAGTAACCCATACGAAGACGAAGCTCGTGGCTTAGCGAAGTCATCCCGAGGAACTCGGCGTGGATACGGATAGAGACGATTCTAGCGAGGATCGTTCCGGTTGATGTCGTTCCCGCTACACGTCATACGAAAGGTATAACGTAGTTAAATTTCCTTTTATTGCAAATTTAAATTTATGGTTATGTCTACACTTGTTGTAATATGCATGCGTGCGTTGTGTGTGTTGTAATAAATAGAAGTATTTATTATTTTTATTGCTTCCGCTGTGTTCATGTTTATGAAACGTGATCGAACACACACACGCCGCGGTGCCGGAAACCCAACACAAGTATGGGTCTTGGCAAGGGAAAGTCCAACATGAAGTTGGCATGGAAAGTCCAAGGGTTGATATTGGCGACGTAAAGTCCAAGCGGGAGTCTTGGAAGCATAAGTCCAATGGTTTAGCGGTGTAAAGTCCAAGCGTGTGTATTGGCAGCATAAACCTAATGTGTCTTTGCGGTATAGACCAGCTTAGCATGAGAATAGCCTATGAAAGCACTTGAAGGCTAGCGTATGGATGAATAAGTTATGGATGACTTGGAGGGATCCGATAGGCGTGAGATTGACGGAGGTGGCTAGAAGGCTTAGGTCTAGGCTAAGGGTGGTCTAGCAAGTATGAGGGCATCATACTTGGGATTAAACCTCATGGTTGAAGTTATCAGTCGACTGGGGATTTGGGCCAGTCGATTGGTTAAGTGTTTTGACACTTGGCAGCCGAATTGACTTTGGACAGTCGACTGGGGTTATGACCAGTCGACTATTGGGAGTCGACTGGCGTTCGACTGCGGCAAATAGGCTTGGAAGTCAACTTCCAATATTGGGCAGTCGACTGATGGCTTGAGCAATCGACTACCATGGAGGGTAGTCGACTGTTGGTCGAGGTTGCAGGACCAGAACGCTCGGTAGTCAACTGGTCAGTCGGCTATGGCCTTGGCAGTCGACTGATGGGTAATGGCAGTCGACTGTCAGTGTATCCGTTGGCTTGAATGCCAATGTGGATAAGTCCATTGTGAGACAACGACATTGTTGGCAGTCGACAGTCAGGCTAGAAATCAGCCCGGTGCAGGTTATAAAAGCAGCTCGAAAGGGAGGATTTAGCAGCGATTTTCTTGGGCAATTTGAAGGGGAATAGTTGGTGCTTTTCAGTCCTTCAAGGCTAATCAAAGACGATCAACAAGCAAGCATCCAAAAGAGATTTTGTAAAGTGTTCTTTACTTCTCCTATTGTATTTACTTTGTATTTGCTTGTTGTTTATTTGTATTACTGTTGTAATCATTGTACAAGGTTTCTTCGCCTCCAGCATATTGTCGAGAAGGAGTGTTTTAGATTAGTGGTGGTGTTTGCATCGCTAGAGCTCATTTGAACTCAATCCGTAGAGTAGGAACCCTAAGGTTCCGAACCACGTTATATCTTGTGTATTATATGCTTGTGTTGTGTATTTATTTTTGTTTATCATTATATATTCCGCTGCGTACACTAACACTTGTAGCAAGCACGCGATCTATTTCCATCATCGAAGCAACAAACTCGCTATTCACCCCACCCCCCTCTAGCGACGTCCAATTTCTAACAGGTTTGACTTAAGGCGACAAAGTAGTAAAACTGAAGCCAGACTTATCAGAGTGAATCGTCTGACTATTTTGGGGGTTATTAATGATACTGCTAGAATTGACCCAAGATAAATAATGATATCTGGGATTTTCTGGGTGAAGATTCATGGTTGTCTTGCAACCCCCCAAGTCCGACAGAGCTACTTCCTGAGTCTTGCAGCTACCTCTCGAGTCCCGCAGCTAGCTCCTGAGTGTTGCCCAAGCACCCGCCCTCCCGAGTCAGGCAGCCTGAGCACTCACCCTCCCGAGTCAGGTAGCCTGGGTACTGCTCGCCCATGCATTCCCAAGTGTCAAGTTCCTCACCACCGAGTTGCAATATTCCTTTCTAGAGAAGCTCTTCCCTGAGTAGTTCTTCCGGAGTTAGGCCTTCCAAAGTCATGCAGGGTCATTCAAGTGACTCTTCCCAAATCATGCAGGCTAAGTTATCCAAGCGATTCTTTCTGAATGTTGCTCTTCCCAAGTCATGCATGTGGGCCTTTCCAGAATGCACGGTATGTGACCCACATGGCGATTCTCCTGGAATCTTTTGGTCTCACCCATATATGATAAAGAGGGAATATATCAGAGCAGAGAAGTCATGTGCAACATTTGTCTCTTAACCACCACACAACTAGTAGATAATCTGGTTGACAAGTTGAGGGGGAGCTCATATATAAGAATATATTGAGGTAAGGGGAAGAGGGGAGGCTTCTTTTGCTTCTTCTTCTCCTCCACAAGTTCTATTGTACTATATATATATATATATATATAGTACAATAGAACTTGTGGAGGAGAAGAAGAAGCAAAAGAAGCCTCCCCTCTTCCCCTTACCTCAATATAATCTTATATATATCTTTCTTCTATGTCCTATCCGACTTAAGTATCCTTAAGTATCGAAAGGTCCTTTGATGTATGTTGATCTTGACAGAATTTAATGTTACAACTATGAAGAACTCATCCGTCTCCGATGCTTTTATGGAAGAGGCTAAAAAGTGACCGCATCACTGATCCCGACTAGGAGGTGCCCATGATGATGTTCGAGAGCAGGCTAATGGTTATCATGCCAAGACGCAAACATGTAAGATACTAAAAAAAAAAAAGTTTACAATGCTCAGAAAACTAAAAGATAAAATTAAATCTTTAAACAAAAACTCCTAATAACATCAAGTATCATTCTGTTGGACTTTCTGAGCAACAAAAACCGCTTTTTGCGTTGCGAAAACCCTGGAAGTCCGGCCACGGATCCGTGCGAAGATGTATTAAAACTAAAACATGTATGTGTTTACTAAAAACCCTAGATCTACCTTAGATCTAGAAGGTGATATCATTACCCTCGATGCGACGCCCTTCGCAAATCCCGCTCATCCAAAAGCTTCGTCGAAACTCAAGAGCGTCAAGTGAACACTCCTCTATTGGTATCCACACAAGCAATAGGTGGAGAAAAGCAATCTTGAGTGTGCTAGCACTCCTTAGATGCTCACGGCAAGATGAGGAAGAAGAGGGAGAGAGCTTGATAGAATGATCCAAGGAAGAAGATGAAGTTGTGTAACTCACAAAAATGAATTCTCATCTAATGAGAATAGTGGTCGGCCACTTTTCTTAGGGGGGTTACATGCATGCATGTAACTCCTCCAAGAGTCAATGGCTCTTGGTCTCCCTCATGAGGTGGCATCACATGCTAAGTCAATGATGATGTGGAGCATCATCATTGGCCGGTCATGCCAAGTCATCATCATGACATGGCATTTGATCAAGTCAAACTTGACCTTTCATCTTCCCTCTCAAGTCAAGTCAAACTTGACCTTTTATCTCCCATGGTTGATCAAATCTAACCACTTGACTCAAGTCAATTTAATTTAATGAATCTCTATTCATTAATTTAAATTGATTTGATGAATCAAATCTAAATTAGACTCATTCAACACTTGAATCAAATTGAGTCCAACTCAATTAGTCTAATTAGGATTACTCTTAATCCAATTTGGTTCATCCCATGAACCTAATCCTCATGGTTCATCATATGAACCTAATCTCCATCTAATTTCCCTTAGTGTGTGACCCTATAGGTTCTTGTAACGTTGGCAATATCCCTAAACCGATTTAGGAACATAAGCAATGAGCGGTATCTAGCAACACATCATTGCTACCCAAGTTACAAGAATGTTGAGCTCCAACGTCACCTTTGTGACTACTAATTGTGACTCTCACAATATGTGACAATGTCCCTCTATCCTTGACATCTAGATTGACCAATCAAGGCATAGACCGTGTCATCCTCGGTACAATCTATATCTTGAACTCCAAGTAGACTCACTCTAATCAAATGAGCTCAATATCTCATATTGACTCATTTGGGCATGGCCATGCACTTCGTGGTCTCACTCTATCAAGAATATCGATGTCACCCCCGTCATATAGAAGGGATAGATCCCATCTACATCACTCACATCCCTCCGCATAATTTGTTACATACCCAGTAATCGTCTTTATAGTCCACCCATTTACGGGTGACATTTGACGAAGCCAAAGTATGCAACTCCTTATGTAGGGAACCATGGTGACTTCAGGTCTAAGGACTAATAGTCATACTAATAGCCACATGAGAAAGTATATGACACTCATATAATGATCCATGATACTTTCTCATGGCGGGTCATTCAGTATACATTCTCCAATGCATACCCATGTGTCAACTTGATATCTCATATCCATGACTTGTGAGATCAAGTCATCGTGTTGACCTACATGCTAGTCTCTACGCATTAACATTGTCCCTGAATGTTAATACTCGACTAGGAATGATTAAGAGTAGTGTTCTTTATATCATCTCATTATCGATTCAACCAATCGATTGATATAGATAAGAACCTACTACTCAAGGACATTATTATATTTAGTTATTTGGCACCAATACAAGTAAATATAATAATCATGCCTTTATAAATAGGAATATGATACAATAAAGTCCATACAACAATCATCACATGATTGACTCTAGGGCTTTCACTAACAATCTCCCACTAGCACTAGTGTCAATCACCGTAGTATCTAATACCCAATGACCTAGTGTGGCCATCATGCTTTTTCTATGCCAAAGCCTTGGTCAAGGGATCTGCAATGTTAGCCTCTGTGGGTACTCTGCAAATCTTCACATCTCCTCTATCGATAATCTCTCGAATGAGATGAAAGCGCCGTAGTATGTGTTTGGTCTGCTGGTGTGAGCGAGGTTCCTTAGCCTGTGCAATCGCTCCATTGTTGTCACAATAGAGCTCTATGGGATCTGCTATGCTAGGAACCACTCCAAGCTCAGAAATGAACTTGCAGATCCAAACTACCTCCTTTGCTGCCTCAGATGCAGCAATATACTCGGCTTCTGTTGGTGAATCAGCAACTGTGTCCTGCTTCGAACTCTTCAAGCTCACAGCGCCATCATTCAAGCAAAACACGAACCCTAACTACGATCTATAATCATCCTGGTCAATTTGGAAGATGGCATAGCTGTAACCCTTTACAGCTAGTGTTAGTTATAGCCCTAGAACCAATCATGTGATGGTTGAATAGGGAACATTTTGTATCATATTCTATAAAGGCAAAGGATTGGTTATTATATTTACGTCTTGCTTGTGCCAGCTAAATTAAATATAATAATGCCCTAGAAAAGTAGGTTCTTATCTACAGCACATCAATTGGCAGAATTGATTATGAGAGGTTGTAGAGAACACTTTCCTAAATGTTCCTAGGCAAGTATTAATATGCAAGGCAATATTAATACATAAAGACTAGCATGTAGGTCAATTGATGACTTGATCTCACAAGTCATGGATATATGATATCAAGTTGACACATGGGTATATATTAGAGAATATATACTGAACTGACCCGCCATGAGAAAGTTTCATGGATCGTCATATGAGTGTCATAAACTTTCTCATGTGACTATTGGTATGAATAGTCCTCAAACCTAAAGTCACTACGGTTCCCTACATAAGGAGTTATGTACTTTGGTATCGTCAAACGTCACCTGTAATTGGGTGGACCATAAAGGCGATTACTGGGTATATAACAAATTATGTGGAGGGATGTGAGTGATGTAGATGGGATCTATCCCTCCCATATGACGGGAGTGATATCTGTGGGCCCCTTGATTGAGTAGAACTACTAAAATGCATGGTCATGCTCGAATGAGTCAATATGAGATATTGAGCTCATTTGTTTGAGTTAGTTTACTCAGGGATCAAGAAACACATAGATTGATCGAGGATGACACGGTCTATGCCTCATTAGTTAATCTGATATCAAGGATAGAAGGACACGGTCATACATTATAGTAGTCACGGAAAGGTTAGTCGGATCTTGACTTATTTCGTAACTTGGGTAGCAATGATGTATTGCTAGATGTCGCTCATTGCTTGTGTATCTAAAAGAGTTTAGATCCACTACCAATGTTATGAGAGCCTATAGGGTCACACACAAAGAGCATGATGATTAGAAGAATTAGTGCATTCTAGTTTGACTAGAATAATTTGGGAATAAGCTTAAGTACAAAATGGTTTTTGGGCTTTAAGCTTAAAGAGAATTTTAGCTTATTGATTTAATGAGATTAATTCAATATGCTAAACTTATTAATTTAATAAGATTAAATAAATATGTTATCATGATATCCTAAGCTAAATTGATTTAATAAGATTAATTCAATATGTTACCTTATTGATTTAATGAGATTAATTCAATATGATAACATAAGCTTATTGAATTAATAAGATTAATTCAACATGCAAGCATGCCACATAAGCATGCCACATAAGCTTGATGAGGTGGAAGGAGACAAAGGGTTTTGACCTTTGGATTTCCTCCACATGTGGCTGGCCAAACAAGGAGTGTGTTTGATTGTTTTTCAATGCAATTGATTGCATTGAATGTGATAGGAGGTGAAAGGTTTTTCCAATCCTATAAAACACTCCATGGGGTGGCTGGCCAAGTAGTTGGAAGCTTGAGGCTTGGAGAGAGCTTGGTGGTGAGAGGCTTTGGTTGTGTGGCTTTTGTGAGTGTAGCAAGAAGAGTGGTCTTCTTCTTCCTTTCTCTTTTTCCCTACCTTTCTCTTTTTCCCTACCTTCCTCTCCTTTAGGGACTTCTCTAGCAAGAAGTAAAGGAGAGCTCTTCTAGTTTCTTTTGTGAGACAAGAGCTTGCTCGTGTGGATACATATAGAGGCACGGACATTTGAACGTGCTAAAAGATCCAACAAACCCAAGGAGAAGCGGGATTTAAAAGGGCACGCAACAAAGGTAATATTCTCCTATAAGATAGGTTTTGAGAAATTTATTTTTGTACGAGGTTTTCTTTCGCAAGGATCACTTGGAAGGGATCCTATTTTTCCGTTGCGCATATGCTATTTTGCATAAATAATCCCTACAGTGGTATCAGAGCCACTTTGCGAAAGATCGTATAAAAATAGGTTTTCTCTATTTTATATATGATATAGAAGTAGGATAAATTTTATTATGAGTTGATAATTGCATTAGAAATTTTTCAAACATAATAAAATATCCGATGTCTTTTAAAAGTTAAAATTGACATGGTGCATGGTTATGGCCTAGTCCCAAAAAGTTTGTGAATGTGTGTGTTGTAATTCTTAATACGGCCTGCATGTCGTGCCTTTCTCCTAAAATTCTTGTTGTAAAATTAGTTTTAGACTCGAATGTAACTCGAGTATTTCTCCTTTTGTAATATACAAAATAAAGATGGAGGGTCCATTGGAAGATGACGTTACAAGGAGGAAGTCAACAACACAAGACAACCAAAAGGAAGCACTTGGGAGAAGATGCTATCCCTAGGTTGACCAATCAATCTTTTCATTGGCTTGAGAAGATTGTAGAATAAGGGTCATAACCATGACACGCTTAGTTTAATATGTATGTGATGCATGTTAATTTAGCTTATATGTGATGTATGCTAATATGTATGTGATGCATGTTTAAGTTTATTTCTTAATAAGTCAAAAACGATATGCCTACCAAAGTTTGGTACTCACTACTTCCTCGATCATTTGTTGTTGGGTTTGCCAAAGCAAAGCAATGCATTTTATCTTGGAAGAGTGCGAGTGGAAAATCGTGATGTCCCGCTATCAAACTTGGTTATGACTTAATTAAGTTTTTCTTAATTAATTAAGAAAGTAGAGGCATATATTAGCTTTGAACATAAGTTTTAAAAATTAGTTTTGTGTGATTTTCGAACATCAGCTTTGTCTTAGAAAGTGGTCGTTGCTCCGATATCAAAGAAGGCCTCTGTGCCTCGCCACGGCCAGGAAGCTGGTTTAGGAATAAGCACTAAACTAATCTAAACTTAACCAAAGCTATTAAAGAGTTACATCAGATGTAATTGGCAAAAGATTGCCTACCTAATCATACTACGTCTCGGGCGATTAGCCAAAGCTAACTCAAGACGAAGTATGATGTGGATCTTTATCCCATATAAATTTATAGCTAAATAGAAGCTAATGATGTAAGCAAAATGTGTTTGCCTACATCAATGATTAGCTCATATCAAAGCTATGAGAATTTAGTGGGAGCCTCAATTAATTAAAGGCCTAATTAAATGACTTAGGTATGATACTTAATTTTGCATTTTAATGTTGTAGATCACCATGTCATCTAACACGACACACCCTCTCAACTTGTGATCTATCCTTGAGAAAGACAAGCTCAATGGAGCTAACTTTCTAGACTGGTATAGGAACTTGAGGATTATCCTCAAGCAAGAACGTAAACTGTATGTCCTAGAGTAGTCTATCCCTGAAACACCCGCCCCTGCAGCCACTCATGCTGAAAAGGATGCTTATAAGAAGCATCAAGATGACGCATTAGATGTGTCATGTCTTATTCTTGCCACCATGAACTCTGAGCTTCAGAAGCAACATGAGAACATGGATGCCTATGATATGGTTGAGCATTTGAAACAACTATATCAAGGACAAGCTAGGCATGTGCGTTTTGAAGTGTCTAAGGCTCTTTTTGCATGCAAGATGCAAGAAGGAACACCTGTAGGAACTCACGTACTTAAAATGATAGGGTACGTTGAGAACCTTGAAAGACTAGGTTTTCCACTGAGCCAAGAATTGGCAACCGATGTTATCCTGCAATCGTTGCCGGAAGCATATAATCAATTCGTCATGAATTATAACATGAATGAAATTGATAAACCTTTGCCTAAGATTCTCAGCATGTTGAGAACTGCTGAACCGAATGTCAAGAAGAAAGTTAGTAACGTACTAATGGCCAAGAAGGGCAAAGGTAAGCGCAAAGGCAAGGGTAAGACCCAAGCCAAAGGCAAGGCCAATTCATCCACTTCAAAGGGTAAACTTAAAGAACCTAAGGAAGGGGATTGTTTCCATTGCGGTGAGACTAGACACTTGAAGCGGAACTGCAAAGTCTACCTTGAGGAAGTAAAGAAGAAAAGAAGTGGGACTTCTGCCTCAGGTATACACGTTATAGAAGTTAATCTATCTATTTCTTCTACATGGGTATTAGATACCGGATGTGCATCTCACATTTGTACTAATATGTAGGGACTGAGAAATAGTAGACTAATGGCAAAGGGCGAAGTGGACCTACGAGTAGGCAATGGCGCAAAAGTTGACTAAGCTAGACTTAGGAACCCATGCTTGGACTCAATTCTTAGTGTTTCAGCCAAGTGATGACATGTATGATTTATATAAGGATTTAACTTTGTGTCCGAGTCCGGACTTATTGTACACGGCTCACTGAGATCCAAGCATCATGTTGAGATACATAGAACCCGAAGTGAACTTTTCCAACGATTCGGTTAGATCTTCTACTTGCCTTTTTAGGACCGAGTTCTCTTCCTCAAGCTTTGCAACTTGAGTTGAGTCTCTATCCTTAATTTTTCAAGTCGAAGTCTTCGAGTTGACTTGCTCCTTAAGTACTTGAACTTCCTTAAGCAGCAAGTCGACTCGATTATCGAACTTAGCTTATATTGTACAACTTATCTTCTAAGGGAGAAGTGACCTCGTCTAGTCCTTCGAAAATGGATGCAGATCTGTGGCTTCTCTCGGACACGTACTTGGCACTTGACTTAGCTCCGAAGCTTGATTCGGCCATAAACGCTACGAAGTTTCTCTTCATCTCTTCTGCGTCCGACTCTCTGAGGATGATTCGTCCCAAGTTGCCTTAAGTTCTTTCTTCTTCTTTTCCTTTTTTGGGTTTTCTTCCCTTTTTAGATTCGTGCACTCCGATTTGTAGTGTCCCTTTCCGTTGCACTCGTAGCATGTCACTTCCGATCGGGGTCTCGGCTTGTTGTCGATGACTTTCTTAGCATCCTTCTTCGTAAACATTTTTCTCCGATTAAACATCTTCCGAACCATATTTACGATTTTCTCTTCTCCGTTTGGTTCCGACTCCGAATCATCTTCGGACTCACTTTTCGTTTTTCTTTCCTTTTTGGTCGAACCTGCCACTAAAGCAATATCATTCTCGGTTTGACCCAAGTTAGCTTGTTCGTGTAGTTCGAGTTCGCAAAACAATTCGTCTAGTCTAATTGTGGAAAGATCCCTGGAAACCTTACAGGCATCAACGATGGATGTCCATAAGGCGTTGCTTGAGAATGCCTTAAGTGTATACCTAATTACGTCCTTATTTTCTATTTGGTGTCCGATTAAATGTAATCCATTTAAAATGTCTTTTATTCTCGTATGAAGTTGACTAGTATTTTCATTTTCGTTTATTTTACAATTAAATAGTTTATTAAGTAACATGTCCTGTTTAGCTATCCTAGTGTCATTTGTACCTTTATGTAATTCAATTAATTTTGCCCATAATTCCTTAGAGTTTTCGAATTGGCCCACCCTATTGAGCTCTTCTTTGGTAAGTCTGCATTGCAAGGTGTTAAGCGCCTTATAATCGACTTGAGCTCGTTTTCCAACATCCACGATCCATTTCTCTAGTTCTAACAACTCACTCGAGTCATCTACTAGAGAGACGAACCCTTTCTTAATCGAAAACCAGACTTCTAGGTCGATTTTCAGGTAGCACTCCATTCGTCTTTTCCAATAGGCATTGAAGAGAGGAGGATGAACGGTGCTATACCCTTCTAAGTGCGACATTATTAATTTTTTTTTATTTAAATTAATTAAAAATCAGAATTATTCCTAGAGTTGTTTAAAAAATTATTCCAAGTGGAATAATTAATAAAAATTAATCTAAGAGAAACAATTAATAAAAATTATTATAAGTGACAAAAATTATTAAAAATTATTTTAAGTGACAAAAATTAATAAAAATTATTAAAAGTGACAAAATTTATTAAAAATTATTTTAAGTGATAAAAATTAATAAAAATTATTCTAAGTGACAAAAATTAATAAAAAAAATTGCTAATGGATAAAAATTAATAAAAATTATTCTAAGTGACAAAAATATGCAAAATTATTCTAATGAAAGAAAATTAAAGGAATTTATTTTAATGTAAAAAAATTAAAGAAAATTATTCTAATGCAAGAAAATTATTCTAATGCAAAAAAATAAAGAAAATTATTCTAATTCAAGAAAATTAAAGAAAGTTATTCTAATACTCTCGATGGTGGTTGCAGCAAATTCGGAGCGCCCCCGCTCTGATACCAATTATAGAATCGAAATACTCCAAGAGAGGGGGTGAATCTCAGAGGTTACAATTTTCTTTAGATTTTAAAACTTATATTTTATATTTTGAAATCGTTAAAGAGTATGCAGCGGAAATAAAATAAGATAGAGGCAAGCTTCTTTTACTTGGTTTACAACCCTAACTGGGTTGCTACTTCAAGGTCAGTAGCTCTTTCGAGAGCTATCTCGATTGGCAATCACTATATACCCTCCGACTCGTGAACTCTCGACTTTGGAGGGATTCACTTTTTACAAATAATTAGAGATAGGCAACACTCTACCTTCTCTTTTGAAATTGAGTACACAAAGAGAAAATGAATACAAAAAATAAGAGCTAAGTTATACCGATACTAATGGAAATTTTAAAGTAGGTACAGAGTGTTGGAAATGCATCTTTGTAAGAAAATAAAGCTCTAGTGGACGAGCATGAATAGAGGCATCACTTCGACGTAGTAACATCGTTCTTGTCGGAGTTGGTTGAGAATTTGTTTTATAAACATTTTTCAATCGATTGGAATGACTTCCAGTCGACTCCATATAAGCCCGTCGATATGGAACTTTTGGTCTTCCAGTCGACTAAACATGCTCTAGTCGACTCCAGGTCACCTCGCTCCGCATCGGGAAGTTTGCCTCTTTAGTCGAATGAAACTCCCCAGTCGACTGAAACTCTTTCCATCTGTGCTGCCAGATCTTCGATAGATCACCAGCTAATCCTACCAACTAGGTATCTAGTTGACTGACCCATACCCAGTCGACTGGACTTCAGTCGGCTAGAATCCATTCAGTCAACTGATCCCTGCAAAACAAGATTAGCACAAATAGATAATATCAAATATGATAGCAATACTAATACTACTTGATCTCGACTTCTAATTCCCACATGGACTTTTTGTCAAATCGACGCCTAGCTTTGTCCCCCTAAAGAGGACTCGGCCTCAACTCTTCACTCAAGGCTTACCTGCCGGCTGCTCTACCAGACTTACCATTCTTGATATCCGATCTGACCCACCAGGGCTTCCACCAGCTGTCCGATCTACCTGACCTAGCTAGATAATTTTGTCGATTGTCTGGTCTCCTAACACAACCGGTCTTCATGCCAAATGTCCAATCCACTCGACCCATCTAGACTTCATGCCTGGTGTCTGGTCCTCCTGATCTGTCAAGACATTTGCCTAGTATCCGATCAATACGACCTACTAGGACTTCCTGTTAAGCCTGCACACTTAACACTGATATTCAAACACAAGTAAATCCTAACTTTAACTATGGTTCATACATCAAAACCAAGGAGTGATGCTCTCTGCATCAACAGTCTTGGTGGCGTAAGTCCAAATAGATCTTGACAAGAAAGCCCAAGCATTGAGGCTTGGCAATGGAAAAGTTCAAGGTGAGATTTTGACAACATAAAGCCCAAGCATATAGTCTTGGCAGCATAAATCCAAATAAACCTTGGCAAAGGATGAAGAGTCGTGGACTCGAGGGATCCGAGAGGCATGAGTTTGATGGAGGTAGCTAGAAGGCTTAGGTCTAGGCTAAAGGTGGTCAATCAAGTATGAGGGTGTCATACTTGGGCTAAACCTCATGGTTGAGGTGTATCAGTCGATTGGGACTTTGAGTAAGTTTATTGGTCAAGTGTTTAACATTTGAGAGCCTAGTAAACTCAGAGTAATCGACTGGGATTTTGACCAGTCGACTGGCTGAGGAGTCGCCTGATGCTCAATTGCTAGGGTTTAGTAGTCGACTGGTCTTGAGAAGTCGACTACCATAGATGGGCAATCGAATCTTCTTAAGTGGCCAAGGCATAAATTTGTGCGTAGTCGATTAAGCATTCGACTGCTAGGGTATCCGTTGGAGTAATCCAACGTGGATTAAGTCCATTGTGAGATAACGACACTGTGGGTAGTCGATTACAATGTGCGAAATTAGCCCATAAAAGGAGCAGCTTGTGAAGGATTTTGGCTAAGGTTTCTTAGATGATTTTGAAGCGAAGTGCTAGTGCATTTCAGGTCCTTTAAAGGCTTCCAAAGCAACAACAAGAGCTCTCAAGCAAAGATTATTGTGTAAAGTTTTCTTTACTTGTATTTCATTCCATCTTTGTAATACTTTTGTATTTTCATTGTAAGCTCTTTGTAAGGGGTTTCTCCACCTCCGGCATATTGTCAAGAAGGAGAGAAGAGTATAGTGGGTGTGGATCACTAGCTCACTGTGGAGTAGAAACCGTAGGTTCCGAACCACGTAAAAACCTTGGTGTTGTGCCTGGGTTTTATTTGTCTTTCGTTTATATTTTATTTTGTTTCCGCTATGCATTACTAACGATTATACATGAGCACGACACAATCGAGCAAAGAAATCACAAAGACACTATTCACCCCCCCCCCTAGCGCGATGTCATAGATCTATAATTCTTATTTGGCCGAGGTAATTCATAAGCTCTCATGTCGATCTTCTTCTTATTTGATCGAGGCAATTCATAAGCCATCGTGTCAACCTTCTTCTTATTCAACCGAGGTAGTTCGTAAGCCCTTGTCTTGATTTTCTTCTCATTTGACCGAGATAGTTTGTAAGCCCTCGTGCTAACTATCTTCTGGCCCACCAAGGCAATTCATAAGTCCTCGAGTCAGTTATTTTTTTTATTCATCCATGATAGTTCATAAGGCCTTGCTTGAGTCAACAGGACATTATTTCTAAAAATGATATCCCCAACTAAAGAAACAGAGAGCAGAGATAGGTTTTGTTGGTGCAATCGCCCCAGGTTACGATTGATCATACTCGAGTTTGACTCGAGTAGTGGTTTGATGTTAGTGTTTTGATGTTTGA
Source organism: Wurfbainia villosa (assembly GCA_025175895.1). Taxonomy (NCBI): domain Eukaryota; kingdom Viridiplantae; phylum Streptophyta; class Magnoliopsida; order Zingiberales; family Zingiberaceae; genus Wurfbainia; species Wurfbainia villosa. The sequence continues at coordinate 7,227,070 of JAKLTH010000147.1, forward strand.
CATTGATGTTTGACAAGGGAGTTGACCGTTGTTTAACAATGGGTTGACTAGATTGTTGACTTGGAGTTGACCATAATGGAAAGTCCAAGCTTGGGTTTTGGCAAGGGAAAGTCAAAGCTTGAGTCTTAGCTAATGGAAAGTCCAACATGGGTTGGCATGGAAAGTCCAAGCATGGGTCTTGGCAAGGGAAAGTTCAAGCTTGAGTCTTGGCAAATGGAAAGTCCAACATGGGCTGGCATGGAAAGTCCAAGTATGGGTCTTGGCAAGGGAAAGTCCAACATGAAGTTGGCATGGAAAGTCCAAGGGTTGATATTGGCGGCGTAAAGTCCAAGCTGGAGTCTTGGAAGCAAAAGTCCAATGGTTTAGCGGTGTAAAGTCCAAGCGTGTGTATTGGCAGCATAAACCTAATGTGACTTTGCGGTATAGACCAGCTTAGCATGAGAATAGCCTATGAAAGCACCTGAAGGCTAGCGTATGGATGAATAAGTTATGGATGACTTGGAGGGATCCGATAGGCGTGAGATTGACGGAGGTGGCTAGAAGGCTTAGGTCTAGGCTAAGGGTGGTCTAACAAGTATGAGGGCATCATACTTGGGATTAAACCTCATGGTTGAAGTTATCAGTCGACTGGGGATTTGGGACATTCGATTGGTTAAGTGTTTTGACACTTGGCAGCCGAATTGACTTTGGGCAGTCGACTGGGGTTATAACCAGTTGACTATTGGGAGTCGACTGGCATTCGACTGCGGCAAATAGCCTTGGAAGTCAACTTCCAATATTGGGCAGTCGACTGATGGCTTGAGCAATCGACTACCATGGAGGGTAGTCGACAGTTGGTCGAGGTTGCAGGACCAGAATGCTCGGTAGTCAACTGGTCAGTCGGCTGTGGCCTTGGCAGTCGACTGATGGGTAATGGCAGTCGACTGTCAGTGTATCCGTTGGCTTGAATGCCAACGTGGATAAGTCCATTGTGAGACAACGACACTGTTGGTAGTCGACAGTCAGGCTCGAAATCAACCCGGTGCTGGTTATAAAAGCAGCTCGAAAGGGAGGATTTAGCAGCGATTTTCTTAGGCGATTTGAAGGGGAATAGTTGGTGCTTTTCAGTCCTTCAAGGATAATCCAAGGCGATCAACAAGCAAGCATCCAAAAGATATTTTGTAAAGTGTTCTTTACTTCTCTTATTGTATTTGCTTGTTGTTTATTTGTATTACTGTTGTAATCATTGTACGAGGTTTCTTCGCCTCCGATATATTGTCGAGAAGGAGTGTTTTAGATTAGTGGTGGTGTTTGCATCGCTAGAGCTCATTTGAACTCAATCCGTAGAGTAGGAACCCTAAGGTTTCGAACCACGTTATATCTTGTGTATTATGTGCTTGTGTTGTGTATTTATTTTTGTTTATCATTATATATTCAGCTGCGTACACTAACACTTGTAGCAATCACGCGATCTATTTCCATCATCGAAGCAACAAACTCGCTATTCACCCCACCCCCCTCTAGCGACGTCCAATTTCTAACAGGTTTGACTTAAGGCGACAAAGTAGTAAAACTGAAGCCAGACTTATCAAAGTGAATCATCTGACTATTTTGGGGGTTATTAATGATACTGCTGGAATTGACCCAAGATAAATAATGATATATGGTATTTTCTGGGTGAAGATTCATGGTTGTCTTGCAAACTCCCAAGTCCTACAGAGCTACTTCCTGAGTCTTGCAGCTACCTCTCGAGTCCCACAGCTAGCTCCTGAGTGTTGCCTGAGCACCCGCCCTCCCGAGTCAGGCAGCCTGAGCACTCACCCTCCCGAGTCAGGTAGCCTGGGTACTGCTCGCCCATGCATTCCCAAGTGTCAAGTTCCTCACCACCGAGTTGCAATATTCCTTTCTAGAGAAGCTCTTCCCTGAGTAGTTCTTCCGGAGTTAGGCCTTCCAAAGTCATGCAGGGTCATTCAAGTGACTCTTCCCAAATCATGCAGGCTAAGTTATGCAAGCGATTCTTTCTGAATGTTGCTCTTCCCAAGTCATGCATGTGGGCCCTTCCAGAATGCACGGTATGTGACCCACATGGTGATTCTCTTTGAATCTTTTGGTTTCACCCATATATGATAAAGAGGGAATATATCAGAGCAGAGAAGTCATGTGCAACATTTGTCTCTTAACAACCACACAGCTAGTAGATAATCTGGTTGACAAGTTGAGGGGGAGCTCATATATAAGAATATATTGAGGTAAGGGGAAGACGGGAGGCTTCTTTTGCTTCTTCTTCTCCTCCACAAGTTCTATTGTACTATATATATATATAGTACAATAGAACTTGTGGAGGAGAAGAAGAAGCAAAAGAAGCCTCCCCTCTTCCCCTTACCTCAATATATTCTTATATATATCTTTCTTCTATGTTCTGTCCGACTTAAGTATCCTTAAGTATCGAAAGGTCCTTTGATGTATGTTGATCTTGACAGAATTTACTGTTACAACTACGAAGAACTCATCCGTCTCCGATGCTTCTATGGAAGAGGCTAAAAAGTGACTGCATCACTGATCCTGACTAGGAGGTGCCCATGATGATGTTCGAGAGCAGGCTAATGGTTATCATGCCAAGACGCAAACATGTAAGATACTAAAAAAAAAAAAAGTTGACAATGCTCAGAAAACTAAAAGATAAAATTAAATCTTTAAAAAAAAACTCCTAATAACATCAAGTATCATTCTGTTGGGCTTTCTGAGCCACAAAAATCGCTTTTTGCGTTGCGAAAACCCTGGAAGTCCGGCCACGGATCCGTGCGAATATGTATTAAAACTAAAACATGTATGTGTTTACTAAAAACCCTAGATCTACCTTAGATCTAGAAGGTGAGATCATTACCCTCGATGCGACGCCCTTCGCAAATCCCGCTCGTCCAAAAGCTTCGTCGGAACTCAAGAGCGTCAAGTGTACACTCCTCTATTGGTATCCACACAAGCAATAGGTGGAGAAAAGCAATCTTGAGTGTGCTAGCACTCCTTAGATGCTCACGGCAAGATGAGGAAGAAGAGGGAGAGAGCTTGAGAGGATGATCCAAGGAAGAAGATGAAGTTGTGTAACTCACAAAAATTAATTCTCATCTAATGAGAATAGTGGCCGGCCACTTTTCTTAGGGGGGTTACATGCATGCATGTAACTCCTCCAAGAGTCAATGGCTCTTGGTCTCCCTCATGAGGTGGCACCACATGCTAAGTCAATGATGATGTGGAGCATCATCATTGGCCGGCCATGCCAAGTCATCATCATGACATGGCATTTGATCAAGTCAAACTTGGCCTTTCATCTTCCCTCTCAAGTCAAGTCAAACTTGACCTTTTATCTCCCATGGTTGATCAAATCTAACCACTTGACTCAAGTCAATTTAATTTAATGAATCTCTATTCATTAATTTAAATTGATTTGATGAATCAAATCTAAATTAGACTCATTCAACACTTGAATCAAATTGAGTCCAACTCAATTAGTCTAATTAGGATTACTCTTAATCCAATTTGGTTCATCCCATGAACCTAATCCTTATGGTTCATCATATGAACCTAATCTCCATCTAATTGCCCTTAGTGTGTGACCCTATAGGTTCTTGTAACGTTGGCAATATCCCTAAACTGATTTAGGAACATAAGCAATGAGCGGTATCTAGCAACACATCATTGATACCCAAGTTACAAGAATGTTGAGCTCCAACGTCACCTTTGTGACTACTAATTGTGACTCTCACAATATGTGACAATGTCCCTCTATCCTTGACATCTAGATTGACCAATCAAGGCATAGACCGTGTCATCCTCGGTACAATCTATATCTTGAACTCCAAGTAGACTCACTCTAATCAAATGAGCTCAATATCTCATATTGACTCATTTGGGCATGGCCATGCACTTCGTGGTCTCACTCTATCAAGAATATCGATGTCACCCCCGTCATATAGGAGGGATAGATCCCATCTACATCACTCACATCCCTCCGCATAATTTGTTACATACCCAGTAATCGTCTTTATAGTCCACCCATTTACGGGTGACGTTTGACGAAGCCAAAGTATGCAACTCCTTATGTAGGGAACCATGGTGACTTCAGGTCTAAGGACTAATAGTCATACTAATAGCCACATGAGAAAGTATATGACACTCATATAACGATCCATGATACTTTCTCATGGCGGGCCATTCAGTATACATTCTCCAATGCATACCCATGTGTCAACTTGATATCTCATATCCATGACTTGTGAGATCAAGTCATCGTGTTGACCTACATGCTAGTCTCTACGCATTAACATTGTCCCTGAATGTTAATACTTGACTAGGAATGATTAAGAGTAGTGTTCTTTATATCATCTCATTATCGATTCAACCAATCGATTGATATAGATAAGAACCTACTACTCAAGGACATTATTATATTTAGTTATTTGGCACAAATACAAGTAAATATAAAAATCATGCCTTTATAAATAGGAATATGATACAATAAAGTCCATACAACAATCATCACATGATTGACTCTAGGTCTTTCACTAACAATCTCCCACTAGCACTAGTGTCAATCACCGTAGTATCTAATACCCAATGACCTAGTGTGGCCATCATGATTTTTCTGTGCCAAAGCCTTGGTCAAGGGATCTGCAATGTTAGCCTCTGTGGGTACTCTGCAAATCTTCACATCTCCTCTATCGATAATCTCTCAAATGAGATGGAAGCGCCGTAGTATGTGTTTGGTCCACTGGTGTGAGCGAGGTTCCTTAGCCTGTGCAATAGCTCCATTGTTGTCACAATAGAGCTCTATGGGATCTGCTATGCTAGGAACCGCCCCAAGCTCAGAAATGAACTTGCAGATCCAAACTACCTCCTTTGCTGCCTCAGATGCAGCAATATACTCGACTTCTGTTGGTGAATCAGTAACTGTGTCCTGCTTCGAACTCTTCCAGCTCACAGCGCCATCATTCAAGCAAAACACGAACCCTGACTGCGATCTATAATCATCCTGGTCAGTTTGGAAGATGGCATAGTTGTAACCCTTTACAGCTAGTGTTAGTTATAGCCCTAGAACCAATCATGTGATGGTTGAATAGGGAACATTTTGTATCATATTCTATAAAGGCAAAGGATTGGTTATTATATTTACGACTTGCTTGTGCCAGCTAAATTAAATATAATAATGCCCTAGAAAAGTAGGTTCTTATCTACAGCACATCAATTGGCAGAATTGATTATGATAGGTTGTAGAGAATACTTTCGTAAATGTTCCTAGTCAAGTATTAATATGCAAGGGCAATATTAATACATAAAGACTAGCATGTAGGTCAATTGATGACTTGATCTCACAAGTCATGGATATATGATATCAAGTTGACACATGAGTATATATTAGAGAATATATACTGAACTGACCCGCCATGAGAAAGTTTCATGGATCGTCATATGAGTGTCATAAACTTTCTCATGTGACTATTGGTATGAATAGTCCTTAAACCTGAAGTCACTACGGTTCCCTACATAAGGAGTTATGTACTTTGGTATCGTCAAACGTCACCCGTAACAGGGTGGACCATAAAGGCGATTATTGGGTATATAACAAATTATGCGGAGGGATGTGAGTGATGTAGTTGGGATCTATCCCTCCCATATGACGGGAGTTATATCTGTGGGCCCCTTGATTGAGTAGAACTACTAAAACGCATGGCCATGCTCGAATGAGTCAATATGAGATATTGAGCTCATTTGTTTGAGTTAGTTTACTCAGGGATCAAGAAACACATAGATTGATCGAGGATGACACGGTCTATGCTTCATTGGTCAATCTGATATCAAGGATAGAAGGACAAGGTCATACATTATAGTAGTCACGGAAAGGTTAGTCGGATCTTGACTTATTTCCTAACTTGGGTAGCAATGATGTATTGCTAGATGCCGCTCATTGCTTGTGTATCTAAAAGAGTTTAGATCCACTGCCAATGTTATGAGAGCCTATAAGGTCACACACAAAGAGCATGATGATTAGAAGAATTAGTGCATTCTAGTTTGACTAGAATAATTTGGGAATAAGCTTAAGTACAAAATGGTTTTTGGGCTTTAAGCTTAAAGAGAATTTTAACTTATTGATTTAATGAGATTAATTCAATATGCTAAGCTTATTAATTTAATAAGATTAAATAAATATGTTATCATGATATCCTAAGCTAAATTGATTTAATAAGATTAATTCAATATGTTACCTTATTGATTTAATGAGATTAATTCAATATGATAACATAAGCTTATTGAATTAATAAGATTAATTCAACATGCATGAATGCCACATAAGTATGTCACATAAGCATGCCACCTAAGCTTGATGAGGTGGAAGGAGACAAAGGGTTTTGACCTTTGGATTTCCTCCACATGTGGCCGGCCAAACAAGGAGTGTGTTTGATTGTTTTTCAATGCAATTGATTGCATTGAATGTGATAGGAGGTGAAAGGTTTTTCCAATCCTATAAAACACTCCATGGGGTGGCCGGCCAAGTAGTTGGAAGCTTGAGGCTTGGAGAGAGCTTGGTTGTGAGAGGCTTTGGTTGTGTGGCTTTTGTGAGTGTAGCAAGAAGAGTGGTCTTCTTCTTCCTTTCTCTTTTTCCCTACCTTCCTCTCCTTTAGGGACTTCTCTAGCAAGAAGTAAAGGAGAGCTCTTCTAGTTTCTTTTGTGAGACAAGAGCTTGCTCGTGTGGATACATATAGAGGCACGGACATTTGAACGTGCTAAAAGATCCAACAAACCCAAGGAGAAGCGGGATTTAAAAGGGCACTCAACAAAGGTAATATTTTCCTATATGATAGGTTTTGAGAAATTTATTTTTGTACGAGGTTTTCTTTCGCAAGGATCACTTGGAAGGGATCCTATTTTTCCGTTGTGCATATGCTATTTTGCATAAATAATCCCTACAGTGGTATCAGAGCCACTTGCGAAAGATCGTATAAAAATAGGTTTTCTCTATTTTATATATGATATAGAAGTAGGATAAATTTTATTATGAGTTGATAATTGCATTAGCAATTTTTCAAACATAATAAAATATTCGATGTCTTTTAAAAGTTAAAATTGACATGGTGCATGGTTATGGCCTAGTCCCAAAAAGTTTGTGAATGTGTGTGTTGTAATTCTTAATACGGCCTGCATGTCGTGTCTTTCTCCTAAAATTCTTGTTGTAAAATTAGTTTTAGACTCGAATGTAACTCGAGTATTTCTCCTTTTGTAATATACAAAATAAAGATGGAGGGTCCATTGGAAGATGACGTTACAAGGAGGAAGTCAACAACACAAGACAACCAAAAGGAAGCACTTGGGAGAAGATGCTATCCCTAGGTTGACCAATCAATCTTTTCATTGGCTTGAGAAGATTGTAGAATAAGAACCATAACCATGACACGCTTAGTTTAATATGTATGTGATGCATGTTAATTTAGCTTATATGTGATGTATGCTAATATGTATGTGATGCATGTTTAAGTTTATTTCTTAATAAGTCAAAAACGATATGCCTACCAAAGTTTGGTACTCACTACTTCCTCGATCATTTGTTGTTGGGTTTGCCAAAGCAAAGCAATGCATTTTATCTTGGAAGAGTGCGAGTGGAAAATCGTGATGTCCCGCTATCAAACTTGGTTATGACTTAATTAAGTTTTTCTTAATTAATTAAGAAAGTAGAGGCATATATTAGCTTTGAACATAAGTTTTAAAAATTAGTTTTGTGTGATTTTCGAACATCAGCTTTGTCTTAGAAAGTGGTCGTTGCTCCGATATCAAAGAAGGCCTCTATGCCTCGCCACGGCCAGGAAGCTGGTTTAGGAATAAGCACTAAACTAATCTAAACTTAACCAAAGCTATTAAAGAGTTACATCATATGTAATTGGCAAAAGATTGCCTACCTAATCATACTACATCTTGGGCGATTAGCCAAAGCTAACTCAAGACGAAGTATGATGTGGATCTTTATCCCATATAAATTTATAGCTAAATAGAAGCTAATGATGTAAGCAAAATGTGTTTGCCTACATCAATGATTAGCTCATATCAAAGCTATGAGAATTTAGTGGGAGCCACAATTAATTAAAGGTCTAATTAAATGACTTAGGTATGATACTTAATTTTGCATTTTAATGTTGTAGATCACCATGTCATCCAACACGACACACCCCCTCAACTTGCGATCTGTCCTTGAGAAAGACAAGCTCAATGGAGCTAACTTTCTAGACTGGTATAGGAACTTGAGGATTATCCTCAAGCAAGAACGTAAACTGTATGTCCTAGAGTAGTCTATCCCTGAAACACCCGCCCCTGCGGCCACTCATGCTGAAAAGGATGCTTATAAGAAGCATCAAGATGACGCATTAGATGTGTCATGTCTTATGCTTGCCACCATGAACTCTGAGCTTCAGAAGCAACATGAGAACATGGATGCCTATGATATGGTTGAGCATTTGAAACAACTATATCAAGGACAAGCTAGGCATGAGCGTTTTAAAGTGTCTAAGGCTCTTTTTGCATGCAAGATGCAAGAAGGAACACCTGTAGGAACTCACGTACTTAAAATGATAGGGTACGTTGAGAACCTTGAAAGACTAGGTTTTTCACTGAGCCAAGAATTGGCAACCGATGTTATCCTGCAATCGTTGCCGGAAGCATATAATCAATTCGTCATGAATTATAACATGAATGAAATTGATAAACCTTTGCCTGAGATTCTCAGCATGTTGAGAACTGCTGAACCAAATCTCAAGAAGAAAGTTAGTAACGTACTAATGGTCAAGAAGGGCAAAGGTAAGCGCAAAGGCAAGGGTAAGACCCAAGCCAAAGGCAAGGCCAATTCATCCACTTCAAAGGGTAAAGGTAAAGAACCTAAGGAAGGGGATTGTTTCCATTGCGGTGAGACTTGACACTGGAAGCAGAACTGCAAAGTCTACCTTGAGGAAGTAAAGAAGAAAAGAAGTGGGACTTCTGCCTCAGGTATACACGTTATAGAAGTTAATCTATCTATTTCTTCTACATGGGTATTAGATACCGGATGTGCATCTCATATTTGTACTAATGTGCAGGGACTGAGAAATAGTAGACTAATGGCAAAGGGCGAAGTGGACCTACGAGTAGGCAATGGCGCAAAAGTTGCTGCTATAGCTGTAGGAACATATTCTTTGTCTTTACCCACTGGGCTTATCTTAGAACTAGAGGAGTGATTTTATGTACCTGCATTAACGAAGAACATAATTTCTGTATCTTGTTTAGACAAGAAAAACTTTTCTTTTATAATAAAGGACAAATGTTGTTCCATTTATTTGAATGAAATGTTCTATTGTAATGCACCACTTATGAATGGTCTCTATGTTCTAGATTTAGAAAACCCAATTTATAACGTTAATACCAAATGGTTCAAATCGAATGATTTGAACCAAACATATCTCTGGCACTGTCGCCTAGGTCACATAAATGAAAAACGCATATCCTAACTCCATAAAGATGAATTATTGGACTCATTTGATTTTGAATCATATGAGGTATGCGAATCTTGTCTTTTAGGAAAGATGACTAAAACTCCATTTAGTGGACATGGCGAGAGAGCGACGGACTTGTTAGGACTCATACATACTGATGTATGTGGCCCTTTCAATGTCGGGCAGGAGGCTATAAGTACTTTATTACTTTCACTGATGATATGAGTAGATTTGGCTACTTATATTTGATGAGACATAAGTCAGAATCCTTTGAAAAGTTCAAAGAATTCAAGAATGAAGTACAAAACCAACTTGGTAAGTGTATTAAGCTACTTCGATCAGATCGAGGTGGTGAATACCTTAGTCAAGAGTTTCGTGATCACCTGGCTGAGTGTGGGATAATATCCCAACTCACTCCACCTGAAACACCACAATGGAATGGTGTATCTGAGAGGAGAAATCGTACTCTATTAGATATGGTACGATCAATGATGAGCCAGACTGATCTACCTACTTCCTTTTAGGGTTTAGCTCTAGAGACAGCCGCTTTCACACTTAATCGCGTCCCATCAAAAGCCATAGAAAAGACACCATATACGTTATGGACTGGGAAGAGTCCCAAAATGTCTTTTATAAAGATTTGGGATTGTGAAGCTTATGTTAGACGTTAAGTCTCAGATAAACTAGGACCCAAATCAGATAAGTGTTATTTTGTAGGATATCCCAAGGAAACTAAGGGATATTACTTTTACAATCCCACACTTGGCAAGGTGTTTGTTGCCAGAAATGCTGTCTTTCTAGAAAGAGAATTTATTTCTAGAAAAACTAGTGGGAGTAAAATTCATCTTGAAGAAATTCAAGATGAAGATAACACTAAGGCTTCGATGGAAAATGAACAGGCACCACAAAGTGTTGTGGATGAGGAAATTGTTGCCCAAAGAGTTGTGGAGCAAACACCTGTTCAAGTAGACCAACCTCTTCGTAGATCTGATAGGATCCGGCGTCAACCCGAGAGATATTCTTTTCTCTTGACTGACAACGGTGAGGTATTGCTTGTCAATCTTGATGAGCCTACATCCTATCAAGAAGCTATGATGAGCTCAGATTCCGAGAAATGGCTTGAGGCCATGAGATCCGAAATGGAATCCATGTACACTAACCAAGTATGGACTTTGGTTGATCTACCTGAAGGGGTAAAACCCATTGGGTGTAAGTGGGTCTTTAAAGTAAAGACTGACATGGATGGTAATAAGCATACCTATAAAGGTAGATTGGTGGCTAAAGGATTCAAACAAATTCATGGTATTGACTATGATGAAACCTTTTCACCAGTTGCGATGCTTAAATCCATTCGGATCATACTTGCTATTGCAGCCTACCACGATTATGAAATCTGGCAGATGGATGTCAAAACCGCTTTTCTGAATGGAAAGCTACTCGAGGATGTGTACATGACACAGTCTGAGGGTTTTGAAGATCCAAAGCATCCTGGAAAGGTATGCAAACTGCAAAGGTCCATTTATGGACTAAAGCAAGCCTCTCGAAGCTGGAATCTTTGATTTGGTGATGCAATCAAGGAGTTTGGTTTCATCAAGAATGAAGATGAACCTTGTGTCTACAAGAGAAATAGTGGGAGCACAGTTGTATTTCTTATCTTGTATGTAGATGACATACTTCTCATCGGAAATGATATTCCCTCACTCCAGTCTGTGAAGATGTGGTTAGGGAATTGTTTCTCGATGAAAGACTTAGGTGAAGCTGCCTATATTCTAGGCATCAAGATCTATAGAGATAGATCTAAAAGATTACTTGGCCTAAGTCAGAGTACATACATTGATAAAGTGCTAGATCATTTTGCTATGCAAAATTCCAAGAAAGGATTTCTGCCTTTATCACATGGTGTGAGTCTTTCGAAGACTCAATGTCCCTCTTCTGAGGAGGAGAGAGATCGCATTGATAAGATCCATTATGCATCTGCCATAGGGTCTATCATGTACGCCATGCTTTGTACTCATCCTGACGTCTCGTATGCTTTGAGCATGACGAGTAGATACCAGTCAGATCCAGGTGAAAGTCACTGGATAGCAGTCAAAAATATTCTTAAATACTTACGAAGAACGAAAGAATATTTCTTGATATTTGGAGGCAATGAGGAGCTAAGTGTAAAGGGTTACAGTGATGCAAGCTTCCAAACATACAAGGATGACTATAGATCGCAATCGGGGTATGTGTTTCGCCTGAATAGTGGAGCTATGAGCTGGAAGAGTTCGAAGCAGGACACAGTTGCTGATTCTACAACAGAAGCCGAGTATATTGTTGCGTCTGATGCAGCAAAGGAGGCTGTTTGGCTCCGCAAGTTCATCAGTGAACTTGGGGTAGTTCCTAGCATTGCAGATCCAATAGACCTCTATTGTGACAACAATGGGGCTATTGCACAGGCTAAGGAACCTCGATCACATCAGCGGACCAAACACATACTGCGGCGCTTCCATCTCATTTGAGAGATCATCGATAGAGGAGATGTGAATATATGAAGAGTACCGACAGAAGCTAACATCGCAGATCCATTGACCAAGGCTTTGGCACAGAGGAAGCATGATGGTCACACTAGGTCACTAGGTATCAGATATTATAGTGATTGGTACTAGTGCTAGTGGGAGATTGTTAGTTATAGCCCTAGAACCAATCATGTGATGGTTGAATAGGGAACATTTTGTATCATATTCTATAAAGGCAAAGGATTGGTTATTATATTTACGTCTTGCTTGTGCCTAAATTAAATATAATAATGCCCTAGAAAAGTAGGTTCTTATCTACGACATCAATCGATGCAATTGATTATGAGAGGTTAGAGAACACTTTCCTAAATGTTTCTAGTCAAGTATTAATATGCAAGGGCAATATTAATACATAAAGACTAGCATGTAGGTCAATTGATGACTTGATCTCACAAGTCATGGATATATGATATCAAGTTGACACATGGGTATATATTAGAGAATATATACTGAACTGACCCACCATGAGAAAGTTTCATGGATCATCATATGAGTGTCATAAACTTTCTCATGTGACTATTGGTATGAATAGTCCTCAAACCTGAAGTCACTACGGTTCCCTACATAAGGAGTTATGTACTTTGGTATCGTCAAACGTCACCCGTAACAGGGTGGACCATAAAGGCGATTACTGGGTATATAACAAATTATGCGGAGGGATGTGAGTGATGTAGATGGGATCTATCCCTCCCATATGACGGGAGTGATATCTGTGAGCCCCTTGATTGAGTAGAACTACTAAAACGCATGGTCATACTCGAATGAGTCAATATGAGATATTGAGCTCATTTGTTTGAGTTAGTTTACTCAGGGATCAAGAAACACATAGATTGATCGAGGATGACACGGTCTATGCCTCATTGGTCAATCTGATATCAAGGATAGAAGGACACGGTCATACATTATAGTAGTCACGGAAAGGTTAGTCGGATCTTGACTTATTTCGTAACTTGGGTAGCAATGATGTATTGCTAGATGTCGCTCATTGCTTGTGTATCTAAAAGAGTTTAGATCCACTGCCAATGTTATGAGAGCCTATAGGGTCACACACAAAGAGCATGATGATTAGAAGAATTAGTGCATTCTAGTTTGACTAGAATAATTTGGGAATAAGCTTAAGTACAAAATGGTTTTTGGGCTTTAAGCTTAAAGAGATTTTTAGCTTATTGATTTAATGAGATTAATTCAATATGCAATTTAATAAGATTAAATAAATATGTTATCATGATATCCTAAGCTAAATTGATTTAATAAGATTAATTCAATATGTTACCTTATTGATTTAATGAGATTAATTCAATATGATAACATAAGCTTATTGAATTAATAAGATTAATTCAACATGCATGAATGTCACATAAGTATGTCACATAAGCATGCCACCTAAGCTTGATGAGGTGGAAGGAGACAAAGGGTTTTGACCTTTGGATTTCCTCCACATGTGGCCGGCCAAACAAGGAGTTGATTGTTTTTCAATGCAATTGATTGCATTGAATGTGATAGGAGGTGAAAGGTTTTTCCAATCCTATAAAACACTCCATGGGGTGGCCTGCCAAGTAGTTGGAAGCTTGAGGCTTGGAGAGAGCTTGGTGGTGAGAGGCTTTGGTTGTGTGGCTTTTGTGAGTGTAGCAAGAAGAGTGGTCTTCTTCTTCCTTTCTCTTTTTCCCTACCTTCCTCTCCTTTAGGGACTTCTCTAGCAAGAAGTAAAGGAGAGCTCTTCTAGTTTCTTTTGTGAGACAAGAGCTTGCTCGTGTGGATACATATAGAGGCACGGACATTTGAACGTGCTAAAAGATCCAACAAACCCAAGGAGAAGCGGGATTTAAAAGGGCACGCAACAAAGGTAATATTCTTCTATAAGATAGGTTTTGAGAAATTTATTTTTGTACGAGGTTTTCTTTCGCAAGGATCACTTGGAAGGGATCCTATTTTTCAGTTGCGCATATGCTATTTTGCATAAATAATCCCTACAGCTAGCTCCTCATCGCCTCCAAATATCAAGAAATATTCTTTAGTCCTTCTCAAGTACTTAAGAATATTCTTGACTGCTATCCAGTGAATCTCACCTGGATCTGACTGGTATCTGTAGGGGATCGATTGGCCGGCTAGAGGGGGGGTGAATAGCCCTTTGTCGTTGGATGGTGGAATTTGCTCGTCTACACAATTGTTAGCGCACGCGAAATACTAATAAAGACAAGCAAATAAACAATGAAGAATACAAACAAAGCTAACACCGAAATATAACGTGGTTCACAGCTACGCCGCCAATCCACGGTCCCCGATTCATCCTCGGTGAATCACTCCGCAACCAAATCACTATCGGTCTCTCCTTTGCACTAAGCTAGGTGGAGGTAACCCTTACAACTCAAGAACACTCCTTCTTTTACAATAGATGTGAAAGAGATCTAGAAGAAGGAGTTTATCACTTGTGGAGCACTTGGATGATGGTTTGGAATATGAGCATTAGCCATCCAAAAGCCCACACCCTCTATTTTTATAGAGAGGACTGATTTCTTCCCGTTGGCCGCCACCAGTCGACTGCTGCCCTTGGTAGTCGACTGCCGCCACTTCAACGGCCTCCGAACACATCGGGTCCCGACCGTTGTAGTCCAACGAATCACTTGGCAGTCGACTGATGGATCCCATCAGTCGACTGCTGCCTCCGTAGTCGACTGCCCAGTCAGCTACGAGTGGTTTTGTGGCCCAAACCCTCTTGATCAGTCGACTGATGGTCTTGGCAGTCGACTGCCCACATATGGCAGTCGACTGCTGGCCCCAAAACAACTCAGTCAGATACCAGTCGAACTCATTCGACTCAGAGCAGTCGACTGTCATTCCATGGCAGTCGACTGATGTCGGAAAATCTCATCTGACACTTAGCCAAAAGGCCAAGTTTCACCTAGGAGCTCTACCCCTTCCCGAGTTACATTCGCTCACTCTCATCCCTCAGAGTCCCTTGCCTTTGAAGTTATCTTCGTCCGGCCACGTCCCTCGGATGCGCCAAGCGCACGGCTCTGCAGCGTCATCCTTCGCGTCTCGCCCTGAAGTCTACTTCCTCCGGCTTCACTCCAAGCTCCTCGTCCGGCGGTCCCTCGGATGCTCCAAGGGCACGACTTCCACAAAGTCATCCTTCACCGACTCAAGAACCGAGTCATGAGAGGTGAAACTCGCCAAGACTCCATGTGCGAATTACTAAGCCCTGCAAGACTCCAATGCACATATCAAATCATAATAACACTCTAGCTTAAACTCTTTGCTACACACATCAAAATCTTATCATGGCAAGAGATTTCCCTAACAATCCCCCCTTTTTGATGTGTGGCAATCCGTTTAAGTTAGGTAAACCATTTGATAAACTATTAAGGAAAGAAAGCATGTGATAACATGATTAGCAACTCTCCCCCTTAATACATGAAACTCCTCCTAAATATATTCCCCCTTACTTAAACATACACATTTCTCCCCATTTGACAACATCAAAAATATTTAAACAATGTTTATACAAGCATGACATCAAGTCTAGAGGTAAACAAAAGCCAAAACATGCCTTAAAATCATATACATAAGGTTTTTGGGCATATTATCGAACTACATGATCAGTTCGCATTACTACCAATGGTAGCACATGGATTTTAGGAATTTTGATTTTTTGGGGTGAATTTCAGAAATGCGTAAAAATTTTTATAAAATTTAAAAAATCATGAAATTTGGGGAACACATTTCTTGTAAGTATATTTATCAATGAAAAATAGTTTTCCATGAAAAATCATTATATTTTTAAGTATTTTCCAAAAATCCAAAAGCTTTAAAAACCACTAGGTTTTTGATCATGTTAGTATCCATTTTAACACCTAGTCTTGCTTTGGATTGTTTCAAAACATTAATATACAGATTTTAAGGTAAGAAATTGTTTTGAAAACATATGAAATATCCAACCATGATCTTTGGGCAATATGTCTATGAATTAAACATAAGTCTTCCCCATGATTGGTCTATTATTACTATTTTGATACTTTAAATGATCATCTAAAAGTCATAGGCATTAGTGGACATTTGTATCATCCTAACATCTCACTCATGCTAAGTTTTCAATCAAGGTAGCCTATGGTGAGTGTGAGATGTATCCTAAAGGTATTTGTATATACTTAACCATTATTTTCATGCAATTTTATCAAGGTTAAGTATCATCCTAACAATCCACATGATCATAAAGATGTATATGAATTAATTTCACATTATGATCATGAAATACATGTATTCATCAAATTGTGATCATGCATTAGGTATTACATCATGATATAAAGCAAATATCACCTAAAGCATGATTTACCTACTTATAGGTGCATTATCATCACCTAACACTATTTCAAAAATGTTGTCCCGCCATCCTAAGTCAACCAAAAATATGATATAGGTAAAGTCCATATGGTTGACTATCCTAGGGTTTTCCTAACCCTTTAGGATGGATTTAGGAACCCAAAATAAGTTCTTTCCTATGGGATTCACTAAAAATTCCTTAGGGATCCATTTTCTAGCTATTACCTTCTTTTTATCTTGACCCCTAGCTATTAGACATTTATAGGCCTTTTCATTTTTCTTTTCCTAATAACCTAGGCCTTTCTTGTTGAAGCTTACCCTTTGGCTCCCAATTATTATGTTAAGGGTATTGGAGCCTATTGTAAATTTTTCTAGGGCCTTGGTCAAATAATCTACCTTTTCCCTTAGAGTCCTATTTTCATCCATACATGCATCATTAACATTGAAAGGCATATATTCATGTGAGCATGCATCATCATGACTAGAAGAAATATTTTCATTAATATTTAAGCATGCCTTTTCTAATTTTTCTTCTAAGTCCTTAATTTGATATATCATGCTCTTGTTCTTTTTCTTGGCTCTAAATAAATCCTTAGTGAGGCTAGAAATCATGGACTTTATTTGCTTAGGGGGTAGATTCGTTACCTCACTTACCAAATCCTCTTCCGATGATGAGGATGTAGAGGAGGCTCCCCCTTCACTTGAGCTCTCTCCACTTGAGCTTGCTTCTTCACCATCGGAGGAGGAGCAATCTAGATCGTCAAAGGCCATTAGGGCAAGGTTGGAGTAGACATGTTCTTCCTCTTCGGATGATGATGAGGAAGAAGGATCATCCCATGTCTTTGCTTTGAATGCCTTGGCCTTCCCTTTTTCTTTGGCCTTCTTTTCTTCTTCCTTTTTCTTCTTGCTCCCCTTCTTCTTCTTTTCTTCCTTCTTTCTCTTCTCCACCTTGCTTTTGTTCAAGAGGGGGCAATTGTCCCTCTCCTTGGCAATTGTAGCAAATAATCTTCCCCCTTGGTCTTCTACTCCTATCATTGGATTTATTAAATTGAAAACCTTTTAAAGCACGCCTTACCCTCCTTACCATATAGGCTTCTTCCGTGCTATCCATGGAGGAGGATGAGGATGCTTCGTCGGAGGAGGAAGGGGTCTCCATCTTCTTCTTCCCCTTATGTGCCATCAAGGCTACTCCTCTTGAAAGTTAAAACTTTGGCTCTTCTTGTATTCCTTCAAGCCTCATTTCGTGGAGCTCCATTGTTGAAAAGAACTCCTCCAAGGTGCTCACTTCTAAGTTCTTGGAGATGTAAAATGAGTCCACCATGGAGCTCCATCTTGAGGACCGGGGAAAGGCATCTATGGCCTTCATTACCATATCCCGGTTGGAGAGCCTTTCACCTACACTTGTCAAGCCGGTTAGAATTTCCTTAAATCTAGAGTGTAGGGATTTTAGCTTCTCTCCCTTTTCGAGTTTGATGTTGGATAATTGGGAGCGAAGGACATCTCTCCTTGCTAGTTTTGCCTCGGATGTGCCTTCATGAATTTCTATTAATTTCTCCCACATTTCCTTGGCGCTAGCACACTCCCCTATCCTATTTACTTCTTGTTGGGGGAGTATATTGTAGAGGTGGTGTTTGGCCTTTAAATTCGCCAAGTACTCCTCTCTTTGTCTTTTACTCCATCTTGATTTCTCCAATAGCTCCCCTTCTTCATTCCTAGGCAATTCGAAACCGTTTTCCATAATCAAAAGAATTTCAAAATCGGTCTCGAAAAATACCTCCATTCTCTATTTCCACCAAGAGAATTCTCCCTCAAACTTTGGTGGATGAATATTAGAGCCGACCATTCTTGAATGTGCTTGTTGTGGCGGTTAGTCCTCAACAAGCTTTCCTTGGCTCTGATACCACTTGTAGGGGATCGATCGGCCGGCTAGAGGGGGGGTGAATAGCCCTTTGTCATTGGATGGTGGAATTTGCTCGTCTACACAATTGTTAGCGCAAGAGGAATACTAATAAAGATGAGCAAATA
The DNA here is from genome assembly GCA_025175895.1 of Wurfbainia villosa. Taxonomy (NCBI): domain Eukaryota; kingdom Viridiplantae; phylum Streptophyta; class Magnoliopsida; order Zingiberales; family Zingiberaceae; genus Wurfbainia; species Wurfbainia villosa. The sequence goes on from JAKLTH010000147.1 coordinate 7,245,452, forward strand.
AACAATGAAGAATACAAACAATGCTAACACCGAAATATAATGTGGTTCATGGCTACGCCGCTAATCCACGATCCCCGATTCATCCTCGGTGAATCACTCCGCAACCAAATCACTATCGGTCTCTCCTTTGCACTAAGCTAGGTGGAGGTAACCCTTACGACTCAAGAACACTCCTTCTTTTACAATAGATGTGAAAGAGATCTAAAAGAAGGAGTTTATCACTTGTGGAGCACTTGGATGATGGTTTGGAATATGAGCATTAGCCATCCAAAAGCCCAAACCCTCTCTTTTTATAGAGAGGGCTGATTTCTTCCCGTTGGCCGCCACCAGTCGACTGCTGCCCTTGGCAGTCGACTGCCGCCACTTCAACGGCCTCCGAACACGTCGGATCCCGACCATTGTAGTCCAACGGATCACTTGGCAGTCGACTGATGGATCCCATTAGTCGACTGCTGCCTCCGTAGTCGACTGCCCAGTCGGCTATGAGTGGTTTTGTGGCCCAAACCTTCTTGATCACCGATCACGCTTCAGTCAAGTGATGGTCTTGCGATGATCGCCACATATGGCGGTCACGCTCAAACAACTAACAACTCGTCGGATACCAGTCGAACCCATTCGACTCAGAGCAGTCGATTGCCATTCCATGGCAGTCGGCTGATGTCGGGAAATCTCATCCGACACTTATCCAAAAGGCCAAGTTTCACCTAGGAGCTCTACCCCTTCTCGGATTACATTCACTCACTCTCATCCCATGGAGTCCCTCGCCTTTGAAGTTATCTTCGTCCGGTCACGTCCCTCGGATGCGCCAAGCGCACAGCTCTGCAGCACCATCCTTCGCGTCTCGCCCTAAAGTCTACTTCCTCTGGCTTCACTCCAAGCTCCTCGTCTGGCGGTCCCTCGGATGCTCCAAGCGCACGGCTTCCGCAAAGCCATCCTTCACCGACTCAAGGACCGAGTCATGAGAGGTGAAACTCGCCAAGGCTCCATGTGCGAATTACTAAGCCCTACAAGACTCCAACGCACATATCAAATCATAATAATACTATAACTTAAACCCTTTGTCACACACATCAAAACCTTATCATGGCAAGAGATTGCCCTAACAGTATCTACTCGTCATGCTCAAAGCGTACGAGACATCAGGATGAGTACACAGTATGGCGTACATGATAGATCATATAGCAGATGCGTAAGGGATCTTATCCATGCGGCCTCTCTCCTCTCTAGAATAGGAACTTTGAGTCTTCGAAAGACTCACACCATGTGACATTGGTAGAAGTCCCTTCTTGGAATTCTACATGGAAAACCGTAGTAATACCGTGACAATGTATGTACTCTGACTTAGGCCAAGCAATCTCTTAGATCTATCTCTATAGATCTTGATGCCTAGAATACAGGCTGCTTCACCTAAGTCCTTCATTGAGAAGCACGTCCCCAGCCAAGTCTTCACAGACTGTAGCGAAGGGATGTCATTCTCAATGAGTAGTATGTCATCCACATACAATACAAGAAAGACAACTGTATTCCCATTAACCCTTTTGTAGACACAGGGTTCATCTTCATTCTTGATGAAACCAAACTGTTTGATCGCATCATCGAATCGAAGATTCTAGCTCCGAGAAGCTTGCTTTAGCCCATAAATGGACCTTTGCAGCTTGCATACTTTCCCAGTATGCTATGGATCTACAAAACCCTCATGTTATGTCATGTAAACATCCTCGAGTAAGTTTCCATTCGAAAACGTGGTTTTGACATTCATCTGCTAGATCTCATAATCATGGTATGCTGCAATAGCAAACAAGATCCAAATGGACTTAAACATCGCCACTGGAGAAAAGGTTTCATCATAGTCAATACCATGAATTTGCTTGAAACCTTTAGCCACCAATCGCCCCTTATAGGTATGCGTAAGTCCATCCATGTCAGTATTTCTCCTAAAGACCCACTTACACCCAATGGGTTTGACCCCTTCAGGTGGATCAACCAAAGTCCATACTTGGTTGGTGTACATGGATTCCATCTCAGATCTCATGACTTCTAGTCATTTCTCAGAATCTGGGCTCATCACAGCTTCCTGATAGAAGGTAGGCTCATTCTCAATGAGCATAACGTCATCATGGTCAGACAAGAGAAATGAGTATCTCTCAAGCTGACGACGTACCCTATCAGATCTGCGAAGAGGTAGGTCTACCTGAACAGGTGGTTGTTCCACAACTCTTTGTGCAACAATCTCATCACTCACAACACTTTGTGGTTCCTATTCAACCTCCATTAAGGCCTCAGTGCTATGGTCCTTATCTTGAATTTCTTCAAGATCGAACGTACTCCCACTAGTTTTTCTAGAAACAAAATCCCTTTCTAGAAAAACCCTAGTCTTTGCCACAAATACTTTGTGCTGACTGGGAATGTAGAAGTAATATCCCTTTGTATCCTTGGGATATCCAACAAAATAGCACCTATCGGATTTGGGTCCCAATTTGTCTGAGACTTGACGTCGAACGTAAGCCTCACAACCCCAAATCCTCATAAAAGACATATTGGGATTTCTCCCTGTCCATATTGTATATGGTGTCTTTATCACAGCCTTGGATGGTACATGGTTAAGGGTAAAGGTTGTTGTGTCTAGAGCATATCCCCAAAAGGATATAGGAAGATCTGTGTGACTCATCATAGATCGTACCATATTTAATAGGATACGATTCCTCCTTTCGGATACACCATTCCACTGTGGTGTTCCAGAAGGAGTGAGTTGGGATAGAATCCCACACTCATCTAGATAGTCACGAAACTCATGGCTAAGGTATTCACCACCTCGATCTGATCGAAGTATCTTAATACTTTTGCCAAGCTGGTTTTGTACTTCATTCTTGAATTCTTTGAACTTTTTAAAGGATTCTGATTCATGTGTCATGAGATACACATAACCGTATCTACTGAAGTCATCAGTAAATGTAATGAAGTACCTGTAACCACCTCTAGCAGCAACATTGAAAGGGCCACATACATCACTATGTATAAGTCCTAACAAATCTGTTGCTCTTTCGCTGTGTCCACTAAAGGGAGTCTTGGTCATCTTGCCTAAAAGGCAAGACTTGCATGTCTCATATGATTCAAAATCAAATGAGTCTAGCAGCCCATCTTTATGGAGTTGAGATAAGCGACTCTCATTTATGTGACCTAAGCGACAATGCCAGAGATAGGTTTGGTTCAACTCATTTGACTTGAACCTTTTGGTACTTATGTTATAGATAGGGCTCTCTAAGTCTAGAAAGTAGAGTTCGTTCATTAGAGGTGCACTACAATAGAACATATCATTTAAATAAACTGAACAACATTTGTTCTTTATTATAAATGTAAATCCTTTCTTGTCCAAACAAGAAACTGAAATTACGTTCTTAGTTAAAGCAGGCACATAACAACATTCATCTAATTCTATTACAAGCCCAGAGGGCAGAGATAGATCATAAGTTCCTACAGCAACAGCAACAACCCTTGCTCCATCGCCTACTCGTAGGTCCACCTCACCCTTTGTCAATGCCATGTTATTTCTCAGCGCCTGCACATTGGTACAAATGTGAGATGCACATCCGGTATCTAATACCCATGATGAAGAAATAGATAGATTGACTTCTATAACATTTATACCTGAAGTAGAAGTCTCACTTCTCTTCTTCTTAAGATCTTCCAGGTATGTCTTGCAGTTGCGCTTCCAGTGTCCAGCTTCCTTGCAGTGGAAGCAAGCCCCTTCCTTGGCCACCCCTCCTTTGGGTTTAAGTTCCTTGCCTTTGCCCTTGGCTTAGGACTTTCCCTTACCTTTAGGCTTGCCCTTGCCTTTCTTCTTTTGCACCATCAAAATGGTGTCAGATTTTCCCTTCTTAAGGTTAAGCTCAGCAGTTCTCAACATGCTGAGCATCTTAGGCAGTGGCTTATCAATTTCATTCATGTTGTAATTCATGAAAAATTAATTATAGCTTTGCGTCAAAGACTGCAAGATTAGGTCAGTGGCCAGCTCTTGGCCAAGTGGGAATCCCAGCCTTTGTAGGTTTTCTACGTACCCAATCATCTTGAGTACATATGGACCTACGGGAGTCCCATCTTGCATTTTGGACCCAAACAATACCTTAGAGACTTCATATCTCTCGTGTCTTGCTTGTCCTTGATATAGTTGACAAAGATGTTCAACCATATCATAAGCATTCATGAACTCATGTTGCTTCTGAAGCTCAGAGTTCATGGTCACGAGCATTAGACATAACACATCTAATGCATCATCTTGATGCTTCTTGTAAGTATCTTTGTCAGCTCACGAGGCAGTGGCAGGAGGTGCCTCCGGAATGGGTTGCTCCAGGACGTACAACTTCCTTTCTTGGGTGGGAACAATTCTCAGGTTCCTGTACCAGTCCAGGAAATTTGTGTTGGTGCAATCGGCCTAGGTCACGATTGACCAGGACTCGAGTTTGACTCGAGTGATGTTTTGATGTTCGACAAAAACATATGACAATGTAATTGTCATAGGGAAGTCCAAGTCTTGAGTACTTGGCATGGGAAGTCCAAGTTGAACACTTGGCATTTGCATGAGAAGTCCAAGGGGTTTGATATTGGCGGCGTAAAGTCCAAGCGGGAGTCTTGGCAGCATAAGTCCAATGGTTGGCGGCGTAAAGTCCAAGCGGAGTCTTGGCGGCGTAAGTCCAATGTGCCTTGGCGGTGTAGACACCGTTAGCATGACATAGCCAATGGAAGCACCTGAAAACAAGCCGCGGATGACTTGGAGGGATCCGAGAGGCGAGGTCACGGAGGTGGCTGTAAGGCTTAGGTCTAGGCTAAGGGTGGTCTAGCAAGTACGGGGAACCATACTTGGGTTAAAACCTCATGTTTGAGGTGTGTCACCGACCGTGTCATGTGGGACCGAGTCAACTAAGGTTTGATCAGTTTAGCAATGACCGCCAGAGGTGGGCAAATGATCGATGGCACGAGCAGCAATGATCGATCGGGTGATCACCGATCGGTGCTCGAGAAATCGCCACTGTATCGGAGTCGAGACTCGACCGTCGAGTGAGGACTCCATCACCGATCGATGGTCATGATCACGATCGATGGTAGATCCGTTGGACTTATCCAACGTGGATCTAGCCGTTGTCTCACGACAACAGTGGCATCAGTCGACTGATGGTCCCGATCAGTCGACTGATCGACCTTTTTCAGCACAGGTTGAAGCTATATAAGGAGCTCGTGATGGAAGAAAAGATAGTGATTTTCTTGGGCAAAATTGAAGGGGGAAGTTGGTGCTTTCCAGTCCTTTAAAGCTAGTTCAAGGCAATCAAAGATCAAGCAATCCAAAGCTCTTGTAAAGTTTTTTTCCTTTACTTGCATTTGTATTTCATATTGTATTTGCTTGTATCTAATTGATTATTGTTGTAATCATTATTATACGAGGTTTCTCCGCCTCCGGATTATTCCGAGAAGGAGTATTTATTAGTAGTTGCATGTGCATCACTAGAGCTCGTAGAGCTCGATCCGTGGAGTAGGAACTGTGTGGTTCCGAACCACATTATATCGTTGTGTTAGCGTGTTGTGCATTTCGTTATCGTTATTACTTTTCTATTTCCGCTGCGCTAACGAAATTGTAGAAACAAACACGAACAAATTCCATCTACGAACGAATTCTACGCTAGTCACCCCCCTCTAGCGGCGTCAAATCTTCTACAATTGGTATCAGAGCCTGGTGGCTCTTCAACGGATTAACAACCGGGAGCAAGACGCTAGAGAGTGAAGATGGAATTCCAAGACAAGCTTGGATGGGATATCAACACACCTATCCCTTATACCTTCTATGGACAAGAAGGATTCAATCAATGGAAGGTGAGGATTGAAGAATTCTTGATGATGAAGGACTTTGAAGAGTGGGGCATTTTGATGGAGGGATTTCAATATCCAAAAGGGCCCAAGGGAGGAATTCTCAAGATGAAGAAGTGGACCGAGGAACAAATCCAAGAGTTCAAAAAGAATACAAAGGTAATTAAATTCTTGGTTGATTTGATTCCTAATAAAATTATGTGTGATTTAGGTGAATACAAGGATGCCAAAGAGCTTTGGAGTCAAGTGACAAAATATCATGAAGGCTCACAACCGATCCAAGAGGAAGAGACCGAAGAGGCTAATTCATCATCCTCACAAGAAAGTGAGGAGTCAACCTCCGGATCGGAGAAAGAAGAGGTGGAAGAAGTATCCACTTCTAGGATTGAGGAGATTAGAGCATCCTCAACACCGGAGCAACAAGAAGTAACATCTACATCCGGTGAAGAGGAAGAACAAGCTCAAGAGATCCTCACCACTGAACTAGGTAACTCAAACACTCAAATTTCAAATAAAATCCATATATTGTGTTTTGAGTGTAGGGAGTATGGGCACTACAAGAGCAAGTGCCCAAAGAAGATTAAGAAGACTCCTCCGGCGCCTAAAAGTCAACAAAAGTCAAAGGATGCCGGTTCCCCATCATCTAAAAATAAGGAGCATATCATTTGCTTCAAATGTCGACAACCGGGACATTACCAAAATCAATGTCCTAGGGGGAGCAAGAAGATCCAAGAAGGAGTATCACAAGTAGGGGGAGCTACTAAGGCAAACCCTAAGGTATATTTTCATAATGCTCATTTCTTAAATTCTAAGCAAAAGCATGCTAGAGTTAATTCAAATAATGTTGCTATTACTCATGAATCGAAGCATGCTAGGAATGATAAATCTAGGCCTATTTCAAAGAAGGAGAAATTTGGGACTAATGTCCCTAGAAATATCATTGCTAAGAAAGTAATTAAGAAAATCGAAAATCATTTAGGTATCAATTCCAATAAGAGTAAACATATGTCTAAGGCAAATGATAATTCCCAAAAACCTAATCAAAAATCATTTGGGCAATTAGAATTAGAGAACCAAGCTTTAAGGTCAAGGCTTGAAAAACTAGAAAAGACCCTAAATAAGCTACAAAATCAATTTCAAGGGTCTAATGGTCAAAGTCAAGGGTCAAGATCTCAAAGTCAACATTTAGGACTCAAAAGACAAAAGTCAACCGAGGGAAAGAAAAGTTTGGGTCACAAACCTAAGCCTAAGGTGACTTATCATTGTGTTCCATTTGACTATGGAACACAAACTAGGTCTAGGAAGGCCAAGGTTGCAAGGGGAGTTACCTCTAGAGTCAACCTAGGTAAGACCGCAATGACCAAGGCTAACGAGCCTAGGAGGGTCATTAGGAAGGTATCTAGGGAGGTTATCCCTAAGGAATACCTAATTAATTCAATGAGCTCAAATAGATTTTGGGTTCCAAAGAGCGTGATTGATTCACGTTAAATGGATTAGAATGTGCCAACCATGATTGGATGAGTAGGTAACTCAACCATGGTAAAGGTGGCACTTTAGGTTATTTTCAAGGTTATGGGTGCCTTGGAAAAACATTTGAGCTTTAATCCTAAAGGGTTTTAGGATGTGTCAATATAGTTTTTGAAAAACATGAAAATCAATAAAATTGGCACAATCTAGATTTAGAGATCATAGTGTGTAACTTTGATTGTTGGCACACTTTAAAAGTTCATGTAAAAGTAACATCAAGAGTGATACTCAAGTGTCACACAACTTGATGTCTTGTACTCACCATGCTTCATATGTTTTGCCATATGTTTGCATGGAAGGAATGTCTAGGATGGATTGCATCTCACAAAACAAGTCTTTTACCTTGATTGTGTATTTTAACACTTAGAAAGGGTGAGATGTTAGGATTTGGAAATCATTGAATGTTAATGTTTGCAAAAATGAAATAAAACATTAAAATACATTAACGAATACATGAATATAATTATAACATCAATATGTTCGATATACAAGAATAAACACGATAAAATGGAATAAATTAATGAAGAAATTGAGATTTTCAGAATTTCAGAACTGGAAATCAGATATCACGATCGACATGTATCACGACCGATAACATCAGAGTAACGATACGATGCGATCATCAGTCGAGTGCTAGCTTCATGACTCGATCGAACATCACCGATCGATGGTATCGTTTCACCGAGGTTGAGGGTCATCGGGCCGAGCTCGACGAGCAATGCGAGTGATGCGCGACATCACCGATGATGAGCAACATCACCGATCGATGTATCAGAGCACATCACGTAAGGTTCAAGATGATTGCCGAGCGGATCACGATCGCCGACGCAGAAACCCGTATAAATCGCGATCACCGATCGATGCGCACATCATCCGATCGCATCGCGATTTTATAACGCCGAACCGCTAGGGTTCGCGCCTTCACGGACGCGCTCGCTTTTCCTCTCCTCTCCGACGCCATCTCCTTCTCCGACCAACCCTTCCAACGCGTGCAAAGCCCAAGCTTTTAGGTTTGATAGATAAGCCCCTTTTCTTGCATTTTTCACTTATTTCAAGCCTTGGTTCACTCGTTCTAGGGTTTGGTTCCTTGTTTCCGATTAGGGTTCCGGCGTTTGAGTCCTCCGGCGAACTTTTCGGTGACCCCTTCAGCGATATCTGAGCATCCCATCGCCACATCTCCAAATGGCGCCTAAGTAACATTCTTCTTACCCAAGCCCTAATTTGCCTTTCCATTATAATTTAGTTTTATCTAATCATGTATTATTGTCCTTGCATGTCATATCATTACATTGCATTCATAATAGGAGAGCCCGTAGGAATGATCCACCCGAGGGTGAATCTCGATTGTACCAACCTATGTTGGTTAGGTACATCGATAGGGACTTTTTCAATCGCCATTGTAGTGATGTCATGGAATTATTTGCATACTATAATCTCATGAAAATTGTCTTATGCACGCATCCCATTAATGATGACCTCCTTAAGGAGTTTTATCAGAACCTGAAAAAGGTAGATGACGGCCCTACCTACACTACTCGCATTGCAAAACGCGAGTTAGAGTTCACTCCTGCGATACTGCAGGAGTTTCTCGAGTGTAAGCCCTCGGATGACACCTTTATTTTTTACCCTACCATGGATTTCCCTTTACCCGAGCCCTTTGACCATATCTCTATGGAGTCCATGCATGAGCATATCTTTGGTTATCCTCGTCCACCGACCCAGAATTTATTCCCTATCACTGAGTTATCTGCACCTGACAATGTACTTTACAAGGTCATTGTTGGGTGTTTTCTTCCCATCATCACTCGGGGTCTGGCCAAGATTCGACCTCCCCATCTTTTTCTCGCCATGCTATCGCCATAAGTTAGACATAAACTTTGCATTAAACATGTTTCATCGCATTGCATTTTATTTCTCCTATACAAGGAAAGTGCATATGTCATATGGTCACTAGAGTCCGTAGGGCGCTAACATCCACAGGGGTTCTCCGAGAGCGCTTATCCGAGGTGTACGATCGATATCGGGCAGAACTCGCTAGCAAAGCTACGGATGGGGCTGGACAGATGGAGTCGCACCTCGACCACCACCCGGCACGCAGAGAGCCTCCTCCGCACTCCAGAGAGGCGCAGAGGACTACGAGGATGCAGACGCCCGATGAGGATGATCGATGCCTGCAGATGCATCACGGGCAGTCCATCGATCGTCGTGGCCACCGGAGTCCAGATTTCGACTATCAATAATGATTGACTCTAGGCCGTCGAGAGATATCGCCAAGCATCTTCGGAAGACGCCTTGATCGGATGGAGGAGTCCCAGAGCGATCGAGAAGCGCCACCGATATGTTAGAGATGATGCAGTTCGACCTCGAGTCACAGCCTCCACCGCCACCTCGTAGACGATTAGATATCGAGGATGTTAGATTTTCTGTGGTTGTCGAGGTAGTGAGATTGAGCATAGCCAATCTCCATTTTGAATGTAAAAGACTAAAATTTTTTAAGTTAAATGAAATTTTTGTTTGTGAAAATCTTGTGTGTTTGGATGAGTATTTGTATTATTGTATTTCTTATGAAAGTTGATATATCATGACATGAAATTGCATCCTATCATATACCATGTCATGTCATTGTTTAGGATTATTTTAGATGTCATGTGTTCTTAAAGTTTATCATATGTCATGACATCATGATCAGTGGTCATGTTTTTATTTTGCCATTACTATGCCATGATCATTTCATGCATTAATTTGATTGAACATTGATTTAAGGAAACTGGCATGACTTGAAGTCTCACTTATAAGGGAATCAAGTAGGGTTGCCTAGGAAATGCATGAAACCCTAGATAAAGTGAATCAAAACCCACATCTCACATCACATTGACATGTATGCGTATTTATACACCCTAGATACATGTGAGATGCTAGGATAATAAATTAGGTTCAAGATGCATGGGTAGTGCATCTAGATGAACTCAAACTTATTTTAATTATCATCAAGAATCATAAGGAAAGCCAATATACAAGCTATGTATATTTAGCCAATAAATTATGGTTCAAAATAGGCTTTCAAAAACATTTTAAAATCAATTTGGAAAACCTTGGTGAAATCTATCTTTTGATAGCCATCATCATTGTAGAAGTTGATACAAAGTGGATAAAAAACTTTAAAGTTTTTAATAGTTTTGAACTTTGTACCAATCTCCTATTTCAATTGTAAAAATATTTTTCCAAAATTTTTCACCTATTGTATTGGTCATAAGTATTATACGTACCAAATTTCATGATTTTTCGATATACGTATAATTATTTATGATTTTCTGAAATTCAACATAACTCGAAATTGAAATTTCACTTATCACTGATCGACTATTGGTTGGCAATGATCGATGGAGGTGCCACGACCGATTTCTGAATCATTTCGATCGTAGCTGATTTCGGGTAAACAAGGTTGTTTAACCCGATTTCAGCTACGGTTATGGTCCCTAATCACTCCTAACCCTAGGATATGCTTTGGGTAGCATTATAAAGGGTGAAAATCCATTGGATATGGATTAGGAGAAGTGTTTAGGGTTTGTATCAATTTTAAGGTGTTGGAAAGTTCAATATTGAATTTTTAACCTTAATTTTGATGGTTTAGAGTTCCTATTGGCTTAGGGACTTCCCAAAGACATTGTTGGTGCAATGGTCAAGGGGGAGCAAGCCTTTAGGGGGAGGTATCCATCTTGGGATGATGGATGTGTTTTTCTCCTTGAAGAGGAGAAGTTATTGAGAGAATATGACATCAATTGGGAAATTGATGGGACTTTTGAGAGACTCAATTTGGAAATTGGGAGAGTAAATGGGATTGCCTCTCTTGAGTGATATTGGACTTATCACTAGGAAGATAGTAGGCATCCTAAGTATTTTTGGACCAAGGGGGAGATTGTAAGATCTCATTGGGACATGAGACATTGACCTCCTTGGAGAGGAAACCTTTTTGATGTTAGTCAAAAAGGGGGAGAATGTTTGGGGGAGAACATTTGGAGAGTTTTTACCAATTTGGGATAATTGGTAAGGGATTTGAGTTAGTGTTCTAACTCAATAATTTGTTTGGTTTTTGTCAAAGATCAAAAAGGGGGAGATTGTTGGTGCAATCGGCCCAGGTCACGATTGACCAGGACTCGAGTTTGACTCGAGTGATGTTTTGATGTTCGACAAAAACATATGACAATGTAATTGTCATAGGGAAGTCCAAGTATTGAGTACTTGGCATGGGAAGTCCAAGTTGAACACTTAGCATTTGCATGAGAAGTCCAAGGGGTTTGATATTGGCGGCGTAAAGTCCAAGCCGGAGTCTTGGCAGCATAAGTCCAATGGTTGGCAGCGTAAAGTCCAAGCGGAGTCTTGGCGGCATAAGTCCAATGTGCCTTGGCGGTGTAGACACCGTTAGCATGACATAGCCGATGGAAGCACCTGAAGGCTAGCGCAATAGATGAACAAGTCATGGATGACTTGGAGGGATCCGAGAGGCGTGAGGCTGATGGAGGTGGCTAGAAGGCTTAGGTCTAGACTAAGGGTGGTCTAGCAAGTATGGGGGAACCATACTTGGGTTAAAACCTCATGTTTGAGGTGTGCCAGTCGACTGGTGCCATGTGGAAATCGACTAGACCGAGTCAACTAGGGCTCGATCATGGGTTATGCCAGCAATGCCGATCGTCGAGGTGGGCCGATCGATAGACGAGAGCAATGATCGATCATGTGATCACCGACCGGTTCTCGAGAAATCGCCAGACAGAGTCGAGACTGATCGGTCGTGAGGACTCCATCACCGATCGATGGGTATGATCAGTCGACTGATGGTAGATCCGTTGGACTTATCCAACGTGGATCTAGCCGTTGTCTCACGATAACAGTGGCATCAGTCGATTGATGGTCCCGATTAGTCGACTGATTGACCTTTTCCAGCACAGGTTGAAGTTATATAAGGAGCTCGTGATGGAAGAAAAGATAGCGATTTTCTTGGGCGAAATTAAAGGGGGAAGTTGGTGCTTTCCAGTCCTTCAAAGCTAGTTCAAGGCAATCAAAGATCAAGCAATCCAAAGCTCTTGTAAAGTGTTTTTCCTTTACTTGCATTTGTATTTCATATTGTATTTGCTTGTATCTAATTGATTATTGTTATAATCATTATTGTACGAGGTTTCTCCGCCTCCGGATTGTTCCGAGAAGGAGTGTTTATTAGTGGTTGCATGTGCATCACTAGAGCTCGTAGAGCTCGATCCGTGGAGTAGGAACCGTGCGGTTCCGAACCACGTTATATCGTTGTGTTAGCGTGTTGTGCATTTCGTTATCATTATTACTTTTCTATTTCCGCTGCGCTAACGAAATTGTAGAAACAAACGCGAATAAATTCCATCTACGAACGAATTCTATGCTATTCACCCCCCTCTAGCGGCGTCAAATCTTCTACAATTTGCTCCATTGAGCTTGTCCTTCTCAAGGACAGAACGCAGGGAGAGAGTGTTCGTGTTTGTCGACATAGTAATCTACAACATACAATGCAGAGAATTAATATCATATTCTTTTTATCATTTAATTAGGCCTTTAATCAAATGATGCTCCCACTAAATTATAGGAATTTTGTAGAATCGAGTTATGGATGTGGTCAAACCATATTACTAGATTCATACAAACTAGCTATAATTCTTGCGGGACAAGATCCACATCATACTAAGCCATGAGTTAGCTTGGGCTAAATCACCCAAGACTTAATACGATCGGTGGGTAACACATTACCGATTACATCTCTATGCAACTCTTGTTTATAGGATCAAAACTCATATTTACAAAAGACCTTGAGTTAGTTTTGGCTAAATGGCCCAAGATTTAGTGTAAATGTGATCTTATCATATCTTTCCAACGGTTGGAATATGCCTATAGTTCTACCCGATCTAATTGAGTTAATTAGTTTTACTCAATCTAATTGAGCTTACTCTAACCCAAGCCATGATAGGCGGGACCAAGATTGTCCCTCCGCACCCTACCAAGATAATATGCGTTGCTCTGCTTTGGCAGATTCAACAACTACAAATGATCGAGGTAGTGATGGGTATCAAGGATTTGGTAGGCATTTACGAGTTGATTCGATTAAAATCTAATCTAATCGTAATGTGTATCATATACGCATTAAGGCCTATATTATCCTATATTAGCATGCATCACATACATACAAGAATTATTCTAGCATGCATCATATACATACAAGCATTATTCTACTAGCATGCATCACATACATACAAGAAAAATCAAATATATATATATATATATTACTGTTATGTGGTCATGGCCCTACTACGATCTTCTCAAGCCAATGAGAAGATCGGACGGTCAATCTAAGGCTAGCGGCTTCTCCAAGCGCTTTCTTTGACCGTCATGTGTCGTCGACACCCTTCTCGTAACTTCGTCTACAAGTGGACTTTCCACTGCTCCATTTTATACATTACAAATATGAAACTCGAGTTACATTCGAGTCTAAAACTATTTACAACTAGAATTTCAAAAGAAGAGGTACGACGCGCAGGTCGCATACACTATACAACACACACAACCACAAAAGCAGCACGTAGGCCATATTATGAATTATAACACATCATAATCCAATCAAATTGGGATCATTGGGCCATGACAATCACAGAATTATACATAATTCTAAATTATGTATTTTTACAAAAAATTTCTATAATTTTTTCTATTTTTTTTCAATTTTATGAGTCACCTCTGCGTAACGGTCCCGCTAAGCAGTTTCCGGGCGCGATCGCGGGACAAGGCCCCTTTCGGGGATAGGGGCAGCGCCCCTACTCGCAAAATAAACTTTGCGAGTGTCCCTACTACGATCTTACACCGACTTAAGTCGCTGTCCCAAAAACCTAAAGCGAGAACTCGTTGTTTCGGAGAGTTTTTCTCGGTGGTTGAAGCCGACAAGTGTCTTAACACTCGTTGCTTCGACTCTTCGAGAAAAATACCCAAAAATTCTATAAAAATAGGAAATATACAGAAACATAAAATTCTGTAATTTTTATATCTAATACAAAAATTATAAAAAAACAAAACACATACATGCTTCACACGTGGCTCTGATACCACTGTTGGACTTTTCGAGCCGTAAAAACCGCTTTTTGCGTTGCGGAAACCCCGGAAGTCCGACCATGGATCCGTGCGAAGATGTATTAAAACTAAAACATGTATGTGTTTACTAAAAACCCTAGATCTACCTTAGATCTAGAAGGTGAGATCATTACCCTCGATGCGACGCTCTTCGCAAATCCGGCTCGTCCAAAAGCTTCGCCGGAACTCAAGAGCGTCAAGTGCACACTCCTCTATTGGTATCCACACAAGAAATAGGTGGAGTAAAGCAATCTTGAGTGTGCTAGCACTCCTTAGATGCTCAGGGCAAGATGAGGAAGAAGAGGGAGAGAGGTTGAGAGGATGATCCAAAGAAGAAGATGAAGTTGTGTAACTCACAAAAATGAATTCTCATCTAATGAGAATAGTGGCCAGCCACTTTTCTTAGGGGGGTTACATGCATGCATGTAACTCCTCCAAGAGCCAATGGCTCTTGGTCTCCCTCATGAGGTGACACTACATGCTAAGTCAATGATAATGTGGAGCATCATCATTGGCCGGTCATGCCAAGTCATCATCATGATATGACATTTGGTCAAGTCAAACTTGACCTTTCATCTTCCCTCTCAAGTCAAGTCAAATTTGACCTCTTATCTCCCATGGTTGATCAAATCTAATCACTTGACTCAAGTCAATTTAATTTAATGAATCTCTATTCATTAATTTAAATTGATTTGATGAATCAAATCTAAATTAAACTCATTCAACACTTGAATCAAATTGAGTCCAACTCAATTAGTCTAATTAGGATTACTCTTAATCCAATTTGGTTCATCCCATGAACCTAATCCTTATGGTTCATCATATGAACCTAATCTCCATCTAATTGCCTTTAGTGTGTGACCCTATAGGTTCTTGTAATGTTGGCAATGTCCCTAAACCGATTTAGGAACATAAGCAATGAGCGGTATCTAGCAACACATCATTGCTACCCAAGTTACAAGAATGTTGAGCTCCAACATCACTTTTGTGACTACTAATTGTGACTCTCACAATATGTGACAATGTCCCTCTATCCTTGACATCTAGATTGACCAATCAAGGCATAGACCGTATCATCCTCGGTACAATCTATATCTTGAACTCCAAGTAGACTCACTCTAATCAAATGAGCTCAATATCTCATATTGACTCATTTGGACATGGTCATGCACTTCGTGGTCTCACTCTATCAAGAATATCGATGTCACCCCCGTCATATAGGAGAGATAGATCTCATCTACATCACTCACATCCCTCCGTATAATTTGTTACATACCCAGTAATTACCTTTATAGTCCACCCATTTACGGGTGACGTTTGACGAAGCCAAAGTATGCAACTCCTTATGTAGGGAACCATGATGACTTCAGGTCTAAGGACTAATAGTCATACTAATAGTCACATGAGAAAGTATATGACACTCATATAACGATCTATGATACTTTCTCATGACGGATCATTCAGTATACATTCTCCAATGCATACACATGTGTCAACTTGATATCTCATATTCATGACTTGTGAGATCAAGTTATCGTATTGACCTAAATGTTAGTCTCTACGCATTAACATGCATTATCCCTGAATATTAATACTTGATTAGGAATGATTAAGAGTAGTGTTCTCTATATAATCTCATTATCGATTCAACCAATCGATTGATATAAATAAGAACCTCCTACTCAAGGATATTATTATATTTAGTTATTTGACATCAATACAAGTAAATATAATAATAATACCTTTATAAATAGGAATATGATACAATAAAATTCATACAAAAATTATCACATGATTGACTCTAAAACTTTCACTAACACATTCTTGATCTCATCCCAATTCTATTCATTCGGCTCTGCCACGTCAAACAAACAAACACGCGTAGGACAACTCGATGTATGTTTTTTTTTTAACAAAAAAAAAAGCAGATCATAAGATTATGTACGATGCTCCTTCATTTATTTACATTTTTGTCATTCTCTTCCTTCTTTTCTCCATATCTTTTCAAGTATTCAGTTAAAGATTTCTTATTCAGGCAGTCACTGAGAACTTATTTTCTATGGCCAAGGAAAATAGTTTTGAAAAAGGGAAATATATATAAAATGTTAACGATAATACATGAGAAAAGATTTGAAATAGAAATGATGAATCTAAGGACCCACAGAAAGAAAAGGAATCTAAGGCCAGAAAGAGAAAGGAACGTTCATATTTTCTGAAACAATTTCTTTAAGATATATATTTTTTAAACAACTTTTAAATTTCGAATAGAAATTTCTTAGGCAGATTTTAATTAATTGCGATTGTGAATGACGTGAGAGGAAATTCCTTCCCGCTCCCCTTCTCCACGCAAGGAAACATATAAGAAGAAACCACATCTAGAAAACCATTTTCCCCATTTGCCAAAACACTTTTTTTCCTCGACCGTCCAAATAATATGTCAACTCTATCAATTCTTCCCGCGGACATGATGTATATTAGATATTTATCAAATAATGGCTGGGATTTTAAACTAATCAAGTGTTCCTAAACAAATTTAATGTTTGACTCGATAAAAATTGTTTTATGTTCATTCAATATGAATCAAAATTAATTAAAAAATAAATTTGAACAACTTAATAAACTAAATAAATAAGTTTGAACATATATGTGTTTAATTCGTTAATGTTCATGAACAATATTCGTGAATATTATTCATAAGTAATATTTTTTTATTAGACTTATTTATAAGTTTATTTATGCTCAATCATGATTAAATTATTGAAATTTTAAATAAATAAATAAATTTGACTTAAAAATTTAATAACGTTTAAATAAGTCGAATTTAAACAAGTTTGAATCAAACTTAATTCGAGCTTTATTAGAAGTTCGATACTCATTAAATAAGTTAAACTCAATCTTAAAAAAAATTAAAAAAAAATTGAATAAATTTTTCAATAGTTTGATAAATTTTAAATTTGACTTGTTCGACTTGATTATCTTATTAAATAATTATGAACATTATAAAACTTAGCTTGACATGATTTATTTACCGTCCTAATCATGACCCACTACTTTTTTTTTTCATATGTATAATTTTTATTTTTATTTTCTAGATTATTGTTAGTTTTTTAGACATCCAGTATTAACATGCTGTTTCAAAACGCCAAGGTTATATAAAATTTAGATGTGAACGAACTTTTAGTTGAGATTTAATTTTGTTGGTATTTAAAAAAAAATCTAAGTGTTTTAGGCTTCACTTGATTAATTTTCAAGATAGACAACCTTTTTTTTTAATTTGCCTACTATTCTATTTTAAATTTTTTTTAGTTTTAATATTGCACTGGCTGTAACCTTGTCTTATTGATTTTTTTTTTCAGTTAACATTATATATTTAATTTTTCTAATCAATTACTTTTTTCGAATTAGTTGATTTAATTTAATGAAAAAAAATATCAATCATTTAAATAAATCAAAAAGTATTTATAGATTCAACAGTTTAATATTTTAAAATTTATTATTTCATTGATTTTTTTTTTATATTGTATCATATTAATTGAGAATCTTAGAGAATTTGTCTCATTGATTTTTTTTATTTATATTAGATATCAGAGATACTATTTGTTTTCCTTATTAATTTTGATGACCAATCAATTTGATTTTACGGAAGTTTTTCATCGATCGATGTAAGTAAATCAGAATGACGTACGACTCGAACACCTTAGAAATCCATGTGCACATTAGATGGACCGATTACACTGGAGGGATTAATTTTTATTGTCTCGTTAATTCTTCTATAAAAGTTGAGAATCTGTCCAACCAGCAGTCCCTGTCATCCGTCTCAGAATACTGACGAGAATGAGGTAAATTGTGGAGGGACAAAGTCCCCCTTAACACGATAACAAAACTGAGAGAGATCCTTTTGAAACTAAAGAAAATTTTTAACCTCCCATTTGCCATTTGATATCAAATTCAGTTCATTCTATAAATAATATTCTATTTTACTATCACATCCGTGGGACTTTCTCGTTGATTCTTGATTAACAATAATGTTGTCAGACATGCGTTATTGCCAGGTCATTAGATTCACAAGTCCACCTGCCGCTGTCCTGCCTACATGCGTATGCATAGCATGTCATTGCATTGCATTATTGCATTATTAGATGATGCGTATCTTTCACATTATAATTATACTGATCATTAAAGCAGTCTGATCTCAAGGGGAAAATTTTGGGAACAAACTCGCTTCCTTTCTTTCTAAACATGTCGACGCCCATTGATCACGAGGAGCCACTCATCTCCACCACCTCTTCCTATCCCTCTTCTCCTTCCTCCGCCGCCACTCACACCATCATCCTCACCCGCTTTACGGCCATCATCACCCTCGTCGCCCTCTCCCTTTGGGCCAACTATGAGGCCTCCAAGGGCGTCGACATCTCCGTGCTCTCCTCCGCGGCACCGTCATCCGGCGCCTCCCGCCGCTTTGACCTCCTCTTCGTCTCCAACGGCCGTGCCCACCGCATCGTCCAGCGCGCCAGTCGCTTCGCCGAGAAAGCTCTTTACCCAGACGGCCACTTCCCGCGCAAGCAGGTCCACCACATCGCCGTGCAGCTCGCAGGCGTCGATCTCGCCTCGACCGCCTTGGTGGGCCCTGGCGCCACTTCCGGAGAATACGTCGTCTGCCTCAGCCCGGCTGTCATGTCGGCTGCCGACGCGGACGCCGCCGTGTCCGAGGCGGTGCACCGCGCGGTCGCGCGGCTCTGGCTATGGGACGAGGGCGGCGCGCCCGGGTCTCTGATGGAGGCCGTGGCTGACTACCTCGCGGCGGCGGCCGGCTTCCGACCGAGCCCCAACAGCACGTGCGGTGAGTCCGGGAGCGGTTGGTGTTGGTCGACGGAGTTCGTGCGCTACTGCGAGGATCGGGAGCTTGGGTTTGTGGCTCGGCTCAACAGGGGAATGAGGCAGGGGTGGACGGAGTTCACGGCGGACCACGCTCTGGGGTCGCCGGTGAAACAGGCCTACGAAGAGTTCAGGTCGCCGGCGGGTGGCAACCTGGGACAATCTGGGAATTCCACGTCGGATAGGACGGGGGAGAGGCAGAGCCTTTGAGCAGCCGCACCGGTGCACCGGAGCCAGAATATTACGAAGCTGTGGTCGATGAAAATTTAAAATTGTAAATTGTATAATTTGTTTTTTTATTATTCTACTTGTCCCTTTCGGAAAATAATTGAGTATGAAAATGTCAATTATGTTGGCTTAATGAGCCATAGATGTGTAATTTTAAGGATAATGCAGAGTTTCGGTGCAATATGAAAATACATGAGCGACGGATAGATATGCTTAACGAATTGATTTGATCTGAATCGTCGGAATCAATTCGTTAAATTCAGAATGGAATCGATTTAAATGAACTGATTCTGGAATCGAATCGAAACCATTCCGATTCCGGTTCGATTCGGTTCCAATCGATTTCGGAATTGATTCGGAATCAGTTCCGAATCGATTCTGGTTCCGATTTAAATCTAGTTTCAATTGCTAATTTAAAGATGAAAATTCTTAGCATGCTAATATATCTATAAGATTATTTTACGATAGAAAAAAAATAGGATCACCAGCACGTTAGATGAATTTGGAAACTCAAATTTGAAGAAGGTGATCTGGAATCATTTTGGAATCGGTCCGGAACCGTTTCGGATTGAATTGATTCCAAAGTTAAAACTTTGGAATCGGAACCGGTTCGGAATCGATTTTGAATCTGTTCGCATCGATTCCAACGTCGATGAATCCGAAATCGATCAGAATCGAATCGGAATCGGAACTGAAGAACCGATAAACATACCTAACAACAGATAATTTTTTTTTTTTTTTGATAATTTCTCATTTAAACCTCAACCAATATTGCATTTACTTTAATAATATATTTTTAAAAGAAACAAAAAAATCATTGGAAGAAAAGCTAAACCACATCTGGCGGTTTAGCCCTTGTTATGTTGTCATGATTGAGATAATTTATTTTTCTAAAATAGAGAAATTGTTATAATTTGATAATAGAAGAAAAGATGATTATCATATAATTTATTTCGATTGAACAAATCTATTTATAAGATAGGTGAAATAAAACAGAAATAAAATAATACAATGATTTATCAATCAATGATAAAATCAAATCAATGATCTATTATAACACTCTCCTTTAGATGATTGATGGAGAATCTAATGTTGTCTCGTTAAAATCTTGTAAGTAAAATCCAGTGAAAAAAATCAGAACGAAAGAAAAAGAGTACAACAACAGAAAACTCTTCTGATTTCAATCATTGAAAATCTTTTAATTGATGCATCCCTATCTTGTTCACTACTTTCTTGAATATCAATGTTAGTAATATTTTTGTGAATAAATCAGCTACATTATCGCTAGAACAAATTTGTTGAACATCAATATCACCTTTCTTCTGGAGTTCATGTGTAGAAGAATTTTGATAAAATATACTTTATTTTGTCCCCTTTAATATAGCCAAGTCATGGGTTGTTGGAGCAATCAATCCATGAAAAGTCCAAGTTATGAGTATTTAGCATGGAAAGTTTAAGTCAAGAGTGCTTGACAATTGGGTATGTATATGACTATGATAAAGTTTAAAGGTATAGTCTTGCCGGTATAAGTCCAAGCATATAGTCTTGGTGGCGTAAAATCCAAGTGAACTTTGGCAATTGGGAAGTCCAAAGGTAGGTTTAGCAGCGTAAAGTCTAAGCATGGATCTTGGCGGCGCAAATCCAAATGGATCTTGGCAATGTGAAAGTCTAAGGGTGAGGTTTGGGTGGCGTAAAGTCCAGGCATGGATCTTGGCGGTGTAAGTCCAATTGAACCTTGACAAAGGACTCGGTTAGCATGACATTGCCGATCGAAAGCACTTAAAAGCTAATGCGAAAGATGAAAAGTCATGGACTCGAGGGATCCGAGAGACGTGAGACTGATGGAGGTGGCCAGAAGGCTTAGATATAGGCTATGGGTGATTATCAAGTATGAGGGAATCATACTTGACTTAAACCTCATGTTTGAGGTTTACCAATCAACTGGGGTATTAGATCAATCGACTGACTGAGTGTTTGACATTCGGAAGCCTAGTTGACTTATATCAGTCAACTGGGGTTATGCCCTAGTTGACTGGTCAAGTAGTCGACTGAGGCTTGATTGTTAATCTATGACTATGGTAGTTGACTGGTCCACAGCAGTTGGCTGCTAGGGTAGATCAGTTGACTAGAATTAAGTGACCAGGGCATAGAATGTCTGGCAGTCGACTGCTTGCTCATGGCAGTCGACTGGTGACCATGGTAGTCGATTGCTAGGTCAGGATAGTCGACTAATGAGCATTAATTTAACGTGGATTGAGCTATTGTGAGGAAATGACATTGAGGTCTGTCGACTGCTAGGTAAGAGCAGTCGACTCGAAGGCGGAGAATCTGCCAGAGCTAAGTTATACAAGGTACTCGATGGGAGGATTTGGAGTAGCCGATTCTTGAGCATTTGGGAGGTGTTTTGCTACTGCATTTCAGACCTTCCAAGGCGTTAAAGCAACCAAACAAGCAAGTGATCAAAAACATACTCTTGTAAAGCGTTCTTTGCATTTCCTTTATATTTTCTTTTATATTTGTTGTATTTGGTTGTATTACTATTATAATTCATATTGTAAGAGTTTTCTTCACCTCCAGATTGTATTCTGAGAAGAAGAGAAGGTTAGTGGAGCAGACACTAAAGTCCGCCCGTGGAGTAAGAACCGTAGGTTCCAAATCACGTAAAATTGTGTGTTGTGATTGTGTTGTCGTTTGTTCTTATTTATACTTGTATATTTGTTTCCGCTATGCATACTAATGATTGTAGATGAGTATGACACGATCAAGCGAATAAATCACAAAAATGTTATTCAACCCCCATAGCGCGAACACTGATTCCTCTACAATTATATCAAAGTAAGGTTGCTCTTCACGAATTAACAACTGAGGGAGCACACGCTAGAGGTGAAGAGAAGATGGAGTTGCCAAACTTTGGATTGGGCCACGACATCAACAAACCACCATCCTACTAAGTCTACGGATTTGGGGGCTTCGATCAATGGAAGGTGAGAATTGAGAACTTCCTGATGGTGGACATCAAGCTATGGTCCGCCTTGATAGAAGGTTGTGAATTTTCAAGAGGCAAGAAGGGTGGAATCCTCAAGATGGAGAAATGGACAAAAGAGAAACCCAAGAAATTCAAGACACACCTTAAAGTAATTCAAATGCTAAGTAATTTAATTCCTAATGATGTCTTAATTAGGTGACTATAAGGATGCCAAGGAGTTTTGGAGCGAAATTGACAAAGTTCCATGAGAAACCCTCACCGACTCAAATGGTTGAAGAAAAAGCCGATGAAGAAGTATCATCTTCCGAAAGGTGTGAAGTATCGGAAATTGAGAGATGCTCAACTTCCCAAGAAGAAGAGGCCGAGGAGGTTGAAGAAGCTTCCACCTCTAGAATTAAGGGAGTGGAGAGACCATCCACTCCGGAGCGAGAACAAGAGGAAACATTCACATCCGGGAGAAATGAAGAAGAAATCCAAAATTCTCCTACCATTCAAGAAGGTAACTCAAGTTCATTGGTTAAAAATAAAAATCATATCATATGCTTCAAGTGTAGGGAGAAAGGACATTACAAAAGCAAATGCCCAAAATTGTCCATGAAGAAACTCAAGTATCAAAGGCCAAAGAAAAGATCAAGGAGGTCGAGGTCCCAACTAGAAAGAGCAAGAAGCACATAGTGTGCTTCAAGTGTCAAAAAAAGGGTCACTATAGGAGTCAATGTCCTAAGGGGAGTTATTCAACCAAGGGCAAAGGAGGAGCATCATATGTAGGGGGAGCTAAGACAAATCCTAAAGTATATTTCAATAATGCTTTTACTTTATGTAAGGCCAAAAAACATGCTAGGATTATTTTTAATTCACTTGCTATTATTAATCATGATAAACAACATACTAAAAATAATAAATATGTTTGTTTAGGTGTTAAAAGTTATGAATTTAGGTCTAAGAATAAATCTAGACAAATTACCTCAAGACCTAGCTCATCTAAGGATAATAATCTGTTGGTGATCGTTTAGAAGCTAGAGGGGGGGGGGGGGGTGAATAACGCTTTTCGTTTCTACAAGAGTAATTAGCGGAAGCAAACACAAATAATATATGTAAAAATAAAAAGCAATGCTAACAAAGCCTTTACGTGGTTCGGAGATAACGCTCCTACTCCACGGCTATCCTTAAGGTGGATCAACCCAAGCAATTCCACTAAGAAGCTTTCCTTTACAACAAAACCTCCTCTTCTTTACAAAGAATGAAACTTGAGCTTAGAGAGAGGAGGAGAGGATTTAAGATCACTTAGAAAGCTTGAAAAACTTGTGGGAGCTTAGGAGAAAGATCAGAATATATGCATTAGCCTATTCTTGCTCCCCTTGGGCTCATTTTATAGGAAAGAGCCTCTTTTTCCCGTTGGAGGTCTATCAGTCGACTGATGACTTACATCACCGATCACGCCGATTCTAATGGCTTCAACATCCGATTCGTGGATTTGCCGCCGCTATCGCCAATGGGAAGACTATCACCGATTACAACAAATGGCGCAATCGACATCGCTCAGAGCGATCGCCACGCCGCCACATCCTTTCGTTAGTGGCGCCGACATTAATCGGCAATGATCGCCATCTTGTATGGCGGGTTCGAGTCGACTCTCACCGGCCTGACCGATAACCCCAATGATCGCTAATACCCCTCCAACCTCTAATGCTGCATTTTAAGGGCCAGTTTGACCGACACCATGTTCCAGTCGACTGGCACACCCCAAGTATGACTAATTCATACTTGAAAACATACCCTAAGCCTAGACTTAACCTTCTAGCTTCTCCATCAACCTTGCACCTCTAGGATTTCTCTGAGTCCACGACTCCATCCATGCGCTTGCCTTCAAAAGCTTCCTTCGGTTTCGTCATGCTTTGGGTTTCTTCTTTGCCAAAGTACGCTTAGACTTTACGCCGCCAAGACTACATACTTGGACTTATACCGCCAAGACTTTTCTTTGGTCTTTTGCCAAGGACTGCTTGGACTTTACGCCGCCAAGACTACATGCTTGGACTTACGCTGCCAAGACCTTTCCTTTGACTTCTCTTTGCCAAGATCACACTTGGACTTATCTTTTACCAAGTCTTCATACTTGAATTTTCCTGTCACTTAAACATGTTCACAATTAGATCACAAAACATTGCCTAACTTAGATGATTATCCAGACATCAAAATATATAAATGCTTGGGGCATTGTTGCACCAACAATCTCCCCCTTTTTGATGTTTGACAATCATTTAAGTTAGGTCTTTAACACATGCATATAAACATATTTCAATATGAATTCTAACTTAAATATCCCTTCTCCCCCTTTGACATTCAACAAAAAGAAAAGAGTTTATCCAATAAGTGCAGGAAAGAATTATAATTGACACATCTTGAACAAAGGTATAAAATTGATATGAAGCTCCCCCTTAATCCAAGATATGTTTCATGATGTGGAAATAACATGTGAAGCAAAGCATAAGCAATAGAATGGGCAAATATGTCCTAGCATTGCACCAACAATTATAAAAATAAAGGATGTAGCTCCCCCTAAACCAGTGCATCAAGAAAATCCGTCTTTCCATACAAGTTATCATGTATATACTATGGAAATCATATAATGGCCAAAATGAACCTTTTAACCGATGAAAAACCGCTTTCTAATCCAAAATAGTGTCACCGGTTTGACTGGAATTGACATCACCAATCAAGGTTAATGATCGCCAATAATGGCAATGATCGATATTAGACAAATCTGAAATTCGAATTTTTCAGTCAAGGTTTAAAAATGCGTAGAAAATTCCGTGGATGTCCAAAAATCACGAAACTCGTCATACACATTTTATTTGACTAATATAACATATGAAAAATATTAGATGAAAAACATGCTCATCAGATTAATGGATTGATACGATATTCAAAATGACAAAAATATGACGCAAAAGTGTAATTGTATCGTATCAATATTCATAACTTCATACTACATGCTCAATTTCTAAATAACAAATTATAGTAATGTAGACACTAATAGAAATGAACTAAACAAAAACATAATTTCATTTCATTAATCAAAAGTCATTACACAAGTTGGAGTTTATGCCGTACATACGGCCAAAAAGAAAATAACAGAAAAAACATGCTAGCTAACGATCGTCGTCCTCAGCATCCATTGATGCAAATGACGAACCATCGTGAGGAGGTGGGTGTCCAGGTGCAGTAGGGTGGAGAATCGCCAAAATGTCCTGCTGCTGCCGATGCATCCCTCTCACGAGGGAGAGGAGCTCCTGATGCTCCCAACGAAGCTCCTGTTGGCCCAAGCGCAGCTCCTCAAAATGTGTGTCTACCCGCTCTGCAAAAGCATCGAAGCGGGCAATGAAGGATGTGTCTGGCAGAACAATATCGCCTGCAGCAGTCTCCTCCGCATCGACTCCCTCATCAACACCCTCAACATCTCCTTCCGCAGCGGCATCCTCTGGTGCCGGAGTGCCACCTGCTAGCCGTCGTGCAGGGTCCCAGAAAATGGACCCTCTGTCGGCCTTCAATCCCGCCAAGGAGAAGCTCCAACGAGTCATCTGGTCATATTTTCTATTCATGATTTTAATGACTCCTATGTTGACATTAATGTCTACGGAGCTGAGCCACTGAGTAAGGACATTTCCAAAAGGCATATGAACCTTCCCATTGTTTGGCCTTATGAAATGAGTGATGCAGTGGAAGGTATTGAGACCAATATCGATGTCTAAGTATTGACGAAGGATAAGCATGAGAAGGAAGTGTGTAGGTCAAACCAAGGCCAAACCACGGGTAACTATAGGAAGAAGACAATGAGCAATGACCTTATAAAGGACATTGTCAGACGCAGAAAGTTCTTGTGATTGAAATAGATTGGTGTTCAAAGGTCGAGGAGAGTGATAGAAAGTAGTATGAAGGGAATCTAAAGAAATCTCCTCAAAGGGAGGTGGAAGAGGATCAGTCCAAGATGGATACAAAATGAAATCATTCTCGGAAGAGAGACATCCGAGAAAATCGGTCTAGATCTGGGGGTTAAAATCCAGATCGCACTGAGCAACGTGAGTCCGGTATCTCAGCCCATCTCCAGCCGGTCGCAAGTTGTTGAAAAATTCAGAAAGAAGAGTGATATTCACATGATGTTCACAAAAAACTAATGATTCAAGTTTGTAGTGTTGGATGATTTGAACAATATCAAAACAGTAGTCTTTAAGAAAATTTGGATCCATTGATCGAGGTGGAATGAGTTGGAATTTATTTTTATTGAAGGCACTTTCAAGTGCGGAGTTTGGAAATCGAGGATCAACAGAGGGTGGAGGGTTTGACGGGCCCTCGTTGGTCAGAGGTACCCTGACACGCTTAGTAGCATAATGCTTAAGTCTAGATGTGCGAAAAAAAAACAATGTAGGTTAAGGATGATGCATGCACAAAGACAACAAAACAAGCACCGGTTAGTGAAATAAAATTATAGGAACAAACAAACTGTGATCAGGGATGAGGGTTTACCTAGGCGGCATGGTGAAAGATCAAGGAACAGTGTCGGACGCGAGTGTCCATGAAACCCTAGCCGAGTGAGTGATCTTCAGTGGAAACTAGGGCGTGAACAGGGTGACAAGAGGAGGTCCTCGAGTCGGAGAACACTCCAAATGGGAGCACCGGTCGGTGAAGTCGCCGGAAAAACGAGGGAGAACGGCTAAAAGGTGCGGTGGAAGTTCGTCGGAAGAGGAATAGGAGAGAAAATCGGAAAGTTTTGGCGAGTCGAACCGGTGGAAAGCCCTAAAAACTATGACATCACGATCCTGTTAGTTGGCAATGAAGAGATAGAGATCGAATCGACCGGCAATGATACGAAGCGCTTCGTGGCGCGGCAGCGATCGATTACCATAAATGTCGATTGAATCGATGGAAATAACCGAATCGCCACGATACGAAGCGCCAGACGGACGATCGCCATAAATGGCGGCCGATAGTGAGTAGTGAACCGTAAGCTGGGCCGATCAGCCAGATTACCGAATCGCGATAAGCACTAGATCGATATTAGTCTGATAGCCTTTTTGGCCAGATTAAAAAATTCATAATTAATTCAATAAGGATAAAAAAATTACGATATTTTGTGGTTAATATTGTTAGATCATTTCTTATCAAGGAAAAATTATTTTAAAAATATATCACCTCTAGATTTTGATATTGACACAATCTTGAGATTTTGCAAAAAGTTATGATATTTTTGCAAACTTTGTATCACTTTGGCTTATCAATAGAAAATTGTTTCTCAAGGTTTGATAGACATAGTTTAAATTTTATTTTATTTGACATTTCCAATCATATTCTTGGAGCTATATGCACATTAATTGTACATAAGCCTTCCCAAAGATTGGTCCAATGAAGGATTAATGTCTCTAGATGACACTTTGGCTCATGGTAATGCATCATAACAAGCATGATGAACCAAGTGCATCTTCTTAACATCTCACATGATTTCTAGGTGGCTAAATACACAAATCATGGTTTCTTAGGTCTATTGTGAGATGGTTAGAGGTATAAAACCTAGATTTTTTATGGGATCATACAAACCTACACTTCTATTCTACAAAACACATTCCAAGTTCTCTCCTAAGTGATGAAAATTCTATTTTGGGGAGAGGCTTGGTAAAGATGTCGGCTAGGTTGGACTTAGATTCAATGTAATTAAGCTCAATGTCCCCCTTTGCCACATGATCTCTAATGAAGTGATGTTTCACTTCAATGTGCTTAGTCCTAGAGTGATGCACCGAATTTTTAGTCAAGTTTATGGTGCTCACATTGTTGCAAAATACTTTTATGTTGGAGTAAGATAGTTCATAGTCCTCTAAAGTATGTTTCATCCATAGAAGTTGAGCTACACAACCACCCATAACCACATATTCGGCTTCGGTGGTGGATAGGGCAACACAAGATTACTTCCTACTACTCCAACTAACTAGGGAGGACCCAAGGAATTGGCATCCACCACTAGTACTCTTCCTATCCAATTTGCAACCGGCATAATCAGAATCGGTGTACCCAATCAAATCAAAAGACCTAGTCCTAGGGTACCATAGACCTACATTTAGTGTGCCTTTAACATATCTTAGAATTCTCTTAACGACAACTAAATGAGATTCTTTAGCACATGATTGATACCTAGCACACATACCAACCGCAAATAATATGTCGGATCTACTAGCGGTTAAGTACAAAAGGCTACCAATCATGCTCCTATAAAGTGTAAGATCTATTTGTTTTCCTTCACTATCACTATCTATTTTAGTATTGGTTGCCATTGGAGTTGAAACCACCTTAGCATTTTCCAAACCAAATTTCTTAATCATTTCCTTAGCATATTTGGTTTGATAAATATAAATACCTTCACTAGTTTGTTTGACTTGCAATCCTAGGAAGAAATTTAATTCCCCAACTAGACTCATTTCAAACTCTTTTTCCATATTTTGAATAAAGTCTTGAAGGAGTTCATCATTTGTTGACCCAAAGATAATGTCATCAACATATACTTGGGCTACAAAGATGTCCTTAGATGTTGACTTTATAAAGAGAGTTTGATCTATACTACCCCTTTTAAAATCCTTAGAAATTAAGAAAGATGATAATCTTTCATACCAAGCCCGGGGAGCTTGTTTCAAACCATACAAGGCTTTCCTAAGCTTGTATACATGGTTTGGATAGTCCATATTTTCAAACCCGGGAGGTTGTTCTACATATACCTCTTCTTTAATAAACCCATTTAGGAATGCCGATTTAACATCCATTTGATGGAGTTTGAAACCCATATAGGAGGCATAAGCTAAAAGTATTCTAATGGACTCTAACCTAGCAACCGGGGCATATGTTTCATCATAATCAAGTCCTTCAACTTGATTAAAACCCCTTGCAACTAATCTTGCTTTATTTCTAGTGATATTTCCTTGATCATCTAGTTTGTTCCTAAAGACCCATCTTGTAGTAACAATAGTGTTTTCACTTGGTCTAGGAACTAACTCTCATACTTGACTCCTTTCAAATTGAGCCAATTCATCTTGCATTGCTAAGATCCAATCCGGATTAAGCAATGCATCTTTAATTGTTTTGGGCTCAATTTGAGAAATTAGAGCTATATGACTAGTGGGATCCCTATGGAATGACCTAGTCCTAACTCCTTGAGATAATTCACCCACAATTTTATCTAAGGGGTGACTTTGATGAACTCTTATGGTTTTAGGAGGTGTACTAATTTGGTTTTGATCATGATCAACCTCAATCCTATGCTCATCATCGGAATCATCCCTTACTCCCCCTTGATTCAATCCTCCCCCTTGATCATTACCCCCTAAGGTTAAATTTTGAAATTGTTGGGTGATTTCTTGATTTTCATTATTAATATCATCATTAATAGGGGATTTCCTAGGATATGTATTTGAGGATTCATCAAATTGAACATTTGAAGATTCTTCAATCCTTTGAGTCCTTTTATTGTAAACTCTATACCCTACACTAGTAGATGAGTATCCAACTAGGATTCCCTCATCCGCTTTGGACTCAAACTTACCTAGGTTGTCTTTGGTATTTAAAATATAGACTTTACATCCAAAGATCTTAAAATAATGAATTGTTGGAATTGTACCATTCCACAATTCAAATGGAGTTTTTCCTAAAAACCTATAAATCAATACCCTATTTTGGATATAGCAAGCGGTATTAATCGCTTTCGCCCACAAGTAGCTAGGTAAGGAGTATGCATTAAGCATTGTCCTAGCCGCTTCTTGTAGGGTACGATTTTTCCTTTCCACAACCCCATTTTGTTGGGGTGTTCTAGGACAAGAAAACTCATGCTTGTACCCTTGTTCTAAGCAAAAAGTTGAAAAGTTAGAATTCTCAAATTCTCCACCATGATCACTACGGGTCCGGTTGATTTTGAGTTTTCTTTCATTTTCTACTCTTTTGCTAAATCCTATGATTATTCCTAAGGTTTCATCTTTATTTTTTAAGAAAAATACCCAAGTAAACCTAGATAAATCATCTACTATTACCAAGCAATATTTACTACCAATTATAGAGGGGGTACTATGACAATCAAATAAATCCATATGTAAGAGTTCTAACGATAAAGCGGTACTAA
Organism: Wurfbainia villosa; assembly: GCA_025175895.1. Classification (NCBI taxonomy): domain Eukaryota; kingdom Viridiplantae; phylum Streptophyta; class Magnoliopsida; order Zingiberales; family Zingiberaceae; genus Wurfbainia; species Wurfbainia villosa. Next base: position 7,276,201 of record JAKLTH010000147.1, read on the forward strand.
GTAAATTTTTACCTTTATGTGATGTTTTTGATTGTTTCCCTTCTTGGCATGCATCACACATTTTGTCCTTGAGAAATTTGACTTTGAGCAACCCTTAGACTAACTTCATTTTTGCTATCTTGGCTATGTTCTTCATGTTTATGTGTCCTAGCCTCCTATGCTAAAGCCAACTTTCTTCCTCTTTTGCAATAAGACACTTAGTGGAAGCATTAGTAGCATAGGATAAATCAACATAATATATATTTGATTTCCTAAAGCCTACTAACATGCAATCATTTAGAGTTTTGTGTCTTATAAAACATTTTGAGGAATCAAATCTAACATCAAAGTTTGCATCACATAGTTTACTTACACTAAGTAAATTAAATTTCATATTTTTAACTAATAGCACTTTATGAATGGCAAGGTTGGGGGATACCTCAATTGTGCCCTTTCCTAGAATCTTAAGTTTGCCGCTATTACCAAATGACACCTTTCCCTTGCTAGTGTGGTTGATAGTGGAGAACTTCTTCTCATCACCGGTCATATGCTTTGAGCACCCACTATCAACTATCCACAAGCTTGGTTCTTCTACCTATATCACATAAAAAATACAATCCTTAGGTACCCAAATCTTAGGACCACTAGCATCAATTATAAATTTCTTAGGTACCCAAGCCTTTCTACCCTTGCTTTTAATTATGGATTTTCTACTAACAAGGGATGTGAATGCTACCTCCTTTTCCTTAGGCCTATATCCTAATCTGGCCTTGTTGTAGATAGCCCTTTGATCCTTAATAATCATGTCTAGGTATTTTGAACCATTGGTCAATTTTTCTAAGCATGCTCTTAATTTACCTATTTCTTTTCTTAATTCATCATTTTCATCCCTAAGGGTACATTCATTGTTATCACTAGATAATTTACCACATGATGAATCTATACTCTTAAGTGATTTGATCTCTATTTTTAGGTCCCTAATCCTAGTTTTCGATCTATTTAAAGCATTTTGTAAACATGCAATAGTCTTGTAAAGTAAATCTACTTTAGGTGAGTTGTTTACCTCATCATCATCACTTGATGATGATTTGTTGCTTGATGAAGAGGATGAAGACTCCTCACTTGAACTCCCGGTTTCTTCCTCTAAAGCCATGAGGGCTAGATTTTGGGTGGCATGACATACTTCTTCATCATCGGAAGTGTCTTCCATGCTTAGGGTATCCCAAGTTTGAGCCACCATTGCTTCTTTCTTCTTCTTTTCCTTCTTCTCCTTATGCTTCTTTTCTTTCTCCTCTTTCTTCTTTAGTTCCGGGCAATTTGGCTTGATGTGCCCTTTCTTATTGCAACCATAATAAGTTACATTAGATGAAGAATTTGAATTATTTGAAGATTTACCTCTTGAGGATTGGAACATCCTCTTCACATCTTTCTTGGTGAGTCTCCTTGACTTCCCACCAAACTTCTTGACGTAATGTGCCACCTCGCTTGCCGATAACTCATCTTCACTACTTGATGAGTCTTCCTCAGATTCGGATGAGGAGGACACTTCCTTCTTCTCCTTCTTCTTCTTCTCCTTCTTTCCTACAAAAAGAGTTATACCCTTCTCTTTGGATGAAGTGTTAGCTTGTTCATGTAATTGAAATTCACAAAATAGCTCATCTAACTTAACTAATGAAAGATCCCTAGAGACCTTATAGGCATCTACCATTGAAGCCCATAAGGTGGTTCTAGGGAAAGCTTGTAACACATACCTTACAAGGTCTTGGTTGTCGACCTTCTCACCTATAACATGTAGTCCGTTGACTACTTCCTTGAAACGCCCGTGCATTTGGCTCATGGTCTCGTTTGTCTTCATAGTGAAGCTTTGGAGTTGGCCAATCAAAAGATCTCTCTTGGCCCTTCTTGTTTCTTTGGATCCTTCGTTGAGTTCGATGAGCTTCTCCCAAAGCTCTTTTGCGGAGTTGAAGGGCCCGACTTTAGAGAGTTGCTCATTGGATAGACCACATTAAAGTGTGGTCGTTGCTTTTGCATTTGCTTGTGCTTTCTTGGCCATCTCTCTTGTCCAATCTTTTTTCGGTAGTGGTGCTCCGAATTCATCGACCGACTTTTCGAATCCATCTATAATACTAAACCAATTTTCAATATCATTCATTAAGTAATACTCCATCCTACCTTTCCAATATTCGAAGTCGTTGTCGTCGAAGAACGGAGGTCTCGCCGTGCTATACCCCTCTTGAAAAGCCATCTTTGCTCCGGTTGATTGCTAGATCTTCCGATGCGATCCGAGCTCTGATACCACTTGTTGGTGATCGTTTGGAAGCTAGAGGGGGGGGGGTGAATAGTGCTTTTCATTTCTACAAGAGTAATTAGAGGAAGTAAACACAAATAATATATGTAAAAACAAAAAGCAATGCTAACAAAGCCTTTACGTGGTTCAGAGATAACGCTCCTACTCCACGGCGATCCTTAAGGTGGATCAACCCAAACAATTCCACTAAGAAGCTTTCCTTTACAACAAAACCTCCTCTTCTTTACAAAGAATGAAACTTGATCTTAGAGAGAGGAGGAGAGGATTTAAGATCACTTAGAAAGCTTGAAAAACTTGTGGGAGCTTAAGAGAAAGATCAGAATATATGCATTAGCCTATTCTTGCTCCCCTTGGGCTCTTTTTATAGGAAAGAGCCTCTTTTTCCCGTTGGAGGTCTATCAGTCGACTGATGACTTACATCAGTCGACTGCCGCCGATTCTAATGGCTTCTGAACAATCGAATTCGCGGGATTTGTCACCGTCATTGCCAACAGGAAGACTATCAGTCGACTACCAACGAAGGCGCTCGACCGACTATCCGTAGCCGACCGCTACCGACTCACGGCCTTTCGCTCGTGGCGGGCCGATCGCCACCAATGCGCGATAGCGGTTCGAAGTCGACTACCACGCTCGATCGATAACCCCACCAATCGCTCCAACCTCTAATGTCGCATTTTAAGGGCCGCATACTTGAAAACATACCCTAAGCCTAGACTTAACCTTCTAGCTTCTCCATCAGCCTTGTGCCTCCAGGATTTCTCTGAGTCCACGACTCCATCCATGCGCTTGCCTTCAAAAGCTTCCTTCGGTTTCGTCATGCTTTGGGTTTCTTCTTTGCCAAAGTACGCTTAGACTTTACGTCGCCATGACTACATACTTGGACTTATACCGCCAAGACTTTTCTTTGGTCCTTTGCCAAGGACTGCTTGGACTTTACGCCGCCAAGACTACATGCTTGGACTTACGCTGCCAAGACCTTTCCTTTGACTTCTCTTTGCCAAGATCACACTTGGACTTGTCTTTTACCAAGTCTTCATACTTGGATTTTCCTGTCACTTAAACATGTTCACAATTAGATCACAAAACATTGCCTAACTTAGATGATTATCTAGACATCAAAATATATAAATGCTTGGGGCATTGTTGCACCAACATAATCTAGGCAATAATCCAAATAAATCTAGATACATGACTAGGAAAAAGAATATCTCGAGAAATGATGAAAATTCAAAAATAGAACTATTAGAAAAGGAAAACCAAATCTTGAGATCAAGACTTGAGAAATTAGAAAAGACCCTTGCAAAATTGACAAATTCAAGTCAAGGGGCATGTAGTCAAAGTATAGGGTTTAGGAGGCAAGAGCCATCTAAGAATAAGAAAGGCTTGGGTCATAAACTCAAATCCAAGAAGGTAATGTCATCCTATCATAATGTTCCATTTAACTATGGAACACACCCTAGGTCTAGGAAACCATAGTCACAAGGGAAGTCATCCCTAGAGTTGATTATGGTAGGTGTCTAGTGGCTAAAGTTTTAAAGAAACCTATGAAATCCACTAAGAAGGTCACAAGGGAAGCCATCCCTAGAGTTAATCTAGACAAGACCATTATGGCCAAGGCATTAAAGCCTTGGAGGGTCATAAGGAAGGTATCAAAGGAGGTCATCCCTAGTGAATACCTAGTTAACCCAAGGAGCTCAAATAGGTTTTGGGTTCCTAGGAGCGTGACTCCCTCACACTAGATGAGTTAGGGTGTGTCAACTTAAATTGATAAGATAGTTAATCTTACCAAAACAAAGTTGACACCTTAGGTCATTTTCATGGTTATGTGATATCTTGGAAATGAGATTGATAATTTAATCCTAAAGGATTTTAGGATTTGCCAAGAGAAATTTAAGAAGTTTAAAAAATCAATTAAAGTTAGCACAATTAGGTTTAGAGGTCATGGTGTGCCATTTTATATTTTTGGCATACTTGGGTAATTGATACATTATGGAAAAATGGGGTTTAATCCTAGTAAATGACAATTAATCTTGAAATCTAAGTATTCTTATACCTTTATACTTTATTTGCCATGATTTTTTTGCCTTGTCATGTCATTACATCATGATTCATATTAATCATATAAAATATCATGATAATAATTAGGTTAATTATGTCATAATTATGCTTAGGTTAAAATTTTATAATGACATAATATCATGCATCATTGGCTATGCTTTAATTTATACTATCATATATGTCATGATCATATTTCATGCATTAAGGTTAATAAAATTTAATTAAGGACAATGACATGATTTAAAGTCCGATGATAAGAGAATCAAATAGAGTTGCCTAGATGAAATGCATGAGACCCTAGATTTGGAAGAATAAAAATCCACATCTCACAAAAACTTTAAATTGACATGTGTGTGTATTGATACACCCTAGACACATGCGAGATGTTAGAAAAATAAGTTAAGTTCAAGGTACATAGGTCTTTCTTCTAGATGAACTCAAAATCATAATTTGACATTTAGGAATCATGAGGAAAACTAATGTACGAGTCATGTGTAGGAATGTTGATGATGCACTAGAGAGGGGTGAATAGCAATTTTGCTTCATTTGATGGATTCGATCGCATGGTCATCTACAATACTTGTTAGCGCAGCAGGATATAAAATAGCAATAACAAAATACAACAAACACTAATGCAATACACAAATGCAAGGATGTAACGTGGTTCAAAACCTAGGGTTCCTATTCCATAGGTCGAACTCAAGTGAGCTCTAGTGATGCACACCACACCTAATAAACTCATTCTCGAAACAATTCGGAGGTGGAGAAACCTCATACAATGTTTACAACAATAAACAAATTAATACAAACAAATACAACAAATGATGTGAATAAAACTTTACAAGAGATTGCTTTGAATGTTTTGCTTGTTGGTTGCTTGAACGAGCTTGAAGGACCTTGAAATACACCAGTACTTCGTCTCAAATCTCCCCTAGAATCATGGCCAAAATCCTCCTCTCGTGCTCCTTATAAAGCTGCAACTCAGGTTGATTTTTTCCTAGTAGTCGACTACCATAAGGCACCAGTCGACTGCCCCTATAATCGTTGTCTCACAACGACTTAATCCATGCTAGAAAAACTCCAACGGATACACTAGCAATCGACTTCCAAGCCCATAGTCGACTGCTCAATCAACTACTAAGCTTTACGGCTTGTGATAAAGAAAATAGCAATCGATCGCTCCATGGTAGTCGATCGCCAAAGTCGGGTCGATTACTTAAGGTCAATGACGCCCAAAGCTAATCTCGACTAGACTCATCTCAAACTCATTCTCCATATTTTTGGGATTTGATGCCCAAAGAAATTTAGTTCCCCAACTAGACTCATCTCAAACTCATTCTCCATATTTTTGGGATTTGATGCCCAAAGAAATTTAGTTCCCCAACTAGACTCATCTCAAACTCATTCTCTATATTTTTGATGAAGTCTTGAAGGAGCTCATCATTTGTTGACCCAAAGATAATGTCATCTACATATACTTGGGCTACAAAGATGTCCTTAGACTTTGATTTAATGAAAAGAGTTTGGTCTACTTGACCCCTTCTAAATCCCTTAGAGACCAAGAAAGATGACAATCTTTCATACCAAGCCCAGGGAGCTTGTTTTAAACTATATAAAGCTTTTTTAAGCTTGAATACATGGTTTGGGTAATCTACATTTTCAAACCTGAGAGGTTGTTCTACATATACCTCTTCCTTAATGAACCCATTTAGGAATGCCAACTTTACATCCATTTGATGAAGTTCAAAGCCCATGTAGGAGGCATATCCTAATAGGATTCTAATAGACTCTAACCTAGCAACCGGGGCATATGTTTCATTATAATCAAGTCCTTCAACTTGATTGAAGCCCCTAGCAACTAACCTTGCCTTATTCCTAGTTATATTGCCTTGATCATCTAGTTTGTTCCAAAAAACCCATCTTGTAGTAATGATGGTATTATCGTTAGGTCTAAGAACTAACTCCCATACTTGACTTCTGGCTCCTTGACTAGCTTCATCATGGCTATTTAGGCAATGTTTTTAATGTTGATGTGCCCTAGCCTTCTATGCCATAGTCAACTCTCTTCTTCTTTTGCAATAAGACACTTAGTAGAAGTGTTAGTAGCATAGGATAAATCAACATAGTATATATTTGATTTCCTAAAACCTACTAACATGCAATCATTTTGATTTTTGTGTCTTATGAAGCAATTAGAAGAATCAAATTGAACATCAAAATTGGCATCACATAATTGACTTACACTAAGCAAGTTAAATTTCATATTTTTGACTAATAATACTTTGTGAACTGTAAGGTTTGGAGATACCTCAATTGTCCCTTTTCCTAGGATCTTAAGTTTAACACTATTTCCAAAAGACACCTTCCCTTTGCTAATGTGGTTGTTTATTGAGAATTTGCTTTCATCACCAGTCATGTGTTTTGAACAACCACTATCAACAATCCATAAGCTTGGTCCTTCTACCTATACAACATGAAAAATGCAAGTCTTAGGCACCCAAATTTTAGGTCCGGTAGCATCAATTAAAAATTCCTTAGGGACCCAAGTTTTTCTAATCTTGCTCCTAACGGTTGATTTTCTACTCACAAGGGATGTAAAGGCTACCTCCTTCTCCTTAGGCCTATATCCTATGTCGGCCTTGTTATAGATGACCCTTTGGTCCCTAAGAATCATATCAAGATATTTGAACTCATTCGTAAATTTCTCTAAGCATGCTCTTAGGTTACCTATTTATTTTCTAAGTTCATCATTCTCATCCCTAAATGAACATGCATCATCACAAGAAATTTCTACATTCTTAATGGATCTAATTTCTACTTTTAAATCCTTAATCCTAGACTTTGATTTATTTAGTGCATTTTGAAGGCATGCAATAGTTTTATATAGCAATTCTATTCTAGGGGAGTCCTTTACCTCATCGTCACTAGATGATGATTCATCGCTTGTGGAGGAGGAGGATTCTTCACTTGAGCTATCCTCCAAGGCCATGAGTGCCATGTTTCTTGTGACATGACAAATTTCTTCATCATCCAAGGAATCTTCTATGCTTTATGTATCCCAAGTTTGTGCCACCATTGCCTCCTTCTTCTTCTTCTCCTTCTTTTCCTTCTCCTCCTTCTTCTTTAGGTCCAGGCAATTTGGCTTAATGTGCCCTTTCTTGTTGCAACCATAACAAGTTACATTAGATGTAGAAATTGAACTAGTTGAGGTTTTACCTTTGGAGGATTGGAACATCATCCTCACATCCTTCTTGGTGAGTTTTCTTGATCTCCCACCAAATTTCTTTACATAGTGAGCTACCTCACTAGCGATAGCTCATCATCGCTACTAGATGACTCCTCCTCGGATTCGGATGAGGAAGAGACTTCTTTTTTCTCCTTCTTCTTCTTGTCCTTCTTTCCTATAAAAAGAGCTACACCTTTCTCCTTGGATGAAGTGTTAGCTTGTTCGTGCAACTCAAACTTGTTGGTGCAATCGACCCAGGTCATGATTTACCAAGGCTCGAGTTTGGCTCGAGAGATGTTTTGATGTTCGACAAAAACATATGACAATGTAATTGTCATGGGAAAGTCCAAGTCTTAGGTACTTGCCAATGGAAAGTCCAACATGGGTTGGCAAGGGAAAGTCCAAGCTTGAGTCTTGGCATTTGAGAAGTCCAAGGGGTTTGATATTGGCGGTGTAAAGTCCAAGCGGGAGTCTTGGCAGCATAAGTCCAATGGTTGGAAGCGTAAATTCCAAGCGGAGTCTTGGCGGTGTAAGTCCAATGTGCCTTGGCGGTGTAGACACCTTTAGCATAACATAGCCGATGGAAGTACCTGAAGGCTAGCGCGATGGATGAACAAGTCATGGATGACTTAGAGGGATCCGAGAGGCGTGAGACTGATGGAGGTGGCTAGAAGGCTTAGGTCTAGGCTAAGGGTGGTCTAGCAAGTATGAGGGAACCATACTTGGGCTAAAATCTCATGTTTGAGGTGTGCCAGTCGACTGGTGTCATGTGGCAATCGACTGGCCTGAGTCAACTAGGGCTTGACTGCGGGAATTGGCCTAGCAGTCGACTGCCATAGGTGGGCTGTCGACTGATAAGTCAAGCAGTCGACTGATCTTGTGATCAGTCGATTGGTGCTCGAGAAATCGAGCACAGAATGAAGTCTCACTCGACCGCTGCGGTTAGCAGTCGAGTGATGGCTTGATCAGTCGACTGATGGTCACACTACAAAAAAATGAGGCATTTGGATCAGAATTTTAGAAGCGGTTGGGAAAATGGTGGTAAAGGAGGGGCTTTTAGAAGCGGTTATCTTAACCGGTGCTAATACCGCTTCAATTGAATTTTTTTTGAAGCGGATGCTTTTTCGATTCTGTTGAGTATGTTTAGAATCGGTTAACAAATGGGTCTATATAAATTTTTATAGGAGCGGTTATTAACCGCTCCTATTGCTTTAGGAGCGGTTGTAACCGCTTCTAATACCGCTTCAATTTACCATTTTTTGAAGCGGATAATTTTCCGATTCTGTTTAAGATATTTAGAATCAAAGATACAGATTTGGAAAAGAATGAATCAAAGATTAACTTTTAGAAGCGGTCATTTTTGACCGGTTCTATTTGGGACCTTTAGAAGCGGTTTTTGACCGCTCCTAAAGGCCGGTACCAAAAATACAAGTTTGGAACAGAATGAATCAAAGATTAACTTTTAGAAGCGGTCATTTTTGACCGATTCTATTGGGGACCTTTAGAAGCGGTTTGTGACCGCTTCTAAAGGCCGGTACCGGTTTCCCTACGAAAGGTTATTGGCAACCTTTAGAAGCGGTATATTTTGATCGGTTCTATTGGTAACATTTAGAAGCGGTAAATTTTGACTGGTTCTATAGGCAAAATCTTTAGAAGCGGTATATTTGACCGATTCTATTGGATACTTTTTAGGAGCGGTTTCAACCGCTCCTAAAGGTCGTCCTTTAGGTTAATTTCCCTCTTCTTCGACGAAATTTTTTTCGTATTCCCTCTTCTGCGGCGGCGGATAGCTGCGGCTATATCTCCGTCTCCAGCTCCCGAAATCCATCTCCCGCCACGTCCCGCCGCAGAATCGTCTGCCGCATGAGCTTGTCCATGCCGACTGGTATCCGTGGGCAAGAATGTATCCACGCCGACCGGTATAGGGAGCGCGGTGTTCGTAAACACCATATGTACAATTTTCTATTTCTGGGATTTAATTTGCTTGTTTAGCGTGCTTGTGTGCAGGGCTGCTTTAGATACAATTTCAAGTATCTCCTTTGTAGATGGATATTTGAGTTCCAGGTTTTTTATTGGTCTTTGCATGCAAGCAGATTTTGTTATTGGATCATCCTGGAATAGATTTTATAGATTACAGAAGCCTCCATATTTGGAAGCCAAGTTGTATTAATAGCTTCATCATTCTCTTAATATTTTCAACTTGAGTTGCATGAACTTTGGTTATGATTCTCAATAACCAAGATCTCTATGCTTCTCATGGTCCATCTATGGGTCTTTTAGATGTTGTGTTAATTATCCATATTACGATTAGCATCCATACAATCAGATACTCATTTACAATGAAAATTAATTGTATTAGCACCTTATTAATTCTCATATACTTTTACTTGAAGTTTCAATATATTCATCATTTTCTTGATACTTCCAATTTGACATGCATTTTATGCACTTGTGTTTATGATTCTTGATAACCAAGACGTCAAATACTTCTCATTGTCCATTATGGATAACGTCTTTAATCTGGATCATTGCTTGGGCCTTAGTGATTTACGTCTTTGAATTGTTAGTTGCAAAAATGCATCTAGAACACAATACCATAAGAAATTATGCTTTATTCATTTTCAATCTCTCTATGGTTTTTGCAGTACACATCTATCCAGCCCGTGGGTGATAGAGTCTTAGTTAAGATCAAGTCTTCTGAGGAGCAAACTAGTGGAGGAATACTTCTGCCTACTACTGCTTAGACAAAACCTCAAAGTGGTGAGGTAGTTGCTGTTGGAGAAGGAAGAACAGTTGGGAAAATAGAAATAAAAATTGGAATTGAGGTATTCCTTCTCTTGATTTTTTTTATGTTAATTTAATTTGGGTTAGTGTAGATTTCTGTGGCTTCTGAACAATATAAAGGAAATGGCTTTCTCTGATGCTAGTCAAACATCTTGTTCCACTAGCCGATGGGCACATAGAACTGATTGAGACAGATAAAACAAGAACTTCTTCCATATGTGTGAGAGTTCCTAATGTGTGTTTTGTTTTAAGTTGATTTATTTGAGTTAGATCATTATATCAATTCCTAATGCAGAATATCCCAATTTCTATGTTTCAGTAGGTTTTTTTTTAAAACACGGAAAAGCTCGTTTACACAGGTTTATAAAAGATTTGTGTATAGATATGTAATAGATAATTCTTGGTCCAATTCTCCTTTCTTTTGAAAGAAAACTAGTAATGAGTAGTAATTCTTGGTCCAATTCTCCTTTCTTTTGAGTAGTAATTCATTCCAAATTAATCATTTAATCTTTTGAATCAATGATTAATTTGGAATGAACTAGTAATTGAATGTTTGAGAGATGAATTTGGCAGGGCTATGGACCGCAGACTGTGGAGGAGAAGCAGAAACTCTTTAAGCTTTTCAGAATCAAATTTCAATGGGAGTCTATTTCGAACCCTATACTCCGGGCAAGACGAGTAAGAGATGGTTTTTATTCACTTGAATTAAGAGGGGAATTTAGAGCTGGACTTTTGGATCTTCATGCAATGGATGACACTGAGCTTCTTTCTGATGTATGTTACTCAGTGATCTTGTGTATAATTAAAGCAATGTTGTTCACTGTCACTACAGATTACAAAATATTAAAGTGTTTGCTGCCTAAACATTACACTACCAACTTCACCTTGTTCTTTATGTATGTTTTAGATGAAAGTTTGTCAAATTAGCATTGGAGAAATCTTGTAAACAACAACATGGCTATCTGCTTTCATCTAGTAAATTTTTGTAGTTATCATTGCATATCAAAAATTGTTAGACTTATTTTCTCTTTTCCCCTTATTTTGCAGCATGTCTTTTCAGAACCATTTGAGCCATCCCCATTCTTTCCCACTAAGGGGCTTGATGATGAATATGATCCATCTTCTAAACAACAAGGGCGTGTGGATGGTAATATCAGGCCATTGGACAATGAAAAAGAGATTAACACTAGAGAGACCAATGTTGCAAAGATCAAAGTTGTGGTATGTTTAGAAATTTGGGAATGCTTTCTCTAAACTATTGTCTTGTGATGCTCACACTCTTGTTATATAATTAGTTACTAAGTCCTTTTTTTAACGTTATTATAACTAGTAATGAGAGATATAATTAAGATCACGCTCATGAGTTTTTTATGCACCTGCTTGGGACCAATGAAATTCTCCACCCATTTTTTCTAATTATTGATTTACTTAAATAAATCCAATACCTGATATAATGTAAGATCATCAATTCATATAATTCTTTTGTGACGGATGAATGGCAGGCAGTATTATAAGTTAATGATTTTTGTGGTTCCACTCCTGCTCTATTCTTGTGCGATAAATCATTCTGATTTTGTGATGGCTGTGACTTGTGCTGCACATTGTGAACATGGTGGTAGTGATGATGATAATGATGGTGATGTTGTGCCGGAACTTGATGCTGGATCTCCCTTGGCTGTACAGGATGGAAAGCTAATTGCATCAAACTTGATGTTATGCAGGATGGAATCGATCCGTAATGGTGGTAATGATGGTAATGGTGGTGATGGTGATCTTTGTCGAACTTGATGTTGTACAGATGGAAAGCGAGGTTTGCGTTGCCATTTGAACCTTGCTTGTGGTAGCCACATTTGAACCAGAAATAATATTAGACTCCGTCTTAATTGCTTCTGAGCTGTTATCAATCAGAGTACAGCTTCCGCCACATGATCATTTATTCTTTTATCTTCACATGTTGTTGCAACCTTGTGCGCAATTCTATCATATTCGCTTTTATCCCAATAAAATGGCCTGATGTGATGCTCCTTCATCAGACAAGACTAAGCTTAAATTTTCCTTATTTCAGGTTGAATTTAACGACTACAAAAGGAATCCTTCATACAAGTTTTTGGCCGCAAGGAAACGGATGTTGCAAAAGGAATTCTTCATACAAGTTTTTATCAAAATTTGCCATTGAGATGTATTAACATTAGTGTGGAGTAAAATGTATTGAGATGCATTCCGAGTAAAATATAGTGTGGAGTAAAATGTTAATGAGATGTATTAACATTTTGAACTTAAACATGAATATTATGTGTTAGTTTGATAATACAATAAATTTGTTTTGTGAAGTGAAATGTGAATATTGTAAATTAATTTAATTTGGTATTGTATCAATATGATATGAGATCATTGTTCAAACTCGATATTAGAAGCGCTTATAATCTCTCTTAAAAATATGATTATAGAATCGGCCGTAACCGTTTTTAAAATTATGTATGAGATATATATACATTAGGAGCGGTTTTTAACCGCACCTAAACCTTATCGCCATACAAACACATTAGGAGCGGTTAAAACCGCTCCTAAAACTCTATTTATTACATCGACAAACAGAAACATTAGGAGTGGTTTTAACCGCCTTTAAAATGTATGTTTATAGATGCGGTCACAAGTGTTTGTGATGTTTGTACAATAAGAGCGGTTGCAAACTCTTTAGAACCGGTAAAAAACCGATTCTATAGGTCTCCAACACAAGCGGTCACAAGTGTTTGTGATGTTTGTACAATAGGAGCGGTTGCAAACTCTTTAGAACCGGTTAAAAACCGATTCTATAGGTCTCCAACACAACCGACTCTTTATTTTGAACCACCGGTTTATTTTACCGCTTCGGTTGTCTTTAGCATCGCCATTATCTACAACGGTTAAAAACCGATTCTAATTATTTAGAAGCGGTTGATAAGTGGTTCTAAAGGCTTTTTAAAACCGCTTCTAAAGGATTTTTTTTTTGTAGTGTCATAATCAGTCGACTGATGATGGATCCGTTGGACTTTTCCAGCGTTGATCTAGCCGTTGTCTCACGACAACAGTGGCATCAGTCGACTGATGGTCCCGAGCAGTCGATTGATCGACTTTTTCCAGCACAGGTAGAAGCTTTATAAGGAGCTCGTGAAGGAGGAAAAAGGAAGCGATTTTCTTGGGTAAATTGAAGGGGAGAGTTGGTGCTTTCCAGTCCTTCAAGGCTAGTTCAAGGCAATCAAAGATCAAGCAAATCCAAAGAGCATTTGTAAAGTTTTCTTTGCATAGATTGTTGTATTCTTGTTGTATTTGCTTGTCTTACTTTGTATTACTTAGTGTAATCTTTGTACGAAGTTTCTCCGCCTTCGACTTGTGTCAAGAAAGAGTATTTGTGATTAGTGATTGCATTGGCATCGCTAGAGCTTGTTAGAGCTCGATCCGTGGAGTAGGAACCGTTCAGTTCCGAACCACATTAAATATTTGTGTATTGGTGTGTTTGATTGTGTCTATTTCGTTATTGCTTTTATTATCATTATTCCACTGCGCTAACAAAAATTGTAAACTCGATCACGAACAAATTCCATCGACGAACGACAACAAGCTATTCACCCCCCTCTAGCTTCCAATCGATCCCCTACAAGTGGTATCAGAGCAAGTTCGCTCTTCAAGGTTTAACAACTAAGAGAGCATGCTAGAGGGTGAAGATGGAAGTTCAAGAGCAACTAGGATGTGATATCAACACACCGATCCCTTACACCTTCTATGGACAAGAAGGGTTTAGACAATGGAAGGCGAGAATTGAGGACTTCTTAATTATGAGGGACTTTGAAGAATGGTCCATTTTAATGGAGGGATATAGCTATCCAAGAGGACCAAAAGGTGGAATCCTCAAGAAAAAGAGATGGACCGAAGAGCAAGTCCAAGCCTTCGAGAAAAATAATAAGGTAATGAAGTTTTTAATTGATTTAATACCTAACAATATCTTGTGTATGTTAGGTAATTATGTAGATGCCAAGGAGCTATGGAGCCAAGTGGCCAAGCTCCATGAAAGTCCATCACCGCTCCAAGAGGAAGGGACCGAAGAGGAAAATGCATCATCCTCACAAGGAAGTGAGGACTTGGAGGTTGAGAGACCATCAACATCCAAGGAAGAAGAGGAAGTAGAATTTGAGGAAACCTCCACCTCAAGGATTGAGGGGGAGGGATTAGATCACCAGAGCAACATCAAGAAGAAGCTTCAACATCTGGTCAAGATGAAGAAGCTCAAAATCCAATTCCGGCACTTTCCACCACCACCCTATGTAACTCAAGCAATGTAGGTTCAAATAAAAATCACATAATTTGTTTTGAGTGTAGGGAGGTAGGACATTACAAGAGTAAATGTCCTAAAAGAATCAAGAAGAGTCCACCGGTGCCAAAAGTCAATGAAGTCGGTGTTCTCGCCAAGAAAAGCAAGGAGCAAGTCATTTGCTTCAAATGCCGACAATTGGGACACTACCGGAATCAATGCCCAAAGGGGGAAAAGAAGAGGCAAAGGGGAGCATCACAAGTAGGGGAGCCTCTAAGGCAAACCCTAAGGTATATCTAAATAATGCTCCTTCTAATTTAAATGTTAAAAAGCATGTTAGGAATTTTAATTCTCTTGCAATTTATGAAAAGCATGCTAATAGGAACAAGTACTTGTGTTTAGGAGCTAAGAATTTTCATTTTGAAAATAAGGAGAAATTTGGGACTAATGTCCCTAAAAATAAGTTATCTAAGAACAAACATAGATCAAACAACTCTAGACTAATTCTACCTAGGAAATCTATCAAGAAAATAGGAGAACACCTAGGTCTTAATCCTAAATGGACTAGGCATATGCCTAGAAAGAACTATGCCCAAGGATTAAATCAAAATTCTAAAATTGGGCAATTAGAATTAGAAAATCAAGCCTTGAGATCAAGGCTTGAGAAATTAGAAAAGACCCTAAATAAGATACAAAATCAATTTCAAGGGTCTAATGGTCAAAGTCAAAGGTCTAGATCTCAAAGTTAACACCTAGGACCTAAAAGACAAAAGTCAACCAAGGGCAAGAAAAGTTTGGGTCATAAACCTAAGCCTAGGTGGCTTATCATAGTGTTCCATTCGATTATGGAATACAAACTAGGTCTAGGAAGACCAAGGTCAATAGGGAAGTCATCCCTAGAGTTGACCAAGGTATGTGCCTAGTGGCTAGGGTTTCGAGGAAACCTAGGGTGGCCACTAAGAGGGTTGCAAGGGGAGTTACCCCTAGAGTCAACCTAGGTAAGACCCAAATGACCAAGGCTACCAAGCCTAGGAGGGTCATTAGGAAGGTATCTAGGGAGGTCATCCCTAAGGAATACCTAGTAAATCCTAGGAGCTCAAATAGGTTTTGGGTTCCTAAGAGCGTGATTGATTTACGCTAGATGGGTTTAGAGTGTGCCAACCTTCATTGGGTGGGTAGTTAACTCAACCATGATAAAGGTGACATTTTAGGTAATTTTCAAGGTTATGGGTACCTTGAAAATGGATTTGATCTTATGATCCTAAAAGAATTTAGGATGTGCCAATACATTTTGGGAATTATAAATAATCAATTAAATTGGCACAATTTAGGATTAGAGGTTATAGTGTGTCATTTTGGGTTTTTGGCACACTAGGGAGAAAAGTAGTAATATGACAAAATAAACTTAATTATATCAAATGGCAACTAATATTAAAATTTAGGTATTATTATACCTATACTTTTTATATGTCATGCCTTGTTTGCCATATAACATGCCATGACATCATGTTTATTTGTATCACTTATATGTCATGATCATGTTTAGGATTAAGGATTAAATGTCATGTGTTTTTAGATTTCGTATTATGCCATGACATCATGATTATGAGCATATGCTTATTTATATCATCATTAATGCCATAATCATTCATGCATTTGATTAAAATTGATTTAAGGACAATGACATGACTTGGAGTCCCATTTATAAGGGAATTAAGTAGAGTTGCCTTAGAAAAATACATGAAACCCTAGATTAGGGAGAACAAAACTCACATCTCACATCACATTGACATGTATGTATATTTATACACCCTATATACATGTGAGATGCTAGGATATGAGTTGAGTTCAAGGTGCATAGTTTTTGCATCTAGTTGAACCAAAACTCATCTTAATTCAAATGTGGATCATTGGGAAAGCTTGTGTACAAGTCATGTACATTGAGCCCGAGGAATATGATCCAAAATAAGGTTTTGAAAATATTTTAAAATCATTTTGAAAAACCTTGGTGAAGTCTATCTTTTGATAGCAATCACCATTGATGAGATTGATATAAAGTGAGCCAAAACTTAGAAGTTTTCTTTACTTTTGAATTTTGTATCAATTTCAATATTTTATAGGTAAAATAATTTTTAAATATTTTTCACCCATTGTATTGACTATAAGTAATATACGTATGAATTTTCATGATTTTTTCGATATACGTAGAATTACTTATGATTTTCTGAAATTCAACTTTGATAACTGAAATTCAGAAATTTCAGTTATCAGTCGGCTGCCGTGGGTGGCAGTCGACTGATGTGAGTGTCAGTCGACTGGTAATTGACGAAGTCGACTACCAATGCTGATTTCGAAAAAATAAGGTATGTTTAGCTCGTGTTCAGCTACGGTTAAGGTTCCTAACCACTTCTAACCCTAGGATATGCTTTGGGAAGCATTATAAAGGGTGAAAATCCATTGAATATGAATTAGGAGAGGTGTTAGGATGATGTATCAATTTTAAGGTGTGGGAAAGTTCTATGTTGAACTTTGAACCTTAATTTTGATGGTTTAGAATTCCTATTGGCTTAGGGACTTCCCAAGGACATTGTTGGTGCAATGGTCAAGGGGGAGGTATCCATCTTGGGATGATGGATGTGTTTTCTTCTTGAAGGGGAGAAGTTATGGGGAGAATGTCATCAATTGGAAAAATTGATGGGTTTTTGAGAGACCCAATTTGGAAATTGGGAGAGTGAATAGGATTGCCCCTCTTGAGTGATATGAGACTTATCACTAGGAAGATGGTAGGCAACCTAGGTATTTTTGGATCAAGGGAGAGATTGTAAGATCTCATTGGGACATGAGACATTGACCTCCTTGGAGAGATAACCTTTTTGATGTATGTCAAAAAGGGAGAGAAGGTAAAATTACCAATTTGGGATAATTGGTAAGGGATTTGAGTTAGTGTTCTAACTCAATGGTTTGTTTGGTTTTTATCAAACATCAAAAAGGGAGAGATTGTTGGTGCAATCGGCCCAGGTCACGATTGACCAGGACTCGAGTTTGGATTGAGAGATGTTTTGATGTTCGACAAAAACATATGACAATGTAATTGTCATGGGAAAATCCAAGTCTTAGGTACTTGGCAATGGAAAGTCCAACATGGGTTGGCAAGGGAAAGTCCAAGCTTGAGTTTTGACATTTGAGAAATCCAAGGGGCTTGATATTGGCGGCGTAAAGTCCAAGTAGGAGTCTTGGCAGCATAAGTCCAATGGTTGGCGGCGTAAAGTCCAAGCGGAGTCTTGGCGGCGTAAGTCCAATGTGCCTTGGTGGTGTAGACACCGTTAGCATGACATAGCCGATGGAAGCACTTGAAGGCTAGCGTGATGGATGAACAAGTCATGGATGACTTGGAGGGACCCGCGAGGCATGAGGCTGATGGAGGTGGCTAGAAGGCTTAGGTATAGGCTAAGGGTGGTCTAGCAAGTATGGGGGAACCATACTTGGGCTAAAACCTCATGTTTGAAGTGTGCCAGTCGACTGGTGCCATGTGGCAATCGACTGACCTGAGTCAACTTGGGCTTGACTGCGAAAATTGCCCTAGCAGTCGACTGCCATAGGTGGGCAGTCGACTGATTGGGAGAGTTGGTGCTTTCTAGTCCTTCAAGGCTAGTTCAAGGCAATCAAAGATCAAGCAAATCCAAAGAGCATTTGTAAAGTTTTCTTTGCATAGATTGTTGTATTCTTGTTGTATTTGCTTGTCTTACTTTGTATTACTTAGTGTAATCTTTGTACGAGGTTTCTCCGCCTCCAACTTGTGTCGAGAAGGAGTATTTGTGATTAGCGATTGCATTGACGTCGCTAGAGCTTGTTAGAGCTCGATCCGTGGAGTAAGAATCGTTCAGTTCCGAACCACGTTAAATATTTGTGTATTGGTGTGTTTGATTGTGTCTATTTCGTTATTGCTTTTATTATCATTATTCCGCTGCACTAACGAAAATTGTAGACTCGATCACGAACAAATTCCATCGACGAACGACAACAAGCTATTCACCCCCCTCTAGCTTCCAATCGATCCTCTACAAAACTCACAAAAAAGTTCATCTAATTTAACCAAAGAAAGATCCCTAGACACCTTATAAACATCAACCATAGATGCCAATAAGGTTGTTCTAGGGAAGGCTTGAAGAATATACCTCACAAGGTCTCGGTTGTCGACCTTCTCACCTATCACATGTAGTCCGTTGACTACCTCCTTGAAGTGACTATGCATTTGGCTTACAGTCACATTGGTCTTCATGGCAAAGCTTTGGAGTTGGCCAATCAAGAGATCTCTCTTGGGTTTTCTTATTTCCTTCTATCCGTCGTCGAGCTCAATTAGCTTCTCCCAAATCTCCTTTACTGGTTCTAAAGGCCCCACTTTGCTTAGTTGCTCTTTTGATAAACCACATTGAAGTGTGGTTGTTGCTTTGCCGTTAGCTTGAGCCTTCTTGGCCATGTACCTCGTCCAATCCTTGGTTGGTATAGGTGCTCTGTGTTCATCGATCGGCTTCTCGAATCCATCTACAACACTAAACCAATTTTCAATATCATTCATAAGATAGTATTCCATCCTACCTTTCCAGTAGCCGAAGTCGTTGCCGTCGAAGAAAGGAGGCCTTGCCGTGCTATACCCCTCTTGGAATGCCATCGTGCTCTGGTAGATTGTTAGATCTTCCGACGTGATCCGGGCTTTGATACCACTTGTTAGGGATCCTTGAAAGGCTAGAGGGGGGGGGTGAATAACCTCTTTTTGAAATCTACAAGAAATGTTAGTAGAAGCAAATACCAAACAAAAATAAGAAGCTAAACACAAACGCTAACACGAAGCCTTTTACGTGGTTCGGAGATAACACTCCTACTCCACGGCAATCCTTAAGGTGGATCAACCCAAAGCAATTCCACTAAGAAGCTTTCCTTTACAAGACACTCTCCTCTTCTTATAATGATGAAAATGAGATTTAGGAGAAGAGGAGGAATTAACACAAGAAAGCCTTTGAAAATTTGTGGGGAGCTTGAGAATAAGGTTGGAAGATAAGCACTAGCCTTCTCAAGCACCCCAAGCCCTCTTTTTATAGAGAGAGGGATGTTTTTCCCATTGATCCACGATCAGTCGACTGATGTACAACATCAGTCGACTGCCGTTGCAACCAACGACTTCTGACGAGGTGAATCCACGGAGATACGCAGTCGTCATTTCCAACGGCCACCCAATCAGTCGACTAATCACTTCATCAGTCGAGTGATCCCTGCGAGGAGTCGAGTGAGACTCCATTCTGTGCCCGATGTCGACTTTATCACCGATCGCTCAGACAGTCAATCGATTGCGGCATCACGATCGCACTTTGCGATCGATTGTCGTGGTTTCAAAGGCTGACTCACGAGCACCTTATCGCTTAATCGCTGCATCGACGTCCTAGCTCTTCCTTTAGCCTTGCGCCTCCAGGATCCCTTCGAGTTCACGACTTGTTCATCCTTTGCACTTGCTTCCAAGAGCTTCCTTCGGTTTCGTCATGTCTTGGGTTTCTCTTTGCCAAAGTACGCTTGGACTTTACGCCGCCAAGACTACATGTTTGGACTTAAGCTACCAAGACTTGCCTTTGGACTTCCTTTACCAAGGTCTGCTTGGACTTTATGCCGCCAAGACTACATGCTTGGTCTTATGCCGCCAAGCCCTTTTCTTGGACTTCTTTTGCCAAGATAACACTTGGACTTTTCCTTTACCAAGTCTTCATACTTAGATTTTTCCTGTCACTTAAACATGTTCACGATTTGATCACAAAATATTGCCTAACTTAGATGATTATCCAAACAACAAAACATATAAATGCTAGGGGCATTGTTGCACTAATAATCTCCCCCTTTTTGATGTTTGACAATCATTTAAGTTAGGTCCTTAACATATGCACATAATAATATTTCTAATATGAATTCTAACTTAAACATCCCTTCTCCCCCTTTGACATATATCAAAAAGAGAAGAATTCATGCAAGAATAAGTTTCATGAAAGAATTGAATATGTTATATCTTGAACTAAGGTATAAGATCAATATGACACTCCCCCTTAATCCAAGAAATGGTTCATGATGTGTGAATAACATGTGGAGCAAAGCATAACAAAAGATAGAAGGTTAAGTCCTAACTTTGTACCAACAATATAAATTTAGGGGATGAAAAAATTTATATTATAAAGCTCCCCCTAATACATTGCATCAAACATTCCCATACTCTTTTAATTACTTAAGTCAACATATCATAGGGTTGGGACACTTAAGAACACACTCAAGATCAAGAAATAAGGGTGAATTGCAGAAAAACTAGGGTATCAGTCGACTGAATTCTGATTCAGTCGACTTCCACACCCGAATGCTCTTTTCCAGGTTTTTCAGCCCATCTTCAGAAATGCGCCAAAAATTCAAAAAACATCAAAAAATCATGAAATTTTGTGTACATATTTATGAAATCATTTTCTATCAAGAAAAAATAATTTAAAAAATATATGTTTTCCAGATTTATAAAATGATGCAATTTTTAAACCTAGCAAAAGCTTTAAGTATTTTGCAAATTTTGTATCACTTTTGCTTAGCAATTGAGAACTGTTTTTCAAAGTATGATAAACATAGTTTAAATTATATTTTACTTGACATTTTCAATCATATTCTTGGAGCTATATGCACATCAATTGTGCATAAGCCTTCCCAATGATTGATCTAATGAAGGATTAATGTCTCTAGATGACACTTGGTTCATAGTAATGCATCATAACAAGCATGATGACCCAAGTGCATCTTCCTAACATCTCATATGTTGTCTAGGTGGCTCAATACAAAAATCATGGTTTCTTAGGTGTTTTGTGAGATGTTTAAAAGTATAAATCCTAGAATTTCTCTAGGATCATGCAAACTTAGACCTCTATTCTACTAAGCACATTTCAAGTTCTCTTCTAAGTGATGAATATTCCACTTCGGGGAGAGCCTTGGTAAATATGTCGGCTAAGTTGGACTTAAATTCTATGTAATTAAGTTCAATGTCCCCCTTAGCCACATGATCTCTAATGAAGTGATGCTTCACTTCAATATTCTTAGTTCTAGAGTGATGTACCGGATTTTTGATCAAATTTATGGTACTCACATTGTCACAATAAACTTTTACATCGGAGTAGTATAACTCATAATCCTCTAATGTGTGTCTCATCCAAAGCAATTGAGCCACACAACCACCCATAGCCACATATTCGGCCTCGGTGGTTGACAAAGCAACACAATGTTGCTTTATACTATTCCAACTTACTAGGGAGGATCCAAGAAATTGGCATCCACTACTAGTACTCTTCCGATCCAACTTGCAACCGACATAGTCGGAGTCGGTGTACCCAACCAAATCAAAAGACTTAGTACTAGGGTACCAAAGTCCTACATTTAGTGTGCCCTTGATATACCTTAAGATTCTTTTTACGACCACTAAATAGAACACTTTGGCACATGATTGGTACCTTGCACACATCCCTACCGCAAATAATATATCAAGTCTACTAGCAGTTAGGTACAAAAGGCTACTAATCATACTCCTATAGATTTTAAGGTCAATTTGTTTTCCTTCAAGATCATTATCTATTTTTGTATTAGTTGCCATTGGGGTTGACACTACTTCAGTATTTTCCAAACCAAATTTCTTAATCATTTCCTTAGCATATTTGGTTTGGTATACATAAATTCCTTCATTTGTTTGTTTGACTTGTAGACCTAGAAAGAAATTTAGTTCCCCAACTAGACTCATCTCAAACTCATTCTCCATATTTTTGATGAAGTCTTGAAGGAGATCATCATTTGTTGACCCAAAGATAATGTCATCTACGTATACTTGGGCTACAAAGATGTCCTTAGACTTTGATTTAATGAAAAGAGTTTGGTCAACTTGACCCCTTCTAAATCCCTTAGAGACCAAGAAAGATGACAATCTTTCATACCAAGCCCGGGGAGCTTGTTTTAAACCGTATAAAGCTTTTTTAACCTTGAATACATGGTTTGGGTAATCTACATTTTCAAACCTGGGAGGTTGTTCTACATATACCTCTTCCTTAATAAACCCATTTAGGAATGCCGACTTTACATCCATTTGATGAAGTTTAAAGCCCATGTAGGAGGCATATCTTAATAGGATTCTAATGGACTCTAACCTAGCAACCGGGGCATATGTTTCATCATAATCAAGTCCTTCAACTTGATTGAAGCCCCTAGCAACTAACCTTGCCTTATTCCTAGTTATATTGCCTTGATAATCTTGTTTGTTCCTAAAAACCCATCTTGTAGTAATGATGGTATTATCATTAGGTCTAAGAACTAACTCCCATACTTGACTTCTGGCAACCCATTGACTAGCTTCATCTTGGCTATTTTGGCAATGTTTTTCATGTTGATGTGCCCTAGCCTTCTATGCCATAGCCAACTCTCTTCTTCTTTTGCAATAAGACACTTAGTAGAAGCATTAGTAGCATAGGATAAATCAACATAGTATATATTTGATTTCCTAAAATCAACTAACATGCAATCATTTTGATTTTTGTGTCTTATGAAGCATTTAGAAGAATCAAATTGAATATCAAAATTGGCATCACATAATTGACTTACACTAAGCAAGTTAAATTTCATATTTTTGACTAATAATACTTTGTGAATTGCAAGGTTTGGAGATACCTCAATTGTCCCTTTTCCTAGGATCTTAAGTTTACCACTATTTCCAAAAGACACCTTCCCTTTGTTAATGTGGTTGATTGTTGAGAATTTGCCCTCATCACCGGTCATGTGTTTTGAACAACCACTATCAACAATCCATAAGCTTGGTCCTTCTACCTATACAACATGAAAAATGCAAGTCTTAGGCACCCAAATTTTAGGTCCGGTAGCATCAATTAAAAATTCCTTAGGGACCCAAACTTTTCTAATCTTGTTCATAACGGTTGATTTTCTACTCATAAGGGATGTAAAGGCTACCTCCTTCTCCTTAGGCTTATATCCTATGTCGGCCTTGTTATAGATGACCCTTTGGTCCCTAAGAATCATATCAAGATATTTGGACCCATTCATAAATTTCTCTAAGCATGCTCTTAGGTTACCTATTTCTTTTCTAAGTTCATCATTCTCATCCCTAAATGAACATGCATCATCACAAGAAATATTTACATTCTTAATGGATCTAATTTCTACTTTTAAATCCTTAATCCTAGACTTTGATTTATTTAGTGCATTTTGAAGGCATGCAATAGTTTTATATAGCAATTCTATTCTAGGGGAGTCCTTTACCTCATCGTCACTAGATGATGATTCGTCGCTTGAAGAGGAGGAGGATTCATCACTTGAGCTATCCTCCAAGGCCATGAGTGCCATGTTTCTTGTGACATGGAAAATTTCTTCATCATCGGAGGAATCTTCTCTGCTCTGTGTATCCCAAGTTTGTGCCACCATTGCCTCCTTCTTCTTCTTCTCCTTCTTTTCCTTCTTCTTCTTTTCCTTCTCCTCCTTCTTTAGGTCCGGGCAATTTGACATAATGTGCCCTTTCTTGTTGCAACCATAACAAGTTACATTAGATGTAGAAATTGAACTAGTTGAGGTTTTACCTTTGGAGGATTGGAATATCCTCCTCACATCCTTCTTGGTGAGTGTTCTTGATCTCCCACCAAATTTCTTTACATAGTGAGCTACCTCACTAGCCGATAGCTCGTCGTCGCTACTAGATGACTCCTCCTCGGATTCGGATGAGGAAGAGACTTCTTTCTTCTCCTTCTTCTTCTTGTCCTTATTTCCTACAAAAGGAGCTACATCTTTCTCCTTGGATGAAGTGTTAGCTTGCTCGTGCAACTCAAACTCACAAAAAAGTTCATCTAATTTAACCAAAGAAAGATCCCTAGACACCTTATAAGCATCAACCATAGATGCCCATAAGGTTGTTCTAGGGAAGGCTTGAAGAATATACCTCACAAGGTCTCAGTTGTCGACCTTCTCACCTATCACATGTAGTCCGTTGACTATCTCCTTGAAGCGACCGTGCATTTGGCTTATGGTCTCATTGGTTTTCATGACAAAGCTTTGGAGTTGGCCTATCAAGAGATCTCTCTTGGCTCTTCTTGTTTCCTTCGATCCCTCGTTGAGATCAATTAGCTTCTCCCAAAGCTCCTTTGCCGATTCGAAAGGCCCCACTTTGCTTAGTTGCTCTTTTGACAAACTACATTGAAGTGTGGTTGTTGCTTTGGTGTTAGCTTGAACCTTCTTGGTCATGTACCTCGTCCAATCCTTGGTTGGTATAGGTGCTCCGTGTTCATCGATCAACTTCTCGAATCCATCTACAATTTTAAACCAATTTTCAATATCATTCATAAGGTAGTATTCCATCCTACCTTTCCAGTAGCCGAAGTCGTTCCCGTCGAAGAAAGGAGGCCTCGCCGTGCTATACCCCTCTTGGAATGCAATCGTGCTCCGGTTGATTGTTAGATCTTCCTACGCGATCCGGGCTCTAATACTACTTGTTAGGGATCCTTGAAAGGCTAGAGGGGGGTGAATAGCCTCTTTTCAAAATCTACAAGAAATATTAGCGGAAGCAAATACTAAACAAAAATAAGAAGCTAAACACAAACGCTAACACGAAGCCTTTTATGTGGTTCGGAGATAACGCTCCTACTCCACGACAATCCTTAAGGTGGATCAACCAAAAGAAATTCCACTAAGAAGCTTTCCTTTTCAAGACACTCTCCTCTTCTTATAATGATGAAAATGAGATTTAGGAGAAGAGGAGGAATTAACACAAGAAAGCCTTTGAAAATTTGTGGGGAGCTTGAGAATAAGGTTGGAAGATAAGCACTAGCCTTCTCAAGCACCCCAAGCCCTCTTTTTATAGAGAAAGAGTTGTTTTTTCGGTTGGACCACGATCAATAGACTGATGTACAACATCAGTCGACTGCTGTCGCAGCCAACGACTTCTGACGAGGCGAATCCGTGGAGATACGCAACCGTCATTTCCAATGACCGCCCGATCAGTCGACTGATCACTTCATCAGTCGACTGATGAAGCGATCAGTCGAGTGATCCCCGTGAGGAGTCGAGTGAGACTCCATTCTGTGCCCGATGTCGACTGATTGCGACATCAGTGGACTGCCAGCTCTTGGCAGTCGACTGATCGTTAGGGTTTCAGCCTGACTCTGTCGAGCACCTTATCAGTCGACTACTACATCGTATCAGTTGACTGATTCTCATCAAGTACAAGTAATTCATACTTGAATTGACTCCCTAGACCTAGACTTAACTTTCTAGCTCTTCCTTTAGCCTTGCGCCTCCAGGATCCCTCCGAGTCCGCGACTTGTTCATCCTTTGTGCTTGCTTCCAAGAGCTTCCTTCGGTTTCGTCATGTCTTGGGTTTCTCTTTGCCAAAGTACGCTTGGACTTTATGCCGCCAAGACTACGTGCTTGGACTTAAGCTGCCAAGACTTGCCTTTGGACTTCCTTTGCCAAGGTCCGCTTGGACTTTATCCCGCCAAGACTACATGCTTGGTCTTATGCCGCCAAGCCCTTTTCTTGGACTTCTTTTGCCAAGATCACGCTTGGACTTTTCCTTTACTAAGTCTTCATACTTGGATATTTCCTGTCACTTAAACATGTTCATGATTAGATCACAAAATTTTGCCTAACTTAGATAATTATCCAAACATCAAAACATATAAATGCTTGGGGCATTGTTGCACCAACAGATTAACTCGTTGTCTCACAACGACACTATTGGCAATCGACTGGGGCTTTATGTTAGTCGACTGCTAGGCGCGGAATTAGCTTTAAAAGGAGCTCGAGGAGGAGATTCTTGTCATGGTTCTTTGAGGCGATTTGGAGGAGATTTGCTGCTGCAATCCATACCTTCAAGGCTATTCTCAAGCAACCAAAAAGCAAGCATTTCAGTTCACATTGTGTAAAGTTTTCTTTACTTGTATTTGTATAGTTTACTTGTATTTTGTTTCTTATTATTGTAAGATCTATTGTACGAGGTTTCTCTGCCTCCGACTTGTTGTCGAGAAGGAGTGTTTTGATTATTAGAGGTGTTTGGCATCGCTAGGGCTCATTCGAGCCCAATCCGTGGAGTAGGAACCCTAAGGTTCCGAACCATGTTATATTTGCATGTTGTGATTGTGTGTCGTGTTTTATTATTGTTATTTTTATTTCCGCTACGCTAACGATATTGTAGACTATCAAGCATGATCGATTTCCATCTAAATAACGAACGCGCTATTCACCCCCCTCTAGCGGTCATCGACATTCCTACAATTGGTATCATAGCAAGGCCGCTCTAGATTTGGACTAACCGCCAAGGGAGCACCGATAGAGGGTAAAGAATAAGATGGAGGAGTCAAGTCTTAAATTGGGTTGCGACATCAACACACCTTTATTCGAAATTTTTGGAGCTAAGGGACTTGACCAATGGAGGATGTGGACAGAGAATTTCTTGATGATGGACATCGAGCAATGGTTCATCATACTAGATGGATTCAAACTTTTGAGGAGTCCAAAAGGAGGATATCTCAAGAAGAAGAGATGGACCCAAGACCAACTCTAAAAATACAAAATTAACGATAAGGTAATCGATATGTTAGTCGATTCAATACCTAATGATTAATTGTCTAGATTAGGTGAACTTCAAGATGCCAAGGAGCTATTGTTAGTAATATATGAGAGATGTCCTAAGGCAATCGCCTTATGTTTGAACCATTTATATGATAAATGAAGATTCACTATTTGAGTATACATATTTTCATGTATTTGATAAGATCTTAAACTCATTTACTGAATGTCCACGATAAGATTCACAGCATGAGAGAATTTGTGATTGGATGACAACTAGTGAGTATCTCTACATGTGTAATTGTGATGTATCAGAATTATCCCTAGTCGATGAATTGATGGATTTGGACAACATCAATTCTATCGAGACTAGCACGAGGTATACTCCTTGGTGTATCCAAGCAGTTGATTCTCACTAGCTGGAGACATTGTGATGTCCGAAGTTAATCGTGGATGCTAGTTATGGTAACTAATTCATTGGAGTGACCAGCCGTAAGACTTCATTTGGTTCTCTGCATATATAGATATGTCAATGAAGTTCTTACTGCAGCTTAAGTGCGATGTTCCTTTGACTTGCGGTATTCAAGTCATCTTGATCATGAAGACTTATGCTTTGACATCTTAAGCAAGCATCTCTGAGGAGATGTGGACTCAGGATGATTGGGTATAAGTCGAAGTGATCGAAGGTGTTTAAATAGCCTATAAAGGATTCACCACTCCTTGCGAGGAGATGTATACCCATGGCCTCTCGTCGGATAACATTACATGTTTAGAGTAAGGTACTCTTGGATACATGTGCAGTAACTAGAATCCGTAGGACGAGAAAATGATACTTGGGCTAGGTGTGACGTAATCAACCTAGTGGGGACTGACACTTTAGACCATGTCCTAAACCAAGTGGGTATAAGATGAGTGAAAGGAATGGGGCACGATTCATTATAGTTGCTGAAGGGTTTTAGAAATAGTTTTGGATCAACCGTTGATCTTTTTGGTTAATTGGGGATCATGATGTACTACTAGGTGCCACTCATGATCGTTCTATAATTAATGGTTAATTATAGACGACCAACATAAACTAAGAACCTATTTGGTCACACGCACAACGAGCGTAATCCGAAGGATTTAAAACGAGCTTGAGAATGAGATTCTCAGACCGAGAGAAACTAGGTTTGGTTGGACCAAACAAGGAGTGAGCATGAAATTATTTCAGTCGCAATGGAAGCATGGATGGGTCGTGTCTTATGAAGACATGATGGATGAACCAAATTGGTTTGGTTCTAATCCAATGGTGGAGAATTAAGCAAAGGGGTTTGGTTTGTTTTAAACGAATGAACCAAAGTTGGTTCGGTTCGTTTTAACTTAAAATAGACCAAATCGGTTTGGTTTATTTTAACTTAAATTAATGGAGAGGGTTAACGGATTTTTGGTTATGAACTAATAACCATTAGGAGAATTTGTTCTCTATAAAAATAGGGCTTAAGGGTTTTGTAAAACCCTAATCTAATCTTGCCGCCCCTCTCCCTCCTCTCCTTATAGTCGGCGCCCAAGCCCTTGTCGCCGCCCACCCCTTGTGCCACCGTCCAAGTTGTTTCTGACATCCAAGCTCCTTCCGGAAACCCTCCGATGATCTTCCTTGGCTTCGGTGACAAGGTGAGCATCTAGCTTTCCTTATTTGGCCGGCGCAACATCCTCTACCAAAGCTGTCTAGTTTTCTGGACAGCTTGTTTCCTTCTTGCATGTCAGAGTGTCGTTTGGACGACGTTTGGAGCTCTGAAAGCGGCTTCCTTGCCGGGGATTCAATCTCCGATAATCCTCATAAGTGGAGGACGAAGGATTCGTCAAACGGTTGATGAATTCCTCTCCGAAGAAGCGAGTTTTGGTGACTCAGTTTTGAATCCGAATTTTGATTCGGATTGTGATCTTCTCTCGATCACATCGTCTTCGACACGAGGCTAGTGACTCGTACAAAGACGAGGCTTGTGACTTTGTGAAGTCATCCTGAAGGTACTCTGCGTGGATACGGATAGAGGCGATTCTAATGAGGGTCACTCCGGTTGATGCCTTTCCCGCTACACGTGATACGTCAGGTATACGTAGAATAAATTTTCTTTTATTGCAAAATTTAAAACTATGGTTATGTCTACACATATTGTACTATGCATGCGTGTGGTGTGTGTGATGTAATAAATTAGATATATTGCTTTTTATTTATTTCGCTGTGCACATGTTTACGAAACATGTTCGAATACACACTCGTCGCGGTGCCGGAAACCCAACAGTGGTATCAGAGCCCAGGTTGTGTTTCGACATAATCGTAAAATTGTTTTGCGATAGTCATAATTGTATTTATGGAAATTTTCTACTTTTGAAAAGTTAGAAGTATTTATGAAAAATTTTAATTTTGAAAAGTCTAGAAGTATTTATAGAAATCTTCTACTTTTGGAAAGTTAGAAGTATTTACGGAAATTAATATTTTCCATAAATAAAATATTTGATTAGATTTGGAAATTTGTTTCCTAATTTAATCATGATTTGATTTGGGAATCAAATCTTAAATATATTTTATTTCCATAAATAGTTTTGACAATTTAGGAAATTTGTTTCCTAAATTAAAAATTGACTTTCCTTAATCAACACTTACCACAAATAAAATATGTGATTAGATTTGGAAATTTGTTTCCTAATTTAATCATGATTTGATTTGGAGAATCAAATCTCAAACATATTTTATTTCCATAAATAGTTATGACATATAAGGAAATTTTGTACATGTCATAATTGTATGCCATGTAATTGCATTAGATGCATATTATTATGCCATGCGTGTCGTGACATGTAGATGTATGCCATGTATGCCATGCCATATAGATAATAGTCATTTGCATGCAAAGAGGATGAGACATAAAAACCCTTACTCAATATTAAAGCCTACACCTTCCATTAATATGGTTAGAACCAGAGTTCTGTTTCTTGTTTGGGTTGTTGGACTCTCTCTAAGCCCGACTTGAACCCGAACATGTTCAAACCATGAAATAGTTTAATACTAATATGGTAAGAGTCAGAGGTCAATCGTTAGCTTTGGTTGTTGGACTCTCTCCAAGCCAGACTAATTGGTTGAATGTACTCTAACCATATTAAAACTATTTCTCGATTAATGGGTTGGCTTTAACCTGGAGTATCGGCTTGTTGGACTCTCTCCAAGGTCGATGTGAAGGGAGGTGAAGTTGGGTGCTATGCATATGATGCATACTTGTTAATGAGTTAACAACCCGATGTATGTGTGAACATTCAATTAGTTGATAGCACATTGTGATAGTTGCATACATGTGATATGCAATCAGTATATTTGATACCTACCATCGTAGCTATGAATGGCTTGTTGGACTCTCTCCAAAGTTGTTCATATCTATGTTGGATATCAGCCCATTCGGAGATAGACCTACGATCTCCCAAAGTGATTTTGGGGTTTTTGAAATTCGAAAAATGAATGTATATTGATGCATTTTAAATCGTCTTTCTCACATATGTTCGTTTTGTATTTTTATGATAATTGATTGATCATGTTGTCTTTGAATTTGCACTCTATCTTGGATTCAAATAAATTGACTGGGTTGAACTTCTTGGACTAGCTTTTGGATTCGACCTGAGAATTGTTCTCAAGGTTGAAAAGCTTGCGAATGTCCTTGAAGTGCCTCTTCCTGCCTGTCCTAGTGACAATGCAACTCTGGATCAATTGTTGGCCTATCAGAAACATGTGACTGATTCTGAAATGGTGAGTTGCATCATGCTAGCCGCAATGGTACCTGAGCTGCAGAAGCAGCATGAGCATATGGATGCTCATACCATAGTCTTTCATCTTTATGAGTTGGTTGATGAGCAAGTGAGATTCGAAAGGTTCGAAGTCTCCAAGCTCCTCTTCACCTCTGAGATGCAAGAAGGTTCATTTGTGGTACTGCTCAACATGCTGAAGACTGTGGAGCCTTATGAAAAGCATGAGCAGGGGACGATGCTGTTAGTTCATTCCTCGAAGAAAGGTTCTAAGAGAAAGTCAAAGGAACAACATAAGGGGAAAAGGAAAAAGGCTAAAAAGGCAGAACTAGCTTAAAAGGGCACTTGCCATCATTATTGCAAGGAGGGCCATTGGCGAAGAAACTGCAAGATTTATCTTGAGTCCGTGAAGAAGAATAAGGCATCAGATGCCCCATCTTCTTCATATATCTTCGTTATTGATTGTCATTCTATTTCCTTAGACACTTGGGTATTGGATATTGGGTGTGACTCACATATATGTAATGACATACATGGACTAATGAATAGAAGAAGACTCATCAAGGGAGAGTCAAATTTACGTGTTGGGAATGGAGCAAAGGTTGCTGCACTCGCCATCGGAACGTATTTGTTGAGACTCCCTACAGGACTTGTCTTAGAACTGAACAATTGCTTTAATGTTCCTTCGATGATAAAGAACATCATTTCTATTTCTTGTTTAAATAGAAATGGGTATCATTTAACTTTTAGTAACAATTGTTGTTACATAACTTTGAATGACGTTCTTTATGGGACTGGAACTTTAAGCAATGGTATTTATATGTTGGACGTATCCAGTGACATTTTCAATATCGAAGCGAGCAACAAGCGTGCTCAAAAAGATAATCAATTAGACCTCTACATGTGGCATTGTCGTCTTGGCCATGTGAGCAAGAAATGCATGTCTGAATTACATCGATGTGGAATTCTGGAATTGTTTGAATTAGATTTATATGATACATGCAAATCATGCTTAAAAGGCAAGATGACCAAGTTACCTTTTACTGGAAAATGTGATCCGGTGGGTGAGTTTCTTGGTCTAATACATACTGATGTATGTGGACCTATGTCAACTTAAGCCTTATGAGGTTATAGCTACTTCATTACCTTCACCGATGATCACTCACAGTTTGGGTATGTGTTCTTGATGAAACACAAGTCTGAAGCCTTTGAAAGGTTCAAAGAATTCAGAAATGAAGTAGAGAAACAACTTGGCAAGAGTATTAAAATACTTAGATCGAATTGAGGTGGTGAATACTTGAGTCAAGAGTTTCTAGATTATCTGAGGGACAATGGTATATTGTCTCAATGGACTCTGTCGTATACACCACAACTTAATGGTGTATCTGAGAGGCGAAATCGGACCTTGTTGGACATGGTCAGGTCAATGATGAATCACGCGAATCTTTCCAAGTCCTTTTGGGGCTATGCACTTCAGACAACTATTTACTTGTAAAACAGAGTTCCGACCAAGGTAGTCTCTACTACTCCATATGAGATATGAGCTAGTAAGAAACCTCATTTATCTTACTTGAAGATATGAGGTTGTCCTGCTTATGTGAAGCGGACTATGTCAGACAAATTGGATGCTAAGTCTGATAAATGTCTATTTATTGGATACCCTAAGGAAATGAGGGATTACCAATTCTATCATCCCTTGGAACAAAAGGTGTTTGTTTCAAAGAATGTTGTGTTTCTAGAGAAAGAGTTTCTCTTGCAAGAAAATAGTGGGAGTGTCGTTGAACTTGAGGAGGTTCAAGAGACTCCAGTAGACATTGAAGAGATACCTGGTCAAGCACCTCGACCGATGACTCATAGTGATGAGACATCGGCTGAACCTTTTGTTACACTACATCTTCGTAGATCTGGTAGAACACGCAACATTCCTAAGAGATATGGATTTCTTGTAAGTGAATCGAACGACGTGTTACTCATTGACTATAAGGAGCCTACCAATTATGAAGAAGTTCTAAAAAGTTTAGAAAGGGACAAATGGCTTGAAGCCATGAAGTTGGAAATGGATTCCATGTATGAAAATCAAGTTTGGAACTTGGTTGATCCACCTGAGGGCATAAATCCTATAGGGTGCAAGTGGGTTTTCAAGAAGAAAACCGACATGGATGGTAATGTGATTACCTATAAGGCTAGATTGGTGGCGAAAGGATATTGTCAAAAGTAAGGTGTTGATTATAACGAAACCTATTCGCCTGTTGCTATGGCCATTCGGATGCTCCTAGCCATAGCGGTTCATTGTGATTATGAGATATGACAGATGGATGTGAAAACAACTTTCCTTAATGGAAATCTGCTCAAGGACGTGTATATGATACAACCTGAGGGTTTCACATCGGTTGATAAAACCAAGGTATGCGAATTGCGATGGTCCATATATGGATTGAAGCAAGCATCCAAGAGCTGGAATATCCATTTTGATGAGACAATAAAAAAGTTTGATTTCTCACAAAATCAAGACGAACCTTGTGTGTACAAGAAGGTTAGTGGGAGTGCAGTCGTGTTCCAAGTATTGTATGTCGATGATATATTACTTATAGGAAACAATGTTTCAGTCTTACAGTCAGTTAAGATTTGGTTGTCCAAGACATTCTCCATGAAAGACCTGGGAGAAGCAACCTACATCCTCGGGATTAAGATTTATAGAGATATATCGAAACGATTGCTTGGTCTTTCGCAGTCTACATATATAGACCGAGAGCTAAATGTAGGAATTGCTTCGGAGGCTCATTGGCTCCCATGTCCCCGGATTAAAATTTTCACTAATAAAAAAAACTAATCCGGATGGGATGAGTTTCCTAAGCACAACCAATTTGTCGTCGTGCTAACGACTTGAGCGATCGCTTGAACAAACTAGTTGTTCAAGTAACACAACTCTTCTAGCCGATTAGCCACGGAAGAGACGACGGACGGATCGCCGGTTTTTGTGTTTGTCTTCGGGGTCCATGATTATACAATTACATACAAATGTAAACTAGTATAATCAACACATACTAACATAAAGAACATAAGCTAGCATATCAATAAGAACATGCAAAGATCAATAATAAAAGTTGTAAAACTTTTATACCTCTCGATCTTCTATCGTATGTCCTATCCTCCTCGTGGACGTCGTGTGGGCGAAGATCCTCCACGAGTTGAAGCTTCCTAGATCACGTTCTTCCCTTCCTTGCTCACTCCGAACAAAGAGAAGAACCAAACAAAACTCCTTCTCCTATCTAGAGCCGACCACCAAGCCAAGGAGCTTGATATAGCTGCCGGCCAAGGAGTAGATGGTTGAGCGCCGGCCAACCTTTGCAACAATGTTGCCGCCGGCCACCAAGGAAGTGGAGAAGCGCCGGCCACCAAGGAATTGGAGAACCGCCAGCCAAGAACAAGGTGGAAGAAGATGGGCGCCGGCTTAAACCTTCCAAGAGTTGCCACCCAATCCTTTTTTCTAAACCTAGCCGCCCAAAACAAAAACTTAATCTCTAGGGTTTGTTGCCGCCCACTTTTAGATAGGCAAAACCCTAATCTTCCAAGCCTCTCCTTGCTGCCCAAGCCTTAGCCCTTTATTTATAGAGTATGGCTTAAGCCTCCTTTAATCTCCACCGTCGGATCTAGGGATTTAATCTCCACCGTCGGATCTAGGGTTTCATCCCAACCATCGGATCTAGGGTTTTATCCCAACCGTCGGATCTAGGGTTTCATCCCAACCGTCGGATCTAGGGTTTCATCCCAACCGTCGGATCTAAAGTTTTGTTTTCCATCCTTGGATCTAGACTTCATGAGGATTATATTAGGCTACGATAGGGACCATGAGGAGGAGTTGGATCTTGGCCACCCGATGGATCGGAACCACACAAACTTGATCCATCAATGATATTCCATTCCACTAGAGGATCATCATTGAATTACCTCACCAACCCCCATAAATCAATATGGGCTCCATATATTATTTGTACATCCATCTCCCCGTGTTTAAGATATCAAATGTCCGTTAATTAATTGATTTATCAATTATCAATTAATTAACATCTAACTCTAGTAGTACCACTCAACCTTATCATCATGTTGACTAAGTCAACCAGCTGGGTTTACATGATGAACCTTATGAGCTCCTCAAGGGGACATCATCAACCTAATATATAGGACACGGTTTCCTCCTATAATCAACGGCACACCATGTAAATAATATCATTTCCCAACTTATCGCATATTGATTTAATCCATCTAAATCTCACCCTCTGGTAAATCAAAGAAATAAATACTAAGTACATGTGCCCGCTATTATATCGGGATTAAGAGCATGTACAATATAATATCCGAGGTCCGATTCAATTATGTAGTCAAGCAATAAATCAATCACCTCTATGTCGGCCCCGCTCAATACACCTAAGTGTACTAGTGTAACTCTATGTTCAAGATAAAACAATACCAAGCTACACTACAACCATGCCAATGGTTTGTCCAAAACCATCTTGGTTGTGAGCCTCTACTTATATTCTATAAGGGACTGATAACATGATCTTCTATGCCACACCAAACACCATGTTATCTACAATGTAAAATATTAGACAATATGCACACATATAATAAATATAAAGTGCAAACAATGATCATGTGATTCTTATTTCAAAATAAAAATGTTCATACAAAAAGAGCTAGGCTTTCAGTATACATTCCAATAATCTCCCACTTATACTAAAAGACTATGCTGTCATCACACTGCCATACATCTGATCCCCATGTCCTCCACATGCCTATCAAACGCTTTCGCTGAAAGGGCCTTAGTAAATAGATCCGCCAGGTTATCCTCTGATGCAATCTTGGCGACAGCTACTTCTCCTCGCTTTACGAGCTCTCGTATCAGGTGGTACTTGCGCTCTATGTGTTTACTCGCCTTATGGGCTCGTGGTTCCTTCGAGTTTGCAACTACACCACTGTTATCACAATAAATTATGATAGTTCTGGAAAAACCAGGAATCACATCCAAGTCCATCAAGAAGTTCCTGAGCCATACAGCTTCCTTGGCTGCCTCAGAGGTTGCCACATACTCAGCTTCCATGGTAGAGTCCGCCACGCATTTCTGCTTGACACTCCTCCATACTATGGCTCCAGCTCCAAAAGTAAACACAAACCCCGAGGTAGACTTACTGTTATCCCTATCTGATTGGAAATCAGAATCTGTGTAACCCACAGGGACTAATTGATCTGCCCGGTAAACCAGCATATAATCCCTAGTCCTTCTCAGGTACTTCAATATATGCTTTACTGATCCAATGTCATCTCGAGATTACTCTGATATATGCTAACCATGCCTACGACAAAGCAGATATCTGGTCTCGTACATAGCATAACATACATGAGGCTTCCTACTGCCGAAGCATAAAGAACCGCCTTCATCTCCTCTATCTCCTTTGATGTTTTGGGACACATCTCTTTAGATAAAGGAACTCCATGCCTAAAAGGTAGAAAACCTTTCTTGGAGTTCTGCATGCTAAAACGAGCTAGGACCGTGTCTATATATGAAGCTTGAGATAAGCACAACATCCTTTTCTTGCGATCCCTTATAACTTTGATCCCAAGGATGTGTCCCACTTCTCCCAAGTCCTTTATGTCAAACTGTTTGGACAACCATACCCTTACGTCTGATAACACTTTGATATTGTTGCCAACTAACAAAATGTCATCTACGTATAGTACAAGAAATACCACTACGTTTCCGTCACATCTTTTGTATACACATGGCTCATCCGGACTTTGAATAAATCCATATGACTGGATTACCTCATCAAAACGGATGTTCCAAGATCTCGAAGCTTGCTTCAATCCATAAATGGACCGATTAAGCTTACACACTAGATGCTCTTTGCCTTTAGCAATGAATCCCTCTGGTTGCTACATATAGATGTTCTCCTCAAGACTTCCGTTAAGGAAAGCTGTCTTGACATCCATCTGCCAAATCTCATAATCCATATGAGCAGCTATAGATAAGAGAATCCGGATAGACTTAAGCATAGCTACCGGCGAAAAGGTCTCCTCATAATCGATACCCTCTTTCTGAGTATACCCTTTCGCAACAAGCCTAGCTTTGAAGGTCTCAACCTTCCCGTCTACTCCTCTCTTTCTCTTGTAGATCCACTTGCATCCAATGGATTTCACACCATCGGGTGGTTCTACTAGCTCTCAGACCTGATTAGAATCCATAGATTCTATCTCTGAATTCATCGCTATTTGCCAAGATACCGCATCTCTATCTTTGAGTGCCTCATCATATGTCCAGGGATCAGGTTCATGTTCGCCAGGGACCAAATCAGAAGATTCTCCCAAGAACATGAATCTCTCGGGTTGTCTAACAACCCTCCCACTACGACGAGGTGCCTCCTGTGTATGCTCTGTGACACACGGTGCAGTGACTTGTGGTATCTCCTCTTGTACCGGTGGTACTGAAGTCTGGACTTCCCCTGTCAACTCCTCAAGAACAATCCTACTCGTGGGCTTGTGGTTCATCACATAGTCCTCCTCTAGAAATCTAGCATTCGTACTCACGATCACCTTCTGATCTCTAGGACTATAGAACAAACCACCCTTCGTTCCCTTAGGGTAGCCAACAAACAAGCGTACTTCTATACGAGATTCCAACTTACCAGCATCTCCCTTCAGCACATGTGCTGGACTACCCCAAATCCGAATATGTCTTAGACTAGGCTTTCGCCCAGTCCACAATTCTGTGAGAGTAGAGGGTACTGACTTAGATGGAACCAAGTTCAGAATGTGTGCTGCCATTTCCAGAGCAAACCCCCAGAACGAATCAGGTAACTCAGAATAACTCATCATCGATCTAACCATCTCCATAAGAGTCCTATTCCTTCGCTCCGCCACACCATTATGCTGGGGTGTGCCAGGTGCGGACAATTGGGATTGAATCCCAGCCTCTGATAAGTAACTCCTAAACTCTCCTAAGAGGTACTCGCCACCACGATCAGATCGTAGTGTCTTGATACTTTTACCTTGACGGTTCTCCACATCAGCCTTGAATTCTTTGAACCTATCAAAGCATTCAGACTTGCGGCGCATCAAGTAAATGTATCCATATCTTGAATAATCATCTATAAAAGAGACGAAATATTCAAAACCACCTCTAGCCTGGATAGACATAGGACCGCACAAATCAGAATGAACCAATTCTAACACATCTTTGGCTCTATACCCCTTGGCCTTGAAAGGCCTCTTGGTCATTTTACCTTCCAAGCAAGATTCGCAGGTTGAGAGATCCTCCACCACTAATGAACCCAAAGGTCCATCAACTATCAACCTTTGAATTCTACTCAGGTTAATATGACCAAGCCTTAGATGCCAAAGATATGTCTGGTTCATTTTCGAAGGTTCTTTTCTCTTATTAGACTTAGAAGATGAGTTATTTACTTCTATATGCATCGTGGGAGCTTTCGGTTCAAGAGTGTACAAATTGCCAACCAATGTACCAGAACAGATAATCTCCCTATTCCTTTTTATAACCACTTTGTCATTAAAAGAAACAGAATATCCATCCATAAACAATTTAGAAACTGAAATTAGATTCTTTCTAAAAGTAGGTACATAAAGACAATTTCTCAAAACCAAAACTTTATTCCTATCAAAAGATAAATGAACGTCTCCCACTGCAATAGCCGCCACCTTTGAAGCATTGCCCATGAAGATGGTAATCTCTCCCTCAGCTAGTCGTCGGGTTTCCTGGAACCCCTGCAAAGTATTGCAGACATGATCAGTGACTCCTGTATCTACACACCAGGCACTGGTAGATAACATCGCTAAACATGTTTCAACAACTAAACAAGAAGATATACCTTTGTTCTTTCGGCGAGGACAGTCCGCCTTCCAATGTCCAGTCTGCTTGCAAGTGAAGCACTTGCCTTTCGGCTTCTTCACTCCTGCCTGAGGTCCTACTGCCACTTTCTTTGCTCCACCTTGCTTCTTCTTCTTCTTACCTTTCGGTTTAGAAGAAGAAACCTTCTGAGCAACCATGACTTGAGCGCTTTGATGAAAAATCCCCTCTGCTTTGGAGTTCTCACGGAAGCTCCGCCAATAAATACAACCTCTTGTTCATGTTGTAGTTGGTAGGCTGCTCAAAACTCCTAAGCGGCGGAGAATGATATCGACCTGGGTTTCCCCATCGATCTCAGCTCCGAGGACTTCCATCTCATTAAGATGAGCCATCATCTTGAGAACATGATCCCTGACAGGTGTTCCCTCGATCATGGTGGTCGTCATCAAGTTTCTCATAGCCTCCTGTCTAGCCGCCCTACTCTGATGTCCGAAAAGTTCCTTGAGATTGAACATCATGTCATAAGTTGTGGCCATGACCTGATGCTGATGTTGCAGCACATTTGACATAGATGCCAAAATGTAACACCGCGCCATCTCATCTGCCTTGATCCATTTCTTATAACTTTCTTTCTCCTTTTCATCAGAGTCATCGATGGGCTTAGGAGGACATACCTCGAAGAGTACAAATTTGTACTCCTCTGCTGTTCCAGTAAGTTTATTTTCTTTTAATATCACAGCAAGTGGGTTGAAAGCCATTTGAAAAACCTAAGAATCACAATGATCAAAATATTAGATTTCAAATATCATTGATTCCTCAAACAATAAAATTTCAAAATCAACCAAAACCTCAAAACACCGAGAATATCGCATGCCACGATAGTGTGGACGTATACGAATTCTACATTTGTAAGAGGAGGTTTTACCCATTAATTTTATTATCTTGTCAACCTTACTTTTTGACAAATAAAATTAATAGTTGGTTCCTCTTTGGCCCTACAAATAAAAGCAGTGACTCCGATGGGGAGGATACTTTTTATTTGCATCTAAGTGTGCACCATTACACGATACTAAGGGAATTATCTCGGATTATGTGCCTTACCGATGTGGAAGTACAGACGCTCCTAAATAATTTCCTATAACCATTATTTGACCTAGTGATCCGCAAACAAACCCATCCGATGGGGAGGAAGACACTCAGAGCCCACGCGCAAGTTTGTTGCATCACACGTCAAATTGTAATGGAGGCCGCGGGAATTAATTAAAATGTCCCTCTCCCACTTAGTAAATTGACAATGAGGAATTTTCAAGCACACACAACATGCATATAAAACAAATCAGCAATAAATATGGAAAAAATAGAATTTTCCCAACTATTATGGCATTGTTCTCCAATATGCGTCCCGTCGTGTCGCCACCTCGTCCACTCCACCTTTTCCCGTGCGCAAGTCACCAAAGAGATCCGAGCCGAGATAAACTATTTTAATTTACATCCATCGATCCTATACTCCACGAAGGAGTGTACAAATAACCTAGATCGAAAGTAAACTAAATGGCTAAACAATGCCGTATTTAATTACAAAAATTAAATACTAATCTAGCCTCGTCAACCACGAGGATTCAAATAATATACATACAATTGCACACAAACAATCACATACACACATATAGCCATAATAGTCGGATCTTATGCCTGCAACCAAAAAGTTAGCCTATGCACATCCTACTATTATCCGGCATACTCAAAATATGATATGTGCATGAAAGTAACCGAATCCAAAACACACAAAACCGAAAACCGTGGCTCTGATACCATTTGTAGGAATTGCTTCGGAGGCTCATTGGCTCCCATGTCCCCGGATTAAAATTTTCACTAATAAAAAAACTAATTCGAATGAGATGAGTTTCCTAAGCACAACCAATTCGTCGTCGTGCTAACGACTTGAGCGATCGCTTGAACAAACTAGTTGTTCAAGTAACACAACTCTTCTAGCCGATTAGCCGCGGAAGAGACGACAGACGAATCGCCGATTTTTGTGTTTGTCTTCGGGGTCCATGATTATACAATTACATACAAATGTAAACTAGTATAATCAACACATACTAACATAAAGAACATAAGCTAGCATATCAATAAGAACATGCAAAGATCAATAATAAAAGTTGTAAAATTTTTATACCTCTCGATCTTCTATCGTATGTCCTATCCTCCTCGTGGACGTCGTGTGGGCGAAGATCCTCCACGAGTTGAAGCTTCCTAGATCACGTTCTTCCCTTCCTTGCTCGCTCCGAACAAAGAGAAGAACCAAACAAAACTCCTTCTCCTATCTAGAGCCGACCACCAAGCCAAGGAGCTTGATATAGCCGCCGGCCAAGGAGTAGATGGTTGAGCGCCGTCCAACCTTTGCAACAATGTTGCCGCCGGCCACCAAGGAAGTGGAGAAGCGCCGACCACCAAGGAATTGGAGAACCGCCAGCCAAGAACAAGGTGGAAGAAGATGGGCGCCGACTTAAACCTTCCAAGAGTTGCCGCCTAATCCTTCTTTCTAAACCTAGCCGCCCAAAACAAAAACTTAATCTCTAGGGTTTGTTGCCGCCCACTTTTAGATAGGCAAAACCCTAATCTTCCAAGCCTCTCCTTGTCGCCCAAGCCTTAGCCCTTTATTTATAGAGTATGGCTTAAGCCTCCTTTAATCTCCACCGTCGGATCTAGGGATTTAATCTCCATCGTCGGATCTAGGGTTTCATCCCAACCGTCGGATCTAGGGTTTCATCCCAACCGTCAGATCTAGGGTTTCATCCCAACCGTCGGATCTAGGGTTTCATCCTAACCGTCGAATCTAGGGTTTCATCCCAACCGTCGGATCTAAAGTTTTGTTTTCCATCCTTGGATCTAGACTTCATGAGGATTATATTAGGCTACGATAGGGACCATGAGGAGGAGTTGGATCTTGGCCATCCGATGGATCGGAACCACACAAACTTGATCCATCAATGATGTTCCATTCCACTAGAGGATCATCATTGAATTACCTCACCAACCCCCATAAATCAATATGGGCTCCATATATTATTTGTACATCCATCTCCCCGTGTTTAAGATATCGAATGTCCGTTAATTAATTGCTCCTTGCTCTTTTTCCAGCGTGGATCGATCCGTTGTCTCACGACAACAGTGGCATCAGTCGACTGGTGACTTATGGCAGTCGACTGATAGGCGGAAATCCAGCCCGACGCAGGTTATAAAGGCAGCTTGGAAGGAGGGTTTTTGCAGCGATTTTCTTGAGAGAAATTGAAGGGGGAAGTTGGTGCTTTCCAGTCCTTCAAAGCTAGTTCAAGGCAATCAAAGATCAAGCAATCCAAAGCTCTTGTAAAGTTGTTTTTCCTTTACTTGCATTGTATTTCTTATTTGTATTTGCTTGTATCTTGTGTATTACTTAGTGTAATCCTTGTACGAGGTTTCTCTGCCTCCGGATTGTTCCGAGAAGGAGTTATTATTGATTAGTGATTGCGTGTGCATCACTAGGGCTCTTTAGAGCTCGATCCGTGGAGTAGGAACTGTTCGGTTCCGAACCACGTTATATACTTGTGTTCGTGATTGTTGTATTTTGTTATTGCTTTCATTTCTATATTCCGCTGCGCTAACGAAATTGTAGACACGATCACAATTGAATTCCATCGACGTACGGGTACAACGCTATTCACCCCCCCTCTAGCGGCCTCAAATCTCCAACACTGATTGTTGGTGCAACAATGCTCCAAGCATTTATATATGTTTTGATGTTTGGATAATAATCTAAGTTAGGCAATATTTTGTGATCTAATTGCAAATATGTTTAAGTGACAGGGAAATCCAAGGATGAAGCCTTGGTAAAAGAGATGTCCAAGTATGATCTTGGCAAGGAAAGTCCAAGGGATGGACTTGGTAGTG
This sequence comes from Wurfbainia villosa, assembly GCA_025175895.1. Lineage (NCBI taxonomy): Eukaryota > Viridiplantae > Streptophyta > Magnoliopsida > Zingiberales > Zingiberaceae > Wurfbainia > Wurfbainia villosa. The sequence goes on from JAKLTH010000147.1 coordinate 7,319,009, forward strand.
TAAGACCAAGCTTGTAGTCTTGGCAGCGTAAAGTCCAAAGTGAACCTTGGAAAAGGAAGACCAAGTATGATCTTAGCAGCGTAAGACCAAGTTTGTAGTCTTGGCAGCGTAAGACCAAGCTTGTAGTTTTGGCAGCATAAAGTCCAAGTGAACCTTGGCAAAGGAAGTCCAAAGTAAGGTCTTGGCAGCATAAGTCCAAGCTTGTAGTCTTGGCGGCATAAAGTCCAAGCATTTGGCAACCCAAGACATGACAAAACCAAAGGAAGCTCTTGGAAGCAAAGCGCAAAGGATGAACAAGTCGCGGACTCAGAGGGATCGTGAAGGCGCAAGGCTTAATAAGGAGCTAGAAGGTTGAGTCTAGGTCTAGGGTGTAAAATCAAGTGTGAATTACTCATACTTGATGAGTATCAGTCGACTGATACGATGTATCAGTTGACTAGTCAGGCGTTCGAGTCAGGTGAAACCACGACTATCGATCAACCGCTTGGTCGAGCGATCGATATGTTGCGATCGATCGCTAAGGGCAGGATCGGATCGATCAACGAGAAAATTGCCACAAAATGCAGTCTCACTCAACTGATCACTCGACTGATCACTCAATCAGTCGACTGATGGAGGGATCAGTCGACTGATCACCTGGCCGTTGGAAATTGTGGCTATGAATCTCCGCGGAGATCTCGGTTCAGAAGCCAATGGCTTCGGCGGCAGTCAACTGATGGTAAGCATCAGTCGACTGATCGAAGCCCAATGGGAAAAACAACCCCTCTTCTATAAAAAGGGGCCTTGGGGAGCTTGGTGAAGCTAGTGCTCTTGTTCCTAACTACACCCTCGTGCTCACCAAGCTTTCCCAAGTGTTTTAGCAATTCAAAACCTCCTCTTCTCTAGTTCCTAATCATTCATCATTGTAAAGAAGAGGAGAGCATTGTAAGAAAGGTTTCTCCACCTTGGTTCATCCAAAGGAGAATATAGTGAAGCTTGGCTAGGACTAATCCACCTTACGGATTGCAGTGGAGTAGGAGCGTCATCTCCGAACCACGTACATTGGGTGTTAGCATTGTCTTTGTGTTTCTCTTTCGTATTCTTATTTGTATTTGTTTTTCTTCCGCTAATTTGCTTGTAGAAACGAAGAAACGCTAATCACCCCCCTCTAGCCGTTACAAAGATCCTAACAAGTGGTATCAGAGCCCGGATAGCTTGGAAGATCTCACCATCAACCAAGGCATCAATGACTCTTCAAGAGGGATATAGCACCGCCAAGCCACCACTCTTCGATGGGAGTCATTTTGCATATTGGAAAGGTAGGATGAAATATTATCTTATGAGTAACATTGAAATTTGGCATAGTATTGTAGATGGCTTCGAGGAACCGGTGGATGAACATGGGAATCCTATTCCAAGCAAGGATTGGACAAGGGAAATAAATAAGAAATTTGAATCAAATTCAAAGGCGGTACTCACCATTCAATGTGGTATTACCATGGAGCAACTCAACAAGGTGAGGCCTTTCGAATCCGCCAAGGAATTATGGGAAAATCTCATTGAGCTAAATGAAGGATCCAAGGAGTCAAAGAGGGCCAAGAAGGACCTACTAATTGGACAACTTCAAGCCTTCCAAATGAAGATGCATGAAACCGTAAGCCAAATGCATGGAAGGTTCAAGGAGATTGTGAATGAGCTTCACATCATAGGTGAGCGAGTCGACAACCGGGACTTGGTAAGGTATATACTTCAAGCATTTCCTAGAAATTCTTTATGGACTTCTATAGTTGATGCCATTAAGGTAACTAGGGATCTTTCTCAAATTAAGATTGATGAATTATTTTGTGAGTTTGAATTACATGAGCAAACTAACATGTCCTCTAAGGAAAAGGGTTTAGCTCTATTTGTTGAAAAGAAGGAAAAGAAGAAGAAGGAAAGAAAAGAAGTATCATCATCATCCGAATCGGAGCATAACTCAAGTAGTGATGAAGATTCATCTAGTGAGATGGCCAATTTTGTCAAGAGGCTCTATAGGAAATCAAAGGAGTTCAAGAGTAGAGAAGCAAGGAAGGGGTCTCATTCTTCAAAAGGTAAGTTTAGTGGTAATTCAAGTTTCAATAACAATGTGATTTGCCATGCTTGCAACAAGAAGGGGCACATAAAGACAAATTGCCCGGAGCTAAAGAAGAAGGAGAAAAAAGAAAAGAAAAAGAAGGACAAGAAGGAGAAGAAGAAGGAGGCTATGGTGGCTCAAACCACATGGGACACACCAAGTGTTGAAGACTCCTCCTCCGATGATGAGCTTTGCCACATCACACGCCATGTGGCACTCATGGCCCTAGGAGATGATTCCGGTACATCAAGCCAAGAAGACTCCTCAAGTGATGAATCGTCGTCTAGTGACGATGAGGTAATGAACTCTCCCAAAGTTAAGCTTCTTTATAAATCAATTGCTTATCTTAAAGAGGCTCTAGATAAGTCAAAATCTAAGGTTAAGAGCATGAAGGTAGAACTAAAGGCCATTAGGAATGAAAAGTCTTCACATGTTGATTCTTGCATGCTTAAGGAAGAAAATGACAAACTTAAGGATGAGGTTAGTGAATTGAAAGCATGTTTTGAGAATTTTCAAATGGCTAAAAATGTCTTGATATGATCCTTAGTCGACAAAGAGCCGTTTACAACAAGGCCGGTTTAGGATATGAGCCAAAAGAAAAAGAAGTTGCTTATATTTCATTGATTAATAGGAAAGCAACCATTAAGGGAAAGGTTAAGAAGGCATGGGTACCTAAGAAGTTTTTACTTAATGTTACCGGTCCAAATGTTTGGGTACCAAAAGCTTGTGTTTTTCATGTAATTTAGGTAGGAGAGCAAGGTATGTAGATTATGGATAGCGGTTGCTCAACACATATGACCGGGGATGTGAGCAAGTTCTCCACAATTAAGTATGTGAAGAAGGGAGCGGTGTCCTTTGGGAATCGTGGAAAACTCAAGATATTAGGTAGAGGTACAATTGAGGTATCCCCCAAAATTGTTATTCACAAAGTCTTGCTAGTTGAAAATATGAAATTTAATTTATTAAGTGTTAGTCAACTTTGTGATGCAAACTATCATGTCTCTTTTGAATCCTCTAAATGCATGATTAGGCACAAGGAATTAAATGATTGCATGTTAGTTGGATATAGGAAATCAAATATCTATTATGTTGATCGTTCATATGCCTCTAACATTTCTACTAAGTGTCTTGTTGCAAAAGAAGAAGAAAGTTGGCTATGGCATAGGAGATTGGGGCACATCAACATGAAAAACATAGCCAAGGTAGCCAAGATGGAGTTGGTCAAGGGGCTACCAAAGATCAAGTATGTCAAGAATAAAATGTGTGATGCATTCCAAGAAGGAAAACAAACAAAGGCATCACACAAAGGTAAAACCCTAACTAGTACATCTTTACCATTGGAATTATTGCATCTTGACTTATTTGATTGCCATAGTACTCCATCTTTAAGTGGTAACAAATATTGTTTGGTTATAGTAGATGATTTTTCTAGGTATACTTGGGTCTATTTTATGAAACATAAGGATGATACCTTAGAAATAATCATAAGATTTAGTAAAAGGGTTGAAAATGAAAAGAGTCTCAAAATCAACTGGATCCGTAGTGATCATGGTGGTGAATTCGAGAACTCAAAATTTTCACAATTTTGTTTAGAGCAAGGGTACAAGCATGAGTTCTTTTGTCCTAGAACACCCCAACAAAATGGGGTGGTGGAAAGGAAAAATCGTGCCTTACAAGAGGCGGCTATGACTATGCTTAATGCATATTCACTTCCTAGCTACTTGTGGGCGGAAGCGGTTAATACCGCTTGCTATATCCAAAATAGGGTTCAAATTCATAGGTTTTTAGGAAAAACACCATTTGAATTATGGAATGGGACTATTCCCACAATTCATTATTTCAAAGTCTTTGGATGTAAGGTTTATATTTTAAACACCAAAGATAACTTAGGAAAATTTGAATCGAAAGCGGATGAAGGAATCCTAGTTGGATACTCATCTAAAAGTAGAGGATATAGAGTCTACAATAAGAGAACCCAAGGAATTGAGGAATCTTCTAATGTTCAATTTGATGAAACCACTAGTACCTACCCTAGAAAGTCCTCCATTGATAAGGATATTAATGACAATAATCAAGACATTACCCAAAAACTTCAAAATTTGACTATTAGGGGTAATGATCAAGGGGGAGGAAGAGGAGATTCCGATGATGAAAGAAGGATGGAAGATAACAATGATCAATTTGAAACCCCTTCTAGAACCCTAAGAATTCATCAAGATCATCCACTTGACCAAGTAGTAGGAGATCTATCTTAAGGAGTAAGAACTAGGTCATTTCATAGACCTCCCACTAGTCAAGTAGCTCTCATTTCACAAATTGAGCCCAAATCAATCAATGATGCATTACATGATCCGGATTGGATTTTGGCAATGCAAGATGAATTGGCTCAATTTGAGAGGAGTCAAGTATGGGAGTTAGTACCTAGACCCAATGATAGCACCATAATTACTACAAGATGGGTCTTTAGGAATAAGCTAGATGACCAAGGAAATATCACTAGAAATAAGGCTAGGTTGGTTGCTAGGGGATTTAATCAAGTTGAGGGGCTTGACTATGATGAGACTTATGCCCCGGTTGCTAGGTTAGAATCTATTAGAATTCTCTTAGGGTATGCTTCCTATATGGGATTTAAACTTTATCAAATGGATGTTAAATCGGCATTCTTAAATGGTTATATTAAGGAGGAAGTATATGTAGAGCAACCACCCGGATTTGAGAACATAGATTATCCAAACCATGTATGTAAGCTTAGAAAAGCATTATATGGGTTAAAACAAGCTCCTCGAGCATGGTATGAAAGATTGTCAACTTTCTTAATTTCTAAGGATTTTAGAAGAGGCCAAGTAGATCAAACCTTGTTTATAAAGTCAACATTAAAGGATATATTCATAGCCCAAGTATATGTTGATGACATCATTTTTGGATCAACAAATGATGATCTTCTTCAAGACTTTATAAAAAATATGGAAAATGAATTTGAAATGAGTTTAGTTGGAGAGCTTACCTTTTTCCTAGGTTTACAAGTCAAACAAACCAATGAAGGGATTCACATTTATCAAACCAAATATGCAAATGAAATGATCAAGAAATTTAGGTTGGAGAATGCCAAAATTGTAACCACTCCTATGGCCACTAGCACTAGAATAGATAGTGATCATGAAGGTAAATCAATTGATCTTAAACTTTATAGGAGTATGATTGGTAGCCTACTATACCTAACCGCTAGTAGACCCGATATCTTATTTGTGGTAGGTATGTGTGCAAGATACCAATCTTGTGCCAAAGAATCACATTTAGTAGCCGTTAAGAGAATTTTAAGATATGTTAAAGGCACCCTAAATGTAGGACTTTGGTATCCTAGGACTAGGTCATTTGAATTGCTTGGCTATACCGATTCCGATTATGCGGGTGCAAATTGGATAGGAAGAGTACTAGTGGTGGATGCCAATTTCTTGGGTCCTCCCTAGTTAGTTGGAGTAGTAGGAAGCAACATTGTGTTGCTTTATCAACCACCAAAGCCGAATATGTGGCTATAGGTGGTTGTGTAGCTCAATTACTTTGGATGAGGCATACCCTTGTGGACTATGAGCTACACTACTCTAACATTAAAGATTATTGTGACAATGTGAGTACCATCAACTTGACCAAAAATCCGGTACATCACTCTAGGACCAAGCACATTGAAGTGAAACATCACTTCATAAGAGATCATGTGGCAAGAGGGGACATTGAACTTAATTATGTAGAATCTAAGTCTAACCTTGCCGATATCTTCACCAAAGCTCTTCCCGAAACCGAATTTTCATCATTAAGGAGAGAGCTTGGTATGTGCTTTGTAGAGTAAAAGTCTAAGTTTGCATGATCCCATGTTAAGCTTTATACCTTGATACATCTCACAAAAGCCTTAAGAAACCTTGATTTTTGTATTGAGACACTTAGAAATATGTGAGATGATAGGGAAGGTGTACTTGGCTCATCATGCTTGTTATGATGCATTACTATGAGCCAATGACACACCTAGAGACATAAATACCTTATGGACCAATCATTGGGAAGGCTTGTATTCAAGTAATGGATACATAGCTCTAATAATATGGTTGGAAATTCCAAATCATATATATTTTAAACTATATTCATCATATTTTGAAAAACAGTTTTCAAGTGGAACACAAAAGTGATACAAAGTTTGCAAAATCTTTAGAACTTTTGTTAGGTTCCAAGTTTGTATCAATCTTGAAATCTGGAAAACATATATTTTTCAAACTATTTTTCCTTAATAAAGTATGATTCCAGAAATGTGTACACAAAATTTCATGATTTTTCGAGGTTTCTAGAATTTCTAATGCATTTACAAGTTAAATTTGAAAAAGGTCAAATTTTGATTTCAAGCGTAGTGATGATCGTTCGTAAACCAATGACTGATACACTGTATTATTTAATAACCAGCTCCATTTTCTGATATTTAATGTATTTTTGATGTCCTAAAACTATAGTATGATAATATTACGTATACACAAAGGTTAGGACTATTTAATGCAGTGTTTTAGAGGGAGTTTCATAAATTATATCTTTTTCATCCCCAAAATCCATTGTTGGTGCAAAGTTAGGACTTAATTTTTGAATTTTTGTTATGCTTTTCTTCAAATATTGTTTACACATTATAAAGCATATCTTGGATTAAGGGGGAGCTTAATTTCAATTTTATACCTTAGTCCAAGATCCAACACATGAATTCTTTTATGTTTGAATCCTTCTCTTTTTGATGTATGTCAAAGGGGGAGAAGGAGTGTTTTAAGTTATAATTCATATTATGTGCGTACTTTTAAAGACCTAACTTAAATGATTACCAAACATCAAAAAGGGGGAGATTATTGGTGCAACAATGCTCCAAGCATTTATATATATTTTGATGTTTGGATAATCATCTAAGTTAGGCAATGTTTTGTGATCTAATTGCAAATATGTTTAAGTGACAGGGAAATCCAAGGATGAAGCCTTGGTAAAAGAGAAGTCCAAGTATGATCTTGGCAAGGAAAGTCCAAGGGATGGACTTGGCAGCGTAAGACCAAGCTTGTAGTCTTGGCAGCGTAAAGTCCAAAGTGAACCTTGGCAAAGGAAGACCAAGTATGATCTTGGCAGCGTAAGACCAAGCTTGTAGTCTTGGCAGCGTAAGACCAAGCTTGTAGTCTTGGCAGCATAAAGTCCAAGTGAACCTTGGCAAAGGAAGTCCAAAGTAAGGTCTTGGCAGCATAAGTCCAAGCTTGTAGTCTTGGCGGCATAAAGTCCAAGCATTTGGCAACCCAAGACATGACGAAACCAAAGGAAACTCTTGGAAGAAAATTGCAAAGGATGAACAAGTCGCGGACTCGGAGGGATCCTGAAGGCGCAAGGCTTAATAAGGAGCTAGAAGGTTGAGTCTAGGTCTAGGGTGTAAAATCAAGTGTGAATTACTCATACTTGATGAGTATCAGTCGATCGATGTATCGATCGTCAGCGTTCAATCGAGTCGTGCGAACTCGACTATCGATCGCTTTGGTCTTAATGAGAGCGATCGGTGATGTTACCGATCGCTAAGGGCGCAGCGATCGATCAAGGAGAAAATCGCCACAGAATGCAGTCTCACTCGACTGCTGCCTTGATCACTCGACTGATCACCTGGCCATTGGAAATTGCAGCTATGAATCTCCGCAGAGATCTCGGTTGTCGTTGGCCGTTGGCCAGCGCGATGATCGATGGTAAGCATCGGTCGATCGAGGCTAACGAGAAAAACAACCCCTCTTCTATAAAAAGGGGCCTTGGGGAGCTTGGTGAAGCTAGTGCTCTTGTTCCTAACTACACCCTCGTGCTCACCAAGCTTTCCCAAGTGTTTTAGCAATTCAAAACCTCCTCTTCTCTAGTTCCTAATCATTCATCATTGTAAAGAAGAGGAGAGCATTGTAAGAAAGGTTTCTCCACCTTGGTTCATCCAAAGGAGAATATAGTGAAGCTTGGCTAGGACTAATCCACCTTACGGATTGCAGTGGAGTAGGAGCGTCATCTCCGAACCACGTACATCGGGTGTTAGCATTGTCTTTGTGTTTCTCTTTCGTATTCTTATTTGTATTTGTTTTGCTTCTGCTAACTTGCTTGTAGAAACGAAGAAACGCTAATCACTCCCCCTCTAGCCATTACAAAGATCCTAACACTGATAACATGATCTTCTGTGCCACACCAAACACCATGTTATCTACAATGTAAAATATTAGACAATATGCACACATATAATAAATATAAAATGCAAATAATAATCATGTGATTCTTATTTCAAAATAAAAATGTTCATATAAAAGGAGCTAGACTTTCAGTATACATTCCAACAATAAAGAGGTTTAGCATATCGGAATCCAAGAAAGGTCTCCTACCCATCAGACATGGGATACACCTTTCGAAGTCTATGTGTCCGCGCACAGAAGATGAGAGGATTTGCATGAGTAAGATTCCCTATGCATCCGCAATAAGATCTATCATGTATGCTATGTTATGTACGAGGCCCGATTTATCGTATGCTCTGAGTGTCACGAGTAGATACCAGTCTGATCCAGGAATGGATCATTGGGCGACTGTTAAGATGATCCTTAAGTACTTAAGAAGTGTTAGGGCAATCTCTTGCCATGATAAGGTTTTGATGTGTGTGGCAAAGGGTTTAAGTTAGGATGATATTGTTATTTGATATGTGCGTTGGAGTCTTGCAGGACTTAGTAATTCACACATGGAGCCTTGGCGGGTTCACCCTCACAACCTCATTCCTTGAGTCGGTGAAGGATGACTTTGTGGAAGCTGTGCGCTTGGAGCATCCGAGGGACCGCCGGACGAGATGACTTGAAGTGAAGCCAAGGAAGCAGACTTCGGAGGCAAGAGACGCGAAGGAGCATTGCAGAGTTGTGCGCCTGATGCTGCCAAGGGACGTGGCCTTGAACGAAGAGAGCTTCGGCGAGGGACTTCGAGTGAGATGAGAGAATGAGTGAAATGTAAGTAGCTCATTAGGTGAACTTGGCCGAATGACTGAGTGTCGGAGACTTGACCGCAAGGGTTAAGGTTTACCCGACCGCCGGAAGCTCAAACTTATGTTAAGTTTGAGTTTCACCTGCATACCGATCGCTGCCATGTAATGGTAGTCGATCGCTCTCGAAGTCGAGTGTGTTCGACCGTATCCGATCGATGGGTTTATGCCCGAGCCGATCGCCATGGAATGACGATCGCCAGAGGATGTCGCGTAGTCTGAGAACGCTCGTGGCCGAGCAGTCGACTACGGAGGCCCATCAGTCGACTGCCAAGTGTTCCGTTGGACTATAACGGTCGGGATCCGACGTGTTTGGAGGCCGTTGGAGTGGCGATATCATCGCTAAAGCGTGATCGGTGGCACAATGGAAGAAATCAGCCCTCTCTATAAAAAGAGAGGGTGTGGAGCTTTAGGAGGTTAATGCTGAAGTTCTAAACGACCATCCAAGTGCTCCACAAGATTCAAACTCCTTCTCTTAGCTTTCTTTCACATCTATTGTAAAAGAAAGATTGTGCTTGATTTGTAAAGGTTACCTCCACCTAGCTTGGTGCAAAGGAGAGACCAATAGTGATTGGCTTTGAAGGAGTGATTCACCTCGGACGAATCGGGATCGTGGATTAGCAGTGTAGCCGTGAACCACGTTACATCTTCTTTGTTAGCGTTTGTATTTTCGTTTATTGCTTTGTCTTTATTGTTTATGCTTCCTCTTGCACTAACGATTGTGTAGACGAGCAAACGAACGAGAGAATTCCGACATCCATCGTAAGAGGGCTATTCACCCCCCTCTAGCCGGCCAATCGATCCCCAACAAGTGGTATCAGAGCAAGGTTGCTTGTCACCGGACTAACCGCCGCAACAAGCTCTACATCAAAAATGGCCGGCTCAAACATCCACCCACCGAAGTTCGACGGTGAATTCTCTTGGTGGAAAAAGAGAATGGAGGTATTTTTTGAAACGGATTTTGATATTATGATTACAATGGAATCCGGTTTCGTTTTACCTAGGGATGAAGAGGGGAAGCCAATAGAGAAATCTAGGTGGACCAAAAAGCAAAGGGAAGAGCACCTTGCAAATTCAAAAGAAAAGCATCATCTTTTCAATGTGCTCCCCCAACAAGAGATCAACCAGATTGGAGAATGCCTAAGTGCCAAGGAGATGTGGGAGAAGCTAATTGAGCTTCATGAAGGCACATCCGAGGCAAACCTAGCAAGGAGAGACCTCCTTTGCTCCCAACTCAACAACATTAAACTAGAAAAGGGAGAAAAGGTAATTTCCTTACATTCTCGTTTCAAGGAAATTATAACCGGTTTATCAAGTGTAGGTGAAAAGCTCTCCAACCGGGATATGGTAATGAAGGCCATAGATGCCTTTCCCCGGTCCTCAAAGTGGAGCTCCATGGTGGACTCATTCTATATCTCAAAGAATTTAGAAGTGAGAACCTTGGAGGAGTTCTTCTCAACAATGGAACTCCATGAAACGAGGCTTGAAGGAATACAAGAAGAACCAAAAATCCAACCTTCAAGAGGAGTATCTTTGATGGCAAACAAGGGGAAGAAGAAGATAGAGATACCCTCCTCCTCCGATGATGAAGCATCTTCCTCCTCCTCCATGGATAGCACGGAAGAAGTGTATATGGTAAGGAGGGTAAGACGTGCTTTAAAAGGTTTTCATTTTAACAAATCAAATGATAGGAATAGAAGACCAAGGGGAAAAATCATTTGCTACAATTGCCAAGGAGAGGGACACATAAGGGATAATTGTCCCCTCCTAAACAAGAGCAAGGAAGAGAAGAAAAAGAAAGAAGAAAAGAAGAAGAAAAAGGGAAGCAAGAAAAAGAAGGAAGAGGAGAAGAAGACAAAAGAAAAGGGGAAGACCAAAGCTCTAAAGGCAAGGACTTGGGATGACCCATCCTCATCCTCCTCATCATCATTGGATGAGGAGAATGCCTTTGTCACCAATTTGGCCTTGATGGCCTTTGATGACTTGGATTGCTCTTCCTCCGAAAATGAAGGATCAAGCTCAAGAGGAGAGAGCTCTAGTGAAGGGGGAGCTTCTACATCCTCCTCATCCGAAGAAGAAGAAGAGGATATGGAAACTATGATAACGAATGCCTCTCCTAAGAAAATAGTTTCCATAATTTCTAGTTTAACTAAGGACTTATTTGGAATGAAAAAGAAAAATAAAAGCATGCTTAATCAAATTAAGGCATTGGAAAATAATCTAGAAAATGCATGCTTAAATGATAATATTTCTTCTAGCTTAAATGATGCATGCTCACATGATCTTTATGTGCCATTAGATGTTAGTGATGCATGTATAAATGAAAATAGGGCTTTAAGGGAAAAGGTAGACTATTTGACAAAAGCCCTAGAAAAATTCACAATTGGCTCCAACACATTGAATATGATAATTGGGAGCCAAAGGGCAAGTTTTAATAAGAAAGGCCTAGGTTATAAAGAAAAGAAAAATGAAAAGGCCTATAAATGCCTAATTGCTAGGGGACAAGATAAAAAGAAGGTAATAGCTAGGAAATGGATCCCCAAGGAGTATCTTATGAACCCCATAGGAAAGAGTTTGTATTGGGTTCCAAAATCCATCCTTAAGGGTTAAGAAAACCCCTAGGGTAGTCAACCATATGCAATTGACCTATATCATATTTTGGTTGACTTAGGATGGCGGGACAACATTTTTAAATAGTGTTAGGTGATGATAACGTGCCTATAAATAGTTAATAATGCTTAAATCATGATAATTAATGTAATTGCTATGTATGTTTGCAATCATGATTTATGATTTTAAAATTTGGCACGTCATCATGAGAAATAGGGTTAAATCATGCTTCAGGTGATAATTTGTTTACTATCATGACATAATACCTAATGCATGATAACAATTCAATGAATACATGTGTTTCATGATCATAATGTAGAATTAATTGAGATATGCCTTTATGATCATGAGGATTGTTAGGTTGATACTTAACCTTGATAGAATTGTATGAATATAATGGTTAAGTATATACAAATACCCCCTAGGATGCATCTCACACTCACCATAGGCTACTTTGATTGAAAACTTAGCATGGGTGAGATGTTAGGATGATACAAATGTCCACTAATGCCTATGACATTTAGATGGTCATTTAAGGTATCAAAATAGCAATAATAGACCAATCATGGGGAAGGCTTATGTTTAATTTATAGACATATTGCCCAAAGATCATGGTTGGATATTTCATATGTTTTCAAAACAGTTTCTTACCCTAAAATCTATGTATTCATGTTTTGAAACAATTGGATGCAAAACTAGGTAGTTAACTTGATACTAGAATGATCAAAAACCTAGTGGTTTTTAAAGCTTTTGGATTTTTAGAAAAAACAAGAAAATCTAATAAATTTTCATGAAAACCTATTTTTCATTAATAGATATACTTAAAATAAATATGTTCCTCAAATTTCATGATTTTTTGAATTTTCTGAAATTTTTAATGCATTTGAAATTACAAAATCGAATTTGAATCCATTGTGCGATTATCGCCATACTCATAGCGATCAGCTCACCTGAAAAACAGCCCAATATTTTCTGATTTCAGATTTTAATCATGTTTTTGGTGTTCTCTTTCTATTAGACTTGATGCCATGAGTTTATAAATTAGAATTAATCTTTTTGATGGTATCAAAGGGGGAGAAATGTATGTTTAAGTAACGGGGGAATATATTTTGGGGGAGAAATGATCATGCTTATGATAGGGGGAGAAAATTTTTATGGGGAGTTTCATGGATTAAGGGGGAGTTGCATGTTGCTATATCATGTTTATGTTTACATGCCTTCTTACCTTAGAATTTTCATCAAATGTTTTTACCTAACTTAAACGGATTGCCACACATTAAAAAGGGGGAGATTGTTAGGGCAATCTCTTGCCATGATAAGGTTTTGATGTGTGTGGCAAAGGGTTTAAGTTAGGATGATATTGTTATTTGATATGTGCGTTGGAGTCTTGCAGGACTTAGTAATTCGCACATGGAGCCTTGGCGGGTTCACCCTCACAACCTCGGTCCTTGAGTCGGTGAAGGATGACTTTGTGGAAGCCGTGCGCTTGGAGCATCCGAGGGACCGCCGGACGAGATGACTTGAAGTGAAGCCAAGGAAGCAGACTTCGGAGGCAAGAGACGCGAAGGAGGATTACAGAGCCGTGCGCCTGATGCTGCCGAGGGACGTGGCCGCGAACGAAGAGAGCTTTGGCGAGGGAGTTCGAGTGAGATGAGAGAATGAGTGAAATGTAAGTAGCTCATTAGGTGAACTTGGCCGAATGGCTGAGTGTCGGAGACTTGACCGCAAGGGTTAAGGTTTACCCGACCGCCGGAAGCTCAAACTTATGTTAAGTTTGAGTTTCACAACACACCAGTCGACTGCCATGTAATGGCAGTCCACTTCTCTGAGTCGAGTGTGTTCGACTCGTATCCGACTGATGGGTTTATGCCCGCAATGATCGCTAGAGGATGTCGCGTACAGAACCGCTCAGAGCCGATCGAGCTCGATTACGGAGGCAGCCTGATCGGGTGAGGTCCATCAGTCGACTGCCAAGTGTTCCATTGGACTACAACGGTCAGGATCCGACGTGTTCGGAGACTGTTGGAGTGGCGGCAGTCGACTGCCAAGGGCAGCAGTTGACTGGTGGTGACCAACGGGAAGAAATCAGCCCTCTCTATAAAAAGAGAGGGTGTGGAGCTTTGGGAGGTTAATGCTGAAGTTCTAAACGACCATCCAAGTGCTCCACAAGATTCAAACTCCTTCTCTTAGCTTTCTTTCACATCTATTGTAAAAGAAAGAGTGTGCTTGATTTGTAAAGGTTACCTCCACCTAGCTTGGTGTAAAGGAGAGACCAATAGTGATTGACTTTGAAGGAGTGATTCACCTCGGACGAATCGGGATCGTGGATTAGCAGTGTAGCCGTGAACCACGTTACATCTTCTTTGTTAGCGTTTGTATTTTCATTTATTGCTTTGTCTTTATTGTTTATGCTTCCGCTTGCACTAACGATTGTGTAGACGAGCAAACGAACGAGAGAATTCCGACATCCATCGTAAGAGGGCTATTCACCCCCCTCTAGCCGGCCAATCGATCCCCAACAATAAGAACTAAGGATGTGTTCCTAATATATGGAGAAGGGGACATGGTGATACGCGGGTATACGGATGCCAACTTCCAGACAGACAAGGATGATTCCAGGTCTCAGTCTGGGTATGTGTTCACCTTGAATGGGGGCGCAGTGAGTTGGAAAAGTTTCAAACAAGACACTGTAGCGGATTCTACTACTGAGGCAGAATAGATTGTAGCTTCGGAAGTAGCAAAGGAAGCAGTTTGGATCAAGAAGTTCATTTATGAACTTGGTGTGGTTCTAGCCATTGTTGAAGCAATACTGGTCTACTGCGACAACAATGGAGCAATTACACAGGCGAAAGAGCCAAGGTCTCATTAACGATCCAAACATGTGCTTCGCCGCTATCATTTGATCAGAGAGATCATTAGTAGGAAGGAAATACAAATCGAGAAAATCTCCACTGAAAGGAACTTAGCGGATCCTTTTACTAGGGCATTACCTCAAAGTAAGTTTGAGGGTCATGTTAGAGCTTATGGTATTGGATACCGTAGCGATTGACATTAGGCCAAGTGGGAGATTGTTAGTAATATATGAGAGATGTCCTAAGGAAATCGTCTTATGTTTGAACCATTTATATGATAAATGAAGATTCACTATTTGAGTATATATGTTTTCATGTATTTGATTAGATCTTAAACTCATTTACTGAATGTCCATGATACGATTCACAACATGAGAGAATTTGTGATTGGATCACAACTAGTGAGTATCTCTACATGTGTAATTGTGATGTATCGGAATTATCCCTAGTCGATGAATTGATGGATTTGGACAACATCAATTCTGTCGAGACTAGCACGAGGTATACTCCTTGGTGTATCCAAGCAGCTGATTCTCACTGGCTGGAGACATTGTGATATCCGGAGTTAATCGTGGATGCTAGTTATGGTAACTAGTTCATTGGAGTGACCAGCCGTAAGACTTCATATGGTTCTCTGCATATATAGATATGTCAATGAAGTTCATACTGCAGCTTAAGTGCGATGTTCCTTTGACTTGCGGTATTCAAGTCATCTTGATCATGAAGACTTATGCTTTGACATCTTAAGCAAGCATCTCTGAGGAGATGTGGACCCAGGATGATTGGGTATAAGTCGAAGTGATCGAAGGTGTTTGAATAGCCTATAAAGGATTCACCACTCCTTGCGAGGAGATGTATACCCATGACCTCTCGTCGGATTGTTACTAAAGTCTTTGGCCAAAGCATTACATGTTTAGAGTAAGGTACTCTTGGATACATGTGTAGTAACTAGAATCTGTAAGAAGAGGAAATGATACTTGGGCTAGGTGTGACGTAGTCAACCTAGTGGGTACTGACACTATAGACCATGTCCTGAACCAAGTGGGTATAAGATGAGTGAAAGGAATGAGACACGATTCATTATAGCTGCTGAAGGGTTTCAGAAATAGTTCTGGATCAACCGTTGATCTTTTCGATTAATCGGGGATCATGATGTACTACTAGGTGCCACTCATGATCGTTCTATAATTAATGGTTAATTATAGATGGCCAACATAAATCGAGAACCTATTTGGTCACACGCACAACGAGCGTAATCCGAAGGATTTAAAACGAGCTTGAGAATGAGATTCTCAGACCGAGAGAAACTAGGTTTGGTTGGACTAAACAAGGAGCGAGCATGAAATCGTTTCAGTCACAATGGAAGCGTGGATGGGCCGTGTCTTATGAAGACATGATGGATGAATCAAATTGGTTTGGTTCTAATCCAATGGTGGAGAATAAATCAAAGGGGTTTGGTTTGTTTTAAACGAATGAACCAAAGTTGGTTCGGTTTGTTTTAACTTAAAATAGACCAAATCGGTTTGGTTTACTTTAACTTAAATTAATGGAGTGGGTTAACGGGTTTTTGGTTATGAACCAATAACCATTAGGAGAATTTGTTCTCTATAAATATAGGGCTTAAGGGTTTTGTGAAAACCTAATCTAATCTTGCCGCCCCTCTCCCTCCTCTCCTTGTAGTCGGCGCCCAATCCCTTGCCGCCGCCCACCCCTTGTGCCGTTGTCCAAGTTGTTGCTGGCGATCCTCCGGCGACCCTCCGGTGATCTTCCTTGGCTCCAGCCACAAGGTGAGCATCTAGCTTTCCTTATTTGGCCAGCACAACATCCTCCACCAAAGCTATCCAGTTTTCTAGACAGCTTGTTTCTTTCTTGTCAGAGCATCATTTGGATGACATTTGGAGCTCCGACAGCGGCTTCCTTGCCGGAGATTCGATCTCCGGTAATCCTCATAGGTGGAGGACAAAGGATTCATCAAACGGTTGACGAATACCTCTCCGGAGAAGCGAGTTTTGGGGACTCGATTTTGAATCAGAATTTTGATTCGGATTGTGATATTCTCTCGATCACATTGTCTTCGACACGAGGCTAGTGACTCGTACTAAGACGAGGCTCATGACTTTGTGAAGTCATCCCGAAGATACTCGGTGTGGATACGGATAGAGGCGATTCTAGCGAGGGTCGCTCTGGTTGATGCCTTTCCCGCTACACGGGATACGTCAGGTATACGTAGAATAAATTTCCTTTTATTGTAAAATTTGAAACTACGGTTATGTCTACACATGTTGTACTATGCATGCGTGTGATGTAATAAATTAGATTTATTTCTTTTTATTTATTCTACTGTGCACATATTTACGAAACATGTTCGAATACACACTCGCCGTGGTGCCGGAAACCCAATAGCTATGGGATAAATTGGCCAAGCTTCATGAAGATCCATCATCGGTTCAAGAAGAGGGGAGGACATTAGATCATCCTCAATGCCGGAGCAAGAAGAACATGAACCATCTACCTCCGATCAAGAAGAAGAGGAAGTTCAAAATTCCACCACCACCCTAGGTAACTCAAACACATGTGTTAATAACAAAATTCATATAATATGTTTTGAGTGTAGGGAAGCCGGACACTACAAGAACAAGTGTCCGAAGAGGGTCAAGAAGACGATACAAGTCGTGCGAAAGGCCAAAGAATCTGGTCCCCCGATAATTAAAAACAAGGAGCAAATCATTTTCTTCAAATATCAACAAAATGGACATTATAGGAGTCAATGCCCTAGGGGGAGGAAGAAGACTCAAGAAGGAGCATCATATGTAGGGGGAGCTTTTAAAGCAAACCCTAAGGTATATTTTAATAATGCACCTTTGAATTTTAGTTTTAAAAAGCATGCTTTTAATTCACTTGCTATTGTTCATGAAAGGTATACTAGAAATAATAAATTTTATTGTTTAGGTGCTAAACATGTTAATTTATCTAAAAACAAACTTAGGAACGATAACTCTATACCCATTATATCTAGGGAGTCCATTAAAAGGGTAGAAAACTATTTAGGCATTAACCCTAAGAAGGATAGACATATGCCTAGAGGAAATGGTAATGCCGAAAGACTTAATAAAAAATCAAAGGCTGGGCAATTGGAGTTAGAGAACCAAGCCTTGAGGTCAAGGCTTGAGAAACTTAAAAAGACCCCTAGAAATATACAAAATCAAACTCAAGGGTCTAGAAGTCAAAGTCAAGGGTGTAAAAGGCAAGAATCATCTAGGAGGCAAGGTTTGGGTCACAAGCCTATGTCCAAGAAGGTAATGCCTACTTATCATAATATTCCATTTGACTATGGAACTAAACCTAGGTCTAAAAAAGCCAAGGTTAATAGGGAAGTCATCCCTAAGGTTAACCAAGGCAAGTGCCTAGTGGCCAAGGTTTTCATGAAACCTAGGGAAGCCACTAAGAAGGTTACAAGGGGAGTCACCCTTAGAGTTAACCTAAGTAAGATCCAAATGACCAAGGCTACCAAGCCTAATAGGATCATTAGGAGGGTATCTAGAGAAGTTATCCCTAAGAAATACCTAGTAAATCCAAGGAGCTTCAATAGGTATTGGGTTCCTAGGAGCATGTGTTGGGTTTCCCTGGCACCGCGGCGAGTGTGTATTCAAACATGTTTCGTAAACATGCACACAGCGGAAGCAATAAAAGTAATAAATCTAATTTATTATAACACACACATCACACGCATGCAGGATACAACATGTGTAGACATAATCACTATTTAAATTTTTGCAATAAAAGGAAACTTATACTAGATATACTTGATGGATCACGTGTAGCGGGAATGGATTCAACCGTAGCGACCCTCGCTAGGATTGCCTCTATCTGTATCTACGTCGAGTATCGTCAGGATGGCTTCACAAAGCCACGAGCCTCGTCTTCGCAAAAGTCACTAGCCTTGAGTCAAAGACGATGTGATCCGAGAGACGATCACAATCCGAATCAAAATTCGGATCCAAAAAATGAGTTTCATAAACTCGCTTGTCGGAAGCAGTTTTCGTCAACCGTTTGACGAAAACTTAACCCTCCACCTATGAGGATTGCCGGAGAACCAATCCCCGGCAAGTAGGTTACTGTCGGAGCACAAAATGCCGACCAAACGACCTCTCCATGAAGAGGAGAACAAGTTGTCCAGAATCTGGACAGCTTGTTTGGTGAAAGATATGGCCGGCCAATCAATGGTCGGCTGCTCCTTGGTCGTCGGCGGCCAATGGAAAATGGCCGGAGGAGTCGCCGACAGCTGGTGGGTGGCCGGCAGTGACTTGGGCAGCAACAAAACCTGGGTGGCAGCTCCTCTTGGGCGGCAATGGCTTGGGCGGCAAGAGCAAGGAGAAGAGGGAAAGGAGGCTAGGATTTCCAAAACCCTTGAACCAATTAATTCTCCACGAAAAACCCTTAAGCCATGTTTTTATAGAGAACACATTCTCCTAACAGTTATTGGTTCGTAACCAAAACCCGTTAACCCACTCCAATAACATAAGTTAAAATAAACCAAACCGCATTGGTCTATTTTAAGTTAAAACGAAACGAACCAACTTTGGTTCATTCGTTTAAAGCAAACTAAACCACTTTAGTTTATTTTCCACCATTGGATTAGAACCAAACCAATTTGGTTCATCCATCATGTCTTCAAAAGACACGACCCATCGATGCTTCCGATACGACTGAAACAATTTCACACTCGCTCTTTGTTTGGTCCAACCATACCAAGTCTCTCTCGATCTGAGAATCCTATTCTCAAACTCGTTTTAAATCCTTCGGATTACACTCGTTGTGCGTGTGACCAAATAGGTTCCCAGTTTATGTTGGCCGTCTATAATTAACCATTAATTATAGAACGATCATGAGTGACACCTAGTAGTACATCATGATCCCCAATTAATTAGAAAATCAACGGTTAATCCCAAAACCATTTCTGAAACCCTTCAGCAACTACAATGAATCGTGCCCCATTCCTTTCACTCATCTTATACCCACATGGTTTAGGATATGGTCTATTGTGTCAGTCCCCACTAGGTTGACTACGTCACAGCAAGCCCAAGTATTACTTTGTCGTCCTCCGGATTCTAGTTACTGAATATGTATCCAAGAGTACTATACTCTAAATATGTAATGCTTTGTCCAAAGACTTTTGTAATAATTCGACGAGAGGCCATAGGGTATACATCTCCTCGCAAGGAGCGGTGAATCCTCTGTAGGCTATTCAAACACCTTCGGCCACTTCGACTGATACCCAATTATCCCGGGTCCACATCTCCTCGGAGATGCTTGCTTAAGATGTCAAAGCATAAGTCTTCATGACCAAGATGACTTGAATACCACAAGTCGAAGGAACATCACACTTAAGCTTTAGTAAGAACTTTATTGACATATTCATATATGCAGAGAACTATATGAAGTCTGACAGCTAGTCACTCCAATGAACTAGTTACCATAACTAGCATCCACGATCAACTCCGGACATCCCAATGTCACCAGCTAGTGAGAAATAGCTGCTTGGATAAACCAAAGAGTATACCTCGTGCTAGTCTCAATAGAATCGATGGTGTACGAACCCATCAATTCATCGACTAGGGATAATTTCAATACATCACAATTACACATGTAGAGATACTCACTAGTTGTGATCCAATCACAAATTCTCTCATGTTGTGAATCGTATTGCGGACATTCAGTAAATGAGTTTAAGATCCAATCAAATACATGAAAAATGTGTATACTCAAATAGTGAATCTTCATTTATCAAATAAATGACACAACCATAAGACGATTGCCTTAGGACATCTCTCATATATTACTAATAGCATGATCAATTCACGCTAAATGGGTTAGGGTGTGCCAACTTTAAATGGGTGGGTAGTTAACCTAACCATAGTAGTGTTGGCACTTTAGGTGATTTTCAAGGTTATGGGTACCTTGGAAATAAGTTTGATCATTATCCTAAAGGATCTTAGGATGTGCCAATTTATTTTGAGAATTATGAAAAATCAATCAAATTGGCACAAACTAGGTTTAGAGGCCATAGTGTGTCATTTTTTGGTTTTTGGCACACTTGAGAGATGGTTAGTGTTATGGAAAATTGGGTTTAATCCTAACAAATGACAACTAATATTAAAATTTAAGTATTCTTATGCCTTATATTTTATTTGTCATGCCTTGATTGCCATTACCATGTCATGACAATATATTTCCTTTTAATCATATAATATGTCATGATCATGCTTAGGTTTTAGTTTTAGTGTCATGTATGTTTAGGATCTAATCATATGTGATGACATCATGATTATTGGCATTGGTTTATTTATACGATCATTTATGTCATGATCATATTTCATGCATTAATAAAATCGAGTTAAGGACTATGATATGACTTTAAGTCCCATGTATAAGGGAATTAAGTAGTGTTGCCTTAGAAAAATGCATGAGGCCATAGTTTAGTATGAACAAAACCTACATCTCACATTACATTGACATGTGTGTGTATTGATACACCCTAGACACATGTGAGATGCTAGGAAATGAGTTAAGTTCAAGGTGCATAGTTTTTGCATCTAGATGAACTCAAACTCATCATATAGCATGGGTGGATCATGGGGAAAGCTAATGTACAAGTCATGTGCATTGTGCCTATTGATCATGATCTAATATAGGTTTTCAAAAATATTTTAAAATCATTTTAGAAAACCTTGGTGTAGTCTATCTTTTGTTAGAAGTCACCATTTAGAGAGTTGATACAAAGTAGGGCCAAAATATTGAACTTTTCAATGGTTTTGAACTTTGTGTCAATCTCATTATTTTATGGGTACTTTTATTTTTCAAATAATTTTCACCCATAATGATTGTTATAAGTATTATACATATGAAATTTCGTGATTTTTTGTATTATGTATAATTACTTATGTATTTTGAAAATCTGATTTCTGAAACTAAAATTTTGCATTTGTCGAAATCAGTCGACTGGCGTCAAGGGTAGTCGACTGATGACTAAAAGAGTCGATTGTCAGGTCTGATTTCAGGTAAACAAGATTTGTTTAGCCAGATTTCAGCTGTGTTAGGCCATCCTAACTGCTCCTAACCTTAGGATATGCTTTGGAAAGCATTGGAAAGGGTGAAAATCTATTTGATATGGATTAGGAGAGTTGTTTGGGTGCGTATCAAGTTTAAGGTGTGCGAAAGTTCAAGGTTAAACTTTTAACCTTAATTTTGATGGTTTAGTGTTCCTATAGGTTTAGGAACTCTCCAAGGATATTGTTGGTGCAATGGTCAAGGGAAAGCAAGCCTTTAGGGGGAGGTTATCCATCATGGGATGATGGATGTGTTCTTCCTCATGAGGGAGAGAATTGGAAGAGTTTATAGGAAGCCTCTCTTGAGTGATATGAGACTTATTACTAGGAAGAGTGAAGGCATCCTAGATATTTTTTGACCAAGGGGGAGATTGTAAGATCTCATTGAGATATGAGACATTGACACCCTTGGGGAGAGCCTTTTTGATGTATGCCAAAAAGGGAGAGAAGTTATGAGAGAATTGATTGGAGAATTTGGTAATTACCAATTTGGGAGAATTGGTAAGGAGATTTGAGTTAGGTGGCCTAACTCAATGGTGATTGTGGTTTTTGTCAAACATCAAAAAGGGAGAGATTGTTGGTGCAATCGACCCAGGTCACGATTGACCATACTCGAGTTTGACTCAAGCGGTATTTTGATGTTCGACAAAATGTATGACAACGTGATTATCATGGGAAAGTCCAAGTCATGAGTACTTGGCATGGAATGTCCAATCATGGGTCTTGGCAATGGGAAAGTCCAAGTCTTGAGTACTTGACAATGAAAAGTCCAAGTCATGGGTACTTGGCATGGAAAGACCAAGTGGGACACATGACAATTGAAAAAGACCAACATGGGTTGGCATGGAAAGTCCAAGCATGGGTCTTGGCAAGAGAATTCCAAGCTTTAGTCTTGGCAATTGGAATGTCCAACATGGGTTGTCAAGGGAAGTCCAAGGGTTGATATTGGCGGTGTAAAGTCTAAGTGGGAGTCTTGGCACCATAAGTCCAATGGTTAGCGACGTAAAGTCCAAGCAAGATGTTGGATCGAGAAGCGTCGCTAGTGGAGGGGGGGGGTGAATAGTGAGCGTAAAACTTTTCTTTTCGTTCGTTCGATATATGAGCAAGCACAGCGGAAAAATAAAAAGGACAAGTTTATTTTTACTTGGTTCACAACCCAGCGGTTGCTACTCCAAGGCCCCGCGATCCTTGACCATGTACAAAGGGGCAATCCACTATAAGGTCTCCTCCTCGTTGGAGGTAGGAGACAACAAACACAAAACCGAAAGCACGAGGATGAGGCAACAAGCCTACCTCACCTCGTTACGATTAAAATAAAGAATACAGTAAACAAAAATATTACTTGATGCTGTTGTCGATGAAGAAGATGAAAGCTTGGCGTCGCATCGCCATTATGACGGTGTTGGAGCTTTGGCATTGTAGGAGCACTTAAGAATAATCTTGATTGATGTTTGGGTTGGAGTCCTCCCCTCCTTTTATAAAGTTTTACCTTGGAATAAGTCTCCTCATCTTTTGGAACTAATCACGAGGTGGTACCATATTTTATCGCGAAGTGGCTGCGTCAAACATTATCCATTTTGACCTAGCACAAAAGACTGATTCGTCGCAATCAGTTGACTGATGCCTTCCATCAGTCGACTGATGTGCATCAGTCGACTGCTCAATGACCAGCAGTTGACAGCCAACTTTGCCACTTCCTTGCAGTAAGAGGTTAGCACGAAAAATGATAAATGCGACGGTTTCTTACCGTCCGATCTTGACCTAGACCTTCCACTGGAAGTCTTAGTCCGATCGCCGTCTACGGTCGTCCCCGTACAGAGGACACAACCTTACCATCTTTCATCGCACTCGTGTTTACCTCTGGTCCTTTATGACCTGTCGCTTTGCTTCTGATCTTCCACCTAGGTTCTTCGACTCCCAAGAAGTTCCCTCGATGTCGCCCGACCACCACGGTTTCCCAACTCGGGATTCTCTGGGTGTCGCTGACCTTCGGCTTAGCTTAACAATTTCCTGCACACTTAATTTAGCTCATGAGATAACAATATGATCTTAACTTTGGATCTTTGCCATAATCAAAACCTAGGTTCGATTATCTAGTGCCCCTACACCAACAATCTCTTCCTTTTTGATCTATGAAAAACCAATACAAAGTTAAGGGAGAAATTAAAGCATAAAACAAGTAGAGTAAATGATGAATGCCATTTTCAAAAACTCCCCCTTAACCCTAGGTGAGTTTTGAAAGAGATAATTTAATTGTCAAAATTAAATTTTGTGTTACTCCCCCTTAACGTTCACTCTTCTCCCCCTTTTTCCATAAATAAAAAAAAAGTTAGGGTTTTTATATAAAATAGGGGTTTAAAAAAAACAACATCGTATATGCATGCATCTAGATAAATCAACTATGAGTCCAAGCATGCGTCTAGTAGTAGTTAGATAGATTGGTTCGAGGTGTGTCCCTCTGCACCAATAATCTAAAGGTTTGTAATATAACCCTTAGGGTTAGTTTGCTCTCCCCCTTAGTCAAATATATGAAGTATAAGAGATGTAGGGGGCGCTAAACTTTGGCCTAGAGAGTTGTAGATAGTCATTAAATGCAATAGTTGAGAAAATAAGTAGCATTTTGAAAAGGTTATATTTCAATTATCCTTAACATCTCACCCATTCTATGTGTCTCAGAATTTGTTCACCTTATATGTTTTGTGAGATGATTTGAAATTGATTAAAGATAGTCAACCTTGGGTTAGATTCGGATTTAACCTTTAGTTTGTTAAGTAACTTTTCGAGAAACTGGCTTCCAGGTCGTGGCGAGGCACAGAGGCCTTCTTTGATTGGAACAACGACCACTTCCTTAGACAAAGCCAAATTCAATAAAATATCACTTAAGTCACTTAGGTTTACTTCCTGATCTAGCTAGTTTAGGATACGACGAGGTAGCTTCAGCTAGTTCCGCTCGGTCAAGTGCACCAAGTTAGATATGCCTTATCTAGCTCGAATACACGAGACTTTGTTTCCCTAACGTACTATCATCTCGCCGCGTCCTGATACTATGTTGTCAAAAGTTGACTAACTATTTTCCCTATCTAGCCGTTCTAAAAATTAAAATAAAATAACTAATCATGAAATAGTTTTGCTAAGGAAGCGGGTATACTATTTTAGTGTTAGCTCCCCCTGGACCATTGAACCAATATGGTCTATTCAAATAGTGAACTTGATCCTGGGGAATCCAATACTTATTAGTCCTTATATGTGAGTTCAATAAAACCTTTGGGACCCATGCTTGGACTCTTTGATGACTACAATTCACAATAGACATGTAAGATCTATTCGTAGTCGTTGACTTAAATCCGAGTCCGGCTTTGTTGTACACGACTCTTTGGGTTCCAAGTAACCGGTTAAGATTCTTAGATCCCAATGTGAACCTTTCCAACCTAGCCTCGACCTCTTGAACTCGGTCTTTCAAGAGAGAATTCTTCTCCTCAAGTTTTTCAACTTGGGTTGAGTTTCCCTCTTGAACTTGACTAGTTAAAGAGGTTAGAGTAGCCTCTTGCTTGAGGGTTTCAACCTCCTCAAGTAATGACTCAACCCTAGACTCGGACTCAGTTAATTTCCTAGTAAGCATTTTAATTGTAAGGGAAAGTGTACTAATTAAAGAGTGGCTAATCTTGACTTTCCCTTTTGGTCCGGCTTTGAGTTTCCTCTCGAAGTAGTCTTCGGGGTCGGAGTTAGAGTTGTAGTTGGACTCGGCTTCGGATTCTGACTCGGACTCCTCCGGTCTTGCTGTGTAACCTATGTCGACACCTTCTTCTCCGTTGTCCCAAGTTGCATGGAAGGCTTTCCTTGATCCCTTTTTTTTTGACCGCCTCCTTGACTTGAATTGCTCTTGGTTCTCATTCTTCAATTGTCTTCTTTCTTGTCGAACTATTCTCCACACCATGTTGACTATTGCGGTCTCCTCTTCGGATTCAAATTCGAATTCGTCCTTTTTCTTGAGGGGTGGTTTGTTTGCAGCCTTCTTCTTCGAACTTGCAAATAAGGCAATACCTTTCTCGGGAGCCAAATTAGACTGTTCATGGAGTTCAAATTCAGAAAATAATTCGTCTAATCTATGTTTAGAAAGGTCCTTAGAAAACCTTGTAGGCATCGACCATGGATGCCCACAAGGTAGTCCTAGGGAAAGCATTTAAAGCATACCTTATAAGGTCCCGGTTCTCTATGGCTTGCCCGATCGAGTGAAGACCGTTGACGATGTCTTAGATCCGCAAATATAGTTAGGTGGCGATCTCACATTCCTACATCTTTAGATTATATAGTTTATTTAAAAACAAATCCCTTTTACATACCTTAGCATCGGGCGCTCCTTCGTGTAGCTCAATTAATTTGTTCCACAGGTCCTTTGCGCTGATGAAGGGTCCGATGCGGTCGAGCTCCTCTTTGGATAGACTGCACTGCAACATTTGGGTCGTCTTTGCATCGGCTTCGATTTGCTTCTTGGTTGCATTGGTCACTTGTCGAAGTCCAAGGGCTCGCCTTGATCATTAGAGTGTAGAGCAAAGCCGGTTTGGATGATTATCCAAGTCTCGACTTATGTTTTTAGAAAACACTCCATCCGACCTTTCCAATAACGGAAATCATCTCCGTTAAAGAACGGGGGTCGAGTGGTGTTGTACCCTTCAATGTGAGCCATTAAATATCTTGCAAAACACGAATAAAAACCAAAAGGAATTCCAAGACTTGGTCTTCGATTAGTAATGCGGGAAATAATAAGAAATAAACAGAAATAAATAAAAAGAATAAGAAACTAACAAAAACTAGAAACTTACGATCTTCGATGTCCCCGAAAGGGTACTAAATGTCAGTTTTTGGGAATGAATACATCTTGTTACTAAGGTAAAACCTTGTAAGAAGTTTAGATCTCTCAGAGAGCTTCAATTTGGTAGGTAGATTGTTTCATGAGTCCACTTGTGCGGAAAGTTATGGTTGTTTTACCGTCAGCTACTCCAAAAGAGAACACTTGCAAACACACAACCAAAAGAAAAGTACCAAGACTTCGTCTTGGATTAGTATTGTGGGAGAAAAAAATCCTAAAAAAAATACGAATCGAAAAATACAAAAATAAATCCAAAAAGTGCTAGATTGGTTGTTTCACCAAATCTTAGCGCCCCTGCTCTGATACTAATTGTCGGATCGAGAAGCATCGCTAGAGGGGGGGGTGAATAGCGAGTGTAAAACTTTTCTTTTCGTTCATTCGATATACGAGCAAGCACAACGGAAAAATAAAAAGGACAAGTTTATTTTTACTTGGTTCACAACCCAGCGGTTTCTACTCAAAGGCCCCACGATCCTTGACCACGTACGAAGGGGCAATCCACTATAAGGTCTCCTCCTCGTTGGAGGTAGGAGACACCGAACACAAAATCGAAAGCACGAGGATGAGGCAACAAGACTACCTCACCTCGTTATGATTAAAACAAAGAATACAGTAAACAAAAATATTACTTGCTACTGGTGCCGACGAAGAAGATGAAAGCTTGACATCGCGTCAGCGTTATGACGGTGTTGGAGCTTTGGCTTTGTAGAAGCACTTAAGAATAATCTTGATTGATATTTGGGTTGCAGTCCTCCCCTCCTTTTATAGAGTTTTGCCTTGGAATAAGTCTCCTCATCTTTTGGAACTGATCACGAGGTGGTACCATATTTTATCGCGAAGTGGTCGCGTCAAACATTATCCATTTTGACCTAGCGCAAAAGGTTGATTTATCGCCATCAGTTGATTGATGCCTTCCATCAGTCGACTGATGTGCATCAGTCGACTGCCCAATGACCAGCAGTCGACTATCAGCCTGACCACTTCTCTGTAGTAAGAGGTTAGCACGAAAAATAGTAAATGCGACAGTTTCTTATCGTTCGATCTCGACCTAGACCTTCCATTGGAAGTCTTAGTCGGATCGTCGCCTACGGTCATCCCCGTATAGAGGACACGACCTTACCATCTCTCATTGCACTCGTGCTTACCTCTGGTCCTTTATGATCTATTGCTTTATTTCCGGCCTTCCACCTAGGTTCTTTGACTCCCACGAAGTTCCCTCGGTGTCGCCCGACCACCACGGTTTCCTGACTCGGGATTCTTCGGGTGTCGCTGACCTTCGACATAGCTTAACATTTTCTGCACACTTAATTTAGCTCATGAGATAACAATATGACCTTAACTTTGGATTTTTGCCATAATCAAAACCTAGGTTCGATTATCTAGTGCCCCTGCACCAACACGAGAGTCTTGGCAGTGCAAGCCCAATGTGCCTTAGAGGGATAGACCACGTTAGCATGATAATAGCTATTGGAAGCACCAGAAGGCTAGCTTAGGAATGAAGAAGTCATGGATGACTTGGAGGGATCCGATAGGCGTGAGGCTGACGGAGGTGACTAGAAGGCTTAGGTCTAGGGTAAGGGTGGTTTAGCAAGTATGAGCCCATCATACTTGGGGTTAAACCTCATGGTTGAGGTTATCAGTCGATTGATCAAGTGTTTTGACACTTGGCAGTCAAGTTGACTTTTGGCAGTCGACTACCGTGAGTTGACTAGGGTTCGACTGTGGAAAAATGCCTTTTGGCGACGCTGCACTGGGCAATAATCGATGATGGCGACCGCCATGGAGGGCGCTTATGCTGGTCGAGGTTAGGAGAAGAATGCTCGTAGTCGATCGATCACGGCTACGATCTTGATGATCGCCAAAGGTAACCATTGGATTGAATGCTGACGTAGATTAAGCCATTGTCTCACAATGACACTATTGGTAGTTGACTGCCAAGCGCGGAATCTGTTAGTAATATATGAGAGATGTCCTAAGGCAATCGCCTTATGTATGAACCATTTATATGATAAATGAAGATTCACTATTTGAGTATACATGTTTCATGTATTTGATTGGATCTTAAACTCATCAATGTCCATGATGCGATTCACAAAGATGAGAGAATTTGTGATTGGATCACAACTAGTGAGTATCTCTACATGTGTAATTGTGATGTATCTAATTATCCTAGTCGATGAATTGATGGATTTGGACACCATCAATTCGCCGAGACTAGCACGAGGTATACTCCTTGGTGTATCCAAGCAAGCGATTCTCACCGGCCGAGACATTGTGATGTCCGAGTTAATCGTGGATGCTAGTTATGGTAACTAGTTCATTGGAGTGACCAGTAAGACTTCATATGGTTCTCTGCATATATAGATATGTCAATGAAGTTCTTATCTGGCTTAAGTGCGATGTTCCTTTGACTTATGTATTCAAGTCATCTTGATCATGGAGACTTATGCTTTGACATCTTAAGCAAACATCTCTAAGGAGATGTGGACCCGGATGATTGGGTATAAGTCAAGTGATCGAAGGTGTTTGAATAGCCTATAAAGGATTCACCACTCGAGGAGATGTATACCCATGGCCTCTCGTCGGATTGTTACTAAAGTCTTTGGCCAAAGCATTACATGTTTAGAGTAAAGTACTCTCGATACATGTGCAAGTAACTAGAATTCGTAGGGACGAGGAAATGATACTTGGGCTAGGTGTGACGAGTCACTAGTGGGATGACACAATAGACCATGTCCCGAACCAAGTGGGTATAAGATGAGTGAAGGGAATGGGGCACGATTCATTCGAGCTCAAGGGTTTCGTAAATAGTTCGATCAACCGCTTGATCTTTTGGTTAATTGGGGATCATGATGTACTACTAGGTGCCACTCATGATCGCTCTATAATTAATGGTTAATTATAGACGGCCAACATAAACCGAGAACCTATTTGGTCACACGACAACGAGCGTAATCCAAAGGATTTAAAACGAGCTTGAGAATGGGATTCTCAGACCGAGAGAAACTAGGTTTGGTTGGACCAAACATAAAGCGAGCATGAAATCGTTTCAGTCGCAATGGAAGCGTGGATGGGCCGTGTCTTATGAAGACATAATGGACGAAACAAAATGGTTTGGTTCTAATCCAATGGAGGAGAATAAACCAAAGGGTTTGGTTTATTTTAAACGAATGAACCAAAAGTTGGTTCGATTCGTTTTAACTTAAAATAAACCATCATGGTTTGGTTTATTTTAACTTATCTTAACGGAGCGGGTTAACGGGCCTAATGGTTATGATCCAATAACCATTAAGAGAATTAGTTCTCTATAAAAGAGGGCTTAATGGATAATTAAGCCCTAATTGAAGAGCCCTAAACCTAGTTGCCGCCCACCCCATTGAAGGAATTGGCGCCAACTCCATTGCCGCCGCCCATTGCTCCTCCAACCGGCGTCCAGAAGGTTGCTTCCTTCCCCCTCGCCGGCGTCGAGCTGCTGCCGGTTGGTGCTCCGGTGATCTTCCTTGGGTGTGGCGATAAGGTGAGCACTTGGCTTCCTTGTTTTGGCCGACGCCTACTCCTCCACCAAGCTGTCCAGTTTTCTGGACAGCTTCTTCTCCTCTCGTCGGAGCGTCGTTTGGACGACGGTTAGAGCTCCGACAACGGATAACTTACCGGGGATTCGATCTCCGGTAATCCTCTGAGGTGGAGGACGAAGGATTCGTCAATTGGTTGACGAATACCTCTCCGGAGAAGCGAGTTTTGAGAACTCGTATTAGGATCCGAATTTGGATTCGGATCATGATCATCTCTCGATCACGTCGTCTTCAACACGAGGCTAGTAACCCGTACGAAGACGAAGCTCGTGGCTTAGCGAAGTCATCCCGAGGAACTCGGCGTGGATACGGATAGAGACGATTCTAGCGAGGATCGTTCCGGTTGATGCCGTTCCCGCTACACGTCATACGAAAGGTATAACGTAGTTAAATTTCCTTTTATTGCAAATTTAAATTTACGGTTATGTCTACACTTGTTGTAATATGCATGTGTGTGTTGTGTGTGTTGTAATAAATGTAGATTTATTATTTTTATTGCTTCCGCTGTGTTCATGTTTACGAAACGTGATCGAACACACACAGCCGCGGTGCCGGAAACCCAACAGTGGTATCAGAGCCTAGGTTGTGTTTCGACATAATCGTAAAAATGGTTTTGCGATAGTCATAATGTATTTCTGGAAATTTTCTAATTTTGGAAATTTAGAAGTATTTATGGAAATTTTTCAATTTTGGAAAGTCTAGAAGTATTTATGGAAATCTTCCAGTTTTGTAAAGTTGGAAGTATTTATGGAAATTGATATTTTCCATAAATAAAATATTTGATTAGATTCTGGAAATTTGTTTCCTAATTTAATCATGATTTGATTTGGGAAATCAAATCTTAAAATATTTTAGTTCCATAAGTAGTTTTAATGATTTAGGAAATTGTTTTCCTAAATAGATTTTCCTTAATCAAATAATTCCATGAATAAAATATGTGATTAGATTTGGAAATTTATTTCCTAATTTAATTATGATTTGATTTGGAGAATCAAATCTTAAACATATTTTATTTCCATAAATAGTTATGACATATAAGGAAATATATACATGACATAATTGTATGCCATGTAATTGCATTAGATGCATAACATTATGTCATGCGTGTCGTGACATGTAGATGTATGCCATGTATGCCATGCCATGTAGATAATAGTTATTTGCATGCAAAGAGGATGAGACATAAAAACCCTTAAACAATATTAAAGCCTACACCTTCCATTAATATGGTTAGAACCAGAGTTCCGTTTCTTGTTTGGGTTGTTAGACTCTCTCCAAGCCCGGCTCGAACTCGAACATGTTCAAACCATGGAATAGTTTAATACTAATATGGTAAGAGTCAGAGGTCAATCATTAGCTTTGGTTGTTGGACTCTCTCCAAGCTGGGCTAATTGGTTGAATGCGCTCTAACCATATTAAAACTATTTCCCGATTAATGGGTTGGCTTTAACCTGGAGCATCGGCTTGTTGGACTCTCTCTAAGGTCGATGTAAAGGGAGGTGAAGTTGGGTGCTATGCATATGATGCATACTTGTTAATATGTTAACAACCTGATGTATGTGTGAACATTCAATTAGTTGATAGCACATTGTGATAGTTGCATATATGTGATATGCAATCGGTATAGAAGATACCTACCGTCGTAGTTATGAATGGCTTGTTGGACTCTCTCCAAGGTTGTTCATAACTATGATGGATATCAGCCCATTCGGAGATGGACCTACGATCTCCCGAAGTGATTTTAGGGTTTTTGAAATTCAAAAAATTAATGGGATTTATAAATGTATATTGATACATTTTAAAATCATTTTCTCATATATGCTCGTTTTGTATTTCTAGGTCAATAAATTGATCATGATGTCTTTGAATTTGCGCACTATTTTGGATTCGAACAAACTGACTGGGCCTAACTTCCTGGACTGACTTAGAAACCTGAGAATTGTTCTCAAGACGGAAAATCTTGCATATGTCCTTGAAGAGCCTCTTCCTGACCGTCCTAAGGACGATGCAACTCCAGACCAAATGTTGGTCTATCAGAAGCATGTGGCAGATTCTGAGCTGGCGAGTTGCATCATGCTAGCGGCGATGGTACCTGAGCTGCAATAGCAGCATGAGCATATGGATGCTAATACTATAGTCTTCCATCTTCATGAGTTGTTCGATGAGCAAGCGAGATCCGAAAGGTTCGAGGTCTCTAGGCTCCTCTTCACCACGAAGATGCAAGAAGGTTTGTCTGTAGTGCAGTTTGTGTTAAAGATGAACGGGTACATCGAGCGGCTAGCCACCCTCGGTTTTGTGATGGATCATGAGTTAAGTATTGACTTAATTCTGCATTGTTTGCCCAAGAGTTTCTCACAATTTGTGATGAACTATCGGATGAACAAATTAGAATCCACCATTCCCGAGCTCCTCAATATGCTGAAGACTGTGGAGCCTTCTGTGAAGCATGAGGAGAAGGCGGTTCTGTTAGTTGATTCCTCAAAGAAAGGTTCTAAGAGGAAGGCAAAAGAACAGAAGAAAGGAAAGAAGAAAAAGGCAAAGAAGGCAGAACCAGCGCAAAAGGGCACTTGCCATCACTGTGGCAAGGAAGGCCACTGGCGAAGAAACTGCAAGATTTATCTTGAGTCCATGAAGAAGAAGAAGGCATTCGATGCCCCATCCTCTTCAGGTATCTTCGTTATTGATTGTCATTCTATTTCCTTGGACACTTGGGTATTGGATACTAGGTGTAGCTCACATATATGTAATGACATACAAGGGCTAAGGAATAGAAGAAGACTTGTCAGAGGGGAGTCAAATTTGTGAGTTGGCAATGGAGCAAAGGTTGCTGCAGTCGCCATCGGAACTTATTTGCTGAAGCTCCCTAGTGGACTAGTCTTAGAACTGGACAATTGTTGTTATGTTCCTTCTCTAATAAAGAACATTGTTTCTATTTCCTGTTTAAATAGAAATGGTTTCCATTTGACGTTTAGTAACAATTGTTGTTATATAACTTTAAATGGCGTACTTTATGGAACTGGAACCTTGAGTAATGGCATTTTTACGTTGAACGTATCCAGTGACATTTTCAATATCGAAGCGAGCAACACGCGTGCTCGAAAGGATAATCAAATAGACTCCTATATGTGGCATTGTCGTCTTGGCCATATAAGCAAGAAACGCATGTCCGAATTACACCGATGTGAAATTCTGGAATCGTTTGAATTGGATTCATACAATACATGCGAATCATGCTTAAAAGGCAAGATGACTAAGTTACCTTTTACTGGAAAAGGTGAACGAGTGGGAGAGTTACTAGGTCTAATACATACTGATGTATGTGGACCTATGTCAACTCAAGCATTAGGAGGCTATAGCTACTTCATTACCTTCACCGATGATCACTCACGGTTTGGGTATGTGTTCTTGATGAAACACAAGTCCAAGCCTTTGAAAGGTTCAAAGAATTCAGAAATGAAGTAGAGAAACAACATGACAAGAGTATTAAAATACTTCGATCGGATCGAGGTGGTGAATACTTAAGTCAAGAGTTTCTTGATTATCTAAGAGACAATGGCATATTGTCTCAATGGACTCCGCCCTATACACCACAGCATAATGGTGTATCTGAGAGGCGTAACCGGACCTTGTTGGACATGGTCAGGTCAATGATGAATCATGCAACTCTTCCTAAGTCCTTTTGGGGCTATGCACTTCAGACAGCTGTTTACTTGTTAAACAGAATGCCTACCAAGGTAGTCTCAACTACTCCATATGAGATATGAAATAGTAAGAAACCTCATGTATCTTACTTGAAGATATGGGGTTGTCCTGCTTATGTGAAGTGATCAGACGCATAAATTGGATGCTAAGTCCGATAAATGTCTATTTATTGGATACCCTAAGGAAACAAGGGGTTACCAATTCTATCATCCTGTGGAACAAAAGGTGTTTGTTTCAAGGCATGCTGTGTTTCTAGAGAAAGAGTTTCTCTTGCAAGAAAACAGTGGGAGTGTCGTCGAGCTTGAGGAGGCTCGAGAGACTCAAATAGACATTGAGGAGATACCTGGTGAAGCACAACAGCCGACAACTCATAGTGATGAGCAATCGGCTAGACCTATTGTAACACCACATCTTCGTAGATCTGGTAGAACACACAATATTCCTGAGAGATATGGATTTCTCGTAAGTGAATCGAACGACGTGTTACTCATTGATGATGAGGAGCCTACCAGTTATGAAGAAGTGCTGACAAGTTCAGAAAGGGATAAGTGGCTTGGTGCCATGAAGTCGGAAATGGATTCCATGTATGAAAACCAAGTTTGGAACTTGGTTGACCCACCTGAAGGGATAAAGCCTATAGGGTGCAAGTGGATTTTCAAGAAGAAAACCGACATGGATGGTAATGTGATTACCTATAAGGCTAGATTGGTGGCGAAAGGATATCGTCAAAAACAAGGTGTTGATTATGACGAAACCTATTCGCCTGTAGCTATGCTTAAATCCATTCGGATGCTCCTGGCCATAGCGGCTCATTATGATTATGAGATATGGCAGATGGATGTGAAAACAGCTTTCCTTAATGGAAACCTGCTCGAGGACGTGTATATGATATAGCCTGAGGGTTTCACATCGGTTGATAAAACCAAGTTATGAAAATTGCGACGGTCCATTTATGGATTGAAACAAGCATCCAAGAGCTGGAATATCCGTTTTGATGAGACAATCAAAAAGTTTGATTTCTCACAAAATTCAGACGAACCTTGTGTGTACAAGAAGGTTAGTGGGAGTGCAGTCGAATTCCTAGTATTGTATGTCGATGACATACTACTTATAGGAAACGATGTTTCAATCTTACAGTCAGTGAAGGTTTGGTTATCCAAGACATTCTCCATGAAAGACCTGGGAGAAGCAACCTACATCCTCGGGATTAAGATCTATAGAGATAGATCGAAACAGTTGCTTGGTCTTTCACAGTCTACATATATAGACCGAGTGCTAAAGAGGTTTAGCATGTCGGAATCCAAGAAAGGTTTCCTACCCATCAGGCATGGGGTACACCTTTCGAAGTCTATGTGTCCGCGCACAGAAGACGAGAGGATTTGCATGAGTAAGATTCCTATGCATCAATAGGATCTATCATGTATGCTATGTTATGTCACGAGGCCCGATGTATCGTATGCTCTGAGTGTCACGGCGGATACCGATCCGATCGAGGAATGGATCATTAGGCGGTATTAAGGCGATCCTTAAGTACTTGAGAAGAACTAAGGATGTGTTCCTAATATATGGAGAAGGGACATGGTGATCTGGCGGGTATACGGATGCGGCTTCGAGACGGACAAGGATGATTCCAGGTCTCGATCGGATCGTGTTCACCTTGAATGAAGCGCGATGAGTTGGAAAAGTTCCAAACAAGACGTATGGCGGATTCTGCGAGGCGAGAATACATTGCGGCAGAGCGGCAAAGGAAGCGGTTTGGATCAAAAGTTCGTTCATGAACTTGGTGTGATTCCGGCCATTGTTGAAGCAATACGGTCTCTGCGACAACAATGGAGCAATTGCCTGACGAAAGAGCCAAGGTCTCATCAACGATCCAAACATGTGTAGCCGCGCTATCATCTTATCGGAGAGATCATCGGTAGGAGCGAAATACAAATCGAGAAAATTCCCCTTTGAAAGGAACTTAGCGGATCCCTTGACTAAGCATTACCTCAAAATAAGTTTGAGGTCATGTTAGAGCTTATGGTATTGGAATCTGTGCGATTGACATTAGGCCAAGTGAGTCTGTTAGTAATATATGAGAGATGTCCTAAGGCAATGCCTTATGTATGAACCATTTATATGATAAATGAAGATTCACTATTTGAGTATACATGTTTTATGTATTTGATTGGATCTTAAACTCATTTCTTGAATGTCCACGATCGATTCACGGCATGAGAGAATTTGTGATTGGATCACAACTAGTGAGTATCTCTACATGTGTAATTGTGATGTATAATTATCCTAGTCGATGAATTGATGGATTTGGACACCATCGATTACATCGAGACTAACCGCAGGTATACTCCTTGGTGTATCAAGCGGTGATTCTCCTTTGGTGGAGACATTGTGATGTCGAGTTAATCGTGGATGCTAGTTATGGTAACTAGTTCATTGGAGTGACCCGGTAGTAAGACTTCATATGGTTCTCTGCATATATAGATATGTCAAGTTCTTCTTGTGGCTTAAGTGCGATGTTCCTTTGACTTGCGGTATTCAAGTCATCTTGATCATGGAGACTTATGCTTTGACATCTTAAGCAAACATCTCTAAGGAGATGTGGACCGGGATGATTGGGTATAAGTCAGTGATCGAAGGTGTTTGAATAGCCTATAAAGTTCACCACTCCTTGCGAGGAGATGTATACCCATGGCCTCTCGTCGGATTGTTACTAAAGTCTTTGGGCATTACATGTTTAGAGTAAAGTACTCTTGATACATGTGCGAGTAACTAGAATCCCGTAGGGCGAGGAAATGATACTTGGGCTAGGTGTGATGTAGTCGACCTAGTGAGGGACACAATAGACCATGTCTGAACCAAGTGGGTATAAGATGAGTGAAGGAATGGGGCACGATTCATTCGAGCTCTTGAAGGGTTTGAAATAGTTACGGATCAACCGTTGATCTTTTCGGTTAATTGGGGATCATGATGTACTACTAGGTGCCACTCATGATCGTTCTATAATTAATGGTTAATTATAGGCGGCCAACATAAACCGAGAACCTATTTGGTCACCACGCTGAGCGTAATCCAAAGGATTTAAAGCGAGCTTGAGAATGGGATTCTCGGACCAAGAGAAACTAGGTTTGGTTGGACCAAACATAAGCGAGCATGAAATCGTTTGATGCAATGGAGCGTGGATGGGCGTGTCTTATGAAGACATAATGGATGAACCAAAATGGTTTGGTTCTAATCAATGGAGGAGAATAAACCAAAGGGTTTGGTTTATTTTAAGCGAATGAACCAAAAGTTGGTTGGTTCGTTTTAACTTAAAATAAACCATCATGGTTTGGTTTATTTTAACTTATCTTAACGGAGGCGGGTTAGCGGGCCTAATGGTTATGATCCAATAACCATTAAGAGAATTAGTTCTCTATAAAAGGGCTTAATGGATAATTAAGCCCTAATTGAAAAACCCTAAACCTGGTTGCCGCCCACCCCATTGAAGGTGGCGCCAACTCCATTGCCGCCGCCCATTGCTCCTCCAACGGCGTCCGGAAGGTTGCTTCCTTCCCCCTCGCCCGGCGTCGAGCTGCCGGTTGGTGCTCGGTGATCTTCCTTGTTTTGGCCGGCGCCTACTCCTCCACCAAGCTGTCCAGTTTTCTGGACAGCTTCTTCTCCTCTCGTCGGAGCGTCGTTTGGACGACGGTTAGAGCTCCGACAGCGGATAACTTACTGGGGATTCGATCTCCGGTAATCCTCTGAGGTGGAGGATGAAGGATTCGTCAATTGGTTGACGAATACCTCTCCGGAGAAGCGAGTTTTGAGAACTCGTATTAGGATCCGAATTTGGATTCGGATCGTGATCATCTCTCGATCATGTCGTCTTCAACACGAGGCTAGTAACCCGTACGAAGACGAAGCTCGTGGCTTAGCGAAGTCATCCCGAGGAACTCGGCGTGGATATGGATAGAGACGATTCTAGCGAGGATCATTCCGGTTGATGCCGTTCCCGCTACACGTCATACGAAAGGTATAACGTAGTTAAATTTCCTTTTATTGCAAATTTAAATTTACGATTATGTCTACACTCGTTGTAATATGCATGCGTGTGTTGTGTGTGTTGTAATAAATGTAGATTTATTATTTTTATTTCTTCCGCTGTGTTCATGTTTACGAAACGTGATCGAACACACACACGCCGCGGTGCCGGAAACCCAACAGAATCAACTTTAAAAGGAACTCTAGGAGGAGATTCTTGGCATGGTTCTTTGAGGCGATTTGGAGGGGATTTGCTGCTGCTATCCATACCTTCAAGGCTATTCTCAAGCAACCAAAAGCAAGCATTCAAGTTCACATTATGTAAAGTTTTCTTTACTTGTATTTTCTTGTATTTTGTTTCTTATTATTGTAAGATCTATTGTATGAAGTTTCTCTGCCTCTGACTTGTAGTCGAGAAGGAGTGTTTTGATTATTCGTGATGTTTGGTATCGCTAGGGCTCATTCGAGCCCAATCCATGGAGTAGAAACCCTAAGGTTCCGAACTACATTATATTTGCATGTTGTGATTGTGCATGTCATGTTTTTTTTTATTATTATTTCCATTGCACTAATGACATTGTAGACTATCAATCATGATCGATTTCCATCTAAGCAACGAACGCACTATTCATCCCCCTCTAGCTGTCACCAATGTTCCTACATCATATCCCAATGAGATCTTATATTCTCCCCCTTGGTCTAAAAATATTTTAGATGACTTCACTCTTTCTAGTGATAAGTCCCATTGTTGGGTTCCCATGGCACCGACGTGGGTGTTGTGTTCGAATATGTTTCATAAACATGCACAGAGTGGAAACAAAAATAAGTAATAAACTATTTATTACAACACACACACCACATGCATGCAAGGATACACCATGTGTAGACATAATCGACATTTCAAATTTTTCAATAAAAGGAAATTTATTCTAGTTATACTTGACGAATCACATGTATCGGGAATGACATCAACCATAGCGACCCTCGCTAGAACCACCTCTATTCGTATCCACACCGAGTATCATCGGGATAGCTTCACAAAGCCATGAGCTATGACTTCATGAAAGGTACTAGCCTCACGTTGAAGTCGTTGTGATCCGAGAGACGATCACAATCTGAATCAAATTCGGAGCTAAAAATGAGTTCCACGAACTCGCTTCTTGGAAGCGGTTTTCGTCAACCAATTGAAGAAAACTTAACCCTCCACCTATGAGGATTTCCGGAGATCCAATCCTCGGTAAGTAGGTCACTTTCGGAGCGCAAAACATCGACCAAATGACCTCTCCACAAAGAGGAGAACAAGCTATCCAAAATTGGACAGCTTGTTTAGGTGGAAGAGATGGTCAGCCAAAGGTTGGCCAGTTGCTCCTTGGTCACCGGCGGCCAAAGGAGGATTGTCATAGGAGTCATCGGCGGTTGGTGGATGGTCAATGACAAGGAGGAAGTGGCAACAACAACTTGGGAAGCAGCACAAGGGCTGGGCGACAAGGACTCCCTCCTTGTGTTGGGCGGCAAGAAGCAAGGAGAAGAAGAAGAGGTGGGCGACAACTCCAAAAATAACTCTCTCTAGGGTTTTACAAAAACCCTTAAGTTGTGTTTTTATAGAGAGCATATTCTCCTAACGGTTATTGGTTCATAGCCAAAACCTGTTAACCCGTTCTAATAACTTAAGTTAAAATAAACCAAACCGCGTTGGTCTATTTTAAGTTAAAACGAACTGAACCAACTTTGGTTCATTCTTTTAAAACAAACCAAACCACTTTGGTTTATTTTTCCACCATTGGATCAGAACCAAACCGATTTGGTTCATCCATCATGTCTTCATTAGACTTGGCCCATCCAAGCTTCCGATGCGACTAAAATAATTTCATACTCGCTCTTTGTTTGGTCCAACCAAACCAAGTCTCTCTCGATTCGAGAATCCTATTCTCAAGCTTGTTTTAAATCCTTCGGATTACGCTCATTGTGCGTGTGACCAAATAGGTTTCCAGTTTATGTTGGTCATCTATAATTAACCATTAATTATAGAACGATCATGAGTGAGACCTAGTAGTACATCATGATCCCCAATTAACTAAAAAATCAATGGTTGATCCTAGAATCTTATTTCTGAAACCCTTCAACAGCTACAATGAATCGTGCCCCA
Organism: Wurfbainia villosa; assembly: GCA_025175895.1. NCBI lineage: Eukaryota > Viridiplantae > Streptophyta > Magnoliopsida > Zingiberales > Zingiberaceae > Wurfbainia > Wurfbainia villosa. Next base: position 7,359,018 of record JAKLTH010000147.1, read on the forward strand.
TTCCCTTCACTCATCTTATACCCACTTGGTTCAGGACATGGTCTATTGTGTCAGTTCTCACTAGGCTGACTACGTCACACCTAGCTCAGGTATTTACTTCCTCGTCCTGCGGATTCTAGTTACTGCACATGTATCCAAGAGTACCATACTCTAAACATATAATGTTTTGGCCAAAGACTTTAGTAACAATCCGACGAGAGGCCATAGGGTATACATCTCCTCGCAAGGAGTAGTGAATCCTTTGTTGGCTATTCAAACACCTTCGGCCACTTTGACTTATGCCTAATCATCCCGGGTCCACATACCCTCGGAGATACTTACTTAAGATGTCAAAGCATAAGTCTCCATGACCAAGATGACTTGAATATATCAAGTTGAAGGAATATCACACTTAAGCTGCAGTAAGAACTTCATTGACATATCTGTATATGTAGAGAACCATATGAAGTCTTACAGCTGGTCACTCTAATGAACTAGTTAGCATAACTAGCATCCACGATCAACTCCGGACATCCCAATGTCTCCAGCCAGTGAGAAATAACTGCTTGGATAAATCAAAGAGTACACCTCATGCTAGTCTCAACAGAATCGATGACGTCCGAATGTATCAATTCATCGACTATGGATAATTCCAATACATCACAATTATACATGTAGAGATACTCACTAGTTATGATCCAATCACAAATTCTCTCATGCTGTGAATCGTATTGCGGATATACAATAAATGAGTTTGAGATCCAAACATATACATGAAAACATGTATACTCAAATAGTGAATCTTCATTTATCATATAAATGTACAACCATAAGACAATTGCCTTAGGACACCTCTCATATATTATAACAAACTCCCACTTGGCCTAATGCCAATCTCCATGGTACCCGATACCATAAGCTCTAACATGACCCTCAAACTTACTTTGAGGTAAGACCTTAGTTAAAGGGTCCGCTAAGTTCCTTTAAATGGGAATCTTCTCGATTTGTATTTCTTTCCTACTTATGATCTCTCTGATCAAATGATAACACCGAAGCACATGTTTGGATCGTTGATGAGACTCCATGAAGTTCAAAGACAAACTTCTTGATCCAAACTGTTTCCTTTGTTACTTCCGAAGCTGCAATGTATTTTGTCTCAGTGGTAGAATCCGCTATAGTGTCTTGGTTGGAACCTTTCTAACTTATTGTGCCTTCATTTAAGGTGAATATGTTCCCAGACTGAGACATGGAATCATCCTTGTCTGTCTAGAAGTTGGCATCCATATACCCACGTATTACCATATCATCCTCTCCATATATTAGGAACACATCCTTAGTTCTTCTTAAGTACTTAAGGATTGTTTTAACAACTGCCTAATGATCCATTCCTTGATCAGATTGGTATCTTCTCGTGACACTCAGTGCATACGATACATCGGGCCTCGTACATAACATAGCATACATGATAGATCCTATTGCAGATGCATAGGGAATCTTACTCATGCAAATCCTCTCATTTTCTATGCGCGGACACAGACTTCAAAAGGTGTATCCCATGCCTGATGGGAAGGAAACCTTTCTTAGATTATGACATACAAAACCTCTTTAGCACTCGGTCTATATATGTAGACTGCGAAAGACCAAGCAACCGTTTCGATCTATCTCTATAGATATTGATCCCGAGGATGTAGGTTGCTTCTCCCAGGTCTTTCATGAAGAATGTTTTGGATAACCAAATTTTGATTGACTGCAAGACAGATATATCGTTTCCTATAAGTAATATGTCATCGACATACAACACTAGGAACACAACTGCACTCCCACTAACTTTCTTATACACACAGGGTTCGTCTGGATTCTGTGAGAAACACTAGTAGAAAATCTACTTTTAATGATGAAATTTAACAACCGTATCAAATACTGTCGTTATTGGCGGTTCAACAATGACCATATTTAGTGCCTGTCATTAATGAATATGCATTAATGACGATATTTTGTCCCACCGTTGATACTTTGTCATCAACGATGGTATTTTTTATTTTCGTCATTAATGGCATGCCTTTAACGATGATATTTCCTCCCGTCGTTATTGAAAGACCTTCAACGATGAATTTTTTCTCCCGTCATTATTACTTTTTTGATTTTTTTATAAAGTCGAGACTCTAAATCACTTTGTTTACTGGTCAAAACTATTTTTTTTAAATTATAACCATTTTCATTATGCTTTTCTAAATTATGAAAATATAATTTTATTTATATCCATTTTCACATATTTTTTTCCATTTTTTTCATTAAAAACTATCTTTATTTTATTCATTTTATTTCTTTTCTTATATTTTTTCCTTTAACTTTTTCTCCTAAATCATACACTATGCTAGGTTATTTCTCAATGTGACTTTCCTCTCTGTCTCTGGTTTCCATTGCCGATCATCATCCAGTTTCCATCGGTGATTCCCATCGGCGATCCCCATCCACCTCTACGACTACTCACCTTCATAGTTCTGCCTCTATGAAAGCCTACATTTCTGCCTCTCTCGAGTGATCGACAGTCTGGTGCGGTAGAGATTCCCTGATCTACAAGCGAATCCCATCAGTCCAAAATTCTTGATCTCCAAGCTCTTATTTGAGGTTAGATTTTTTTTGCTTCCTTTTGCTAAAAGATTTGGTTTTTTTATTTTATTTTGGCTGGTTTTTCTGAGATAATCTGGTTCCACTCTGAATTTTTGGTATTTTTCTGCACGTTCAGTTGATAAATTTTGACACTTTAAGATTTATCTCTTTTTATATTCAAAGATTGTGCAATGTTGAGATCTCAAAAAATTATAATTTAGGGTTTTATTGTAAAATACCAGAAAAAAATATAAAATAAAATATTTCTTGGTAATTGATAAATTATCATGTGGAATTTTTCAAGAGTTTTTTGAAATTTTTCTGAAATTAATTGGAGTTCATATGATTGATTAGGAGGAAGATTAAGGTTTAAATAGATGATTGAGTTAGACTTGAGCTAGCTCAATCATTTGATCGGTTTTTAACACTCGAACCCAAACCCGATCCCGATTTCCATTATTTTCTTTGCCCGATCGACTTCTTTCCTTATTTTTCCGATCGCGACTTTTCCTCTCATTCGCGACTTCTCCCCATTTCTCTCTTCTCTGCCCTCGCATCTTCTTCTTCTTCCGCGAGGTTGGAGCCACCGATCCCTAGCTCTCCTCATTTCCATTTCATCCCTCCAAACGACGCAATCCCTTCGGCCGACTCTGTACCGCGAGCATGAGCCACCCTCCTCGCCATGCACACATCTCCGATCGCTCGCGGCCTGGGCAGAGCAGTACACGTGCAAGCCTCCTTGCTCGTCACGTGCACCAAAATCAATGGTCGCCGCCCCTGTGCACGCGGTCGACAACCACCAACCTTAGCTATCGCCATTAATCACCACTGCGAGCCCTCTGCCTTAGTCGCTGATCGCTCGCATTGTCGGAGCAATTGGCCGTTCGCCACTGGAAATTAGTTGGTGTCGACGAACAGGGGATAGAAGAAGGTCGCTGCCGATTCTGTGGACCTCCGCTGCCAATGGAAAACGCCGATGCCAGTCAGATCCTCCGTCCCGTGAGTTCAAGGATCGGTTGGAGTCGGGTGAGTAGGGGTTGTTTTCTTCGATCTTGGATGAGATATAAGGTCAAGCTATGATTTTGTTTCAGATTTGAGCTTGATCCATTGGAATTGGGCAGGGTCTTTGGTCGGTGAACTGAGGATGAAAGGAGGAGATTTACTGCCAGTGGAGATTTGGGGCTGGTAAGCTTGATCTAACCCTTGCTTTCCATCTATCAATTGTTGTGTGTGACTTTAGTTGATTGTGTATCAACATGATTTGATTTGGACATTGGGTTTCTTTCGATGGAGCATGTGGGATGGTGTTGTTTGGGAGAATTGGCCGGCTGTGGGGGAGTGGATGGAGCTGGATTGAGTTGAGGAGTTCAAATAGGGTTGGTTAGGCCCTTGAATTCATGTAAACTGTGAAGTTGTAAAGGGTTGTATTGGTTGTGGGTATGCTTTGTATGTGTTAAATGTGAGATTATATGTTAAATTGAGTTGTAAATGGGTTGTGTGGGATGTGAGAGTTGTGCGTGTTCTGTGCGTGAGTTGGGAACGAGTTAGGGAAACTCAGTTCTGGTGAAGGGAGTTGTGGACGGTAAGTTCCGATATGGGTGATTATAAATGCATAATAGGTTGTTAAGTGGCCTAATAGTTGATAAGGATTAATGTGAAAGATTGATTGAGTTAATTGGATAACTAGATCAATCTAGTTGTTCAAAATACGAAGTCGATGTAGGGTTCAATTTGATCATTCGTTGTATACTTGCACTTAATCATAGTTGCTATTATGTGCAGGTTTGGGATACGAAGCATGTCCACGACTGTGAGGATTATTTCGAGCTTCGTATCAGGTGGGTAATTCCTACCCTAGTTAGGTAGTTTTAATGCATACAGATTTAGATGCATGATCATCTTATATGATCATGTTACCTTGACCCTGCTCTTATTATCTTATGCTTGAACTTATTGTTGGCTGTATTTACTCAAAGGTTGATATCACATTCCCTTTATTATGATTTAGGGTTATAGAAGTGATGTAAATAAGCCTAGATGTTTAGTAGGGTGTACATGTTAGAGTACGGGTGATGACCCAATTTATAAATTGGTAAAAGGGTCATCCGTGGGTAGGTAATGCCCTAAATGTAGGATTTATTCCAATACCCATATGTTGCATACTTATTACCAACCATGTGTTGTGTAATGGTTAATGAAGGGTGATTAGTGTGTAGCTACGGATTGGTGGTCCCAGCTTGATATGATTAGTCAAGTACGACTCTCTACAGGATAGAGAGTGCGTCGATCAGTTGAGTATGACTCTCTATTGGATAGAGAGTTATGATCAGTTGAGTATGGCTCTCTGCAGGATAGAGAGTCCGTCGATTAGTTAAGTATGACTCTCTTCAGGATAGAGAGTGTATTAATCATACTGCAGCAGCACTTGATCATATTGCCCACTCGGCCTCTCTATAGCGGTGGTGGGTATTGAGTTGGGACAGTTGTTATGTCGTGCCACCTAGGCCACACTGGGGTCGTGGTAGCGAGTAGAGGTGCGCAGGCATGACCATGCATGCTGCATTGCCGTATTTTATGGCGCTTTGTATATATATATATATATATATATATATATATATATATATATATATATATATATATATATATATATTTATATATATATATATATGGATGGTTGTGATTAATATATATATAGATGCAGTCTATATATATATGCTTATTGTGATGTTGCATTTGGTTGTACTATGCTTGCTGCATTTTGTTGTACATCATATTCATGCATGTTTCTTGCATTTGTTATACGGTTGTGTCGGATACTTGTATATGTGTTGGACAGACCATTAGATACCTTGACCTGTAGCATGAGTAGATTATGCGTTGGTATTACTCTTCCTGTTATATATATGTTGGATATATGCTCAGGTTGGATCAGAGTAGCGTAGCAGACTTTCAGGTATGTCTGCATTTTACATTGTTCGTTTGGTTAGACGGTATATGCTTGTATTTATATTCTATGCTGATATACCTATTTTACCTCTAGATTATGTTGTTGAATTACATGTGATATTATATATATATACATGTTTTTCTGTTACCTGCTGAGTTTTACTCACCACCACCACGGACCCTAGGGTTATCTGTCGCCCAGGTAACAGGTAGAGGTCTTCGTGACGGCTTGGAGAACTGCTGGCTGACATCTCATCTCATCTCCGAGACTCTGGTGGTAATGTTGGGCTTTCCATATGAGTGTATTGTATTTGGAGTTTTCGTGATGTACTATGTTGTGGATTCGGATTTTGTCGAGGTTTCGTTATGTTGTAATGTGTTAGTCATACCGGTATGCATGTGTGTAGTTTGAGATGTTGTATTATGTTTCCGCTGTGTTTTGTGTAGTTGTTGTTTCCATATATATATATATATATATATATATATATATATATATATTGTTGTTGTTGTGGCCTACGAGCCTTGTATTAACCCAGAATATTGCCACGTACAGGGGACATGTCGTCCGTTTACTTTTCGGCATGGAATACTCTCAGGGCGTGACAACTTTAGTGGTATTAGAGCCCTAGGTTCTGCGATGCCATACAGTGTTGTTTTTGTGTCGAGTCTTGGATTCTCAGGAGTCAATTTGTTCGGTTTTGATTTTTCGAGATGAGATGGACAGCGGCCTGAGCTCCAAGCAGCACGAGGTAAGAATTCCTGATAACTTATGGTTTAGTAGATATTTATTTAAACTTGATCAGTAGGTGTATCAATAGAGTTATGACATCTGTGCAGACTTATAGTAGGGGACGTCCATCGAGGCGACCAACCGGAGTGGCCTTTAGGGTTTATACTCCCGGTTTTAGTTGACTATGCTTTTAATGTTAATAACAGAGAATAACATGTAGTATACTGGTTATTATTCGTAATCGTGGTATTAGTTGACCACGGGAATGACCTGTTAAGTCTGTGAGTCTTGAACCTGTGTCGAAAGATGATTTACCTTGGAGAGCTGACTGATACCGAGTCGGAAAATAGGGGTCAAGTCGTCACATTTCTTGTGGAAATCAGAGACTACAGGCTTAGAGATTTTCACTAATTATGCTAGTCAGATCATTACCTATTGGGTAATGGACAAGACAAGCAGACTATTGTTGATGCAGATAGCGGAAGGCTAGGTTACGGTGTTTCATAGGGATTTTATCCCTGAGTTGTTCGTACTAAGTTGTATAACTTTGAGAGTACTTTTGAGTACTTAATGTTAGTGAAAGCCCTATAGCCAATCATGTGATGATTGTTGTATGGACTTTATTGTATCATATTCCTATTTATAAAGGCATGGTTATTATATTTACTTGTATTGGTGCCAAATAACTAAATATAATAATGTCCTTGAGTAGTAGGTTCTTATCTATATCAATCGATTGGTTGAATCAATAATGAGATGATATAGAGAATACTACTCTTAATCATTCCTAGTCAAGTATTAACATTCAGGGACAATGTTAATGCATAGAAACTAGCATGTAGGTCAACACGATGACTTGATCTCACAAGTCATGGATATGAGATATCAAGTTGACATATGGGTATACATTAGAGAATGTATACTGAATGACACGCCATGAGAAAGTATCGTGGATCGTTATATGATTGTCATATACTTTCTCATGTGGCTATTAGTATGACTATTAGTCCTTAGACCTGAAGTCACCATGGTTCCCTACATAAGGAGTTGCATACTTTGGCTTCGTCAAACATCACCCGTAAATGGGTGGACTATAAAGGCGATTACTGGGTATGTAACAAATTATGCAGAGGGATGTGAGTGATGTAGATGAGATCTATCCCTCCTATATGACGGGAGTGACATCATTATTCTTGATAGAGTGAGACCATGAAGTGCATGACCATACCCAAATGAGTCAAAATGAGATATTGAGCTCATTTGATTAGAGTGAGTCTACTTGGAGTTCAAGATATAGATTGTACCGAGGATGACACGGTCTATGCCTCAATTGGTCAATCTAGATGTCAAGGATAGAGGGACATTGTCACATATTGTGAGAGTCGCAATTAGTAGTCACAAAGGTGATGTTGGAGCTCAACATTCTTGTAATTTGGGTAGCAATGATGTGTTGCTAGATACCGCTCATTGCTTATGTTCGTAAATTTGTTTAGGGACATTGCCAACGTTATAAGAACCTATAGGGTCACACATAAAGGGCAATTAGATGGAGATTAGGTTCATATGATGAACCATGAGGATTAGGTTCATGGGATGAACCTACTTGGATTAAGAGTAATCCAAATTAGACTAATTGAGTTGGACTCATTTGATTCAAGTGTTGAATGAGTCTAGTTCAGATTTGATTCATCAAATCAATTTAAATTAATGAATAGAGATTCATTAAATTAAATTGACTTGAATCAAATGGTTGGATTTAATCAACCATGGGAGATAAAAGGTCAAGTTTGACTTGACTTGAGAGGGAAGATGAAAGGTCAAGTTTGACTTGACCAAATGCCATGTCATGATGATGACTTGGCATGGCCGGCCAATGATGATGATCCACATCATCATGGACTTATCATGTGGTGCCACCTCATGAGGGAGACCAAGAGCCATTGGCTCTTGGAGTTACATGCATGCATGTAACCCCCCAACTTGAAGTGGCCGGCCACTATTCATCATGGGTGAATTCATTTTGTGAGTTACTCTCCAACTTCATCTTCTTCCTTGGATCACCTTCTCAAGATCTCCAATCCCTCATCTTGGACGAAATTCCTAAAGGGTGTTAGCACACTCTAAGGTATTTTTCTCCACCATTTGTCCGTGTGGATACCAATAGAGGAGTGTTCACTTGACACTCTTGAGTTCCGACGAAATGTTTGGACGAGCGGGATAAGTGAAGGGCGTTTCTACGAGGGTAATACTCTCAACTTCTAGATCTAAGATAGATCTAGGTTTACTTAGTACATACATGTTTTTATTTTAATATATCTTCGCACGGATTCGTGGCCGGACTTCCGGGGTTTTCGCAACGCAAAAAGCGGCTTTTGCGGCTCGGAAAGTCTAACAGTGGTATCAGAGCCACGTGCGAAGCATTTATGTGTTTCATTTTTTTAGTTTTTGTATTAGATATAAAAATTATAGATTTTTTATGTTTCTGTAAATTTCCTATTTTTATCGAATTTTTGTGTATTTTTCTCGAAGAGTCGAAGCAATGAGTGTTGGGACACTTGTAGGCTTCAACCATCGAGAAAAACTCTCCGAAACGGCGAGTTCTCGCTTTAGGTTTTTGGGACAGTGACTTAAGTCACTGTAAGATCATAGTAGAGACACTAGCAAAGTTTATTTTGCGAGTAAAGGAACTGCCCCTATCCCCGAAAGGGGCCTTGTCCCGCGATCACGCCCGGAAATCGCTTAGCGGGACCGTTACGGAGAGGTGACTCATAAAATTGAAAAAAAAAGGAAACATTATAGAAATTTTCTGTAAAAATACATAATTTAGAATTATGTATAATTCTGTGATTGTCATGGCCCAAGAACCCCAATATGATTGGATGATGATGTGTTGTAATTCATAATATGGCCTGCATGCCGTTTTTGTGGTTGTGCGTGTTGTATAGTGTATGCGACCTGCGCGTTGTGCCTCTTCTTTTGAAATTCTAGTTGTAAATAGTTTTAGACTCAAATGTAACTCGAGTTTCATATTTGTAATGTACAAAATGGAGCGGTGGAAAGTCCACTTGTAGACGAAGTTACGAGAAGGGTGCCGACGACACATGGCAGTCAAAGGAAGCGCTTAGAGAGGCCGCTAGCCCTAGGTTGACCGTCCGATCTTCTCATTGTCTTGAGAAGATCGTAGTAGGGCCATGACCATATCATAGTTAATTTTATATATATATATATATATTTGATTTTGCTTGTATGTATGTGATGCATGCTAGTAGAATAATGCTTGTATGTATATGATGCATGCTAGGATATTTTTCTTGTATGTATATGATGCATGCTAGAATAATACTTGTATGTATGTGATGCATGCTAGTGTAGGATAATAAAGGCCTCAATGCGTATATGATACACATTACGATTAGATTAGATCTTAATCCAATCAACTCGTAAATGCCTAACAAGTCCTTGATACCCATCACTACCTCGATCATTTGTAGTTGTTGAATCTGCCAAAGCAGAGCAACGCATATTATCATGGTAGGGTGCGGAGGGACAATCTTGGTCCCACCTATCACGGCTTGGGTTAGAGTAAGCTCAATTAGATTGAGTAAAACTAGTTAACTCAATTGGATCGAGTATAACTATAGGCATATTCCAACCGTTGGAAAGATAGGATAAGATTGCATTTACACTAAATCTTGAGCGATTTAGCCAAAGATAACTCAAGGTCTTTTGTAAATGTGGGTCTTGATCCTATAAACAAGAGTTGCATAGAGATGTAATCGGTAATGTGTTACCCACCGATCATACTAGGTCTTGGGCGATTTAGCCAAAGCTAACTTAAGGCTTAGTATGGCGTGGATCTTGTCCTGCAGGAATTATAGCTAGTTTGTATGAATCTAGTAATGTGGTTTGACCACATCCATAACTCGATTCTACAAAATTCCTATAATTCAGTGGGAGCATCATTTGATTAAAGGCCTAATTAAATGATAAAAGGAATATGATATTAATTCTCTGCATTATATGTTGTAGATCACTATGTCGACAAACACGAACACTCTCTCTCTGCGTTCTGTCCTTGAGAAGGACAAGCTCAATGGAGCAAATTTCACGGTGATGCAGGAACACAGTATTCTCACCCAAGAAAGGAAGCATGCGTCTGGAGCAGCCCATTCGGAGGCATACGCCGCTTTGCCTCGCGAGCTGACAAAGATGCTTACAAGAAGCATCAAGATAATGCATTAGATGTGTCATGTCTAATGCTGATGACCATGAACTCTGAGCTTCAGAAGCAACATGAGTTCATGAATGTTTATGATATGGTTGAACATCTTCTTCAACTATATCAAGGACAAGCAAGGCACGAGAGATATGAAGTCTCTAAGGCATTGTTTGGTTCCAAAATGCAAGATGGGACTCCCGTAGGTCCATATGTGCTCAAGATGATTGGGTACGTAGAAAACCTACAAAGATTGGGATTCCCCCTTGGCCAAGAGATGGCCACTGACTTAATCTTGCAGTCTTTTCCGCAAAGCTACAATCAATTTGTCATGAATTAGAACATAAATGAAATTGATAAGCCACTGCCTGAGATGCTCAGCATGTTGAGAACTGCTGAGCTCAACCTTAAGAAGGGAAAATCTGACGCCATTTTGATGGTGCAAAAGAAGAAAGGCAAGGGCAAGCCTAAAGGTAAGGGAAAGTCCCAATCCAAGGGCAAAGGCAAGGAACTGAAACCCAAAGGAGGGGTGGCCAAGGAAGGGGCTTGCTTCCACTGCAAGGAAGCTGGACAATGGAAGCGTAACTGCAAGGCATACCTGGAAGATCTTAAGAAGAAGAGAAGTGAGACTTCTACTTCAGGTATAAATGTTATAGAAGTCAATCTATCTATTTCTTCATCATGGGTATTAGATACCAGATGTGCATCTCACATTTGTACCAATGTGTAGGAGCTGAGAAATAGCAGGGCATTAACAAAGGGCGGGGTGGACCTACGAGTAGGCAATGGAGCAAGAGTTGCTACTATTGCTGTAGAAACTTATGATCTATCTCTGCCCTCTGAGCTTGTACTAGAATTAGATCAATATTGTTATGTGCCTGCTTTAACTAAGAACATAATTTTGGTTTCTTGTTTGGACAAGAAAGGATTTACATTTATAATAAAGAACAAATGTTGTTCAGTTTATTTAAATGATATGTTCTATTGTAGTGTACCTCTAATGAACAAACTCTACTTTCTAGCCCTATCTATAACATAAGTACCAAAAGGTTCAAGTCAAATGAGTTGAACCAAACCTATCTCTGGCATTGTCGCTTAGGTCACATAAATGAGAGTCGCTTATCCCAGCTCCATAAGGATGGGCTGCTGGACTCATTTGATTTTGAATCATATGAGACATGCGAGTCTTGCCTTTTAGGCAAGATGACCAAGACTCCCTTTCGTGGACACAACGAAAGAGCAACAAACTTGTTAGGATTTATACATAGTGGTGTATGTGGCCCTTTCAATATTGCTGCTAGAGGTGGTTACAGGTACTTCATTACATTTACTAATGACTTCAGTAGATATGGTTGTGTGTAATTTTTGACACATAAATCAGAATTCTTTGAAAAGTTCAAAGAATTCAAGAATGAAGTACAAAACTAGCTTGGCAAGAGTATTAAGATACTTCGATTAGATCGAGGTGGTGAATACCTTAGCCATGAGTTTCGTGACTATCTAGCTGAGTGTGGAATTCTATCCCAACTCACTCCTCCTGGAACACCACAGTGGAATGGTGTATCCGAAAGGAGGAATCATACCCTATTAGATATGGTACGATCTATGATGAGTCACACAGATCTTCCTATATCCTTTTGGGGATATGCTCTAGACACAACAGCCTTTACCCTGAACCGTGTACCATCCAAGGCTGTGATAAAGATACCATATACGTTATGGACAGGGAGAAATCCCAAGATATCTTTCATGAGGATTTGTGGTTGTGAGGCTTACGTTCGACGTCAAGTCTCAGACAAACTGGGACCCAAATCCGATAGGTGCTATTTTGTTGGATATCCCAAGGACACAAAGGATATTACTTCTACATTCCCAGTCAACACAAAGTGTTTGTGGCAAAGACTGGGGTTTTTCTAGAAAGGGATTTTGTTTCTAGAAAAACTAGTGGGAGTACGTTCGATCTTAAAGAAATTCAAGATAATGACCATAGCACTGAGGCCTTGATGGAGGTTGAACAGGAACCACAAAGTGTTGTGGGTGATGAGATTGTTGCACAAAGAGTTGTGGAACAACCACCTGTTCATGTAGACCTACCTCTTCGCAGGTCTGATAGGGTACGTCGTCAGCCTGAGAGATACTCATTTCTCTTGTCTGACCATGATTACGTTATGCTCATTTAGAATGAGCCTACCTCCTATCAGGAAGCTATGATGAGCCCAAATTCTGAGAAATGGCTAGAGGCCATGAGATCCGAGATGGAATCCATGTACACCAACCAAGTATGGACATTGGTGGAACCACTTGAAGGGGTTAAACCCATTGGGTGTAAGTGGGTCTTTAGGAGAAAGACTGACATGGATGGACTTACACATACCTATAAGGGCCGATTGGTGGCTAAAGGTTTCAAGAAAATTCATGGTATTGACTATGATGAAACCTTTTCTCCAGTGGCGATGTTTAAGTCCATTCGGATCTTGCTTTCTATTGCAGCATACCACGATTATGAGATCTGACAGATGGATGTCAAAACCTCATTTCTGAATGGAAACTTACTCGAGGATGTGTACATGACACAACCTGAGGGTTTTGAAGATCCACAGCATACTGGGAAAGTATGCAAGATGCAAAGGTCCATTTATGGGCTAAAGCAAGCCTCTCGGAGCTGGAATCTTCGATTCGATGATGCGATCAAACAGTTTGGTTTCATCAAGAATGAAGATGAACCCTGTGTCTACAAGAGGGTTAATGGGAACACAATTGTCTTCCTTGTATTGTATGTGGATGACATACTACTCATTGGGAATGACATCCCTTCGCTATAGTCTGTGAAGACTTGGCTGGGGATGTGCTTCTCAATGAACGACTTAGGTGAAGTAGCCTGTATTCTAGGCATCAAGATCTATAGAGATAGATCTAAGATATTGCTTGGCCTAAGTCAGAGTACATACATTGACACGGTATTACTACGGTTTGCCATGTAGAATTCCAAGAAGGGACTTCTGCCGATGTCACATGGTATGAGTCTTTCGAAGACTCAAAGTCCCTCTTCTAGAGAGGAGAGAGACCGCATGGATAAGATCCCTTATGCATCTGCTATAGGATCTATCATGTACGCCATGCTATGTACTCGTCCTGATGTCTCGTATGCTTTGAGCATGACGAGTAGATACCAGTAAGATCAAGGTAAGCGTCACTGGATAGCAGTCAAGAATATTCTTAAGTACTTGAGAAAGACAAAAGAATATTTCTTGATATTTGGAGGCGAGTAGGAGCTAGCTGTAAAGGGTTACAGCGATGCAAGCTTCCAAACTGACCAGGATGATTATAGATCGTAGTCAGGGTTCGTGTTTTGCTTGAATGGTGGCGCTGTGAGCTGAAAGAGTTCGAAGCAGGACACAGTTGCTGATTCTACAACAGAAGCCGAGTATATCGCTACATTTGAGGCAGCAAAGGAGGAAGTTTGGATCCGCAAGTTCATTACTGAGCTTGGGGTGGTTCCTAGCATAGCAGATCCCATAGAGCTCTATTGTGACAACAATGGAGCGATTGCACAGGCTAAGGAACCTCGCTCACACCAGCGGACCAAACACATACTACGACGCTTCCATCTCATTCGAGAGATTATCAATAGAGGAGATGTGAAGATTTGCAGAGTACCCATAGAGGCTAACATCGTAGATCCCTTGACCAAGGCTTTAGCACAGAAAAAGCATGATGGTCATACTTGATCATTGGGTATTAGATACTACGGTGATTGGCACTAGTGCTAGTGGGAGATTGTTAGTGAAGCCCTAGAGCCAATCATGTGATGATTGTTGTATGGACTTTATTGTATCATATTCCTATTTATAAAGGCATGGTTATTATATTTACTTGTATTGGTGCCAAATAACTAAATATAATAATGTCCTTGAGTAGTAGGTTCTTATCTATATCAATCGATTGGTTGAATCGATAATGAGATGATATAGAGAACACTACTCTTAATCATTCCTAGTCAAGTATTAACATTCAGGGACAATGTTAATGCATAGAGACTAGCATGTAGGTCAACACGATGACTTAATCTCACAAGTCATGGATATGAGATATCAAGTTGACACATGGGTATACATTAGAGAATGTATACTGAATGTCCCGCCATGAGAAAGTATCGTGGATCATTATATGAGTGTCATATACTTTCTCATGTGGCTATTAGTATGACTATTAGTCCTTAGACCTGAAGTCACCATGGTTCCCTACATAAGGAGTTGCATACTTTGGCTTCGTCAAACGTCACCCGTAAATGGGTGGACTATAAAGGCGATTACTGGGTATGTAACAAATTATGCGGAGGGATGTGAGTGATGTAGATGGGATCTATCCCTCCTATATGACGGGAGTGACATCATTATTCTTGATAGAGTGAGACCACGAAGTGCATGACCATGCCCAAATGAGTCAATATGAGATATTGAGCTCATTTGATTAGAGTGAGTCTACTTGGAGTTCAAGATATAGATTGTATCGAGGATGACACAGTCTATGTCTCAATTGGTCAATCTAGATGTCAAGGATAGAGGGACATTGTCACATATTGTGAGAGTCGCAATTAGTAGTCACAAAGGTGATGTTGGAGCTCAACATTCTTGTAACTTGGGTAGCAATGATGTGTTGCTAGATACCGCTCATTGCTTATGTTCCTAAATCGGTTTAGGGACATTGCCAACGTTACAAGAACCTATAGGGTCACACACAAAGGGCAATTAGATGAAGATTAGGTTCATATGATGAACCATGAGGATTAGGTTCATGGGATGAACCAAATTGGATTAAGAGTAATCCAAATTAGACTAATTGAGTTGGACTCAATTTGATTCAAGTGTTGAATGAGTCTAATTTAGATTTGATTCATCAAATCAATTTAAATTAATGAATAGAGATTCATTAAATTAAATTGACTTGAATCAAATGGTTGGATTTGATCAACCATGGGAGATACGAGGTCAAGTTTGACTTGACTTGAGAGGGAAGATGAACGGTCAAGTTTGACTTGACCAAATGCCATGTCATGATGATGACTTGGCATGACCGACCAATGATGATGCTCCACATTATCATGGACTTATCATGTGGTGCCACCTCATGAGGGAGACCAAGAGCCATTGTCTCTTGGAGTTACATGCATGCATGTAACCCCCCAACTTGAAGTGGTCAGCCACTATTCATCATGGGTGAATTCATTTTGTGAGTTACTCTCCAACTTCATCTTCTTCCTTGGATCACCTTCTCAAGCTCTCCAATCCCTCATCTTGGCCGAAATTCCTAAAGGGTTCTAGCACACTCTAAGGTATTTTTCTCCACCATTTGTCCGTGTGGATACCAATAGAGGAGTGCTCACTTGACACTCTTGAGTTTCGACGAAACATTTGGACGAGCGGGATAAGCGAAGGGCATCGCTACGAGAGTAATACTCTCAACTTCTAGATCTATGGTAGATCTAGGCTTAGCACATACATGTTTTTATTTTAATATATCTTCGCACAGATCCGTGGCCGGACTTCCAGGGTTTCCACAACGCAAAAAGCGGTTTTTGCGGGTCGAAAACTCCAACACTTAACTCATGTTATACCGAGAAAGAAGAGTTGTTGGCATACCATTATCAGGATCAAGCTAGTATTTGGTGATAAATGCAGAAAATAATCTTCAGGAAATAATATATCACTTGATCATGGTTTAGTGATGTTGAAAGAGAGTATTTCCCCATGTCACTTTTAGTGACACATTGTAAGGAATTCTTGAGCTTAAAAAAAAAAGGGGTGATCGGTTAGTAATAGTGTATTGTGCAGAGTCTTGAGACTTGCGGAGGTTACGACCACCTAATAGCTCAAGAAGATGAATGGATGATTTAAGCCACCCAGAGTTATTGGCTTATAGTTGGATTAGGATCCCGGGATCTTCTACTAGATTCTGCTGGAAGACGTTGGATTGAGTCAGGAGTTTAGAAATGACTCCGTACAAGTGTTTTAAGAGTTGGAGACCGATAAGCAAATATTGCAGGTCAACTTAATAGAGTCAGAAGTCTCTGACTGTTGGATAAAGGAGTAAGATCAGAGTCATAGGCTTTGAGCTATTTTCCGATTATAGAAGACCAACCGCATATCATCAGGATGTTCTCATGGATATCAGCAAAATCAGAACAAAGACTTTGAAGAGATTGTGTGCGTGCAGTGCAGATCACGAAGACACGTGAAGTCAGATTATCCGTTGGATGAGTTCATCTATTGCTATTGTAAGCAACCAGTACATTTGAGGAGGTATACTTTGAAGACTCAGTTGAAGACTACCAATGGTGTTCCGGGAGGATGATGCTCCGTCTCGACAATAGAGATCAGCATATAAGATTGGGTTATCTCATCAGCAGCGACCTACTACCTCAGGCATGGGTGGAGTTTCGTGATACTTCCCTTCAAGGGAAGTAATTTACACAGCAGTATCAGTAGAAGACATCATAGAAGACTCATGCAGACAACAACAGTTACCTCAAGATGTGATTTGATTTGTACAGAGGAGAGAGTATACGACAATGGTCGTATCTATTTTGTATTCTATAGTTGCAGCTCGTAGGATTTAGGGATGGGATTAGATGATCTAGGAAAAATCCCCGAGGCATTCATCGCAGAAATGTGACCGCTTTGTCGCAAACTGTTTGATCTGATATGGTTCTCTTCGGAGAAAGGCCGAGACTTGCGGGGAGCCTTTTGGATCGGATCGACAGATATTTGATCATTCAGGGTATTACTCTAGTTTACCCTCTGAGTTAATATATTGAGAGATACTTGTAGTTTACAGGTATCTTTGTCTAGAACATTCTTAGTTCGGATTAGAAGGGTCTTTTACATCGACTTGTAGGTCGGTGGTATCTCTACCGTTAGGTGAGAAGTGGACCAACAATTAAGAAGTCAAGGGAGGCCCTTAGACTTTGATAGACATACTTTTACTGTAGACATATCCTTAAGGATGGTCAAATTGTTGGAAGTATTGTACGATATGCTCTCGGATGTGCGTATAATCTGAGAGTATTCTGATGTAGTTTCGGATGAACTCCAAGGCTTGTCGTTGCATAGGCAAGTGGAGTAGGCGATCGAAATGATTGCGGAAATAGTTCTGGTATAGAAGATCACATATCGAGTGATAATTTTGTTGATATTAGTGTTGCTAAACACTATAGAAATTGGAAGAATGTAAGTTGTAATTATAGGAGAAGTTGGAAGGGATATTTATCTATCCCAGTATTCCTCCTTGAGAAGATCGGGAACTCTTTGTTGAAAGAGAGATGAACCTTTGCGATTATGCATCGATTATCGATGATGAATACAGTAGTTGTTGTAAATGAATATCCTTCGTTGTTGATAAATGATCTATTTAGATCAGCTAAGGATACCTGTGTATACTCTAGGGTTGGTTTACGACTGGAGTATTAATATCGTAGTGACATGATGTCATACAATTATCATTGTCGTTGTGATGATTGATATATCATCAGTTTAGAGTAAATAGGATGTAGGTGTATGAAGGACAACATTTCATACTTAGTATGAATTTACGAGCTGTTGTTAATGATATTAGACATATTTAATGATTTAGTCGTCCATGAATTTGAGAATCGTGTATCCTGGACACGATTGGATCAGTTTATAGTTGTTGGAGTTGCGTAACCTGGCCACTGTTGATTGTGGTAGTTGGAGTTGCACACTCGACCACCGTAGATGGTGGTTTCCCTTGTATGGTTTGGTTAGTACTGTAGATGTGGATAGAATGTCTTAGCATTACTATACCACAGACTTGTTTGACAAAAGTGATGTAGGAATCATTTAGTCGGAAGTTGGTGAAACCAGTTTACAGGACCTAGATAGCGGTTAACTTTTATGCAAGTATTAGTTAATCCTTCCGGAGTGGATAAAAAGGAGGTTGTACGCGGATGCATCGTTTCAGGGATCGGAGCGATTCTGATGCAGTTGAATGAGGTGTACCTTATGCTTACGATAGTTAAGAAACTACGAGATAGGTTGTTATATACATGATGTGGCTTTAGTAGTTATTATTTGGATTTGTAGTGATATGGAGCAGAAGTGCTCATGGACTTTCGACTAGCTACTGGGTTGCTACTATAGAGTTGCTGGTACGCAGACAGTTGTAACAAGTGAGATTGATCTCTATAGTCTTCCATGCACTTACAGAGTGTGTGGTAGAGTGGATTTTGAATGGTTGATGGACTCCTCTTTTGAGAAAATAATTCTCCGTCTCTGATAAGGATAGTGGGTTCCAGAGTTGCATTGTTTAAGGAAGAGTTGCTACAGAAAGCACATCATTCGAGATGGGATATATACCTTGGTGGTACTCAGATTTACCGATAGTTGAAACATTTATACTAATGGAATGGTATAAAGAGAGTTATAGCAGATTTTGCTGCTCGATGTTTAGTATGCCAGTAGGTGAAGGCTGAACATCAGAAACTCATTGGATTGCTCTAGAAAATTCTGATTTCGGAATGGAAGTGGGAGCATATCACGATTGATTGCGTTATGGGATTGCCTAGAACCCGTAAAGGACGTGATGCGATTTGGGTGATTGTGGATCGACTGGCTAAATCAACTCATTTCCTCCCTATTTGTGGGTCATACTCGTTGGACCATCCGGCAGCGTTGTATTACTGAAAGATTATCAGATTGCATGGGATACTTTTAAGTACCATATCGGATAGAGATTCGCGATTTACCTCGCGATTTTAGGAGAGTCTGCACCAGACTATGGGCACAGAGCTTCGGCTTAGTGCAACGTTTCATCCGCAGACAGATAAACAGTCTGAGTGTATCATTTAGACGTTGGAGGATCTATTCAGATCTTGTGTCGTGGATTATGGAGGTGTAGCTTATCGGTTGGCTTTACCTTCGACACTTGCGGGTGTTCACAACGTATTTCATTTTCTTTTTCCTAGGGAAATACGTGCCGCGATCTGACCATGTTCTGAAAGAGGTTCCGATTCTACATCAGTCTAATGTGACTTATGAGGAGATTTCAGTGCGTATTCCTGGTCGCAATGAGCGTCAGTTGCAGAACAAAACCATTCGACTCATAAAGGTTGGATGACAGCATCATATTGATGAGGAGGCTACTTGGGAGTTGGAAGACACTATCTGAGCTAGATAGTCTCATTTGTTCACTTGAGGAATGTATGTGGTCCTTTCAAAAACTTGCTTGAAGTAATTTTTGCATGTTAGTACGAAATTTGGGGACTAAATTTTTATTAGTCGGGGAGAATGTAAAATATCGGAAAAAAAATATAAAATAAAATATTTCTTGGTAATTGATAAATTATCATGTCGAATTTTTCAGGAGTTTTTAGAAATTTTTCTGAAATTAATTGGAGTTCATATGATTGATTAGGAGGAAGATTAAGGTTTAAATAGATGATTGAGTTAGACTTGAGCTAGCTCAATCATTTGATCGGTTTTTAACACTCGAACCCAAACCCGATCCCGATTTCTGTTATTTTCTCTGCCCGATCGACTTCTTTCCTTATTTTTCCGATCGTGACTTTTCCTCTCATTCGCGACTTCTCCCCGTTTCTCTCTTCTCTGCCCTCGCGTCTTCTTCTTCTTCCGCGAGGTTGCAGCCACCGATCCCTAGCTCTTCTCATTTCCATTTCATCCCTCCAGACGATGCAATCCCTCCGACCAACTCTATACCGTGAGCACGAGCCACCCTCCTCGCCGTGCACACATCTCCGATCGCTCGTAGCCCGGGCAGAGCAGTACATGTGCAAGCCACCTTGCTCGTTGTGTGCACCAAAATCAACGATCGTCGCCCCTATGCATGCGGCTGGCGACCACCAACCTTAGCTGTCGTCGTTGATCACCACCGCGAGCCCTCTGCCTTAGTCGCTGATCGCTCGCATCGTCGGAGCAATTGGTCGATCGCCACTGGAAATTAGTTGGTGCCGACGAACAGGGGATAGAAGAAGGTTGTTGCTGATTCTGTGGACCTCCGCTACCGATGGACAACGTTGACGCCAAATCAGATCCTCTGTTCTGTGAGTTCAAGGATCGGTTGGAGTCGGGTGAGTAAGGGCTATTTTCTTCGATCTTGGATGAGATATAAGGTCAAGCTATGATTTTGTTTCAGATTTGATCTTGATCCGTTGGAATTGGGCTGGGTCTTTGGTCGGAGAACTGAGGATGAAAGGAGGAGATTTACTGCCGGTGGAGATTTGGGGCCGATAAGCTTGATCTAACCCTTGCTTTCCATCTGTCAATTGCTGTGTGTGACTTTAGTTGATTTTGTATCAACGTGATTTGATTTGGACGTTGGGTTTCTTTCAATGGAGCATGTGGGATGGTGCTATTTGGGAGAATTGGCAGGCTGTGGGGGAGTGGATGGAGCTGGATTGAGTTGAGGAGTTCAAATAGGGTTGGTTAGGCCCTTGAATTCATGTAAACTATGAAGTTGTGAAGGGTTGTATTGGTTGTGGGTATGCTTTTTATGTGTTAAATGTGAGATTATATGTTAAATTAAGTTGTAAATGGGTTGTGTGGGATGTGAGGGTTGTGCGTGTTCTGTGTGTGAGTTGGGAACGAGCTGGGGAAGCTCAGTTCTGGTGAAGGGAGCTGTGGATTGTAAGTTCTGATATGGGTGATTATAAATGCATAATAGGTTGTTAAGTGGCCTAATAGTTGATAAGGATTAATGTGGAAGATTGATTGAGTTAATTGGATAACTAGATCAATCTAGTTGATCGGGATACGAAGTCGATGTAGGGTTCGATTTGATCATTCGTTGTATACTTGTAATTAATCATAGTTTCTATTATGTGCAGGTTTAGGATACGAAGCAGGTCCACGATTGTGAGGATTATTTCGAGCTTCGTATCAGGTGGGTAATTCCTACCTTGGTCAGGTAGTTTTAATGCATACAGATTTAGATGCATGATCATCTTATATGATTATGTTACCTTGACCCTGCTCTTATTATCTTATCCTTGAACTTGTCGTTGGCTGTATTTACTCAAAGGTTGATATCACATTCCCTTTATTATGATTTAGGGTTATAGAAGTGATGTAAATAGGCCTAGATGTTTAGTAGGGTGTACATGTTAGAGTACGGGTGATGACCCAATTTATAAATTGGTAAAAGGGTCATCCGTGGGTAGGTAATGCCCTAAATGTAGGATTTATTCCAATACCCGTATGTTGCATACTTATTACCAACCATGTGTTGTGTAATGGTTAAATGAAGGGTGATTAGTATTTCGCTACGGACCGATGGTCCCAACTTGATATGATTAGTCAAGTACGACTCTCTACAGGATAGAGAGTGCGTCGATCAGTTGAGTACGACACTCTATTGGATAGAGAGTTATAATCAGTTGAGTATGACTCTCTACAGGATAGAGAGTCCGTCGATCAGTTAAGTATGACTCTCTTCAAGATAGAGAGTGTATTGATCAGATGGGTACGACTCTCTATTGAACAGAGAGTCTGTGGTAGATGGTTGTACGTGTGACAACACATTCATGTCATTTGAATGCATTCTGATGACATAGTCTCCCTTGGGGTTGAGAGAGTCGTCACTCATCTTGCCTCCCAGATTACTCCCTGAGGAGTAACTGGTGTGAGGGCAGAGCATCTGTTGTGTCGCACTCTACCACTATAGACGGTGGTAGTTGGAGTTGTGTGCAGTTGTCCTGGGTGCATGGCACTCGACCACTCATGGGTAGTGTCAGTCGGAGTGGCCAGCAGCAGGGACCCCGGTTGTGTAGTGAGCTTTTTACACTCATATGCTACTTGATCATACTGCCCACTCGGCCACTCTATAGCGGTGGTTGGTGTTGAGTTGGGACAGTTGTCATGTCGTGCCACCTAGGCCACACTGGGGTCGTGGTAGCGAGTAGGGGTGCGCAGGCATGACCATGCATGCTGCATTGCCGTATTTTATGGCGCTTTGCATATTACCATATATATATATATATATATATATAGATGGTTCTGATTAATATATATATAGATGTAGTCTATATATATATGCTTATTGTGATGTTGCATTTGATTGTACTATGCTTGTTGCATTTGGTTGTACATCATATTCATGCATGTTTCTTGCATTTGTTATACGGTTGTGTCGGATACTTGTATATGTGTTGGACAGACCATTAGATACCTGACCTATAGCATGAGTAGATTATGCGTTGGTATTACTCTTCCTGTTATATATATGTTGGATATATACTCAGGTTGGATCAGAGTAGTGTAGCAGACTTTCAGGTATGTCTGCATTTTACGTTGTTCATTTGGTTAGACGGTATATGCTTGTATTTATATATTATACTGATATAACTGTTGTACCTCTAGATTATGTTGTTGAATTACATGTGATATTATATATATATACATGTTTTTCTATTACCTGCTGAGTTTTACTCACCACCACCACGGACCCTGGGTTTTTCTGTCGCCTAGGTAACAGGTAGAGGTCTTCGTGACGGCTTGGAGCACTGTTGGCTGACATCTCATCTCATCTCCGAGACTCTGGTGCTTGTGTTGGGCTTTCCATATGAGTGTATTGTATTAGGAGTTTTCGTGATGTACTATGTTGTGGATTCGGATTTTGTCGAGGTTTCGTTATGTTGTGATGTGTTAGTCATACCGGTATACATGTGTGTAGTTTGAGATGTTGTATTATGTTTCCATTGTGTTTTGTGTAGTTGTTGTTTCCATATATATATATATATATATATATTGTTGTTGTTGTGGCCTACGAGCCTTGTATTAACTCGGATGTTGCCACGTACAGGGGAGATGTCGTCCGTTTGCTTTTCGGCACGACATACTCTTGGGGCGTGACATTTATGGATTCTTGTTGCTGCCCATGATATAATTTTCATCTAATTGAGGAAATTGCAAGCTCTAGTTACTCGATAATGGATCTTAAATGCAGCTTGAATCATAAAAATTGACCTTTCTTTCATGGATTTACGAAGCCTCTAGATGACAAAAAGAGTCTTAAACACTTTTTGTGGTTAATGATTATATTTTGTTTCATTAAATTAGGTGAAATGCCAAGATCTAGTTGCCAATTTTTTTTCTTGTTCCTAACAAACTTTGTTTGCATCTTAAAGAATAAAACCTGGATATAGTGTTGAAGTATTTGGAATACAATCAAAGTCCCACATTAGTAAGACATGGAAAAGATCATGTGCTTATAAGATGAAAAGATATCTCCATTGATATGAGGCCTTTTGAGTAAAGCCAAAAAATAAAAATCATGAGGGCTTAGGCCCAAAGTGGACAATATCATGTCATTGTGGAGATATATGTGGATCTTATAGGCACTAACAATTGGTATTAGAGCCATGGTCGATGTCAAGACATGAACCTCAAACGAAGGATGTGGAGCTCTCATATCCGGATCAAGAGAACAAGACACCAGGCAAAAAGTTCATTTGGGTCAGGAGGACCAAACAACTGGCAGAAAGTCCAGTTGGGCTAGAAGGGCCTGACAATTGGCAAGAAGTCCAGTTGGGTCAGGAGGACCAGACAGTTGGTAGGAAGTCTTGGTGGGTTGAGGATTGGACATCAAGCAGAGGAAGTCCTTTGAGGATGGATAGGCTTGAGGGGGGTCAATGTGATCCTTCATTTGAGGGGGGAATTGTTGGAGTATTGGGAATACAATCAAAGTCCCACATTGATAAGACATGGAAAAGATCATGTGCTTATAAGATGAAAAGATATCTCCATTGGTATGTGACCTTTTGAGTAAAGTCCAAAAATAAAAACTATGAGAGCTTAGGCTCAAAGTGGATAATATCATGCCATTATGGAGATATATGATTCTTATAGGCACTAACATATAGTGCTACCGAAATCTACACTAATTATATAAATATATATATACATTTCTCCATTGCCTGAAAATGTTATGCAGAAAACTCTAAGAAATTCGTCTCAGGAAAGATATTATACTCACTAGGCTTTGATCAAGTTGATTAGGACTCATTGTTTGTAAAAATGTTCTTGAGTTTGCCTACCCAATTAAAGAATTGTGAAGAAGTTCAATCATTTTACAAGTATGAAACTATAAAATTATTCTTCTATATAGTTGTTTCAATTATGATTAAACTCTAAATTTCCTTTGCAATGACTACTTGCAAATCCGTGCTTCTAGCCATTAGATTTTGTCCGATGAGGAATGGGATAAACAATTTATTAAGTGGTTCAGAGTCAGAGTAAGTGACATTTTTTAATATGCATACATGTCTTTATTTTCACTAATAAATAATATAGTGAGAGTATGAATTTTTTTTGTTCAAATTATATAGGTCGAGAGGTTATATAAAAACGACAAAAACAAAAAATGGAAGATCTACTTTCTTTGTCACATGGGCCTACACAATATGGAAAGTCATTTGTATGTTGTAAAGTAAATGGATATAAATTTCACACTGAAGAGCACAACAAGGGCCTAAGGACACAAAATAGTGGTATTCTCGTTGTTGGAAACTATGACACAGAAAAATATTGACTATTATGGAGTGTTGTCACAAATTATTGAATTGCAATTTATTGGTGAAAGTCGAATTGTTGTCTTTAAGTGCAAGTGGTTTGATGTACATTCTAGAGAAAGAGGGATCAAAGTGGATAAATATGGTTTTGTTAGTGTAAATTGTCCACAATTGTTGAAATCAAATGAGCCTTTTGTATTGACCACTCAAGGCATCACAAGTATTTTATGTGAAAGATAATACCTCAAAAGGTTAGCACATAGTAACAAAGACATATCCTCGATACTCATATCATATGTTAACGGAGAGAGATTCAATGTCCACCGATACAAATGATATCCTCGAAGCTTATCAAAGATGAGGAGATATGTTTATAAATCTTTATTTGCTTGGTGTAAGTGTTTTAAACTTCTAAATGTATTATTTATTGATGCGGATGTACGCAGATGTTCTCACCTCCTTTCAACTCCAAAGAGCATCCAAGAGGCTTAGGGTTCTCTCTGGCCGCAACAGTAATGAAACAATGAATAGATGACAAGAAAAAACCAACACAGAGAACAAAGGCACAGAGTTTAACGTGATTCGAAATTTCAATTCCTACTCCACGGGATGAGCTCTATCACGAGCTGCGGTGCCAAAACACTTTCACTATGAAACTTCTCCTTCTTGGAAAATCTTCCTAGAGGTGGAGGGCTCTTACAATTTGCACAATCAACAAAAATGAAAAGTGGGGTGAATTCTCTCCCAACTTTCCTCTACTTCTTCCTCTTCTTTCTTCTCTTCTCCGGCGATCCTTCCCCCGTTGAAGTTCCAGTCCGATCAGGCTTAGAATCAGAATCCCCTCTTTTCTCCTCTTTCTTTCGCTTTTATCTCCTCCTTCCATGCTAGCTGGGATGTAACAAACCATCCCCATCACCGTCCATGTGGAAGGCCTCTTCCCCCTGGAGAATCATTCTGTTAATAGGATAAGGAGTGGAGACTCCTCCGAATATTATGTGGGGTCCTAGTTTGTTATATAACAAACTCTTATAAATGGTCCTCCTCTTGGCATAATTCTCAGTTCATTACTACCAAGGCATATCTCACTTATTAATACCTAAGCTTACTCTGGCTCTACGACTCAAGACCTCAGGCTTTTTGTAACTACATGAGTCAATCCTTGACTCAAACCTGACTCGCTTACCGAGTCAATCTCTGACCCACTTACCGAGTCAATCTCTGACCTATTCATTTGATCTCCCTTTAGCCCTAGAACTTATCTTTCTATTCCTACATCCTCATCCTACCAACCAATCAACCCTCTAGGGTCCAGGTTCCCCAGTTCAGCCAATGTTCTATGCAGGGTCTTTTTCATCTTAGTCCTTAATTCATATTACAGTAGTATATTAGCCACCCCCTAAAAAATAGTCAAACAAAGCATTGAATTTGACTTTCTGAGTGAAACACCTTGCTCCATCTTTTCTTTTATAACCCCCTTTTAACTCTAAGTTATCCTTCTCCTTTACTTTATTATAGATGCTCGGATCGGGTTATTGGGCCCATGGGCCCTGCTTTCTTTTTTTCACTAGGAAGTTTAAAAGCTGTAAGCTTGGTGTGAGCCAATCTCCACATGACCCCTTCAACTTCTAAGCTTTGACTCTTCTTATTCCTTCTTCGGCGGCTTCCGGTAGCGACAATTCTTCCTTTCTAACTCCCAGTGCTTAGGAGTTCCTCTTCCTTCTCACACACTCCTGCCTAACCCTAAGTGAGTTTGCTTGTTTCCAACCCTCCTTACTTACTTAGCTTTCACCTTGAGCCATCCTCCCTTTTCATGGTTATGGCCTCGACAAACCCTAAACCGACCCCCTGGTACGAAAGAACCCCTACTCGTCTGAATGCTCAAAGCCCTTTCTTTGCTAAGAGACATGAGTACATAGGTTCTTCTGTCAAATGTCGCTTTACCGCCGCTTCTTTCAAACCACACATACCCCCTCCCGATTACCACTGTTTCTTCTCCGAGAAAATGATAGATGGCCTGCATCTACCTATTCTTCCCGTATACCTCACTATACTAGACTTTTACCAACTACCTATTAACCAACTAGCGCCTAATGCCTTTTGCATACTAACAGGAGCGGTTATCGTTTTTAGACACCTAGACCTCTCCCTATCCCCCTTACTATTTCATTTCTTATTCCAATTAAAATCCTCCAAAGAGGGTGTCTTCTACTTTGCTAGCTGGTAGGATTGTCAATTTTTGGTGAACATGCCATCCTCCCATAAGAGCTGGGAGGTTTTTTACTTTTTTGCCCAGCTACCTTCCCCATTATCCCATTCGGAGACTTGGAAAATCACTCTCCCAGACATACCTCCTTTCCAAGAGAGTAGGACTCAATGCCCCTTTCAAGAGATTTATCAAGTACTGAGGGAGTGTCACTATGATTCAGATTAGCTGTTGAATCCCCCTCTATTAAATCAATATGGGTTATCTCCCTTCCCCCTGATCGATGCGAGCGTCATAGGTAGGGGATTTTCTTATCTAAACATATTACATACCACATCTTTTACTACTACTAACCCTTGTTTGCACTATTTGGTATCGCAGATGGTATGATGCAAGATGCTAGGGTCAGAGGGGAGCAGATTGTTGCGGCTAAGAAAAAGCCCTTGAAGAAGCGAGCCAGGGGCAAATGTCCTGTTGCCCCCTCTTCTCCCCGCAAGAAACTTCGCCCTCGCATGGAGGGTGCCCCAAGTTCCTCTGCTCCCGTATCTTCTCCCTCCCACTCTTCTCCTCCTTCTTCCCCTTTAAAAACGAATAGGTGTAGATGCCTAGTTATTTCTGAACACCTAGAAGGGGAGATTACTCTTTCATCTCCGACTCCCTCCCCTCAAAAAGAGCTCTCTCCTCCTCCCTTTATTAACTCCCCCACTTTGCCTACTCATACAAACTTACCCACTTCCCCTCCTCTTACTATTAATGTAGACTCCCCGGATCCCCAGGTATCCGTGGAAGAGCCTTTTTTGATTGGGGAGGGGAGGGGGATATCCCCCCCCCCTAAACCCTCCATCGACCACTTTGGGAGCCTCTCTAAGAATCCGCAGCACAGAAGAGGTGAAACTCTTCAACCAAGCCCGCCTACAAGGCCCCTATGACCAATTGTTCAAACTCGCGGCAGAGGTATACTCTTCTTCTCTTCATAGATCATGTATACTAATAGTTAGTCCCGTAACACCCTTCCTCCTTCCTTAGATAGTTACTGCTTGCAATGAGACTATTCTGCAAATAGCAAACTACTAGTCAACTATGGTGTAGGAGATTTGACGCCGCTAGAGGGGGGGTGAATAGCATTTTGCCCGTGCGTGGATGGAATTCGTTCTCGTTCGTGTCTACAATTTCGTTAGCGTAGCAGAATATAGATAATGATAACAATAACGAAATAGACAATTACACACGAACACGAGTATGTAAAGTGGTTCGGAACCGCACGGTTCCTACTCCACGGATCGAGCTCTACGAGCTCTAGTGATGCACACGCACTCACTAATCACAAAAACTCCTTCTCGACACAAGTCGGAGGTGGAGAAACCCCTTACAAGTAATCTTACAACAATAAGATACAAATACAAGCAATTACAGTAATGAAATACAATGCAAGTAAAGAAAACTACTTTACGATTGCCTTTGGATTGCTTGATTGCTTGGTTGCTTGAAATCACCTTGGAGACCCTGATTTGCAACAACAAATTGCTCCAAAACCCTTAAGAAACCGATGCCAATTTCCTCCATCACGAGCTCCTTTTATAGCTTCAACCTGTGCTGGAAAAAGTCGATCAGTCGACTGATCGGGACCATCAGTCGACTGATGCCACTATTGTCGTGAGACAACGACTAGATCCACGTTGGATAAGTCCAACGGATCTACCATCAGTCGACTGATCATACCCACCAGTCGACTGATGGAGTCCTCACTCGACGATCAGTCTCGACTCCGATTCGCGTCGATTTCTCGAGCATCACGATCGATGTGGGGATCGATCATCGCTCGAGCCATCGATCGACCGCCCACCTCGCGATCATTGCTGCTAGGCCATAACCTACAGTCAAACCCTAGTTGACTCGGTCCAATCGACTGCCACATGGCACCAGTCGACTGGCACACCTCAAACATGAGGTTTTAACCCAAGTATGGTTCCCCCATACTTGCTAGACCACCCTTAGGCTAGACCTAAGCCTTCTAGCCACTTCCATCAGCCTCACGCCTCTCGGATCCCTCCAAGTCATCCATGACTTGTTCATCCATCGCGCTAGCCTTCAGGTGCTTCCATCGGCTATGTCATGCTAACGGTGTCTACACCACCAAGGCACATTGGACTTACGCTGCCAAGACTCCGCTTGGACTTTACGCCGCCAACCATTGGACTTATGCTGCCAAGACTCCCGCTTGGACTTTACGCAGCCAATATCAAACCCCTTGGACTTCTCATGCCAAGACTCAAACTTGGACTTTCCCTTGCCAACCCATGTTGGACTTCTCAAATGCCAAGACCATGCTTGGACTTTCCCTTGCCAACCCATGTTGGACTTTCCATTGCCAAGACCCATGCTTGGACTTTACATGCCAAGTACCCAAGACTTGGACTTTCCCATGACAATTACATTGTCATATATTTTTGTCGAACATCAAAACATCACTCGAGTCAAACTCGAGTCCTGGTCAATCGTGACCTGGGCCGATTGCACCAACAATCTCCCCCTTTTTGATGTTTGACAAAAACCAAACAAAACATTGAGTTAGAACACTAACTCAAATCCCTTACCAATTATTCCAAATTGGTAAACTTAAACATTCTCCAAATGTTCTCCCCCAAACATTCTCCCCCTTTTTGACTAACATCAAAAAGATTATCTCCAAGGAGGTCAAAGTCTCATGTCCCAATGAGATCTTACAATCTCCCCCATGGTCTAAAAATATCTAGGATGTCTATCATCTTCCTAGTGATAAGTCCCATATCACTCAAGAGAGGCAATCCTATACACTCTCCCAATTTCCAAATTGGGTTTCTCAAACATCCCATCAATTTTCCCAATTGATAATATTCTCCCAATAACTTCTCCCCTTCAAGAGGAGAAGCACATCCATCATCCCAAGATGGATAACTCCCCCTAAAGGCTTGCTCCCCCATGACCATTGCACCAACAAGTCCTTGGGAAGTCCCTAAGCCAATAGGAACTCTAAACCATCAAAATTAAGGTTAGAAATTCAACATTGAACTTTCCAACACCTTAACATTGATACAAACCCTAAACACCTCTCCTAATCCATATCCAATGGATTTTCACCCTTCATCATGCTTCCCAAAGCATATCCTAGGGTTAGGAGTGGTTAGGGACTATCATATGCTGAAATCGGGTTAAACAACCTTGGTTATCCAGAAATCAGTAATCAATCGGAGTGATTCGAAATCGATCGTCATTCACCTCCATCGATCGATCGCCACCAATAGCGATCGATAACTGAAATTTCCGAATTTCAATTATCAGAGTTGAATTTCAGAAAATCATAAATAATTATACGTATATCGAAAAATCACGAAATTTGGTATGTATAATACTTATGACAAATACAATAGGTGAAAAATGTTTGAAAAATATTTTACCCATAAAATAAAGAGTTTGATACAAAACTCAAAACCATTGAAATTTTCAATGTTTTGGCCCTATCTTGTATCAACTCTATCAATGATGATTGCTATCAAAAGATAGACTTCACCAAGGTTTTTCAAAATGATTTTAGAATGTTTTCAAAACCTTATTATGGATCATATTCCTTGGGCTCTATGTACATGACTTGTACACAAGCTTTCCCAATGATCCACATGTTGGGTTAATATGAATTTGAGTTCAACTAGATGCAAAAACTATGCACCTTGAACTTAACTCATATCCTAGCATCTCACATGTATCTAGGGTGTATAAATACACATACATGTCCATTGGATGTGAGATGTGGGTTTTGGTTCATTTAATCTAGGGTTTCATGCATTTTCTAAGGCAACTCTACTTGATTCCCTTATAAATGGGACTCCAAGTCATGCCATTGTCCTTAACTCAATTTTCAATCAATTTAATGCATGAAATGATCATGGCATAAGAAATGATATAAATAAGCATATGCTCATAATCATGATGTCATGGCATAAGATGAAATCTAAAAACACATGACATTTGAAACCTTAATCCTAAACATGATGATGACATATAAAATGATTAAAATAAACATGATGTCATGGCATGTTATATGGCAAACAAAACATGGCATATAAAATATATAGGTATAGTAATACCTAAATTTTAATATTAATTGTCATTTGATATAATTAGATATATTTTGCCATATTATCATTAATCTCCCTAGTGTGCCAAAAACCCAAAATGACACATTAACCTCTAAATCTAAATTGTGCCAATTTAATTGATTCTTCTTAATGTCAAAAAGTGCATTGGCACATCCTAAGATCTTTTAGGATATTGATTCAAATTTATTTCCAAGGTAACCATACCCTTGAAAATATCCTAAAGTGTCACCTTTACCATGGTTGAGTTAACTACCCATCCAATCAAGGTTGGCACACCCTAAACCCATCTAGCGTGAATCAATCACGCTCTTAGGAACCCAAAACCGATTTGAGCTCCTAGGGTTAATTAGGTATTCCTTAGGGATAACCTCCCTAGATACCTTCCTAATGACCCTCCTAGGCTTGTTAGCCTTGGACATTGTGGTCTTACCTAGGTTGACTCTAGGGGTAACTCCCCTTGCAACCTTCTTAGTGGCCACCCTAGGTTTCCTAGAAACTCTAGCCACTAGGCACAACCTTTGGTCAACCCTAGGGATGACTTCCCTATTGACCTTGGTTTTCTTAGGTTTAGTTCCATAATCAAATGGAACATTGTGATAGGTTTCCTTGTGCTTAGGTTTGCCCTTGGATGACTTTTGATCCTTAGGTCTTAAGTGTTGACTTTGAGTTTTTGACCTAGGAGTTTGATCATTTGACCCTTTAACTTAATTTTGCATAATATTTAGGGTCTTTTTAAGTTTTTCAAGCCTTGACCTCAAGGTTTGATTTTCAATCTCTAATTGCCCAATTTTAGAGTCTTGATTTAAATCATGGGCATAGGACTTCCTAGGCATATGCCTAGTCCATTTTGGATTAAAACCTAGGTGCTCTTGCACCTTTCTAATGCTCTCCCTTGGTAACATTTTTCTAGAATTATTTGACCTAGGTTTGTTCTTAGATAAATTGTTTTTAGGGACATTAGTCCCAAATTTCTCCTTACTTCTAAGGTTGACCTTCTTAGCTCCTAAGCAATATTCTCTATTTCTAGCATGCTCTTTTTGATAAATAGCAAGATTGCTAAAATTATTTTTAGCATGCATTTGACTATAAGAATTAGAAAGAGCATTACTAACATATACCTTAGGGTTAGCCTTAGCTCCCCCTATTTGTGTAGCTCCCTCTTGAGTCTTCTTCCTCCCCCTAGGACATTGATTCCTATAATGTCCTTTTGAATTACACTTGAAGCATATAACATGCTCCTTGCTCTTTTGACTTGGGGAATCGGCATCCTTCGACTTTTGTTGACATTTGGACGCCGGAGGAGCTTTCTTAATCCTTTTAGGACACTTACTCTTGTAGTGTCCTTGCTCCCTACACTCAAAATATATTATATGCATTTTATTATTACTTGATATGTTTGAGTTACCTAGTTTAGTGGTAGGTGCTAGAGTGGATTCTTCATTCCTCCCGGAGGTTGAGACTTCTTCTTGAATTGTTTCCGGCTCCGGTGTGGATGGTCTCTCCCCCTCAATCCTAGAGGTGGATGCCTCCTCCACTTCTTCCACCGCTTCTACCTCTTCAGATTCGGATGTTGATTTCCTATCAGCCTCCGAATCCTCTAGCTCTTTGGATGTTTCTTCTTAAGCTTGAGAGGGTGATGGTCCTTCTTCTTGGACCGATGAAAGACTTTCATGGAGTTTGGCCAAATCGCTCCATAGCTCTTTGGCATCCACATAGTCACCTAGGATACACAAGAGGTCATTAGAAATTAAATCAAAAATGAATTTGATTACCTTCTTGTTTTTATCGAATTGTTTGAGTTGCTCCTCACTCCACTTCTTCTTCTTGAGAAACCCTCCCTTTGGTCCCTTAGGATATTCGAATCCTTCCATCAACGCGGACCACTCCTCAAGGTCTCTCATCATAAAAAAATCTTCAATTCTCGCCTTCCAAGAATTGAAGCCTTCTCGTCCATAGAAGGCATACGGAATTGGGGTGTTGATATCCCATCCCAATTGATCTTGGACTTCCATCTTTTACCCTCTAGCTTGCTCCCTTCATTGTTAGACTTAGAAGAGAAACCTGGCTCTGATACCAATTGTAAAAGATTTGACGCTGCTAGAGGGGGGGGGTGAATAGCGTTTTGCCCGTGCGTGGATGGAATTCGTTCTCGTTCGTGTCTACAATTTCGTTAGCGCAGCGGAATATAGATAATGATAACAATAACGAAATAGACAATTACACACGAACACGAGTATGTAACGTGGTTCGGAACCGCACGGTTCCTACTCCACGGATCGAGCTCTACGAGCTCTAGTGATGCACACGCACTCACTAATCACAAAAACTCCTTCTCGACACAAGTCGGAGGTGGAGAAACCCCTTACAAGTAATCTTACAACAATAAGATACAAATACAAGCAATTATAGTAATGAAATACAATGCAAGTAAAGAAAACTACTTTACGATTGCCTTTGGATTGCTTGATTGCTTGGTTGCTTGAAATAACCTTGGAGACCCTGATTTGCAACAACAAATCGCTCCAAAACCCTCAAGAAACCGATGCCAATTTCCTCCATCACAAGCTCCTTTTATAGCTTCAACCTGTGCTGGAAAAAGTCGATCAGTCGACTGATCGGAACCATCAGTCGACTGATGCCACTGTTGTCGTGAGACAATGGCTAGATCCACGTTGGATAAGTCCAACAGATCTACCATTAGTCGACTGATCATACCCATCAGTCTACTGATGGAGTCCTCACTCGACCAGTC
This sequence comes from Wurfbainia villosa, assembly GCA_025175895.1. NCBI lineage: Eukaryota > Viridiplantae > Streptophyta > Magnoliopsida > Zingiberales > Zingiberaceae > Wurfbainia > Wurfbainia villosa. The sequence continues at coordinate 7,393,126 of JAKLTH010000147.1, forward strand.
GAGTCTCGACTCCATTCTGTGGTCGATTTCTCGAGCACCAGTTGACTGATGTGGGGATCACCGATCGCTGAGCCATCACCGATCGCCCACCTCTGGCGATCGCTAGGCCTAAACCCACAGTCAAACCCTAGTTGATTTCGGTCCGGATCGCCACATGGCACCTGACCGGGCACACCTCAAACATGAGGTTTTAACCCAAGTATGGTTCCCCCATACTTGCTAGACCACCCTTAGCCTAGACCTAAGCCTTCTAGCCACCTCCATCAGCCTCACGCCTCTCGGATCCCTCCAAGTCATCCATGACTTGTTCATCCATCGCGCTAGCCTTCAGGTGCTTCCATCGGCTATGTCATGCTAACGGTGTCTACATCGCCAAGGCACATTGGACTTACGCCGCCAAGACTCCGCTTGGACTTTACGCCGCCAACCATTGGACTTATGCTGCCAAGACTCCCGCTTGGACTTTACGCAGCCAATATCAAACCCCTTGGACTTCTCATGCCAAGACTCAAACTTGGACTTTCCCTTGCCAACCCATGTTGGACTTCTCAAATGCCAAGACCATGCTTGGACTTTCCCTTGCCAACTCATGTTGGACTTTCCATTGCCAAGACCCATGCTTGGACTTTACATGCCAAGTACCCAAGACTTGGACTTTCCCATGACAATTACATTGTCATATATTTTTGTCGAACATCAAAACATCACTCGAGTCAAACTCGAGTCCTGGTCAATCATGACCTGGGCCGATTGCACCAACATATGGTTGTCCGCCACATGGCTTCTCTTTCTCGGCAAGAAAAATTGGCCCAACAATTAGCTGAAAGTAAGCAAAAGGAGGACTCCCTAACCACCCAGTGTGAGGACTTGATGACACAATTAGTCATGGCTAGGAGTGAAAAAGAAGAACTTCTAAAAAAGAACACTGACCTTCATCAACATCTATTCTTGCAATCCAGTCAGCTTCAACAAATTGACCTCCTTACCCAAGAATTAGGGGAACACAAAAGGCAACTTGCGGAGGCAAAGACCCAAGCTTCTCATTTTTCCACGGTTATCCTTTAATTTCAAGAGAAGCACCAAACATGGGAGACCACTTTGAAGTCCTGCCGACAACAATTGGAAAGCCTCTCTTTGACTACATCCACTCTTCCTGAGATGCTGGCTTCAATTGTCGAACAACAGAGGGAACTTCAGAGGGAGCATTCTAAGGCCCTAGCCTCCTTGGGTTAGCAAGCTGAAGTAGCAGCTAATGACATAGACACCCTAGCTGATCAATTAGTTGAACACCAAGCCCAATGGAAGGAGCAGGAAGAAGACCTAAAAATGTGGTACGCCTGGAAAGGAGTACAATTATTCATATTGGGTTTTGACGGGTCTTCCACTCTGAATGCTGCTGAAGGCTACCCTCCGTCGGGCGTTGATACAAGCCACCTCAATCCTAAAGTCGCCCTGGCCAATTGCCCCCTTGAACTTTTTGAATTGTAGTTTCCACACCATCTCTACTGTATTAATCCATTATCATTAACAAGGATTTTCAAATTGTAATGTTGAATACTCTGTACTATGTATGAACGATGATTATCTAGAAAATATCTAAGGACCACTCTTGCGTTCCTCCCTTTCCCTTGAAATGAATTAAATTTATTCTTTCTATCACTAAAGATCACCCCTCCCTTGGGGTGTCAGTTGACTGCCACCATCTTCCACTCGGGGATTCATTCGGGCTACCCCAACCCTCGTTCCTCTCGATTCAGAGTCACTTCCCGAATAGTAAATGGATTACAACCTACCAAGCTCAATCACTTCTTCTCATCAGACGAGGAGATAATCACCCACTTCGGGATTAATACTTTAATTATTTCCCATGCTGATGCCATTACTTCCTTCGACCTTTTACCTTCTCCTCTGCTTCGCAAGGAGGAATGTGAACCTTCCTTCCTGGCTATAAATTACTACTACGAGTCTTGGCTATTCTCATTCTACCTTCATGGCTTCTGCAGGGCATCCCATCGACGTAAATTCGGGGTCCGACTCCCTCGATTTAGATGATTATGACATAGCCTTCTCTGACGACTTTGATATTCAGTCTACAACCACTTCTGCGTATAGGCCTCTTCCTCCTCCAACTCCAGTCGATACCTCGACTCACAGCTTGAGAAGGTCCTTTCGAGCTCCCTTCTCCTCCTTCGGAAACCGAGTCTGGAACCCTCCGATGACCTGGGAGTACACTATGGGAGATCCCTGAGCTTCAGCTGCACTTCCTCCTCTTCCTCCAACCCTAGCTTTCCTTCCAGTCCCTCTAAATGAGGTTCCTCCCTTCCTCCCAGTCGAAGCTCTGCCTCCTTCACCCCGAGCACGGGGCAACTTCCACAGAGTCATTCTAGCTTCTCTCGATGCAGAGGAGTCCTCTGTTGGCTCTAATGATGATAACAATAATAAACCTGTATGAACAATAGTTTAACTACTATAACTACTTTTTCTCATGTAGAAAGAATGAAATATTTGGACGTGCCCTGTTTATTATTTTTCTGCTTGCTTCGGGTCTTCTGGTTGGGACATTCGGGATCACACTTGGTCCGCTCCTTCGAGTTGACCCTGCATAATAGTATTAACGAATGTCGCCATAACATGATTGGATCTGAATCAAATTAGATCCGTCCTGTGTCCGCTTTTCTCCCTAGACTATGAATCGTCTCTTCAAAATTACTGCATTCAACTACCCCAACTACTACCCCTATATCTTCCCATCTTATCCACACTTACTACTACTGTTCCCCAGGAGGGTCAATTAATACCTCCCTTTCTCTCTATAAAACCATCGTCATTACCTTCACCCAACATATCCTTTTATTCTTCTGCTTCTGTAGGTGCCCTTTCTTCCCTTCTCCTACTGGCACTATGGAATACATATCAGAGCAGGATAGTCACTCTCCTTCTCCGGAGCGACAAACTGAAGAGCAGCGCCGCATCAAGGAATTTGAAGAATAGGTCTAGGATTTCAAGCGACGCCTGCGGCTAGCTTCTACTTGCAACTATTCCTTGCGTCAAGAGTTAGCGGTGCCCCAAAGGAACCTGTCCAAATACATATTCCTACAACAGTCTTATCTCCGACAACTGCTCCTCCACCCATGTATACACAAAGAAGCTTCGTCAGCACTCTCAGAGAAAAACCTTAACCCCCCTTGTGGGGGCCTTACCTGTTACTTTTCTTTTCCAAAAAACTATTTTATGTACTCCTCCCTTATCAGTGAAATTTTCTTTATAAAAGATTGTATGTATCTCTTTTTTGCCAAATGCACGTTACATAAAATAGATAAAATATTCCAATGGCAATGACAAATAAATCTTACCGATTTCATGCCAATGCTTCATTCGACCCATCCATCCATCTGGCCCTCATCCTTCTTGTTCCCGATCTCAGATGGATGAAGTTTAACGTAACTACCTAGACCTCATTCCTTCGATCTGCCTCGGCGTGAGAATAATGATAACACACCTGAGTGAATACTCAATTTTTCCTCCCTATACAGGGATAATGGTAGTATAATTAAGTAAAAACACAACTCTTCTGATCCATCGCCACCTGGGGGGGATGATAATAATATAGCCAATCGAAGATTCAATTCTTCTGATCCGCCACCACACGGGGGCAGTAATAGTATAGTTGAGTGAAGACTCAACTCTTTCGATCCACCACCACACGGGGATAATAATAGTATAGCTAAGTGAAGACTCAACTCCTCCGATCCACCACCACATGGAGATAATAATGATATAGCTGAGTGCAGACTCAATGATGCACGTGAATGCAACCTCAAATCTTACGATGGAGGCCTTCGAGGACTCGAAGCATGCGCTCCCGCTCAATGCCTGCAAGTGCACGGATGTCATTAAGTAATAAAAGATTATCGATCCCACAGGGACTGAGATTTGAATACCGATTTGTTCAGTGGGTGAAATTGTTCGGAAGTAAAATCTAAAAGGTTTCGATTGTGAGGGTTGTCGTGGACTAAACTCTAATACGGTGTCACACGGAGGAAGAACGGAGCATGCCGAGATCTTTAAAAGGGATTTTAGGACTTCAGTTTCACTTGTGTGTTGCAAAACATGTTGTCAACTGGGCGTTGTCTAAACGTCTAGCTATGGTTTTGTGGAAGGGACATCATACACTCTCCCGATGAGCCACCGCATCTACCGGGAGCTATCTTTGCCTTACAAGGACGGGATAGACGGTAGGAGGATGCCAAATCAATCCCTACGATGAACCATTTTCGGTTCCATTGTATCCTTCTACCCACGATTACAGGAGATCAGGTTTACCCCTAGGTTCCTTGTATAAAATTCCCTAAATCTTAGATACGAGGGATGCCGCCCCTCGTATCGCCAAAGCACAGTAGGTAGAAAACCAAATACGCATAGATATGGGTATAAACAATTTCCAATTACAAATTTAAACTCAAAAATAGAATTTAATTTGAACCAACATGTCATGCGCACACAAGTTACTCCATAATCCTAGAATCGAAGGAACTACTCCATATATAAAAGAGGAGAATCACAAGGCATGTACATGTTCGAATATATCAGAAATAAAATGCAAGAGCAAGAAATTACAATGCCTATGTGTCCTTCTCTTCGACATTGAAGTGCAGAACGTGGACCTTCGGCGACATTCTTCCTCCCCGTTGCGAGTTCCCGAAGCTTTTTAGGGCTTCTGTGTGCCATACCAGTCGTCATGCCTCCCCTCTAGGGTTTGGGCGGAGCCGTCCTCATATAGACATCACCTCAGACCGCTGCAAAATCTAAAAAAAGCCCTAGTCGGGTCAATCTACTGGGCCGCCAGACGACCTTGTGTTTCCACATGGCCAGGCCGTGTGCGAACCTAGGGTGGCTGATCTCGCCCATTGGACACGACCGTGTGTAGCCACACGCCCTGGCCATGTCCCATTCTGCATCTAGCTACAAAATGTCTTTCTTTTGCTCCGAAAGTGTGCCTTTTTCCCCTGAAATGCTATCATGCACGTAAAAGTACAAAGAGCATACCTCCGAACAAAAAAATAGGAAATGTGTGCAAAATAGAGTGACATATGCATGAAAGTAACATAAAATGTAATGAGATGTGAGTGAAAACTACTCCTAAAACCCTATATGTTTCACTCACATCACTCAACTCTTCCGATCCACCACCACACGGGGATAATAATGATATAGCTGAGTGGAGACTTAACTCTTTCGATCCGCCACCACACGAGGATAATAATGATATAGCTAAGTGCAGACTCAACTCTTCCGATCCACCATCACACGGGGATAATAATGATATAGCTGAGTGCAGACTCAACTCTTCCGATCCACCACCACATGGGGATAATAATGATATACCTGAGTGCAGACTCAACTCTTCCGATCCACCACCACACGGGGATAATAATGATATAGCTGAGTGCATACTCAACTCTTCCGATCCGCCATCACACGGGGACGATTGTTTTCCATGAACACAAGCAAAAAAGAATAGTGATTACCTGACTTAGGGCTTCGCCTGGTCAAGTCGAATTTTTTTACTCCGCCAATGTATTTCTTCCATGCATCTACCTTAAGCCCAAATCCTATGTTCCACCACCATATGGGGATGACGTCTTGCCCTGAAGATAAGAAAAAAAGAATAGTGACGACCTGGCTTAGGGCTTCGCCTGGTCAGGTCGAAATTTTTTTACTCTGCTGTTGTATTTCTTCTGTGCATCTACCTTGAGCCCAACTCCTCCATTCCACTATCATACGGAGATAGCCCCTTCGACATTTCCCGCCATCTCAAGAACCTCTTTCATTCCCTCGAACGTTACCCTTCCTTTGTAGGGACCCTTGGCACAATCCTCCAAGCTGCCCCCTTTCAGGCCCATCATGAGTGAGTCCATTCTTCTGGCGGCCTCCGCTCCTTCTTCCTCCTCTGATTGGAATGCTCAAATCCTCAAGTTAGAGGAGCTTGTTCTGAGGATGGAAAGCCTATGCCACATTTTAGAACTGGTAAGCCTCTTTGATTAATTCTGCTTGTCTTCTCTTAATAATAACTTATCTTCCCATTGTTGCCTGCAGGCATTAGTAAATTATCAAAAGCTAGACCACTCTTACTCCCAATACCAAGCTCAGCTGCAATAGCAGACCCAATAGCAAATAGAGGATCAAAGGGCCTTGAGAGATAGGGAGAAATCCCTACTGCTAGAATTGGCCCATTATCAAAACCAACTAGAGGAAGCCCACCGTCAGAGGCATAAGGACGCCGAAGCTTTAGCAACCCTTCAAGACTAACAACAAAGGGACGCGGAAACTATATCATCCCTTCAGCATGCTCAGCAAAAAGATAAAGACACTACCGCTTTCAAAGATGGAGAGAATTTCTTGTTGCAGGAAGTGTTTGGCTACTAGAGCCAAATAGCTGAACTCCAACAGCGGAGGCAGGAAGATGCTGAGGCCATAGTGGCTCTACATAACCAATAATAGAAAGATGCCAAACTCATATCTATTCTTCAGAGTGCCCAGCAGAAAAATGACAATGCCCTTGCTTCCAGAGAAACTTCCCTTTCACAAGAACTGGTGGATTATCAAAACCAAATGGTAGAAATCCAACGACAGAGACAGGAGGATGCCAGAACCATAGCGGCCCTCCAAGCTCAACAGCTGAAGGATGCAAAGAAAATATCCACCCTCCGTACTCGACTGAGCAAGGAGGTACAGGAGAATTCATCTTTAATAACATCTAGAGCTCATGCTTACGCTCGAATACGCAGGCAAGAAACTTCCCTTCAGCAGTTGAGTAGTGAAATTGTCCGTACCAGAGCTCATACTGAGGCGGTGGAAGGGATTTCTACTTCCATATTGTAGGGAATTCTATATGCCAAATAGCATATGCGCAACGGAAAAATTAGGATCCCTTCCTAGTGATCCTTGCGAAAGAAAATCTCGTACAAAATAAATTTCTCTAAAACCAAACCTATCTTATAGGAGAGGATTACCTTTGTTGCGTGCCCTTGTTAATCCAACTTTTCCTTTTGGTTTGTTGGATCTTTAGCACGTTCAAATGTCCGTGCCTCTATACGTATCCACACGAGCAAGCTCTTGTCTCACAAAAGAAAAACTAGAAGAGCTCTCCTTTACTTCTTGCTAGAGAAGTCCCTAAAGGAGAGGAAGCTAGGGAAAAAGAAAAGGGAAGAAGAAGACTACTCTTCTTGCTAGCCTACACACACAAAACCACACAACCAAAGCTTCCACCAAGCTCTCAAGCTCTCACACAACCACAATCACCACTTGGCCGGCCACTCCATGGAGTCTTTTATAGGGTTGGAAAAACCCTTTCACCTCCTACCATTCAATGCAATCCATTGCATTGAGACACCTTGTTTGGCCGGCCACTTTAAGGAGACAAAAACCACTTTGTCTCCTTCCACCTTATCTAGCTTAGGTGGCATGATTATGTGGCATGCTTGTGTGGCATTCATGCATGTTGAATTAATCTTATTAATTCAATAAGCCCACCTTATCTAGCTTAGGTGGCATGCTTATGTGGCATGCTTGTGTGGCATTAATGCATGTTGAATTAATCTTATTAATTCAATAAGCTTATGTTATCATATTGAATTAATCTCATTAAATCAATAAGGTAACATATTGAATTAATCTCATTAAATCAATAAGCTAAAATTCTCATTAAGCTTAAAGTCCAAAAACCATTTTGTACTTAAGCTTATTCCCAAATTATTCTAGTCAAACTAGAATGCACTAATTCTTCTAATCATCATGCTCTTTGTGTGTGACCCTATAGGCTCTCATAACGTTGGCAGTGGATCTAAACTCTTTTAGATACACAAGCAATGAGCGGCATCTAGCAATACATCATTGCTACCCAAGTTACGAAATAAGTCAAGATCCGACTAACCTTTCCGTGACTACTATAATGTATGACCGTGTCCTTCTATCCTTGATATCAGATTGACCAATGAGGCATAGACCGTGTCATCCTCGATCAATCTATGTGTTTCTTGATCCCTGAGTAAACTAACTCAAACAAATGAGCTCAATATCTCATATTGACTCATTTGAGCATGACCATGCGTTTTAGTAGTTCTACTCAATCAAGGGGCCCACCGATATCACTCTCGTCATATGAGAGGGATAGATCCCATCTACATCACTCACATCCCTCCGCATAATTTGTTATATACCCAGTAATCGCCTTTATGGTCCACCCTGTTACGGGTGACGTTTGACGATACCAAAGTACATAATTCCTTATGTAGGGAACCGTAGTGACTTCAGGTTCGAGGACTATTCATACCAATAGTCACATGAGAAAGTTTATGACACTCATATAACGATCCATGAAACTTTCTCATGGTGGGTCAGTTCAGTATATATTCTCTAATATATACCCATGTGTCAACTTGATATCATATATCCATGACTTGTGAGATCAAGTCATCAATCGACCTACATGCTAGTCTTTATGTATTAATATTGCCCTTGCATATTAATACTTGACTAGGAACATTTAGGAAAGTATTCTCTACAGCCTCTCATAATCAATTCTGCCAATTGATGTGCTGTAGATAAGAACCTACTTTTCTAGGGCATTATTATATTTAATTTAGCTGGCACAAGCAAGATGTAAATATAATAACCAATCCTTTGCCTTTATTGAATATGATACAAAATGTTCCCTTTTCAACCATCACATGATTGGCTCTAGGGCTATAACTAACAATCTCCCACTAGCACTAGTACCAATCACTATGATATCTAATACCTAGTGACCTAGTGTGACCATCATGCTTCCTCTGTGCCAAAGCCTTGGTCAATGGATCTGCGATGTTAGCTTCTGTCGGTACTCTGCATATCCTCACATCTCCTCTATCGATGATCTCTCGAATGAGATGGAAGCGCCGTAGTATGTGTTTGGTCCGCTGATGTGATCGAGGTTCCTTAGCCTGTGCAATAGCCCCATTGTTGTCACAATAGAGGTCTATTGGATCTGTAATGCTAGGAACTACCCCAAGTTCACTGATGAACTTGCGGAGCCAAACAACCTCCTTTGCTGCATCAGACGCAGCAATATACTCGGCTTCTGTTGTAGAATCAGCAACTGTGTCCTGCTTTGAACTCTTCCAGCTCACAGCTCCACCATTCAGGCAAAACACGTACCCCGATTGCGATCTATAGTCATCCTTGTCTGTTTGGAAGCTTGCATCACTGTAACCCTTTACAACTAGCTCTTCATTGCCTCCAAATATTAAGAAATATTCTTTCGTTCTTCGTAAGTATTTAAGAATATTTTTGACTGCTATCCAGTGACTTTCACCTGGATCCGACTGGTATCTACTCGTCATGCTCAAAGCATACGAGACGTGATCAGCACAAAGCATGGTCTATAGATCTTGATGCCTAGAATATGGCGGCTTCACCTAAGTCTTTCATCGAGAAACAATTCCCTAACCACATCTTCACATTTGGGTGAGGGAATATCATTTCCGATGAGAAGTATGTCATCTACATACAAGACAAGAAATACAACTGTGCTCCCACTATTTCTCTTGTAGACACAAGGTTCATCTTCATTCTTGATGAAACCAAACTCTTTGATTGCATCATCGAATCGAAGATTCCAGCTTCGAGAGGCTTGCTTTAGTCCATAAATGGACCTTTGCAGTTTGCATACCTTTCCAGGATGCTTTGGATCTTCAAAACCCTCAGGCTGTGTCATGTACACATCCTCGAGTAGCTTTCCATTCAGAAAAGCGGTTTTGACATCCATCTGCCAGATCTCATAATCGTGGTAGGCTGCAATAGCAAGTATGATCCGAATGGATTTAAGCATCATGGCCCAGTGAAAAGGTTTCATCATAGTCAATACCATGAATTTGTTTGAATCCTTTAGCCACCAATCTACCTTTATAGGTATGCGCTTATTACTATCCATGTCACTTTTACTTTAAAGACCCACTTACACCCAATGGGTTTTACCCTTCGTGGATCAACCAAAGTCCATACTTGGTTAGTGTACATGGATTCCATTTCGATCTCATGGCCTCTAGCCATTTCTGAACTGGCTCATCATAGCTTCTGATAGGATGTAGGCTCGCCAAGATCGATAAGCAATACATCACCGCTGTCACCAAGAGAAAAGAATATCTCTCGGGTTGACGACGGATCCTATCAGATCTACGAAGAGGTTGGTCTACTTGAACAGTGTTTGCTCCACAACTCTTGGGCAACAAATTTCTCATCCACAACACTTTGTGGTTCCTGCTCATTTTCCATCGAAGCCTTAGTGTTATCTCATCTTGAACTTCTTCAAGATGAATTTTACTCCCACTAGTTTTTCTAGAAATAAATTCTTTCTAGAAAGACAAAGATTTCGCAACAAACACCTTGCCAAGTGTGGGATTGTAAAAGTAATATCCCTTAGTTTCCTTGGGATATCCTACAAAATAACACTTATCCGATTTGGGTCCTAGTTTATCCGAGACTTGACGCCTAACATAAGCTTCACAACCCCAAATCTTTATAAAAGACATTTTGGGACTCTTCCACCCATATCAGATATGGTGTCTTTTCTACGGCTTGATGGGATGCGATTAAGTGTGAAAGCTACTGCTCTAGAGCTAGTCCCCAAAAGGAAGTAGGTAGATCACCTGACTCATCATTGATCGTACCATATCTAATAGAGTACGATTTCTCCTCGATACACCATTCCATTGTGGTGTTCCAGGAGTGAGTTGGGATATTATCCCACACTCACCAGTGATCACGAAACTCTTGACTAAGGTATTCACCACCTCGATCCGATCAAGTAGCTTAACACGCTTACCAAGTTGGTTTTGTACTTCATTCTTGAATTCTTTGAACTTTTCAAAGGATTCGACTTATGTCTCATCAAATATAAGTAGCCAAATCTACTCATATCATCGCTGAAAGTAATAAAGTACTTATAGCCTCCTCTCGCTTCGACATTGAAAGGGCCACATACATCATGTATGAGTCCTAACAAGTCCGCCGCTTCTCTCCATGTCCACTAAATGGAGTTTTAGTCATCTTTCCTAAAGACAAGATTCGTGATACCTCATATGATTCAAAATCAAATGAGTCCAATAATCCATCTTTATGGAGTTGGGATATGCGTTTTTCATTTATGTGACCTAGGCGATAAAGTGCGAGATATGTTTGGTTCAAATCATTCGATTTGAACCGCTTGGTATTTACGTTATAAATTGGGTTTTCTAAATCTAGAACATAGAGACCATTCATAAGTGGTGCATTACAATAGAACATTTCATTCAAATAAATGGAACAACATTTGTCCTTTATTATAAAAGAAAAGTTTTTCTTGTCTAAACAAGATACGTAAATTATGTTCTTTGTCAATGCAGTACATATAAGCACTCCTCTAGTTCTAAGATAAGCCCAGTGGGCAAAGACAAAGAATATGTTCCTACACACAAAGAAGAACTTTTGCGCCATTGCCTACTCAGTAGGGTCCACTTCGCCTTTTGCCATTAGTCTACTATTTCTCTCCTCGCACATTAGTACAAATGTGAGATGCACATCCCAGATCTAATACCCATGTAGAAGAAATAGATAGATTAACTTCTATAATGTATACCGAGGCGTAAGTCCCACTTCTTTTCTTCTTTACTTCCTCAAGGTAGACTTTGCATAGCCCGCCCAAAGGTCCAGGGCCTCACCGCAATGGAAATGGAAATTCCCCTTCCTTAGGTACTTTACCTTTACCCTTTGAAGTGGATGAATTGGCCTTGCCTTTGGCTTGGTCTTACCCTTGCTCAAGGCTTACCTTTGTCCTTTTTGACCATTAGTACGCATTAACTTTCTTCTTGAGATCGGTTCGTAGCTTCTTAACATGCCGAGAATCTCAGCAAAGGCTTATCAATTTCATTCATGTTATAATTCATGACGAATTGATTATATGTTTCCGGCAACGATTGCAGGATAACATCGGTTGCCAATTCTTGGCTCAGTGGAAAACCTAGTCTTTCAAGGTTCTCAACGTACCCAATCATTTTAAGTACGTGAGTTCCTACAGGTGTTCCTTCTTGCATCTTGCATGCAAAAAGAGCCTTAGACACTTCAAAATGCTCGTGCCTGGCTTGTCCTTGATATAGTTGTTTCAAATGCTCAACCATATCATAGGCATCCATGTTCTCATGTTGCTTCTGAAGCTCAGAGTTCATGGTTGCAAGCATGAGGCATGACACATCTAATGCGTCATCTTGATGCTTCTTATAAGCATCTTTTTCAGCACGAGTGGCCGCAGGGGCAGGTATTTCAGGGGTAGACTGCTCTAGGACATACAGTTTGCGTTCTTGCTTGAGGATAATCCTCAAGTTCCTATACCAGTCAAGAAAGTTCGCTCCATTGAGCTTGTCCTTCTCAAGGACAGATCGCAAGTTGAGGGGGTGTGTCGTGTTAGATGACATGGTGATCTACAACAATAAAATGCAAAATTAAGTATCATACCTAAGTCATTTAATTAGGCCTTTAATTAAATGAGGCTCCCACTAAATTCTCATAGCTTTGATATGAGCTAATCATTGATGTAGGCAAAACACTTTTTGCTTACATCATTAGCTACTATTTAGCTATAAATTTATATGGGATAAAGATCCACATCATAATTCGTCTTGAGTTAGTTTTGGCTAATCGCCCAAGACGTAGTATGATTAGGTAGGCAATCTTTTGCCAATTACATCTGATGTAACCCTTTAATACCTTTGGTTAAGTTTAGATTAGTTTAGTGCTTATTCCTAAACCAGCTTCCAGGCTGTGGCGAGGCACAGAGGCCTTCTTGGATATCGGAGCAACGACCACTTCTAAGACAAAGCTGATGTTCGGAAATCACACAAAACTAATTTTAAAACTTATGTTCAAAGCTAATATATGCCTCTACTTTCTTAACTAATTAAGAAAAACTTAATTAAGTCTTAACCAAGTTTGATAGCGGGACATCACGATTGTCCACTCGCACTCTTCCAAGATAAAATGCATTGCTTTGCTTTGGCAAACCCAATAACAAATGATCGAGGAAGTAGTGAGTACCAAACTTTGGTAGGCATATCGTATTTGACTTATTAAGATATAAAAACATGCATCATATACATATTAGCATACATCACATATAAGCTAAACTAACATGCATCACATACATATTAAACTAAGCGTGTCATGGTTATGGCCCTTATTCGACAATCTTCTCAAGCCAATGAAAAGATTGATTGGTCAACCTAGGAATAGTTTCTTCTCCCAAGTGCTTCCTTTTGGTTGTCTTGTGTGTTGACTTCCTCCTTGTAACCTCATCATCCAATGGACCCTCCATCTTTGTTTTGTATATTACAAAAGGAGAAATACTCGAGTTACATTCGAGTCTAAAACTAATTTTTACAACAAGAATTTTAGGAGAAAGGCACGACACGCAGGCCGTATTAAGAATTACAACACACAATCACAAACTTTTGGGACTAGGCCATAACCATGCACCATGTCAATTTTAACTTTTAAAAGACATCGGATATTTTTATTATGTTTGAAAAATTGCTAATGCAATTATCAACTCATAATAAAATTTATCCTACTTCTATATCATATATAAAATAGAGAAAAACTATTTTTATACGATCTTTCGCAAGTGGCTCTGATACCACTGTAGGGAATTCTATATGCCAAATAGCATATGCGCAACGGAAAAATTAGGATCCCTTCCTAGTGATCCTTGCGAAAGAAAACCTCGTACAAAATAAATTTCTCTAAAACCAAACCTATCTTATAGGAGAGGATTACCTTTGTTGCGTGCCCTTGTTAATCCCGCTTTTCCTTTTGGTTTGTTGGATCTTTAGCACGTTCAAATGTCCGTGCCTCTATACGTATCCACACGAGCAAGCTCTTGTCTCACAAAAGAAAAACTAGAAGAGCTCTCCTTTACTTCTTGCTAGAGAAGTCCCTAAAGGAGAGGAAGCTAGGGAAAAAGAGAAGGGAAGAAGAAGACTACTCTTCTTGCTAGCCTATACACACAAAACCACACAACCAAAGCTTCCACCAAGCTCTCAAGCTCTCACACAACCACAATCACCACTTGGCCGGCCACTCCATGGAGTCTTTTATAGGGTTGGAAAAACCCTTTCACCTCCTACCATTCAATGCAATCCATTGCATTGAGACACCTTGTTTGGCCGGCCACTTTAAGGAGACAAAAACCACTTTGTCTCCTTCCACCTTATCTAGCTTAGGTGGCATGATTATGTGGCATGCTTGTGTGGCATTCATGCATGTTGAATTAATCTTATTAATTCAATAAGCCCACCTTATCTAGCTTAGGTGGCATGCTTATGTGGCATGCTTGTGTGGCATTCATGCATGTTGAATTAATCTTATTAATTCAATAAGCTTATGTTATCATATTGAATTAATCTCATTAAATCAATAAGGTAACATATTGAATTAATCTCATTAAATCAATAAGCTAAAATTCTCATTAAGCTTAAAGTCCAAAAACTATTTTTGTACTTAAGCTTATTCCCAAATTATTCTGGTCAAACTAGAATGCACTAATTCTTCTAATCATCATGCTCTTTGTGTGTGACCCTATAGGCTCTCATAACGTTGGCAGTGGATCTAAACTCTTTTAGATACACAAGCAATGAGCGGCATCTAGCAATACATCATTGCTACCCAAGTTACGAAATAAGTCAAGATCCGACTAACCTTTCCGTGACTACTATAATGTATGACCGTGTCCTTCTATCCTTGATATCAGATTGACCAATGAGGCATAGACCGTGTCATCCTCGATCAATCTATGTGTTTCTTGATCCCTGAGTAAACTAACTCAAACAAATGAGCTCAATATCTCATATTGACTCATTTGAGCATGGCCATGCGTTTTAGTAGTTCTACTCAATCAAGGGGCCCACCGATATCACTCTCGTCATATGAGAGGGATAGATCCCATCTACATCACTCACATCCCTCCGCATAATTTGTTATATACCCAGTAATCGCCTTTATGGTCCACCCTGTTACGGGTGATGTTTGACGATACCAAAGTACATAATTCCTTATGTAGGGAACCATAGTGACTTCAGGTTCTAGGACTATTCATACCAATAGTCACATGAGAAAGTTTATGACACTCATATAACGATCCATGAAACTTTCTCATGGCGGGTCAGTTCAGTATATATTCTCTAATATATACCCATGTGTCAACTTGATATCATATATCCATGACTTGTGAGATCAAGTCATCAATCGACCTACATGCTAGTCTTTATGTATTAATATTGCCCTTGCATATTAATACTTGAATAGGAACATTTAGGAAAGTATTCTCTACAGCCTCTCATAATCAATTCTGCCAATTGATGTGCTGTAGATAAGAACCTACTTTTCTAGGGCATTATTATATTTAATTTAGCTGGCACAAGCAAGATGTAAATATAATAACCAATCCTTTGCCTTTATTGAATATGATACAAAATGTTCCCTTTTCAACCATCACATGATTGGCTCTAGGGCTATAACTAACACATATGCCAAGACATGATGGAGATGTCGAGGATCATGCAACAGAGTCAGACCTCCTACTCCGATGACATATCCACCCTGGCCGATGCCATCCTTCAAGTATCCCAATGATATTGTCAAATTTGTCAAACTCTTAGAGAACATCGAGAGTACTGTGCCAGGTTTCATCAAGAGCTACGCCGGAATGACTCGAACCAGCACGAGCATCTGCTGTCTTTGATGCAGGATACATATCAAGATGGGTTCAACGAAGCAATTCGACAGTATGTTGACCAAGGGTTACCTCCAGCCAGTCAACCTGCCCTTTTTCTACACTGGGAGACTAGCTTCAGACATTATCCTCCTGATCATTTTAAATTGTAACCTTCATATCATTTTAAAATTGTTGTTATTTATGGATAATTGCACCAACAGACTATTTACCTTTGATATTGCTTTTAACTTTTTGGGTTATGTAAATGAGAAGATATCTTTCAATTGATTTCTTGCCCCTGCTTACGTGTATTGCTTGCGACATTATATACTAGGGATCACATAAAATCCATAGGAACTAGGTCAAATTTCTTCTTTCAACAGCTTCCTTCTACATGGTATGAAAATATTTTAAATGTACAACATTTCAGGGTCAAGGCAACTCCTTGCCCTTATCGTCTTTTAGGTAATAGGCTAACCCAGCCACTCGACGAGTAACAATATAAGATCCTTCCCAGTTCAGAGCTAGCTTTTCCGGATCTCCTACAGGGTTAACCTTGCGTAAGACTAGATCACCTTCCTAAAACCTCTTGGGCACCACCCTTTTGTTAAAGGCTTGCTGTATTCTTTGCTTATAAAATTTTGCTCGCCTTCGTGCTTGCTTCTGCCTTTCTTCCAACAAATCCAGCTCAGTTCCTCTGATGATTTAATTTTGTTCCAGCTCATAAGCTTTGACTCGGGCATTGCTCATAATGGATTCCACCTGAATACATCTTCCGTTCGTTATACCAAACTAAACGGGGTTTCTCCTATTGCCATTTTAGGAGTAGTTCGATAGGCCCATAGAATCCCTAGCAGTTCATCCGTCTAATTTCCTTGCTAAGCGCCCAATTTAGTCTTCAGCCCCTGAATGAGGATTTTGTTAGTTACCTCTGCCTGCCCATTAGCCTGAGGGTGAGCTACTGAGGTAAAGGTTTGCTGAATATTGACACTTTGACATCATTCCCTAATCTTTCTACCCTGAAATTGCCACCCATTATTGCTAACTAACCTTCGTGGGATTCCATATCGACATATGATGTTCTTCCACAAAAACTGTATTACCATGCTCTCCGTGATTTTAGCTAAAGTCTCAGCTTCTACCCATTTAGAAAAGTAGTCCACGACTACCAATAGAAACTTCTTCTGTAAGGGTGTTGTAGGCATGAGACCCACTATGTCCATTCCCCACTGATCGAAGGGGCAGGAAGCAATGACAACTCTCATTAGCTCGACTGGTCACTCAGATCGGTTACTGTGCCTTTGATAGGCTGAACAAACTTGCACCAAACGGGTTGCATCTTACTAAAGAGTGAGACAAAAATATCCAGCCAACAATACTTTCCTTGCCAAGGCTCTTCCTCCCAAATGATTGTTGCAACAACCCTCGTGTACTTCTCGGAGCACCCATTCGCCGTCTTTTTTCCCCAAGGATTTTAATAGGGGGCACCCAAAAGACATCTTATATAGAATCCTGTCCATAATTGTGAACTGCTTTGCTCTATTCGCCAAGATAAATGTTGCTCCTCTTTCCTCAGGAACCTTCCCTTGGTGTAAATATGCCATAATATCAATTCTCCAATCGAGGATCTGATCAGCTCCTAGCGCCACCTCTTCCACATTACATACTGCTAGGGAGTTGGGAACTTCCACACAAAACAAACCTGGCTGTCTCACCCCTTCTAGGGCACTAGCTAGCCGAGCCAATTCATCCGCCTTTCAGTTGTTTTCTTTTGGAATCTACTGCAGGATGACCTCTTTAAAATGAGCTTTTTCTTTTTCAAAATCTATCAAGTATTTCTGTAATCTTTCTTCCTGAACAACAAAAGCACCCTGGAGTTGCGACACCGCTAACTGGGAATCCGAATGCATGACAATTGAAGTTGCCCCAATAGCTTTGGCTGCCTGTAATCCAACCAAGATGGCTTCATATTCTGCCTCATTGTTGGACGCCCGATATTTTAGTCAAACGGCTAAGCAGGTTTCTTCTTCTTTGGGGGATACCAACAGTACCCCCACCCCACTACCTATGGATCCAGAAGACTCATCAACAAAAACATTCCACACCTTTGTCCCTTCTTCTTTTTCAGCCGAACTATTTCCTGAACTGACAGATACCTTTACTAGGAAATCGACTAACAACTGAGCCTTGACAGTGGTTCAGGGATGATAGTGAATGTCATATTCACTTAGTTCCACAGCACACTTCGCGAGCCTCCCTGAAAAATTAGGCTTAGTCACCACTTTACCCAATTCACTGTGAGTCAAGACGTTGATTGGATGGGCCAGGAAGTATGGCCTCAATTTATGGGCTATTAGAACTAAGATGTATGCCAATTTCTCCAATTTAGTATACCGTGACTCTGCTCCTTTCAAGATATGATTGGTATAATAAATGGGATGTTGCTGAGAACCTTCCTGCTTTAACAATACTGAACTGATAGCTCCCTCTGAAATAGCTAAATACATCCACAATGGCTCTCCTGAGACTGGTTTGGCAAGAAAAGGTAGTTCAGCTAAATATTTCTTTAGTTCTTGGAAGGATTGCTCACACTGATCATCCCATTGGAATTTAGCGACCTTGCACAGAATTCGAAAGAAGGGCAGCCCCTTGTCTATCGATCTGGCTATAAATCGAGACAAGGAAACTATTCATCCTACTAACTTTTGAGTCTCTCGCATAATGGTAGGTGACTTCATGTTACACAATGCTTGTAATTTCTCTGGGTTGGCTTGTAGTCCCTTCTCTGTTACAATATACCCCAGAAATTTCCCACTCCTCACCCCGAACAAACACTTCTTGGGATTCAACTTTATGTTGTATCTCCTAAGAGTGGCAAAAGTCTCCTCCAGATCTATAACCAGATCCTGAGTGATTTTTGACTTGACGATAATATCATCAACATATACTTCCACATTCTTTTCTTTCTATTCTACAAAAATTTTATCCATAAGTCATTGATAAGTAGTTCCTGCATTCTTTAGGCCAAAAGGCATCACTACGTAAGCATACAACCCTCCTGCTGTCACAAAACTGACACGCTTCTGGTCCTCTTTCACTAGTGGTATATGATAATACCCTTGGTAAGCATCCATAAGAGATACAACTTCGTACCCTATGGTAGAGTCAACAAACTGATCAATACAAGGCAAAGGGTAGCAGTCTTTAGGGCACGCTTTATTTAAATCATGAAAGTCGATACACATCGTCCATTGCCCAGAGGGCTTGGGGACCAGAACTACATTGGACACCCATTCAGGGAATTGAATTTCTTTAACATGACCTGCTTGCAACAATTTATCTACTTCTTCGGTAATAACTTTATCCTTCTCGGGCCTGAAGTGCCGCAGCTTCTGCTGGATGGGTCGGACTCCCTGAGTGATATTGAGGTGGTGTTCAGCAATGTGGGGATCTATTCCCGTAAGGTCGTGCATATCCTTGGCGAAATTATCTTCGTTCTTCTTCAAACATGCCACCAATTCTTCTTTCATATCTAGCTGTTGAACCACTCGAGTGACTTTGCCAGGGGCTATTTCTATAGACTCCCCTTCTTCTATTTTTTCATCTATGGGAGCTGACTCTTCCAGCACGCATACATCAAAAATAATGACGACCTTCCCCTTGGGGTCGCCTACCCTTGCCTTCTTCTGGTCCTCCCTTACCATTTGTACGTAACAACTTCGAGCGACTTTTTGTTCTCCCCGTGCTTCCCAGATCAGCTGCCCGACTGGGAACTTCACCTTTTGATGATAGAGGAAAACCACCGCCTGAAAAATAGACAAAAAAGGATGACCCAAAATAGCATTGTAAGTGGATGGAGCATCCACTATGAGAAAAGGAATGATATTAGTTTTTTGGCTGGGTTTTGTGCCCAGAGTGAGAGGAAAAGAAATTTGCCCTACGGGATGCACCATATGTCCCGCGAATCCAAACAGGGGAGTAGCCACGTCCTCCAACTGTGCATTTCCCAACTGCATCTGTCCAAATACCTCCTGGAAAAGGATATTAACTGAACTTCTCGAGTTGACTAGGACACGGGCTATCTCATAGTTGGCGAGAGAAATCTGAATTATCATAGCATACATGTGAGGTAACAAGATGCCTCGTAGATCTTCTAGCCCAAAAGATATTGGTGGCATGTTCTCGATAGCTTGCTCTGTTCCGATGGCTAAACTCTCCATGAGGCGGGCATAGGACTTTCGAGCCCTATTGGAGTCTCCATCAGTAGGTCCTCCTGCAATAACATGAATAATCCCCGGGTAGGGATATCATTCGGGGTAAGGAAGGGCCTTCCCCTGCTGACCCTCCTTGTGAAGTACCCTCTTGAACAGGAATTTGTTGGTCCGATAGGAGGGGAGCTTGAGGTCTTTGGTTATAGGGTTTTGGGTGCGCTATATTAGGTCATTGACCTCTTCTTGCTGGTCCTCCCATCTAAGGTTGTAGGTGTGGATAGGCGGCTTGGATGCACTCCAACTCCTCTTGTAATTTAAAACACTGGCCACTAGTATGACCATACTCCATATGATACTAATAGAAGAAGGGAGCTGGGGGGTTACGAGGAACTCCCCTATATCCCGCCGGATGCTGGAGAAGACCCTATTGGTCATAAGATTACATCTCTCACTCCTTCCAAGTTCTCGGGGGATGGATGCCGTCAGCAGCCATGATCTGTAAAGGAAGTGTTGGACGAGCCCCCGACATTAATAGTCGGGGCCTAGGAACTTCTGGTATGAAAGGCCGCACATATTCTCTTCGGGGGATTTCTCGTGGAGCTGCGGGACGACTTCTCTCGGTTGGGATAGCTATAGGCCTCTGTTCGGCTCGGTTAACTTTCAGCCCTCCTTCTTCATTTATGTACTCTTCGGCGTGGATTAGCAATTCCTCATAGTTGGCTGCTGGTTTTCTCAATATGGAGCTAAGGAAAGGTCCCTCCCTCATCCCATGCGGGATGGGCACCCTTAGAATATCGGATCCCGTCGAAGGAATATTCCTAGCAGTGGAGGTGAACCAATGGAGATACCTCTAAGAGATTCTGAGGGTTCCTGCTTGATGTGTAGGAAGATAGAAGCATCGTGTTTATAGGTCTTGCAACTAGCAAACTCCTGGAAGAAAACACCCTGAAAATCAGCAAAATAGGTGATAGATCCTGGAGGCAAGGCACTGAACCATCTCTGTGCAGAGCTTGTTAACGTAGTGCAAAAAACTCGGCACTTAAGGGCATTTGTATAGAAGTGTAAAGAGGCGGCTCCAGCAAATTGTGACAAATGTTCCTCTGGATCAGTTGTGCCATCATACTTCTCCACTTGGGGATTTCTGAAGTACAAAGGTTGCAGCTCAGAAATAATGTCAATAGTGAATGGACTAGGCTCATAGGTTTTCGGAGCCCTAGTGGGCTGACTTTCTCCTTGCTCTTCTCGCCTGGTTTGCGTTACCGATATGGTATTCTGATATGTTTTCCCCCCCGGCCCATCACCTGGTAATACTTCATCATATGGCATTGCTATTGGTCGGATTGAAGGAAGCCACTCATGAAATTGTTCTCGGGGAGAGGGTTCGTCAGAATGTGGAAGAAGATATCTCGTCCTCCTCCTTTCCTTGGCCAAGAATTCAGCTACGACTTTGTCCACCATGTCCCTCAGTTGTGATGGCAATAATGTAATGGGATTATCTTCTACAAAAGAGGTTGTCGGATGTTGTATCTCCTCTGGCTGCATCTCGACATCTTGCTTAGTAATGATCCCACAGACGGCGCCTGTAACACCCGTAAAATTTCTAGCAATTTTACAAGAATTTTTGGCATGATTATAATGGGCTTTATGTGTGCTCTTTCAAAAATAAAAGAAAAGGAGCCAAAAAGGATGCAAGACCTAGGAATTGAACCCCAAACCTCTAGAGATAGCTAAGCCCTAAAGATGCATCCAATAACCAGAAGCCCAGTAGGGTTGTACTATTAGAGGAATATGGGAAATTATAGTTAGGGGTAAGGGAGACTAAGGGACTCTTCAAGTGAATAAATAGGGGGAATGAGGAGACATGAGTAACCAAATTGCTTTTCTCTCCTTTTCATCTTCTTCCTCACCGAAATCCATTCCTCTCCCTTTTCATCCTTTGTTCGAAACCTATCCAAGCAAGAGGAAGGCTAAGTTGGCATCCCTTAGGTTATCTTTCAACCAAAAAGCAAAGCGAAGGAAGTAAGTATCCCCCTCACCTGCATACAAGTAGTTTTCGATTGATGTATTTGTATCAATCCCTCTTAAACCATTCGGCCAAGACCTTGTTTGAGTTTTCCATGAAGATCCATGCCATATCTTGTATGAACATGATGAAGATAGGATCCTAGATGAATTAGGTTAAGTGGTTGAACTTTTATGACCTTTAAAACCACTCGGCCAAGCCACTTTAGACCCCTATGTGTTCTTTTTTTATTCCATGTTTAGATGAGCTTAGGCTAAGTTTTGATGCTAGATGAAGATAACATGTTCTATGCTAGGTTTTAAATGAGTTCATGCCATGTTTGATGTTAGAAGAAGGTAACATGTTCTATGCTATGTTAGAGATAGGTTCTTGCTATGTTTAGATGGTAAATGAAGATAACATGTTGTTTGTTTAACCTAGGTTTAAGTGGATGAACCTTTAGGCCCTTTGAACCATTCGGCCAAGTCCATCTAGACCCCTAAGGTGTCTTCTATGCTATGTTTTGCATGAGTTCATAATGACTTTTGGTGTTAGATGAAGATAACATGCTCTATGCTAGGTTTTAAATGAGTTTATTCCATGTTTGATGTTAACAGAAGATAACATGTTCTATGCCATGCTATAGATAAGTTCATGCTATGTTTTGATGGTAAATGAAGATAACATGTTGTTTGGTTAACCTAGATTTAAGTGGATGAACCTTAAGCCTTTGGACCATTCGGCCAAGACCCCTAATATGTTTCTATGCCATGTTTGATTGAGTTCATGATGACTTTTGATGTTAGATGAAGGTAACATGTTTTTGGTTAACCTAGAGTTAAGTGGTTGAGCCTCATGTCCATTAAACCCATTCGGCCAAGGTTTAATTAAAACCCTAAGTGCCCTCCCATGCCATGCTTTATGTGTTAAAGAACTAACATGTGGTTAGTTAGACCATATATATAAGTTGTTTGGTGTTTAACACTTTGATAGAACTCCATGAAGTTTAGGTCATTCCATGTATACTTGTTCATGATGTTTATACCTTATGCCATGCTTATATGTGTGTTATGTTGTGATCATGTTATGCTTATTACCTCGTAATTGTATGAATGTATGATGTTTTATAAAGAAGGAACATGATATGCATGAAAAGAATATGATATGTTATGAAGAAGAAATATGTTATGGTGAATGATATGTTATGAAGAAGAAATATGTTATGAAAGCCATATGATATGTTATGATATGAAGAAGAAAAACATGATATGCCATGATAAGGAATATGATATGTTTATGAAATGAAATATGATATGTTATGATAAGAAGCATGTATGTATTTTACTTTCTGCATGGCTTGTACCAGGACCCTAACAAGGTCCAAAGGGATGGGCTCCTATGTTGCCCTAGGCCGACGGACTTAGATCGGGCCTAGGATGGGCTTTTATGTTATGATTGCCCCTAGGTCGACGGTCATAGTACGAACCTAGTACAGGATAAGCTCCCAGATGCCCTTGGCCGACAGACTAAGATCGGGCCTAGGATGAGCTTCTATGTTATGATGATGACCCATAGGTCGACGGACATAGTACGGGCCTAGTAACCTAGTAGGTTCGAGATTAGCTGCCTCGGGTCTATTTAGGGATGTGCACTATGATGATGATGATGTGGTATAATGCCGGGCCCAATATGTTGAGAGTTATGTTCAAATACCTATGATATATGTTTTCGAAGAGCATCCTGCATATACCGTTATGTTATGTCTGCTCATGTTATGATGTTATATGTTATATATGTTACATGTTACGTTTGCTTATGTTATGTATGTTTACACGTTATGATTGTTTTGTTATATATGTTACATGTTATGTTTGCTTATGTTATGTATGTTTACACGTTATGATTGTTATGTTATATATGTTACATGTTACATTTGCTTATGTTATATATGTTTACATGTTATGATTGTTATGTTATATATGTTTACATGTTATGTTTGCTTATGTTATATATGTTTACATGTTATGTTTGCTTATGTTACATATGTTTACATGTTATGCTTGCTTATGTTATGTATGTTTACATGTTATGCTTGCTTTTGTTTGGTATGTTTACATGAATGTTATGCTTATATGTGTTATATGATCATGTCACTACTCAATGCTTGATGTTGATGTATGGTTTTTGTGAGTAGGACAGGATCTTACTAAGCCTATGTGCTTATAGTTTATGTTCCCTTGTACTGCAGATAAGGGTAAAGAGTGGATAAACTAAAGGGAGTAGCAGGAGGGGCAAAGTGTGTGTGGTAGTGACATGGTGGAGGAGATCTGTTATGTTCTTTATGCATGTTTTCCCTAAGATGATTTTGTTTATGGACTTGAACTAAGCACTAAGTACTTATGAAATAATGATGCATGCGCTATGTTAAGAAGAAGTATCTATGAAATGATGATGCATGTTTATGTTTAAAAGAAAAAAAAATATGTCTGAAGTCTTCCGTTGTAAGAAGTACGATATATGTAGTCTTCCACTGTAATATATGTATGTACGGTCACATCACGCGCCACCCCTCCGGACCCTTGGAAAGGGCGGGCGTGACAGGTTGGTATCAGAGCAGATCTGTCTTTCCACTACACACACATCAAGCTTCAAATCCTGTCACTCCAAATAAGAATTTCTATGCCTACTTTATTTCTTTCATGTATGATAACAAATGCCTCTAGCTTAAATATGCATGGAAATATGTATGATAACCTTATGCTAGCTTTTAGTTTAACTATGCATAGATAAATGGTCGATAACCTTATACTAGCCTTACTCTAATATGTGAAGATAAACATGGCTGGGAGACGTAGTAATAGAGTCAATGAGACAGTAATATATGGAAGACGTAGTAATAGAGTTGATAAGACAGTATTTCGCTCTCCATGGGAGCTCCAGTACTGTAGGTAAAGAAGAAATACTGGTTTATGCGAATGTGCATAGACTACCGAGCGCTAAATAATGTGACAATCAAGAATAGGTACCCTTTACCACGGATTGACGACCTGTTCGACCAGTTAAAGGGTGCCACCGTCTTCTCTCAGATTGATCTGAGGTCTGGCTATCATCAAGTGAAAGTGAAACTAGATGATATACCGAAGACGGCTTTTCGAACAAGATACGGACGTTATGATTTTGTAGTTATGCCTTTCTGAGTGACGAATACACCTGCTATGATCTGCTGAATCGGATTCTTCAAGAAAAGCAACTGTATGCAAAGTTCTCCAAACGCGAATTCTAGCTCGATCAAGTATCATTTTTGGGTCATGTTATATCCAAGTACGGAGTGATGGTAGACCCAATAAAGATTGAAGTTGTGAGTAACTGGAACCGACCAAAGAATGCCAGCGAGATCAGAAGCTTTCTTGGTCTAGCAAGCTACTACAGGAAGTTTGTAGAGAACTTCTCTAGAATTGCCTCCCCTATGACAGTCCTCACTAGAAAGAACAAGAAATATGAATGGACGGACGCCTGCGAGAGGAGTTTCATAGAATTGAAAAGGAGACTAACCAGTGCTCCAATCCTTGCTCTTCCGGACAGTAACGAAGGCTTCGACATGTACAGTGACGCTTCCAAGTTGGGACTCGGAGCTGTACTCATGCAGAATGGCAAAGTCATTGCCTACGCCTCTAGGCAACTCAAGGAACATGAAAGGAATTATCCCATTCACGATTTAGAGCTAGCGCCCGTGGTCTTTGCTCTCAAAACATGGAGGCATTATCTATATGGAGCTCAGTGTAGGATTTATATAGACCACCAGAGTCTGAAATATTTCTTCACACAGAAGGACCTGAACATGAGACAACGCAGATGGCTCGAGCTCGTCAAGGATTATGACTGCGAGATCTTCTACCATCTGAGAAAAGCAAACAAGGTGGCTGATGCACTCAGCAGGAAGTCCTGCGCCACCTTGATGTCTCTATCAATGTTATCTCGACCCTTAGAAAAGGAGATTATGCGTTACGGGGTTGAAATCATTTTTGGACAGCTCTCGACCATGACGATAGCACCGACCCTGTTCGATGATACATTGGAAAAGCAAGCCTGTGACCCGAGCATTCAGAGGATCAAGCAAGAGGTTCTAGAAGGAAAGGATTATGGGTTCCGTATCTCTGATAGTGGAGTACTCTACCTCAGGGATCGCTTGTGTATTCCCGATGATCCAGGATTACGGAAGAAGATATTTGAGGAAGCTCACGGAACTCCTTATGCGATGCATCCTGGAACCACCAAGGTGTACCAAGACCTGAAAAGAAAATTCTGGTGGTTCGGAATGAAAAGAGATGTGGCTCAGTATGTCAGTACCTGCCTGACCTGCTAGAGGGTTAAAGTAGAACACCAGAGACCTGGAGGAACACTGCAGCCAATACAGATTCCAGAATGGAAATGGGAAGATATTTCTATGGATTTTATCTCAGGATTGCCCAAGACGACAAACGGATATGATGCTATATGGGTAATTGTGGACCGATTGACGAAGTCTACCCACTTCTTAGCAATCAAGATGACCTATTTGACTGAGCAACTGGTTCAATTATATGCTAAGGAAATTATCAGATTATATGGGATTCCTAAGACCATCATTTCTGGCAGAGATGGTCATTTTATTTCCCATTTCTGGGAGTGTGTTCAGAAGGCACTTGGCACGAAGCTATTGTTCAGTACCGCCTTCCATCCTCAGATGGACGGACAAACCGAAAGAGTAAATCAAGTACTGGAGGATATGCTACGAGCTTGCACCCTAGATTTCAAAGGTAGCTGGTGCCGATACTTATGCTTGGTAGAATTCGCCTACAACAATAGCTACCAAGCTACTATTGGAATGGCACCCTACGAGGCTCTATACGGGAGGAAATGTAGATCTCCTATATGCTGGTACGAGGGTGGTGAAAAGAAAGGGATGGGACTCCAGACAGACTTCATTGACGACATCACCCGAGTTATCCAGAACATCCGTCAAAGAATTGAAACTGCTCAGAGCCAGCAAAAGAGCTATGCAGATATGCGGCGTAGACCGTTAGAATTCGAAGTCGGGGACCTGGTATTCCTCAAAGTGGCCCCTATGAAGGGAGTGATGAGATTCGGAAGGAAGGGTAAGCCGAGTCCGCGCTATGTGGGACCGTATCCGATATTGCACAAGGTTGGCAAGGTAGCTTACAAGCTGGAGCTTCCGCAATAGATGTCGGCTATTCACAACGTGTTCCATGTTTCGATGCTCAAGAAATGCATTTCCAGTGCGGACCAAGTGATCAAGCCACAAACAGTGCAAGTTCAAGAGGACCTGAGTTATGAAAGTCGACCTATCCTGATACTAGACCGAGAAGTCAAGAGACTAAGGAACAAAGAGGTGCCCTTAGTAAAGGTCCTATGGCAAAATCAACAGTACGAAGAAACTACCTGGGAACACGAAGAGGACATGAAACAGAAGTAACCAGAATTGTTCTAAGTTTCGGGGATGAAACTTTTAAAAAGTATGAAGGATTGTAATGCCTGTAAAATTTCTAACAATTTTACAAGAATTTTTGGCATGATTATAATGGCCTTTATGTGGGCTCTTTCAAAAATAAAAGAAAAGGAGCCAAAAAGGATGCAAGGCCTAGGAATTGAACCCCAAAACTCTAGAGATAGCTAAGCCCTAAAGATGAATCCAATAACCAGAAGCCCAGCAGGGTTGTACTATTAAAGGAATATGGAAAATTATAGTTAGGGGTAAGGGAGACTAAGGGACTCTTTAAGTGAATAAATAGGGGGAATGAGGAGACATGAGTAACCAAATTGCTTTTCTCTCCTTCTCATCTTCTTCCTCACCGAAATCCATTCCTCTCCCTTTTCATCCTTTGTCCGAAACCTATCCAAGCAAGACGAAGGCTAAGTTGGCATCCCTTAGGTTATCTTCCAACCAAAAAGCAAAGCGAAGGAAGTAAGTATCCCCTTCACCTGCATACAAGTAGTTTTCGATTGATGTATTTGTATCAATCCCTCTTAAACCATTCGGCCAAGACCTTGTTTGAGTTTTCCATGAAGATCCATGCCATATCTTGTATGAACATGATGAAGATAGGATGCTAGATGAATTAGGTAAAGTGGTTGAACTTTTATGACCTTTAAAACCACTCGGCCAAGCCACTTTAGACCCCTGTGTGTTCTTTTTTTTATGCCATGTTTAGATGAGCTTAGGCTACGTTTTGATGCTAGATGAAGATAACATGTTCTATGCTAGGTTTTAAATGAGTTCATGCCATGTTTGATGTTAGAAGAAGGTAACATGTTCTATGCTATGTTAGAGATAGGTTCATGCTATGTTTTGATGGTAAATGAAGATAACATGTTGTTTGTTTAACCTAGGTTTAAGTGGATGAACCTTTAGGCCCTTTGAACCATTCAGCTAAGTCCATCTAGACCCCTAAGGTGTCTTCTATGCTATGTTTTGCATGAGTTCATAATGACTTTTGGTGTTAGATGAAGATAACATGCTCTATGCTAGGTTTTAAATGAGTTTATTCCATGTTTGATGTTAACAGAAGATAACATGTTCTATGCCATGCTATAGATAAGTTCATGCTATGTTTTGATGGTAAATGAAGATAACATGTTGTTTGGTTAACCTAGATTTAAGTGGATGAACCTTAAGCCTTTGAACCATTCGGCCAAGACCCCTAATATGTTTCTATGCCATGTTTGATTGAGTTCATGATGACTTTTGATGTTAGATGAAGGTAACATGTTGTTGGTTAACCTAGAGTTAAGTGGTTAAGCCTCAAGTCCTTTAAACCCATTCGGCCAAGGTTTAATTAAAACCCTAAGTGCCCTCCCATGCCATGCTTTATGTGTTAAAGAACTAACATGTGGTTAGTTAGACCATATATATAAGTTGTTTGGTGTTTAACACTTTGATAGAACTCCATGAAGTTTAGGTCATTCCATGTATACTTGTTCATGATGTTTATACCTTATGCCATGCTTATATGTGTGTGATGTTGTGATCATGTTATGCTTATTACCTCGTAATTGTATGAATGTATGATGTTTTATAAAGAAGGAACATGATATGCATGAAAAGAATATGATATGTTATGAAGAAGAAATATGTTATGGTGAATGATATGTTATGAAGAAGAAATATGTTATGAAAGCCATATGATATGTTATGAAGAAGAAGTATGTTATGATATGAAGAAGAAAAACATGATATGCCATGATAAGGAATATGATATGTTTATGAAATGAAATATGATATGTTATGATAAGAAGCATGTATGTATTTTACTTTCTGCATGACTTGTACCAGGACCCTAACAAGGTCCAAAGGGATGAGCTCCTAAGTTTCCCTAGGCCGACGGACTTAGATCGGGCCTAGGATGGGATTTTATGTTATGATTGCCCCTAGGTCGACGGTCATAGTACGGACCTAGTACAGGATGGGTTCCCATATGTCCTAGGCCGACGGACTAAGATCGGGCCTAGGATGGGCTTCTATGTTATGATGATGGCCCCTAGGTCGACGGACATAGTACGGGCCTAGTAACCTAGTAGGTTCGAGATTAGCTACCTCGGGTCTATTTAGGGATGCACGCTATGATGATGATGATGTGGTATAATGCCGGGCCCAATATGTTGAGAGTTATGTTCAAATACCTATGATATATGTTTTCGAAGAGCATCCTGCATATACCGTTATGTTATGTCTGCTCATGTTATGATGTTATATGTTATATATGTTACATGTTACGTTTTCTTATGTTATGTATGTTTACACGTTATGATTGTTATGTTATATATGTTACATGTTACGTTTTCTTATGTTATGTATGTTTACACGTTATGATTGTTATGTTATATATGTTACATGTTACATTTGCTTATGTTATGTATGTTTACATGTTATGATTGTTATGTTATATATGTTTACATGTTATGTTTGCTTATGTTATATATGTTTACATGTTATGTTTGCTTATGTTACATATGTTTACATGTTATGCTTGCTTATGTTATATATGTTTACATGTTATGCTTGCTTATGTTTCGTATGTTTACATGAATGTTATGCTTATATGTGTTATATGATCATGTCACTACTCAATGCTTGATGTTGATGTATGGTTTTTGTGAGTAGGACAGGATCTTACTAAGCCTATGTGCTTATAGTTTATGTTCCCTTGTACTGCAGATAAGGGTAAAGAGTGGATAAACTAAAGAGAGCAGCAGGAGGGACAAAGTGTGTGTGATAGTGGCATGGTGGAGGAGATCTGTTATGTTCTTTATGCATGTTTTCCCTAAGATGATTTTGTTTATGGACTTGAACTAAGCACTAAGTACTTATGAAATAATGATGCATGCGCTATGTTAAGAAGAAGTATATATGAAATGACGATGCATGTTTATGTTTAAAAGAAAAAAAAAATGTCTAAAGTCTTCCGCTGTAAGAAGTACGATATGTGTAGTCTTCCGCTGTAATGTATGTATGTACGGTCGTGTCACGCGCCACCCCTCCGGACCCTTGGAAAGGGCGGGCGTGACAGCGCCAACTGATGCGGATGTACGTGGATTTTCTCACCTCCTTTCAACTCCAAAGAGCATCCAATAGACTTAGGGTTCGCTCTGGTCGCAACAATAATGAGACAATGAATAGATGACAAGAAAAAATCAACACAGAGAACAAAGGCAAAGAGTTTAATGTGGTTCGGAATTTCAATTCCTACTCCATAGGATGAGCTCTATCACGAGCTGCGGTGCCAAAGTACTTTTACTATGAAACTTCTTCTTCTTGGAAAATCTTCCCAGAGGTGGAGGGAAACCTCTTACAATTTGTACAGTCTACAAAAATGAAAAGTGGGGTCAACTCTCTCCCAACTTTCCTCTACTGCTTCCTCTTCCTTCTTCTCTTCTCCAACGATCCTGTCCCCCGTTGAAGTTCCGGTCCGATCAGGCTTAGAATCAGAATCCCTTCTTTTCTCCTCCTTTCACTTTTATCTCCTCCTCTCCATGTCAGCTGGGATGTAACAAACCATCCCCATCACTGTCCAAGTGGAAGGCCTCTTCCCCTGGAGAATCATTCTGTTAATAGGATAAGGAGTGTGTGGGGTCCTAGTTTTTTATATAACAAACTCCTATAAATGAACTCTTCGGGAAATATTCTACCCATCTTCTTGACCCTCTCTTCCTTTAGTAGGCCAAACACCGACTTGGTCCTCCTCTTGGCAAAATTCTCAGTTAATTACTACCAAGGCATATGTCACTTATTAATACCTAAGCTTACTCTGGCTCTACGACTCAAGACCTCAGGATTTTCGTAACTACACAAGTCAATCCCCGACTCATTTACCGAGTCAATTGCTGACTTAATCCCTGACTCGTTTACCGAGTCAATCTCCGACCCACTTATCGAGTCAATCTCTGACCTATTCATTTGATCTCCCTTTAGCCCTAGAATTTATCTTCCTATTCCTACATCCTCATCCTACCAACCTAGTCAACCCTCTAGGGTCCATGTTCCCCGGTTCAGCCAATGTTTCGTGCAGGGTCTTTTTCATCTTAGTCCTTAAGTCAGGTTATGACAGTATCATTTATATTTTTTTGATTTAATTAATATAATAATGTATTTGTTATAGGATATGGATTCTCAAAAATCATCTTTGGATGCTAATTGACTGGTATTCCCTAAAACTTTGTTCTTACTTTGTTGTAATGTTATTTAATATGTTGTTATAATGTTAGACAACTAATATTGCAATGTTCTTGTTTCTTTTGTTAGTTATTGTGAATGTTGGTTGTGTTTAGAGGAGATAAAGTTGGTTTATGCAAAAAATGTTGTAATCCTATAACAAAAATATGTTAATATGTTTTACTATTTATCTTACCCTCTATTATATTTAATATGTAATATGTGTTGTACTCCTGTAATAAAAATATATTTAATATGTTCTTTCATGAACTGATATTCCATCTATTGTCTTCCTCAAGAAAATGTAACCAAGGATGAAGTAATGTAAAAAGTCTATAAATAATTTTTAGAATGTTCTTAGTAGTTACTATTTAGCAAAACAATTGCTAATTTGTTAGTGTTGTTAATTTTGTGATTTGATCAAAAAAATTTAATTTGCAGTTGCCTATGTTGATCATAATTTAAAATTTTCCTTTTAATTAGTGGAATTCTTCACTTTATGGATATTAATTAGCTGGAGAATCTAAACTCCTGATTTTGTGTTTCTTATCCTCAAGAATGGTATGCTGATGGTGACTGCTATTTTCCCAATCCACAGAAATGTCATCGAGGAAGTCTGAGGAGTACAAGAGCAGAGTTCTGTCAACCGCTGTTGATGGGGGTTTACCAGTGACAGAGTATGTGATCAAGGAAGTTACTGATTGGGCAATTGAGAAAGTAGATGCTTTTGGAAAAGTTGACGCTGAGAAACCTGAATCAGTGGAAGACAGTAAGGTGAACAAGAGCAATGATTCGGGTATCATGCCTACTTCCATTTCACAGATAGAGGTACATATCTTTCCTAATTTGTGGATAAAGTTAGGCAAAACTTGCAATGTTGATTTGTGTAGTCTCGTTCTGTACTAATTTGTAATTTTTGTTTCCGGAACTAATGTGCAACTACTTAGAAGTTTTTCTTCTAGTGTTCATCCTTCTTGGATGACAACCCATGACACTTTGGTTGTTTTTTTTTTCGTTCTATTTTATCATATGGGCTGATAAGATTTGTGTCTGACCCTAAATAGTTAGGATAAACACTGTGTTTTGACAATGTTGAGGATATCATAATTATTCTTCGTTGTTTTTATTTAGTTTAAGAGTATGATGTCTGAAAAAATTAGATAGACTTACTCTAGTTACTAGAGAGAAGAGGACCATATGCCTTGTTGGTGGAATCAGAAAACATTTTGTTGATTAAATATATTGGAATGGAATCACTTTATGTTTTGGCAGTTCACATACTCTAGTTGTGAAATATTATTAGAATCACACTAGACCGTATGGTTTCACCTGTCAATCGTTACTAAGAAAACTTGCAATGTAACCAAGGATATCATAATCATGATAGTCATCTATGCAATACACATGAGTTAATAAGATACATTTGCATGAGATCATATCCATATTGCCATAATTATTACTTGTCACATTGCAATGTTGATGATGCTCATTTGCCTTTGATATTTCTTGGTACAAATCTTGCACTTCTCAACACTTGATTTGTGGATCTTTGTCTTGACATATTCTTTGCCTAATGCCGAGTAGTTGTGATTAACATGGTTGATGATGATGATGAATTAGTGTTGATATATTCTTTTCAGGTTTTTCTTTTTGTTCAATTTTATTTTATACTTTCGGTCTATTTGTTAGTGTTCTGTTTTACCCTTTTGCAATTGCATCTTTTAGCATCATTAATGTTATTTTCTGCTTGCTTAGGTTTGTGTTGCAAAGGTGAGGTCAAGGATGGGTCTTGATGCTGGTGTTGTGCTGGAAGCAATCATTGAGTCAAGCATACAAGAATGCGATGGGTTGCAGTGCTTCATTTGTTGCATAGTCAATGTTTTGCACACAAAGACATCAATGAAATGTTCTCTTTTGATGTAAATGGATGTTAATTTTATAATTTTAATGATGTAAAACTACTGGATGATATTTTAATATATATGATATTTTGATTTTAATATATTGTGTTTTGATTTTTTTAGTAACATTCATTAATATGTATTGTGAATTGTTTACAAGTAAAAATGACAAAATAATAACTATATAACGACCATCATTGTTATCATTACCGACGATATGTTAAACCGTCGTTAAATAATTAAACAATATTAAATTACTAATGACAGTATATATACCCGTCGTCGTTGTTATTAATGATGGTATATATAACCATCGTCGTTGTTATTAACGACGATATATCTGACCGTTGTTGTTGCCAATAACGACGGTATATAAACCAGTCGTTATTATCAATAATAACGGTAGTGAATACCGTCATTCAAGGCTATTAACGACGGTACTTTTATTTCCGTCGTTAATCTTTTCCCGACGGGGCTTTTTAGCGACAACTTCCTACGATATTTAATACCGTGTTAAAACTCATCAACGATGAAAATTGACTCTTTAATGACGGGATTTTCTATCATTAAAAGGTTCATTTTTACTAGTGAAATCAAACCTTTTGATTGTCTCATCAAAACGAATATTCTAGCTCCTGAATGCTTGCTTCAGTCCATATATGGACCATCGAAGCTTGCATACCTTGGTTTTATCAATCAATATGAAACCCTCAGGCTGTATCATATACACGTCCTCGAGGAGGTTTCCATTAAAGAAAGTCATTTTCACATCCATTTTTCATATCTCATAATCATAATGAATCGTTATGGCCAGGAGCATCTGAATGAATTTAAGCATAGCTAATGATGAATAGGTCTTGTCATAATCAACACCTTGCTTTTGACGATAGCCTTTTACCACTAATCTAGCCTTAAATGTAATCACATTACCATCCATGTCGGTCTTCTTCTTGAAAACTCACTTGCACCTTATAGGCTTAATGCCTTCAGGTGGGTCCACCAAGTTCCAAACTTGATTTTCCTACATGGATTCCATTTCTGACTTCATGGCTTCAAGTCATTTGTCCCTTTCTGAACTTTTCAAAACTTCTTCATAACTGGTAGGTGATGTGAGCAAAACATATAGAGTTTTAGGAGTAGTTTTCGCTCACATCTCATTACATTTTATGTTGGTTTCATGCATATGTCACTTTGTTTTGCATGCATTTCCTATTTTCTGGTTCGAAGATCTGCTCTTTGTACTTTTCGTGCAGGATAGCATTTTATGGGAAAAGATGCACTTTCGGAGCAAAAGAAGGGCATTTTGCAGCTATATGCAGAAGGGGACACGATCAGGGCGTGTGGCTACACACGGCCATATCCAAGGGGCGAAATCAACCACCCTAGGGCCACACACGGCTTGGCCGTGTGGAAACACACGGCCATGTGGCGGCCCAGTAGATTGATGCGACTAGGGTTTTTTCTGGATTTCACAGCGATTCGGTGTGATGTCTATATAAGGAGAGCTCCGTCCAAACCCTGGGGAAGAGGCAAGACGGCTGGGATGACACACCGATGCCCTAAAAAGCTTCGGGAACTCACAACGGGGAGGAAGAACACCGCCGGAGATCCGAGTTCTGCACTTCAACGGTAGAGAGAAGGCCACATTGGCATTGTAAATTCCTGTCTTGCACTTTATCTACTATGTATTCGAACATGAACATGCCTTGTGTTTCTTCTTTGCCATCTATGGAGTAGTTTCTTCAATTCTAGGATTAGGGAGTAGCTTGTGTGCGTATGACATGCTGCTTCAAATTGAATTCTGTTATTGAGTTTGAATTTGCAATTGAAATTTGTTTAGACCGATATCTATGTGTATTTGGTTTTCTATCTACTGTGCTTAGCCGATACGAGAGGTGACATCCCTTGTATCTAAGATTTAGGGGATTTATACGAGGAACCTATGGGTTAGCCTCATCTCCTGTAACTGTGGGTAGAAGAATGCGATAGAACTGGAAACAGTTCGTTGCAGGGATTGATTCGGCATCCTCGTACCGCCTATCCAGTCCTTGTAAGATAGAGATAGCTCCCAATAGATGCGGTGGCTCATCGGGAGAGTGCATGATGTCCCTTCCAGAAGACCGTAGTTAGACGTTTAGACAACGCCCAGTGATAGCATGTCTTGCGACACACAAGCGAAATCGAAGTCCTAGAATCCCTTTAAAAGATCTCGCGGCAACCTCCTTTCTTCCTCCGTGTGACACCGTATTGAGTAGGACCACCGATAACCCTCACATTCACAACCCCTTAGAGTCTACTACCGAACAATTACACCCACCAAATAAATCGATACTCGAATCTCAGTCCCATTAGGATCGATAATCTTTTTATTACTTGATGACATCTGTGCACTTGCGGGCGTTGAGCGTGAGCACATGCTTCGAGTCCTCGACGGTCTCATCGCGAGATTTGAAGTCGCGTTCGTTTCCATCAAGATTTTGGCGCTGTTGTCCGGGACTGATCGATTCAATATCAAATCGAGAAGTGGATAATTAGATCAGACTTAGGATTATATTTACTTACTTGCTTTATTTCTTTTTTATTTATTTTAATTAAGTTTTATATTTTCCATATCTATATTTAGATTTTATTTTATTTTAGCAGTAGTTTTCTATTTACTTACTGGCTCTTTGATTTTGGTAACTAGATTAGTTTATTTCTTGTTTCTAAGCATTAGGTAAATACTCCATCCTTTTCTTCTTAACTAAAACTTGTTGGATTTCTGGCACCGCGGCGAGTGTGTGTTCGAACATGTTTCGTAAACACGTGCACAATGGAAGAAATAAAAATAATAAATCTAATTTATTATAATACACACACCACATGCATGCATAGTACAACATGTGTAGACATAACCGTAGTTTCAAATTTTGCAATAAAAGGAAATTTATTCTACATATACCTGACGTATAACGTGTAGCGGGAAAGACATCAACCGAAGCGATCCTCACTAGAATCGCCTCTATCCGTATCCACGCCAAGTATCTTCGGGATGACTTCACAAAGTCACGAGCTTCATCTTCGTACGAGTCACTAGCCTCGTGTCGAAGACGATGTGATCGAGAGAGGATCACAATCCGAATCAAAATTCGGATTCAAAACGAGTCCTCAAAAACTCGCTTCTCCGGAGAGGTATTCATCAACCGTTTGACGAATCCTTTATCCTCCACCTATGAGGATTATCGGAGATTGAATCCCTAGCAAAGTAGCCGCTATCGGATCTCCAAACGTCATCCAAACGACGCTCCGACACGAAGGAAACAAGCTGTCCAAAAAACTGGACAGCTTGGTGGAAGAATTAGCGCCGGCCAAAGGGAAAAGGGCCAGCAAGTCCATGGTCACCGGAGCCAAGGAGGATCACCGGAGGATCGCTGGTTGAAGCTTGGATGCCGACAACAACTTGGACGGTGGCACAAGGGGTGGGCGGCGGCTAGGGTATGGGCGCCGACCACAAGAGGAGAAAAGGGAGGGGGCGGCAAGATTAGATTAGGGCTTTCACAAAACCCTTAAGCCCTTTTTTATAGAGAACAAATTCTCCTAATGGTTATTGGTTCAAAACCAAAACCTGTTAACCCTCTCCATTAATTTAAGTTAAAAAAAAAACCAAACTGATTTGGTCTATTTTAAGTTAAAATGAACCAAACCAACTTTAGTTCATTCGTTTAAAACAAACCAAACCCCTTTGGTTTATTCTCCACCATTGGATTAGAACCAAATCAATTTTGTTCATCCATCATGTCTTTATAAGACACGACCCATCCACGCTTCCATTGCTACTGAAACGATTTCATGCTCGCTCCTTGTTTGGTCCAACCAAACCTAGTTTCTCTTGGTCTGAGAATCTCATTCTCAAGCTCGTTTTAAATCCTTCGGATTACGCTCGTTGTGCGTGTGACCAAATAGGTTCTCGGTTTATGTTAGCCGTCTATAATTAACCATTAATTATAGAATGATCATGAGTGACACCTAGTAGTACATCATGATCCCCAATTAACTGAAAAGATCAACGGTTGATCCAGAACTATTTCTGAAACCCTTCAGCAGCTACAATGAATCGTGACCCATTCCCTTCACTCATCTTATATCCACTTGGTTCAGAACATGATCTATAGTGTCAGTCCCTACTAGGTTGACTACGTCACACCTACCCCAAGTATCATTTTCTCGTCCTACGGATTCTAGTTACTGTACATGTGTCCAAGAGTACCTTACTCTAAACATGTAATGCTTTGGCCAAAGACTTTAGTAACAATCCGACGAGAGGCCATGGGTATACATCTCCTTGCAAGGAGTGGTGAATCCTTTATAGGCTATTCAAATACCTTCGATCACTTCGATTTATCCCCAATCATCCCAGGTCCACATCTCCTCAGAGATGCTTGCTTAAGATGTCAAAGCATAAGTCTTCATGATCAAGATGACTTGAATACCGCAAGTCAAAGGAACATCACACTTAAATTGCAGTAAGAACTTCTTTGACATATCTATATATGCAGAGAACCATATGAAGTCTTACGGCTGGTCACTCCAATGAACTAGTTACCATAACTAGCATCCATGATTAACTCCGGACATCACAATATCTCCAGCCAGTGAGAATCAACTGCTTGGATACACCAAGGAGTATACCTCGTTCTAGTCTCGACAGAATTGTGTTGGTGCAGTGGGCACCTAAGTCGAACCTATGTTTTGATTATAGCAAACGATACAAAGTTAAGCTTATATTGTTATCTCACGAGCTAAATCAAGTGTGCAGAAAAGTCTCAATGCTGGAGCTGAAGGCTAGCGACACCCGGAGGAAGCTGCGGTGGTCGGGCGACACTCGAGTTACTTCGGAGGGAGCCGAAGGAATCGAGTGGAAGGCCGGAAGCAAAAGCGACAAGTAAGTATCGAGGTAAGCTCGTGTGTGCAAGCGTAAGTGAGGTCGTGTCCTTTGTACGGGGACGTCCTTAGGCGACGATCCAACCCAAGACTTCCCATGGAAGGTCTATGTTGAGATCGGACGGCAAGTGGCCGTCGAATTCACTTGTATTTTGAGCTAAACTCCTTTTTTAGTCAAAATCGTCGCTTCAACCGCCTTCAACCGGCGGCGCTTCAACCGCCAGTTCAACCGGCAAGTAGCTCAACCGACTCCAACCGGTGGTCAAAAATCAGCCTCGAGGAGTCAAGCTTTATCACCATTTTTCAAGGAGTTTTGTGCCCATTTGTGATTGGTTGAAGACCCATTCGTTGAGGGGCTTAAAGGCTATAAAAGGAGGGCCAAACCTAGGGTTTTTCATCAATTCAAAAGCTTCCAAGTGCTTCCGATACGCTCCGACTCCGACATCCCTACGTGCGCTGAGACGAATTTACTAAAGCTTCAACCTCCAATCCTTGAAGTCGTCGGTATAATCTTTAATTTTGTATAAGTTGTCTTTATTTTCAAGCTTTAAATCATATCAAGGAGAGGGGGAGTGTCCCTCTACCTTGAATCTTTATTGAGTTTTTGTATTCGCTTAACTCCTATCTCTATCGAGAAGGAGTTAGTTTAATATTTGCCCTCCGTGCGTGGTCAAGGACCATTAGGGACTTGGAGTAGTAGCCGTAGGCTACGAACCAAGTAAAAACCCCTCGTGTTATTATTT
Source organism: Wurfbainia villosa (assembly GCA_025175895.1). Taxonomy (NCBI): domain Eukaryota; kingdom Viridiplantae; phylum Streptophyta; class Magnoliopsida; order Zingiberales; family Zingiberaceae; genus Wurfbainia; species Wurfbainia villosa. The sequence continues at coordinate 7,432,387 of JAKLTH010000147.1, forward strand.
ATTTATTGCTATTTTACTGTCTCAGAACAATTGAAAAGTTTTTTCTTATCGCTATTCACCCCCCCCTCTAGCGCTCAAATCGATCCAACAATTGGTATCAGAGCCGGGGGTTGCTAAGATTTGGTGAAACCACCAATCTAGCTTTTTTTTACAGATTTATTTTCTTTTAATTCTGTTTATTTCTATTTATTTTGTTTGTTAAATTCTCTCCCGCACTACTAATCCAAGACGCGAGTCTTGGTACTTGTTTTTGAGTTTTTGTCTTTGCTAGCTTTTCGTCTTCGCTCTTTTGTCTTTTGTTCTAATGGCCCATCTCGAGGGTTTTAGCACCGTCCGACCTCCGTTTTATAACGGAGATGACTTCCGTTATTGGAAGGGTCGGATGGAATGCTTTCTCAAAACCCAACTCGAGATGTGGATCATAATCCAAACGGGTTTCACACTTCCGACTAATGAAGTGGGTGACTCCTTGGATTATGATCAATGGACCATTGCAACAAAACGACAAGTCGAAGCCGACGCCAAGGCAACACAAATCCTCCAATGCGGCCTATCCAAGGAGGAGTTAAATCGCGTCGGCCCCTTCATAAGCGCAAAGGATCTTTGGACTAAACTAATCGAGTTACACGAAGGATCGGATCAAGCCAAGGTATGTAAGCGTGATTTGTTATTCAATAAATTGTACACACTAAAAATGCAGGAACACGAATCCGCGACACAACTCCACGCCCATGTCCAGGACATCGTCAACAACTTACACGCAATCGGGCAAAAGGTCGAAAACCGCGACCTTATAAGGTATGTTCTAAACTCTTTTCCGAGGACTACCTTGTGGGCATCCATGGTCGATGCCTACAAGGTCTCCAAGGATCTTTCTAAAATTAGGTTAGATGAACTCTTTTCCGATTTCGAATTACATGAACAATCCAACTCGGAACCCGAGAGGGGTATAGCTTTATTTGCGTGATTCAAAGAAGAAGAATCGCAAGCAAGCCACCACCAACCGAGGAGGAAGACGAGTCCAAGAAGAAGTTGACCCGAGTCTGATCCGAACTAATGAACCTAGCTCTAAGAATAGCCAAGGGACGAAAGCGAACCACGACTCGACCCAACCAAGGTAAACCTAAAAGTTCTAATATTAGGTGTTATGAGTGTAACAGGTTTGGACATATCAAGTCCGAGTGCCCCAAGCTCAACCACCAAGGACCTAAGCACAAGAAGGCCCTCAACGCGACATGGGAAGAAGCGTCATCCGAAGAAGACGAAGACCACGTCTTCATGGCGAAATCAATTGAGTCAGACACGGAGACCGAACACGAACTTGAGTCAGAACTGGAGGATGATTCGGACTACGAAGCAACCTTCAAGTCAAGCCACGGATACGCATCCGGTTCAAAAGATACCCTTAAGGTGAGTCGTACTTTATTTAATACTTTACATAATACGGTTAGGTTTTTGTCTAGGAAGTTAGCTAAGTCCGAGTCCAAGGTCGAGACTCGTTGAGGAAGTTAAACTCCTCAAACAAGAGGTCTCCCTAACCTCTTCGACTAGTCTATATCAAGAGAAGTACTCAAATCGGGTTGAAAAAAACGAAGTTGAGAACTCACTCTTGAAAAGTCAAGTCGAAGATCTTAGGAATACGTTGGAAAGGTTTACTTTGGGATCCAAAGGACTTGACCTCCTACTTGGATCGCAAAGGGCCGTGTACAACAAGGCCGGACTAGGGTTTAGCTCAAACACGACCAATAAGTCGTATATGTCAATCGTAAGTAGACATAAAAAATGTGTCCAAGCATGGGTCCCTAAGACCACTTTGATTTCAACTCTAGGATCTAACTCGTACTGGGTTCCCAAGGACCAAATCCACTATGTGGATAGACCGAACCGATTCAACCGTCTAGGGGGAGCCAGTACAAACCATGTTTGTGCTTTAACTTAGAAATTGCATGCTTAGTTTTTTTGTTGTTTTTAACTCACTTGGAATACACAAATAACCAACTAAAAAATCCTTCGAAAAGATTGAGCCTCGGGGAGCCTCTTTTCAAATAACCAACTAAAATCCTTCGAAAAGATTGAGCCTCGGGGAGCCTCTTTTCAAATAACCAACTAAAATCCTTCGAAAAGATTGAGCCTCGGGGAGCCTCTTTTCAAAAATAACTAGTTAGACTAGGAAATAGTCTTAGGTGAGTCAAGTCATCATTTTCTTGAACATGGCTTTGTCTAAGGAAGTGGTCGATGATCCGATAAAAGAAGGCCCCTGTGCCTCGCCACGACCTGGAAGCCATGATCTTGAAAAGGTAAACTTGACAAGCCTTGGGTTAAATCCAAATCTAACTTGAACCTAAATCCACTTAATCAAACTTAATTGAAAATCATCTCAACATAAAATTACTTGAACCTAAATCCACTTAATCAACTTAATTGAAAATCATCTCAATATAAAATTACTTGAACCTAAATCCTAATTACTTGAACCAAAATCCACTTAATCAATTTAATTGAAAATCATCTCAACATAAAATCACTTAAACCTAAATCCACTTAATAAATTTAATTGGGAGTCATCTCACAAAAAACACATAAGTATAACATGCTTGATCATATAGACTCGGGTGAGATGACCTAGGTTTAACAACTTACAACCAATTTAAAAATAAAAATCTAACATCCAATCCAACCACCTTGTGTGTAGGATCAATGGACGTTGACGATGGTTGCTCCACACATGACCGGGATCAACTCAAATTCACAAAGCTTCGATTCAAACGACAAGGATCGGTAGCCTTTGGGAATAACGGCAAGCTCAAAATCATCGGATCGTGATATCGAGCTTAACTCGAATTTTGTTATTAAAAATGTATTACTTGTAGAGAATTTTGAATATAACTCGCTTAGCGTAAGCCAATTGTGTGACAATAACTATAAGGTCGATTTTTAGAAAATGAATGTGTAATTAAAACAAATGAAACAAATAAAACAATACTCAAAGGAACTAGGACAAATAACATTTATACAATGAACTTAATCAAATCCTCAGCCAAATGTCTTATGACACAGGAAGAGGAATCATGGTTGTGGCACCGACGACTCGGTCACTCGCACCCAAGACTCGTCCACAAGATGAGTCAGAGTGGCTTAGTCAGAGGTTTACCCAACCTCAACAACTTGGTTAATAAAATCTGTAATGCTTGTCAACAAGGAAAACAACCTAGGACACAACACAAGTTAACTAACCAAGAACGAACCTCAAGTGTACTTGAGCTCCTGCATATGGATCTATTCGAGTCACATGGAGCCAAGTCACTCAATAAAAGTCAATATTGCTTAGTCATAATTGACGACTACTCCAGGTTTACCTGGGTTAGGTTCATCAAACATAAAAATGATACCCTAGATCAATTAATCAATCTATTCAAATTAATCGAGAATCAAAAAGACCTTAAGGTTAAAAGACTTAGAAGCGATCATGGTGGTGAATTCAAAATCAAAGGTTCACCGACTCAGAACCTAAACGGATACCACCATGAATTCTCTTGCCCTAGGACCCTCAACAAAATGGCCTAGTGGAAAAACCGAACTCTACAAGAAGCCGCTAGGACCATGTTAAACGAATATAACCTAGGGTACGGTTAGCACGGCTTGCTATGTCCAGAATAGGATCCTTATGGTAAAGAGGCACCTTAAGACCTCGTATGAGATTTATCATGATAAAATACCTAACATCAAGTACTTTAGGGTATTTGGGTGTAAGGTACATATTCTAAACACTAAGGATTACCTAGGGAAATTTACATCCAAAACCACGACCGGAATATTTCTAGGATACTCGACTACAAGCCGAGCTTATAGAGTATATAACCACGACACCCTTAGAGTCGAGGAGACTATCAATGTAGTATTTGATGAAGGACACGAACCTACAAAACCCCTGACAACCCCAATTAGCGAGCCTACTCATACTAGACCTAACTCTGACCCTGAGATCGAGTCTAATCCACATCAACCAACTTCTCTTGTCGACCAAGTGACAAGTGATCCGAGTCAAACTAGTGTTCAACCAAGTCACCCCATTGATCAAGCATTAGGTGACACAAATCCAACCCAATCTAGGATTCAGACTAACCACCCTATCGATCAAGTGATAGGAGATCCTAATCTAGGAGTTCGAACTAGAGCATCCTATAGGAACCTTAGTCAAATTTCCTTAATTTCAAAGATAGAACCCAAATCAATTGAACAAGCTCTTCTTGATCCCGATTGGATTATTGCAATGCAAGAAGAGCTAGCTCAATTTACTAGGAATGAAGTGTGGGAATTAGTACCACCACCTAAAGACAAAATGACAATTGGAACAAGGTGGGTGTTTAGAAATAAGCTTGATGATAAAGGTGAAGTAGTTAGAAACAAGGCTAGGTTAGTCGCCAAAGGGTTCAGTCAAGTCGAAGGCTTAGATTACGAAGAAACCTATGCCCCAGTAGCTAGACTCGAATCCATTCGAATGTTGCTAGCTTATGCCGCACATCGAGGATTTAAGCTATTTCAAATGGATGTTAAGTCGGCATTCCTAAATGGATACATTAAAGAAGAAGTTTATGTTAGCCAACCCCCCGGATTCGAAAATCTAGATAAACCCGACCATGTTCTAAAACTTAAGAAAGCTCTCTATGGACTTAAACAAGCTCCTCGAGAGACTTTCAATCCATCTCAAGTAAAAAGGGTTTAACCAAGGCTTAGTTGACCCAACTCTCTTCGTAAAAACCTTAGGTAAAGAAATATTCATAGCTCAAATTTACGTAGACGATATAATTTTTGGAACCTCTAACTCAGTCTTACTAAACGAGTTCGTTTCACTCATGGAAAGTGAGTTTGAAATGAACTTAGTAGGCTAGTTAAGTTTCTTTTTAGGTCTACAAATTAAACAAACTAAGGATGGTATATACCTATATCAACAAAAATACACTAAGGAGTTAATTAAAAGATTTGGAATGCAAGACGCTAAGATAATAAACACCCCAAGGGCGATTAATGTTAACATAGGAGAAGACCTAGAAAGTAAGTCCATTGACTTAAAGTACTATAGGAGCGCGATAGGAAGTCTCCTATACTTAACTGCGAGTCGACCCGACATCCTATTCGCAGTAAGTATGTGCGCCAGGTTTCAAACCTGTGCTAAGGAGTCTCACCTAACCCTAGTTAAGCGTATCCTTAGATATCTTAAGGGTACACTTAACGTTGGTATTTGGTACCCTAGATCTACGGAGTTCGAACTAATCGGCTACTCGATTCGGATTATGCGGTAGTAAACTCGATAGAAAGAGCACGAGTGGTTGTTGTCAACTACTACCTAGTGAGTTAGTGCGATGAGGAAGCAACATTGTGTTGCCTTATCTACCACCGAAGCCGAATACGTTGCGATGGGTGAGTGTGTAACTCAGCTTCTTTGGATGAAGCACACTCTCAGAGACTTTAGGTTGGACTTCACCAAAACTAAAATTTTTGTAGATAACATAAGTTCGATAAATCTAACTAAGAACCCTATATGCCATTCAAGAACAAAGCATATAGAGGTAAAACACCATTTCATTCGAGAACATGTAGCCAACGGCTCCATACAACTCGAATATGTTGACTCGAAGTCTAACCTAGCAGACATATTTACTAAACCACTACCCGAAGCCAAATTTAGTCTCTTGAGATGAAAATTAGGCATGTGCGTAATAGAATAGGTTTTGCAAATTATATTACTACTATTTCCTACTTTTTCATGAAACTAGCATAGGTCATACCTTAGATATCATGCACCTATAGATTTAAGGAGCCAATACATCTCACAACACATAGGACTAATGTGTTTGTGTACTTAGCCACGTAGATGGGCGTGAGATGTTAGGACCTTACTCCTGGTTCCAGATGTAGAGCTAGTGCATCGCTATGAACCATGGAGTATAATCATACATACTAACCGACTCGATGGTTGATCCTTCATATCAATCAAGCCAAATATGAGTCGAACATTTCATAGATGAGCTTATTTTCAATATACTATTTTAATAAAAAATGTGGAACATGCTTGGACTTTAAATTTAGCAATTATTTTGATTTCCACACACCCCTTACTCTTTTCGATATACGGCAAAAGGGGGAGAAAAAGGCCAAAGTTAAGGGGTCAAATTTTTTCAAATTTTTTGATAACTTAACTCTTACTTAATGTTTAAACCAAAAGTTTACTTTAGGTTTTGAGAACTTATTTAACTTTTGACAAAAGGCCAAGTTAAGAGAATTCTTAACTTATTTATGTCGTTAGTGTTTTACTTAAGGGGGAGAAAGGGCTTAACTAAAACGTTTTACTAAAGCTAATTTTAAAACGCGTTTTACTAAAGCTAATTTTAAGTAATGTTAATTACTTAAAGCAACCCTCAAGGGGAGGATTAAGGTCTTTCTTCAAAGACTCACCCTCGGTCAAGGGAGGTTTCCTCAAGGGGGAGTACTTGAAGAAAATCCTTACTACTCCAACTTAATCTTCATTTTTTTCTCATGCACATTATTATTCTTCATGCTTGCTTAACTTTGTATGTGGGTTTGCCATAAATCAAAAGGGAGATTGTTGGTGCAAGGCACCTAAGTCGAACCTATGTTTTGATTATAGCAAACGATACAAAGTTAAGCTTATATTGTTATCTCACGAGCTAAATCAAGTGTGCGTAAAAGTCTCAATGTGAGCTGGTGAAGGCTAGCGACACCGGAAGGAAGCCGCGGTGGTCAGGCGACACTCGAGTTACTTGAGGGAGCCAAGGAATCGAGTGGAAGGCCTAAGCAAAAGCGACGTAAGTATCAAGGTAAGCTCGTGTGTGTGCAAGCGTAAGTGAGGTCGTGTCCTTTATGCACGGGACGCCCTTAGGCGATGATCAACCCAAGACTTCCCATGGAAGGTCTATGTTGAGATCGGACGGCAAGTGGTCGTCAATTCACTTGTATTTTGAGCTAAACTCCTTTTTAGTCAAAAATCGTGGCTGCCAGCTCAACCGGCCAGTTCAACCGTGGCGATTCAACCGCTAGTTCAACCGGCCGGCTCAACCGCCAGCTTCAACCGGTGGTCAAAAATCACCTCGAGGAGTCAAGCTTTATCACCATTTTTCAAGGAGTTTTGTGCCCATTTGTGATTGGTTGAAGACCCATTCGTTGAGGGGCTTAAAGGCTATAAAAGGAGGGCCAAACCTAGGGTTTTTCATCAATTCAAAAGCTTCCAAGTGCTTCCGATACGCTCCGACTCTCCGACATCCCTACGACGAAGCACTGCCGAGATGACGACTAAAGCTTCAACCTCCAATCCTTGAAGTCGTCGGTATAATCTTTAATTTTGTATAAGTTGTCATTATTTTCAAGCTTTAAATCATATCAAGGAGAGGGGGAGTGTCCCTCTACCTTGAATCTTTATTGAGTTTTTGTATTCGCTTAACTCTTATCTCTATCGAGAAGGAGTTCGTTTAATATTTGCCCTCCGTGCGTGGTCAAGGACCATTAGGGCCTTGGAGTAGTAGCCGTAGGCTACGAACCAAGTAAAAACCCCTCGTGTTTTTATTTATTTATTGCTATCTTTCCGCTGCGTTTACTCGTGCCAATTCAAACGATTACGAAAAGTTTTTTCTTATCGCTATTCACCCCCCCCTCTAGCGCTCAAATCGATCCAACAAATTGATGGTGTCCAAATCCATCAATCATCGACTAGGGATAATTCTGATACATCACAATTACACATGTAGAGATACTCACTAGTTGTGATCCAATCACAAATTCTCTCATGCTGTGAATCGTATCGTAGACATTCAGTAAATGAGTTTAAGTTCTAATCAAATACATGAAAATATGTATACTCAAATAGTGAATCTTCATTTATCATATAAATGGTTCAAACATAAGGCGATTGCCTTAGGACATCTCTCATATATTACTAACAAACTCCCACTTGGCCTAATGCCAATCGCTATGGTATCCAATACCATAAGCTCTAACATGACCCTTAAACTTACTTTGAGGTAATGCCTTAGTCAAAGGATCCGCTAAGTTCCTTTCAGTGGGGATTTTCTCGATTTTTATTTCCTTTCTACTTATGATCTCTCTGATTAAATGATAGCGGCGAAGCACATGTTTGGATCATCGATGAGACCTCATCAAGTTCAGAGATGAACTTCTTGATTCAAACCGCTTCCTTTGCTGCTTCCAAAGCTGTAATGTATTCTGCCTTAGTGGCATAATCCACTATAGTGTCAAGCTTGGAACCTTTTCAACTTATTGCGCCTCATTCTAGGTGAATACATACCCAGACTGAGACTTGGAATCATCCTTGTCTATCTGGAAGCTGGCATCCATATACCGACGTATCACCATGTACCCTTCTCCATATATTAGGAACGCATCCTTAGTTCTTTTCAAGTACTTAAGGATCGTCTTAACAACCACCCAATGATCCATTCCTGGATCAGGCTGTTATCGGCTCGTGAAACTCAGAGCATATGATACATCGGGCCTCGTACATAACATAGCATACATGATAGATCTTATTGCGGATGCATAGGGAATCTTACTCATGCAAATCCTCTCATCTTCTGTGCACGGACACATAGACTTCGAAAGGTGTATCCCATACCTGATGGGTAGGAAACCTTTCTTGGATTATGACATGCTAAACTTCTTTAGCACTAGGTCTATATATGTAGACTGCGAAAGACCAAGCAACTGTTTCGATCTATCTCTATAGATCCTAATCCCGAGGATGTAGGTTGCTTCTCCCAGGTCTTTCATGGAGAATGTCTTGGACAATCAAATCTTAACTGACTGTAAGACTGAAACATCGTTTCCTATAAGTAATATGTCATCGACATACAATACTAGGAACATGACTGCACTTCCACTAACCTTCTTGTACACACAAGGTTGGTCTGGATTTTGTGAGAAATCAAATTTTTTGATTGTCTCATCAAAACGGATATTCCAGCTCCTAGATGCTTGCTTCAATCTTGGTTTTATCAATCGATGTGAAACCCTCAGGCTATATCATATACACGTCCTCGAGCAGGTTTCCATTAAGGAAAGTTATTTTCACATCCATCTGCTATATCTCATAATCATAATGACCCGCTATGGCCAGGAGCATCTGAATGGATTTAAGCATAGCAACAGGCGAATAAGTTTCGTCATAATCAACACCTTGCTTTTGACGATATCCTTTCACCACCAATCTAGCCTTATAGGTAATCACATTACCATCCATGTCGGTTTTCTTCTTGAAAACCCACTTGCACCCTATAGGCTTTATGCCTTCAGGTGGGTCAACCAAGTTCCAAACTTGGTTTTCATACATGGAATCCATTTCCGACTTTATGGCTTCAAGCCACTTATCCATTTCTGAACTTGTCAGAACTTCTTCATAACTGGTAGGCTCCTCATCATCAATGAGTAACATGTCATTTGATTCACTTACGAGAAATCCATATCTCTCAAGAATATTGCGTGTTCTACCAGATCTACAAAGATGTGGTGTCTCAATAGGTCCAGCCGATGGCTCATCACTATGAGTGATTGGCTGTGATACTTCACCAGGTATCTCATCAATGTCTATTTGAGTCTCTCGAGCCTCCTCAAGCTCAACGACACTCCCACTATTTTCTTGTAAGAGAAACTCTTTCTCTAGAAACACAACATGCCTTGAAACAAATACCTTTTGTTCCACAGGATGATAGAATTGGTAACCCCTTGTTTCCTTAGGGTATCCAATAAATAGACATTTATCAGACTTAGCATCCAATTTGTCTAATACAGTCCACTTCACATAAGCAGGACAACCCCATATCTTCAAGTAAGATACATGAGGTTTCTTACTATTCCATATCTCATATGGAGTAGTGGAGACTACCTTGGTTGGCATTCTGTTTAACAAGTAAACAACTGTCTGAAGTGCATAGCCCCAAAAAGACTTGGGAAGATTCGCATGATTCATCATTGACCTGACCATGTCCAACAAGGTCCGGTTATGCCTCTCAAATACACCATTATGCTGTGGTGTATATGGCAGAGTCCATTGAGAAAATATACCATTGTCTCTTAGATAATCTAGAAACTCTTGACTTAAGTATTCACCACCTTGATCCGATCGAAGTATTTTAATACTCTTGTCATGTTGTTTCTCTACTTCATTTCTGAATTTTTTGAACCTTTCAAAGGCTTCAGACTTGTGTTTCATCAAGAACACATACCCAAACCGTGAGTGATCATCGGTGAAGGTAATGAAGTAGCTATAGCCTCCTAAAGTTTGAGTTGACATAGGTCCACATACTGTTAGTACAGTAGGCACCTAAGTCGAACCTGAGTTTTGATTATAGCAAACGATACAAAGTTAAGCTCATGTCGTTATCTCATGAGCTGAATCGAGTGTACAGAAAATTGCTATAGCTGGAGCTGAAGGCTAGCGACACCCAGAGGAAGCCACGGTGGTCGGGCGACACTCGAATGACTTCGGAGGGAGCCGAAGGAATCAAGTGGAAGGCCGGAAGCAAAAGCGACATAGTAAGTATCGAGGTAAGCTCGAGTGAGTAAAGTGAAGTGAGGTCGTGTCCTTTGTACGGGGACGTCCTTAGGCGACGATCTGACCCAAGACTTCCCATGGAAGGTCTATGTTGAGATCGGACGGCAAGTGGCCGTCGAATTCACTTATATTTTGAGCTAACTCTTTATTGTAGTAAAAAATCCTGGCCATCAGTTCAACCGGCCAGTTCAATCGGGCCAGTTCAACCGGTGGTCAAAAATCAGCCTCGAGGAGTCAAGCTTTATCACCATTTTTCAAGGAGTTTTGTGCCCAATTCCTATTGGTTGAAGACCCATTCGATGAGGGGCTTAAAGGATATAAAAGGAGGGCTTCTCCTAGGGTTTTTCATCATCTCTAAGTGCTCACAAACCTCCACAACTCTGCGATTTTCCGACGACTCTACGACGAAGTGTTGTCAACAACCCTAGTTTACTTTCTACTCTTTTAGTTGTTGATATTCTTATTTTGTCGTCTCTTTAAATATTACAATTCCTTTTATTAATCGAGGTTTTCTATCGTTAAACTTTACATTAATAGAAGAGAGGGTTTGTCTCTCTATCTTTTCTTTCGAAGTTTTTTTTGTAATCGTCAAACTCCAACCTCCAACGAGGAGGAGTGTTTTTAGTGAATTGTCCTCCGTGCGTGATCAAGGATCACTAGGGTCTTGGAGTAGTAGCCGAAGGATACGAACCAAGTAAAAAAACATTTGTCTAATTTATTTATAGTTTATCTTTCCGCTACAATTAACTGTCTACTTGAGTTTTAACAAACGAATTAAAAAAAAGGTTTATCGCTATTCACCCCCCTCTAGCGATCCGCTTCGATCCAACAATTGGTATCAGAGCCGAGGGTGCTTAGATTTGGTGAAACCACCAATCTAGCATTTTTTATAGATTTATTTTTCGTTCATTTAAATTTTTCTCCCGCACTACTAATCCAAGACGAAGTCTTGGTACTCTTCGTTTGGTTTTGTTTTGCAAGTATTCTCTTTTGGAGTAGCCGACGGTAAAATGGGCATAACTTTTCGTACAAGTTGACCCACGAAACGGTCTACCTACCAAAATGAAGCTCTCGGAAAGATCTACACTTCTTACCAGAGTAAACCCTCGTAACAAGCTGTATTCATCTCGAAAAACCATTGTTTAGTACCATTTCTGGGACATCGAAGGTTGTAAGTGCTCATCTTTTATTTTAGTTGGTTATTTCTCGTTTATTCCTTTTGTTTCTTTTCATTTCCTACATTACTAATCCAAGGCGAAGTCTTGGAACCTTTTTTTCATGTTTTTTTTTTGGTATTTTTTGTGCAAGTTTTCCCTTCCAAATGGCCCATCTCGAGGGTTTTAGCACCGTCCGACCTCCGTTTTACAACGGAGATGATTTCCGTTACTGGAAAGGTCGGATGGAATGCTTTCTCAAAACTCAAATCGAGATGTGGATCATAATCCAAATGGGGTTCACACTTTCGACTAACAAAGTGGGTGAATCCTTGGGTTATAACCAATGGACTGTTGCGACAAAACGACAAGTTGAAGCCGACGCCAAGGCAACACAAATCCTCCAATGCGGCTTGCCCAAGGAGGAGTTAAATCGCGTCAGCCCCTTCATAAGCGCAAAGGACCTTTGGACAAAGCTAGTGGAGCTACACGAAGGGACCGATGAAGCCAAGGTATGTAAGCGCGACCTTTTATTTAATAAATTATATAATCTAAAAATGCAGGAACATGAAACGGTGACGCAACTCCACGTCCATGTCCAAGACATAGTCAACAATCTATACACGATCGGGCAAAAGGTCAAAAACCGCGACTTTATAAGGTATGTCCTAAACTCCTTTCCGAGGACTACCTTGTGGGCATCCATGGTCGATGCCTACAAGGTCTCCAAGGATCTTTCTAAACTTAGGTTAGATGAACTTTTTTCTGATTTTGAACTTCATGAGCAGTCTAACTCGGAACCCGAGAAAGGTATAGCACTATTTGCAGGTTCAAAGAAGAAAACCGCTAGCAAGCCACCCCCGAAGGAAGAAGAGGATGAGTCGGATTCGGAGGTCGACTCGAAAATGGAGGCCGAACTAGTCAACCTAGTTCGAAGGATAGTCAAGGGCCAAAAATGAACCGTCACTCGACCCAACGAAGGTAAGCCTAAAAGTTCAAATATTAGATGTTATGAATGAAACAGGTTTGGACATATCAAGTCCAAATGCCCAAAACTCAAGAGCAAGGCACCAAAATACAAAAAGGCACTCAACGCTACATGGGAAGAAGCTTCCGAGGAAGAAGACAATGATCGAGTCCTCATGGCTAAACCAGTGGAATCGGAGATGGAGTTGGAACCAGAACTTGAATCGGAAATCGAAGATGAGTCGGACTGCGAAGCACTATTCAAGACAAGCCACGGATACGCATCTGGTTCAAAAGATACACTCAAGGTAAGTCGGTCTCTCATTACTACACTTTATAGTGCAATTAAATTTTTAAATAGAAAGTTAGCTAAGTCCGAGTCCAAGGTCGAGACCCTGGTTGAGGAAGTTAAACTCCTCAAACACGAGGTCTCCCTAACCTCTTCGACTAGTCGAGTTCAAGAGAAGGACTCAACTCGGGTTGAAAAACTTGAAGTTGAGAACTCACTCTTGAAGAGTCAAGTCAAAGATCTTAGGAATACGTTGGAAAGGTTTACTTTGGGATCCAAAGGACTTGACCTCCTACTTGGATCGCAAAGGGCCGTGTACAACAAGGCCGGGCTAGGGTTTAGCTCAAACACGACCAATAAGTCGTATATGTCGATTGTAAGTCGACATAAAAAATGTGTCCAAGCATGGGTTCCTAAGACCACCTTGATTTCAAACTTAGGATCGAACCAGTACTGGGTTTCCAAGGACCAAATCCACTATGTGGAGAGGCCGAATCGATTCAATGGTCCAGGGGGAGCTAATACCAAATTTGTTTGTGTTTTAACTTAGAAATTGCATGCTTAGGTTTTTATTTAGTTTGATTTTTCTTTTTAGAATGGTTAGATAGGACTATAACTCGTCAACACTTGATAACATAGTACCAGGACGCGCCGAGATGATAGTACGCTAGGAAAATGGAGTCTCGTGTATTCGAGCTAGATAAGGCGTATCTAGTTCAGTTCACTTGACCGAGTGGAACTAGCTGAAGCTACCTCACTGTATCCTAGACTAGTTAGACCAGGAAGTGGTCTTAGGTGAGTCAGGTTACTATTTTCTTGAAAATGGATTTGTCTAAGGAAGTGGTCGTTGTTCCGATCAAAGAAGACCTCTGTGCCTCGCCACGACCTGGAAGCCATGATCTTGAAAAAGTGACTTGATAAGCCTAAGGTCAAATCCGAATCTAACGCAAGGTTGACAAGTGTTTAAGTCATTAAATTTAAATCAAGTAAAATTGGAAGTCATCTCACAAGAACATATAGGGTTAACGTGTTTGATCATGTAGACATGGGTGAGATGATTTAGGTTAATAATTTTCAACCAATCTTTAATAAATCCAATATCCGATCCAACTACCTTACATGTAGGATCAATGGATGTTGGACAGTGGTTGCTCCCGACACATGACCGGGGATCAACTCAAGTTTTCGAAGCTTCGATTCAAACGACAAGGATCGGTAGCCTTCGGAAATAATGGCAAGCTCAAAATCATCGGATCAGGTGATATTGAGCTTAACTCAAATTTTGTTATTCAAAACATTTTATTAATAGAAAATTTTCAATATAATCTACTTAGTGTAAGCCAATTGTGTGATAATAACTATAAGGTCATATTTCTAGAAAATGAATGCGTAATTAATACAAACGAAACCTCTAAAACAATTCTTAAGGGAACTAGAAATAACAACATTTACACTATTAACTTAACTAACTCCTCAACTAAGTGTCTTATGACATGGCAAGAGGAATCATGGTTGTGGCACCGATGACTCGGTCACTCACACCCAAGACTCATCCACAAGATGAGTTAGAGTGACTTAGTCAGAGGTTTGTCTAACCTCAATAACTTGGATAATAAAATATGTAATGCTTGTCAACAAGGTAAACAATCTAGGACACAACATCAACTAACTAATCAAGAACAAACCAAAAGTGTGCTTGAGCTCCTACACATGGATCTATTTGATTCACACGGAGCTAATTCACTTAATGGAAGTAAATTCTGCTTAGTCATAATTGATGACTATTCTAGATTTACTTGGGTTAGGTTCATCAAACACAAAAGTGATACCCTAGATCAATTAATCAATCTATTTAAGTTAATAGAAAATCAACAAAGCATTAAAATCAAAAGACTTAGGACTGATCATGGTGGTGAATTCGAAAACCATAGGTTTACAGAATTCTGTAACCTAAATGGATACCACCACGAGTTCTCTTTCCCTAGAACTCCACAACAAAATGGCCTAGTAGAATACAAAAATAGAACCCTACAAGAAGCCGATAGGACAATGTTAAATGAGTATAACCTACCCGATAGGTTTTGGGCGGAAGCCGTTAGTACGACATGTTATGTCCAAAATAGGATCCTTATGGTAAAGAGGCACCTTAAGATCTCGTATGAGATTTATCACGATAAAATACCTAACATCAAGTACTTTAAGGTATTTGGGTGTAAGGTACATATCCTAAACACTAAAGATTACCTAGGGAAATTTACATCCAAAACCACGAACAGAATCTTTCTAGGATACTCGACTGCAAGTAGAGCTTATAGAGTATATAACCACGACACCCTTAGAGTCGAGGAGACTATCAATGTAGTATTTGATGAAGGACACGAACCTACAAAACCCCCGGCAACCCCAATTAGCGAGCCGACTCATACTAGACCTAACTCTGATCTGGAGATCAGGTCTAGTGTTAATCCTAACCTAAGTCAACCAAGTCACTCTATCGACCAAGTGATAGATGACTCCAACCAAACTAGAACTCAAACGAGTCATCCTATGGATCAAGTTGTAGACTCAAACCCAAATCCAACTAGGACTCAAACGAATCATCCTATCGACCAAGTGATAGGTGATCCAAGTCTAGGAGTTCGAACTAGAGCCTCATACAGAAACCTTAGTCAAATATCTTTGATTTCTAAAATTGAACCCAAAACTATTGACCAAGCTCTTCTTGATCCCGATTGGATTATTGAAATGCAAGAAGAGTTGGCTCAATTCACTAGGAATGAAGTATGGAAATTAGTACCACCACCTAAAGATAGAACAATCATTGGAACAAGGTGGGTGTTTAGAAATAAACTTGATGACAAAGGTGAAGTAGTTAGAAATAAAGCTAGACTAGTTGTTAAAGGGTTTAATCAAGTCGAAGGTTTAGATTACGACGAGACCTATGCCCCAGTAGCTAGATTAGAGTCCATTCGAATGCTATTAGCATATGCAGCACATCGAGGATTTAAGTTGTTTCAAATGGATGTGAAATTTGCATTCTTAAATGGATACATTAAAGAAGAAGTTTATGTTAGTCAACCCCCCGGTTTCGAAAGTTTAGACAAACCCGATCATGTCCTTAGGTTAAAGAAAGCTCTTTATGGACTTAAACAAGCTTCTCGAGCTTGGTACGAGAGACTTTCGATTTATCTTAAGTCCAAAGGCTTTAACCAAGGTGTAGTTGACCCAACCCTTTTCATAAAAACCTTAGGTAAAGACATATTCATAGCCCAAATCTACGTAGATGATATTATTTTCGGAACCACCAACTCAATCCTACTAAATGAGTTCATTTCACTTATGGAAAGCGAATTTGAAATTAATTTAGTAGGCGAGTTAAGTTTTTTCTTAGGTCTACAAATTAAACAAACTAAAGATGGAATATACCTACATCAACGCAAATATACTAGGGAATTAATCAAACGCTTTGGAATGCAAGACGCTAAAATTATTAATACTCCAATGGCAACTAATGTGAATATAGAAGAAGATTTAATCGGAAACCAAATTGATTTAAAATACTATAGGAGCGTAATAGGGAGTCTCCTTTACTTAACTGCAAGCCGACCTGATATCTTATTTGTAGTAAGTATGTGCGCAAGGTTTCAAACCTGTGCCAAGGAGTCTCACCTAACTCTAGTCAAGCGTATCCTTAGATATCTAAAGGGTACACTTAATGTCGGTATTTGGTACCCTAGATCTACCGAGTTTAAACTAACCGGCTACTCCGATTCAGACTATGCCGGTAGTAAGCTCGATAGAAAGAGTACGAGTGGTTGTTGTCAACTTCTCGGCTCTAGTCTAGTGAGTTGGTGTAGTAGGAAGCAACACTGTGTTGTCTTATCTACCACCGAAGCCGAATACATCATGATGGGTGAGTATGTCACTCAGCTTCTTTGGATGAAGCACACTCTCCACGACTTTAAGTTAGACTTTACGAATACTAAACTTCACATAGATAACATTAGTTCAATTAATCTTACAAAGAATCTGATATGTCACTCTAGGACAAAACATATAGAGGTCAAACACCATTTCATTCGAGAACATGTGGCCAACGGAGCCATACAACTTGAATACGTCGAATCGAAGTCTAACTTAGCAGACCTATTTACTAAACCCCTACTTGAAGCCGAATTTAGTCTATTAAGACGAAAATTGGGCATGTGCGTAGTAGAATAGGAACTTGCAAATTATATTTTCTCACTACTATTTCTTAATTTTCATTTTTTATGGAACTAGCATAGGACATACCTTAGATATTATGCACCTATAGATTTAAGGAGCCAATACATCTCACAACACATAGGACTAATGTGTTTGTGTACTTAGCCACTTAGATGGGCGTGAGATGTTAGGACCTTACTCCTGGTTCCATATGTAGAGCTAGTGCATCGCTATGAACCACGGAGTATAATCATACATACTAACCGAATCTGACCAGGACTGGTTGATCTTTCATATCAATCAAGCCAAATATGAGTCAAACATTTTATAGACGAACTTATTTTCAGTATATTATTTTCAAAATAATGTGTAACATTTTCAAATTAATACTTATTTTTTATTCCACACACACCCTCACTCTTTTCGATATATGGCAAAAGGGGGAGAAAAAGGCCAAAGTTAAGGGATAATTTTTTTTATGGCCAAGGCTTAGTTAACTTGTTCGTGTTAACAAAACAGAAAGGTTTACTTAACTTTAAGTTAACTTGTTAACAAAACGTAAGTAAAGGCCAAGGTTAAGAAATCAATTTTTTGATTTCTTAACTTAAAACTTATTTTAAATACTATGGCCAATATTAAGTAATTGCGGTTACTTAATTCTTTTGTTTAGTAGCAAACATCAAGGGGGAGAGTTAAAACTCTTTCTCAAGTACTCACCCTCGGTCAAGGGGGAGGATTCCTCAAGGGGGGGCACTTGAAAAAAAAGTTTTTATATACTCTTGCTCATTCATGCTTTTTTATACTCCTGCTCATTCATGCATATCTCTTGCTCATTTTGCTTAATGCACTTAATTTATTTTTCTTAACTTTGTTTGTGGGTTTGCCATAAATTAAAAAGGGGGAGATTGTTGGTGCAGTAGGCACCTAAGTCAAACCTGAGTTTTGATTATAGCAAACGATAGAAAGTTAAGCTCATGTTGTTATCTCACGAGCTGAATCGAGTGTACAGAAAATTGCTATAGCTGGAGCTGAAGGCTAGCGACACCCGGAGGAAGCCACGGTGGTCGGGCGACACTCGAGTGACTTCGGAGGGAGCCGAAGGAATCAAGTGGAAGGCCGGAAGCAAAAGCGACATAGTAAGTATCGAGGTAAGCTCAAGTGAGTAAAGTGAAGTGAGGTCGTGTCCTTTGTACGGGGATGTCCTTAGGCGACGATCTGACCCAAGACTTCCCATGGAAGGTCTATGTTGAGATCGGACGACAAGTGGCCGTTGAATTCACTTATATTTTGAGCTAACTCTTTATTGTAGTTAAAAATCCTGGCCATCAGTTCAACCAGCCAGTTCAACCGGGCCAGTTCAACTGGCTAGTTCAACCGGGCCAGTTCAACCGGTGGTCAAAAATCAGCCTCGAGGAGTCAAGCTTTATCACCATTTTTCAAGGAGTTTTGTGCCCAATTCCTATTGGTTGAAGACCCATTCGATGAGGGGCTTAAAGGCTATAAAAGGAGGGCTTCTCCTAGGGGTTTTCATCATCTCTAAGTGCTCACAAACCTCCACAACTCTGCGATTTTCCGACGACTCTACGACGAAGTGCTGTCAACAACCCTAGTTTACTTTCTACTCTTTTAGTTGTTGATATTCTTATTTTGTCATCTCTTTATATATTGCAATTCCTTATATTAATCGAGGTTTTCTATCGTTGCACTTTACATTAATAGAAGAGAGGGTTTGTCTCTGTATCTTTTCTTTCGAAGTTTTTTTTGTAATCGTCAAACTCCTGCCTCCAACGAGGAGGAGTGTTTTTAGTGAATTGTCCTCCGTGCATGATCAAGGACCACTAGGGTCTTGGAGTAGTAGCCAAAGGCTACGAACCAAGTAAAAAAACATTTGTCTCATTTATTTATAGTTTATCTTTTCGCTGTAATTAACTGTCTACTTGAGTTTTAACGAACGAATTAAAAAAAAGGTTTATCGCTATTCACCCCCCCTCTAGCGATCCGCTTCGATCCAACACATACATCAGTATGTATTAGACCTAGCAACTCTCCCACTGGTTCACCTTTTCTTGTAAAAGGTAACTTAGTCATCTTGCCTTTAAAGCATGATTCACATGTATCGTATGAATCCAATTCAAACAATTCCAGAATTCTACATTGGTGTAATTCGGACATGCATTTCTTGCTTGCATGGCAAAGACGACAATGCCACATGTAAGAGTCTAATTGATTATCCTTTCAAGCATGCTTGTTGCTCGCTTCGATATTGAAAATGTCACTGGATACGTCCAACGTATAAATATCATTGTTTAAAGTTCCAGTCCCAAAAAGAACACCATTCAAAGTTATGTAACAACAATTGTTACTAAAAGTTAAATGGTGTCCATTTCTATTTAAACAAGAAATAGAAATGATGTTCTTTATCATCAAAGGAACATAAAAGTAATTGACCAGTTCTAAGACAAGTCCTGTAGGGAGTCTCAACAAATACATTCCGATGGCGAGTGCAGCAACCTTTGCTCCATTCCCAACACGTAAATTTGACTCTCCCCTGACGAGTCTTCTTCTATTCCTTAGTCCATGTATGTCATTATATATATGTGAGCAACACCCAGTATCCAATACCCAAGTGTCTAAGGAAATAGAATGAGAATCAATAACGAAGATATCTGAAGAAGATGGGGCATCTAATGCCTTATTCTTCTTCACGGACTCAAGATAAATCTTGCAGTTTCTTCGCCAATGGCCCTCCTTGCCATAATGATAGCAAGTGCCCTTTTGTGCTGGTTCTGCCTTCTTAGCCTTTTTCTTCTTCCCCTTCTGTTGTTCCTTTGACTTCCTCTTAGAACCTTTCTTCGAGGAATCAACTAACAACATTGTCCCCTGCTCATGCTTCTCAGAAGGCTCCACAGCCTTCAGCATTTTGAGCAGTACTACAGATGAACCTTCTTGCATCTCAGAGGTAAAGAGGAGCTTGGAGACTTCGAACCTTTCGAATCTCACTTGCTCATCAACCAACTCATAAAGATGAAAGACTATGGTATGAGCATCCATATGCTCATGCTGCTTCCGCATCTCAGGTACCATCATGGCTAGCATGATGCAACTCGCCATTTCAGAATCAATCATATGTTTCTGATAGGCCAACAATTGGTCCAAAGTTGCATTGTCACTAGGACGGGCGGGAAGAGGCGCTTCGAGGATATTCGCAAGCTTTTCAACCTTGAGAACAATTCTCAAGTTTCTAAGCCAGTCCAAGAAGTTCGACCCAGTCAATTTATTCGAATCCAAAATGAAATGCAAATTCAAAGACATCATGATCAATAGATTAACTTGGAAATACAAAACGAGCATATATGAGAAAGATGATTTAAAATGCATCAATAAACATTTATAAATCCCATTCATTTTTCGAATTTCAAAAACCCCAAAATCACTTCGGGAGATCGTAGGTCCATCTTCGAATGGGCTGATATCCATCATAGATATGAACAACCTTGGAGAGAGTCCAACAAGCCATTCATAGCTATGATGGTAGGTATCAAATATACCGATTGCATATCACATATATGCAACTATCACAATGTGCTATCAACTAATTAAATGTTTACACATACATCGGGTTGTTAACTCATTAACAAGTATGCATCATATGCATAGCACCCAACTTCACCTCCCTTCACATCGACCTTGGAGAGAGTCCAACAAGCCGATGCTCCAGGTTAAAGCCAACCCATTAATCAAGACATAGTTTTAATATGGTTAGAGTGCATTCAACCAATTAGCCCGACTTGGAGAGAGTCCAACAACCAAAGCTAACGATTGACCTCTGACTCTTACCATATTAGTATTAAACTATTCCATGGTTTAAACATATTCAGGTTCAAGCTGGGCTTGGAGAGAGTCCAACAACCCAAACAAGAAATGGAGCTCTGGTTCTAACCACATTAATGGAAGGTGTAGGCTTTAATATTGTGTAAGGGTTTTTATGTCTCATCCTCTTTGCATGCAAATAACTATTATCTACATGGCATGACATACATCTACATGTCACGACACGCATGACATAATGATATGCATCTAATGCAATTACATGACATACAATTATGACATGTACTAAATTTCCTTATATGTCATAAGTATTTATGGAAATAAAATATGTTTGAGATTTGATTCTCTAAATCAAATCATAATTAAATTAGGAAATAAATTTCCAAATCTAATGACATATTTTATTTGTGGAAAGTGTTGATTAAGGAAAGTCAATTTAGGAAACAAATTTCCTAAATCATCAAAACTACTTATGGAAATAAAATATTTTTAAGATTTGATTTCCCAAATCAAATCATGATTAAATTAGGAAACAAATTTCCAAATCTAATCAAATATTTTATTTATGGAAAATATCAATTTCCATAAATACTTCTAACTTTCCAAAAGTAGAAGATTTCCATAAATACTTCTAGACTTTCCAAAATTAAAAATTTCCATAAATACTCCTAACTTTTCAAAAGTAGAAAATTTCCATAAATACCATTACGACTATCGTGAAACAATTTTACGATTATGTCGAAACACAACTTGGGCTTTGATACCACTGTTGGGTTTCCGGCACCGCGGCGAGTGTGTGTTCGAACATGTTTTGTAAACATGTGCACAGCGAAAGAAATAAAAATAATAAATCTAATTTATTACAACACACACACCACACGCATGCATAGTACAACATGTGTAGACATAACCGTAGTTTCAAATTTTGCAATAAAAGGAAATTTATTCTACGTATACCTGACGTATCAAGTGTAGCGGGAAAGGCATCAACCGGAGCGATCCTCGCTAGAATCGCCTCTATCCATATCCACGTCGAGTATCTTCGGGATGACTTCACAAAGTCATGAGCCTCATCTTCGTACGAGTCACTAGCCTCGTGTCGAAAATGATGTGATCGAGAGAGGATCACAATCCGAATCAAAATTCGGATTCAAAACGAGTCCTCAAAAACTCGCTTCTCCGGAGAGGAATTCGTCAACCGTTTGATGAATCCTTCATCCTCCACCTATGAGGATTACCAGAGATTGAATCCCCGGCAAAGTAGCCGCTGTCGGAGCTCCAAACGTCGTCCAAACGACGCTCCAACACGAAGGAAACAAGCTGTCCAGAAAATTGGACAGCTTGGTGGAGGAATTAGCGCCGGCCAAAGGGAAGAGGGCCAGCAAGTCCTTGGTCACCGGAGCCAAGGAGGATCACCGGAGGGTCGCCGAAGGATCACCGGCTGAAGCTTGGATGCCGGCTACAACTTGGACGCCGGCACAAGGGGTGGGCGGCGACTAGGGTATGGGCGCCGACCACAAGAGGAGAAAAGGGAGGGGGAGGCAAGATTAGATTAGGGCTTTCACAAAACCCTGAAGACCTATTTTATAGAGAACAAATTCTCCTAATGGTTATTGGTTCATAACCAAAACCCGTTAACCAGCTCCATTAATTTAATTTAAAATAATCCAAACCGATTTGGTCTATTTTAAGTTAAAACGAGCCGAACCAACTTTGGTTCATTCGTTTAAAACAAACCAAACCCCTTTGGTTTATTCTCCACCATTGGATTAGAACCAAACCAATTTGGTTCATCCATCATGTCTTCATAAGACACAGCCCATCCATGCTTTCATTGCGACTGAAACGATTTCATGCTCGCTCCTTGTTCGGTCCAACCAAACCTAGTTTCTCTCGGTCTGAGAATCTCATTCCCAAGCTCGTTTTAAATCCTTCGGATTACCCTCGTTGTGCATGTGACCAAATAGGTTCTCGATTTATGTTGGCCATCTATAATTAACCATTAATTATAGAACGATAATGAGTGGCACCTAGTAGTACATCATGATCCCCAATTAATCGAAAAGATCAACGGTTGATCCAGAACTATTTCTGAAACCCTTCAGCAGCTACAATGAATCATGTCCCATTCCCTTCACTTATCTTATATCCACTTGGTTTAGGACATGGTCTATAGTGTCAGTCCCCACTTGGTTGACTACGTCACACCTAGCCCAAGTATCATTTCCTCGTCCTACGGATTCTAGTTACTGCACATGTATCCAAGAGTACCTTACTCTAAACATGTAATGCTTTGGCCAAAGACTTTAGTAACAATCTGACGAGAGGCCATGGCTATACATCTCCTTGCAAGGAGTGGTGAATCCTTTATAGGCTATTCAAACACCTTTGATCACTTCGACTTATACCCCAATCATCTCGGGTCCACATCTCCTCAGAGATGCTTGCTTAAGATGTCAAAGCATAAGTCTTCATGATCAAGATGACTTAAATACCGCAAGTCAAAGGAACATCGCACTTAAGTTGCAGTAAGAACTTCATTGACATATCTATATATGCAGAGAATCATATGAAGTCTTACTGCTTGTCACTCCAATGAACTAGTTACCAAAACTAGCATCCACGATTAACTTCGGACATCACAATGTCTCCAGCCAGTGAGAATCAACTGCTTGGATACACCAAGGAGTATACCTCGTGCTAGTCTCGACAGAATCGATGGTGTCCAAATCCATCAATTCATCGACTAGGGATAATTCTGATACATCACAATTACACATGTAGAGATACTCACTAGTTGTGATCCAATCACAAATTCTCTCATGCTGTGAATCGTATCGTGGACATTCAGTAAATGAGTTTAAGATCTAATCAAATACATGAAAATATGTATACTCAAATAGTGAATCTTCATTTATCATATAAATGGTTCAAACATAAGGCGATTGCCTTAGGACATCTCTTATATATTACTAACAAAACTTTGGTTCCACCCTCCAAGTTATCTATTGTATATGATTTATTAATCCTCTCTCATCAAAGGACATTAAAATGTTAACACAGCCCGCTCGACCCTTGAAAGATTACATAGTGCCTAGACGAAAAGCTGGAATTCCTCAAATTCAGGCCGCGAGCTGGGAAATAAACCCTGCATTAATTGCTCTTATTTAAGAAAAGCAGTTTGGAGGGCTCAGATTGAGGAACCCTATTTACACCTTGAAGAATTTCTGGTGTACTGCGGTACAGTGCAATATGAAGGAGTCCCAGCAGATGCCATTAAGCTCATCATGATCCTATTTTCACTGAAAGGGGGGCTAAACAATGGATACGTGTGCTACCAGAAGGGAGTATAACGACATGGAAACAAATGGAAGATACTTTGCTAAGTAAATTCTCCCCCCCCCCCCCCCCCCAACAAAACAACCTACCTTAGGGATAAAATCCTTTCATTTGAGCAAGGGCAAGAAGAGACTCTGGCCGAGGCATGGAAGAGGCTACAAGGATTGGTTATACGCTGGCCACACCATGGATTATAGGATTGGTTACTCCTCCATGTTTTTTTATTCCGGGATAACTAACTTGTCGAAAGACCTTTTGGACACAGCCGCGGGGGGCGTGTTGATGAAAAAAAGAACAGACGTTGCATATCGCATTGTAGAGACAGTGGTGGGGACTCTCGAAATATGGGTAAACAGCGAGCAACATTTTCAGGAAGCTTTCCCGATCAAGGGGATAGACAATGCTGAAGTAGCCTGCCAAGTACAAGGGGAGGACAGGGAGAGAGAGTACTAGATTGAAGAAGATTCCCTATCCTCAGGATCAGAAGAAGAGGAAGAATCAGGGCAAGTGGCAGAAGAGAAACACACAGGGCTTGAGATGAAGCCGCTTCCCCCTAGTCTAAAGAACGAATTTTTAGGACCAACTGCAACCAATCCGGTGATCATAAACGCCTACTTGAGTGAGGAATAGACAAGGAAGTTGCTAGGGGTGCTCAGGACATATAAAAAGGTGTTGGGCTATACCATCAATGACATAAAAGGGATAAGCCAGTCTCTGTGCATGCATAGGATAATACTTGAGGATGGGTGTAAGTCAACTGTGGAGCACCAAAGGCGACTTAACCCTCATTTGCAGGAGGTAGTGAAAAAGGAAGTTCTTAAACTCTTTGATGCCGGAATAATTTACCCGATTTCAGATAGTGAGTGGATAAGTCTAGTACACGTAGGTCCAAAGAAAGGTGGCACTATAGTAGTCAAAAATGAGGAGAATGAGTTGATCCCTATTCGAATGGTAACGGGGTGGAGAATGTGCATAGATTACCATAAATTAA
Organism: Wurfbainia villosa; assembly: GCA_025175895.1. Classification (NCBI taxonomy): domain Eukaryota; kingdom Viridiplantae; phylum Streptophyta; class Magnoliopsida; order Zingiberales; family Zingiberaceae; genus Wurfbainia; species Wurfbainia villosa. Next base: position 7,457,739 of record JAKLTH010000147.1, read on the forward strand.
ACACTAGTTATGATCCTTGTATTTCTCTTTTCTTTTTATTTCTCTCTTTTATTTTTTGGCTCATCGGGATTTTGATTTTTCCGAATGGGCTTACACAATCCGAGCATTTCCAGTAACTAAAATGCTAGTCCTAGGGTCACCCGTGGATTCCAAAGTACTAGACTACAGAGATGAATCATAACTAGGTATGTACTAGACTCTCCCTTTGAAAATGTTTGACATGTGTGTGTAAAAATAGAAGCTAACCAGTGTAAGTCTAGAACATTCATTAGAGCAAATAAAATAAAATACCACGAGATAAATGAAGTTACACTACTCATGGAAACAACTCATGAAGAAGACTTTTAAAAATAACACTGAGGCAACTTTATAGATAACAAAAACTAAGTGCTAAAAGAAACTCAACAACCTATGCATGAATAAATGAATGCTAATAATAATGAAAATACCAAGAAAGAAACTACTGCTAGAAATAAAATAAAATTTTGGGTCCCCCAGACTTAAATGGAAGTATACCTCTAGTATGGTGGACGAGGTGGAAAGTCTGGGAGCCTCGACATCTCGGGATCCTGGGAGAACCTGCTGCTGAGCCGCTGATGTCATATGTACATGTGGTCGATCTGGGAGCTGGTGGATGCAGCGACTATTTGAATCCTAACAAGTTGCTAGCACGACGATGAATTGGTTGTGCTTAGGAAACTCATCCCATCCGGATTAGGTTTTTTCATTAGTGAAAATTTTAATCCGGGGACATGGGAGCCAATGAGCCTCAGAAGCAAATCCTAACAAGTGGTATCAGAGCCACGGTTTCCGGTTTTGTGTGTTTTGGATTCGGTTACTTTCATGCACATATCATATATTAAGTATGCCGGATAATAGTAGGATGTACATAGGCTAACTTTTTGGTTGCAGGCATAAGATCCGACTATTATGGCTATATGTGTGTATGTGATTATTTTGTGTGTGATTGTATGTATATTATTTGAATCCTCGGGGTTGACGAGGCTAGATTAGTATTTAATTTTTGTAATTAAATACGACATTGTTTAGCCACTCATTTTTAGTTTACTTTCGATCTAGATTATTTGTACACTCCTTCGTGGAGTATAGGATCGATGGATGTAAATTAAAATAGTTTATCTCGGCTCGGATCTCTTTGGTGACTTGCGCACGGGAAAAGATGGAGCGGACGAGGTGGCGACACGACGGGATGCGTATTGGAGAACAATACCATAATAGTTGGAAAAATTCTGATTTTTTCCATATTTATTGCTGATTTGTTTTATATGCATGTTGTGTGTGCTTGAAAATTCCTCATTGTCAATTTACTAAGTGGGAGAGGGACATTTTAATTAATTCCCGCGGCCTCCATTACAATTTGACGTGTGATGCAACAAACTTGCGCGTCGGTTCTGAGTGCCTTCCTCCCCATCGGATGGGTTTGTTTGCGGATCACTAGGTCAAATAATGGTTATAGGAAATTATTTAGGAGCGTGTGTACTTCCATATCGGTAAGGCACATAATCCGAGATAATTCCCTTAGTATCGTGTAATGGTGCACACTTAGATGCAAATAAAAAGTATCCTCCCCATTGGAGTCACTGCTTTTATTTGTAGGGCCAAAGAGGAACCAACTATTAATTTTATTTGTCAAAAAGTAAGGTTGACAAGATAATAAAATTAATGGGTAAAACCTCCTCTTATAAATGTAGAATTCGTATACGTCCACACTATCGTGGCATGCGATATTCTCGGTGTTTTGAGGTATTGTTTGATTTTGGAATTTTATTGTTTTGAGGAATCAATAATATTTGAAATCTAATGTTTTGATCATTATGATTCTTAGGTTTTTCAAATGGCTTTCAACCCACTTGCTATGATATTAAAAGAAAATAAACTTACTGAAACAAATTATATTGATTGGAAAAGAAATTTGGATATTGTCTTAACTACAGAGGAGTACAAATTTGTACTCTTCGAGGTCTGTCCTCCTAAGCCCACCGATGACTCTGATGAAAAGGAGAAAGAAAGTTATAAGAAATGGATCAAGGCAGATGAGATGGCGCGGTGTTACATTTTGGCATCTATGTCAAATGTGCTGCAACATCAGCATCAGGCCATGGCCACAGCTTATGACATGATGTTCAATCTCAAGGAACTTTTCGAACATCTGAGTAGGGCGGCTAGACAGGAGGCTATGAGAAACTTGATGACGACCACCATGATCGAGGGAACACCCGTCAGGGATCATGTTCTCAAGATGATGGCTCATCTTAATGAGATGGAAGTCCTCGGAGCTAAGATCGATGGGGAAACCCAGGTCGATATCATTCTCCAGTCTAAGCCTAGGAGTTTTGAGCAGTTCCACCTCAACTACAATATGAACAGGAGGTTGTATTCGTTGGCGGAGCTTCTGACAGAACTCTAGGCGGCAGAGGGGCTTTTTCATCAAAGCGCTCAAGCCATGGTTGCTCAGATGGTTTCTTCTTCTAAACCGAAAGGTAAGAAGAAGAAGAAGCAAGGTGGAGCAAAGAAAGTGGCAGTAGGACCTCAGGCAGGAGTGAAGAAGCCGAAAGGCAAGTGCTTTACTTGCAAGCAGACTGGACATTGGAAGGCGGACTGTCCTCGCCGAAAGAACAAAGGTATATCTTCTTGTTTAGTTGTTGAAACATGTTTAGCGGTGTTATCTACCAGTGCCTGGTGTGTCGATACAGGAGCCACTGATCATGTCTGCAATACTTTGTAGGGGTTCCAGGAAACCCGACGACTAGCTGAGGGAGAGATTACCGTCTTCATGGGCAATGTTTCAAAGGTGGCGGCTATTGCAGTGGGAGACGTTTATTTATCTTTTGATAGGAATAAAGTTTTGGTTTTGAGAAATTATCTTTATGTACCTACTTTTAGAAAGAATCTAATTTTAGTTTCTAAATTGTTTATGGATGTATATTCTGTTTCTTTTAATGACAAAGTGGTTATAAAAAGGAATAGAGAGATTATCTGTTCTGGTACATTGGTTGGCAATTTGTACACTCTTGAACCGAAAACTCCCATGATGCATATAGAAGTAAATAACTCATCTTCTAAGTCTAATAAGAGAAAAGAACCTTCAAAAATGAACCAGACATATCTTTGGCATCTAAGGCTTAGTCATATTAACCTGAGTAGAATTCAAAGGTTGATAGCTGATGGACCTTTGGGTTCATTAGTGGTGGAGGATCTCCCAACCTGCGAATCTTGCTTGGAAGGTAAAATGACCAAGAGGCCTTTTAAGGCCAAGGGGTATAGAGCCAAAGATGTGTTAGAATTGGTTCATTCTGATTTGTGCGGTCCTATGTCTATCCAGGCAAGAGGTGGTTTTGAATATTTCGTCTCATTTATAAACGATTATTCAAGATATGGATACATTTACTTGATGCGCCGCAAGTCTGAATGCTTTGACAGGTTCAAAGAATTCAAGGCTGATGTGGAGAACCGTCAAGGTAAATATATCAAGACACTACGATCTTATCGTGGTGGCGAGTACCTCTTGGGAGAGTTTAGGAGTTACTTATCAAAGGTTGGGATTCAATCCCAATTGTCCGCACTTGGCACACCCCAGCAGAATGGTGTGGCGGAGCGAAGGAATAGGACTCTTATGGAGATGGTTAGATCGATGATGAGTTATTCTGAGTTACTTGATTCGTTCTGGGGGTTTGCTCTGGAAACAACAACACACATTCTGAACTTGGTTCCATCTAAGTCAGTACCCTCTACTCCCACAGAGTTGTGGACTGGGCGAAATCCTAGTCTAAGACATATTCGGATTTGGGGTAGTCCAAAACATGTGCTGAAGGGAGATGCTGGTAAGTTGGAATCTCGTACAGAAGTACGCTTGTTTGTTGGCTACCCTAAGGGAACGAAGGGTGGTTTGTTCTATAGTCCTAGAGATCAGAAGGTGATCGTGAGTACGAATGCCAGGTTTCTAGAGGAGGACTATGTGATGAACCACAAGCCCACGAGTAGGATTGTTCTTGAGAAGTTGACAGGGGAAGTCCCGACTTCAGTACCACCAGTACAAGAGGAGATACCACAAGTCACTGCACCGTGTGTCACAGAGCATACACAGGAGGCACCTCGTCGTAGTGGGAGGGTTGTGACACAACCCGAGAGATTCATGTTCTTGGGAGAGTCTTCGGACTTAGTCCTTGGTGAACATGAACCTGATCCCTAGACATATGACGAGGCACTTCAAGATAGAGATGCGGTATCTTGGCAAAGAGCGATGAATTCAGAGATAGAATCTATGGATTCTAATCAGGTCTGGGAGCTAGTAGAGCCACCCGATGGTGTAAAAGCCATTGGATGCAAGTGGATCTACAAGAGAAAGAGAGGGGTAGACGGGAAGGTTGAGACCTTCAAAGCTAGGCTTGTTGCGAAAGGGTATAGTTAGAAAGAGGGTATCGATTATGAGGAGACCTTTTCGCCGGTAGCTATACTTAAGTCTATTCGGATTCTCTTATCTATAGCTGCTCATATGGATTATGAGATTTGGCAGATGGATGTCAAGACAGCTTTCCTTAACGGAAGTCTTGAGGAGAACATCTATATGCAGTAACCAGAGGGATTCATTGCTAAAGACAAAGAGCATCTTGTATGTAAGCTTAATCGGTCCATTTATGGATTGAAGCAAGCTTCTAGATCTTGGAACATCCGCTTTGATGAGGTAATCCAGTCATATGGATTTATTCAAAGTCCGGATGAGCCTTATGTATACAAGAGATGTGATGGAAACGTAGTGGTATTTCTTGTACTATACGTAGATGACATTTTGTTAGTTGACAACAATATCAGAGTGTTATCAGACGTAAGGGTATGGTTATCCAAATAGTTTGACATGAAGGACTTAGGAGAAGTGGGACACATCCTTGGGATCAAAGTAATAAGGGATTGCAAGAAAAGGATGTTATGCTTATCTCAAGCTTCATACATTGACACTATCCTTGCTCGTTTTAGCATGCATAACTCCAAGAAAGGTTTTCTACCTTTTAGGCATGGAGTTCCTTTATCTAAAGAGATGTGTCCCAAAAGATCAAAGGAGATAGAGGAGATGAAGGCGGTTCCTTATGCTTCGGCAGTAGGAAGCCTCATGTATGCTATGCTATGTACGAGACCAGATATCTGCTTTACCGTGGGCATGGTTAGCAGATATCAGAGTAATCTTGGACAGGGACATTGGACTGCGGTAAAGCATATATTGAAGTACCTGAGAAGGAGTAGGGATTATATGTTGGTTTACCGGGCAGATCAATTAGTTTCTATGGGTTACACGGATTCTGATTTCCAATCAGATAGGGATAACAGTAAGTCTACCTCGGGGTTTGTGTTTACTTTTGGAGGTGGAGCCATAGTATGGAGGAGTGTCAAGCAGAAATGCGTGGCGGACTCTACCATGGAAGCTGAGTATGTGGCAGCCTCTGAGGCAGCCAAGGAAGCTGTATGGCTCAGGAATTTCTTGATGGACTTGGATGTGATTCCTAGTTTGCCCAGATCTATCACAATTTATTGTGATAACAGTGGTGCAGTTGCAAACTCGAAGGAACCACGAGCCCATAAGGCGAGTAAACACATTGAGCGCAAGTACCACTTGATACGAGAGATCGTAAAGCGAGGAGAAGTAGCTGTCGTCAAGATTGCATCAGAGGATAACCTGGCAGATCCATTCACAAAGGCCCTTCCAGCGAAATCGTTTGATAGGCATGTGGAGGACATGGGGATCAGATGTATGGCAGTGTGATGACAGCATAGTCTTTTACTATAAGTGGGAGATTATTGGAATGTATACTGAAAGCCTAGCTCTTTTTGTATGAACATTTTATTTTGAAATAAGAATCACATGATCATTGTTTGCACTTTATATTTATTATATGTGTGCATATAGTCTAATATTTTACATTGTAGATAATGTTGGTGCAATCGGCCCAGGTCACGATTGACCAGGACTCGAGTTTGACTTGAGTGATGTTTTGATGTTTGACAAAGTAGGTTGACAAAGTGTTTGACATTGATGTTTGACATTGATGTCGGTTAATATGTTTTGGAGAGATTGTTTATACAATCGACCCAGGTTATAATTGACCAGACTCGAGTTTGACTCGAGGGAGACTTTGATGGTTGACTAGGGTTGACCATGTGTTTATGGGAAAGTCCAAGTCATGGGTACTTGGCATGGAAAGTCCAAGTGGGACACTTGGCATTTGGGAAAGTCCAAGTCTTGAGTACTTGGCATGGGAAGTCCAAGCATGGGTCTTGGCAAATGAGAAGTCCAAGCATGGGTCTTGGCAAATGGAAAGTCCAAGCATGGGTCTTGGCATGGAAAGTCCAACATGGGTTGGCAAGGAAAGTCCAAGCATGGTCTTGGCATGGAAAGTCCAACATGGGTTGGCAAGGGAAAGTCCAAGCTTGAGTCTTGGCATTTGAGAAGTCTAAGGGTTTGATATTGGCAGCGTAAAGTCCAAGCGGGAGTCTTGGCAGCATAAGTCCAATGGTTGGCGGCGTAAAGTCCAAGCGGAGTCTTGGCGGCGTAAGTCCAATGTGCCTTGGCGGTGTAGACACCGTTAGCATGACATAGCTGATGGAAGCACACGGAGGCTAGCGCGATGGATGAACAAGTCATGGATGACTTGGAGGGATCCGAGGCGTGAGGTGATGGAGGTGGCTAGAAGGCTTAGGTCTAGGCTAAGGGTGGTCTAGCAAGTATGGGGCACCATACTTGGGTTAAAACCTCATTCTTGAGGTTGGCGGTCGGCGCATTATGGCGATTCATTGCCGTGAGTCGACGAGTTATTTGCCGGCGAGTCGAAAATGCTCGCGCGATCATTGCCAAGGGATGGCTGATCGCGAGTGTCGAGCATGAACGCCCGAGAGCGCTCCGGGGCCGTAGGGTCGACTGGCGTTAGCGATCGGCCAATGTTGGAGCTCGCGCCAAGAGATCCATTGGAGTTTTTCGGCGTGGATCGATCCGTTGTCTCACGACAACGCGGTGACATCGATCGGGGACTTATGGCAGTCGACTGATAGGCGGAAATCCAGCCCGACGCAGGTTAAAAGGAGCTGTTCGTGGGAGGATTGAGGCATGTGTTCTCTTGGGCGATTTGAAGGGGAATAGTTGGTGCTCTTCCAGTCCTTCAAGGCTAGTCCAAGGCAACCAAAAGCAAGCGATCTAAAGGCATTTGTAAAGTGATCTCTTTACTTGTATTGCATTGTATTTCATTGTAATTGCTTGTTGTACTTAGTTTATTGTTGTAAACTGTTGTACGAGGTTTCTCTACCTCCGACTTGTGTCGAGAAGGAGTTATTTGATAGTGGTGTGTGTTTGGCATCGCTAGGGCTCGTTTGAGCCCGATCCGTGGAGTAGGAACCGTTACGGTTCCGAACCATGTTATATCATCGTGTTCGTGTGTGATTGTATTTTGTGTATTACTTTTATTGTTATTATTCCGCTGCGCTAACACGAATTGTAGACAAGCACGCGAACGATTTCCATCTACGTACGGTCATCTACGCTATTCACCCCCCCCCTCTAGCGGCGTCTAATCCCCAACAAGTGGTATCAGAGCCTGGTGGCTCTTCAACGGATTAACAACCGGGAGCAAGACGCTAGAGGGTAAAAGATGGAAGTCCAAGATCAATTAGGATGGGACATCAACACACCGGTCCCTTATTCACTCTATGGACGAGAAGGTTTCAATTCTTGGAAGGCGAGAATTGAAGATTTTTTGATGATGAGAGACCTTGAGGAATGGTCCGCCTTGATGGAAGGATTTGAATATCCTAAGGGACCAAAGGGAGGGTTTCTCAAGAAGAAGAAATGGAGTGAGGAGCAACTCCGGCAATTCGAGAAAAACAAGAAGGTAATCAAATTCATTTTTGATTTAATTCCAAATGAATTCTTGTGTAGCCTAGGTGAATGCATGGATGCTAAGGAGCTATGGAGCGATTTGGCAAAGCTCCATGAAAGCCCATCAATGGTCCAAGAGGAAGAGACCGAAGAGGCTAATGCATCATCCTCACAAGGAAGTGAGGACTTGGAGGTTGAGAGATCATCAACATCCAAAGAGGAAGAGGAAGTAGAATCGGAAGTTGATAGGGAGTCAATTTCCGGGTTGGTGGAGGAAGTGGAAGAAGCATCCACCTCAAGGATTGAGGGGGAGATAACTTTCACAGAAACATCAAGAAGAAGCCGACATCTGGTCAAGATGAAGAAGCCCAAAGTCAATTCGGTCTCCATTACCTAGGTAACTCAAACACTCAAGGTTCAAATAAAATTCATATCATTTGTTTTGAGTGTAGGAATCGGACACTACAAGAGTAAGTGTCCAAAAGGGTCAAGAAGGCTCAACCGGTTCCAAAGGTCAAGGATGCCGGTTCCCCAACACCTAAAGGCAAGGAGCACATCATATGCTTCAAGTGCAATTCAAAAGGACATTATAGGAATCAATGTCCTAGGGGGAGCAAGAAGACTCAAAATGGAGCATCATATGTAGGGGGAGCTAAGGCAAACCCTAGGGTAACTTCTAATTTTGCTTTTTCTTCAACTTATAAGCAAAAGCATGCTAGGGATTTTAATTCTCTTGCAATTCACCATGAAAAGCATGCTAGAGATAAATATATTTGTTTAGGAGCTAAAAGCGTTAACTTCAAAAGTAAGGAGAAATTTGGGACTAATGTCCCTAAAAACAATTTATCTAAGGACAAACCTAGGTCAAATAACTCTAAGAAAATTTTACCTAGGGAGACCATTAGAAAGGTGCAAGAGCACCTAGGTGTTAATCCTAAATGGACTAGACATATGCCTAGAAAGTCCCATGCTCAAGAATTTAATCAAAAATCAATTGGGCAATTGGAATTAGAGAATCAAGTCTTGAGGTCAAGGCTTGAAAAACTTGAGAAGACCCTTAAAATTATACAAAATCAATTTAAAGGGTCAAATGATCAAAAGTCTAGGTCCAAATCTCAAAGTCAACACCAAGGACCTAAGAGTCAAAAGTCAACCAAGGGCAAGCAAGGTTTGGGTCACAAACCTAAGCCTAAGGTGGCTTATCATAGTGTTCCATTTGATTATGGAACCCAAATTAGGTCTAGGAAGACTAAGGTCAATAGGGAAGTCATCCCTAGAGTTGACCAAAGGGTGTGCCTAGTGGCTAGGGTTTCTAGGAAACCTAGGGTGGCCACTAAGAAGGTTGCAAGGGGAGTTACCCCTAGAGTCAACTTAGGTAAGACCCAAATGACCAAGGCTAACAAGCCTAGGAAGGTCATTAGAAAGGTATCTAGGGAGGATATCCCTAAGGAATATCTAATTAACCCTAGGAGCTCAAATAGGTTTTGGGTTCCTAAGAGCGTGATTGATTCACGCTAGATGGGTTTAGGGTGTGTCAACCTTGATTGGATGGGTAGTTAACTCAACCATGGTAAAGGTGGCACTTTAGGATATTTTCAAGGTTATGGTTACCTTGGAAATAGATTTGAATTAATATCCTAAAAGATTTTAGGATGTGCCAATATTAATTATGAAGTTTGATAAAATGATCAAAATTGGCACAATTTAGGTTTAGAGATTAGTGTGCCATTTTGGATTTTTGGCATACTTGGGAGAAAAATAAAAATGTGGCAAAATGCAATTAATTATATGAAATGGAAATTAATATTAAAATTTAGGTATTACTATACCTATATATTTTATATGTCATGCTTTGTTTGCCATATAACATGCCATGACATCATGCTTAGTTTTAATCATAAAAAATGTCATGATCATGTTTAGGGTTTAGGTTAATGTCATGTGTTTTTAGATTTCATCTTATGCCATGACATCATGATTATGAGCATATGTTTATCTGTATCATCTCAAATGCCATAATCACTCATGCATTTAAGATAATTTGATTGAAATTGATTTAAGGACAATGGCATGACTTGGAGTCCCATTTATAAGGGAATCAAGTAGAGTTGCCTTAGAAAAATGCATGAAACCCTAGTATTAGGAAGAACAAAACCCACATCTCATATCAAATTGACATGTATGTGTATTTATACACCATAGATACATGTGAGATGCTAGGATATGAGTTAAGTTCAAGGTGCATAGTTTTTGCATCTAGATGAACTAAAACTCATCTAATTCTATTTGTGGATCATTAGGAAAGCTTGTGTACAAGTCATGTACATAGAGCCCAAGGAATATGATCCAAAATAAGGTTTTGAAAATATTTTAAAATCATTTTGAAAAACCTTGGTGAAGTCTATCTTTTGATAGCAATCACCATTGATGAGATTGATACAAAGTGAGCTTAAACTTTAAAGTTTTTAGTCACTTTTGGATTTTGTATCAATTTCACTATTTTTATGGGTAAAATATTTTTCAAACATTTTTCACCCATTGTTTTAGTCATAAGTATTATACGTATCAAATTTAGTGATTTTTCGATATACGTATAATTATTTATGAATTTCTGAAATTCGATCTGATAGCTGAAATTCGGGAATTTGGCTACCGATCGGCCGCCACTTGGTGGCGATCGGTGATGGATGGCTGATTCGGTGATTTACAGTCGATCATTGCCAGTCTGATTTCGTTAACAAGGTTTGTTTAGCCCATTTTGACCATGGTAAGGTCCCTAATCACTCCCTAGGATATGCTTTAGGAAGCATTATAAAGAGTGAAAATCCATTGGATATGGATTAGGAGTTGTGTTAGGTCAAAGTATCAAATTTAGGGTGAGTAAAAGTTCTATGTTGAGCTTAGAACCTTAATTTTGGTGGTTTAGAGTTCCTATTGGCTTAGGGGCTTCCTAAGGACATTGTTGGTGCAATGATCAAGGGGGAGCAAGCCTTTAGGGGGAGTTATCCATCTTGGGATGATGGATGTGTTTTTCTCCTTGAAGAGGAGAAGTTATTGGGAGAGTATCATCAATTGGGAAAATTGATGGGTTTTTGATACCCAATTTGGAAATTGGGAGAGAGTATAGGATTGCCTCTCTTGAGTGATATGTGACTTATCACTAGGAAGATGGTAGACATCCTAGGTATTTTTGGATCAAGGGGGAGATTGTAAGATCTCATTGGGACATGAGACATTGACCTCCTTGGAGAGATAACCTTTTTGATGTTAGTCAAAAAGGGGGAGAATGTTTGGGGGAGAACATTTGGTTTACTTTTTCACTTGAATGTTTGGGGAAGAACATTTGGTGAGTGTTTACCAATTTGGGATAATTGGTAAGGGATTTGAGTTAGTGTTCTAACTCATGATTTGATTGGTTTTTGTCAAACATCAAAAAGGGGGAGATTGTTGGTGCAATCGGCCCAGGTCACGATTGACCAGGACTCGAGTTTGACTTGAGTGATGTTTTGATGTTTGACAAAGTAGGTTGACAAAGTGTTTGACATTGATGTTTGACATTGATGTCGGTTAATATGTTTTGGAGAGATTGTTTATACAATCGACCCAGGTTATAATTGACCAGACTCGAGTTTGACTCGAGAGAGACTTTGATGGTTGACTAGGGTTGACCATGTGTTTATGGGAAAGTCCAAGTCATGGGTACTTGGCATGGAAAGTCCAAGTGGGACACTTGGCATTTGGGAAAGTCCAAGTCTTGAGTACTTGGCATGGGAAGTCCAAGCATGGGTCTTGGCAAATGAGAAGTCCAAGCATGGGTCTTGGCAAATGGAAAGTCCAAGCATGGGTCTTGGCATGAAAAGTCCAACATGGGTTGGCAAGGAAAGTCCAAGCATGGTCTTGGCATGGAAAGTCCAACATGGGTTGGCAAGGGAAAGTCCAAGCTTGAGTCTTGGCATTTGAGAAGTCTAAGGGTTTGATATTGGCAGCGTAAAGTCCAAGTGGGAGTCTTGGCAGCATAAGTCCAATGGTTGGTGGCGTAAAGTCCAAGCGGAGTCTTGGCGGCGTAAGTCCAATGTGCCTTGGCGGTGTAGACACCGTTAGCATGACATAGCCGAGGGAAGCACCTGGAGGCTAGCGCGATGGATGAACAAGTCATGGATGACTTGGAGGGATCCGAGAGACGTGAGGCTGATGGAGGTGGCTAGAAGGCTTAGGTCTAGGCTAAGGGTGGTCTAGCAAGTATGGGGGCACCATACTTGGGTTAAAACCTCATTCTTGACATTATGGCGGTTCATTGCCGTAGGTGTCGACTTGAGTTATTTGCCCGGCTTGAGGCTGAAAATGCTCTGGCAGTCGACTTCTTCTTCTTCTTCTTCTTGCTCCACTTCTTCTTCTTATTGTTTATGTTGAAATATCAAATTTGCTCCTTGCTCCACTTCTTCTTCTTGAGTATTCTCCCCTTTTCATCCTTCATAGCATCGAACCTTACTAAAACACTAATCCAATTGTCATAATCACACATAAGAGAATGCATCATTTTACCTTTCCAATATTCAAAATTCTCGCGATCGAAGGTAGGTGGAATCGTAACATCATCACTCAATCTTTCTTGAAAATCCATCTTCTTTACCTCTAGTGATGCTCCCTTGGCGGTTAGTCCGTAGAAGAGCTCCTTGCTCTGATATCAATTGTAGGAATGTTGATGATGCACTAGAGGGGGGCGAATAGCGATTTTGCTTCATTTGATGAATTCGATCACGTGGTTGTCTACAATACTTATTAGCATAGTGGAATATATAATAGCAATAACAAAATATAGCAAACACAAATGCAATACACAAACTCAAGGATGTAACATTGTTCAGAGCCTAGGGTTCCTACTCCATGGGTTGAGCTGAAGTGAGCTCTAGTGATGCACACCACTACTAATAAACTCCTTCTCAGAACAATCTGGAGGTGGAGAAACCTCATATAATGTTTACAACAATAAACAAGATAATACAAGCAAATACAAATAAAATATAACAAATGACGTAAAGAAAACTTTGCAAGAGATCGCTTTGAATGCTTTGCTTGTTGGCTGCTTAGATGATCTTTAAGGACCCTGAAATGCACTAACACTTCACCTCAAATCTCCCCTAGATGCATGACCAAAATCCTCTTCTTCATACTCCTTATAAAGCTGCAACTTGAGCTAATTTTTGCCTAGTAGTCGACTACCATAAGACACCAGTCGACTGCCCCAGTAGTCATTGTCTCACAATGACTCAATCCACGTTGGAAAAATTCCAACGAAAACACTAGCAGTCGACTACCATTACCAACAATCGACTGCCAAGCCGCTAGTCAAGCTTTCGATTGACAATCGATACGTGCTTGTGTCCGCAAGCGATGATCGATCGCCTCCATGGCGATCCAATTGCTTAAGGCCAGTTGATTGCCCAAAGTTGGCACATAGTCACAGTCGAGCTCTAGTCGACTATTGACCAGTGACTAGTCATAACCTCAGTCGACTGCTCAGAGTCGACTAGGCTGCCCTGTGTCAAACAATTGGCCAGTCAACTAGTCCATAATTCCAATCGACTAACAAACCTCAAACATAAGGTTTAACCCAAGTATGATCCCCTCATACTTGATAGACCACCCTTAGCCTATACCAAAACCTTCTAGCCACCTCCATCAGCTTCACACCTATCATATCCCTCCGAGTCATCCATGACTTGTTCATTCATATGCTAGCCTTTAGGTGCTTCCATCGGCTATTGTCATTCTAACCGGGTCTACTTTACAAAGGCATATTTGGGCTTACGCCGCCAAGAAACATGCTTGGACTTTACGCCACTAAACATTGCACTTATGCCGCCAAGACACACACTTGGACTTTACGCCACCAATATCATTCCCTTGGACTTCCAAATTGCCAAAATCCATTTGGACTTATGCTACCAAGACTCCATGATTGGACTTTACATTGCCAAACATTGAACTTGTTGGTGCAACAATGCCCCAAGCATTTGTATGTTTTGATGTTTGGATAATCATCTAAGTTAGGCAACAAATTGTGATCTAAATTGTGATGATATCTAAGGGATCAATCGACTGATAAAAGTGTCGTTGGATGAAACGACTCTGAATCCCGCGAATCCGGCTATTCAGAAGCCGTTAACCACGCCGGCAGTCGACTGATGTTGTACATCAGTCGACTGATCGTGCTCCAACGGGAAAATCAGCCTCTTCTCTATAAAAAGAGGGCTGGTGGAGATTTTTGGGGTTAATGCTTATTTCCTAATCTTTCTCAAGAGCCTCCACGAATTCCTTAGCTTTCTAAGTGATTTAAATCTCCTCCTCTTCTCTCTAAGCGTAGATCTTCATTCTTTGTAAAGAAGAGGAGTTGTGTGTAAAGAAAGCTTATTAGTGGATTTGCTTGGATTGATCCACCTTAAGGATCGCCGTGGAGTAGGAGCGCTATCTCTGAACCACGTAAAAGGCTTTGTTTGCATTTGCTTTTGTTTTTACTTATATCATTGTGTTTGCTTCCGCTAATCATTTTTGTAGAAATCGAAAAACGCTATTCACCTCCCCTCTAGCCATTCCAAATGATCCCTAAAAAGTGGTATCAAAGCCCAGATCGCATCGGAAGATCTAGCAATCAACCGGTGCAAAGATGGCATTTCAAGAGGGGTATAGCACGGCGAGGCCTCCGTTCTTCGACGACAACGATTTCGAATATTGGAAAGGTAGGATGGAGTATTATTTAATGAACGATATTGAGAATTGGTTTAGTGTTGTAGATGGTTATGAGAAGCCGGTCGACGAATTCGGAGCACCACTACCAACAAAAGATTGGACAAGAGAGATGGCCAAGAAAGCACAAGCAAATGCAAAAGCAACGACAACACTTCAATGTGGTCTATCCAAGGAGCAACTCTCTAAGGTCGGGCCATTCAACTCCGCAAAAGAGCTTTGGGAGAAGCTCATCGAACTCAACAAAGGATCCAAAGAGACAAGAAGGGCCAAGAGGGATCTTCTGATTGGGCAACTCCAAAGCTTCACTATGAAGACAAATGAAACCGTGAGCCAAATGCACGGGCGCTTCAAGGAAGTAGTCAACGGACTACACGTTATAGGTGAAAAGGTCGACAACCGAGACCTTGTAAGGTATGTATTACAAGCTTTCCCTAGGACCACCTTATGGGTCTCAATGGTAGATGCCTATAAGGTCTCTAGGGATCTTTCATTAGTTAAATTAGATGAGCTATTTTGTGAATTTCAATTGCATGAACAAGCTAACACTTCATCCAAAGAGAAGGGTATAGCTCTTTTTGTAGGAAAGAAGGAGAAGAAGAAAAAGGAAAAGAAGGAGGTGTCTTCCTCATCTGAATCCAAGGAAGACTCATCAAGTAGTGAGGATGAGCTATCGGCAAGTGAGGTGGCACACTACGTCAAGAAATTTGGTGGGAAGTCAAGGAGGCTCACCAAGAAAGATGTGAAGAGGATGTTTCAATCCTCAAGAGGTAAATCTTTAAACAATTCAAATTCTATTTCTAACGTGACGTGTTTTGGTTGCAACAAGAAAGGGCATATAAAGCCAAATTGCCCGGAACTAAAGAAAAAGGAGGAGAAGGAAAAGAAGAAGAAGGAAAAGAAGGAAAAGAAGAAGAAGGAGGCGATGATGGCACAAACATGGGATACTCTAAGTATGGAGGAGTCTTCCGACGATGAAGAAGTTTGCCATACAACCCGGAACTTAGCCCTCATGGCATTGGAAGAAACCGGAAGCTCAAGCGAGGAGTCTTCTTCCTCTTCAAGCGATGAATCATCATCAAGTGATGATGATGAGGTAAACAACTCACCCAAAGTAGATTTACTTTATAAGACTATTGCATGCTTACAAAATGCTTTAAATAGATCAAAAACTAGGATTAAGGATCTAAAATTAGAGATCAAATCATTTAAGAATGTAGATACATCATGTGATAAACCATCTAGTGATAATGATGATTGTACCCTTAGGGATGAAAATGATGAGTTAAGAAAAGAAATAAATAAATTAAGAGCATGCCTAGAAAAGTTCACAAATGGTTCTAAATATCTAAATATGATTATTAAAGATCAAAGGGCAATTTACAATAAGGCCGGATTAGGATATAGACCTAAGGAGAAAGAGGTAGCATTTGCATCCCTAGTTAGTAGAAAATCAATGATTAAAAGCAAGGGGAGAAAGGCATGGGTACCTAAGAAATTTATAATTGATGCTAGTGGTCCTAAGATTTGGGTACCTAAGGATTGTGTTTTTCATGTGATATAGGTAGAAGAACCAAGCTTGTGGATAGTTGATAGTGGGTGCTCAAAGCATATGACCGGGGATGAGAGAAAATTCTCCACTATCAACCATACTAGCAAAGGAAAGGTGTCATTTGGTAATAGCGGTAAACTTAAAATTCTAGGAAAGGGCACCATTGAGGTATCTCCCAATCTTGCCATTCATAAAGTTCTATTAGTTAAAAATATGAAATTTAACCTACTTAGTGTAAGCCAATTATGTGATGCAAATTTTGATGTTAAATTTGATTCCTCAAAATGCTTTATAAGACACAAAACTATAAATGATTGCATGTTAGTAGGCTTTAGGAAATCAAATATATATTATGTTGATTTATCCTATGCTACTAATTCTTCCACTAAGTGTCTTATTGCAAAAGAGGAAGAAAGTTGGCTTTGGCATAGGAGGCCAGGACACATAAACATGAAGAATATAGCCAAAATAGCAAAATTGAAGTTAGTCAAAGGATTGCCTAGAGTCAAATTTCTCAAGGACAAGATGTGTGATGCTTGCCAAGAAGGGAAGCAATCAAAAACATCACACAAAGGTAAAAATTTACTTAGTACCGCTTTACCGTTAGAATTATTACATATGGATCTATTTGATTGCCATAGTACCCCATCTATAATTGGTAGTAAATATTGTTTGGTAATAGTAGATGATTTTTCTAGGTTTACTTGGGTGTTTTTCCTGAAAAATAAAGATGAAACTTTAGAAATAATCATAGGATTTAGCAAAAGAGTAGAAAATGAAAGAAAACTCAAAATCAACCGGATCCGTAGTGATCATGGTGGAGAGTTTGAGAATTCTAACTTTTTAACTTTTTGCCTAGAACAAGGGTACAAGCATGAATTTTCTTGTCCTAGAACACCCCAACAAAATGGGGTTGTGGAAAGGAAAAATCGTGCCCTACAAGAAGCGGCTAGGACAATGCTTAATGCATATTCCTTACCTAGCTACTTGTGGGCGGAAGCGGTTAATACCACTTGCTATATCCAAAATAGGGTATTGATTCATAGGTTCTTAGGAAAAACTCCATTTGAATTGTGGAATGGTACAATTCCAACAATTCATTATTTTAAGGTCTTTGGATGTAAAGTCTATATCTTAAATACCAAGGACAACCTAAGTAAGTTTGAGTCCAAAGCGGATGAGGGAATCCTAGTTGGATACTCATCCACTAGTGTAGGATATAGAGTTTACAATAAAAGGACTCAAAAGATTGAAGAATCTTCGAATGTTCAATTTGATGAAAATTCAAATACATACCCTAGGAAATCCCCTATTAATGATGACATAAACAATGAAAATCAAGGAATTACCCAACAATTGCAAGATTTAACCTTAGGGGGTAATGATAAAGGGGGAGGATTGGATCAAGGGGGAGTAAGGGATGACTCCGATGATGAACTTAGGATTGAAGTTAATCATGATCAAACTCAACTTGATACACCTCCTAGAACCATAAGAGTTCATCAAAGTCACCCATTAGATCAAATTGTGGGTGAATTATCTCAAGGAGTTAGGAGTAGGTCATTCCATAGGGATCCCACTAGTCATATAGCTCTAATTTCTCAAATTGAGCCCAAAAACATTAAAGATGCATTACTTGATCCGGATTGGATCTTAGCAATGCAAGATGAGTTGGCTCAATTTGATAGGAGTCAAGTGTGGGAGTTAGTTCATAGACCAAGTGAAAACACTATTATTACTACAAGATGGGTCTTTAGGAACAAACTAGATGACCAAGGGAATATCACTAGAAATAAAGCACGATTAGTTGCAAGGGGTTTTAATCAAGTTGAAGGACTTGATTATGATGAAACATATGCCCCGGTTGCTAGATTAGAGTCCATTAGAATACTTTTAGCATATGCCTCCTGTATGGGTTTCAAACTCCATCAAATGGATGTCAAATCAGCATTCCTAAATGGGTTTATTAAGGAAGAGGTGTATGTAGAACAACCTCCCGGGTTTGAAAATACGGACTACCCAAACCATGTATACAATCTTAGGAAAGCCTTATACGGTTTGAAACAAGCTCCCTGGGCTTGGTATGAAAGATTGTCAACTTTCCTAATCTCTAAGGATTTCAAAAGGGGTAGTATAGATCAAACTCTCTTTATAAAGTCAACATCTAATGACATCTTTATAGCCCAAGTGTATGTCGATGACATTATCTTTGGGTCAACAAATGATGAACTTCTTCAAGACTTTATTCAAAATATGGAGAAAGAGTTTGAGATGAGTCTAGTTGGAGAATTAAATTTCTTCCTAGGTTTGCAAGTTAAACAAACAAGTGAAGGAATTTACATTTATCAAACCAAATATGCTAAGGAAATGATTAAGAAATTTGGTTTGGAAAATGCTAAGGTAGTGTCAACTCCAATGGCAACCAATACTAAAATAGATAGTGATAGTGAAGGAAAACAAATAGATCTTACCCTTTATAGGAGCATGATTGGTAGCCTCTTGTATTTAACCGCTAGTAGACCCGACATACTATTTGCAGTTGGTATGTGTGCTAGGTATCAATCATGTGCTAAGGAATCTCATTTAGTTGCCGTTAAAAGAATTTTAAGATATGTCAAGGGCACACTAAATGTAGGTCTATGGTACCCTAGGACTAGGTCTTTTGATTTAATTGGGTACACCGATTCCGATTATGCCGGTTGCAAATTGGATCGGAAGAGCACTAGTGGTGGATCCCAATTCCTTGGGTCCTCCCTAGTGAGTTGGAGTAGTAGGAAGCAACCTTGTGTTGCTTTATCCACCACCGAGGCCGAATATGTGGCTATGGGTGGTTGTGTAGCTCAACTCTTATGGATGAAACATACATTAGAAGATTATGAGCTATCTTACTCCAACATGAAAGTATTTTGTGATAATGTGAGCACCATTAACTTGACCAAAAATCCGGTGCATCACTCTAGGACCAAGCACATTGAAGTGAAGCATCACTTCATTAGAGACCATGTGGCTAAGGGGGACATTGAGCTCAATTATATTGAATCCAAGTCCAACTTAGCTGATATATTTACCAAGGCTCTCCCCGAAGTAGAATTTTCATCACTTAGGAGAGAACTTGGAATGTGCTTGGTTGAGTGAAGGTGTAGGTCTGCATGATCCTATAGAAATACTAGATTTCATACCTTTAACCATCTCACAAAATACTTAAGAAACCATGATTTTTGTATTGAGCCACCTAGACAACATGTGAGATGATAGGAAGATGCATTTGGTTCATAATGCTTGTTATGATGCATTACTATGGACCAAAGTGTCATCTAGAGACATTAATTCTTAATTGGACCAATCATTGGGAAGGCTTATACACAATTGATGTGCATATAGCTCCAAGAACATGGTTGGAAATGTCAAATAAAACATATTTTCAACTATTATTATCATACTTTGAAAAACAGTTTTTAAGTGTATCACAAAAGTGATACAAAGTTTGCAAAATTTTAGAACCGTTTGCTAGTTTCCAAATTTGTATCAATATTGAAATCTGGAAAACATATATTTTTCAAAATATTTTTCCTTGATAAAGTATGATTTCAGAAATGTGTACACAAATTTTCATGATTTTTCGAGGTTTCTAGAATTTCGACATTTACGAACTTTTTGAAAAGGCTGATTTTAAATATTACAGTATAGCAGTCAGTGGTTGAAACCAGTCATGATCTGTAATAGTTTCGGAAAATTAGCCTCATTTTCTGAGGTTTAGTGTATTGTTGATATCCTAAAGAAATAACATGGTAATATTGAGTATAAACAACGTGTATGGATGTTTAATGCCGTGTTTTAGGGGGAGTTTCACAAAATATATCTTTCTCCTCCAAAAATTTACATTGTTGGTGCAAAGTTAGGATTTAAACTGTCAAATTGTTTGATGACTTTAGCTCCACATGTATTTTATTCATCATAATCTGTATCTTGGATTAAGGGGAGTTAAAATTTTAAAATCTATGCCTTAGTTCAAGATTGTCAAACACTCAATCGTTTCATGAAATATATGCTTTTATCTTTCTTCTCTTTTTGATGTATGTCAAAGGGGGAGAAGAAATGTTTAAGTTAGAATTGGAATTGGATATATGATGTGATAATATGCGTATCTTTAAAAGACCTAACTTAAATGATTGCCAAACATCAAAAAGGGGGAGATTATTGGTGCAACAATGCCCCAAGCATTTGTATGTTTTGATGTTTGGATAATCATCTAAGTTAGGCAACAAATTGTGATCTAAATTGTGATGATATCTAAGTGACAGGAATATCCAAGTATGAAGACTTGGTGAAAGAAAAGTCCAAGGTAAAGATTTGGCGGCATAAGACCAAACATGTTGTCTTGGCAGCATTAAGTCCAAACGGACCTTAGCAAAGAGAGTCCAAAAGCAAGTCTTGGCAGCGTAAGTCCAAGCATGTAGACTTGGCGGCGTAAAGTCCAAGCACGCTTTGGCAAAGGAAAACTCTAGACATGACAAAACCAAAGGAGCTCTTGGAAGCAAAGCCCAAAGGATGAACAAGTCGCGGACTCGGAGGGATCCTGAAGGCGCAAGGCTTAAGGAAGAGCTAGGAGGTTAAGTCTAGGTCTAGGGGGAGAAATCAAGTGTGGAATATTCACACTTGATGAGTATCAGTCGATTGATACGATGTATCAGTCGACTGGCCAGGTGCTCGACTGAGTCGGGGTGAAACCCTGACTAGCAGTCAACTGCTGTGACCGAGACAGTCGACTGATGTTGCAATCAGTCGACTGCCAATAGTGTCAGTCGACTGATAGACATAAAAACGAGCACAGAATGGAGTCACACTCGACTGTGGCCGTGATCACTCGACTGATCACTCCATCAATCGACTGATGGAGGGATCAGTCGACTGATGAAAGTGTCGTTGGATGAAACGACTCTGAATCTCGCGAATCCGACTATTCAGAAGTCGTTAACCATGCCAGCAGTCGACTGATGCTGTACATCAGTCGACTGATCATGCTCCAACGAGAAAATCAGCCTCTTCTCTATAAAAAGAGGGCTGGTGGAGATTTTTGGGGTTAATGCTTATTTCCTAATCTTTCTCAAGAGCCTCCACGAATTCCTTAGCTTTCTAAGTGATTTAAATCTCCTCATCTTCTCTCTAAGCGTAGATCTTCATTCTTTGTAAAGAAGAGGAGTTGTGTGTAAAGAAAGCTTATTAGTGGATTTGCTTGGATTGATCCACCTTAAGGATCGCCGTGGAGTAGGAGCGCTATCTCCGAACCACGTAAAAGGCTTTGTTTGCGTTTGCTATTGTTTTTACTTATATCATTGTGTTTGCTTCCTCTAATCATTTTTGTAGAAACCGAAAAACGCTATTCACCCCCCTCTAGCCGTTCCAAACGATCCCTAATAGAACTTATGCTGCCAAGACCCATGCTTGGACTTTACGCCACCAATATCATACTCTTGGACTTCCCTTGCCAACTCCATGTTGGACTTTCCAAATGCCAAGACCGTTGCTTGGACTTTTCCATTGTCAAGACCCATGCTTAGACTTTCCATGACAATCACATTGTTATATGTTTTATCGAACATCAAAATACTGCTCGAGTCAAACTCGAGTCTGGTCAATTGTGACCTGGACTGATTGCACCAACATCATATACATCTAGCCCATCGACCATGGTTCAAAATAGGGATTTGAAAATATTTTAAAAATATTTTAGAAAACTTTGGTAAAGTCTATCTTTTTTTAGTAATCACCATTAAAAAAATTGACACAAAGTTAGATAAAAATATTGAAGTTTTTCAATGCTTTAAACTTTGTATCAATACTTCAATTTAATGGGTATTTTAATATAAGAATATTTTTCACCCATTGTATTTGATGTAAGTAATATACGTATGAAATTTTAGGATTTTTCATATTACGTATATTTACTTATGAATTTCCAAAATCC
The DNA here is from genome assembly GCA_025175895.1 of Wurfbainia villosa. Taxonomy (NCBI): domain Eukaryota; kingdom Viridiplantae; phylum Streptophyta; class Magnoliopsida; order Zingiberales; family Zingiberaceae; genus Wurfbainia; species Wurfbainia villosa. The sequence goes on from JAKLTH010000147.1 coordinate 7,479,876, forward strand.
ATTTCAAAAAATTGATTTTCTGCATTTGTAGAAACCAACTGACTACTGCTTTGGGCAGTTGACTGGTGGTGGTGCAGTCTACTGATTTCTATTTCATTTGACTATCATGTCTGATATTGGTTGAACAATATTTGTTATCCATTTATCAACACCCCTAAGGTACCCTACCATCTCCTAACCCTACGATATGCTTTGGAAAGCATGGGAAGAGTGAAATATCATTGAAAATGATTAGGAAAGGTGTTTAGGGTGGAGTATTGAATTGTAAGGGAGATTAAAGTTCAAGTTTGAACTTTTACTCTTATTTTTGATGGTTTAAGTTTCCTATTGGCTTTAGGGGAAGTATTGGTGTAATGGTAAGGGGGAGTAAGACTTTATGGGAAGGTTATCCATCAAGGTTACTCCTCAAAGGGGAATAAATGAAGGGTTTGAAACCCTCATTGTGCTCAAAAAGGGGGAGAATTAGAGAAGTGAGGATTGCCTCTCATTTAGTGATATGAGACTTATCATTATGAAGAGTGAAGGAATCCTAAATGTTTTTGGACCAAGAAAGAGAATGTATGATCTCTTTAAGAGATGAGGTATAGAACACCTTGGTAGTCTTTTTGATGTATGCAAAGAGGGAGAGTTGAGGTTTAAGTTAGGTAAACCATTACTATGCTTTGGCATTGGAAGAGTTAAATTTGGGTTACTATTAGGCAAACATAAAGGTTTTATCAAACATAAAAAAGGGGAATATTATTGATGGAACAAGCCTCGGGTCAATGTTGACTATGTAGGATCCTAGAGGATTGGCCAGGGGGGATGAATAACACATATTCGTTTTCTATAAGAAATCGTTAACGAAAGCAATAGAAAAATACAATTGAAAGCGAAAAAAAAGAACACAACGCTAATGTGTCATTGTAACGTGGTTCAAAGATGACGCTTCTACTCGGTAATCCGTAAGGTGGATCACTCCTCATAAGATTTCACTATTACCTTCTTTTGATGAGAACACCAAGGTAGAAAAGCCTTCTTTACAATCACACTCTTCTTCTTACAAGATGATGATGTTAAGTATGGGAAGAAGAGGTTAATTAAGAATACTTGAAAGCTTAGAGGAAGACTTGAGGAGCTTAGGATGATCATTTAAATGAAAGCATTAGCCTCCTCCAAGCTTCCCTAGCTTCTTTTTATAGAGAATGTCTATTTTTGGCCATTGAGGCTGACAACAGTCGACTGCTACTACTATTGACCAGATCCAACGACTTCTAATGAAGCCCGATTGCGATTGTCATGACTCAACGTCTACTTGATCAATCGCCATTATTATCGTCGGTCGAAGCAATGACTATCATCCATTCCCGGCGAGCAGCTTAATCGCCCATAATGTCACGATCATTGCTAGACCTTGACTTGACTCCTAGACCCGAGTTCAAGTCTGCCAAGGGCGAGCACCTTTGCCGAGTTATATAGATCAGTCGACTGGTGTTATACACCAGTCGACTGCCAAGCTTATGTTCGATAGTTGGATCCATAGTCGACTACTGACTAGTCGACTGGGGTATAACTCCAGTCGATTGTTCAAGTGTTTCGGATCCTCTAGTGCTGAACACTTGAGACCAGTCGACTGATATAACATGCTAGTCGACTGACACACCTCAATTATGACTAATTCATACTTGAACCCATACACTAAACCTAGACTTAACCTTCTAGCTTCTCCATCAACCTTGTACCTCTAGGATTCCTCCGAGTCCACGAATCCTTCATCCTTGCGCTTGCCTTCAAAAGCTTCCCTCGGTTTCGTCATGCTTTGGGTTTCTTCTTTGCCAAAGTCGGCTTAGACTTTACATCACCAAGACTACATGCTTGGACTTATGTTGCCAAGACCTTGCCTTTGGACTTTCTTTTGCAAAGGTCCACTTGGACTTTATGCCACCAAGACTACATGTTTGGACTTATGCTACCAAGATCTTCCCCACGACTTTCCTTGCCAAGATTTACACTTGGACTTCTCTTTACCAAGTCTTCACACTTGGATTTTTCTGTCACTCAAACATTCATGGTTAGATCACAATTACTACATAACTTCAAATGATTTTCAAAACATAAAAATATATTAAAGATTGGGCCATTCTTGCACTAACAATCTCCCTCTTTTTGATGTTTGGCAATCATTTAAGTTACGTCTTAAAATATGCAATAAAAATACAATATGAATCTATCTTCAATTATCCCTTCTCCCCCATTAACACAGATCAAAAGAGAAGGACAAATATCAAATGAAGACAAAGTTGAATAATATTGTTCACACTTTGAACTAAGGTATACAATGCACATAGAGCTCCACCTTAATCCACGACATATTGTATCAGGTGTGAATAATGTTGGTGCAATCGGCCCAAGTCACGATTGACCAGACTCGAGTTTGACTCGAGTGATATTTTGATGTTCGACAAAATGTATGACAATGTGATTGTCATGGGAAAGTCAAATTCTTGAGTACTTGACATGAGAAGTCCAAGCATGAGTCTTGGCACATGAGAAGTCCAAGCATGGGTCTTGGCATATGGAAAGTCCAAGCATGAGTCTTGGCAAGGGAAAGTTCAAGCATGGCTCTTGGCAATTGGAAAGTCCAACATGGGTTGGCAAGGAAAGTCCAAGGGGTTTGATATTAGAGGCATAAAGTCCAAGCGGGAGTCTTGGTAGCATAAGTCCAATAATTTGACGGCATAAAGTCCAAGCGGTAGTCTTGGCAGCATAAGCTCAAATGTGCCTTGGCGGTATAAACCAACTTAGCATGACAATAGCTGATGGAAGCACCTGAAGGCTAGCATATGGATGAACAAGTCATGGATGACTTGGAGGGATCCGATAGGCGTGAGACTGACGGAGGTGGCTAGTGTTGGAGAAACGTGGCCCGACTAGAGGGGGGGGTGGGAGTGGGGGTGAATAGCCCAATTCACAGATGGAGATCGTTCGCTTCTTAACCGTCTACAAATACTATTAGCACAGCGGAAATATAATGCTAAACAAGACAATTAAGACAAAACAAGAAAAGCAAAGAAAACAAATGCTAACAAGATTGTGTAACGTGGTTCACGACCCTTACCGCTAATCCATGGACGATTCGTTCAAGTGAATCACCCCTCAACCAACTTCACTAGTCTCTCCTTTAGCCCAAGCAAGGTGGAGGTAAACCTTCTTTACAAGAATCTCTCCCTCTTACAATAAGATTGAAATAAGCAAAAGAAGAGGAGTGTTAAAACATGTTGGCCACTTGGGAGAAGTTTAGGAGTTAAGCATTAGCCTCCCAAGAGCACCCAAGGCCTCTTTTTGCCGTTGCCTCACAACGAGTTCATCCACATTGGCGTCCAACCAACGACTCTTTAATCAGTCGATTAATCATGTCCATCAGTCGACTGATAGAGCCATCAGTCGAGTGATCCAGGCGATCAGTCGACTTTCAAACCTTCTGTGCCCGCGACCACCTTCAACAGTCTACTACCATCCCTTGGCAGTCGACTGATGGTGCAGTAGTCGACTACCAAACCCTAGTAGTCAATTGCTGGGCCAGAAAGTCATTAGTCGAATACCTGTTGAGTACCAATCGAGTGCCATCGATCCAGAGCAGTCGACTGCTATCTATAGCAGTCAATTGGCATCGGGTAAAACCTCAAACAAACCATTTGTTTGAGCATCCAACTTAACCAAATGTCGGGTAAAACCTCAAACCTAAGTTTGAGCATCCAACTCTTGACTTATCCATTTGTCCAAGTTCACCTATGAGCTATCGTTACAATAGCACAATCTCTCATCTCCCTTGGAGTCTCTTACTGAAGCTCTCTTTGTCCGACCACATCCCTCGGATGCACCAAGCGCACAGATTCGCAATGCTATCCTTCCCATCTCACCCTGAAGTCTGCTCCCTTTGGCTTCACTCCAATGCTTCTCATCCGACAGTCCCTTGGATGCACCAAGCGCACGACTTCCACAATGCCATCCTTCACCGACTCAAGGACCCGAGCCATGAGATGGTGAACTCACCAATGATTTCATCAAGCTAACCATGTGTGATTTACTAAGTCCTGTACAACTTAAATGCACATATCAAAACACAAAAACAACCTAACTTAAGCCCTTTGCTACACACATCAAAACCACATCATACATGGGTTGATTGCCCTAACAATCTCCCCCTTTTTGATGTGTGACAATCCGTTTAAGTTAGGTAAAACATTAACAAAATACATAAGTCAGGAAAGCATGTAAACATAATATGAGTATCAAAACACTCCCCCTTAATACATTCAACTCCCCCTTAATACATTCAACTCCCCCTTAACACATGCTAATTCTCCCCCTAGCATGATTTACTTAAAGTCAACATTTCTCCCCCTTTGACACTATCAAAAACATTAAACATAATTCATATAACATGACATCAAAGTCTAATGGAAGAAAAAAACCAAAACATGATAAAAACACCCAAAATAGGTTGTTCACAATTCCATAAGTCAACTGCGTCAGAACGCCAGTAGATTGACGCAAATATTTCAACCTTTTCTGATTTCGGAATGCGATTTCAGAAATGCATTAAAAATTATAAAATTTTTGAAAAATCATGAAATTCAGGGAACATATTTCTGATAAGTCCCTTTATCAATGGAAAATGATTTTTCTTGAAAATTCATTCAAATTTTGAAAATAAGGCAAAATCTCAAAAGTTTCAAAAGTGTCTAAAGATGTATCTACATGAAAGCTAGTTTTGCCTTAGAAACTTTTCAAAGCATGAACTCTTAGTTTTCAAAACATGAAATGGTTTTAAATCATTTAAAATATCCAATCATGATCTTTGGGCAACATGTCCATGAATTAAACATAAGCTTTCCCCATGGTTGGTCTACGATTGCTCTATTATGATACACTTAATAATCCATCTAAATTCCATAAGCATTAGTGAATTAATTGTATCATCCTAACATCTCACCCATTGCTATGTTTTCAATCAAGTTAGCCTTATGGTGAGTGTGAGATGTTCCTAAGGTATTATACTTAACCATCAATTTCATGCAATTCTACCCAAGGTCAAGTATATATCATTCAAAAATACCCATCATGATCATAACACAAATATTATCATTTAATTTACATATTATGATCATAATACAAGTATAACATTCAATTCATAAATCATGATCATTCATCAAGTATAAAGTCAAGTACAAATCATGATTTAAACATTATAGCCAAATCATCCACCATGCTCATAATAACTTAAATACTCTCCAACTTCAACATAAGTCAACCATTTAGCATGATATAAAATAAGTCCAATATGGTTGACTATCCTAGGTTTCTCTAACCTCTAAGGATCGACTTGGGAACCCAATATAGTTTCTTTCCAATAGGGTTCACTAAGTACTCCTTTGGGATCCATTTCCTAGCTAACATTGTTGTTTTAGATTGACCCCTAGCAATTAAACAATAGTAGGCCTTTTCATTTTTGGTTCCCTTATATCCTAGGCCTTTCTTTTTGAAACTAGCCCTTTGGCTCCCAATGATCATATTTAGGGTATTGGAGCCAATTGTGAATTTCTCTAAGGCCTTAGTAAGGAAATCTACCTTTTCCTTTAAATCCTATTTTCTTCTAAGCATGCATCATTAACACTAGAAGAAATACAATCATCATTGTTAGGGAAATCAACCCGTGATATGGTTTTGATGTGTGTGGTAAAGGGTTTAAGTTAGGTTGTTATTGTGATTTGATATGTGCGTTGGAGTCTTGCAGGACATAGTAATTCGCACATGGAGCCTTGGCGAGTTTCACATCTCATGACTCGGTCCTGGAGTTGGTGAAGGATGGCTTTGCGAAAGTCGTGCGCTTGGAGCATCCGAGGGACCGCTGGACGAGGAGCTTGGAGTGAAGCCATAGGAAGTTGACTTCAGGGCGAGACGTGAAGGATGGCGCTGCAGAGCCGTGTGCTTGGCGCATCTGAGGGACGTGGCCAGGCAAAGACAACTTCGAAGGCGAGGGACTCTGAGGGATGAGAGTGAGCGAATGTAACCCGGGAAGAGGTAGCGCTCATAGGTGAAACTTGGCCATTTGGCTAAGTGTCGGATGGGATTTCCTGACATCAGTCGACTGTCATGTAATGGTAGTCGACTACTCTAAGTTGACTGTGACTCGACTAGTGTTCGAGTCTGATTCAAGTGCCAACAATCGATTGCCATGGATTGGCAGTCGACTGCAAGACCACTAGTGGACTGATGAAGGCATCAATCGACTGGTCGCAAGTGTTTCGGGCACAGAATGGAGTCAAGCTCGGGAGCACTCGACTGATCGAGCATCAGTCGACTGATGGCAATATCAGTCGACTGATGAAATCCAACGTGGAAAAGCAGCCATTATTGGGCAACGACTACAGGATCAGTCAACTGATCCTGTATCAACAGGAAGAAACCCTCTTCCTCTATAAAGAGGAAGGGTATGGGGCTTAGGGGAAAAAAATGTTTGAACTCCTAACAGCTCCCAAAGTGCCATAAATGTTTTCCACTCTTCTACTTGTTCTAATCTTCATTCTATTGTAGAAGAGTGATCCTTGTGTAAAAGAGGTTACCTCCACCTAGCTTTGTGCAAAGGAGAGATCTAGTGGATAGATTGAGGAGTGATTCACCTTGGACAAATCGGACCGTGGATTAGCGGTGTAGCCGTGAACCACGTTATATATTGTGTTAGCATTGGTTTTATTCTTGTTGTTTTGATTTGATTGTCTTGTTTATTACTATTCCGCTTGCGCTAATGATTTTGTAGACGAGCAAATTCCATCATCGATTAAGAGGTCTATTCACCCCCCTCTAGCCGGCCACATCCACACTTCATCGATCCTACAAGTGGTATCAGAGTCAAGATGCTTGTCAACGGACTAACCACCGCAACAAGCACAATCATGAATGGCCGGCTCAAACATTCACCCACCGAAATTTGAAGGTGAATTCTCTTGGTGGGAAAAGAGAATGAAGGTATTCTTTGAAACTGATTTTGATATTATGCTTATAATGGAAAATGATTTTGAGATGCCTAGGGACGAAGAGGGTGAATCAATAGAGAAGTCAAGGTGGACTAAAAAGCAAAGGGAGGAGCACCTTGCAAATTCAAAAGCCAAGCACCACCTCTTCAATGTGCTCCCCCAACAAGAGATCAACCGGATTGGGGAGTGCTAAGTGCCAAGGAAATGTGGGAGAGATTAGTGGAACTTCATGAAGGCACTTCGGAGGCCAAGCTTGCAAGGAGAGACCTCCTCCGCTCCCAACTATCAAATATCAATTTAGAAAAGGAAGAAAAGGTAACATCATTACATTCTAGGTTTAAAGAAATTTTAATTGGGCTAACAAGTGTAGGAGAAAAACTTTCGAACCGGGATATGCTTATGAAAGCAATTGACGCCTTTCCCCGATCATCGAAATGGAGTTCAATGGTGGACTCCTTCTACATGTCGAAGAATTTAGAACCATGGAGCTCCACGAAATAAGACTTGAAGGAATAATAGAAGAGCCAAGAATTCAACCTTCAAGAGGAGTGGCACTTTTGGCCAACAAGGGGAAGAAGAAGATGGAGACTCCCTCCTCCTCCGACGAAGCATCCTCTTCTTCCTCCATGGATATCACGAAAGAAACCTATATGGTAAGGAGGGTAAGACGTGCATTAAAAGATTTCAAATTTAATAAATCTAATGATAGGAGGAGAAGACCAAGGGGGAAGGTGATTTGCTACAATTGCCAAGGAGAGGGACATATAAGGGATAATTGTCCCCTCCTAAACAAGAGTAAAGAGGAGAAGAGAAAGAAGGAAGAAAAGAAGAAGAAAAAGGGGAGCAAGAAGAAGGAAGAAGAGAAGAAGGCCAAAGAAAAAGGGAAGGCCAAGACACTAAAAGCAAGGACTTGGGATGACCCTTCTTCCTCATAATCATCATCATCCAAGGAAGAAAATGTCTTTGTCACAAATTTGACATTGATGGCCTTTGACGATCTAGACTCTTCCTCCTCCGAAAATGAAGGATCAAGCACAAGTGAGGAGAGCTCTAGTGAAGGGGGAGCTTCTTCACCATCCTCCGAATCCGAAGAAGAGGACATGGAAACTATGGTAATGAACCTTTCACCAAGTAAAATAGTTTCTATGATTTCTAGTTGTTGGTGCAACAATGTCCCAAGCATTTATATGTTTTGATGTTTGGATAATCATCTAAGTTAGGCAACAAATTGTGATCTAATGGTGAACTTGATTAAGTGACAGGTAAAGGTAATGTCCAAGTATGATCTTGGCAAGAGAAGTCCAAGGTAAAGGTTTGGCGGCTTAAGACCAAGCATGTTGTCTTGGCGTCATTAAGTCCAAACGGACCTTGGCAAAGGAAGTCCAAAGGCAAGTCTTGGCAGCGTAAGTCCAAGCATGTAGACTTGACGGCGTAAAGTCCAAGCATGCCTTGGCAAAGGAAACCCAAGACATGACAAAACCAAAGGAAGCTCTTGGAAGCAAAGCACAAAGGATTAACAAGTCACGGACTCGGAGGGATCCTGGAGGCGCAAGGCTTAAAGAAGAGCTAGAAGGTTGAGTCTAGGTCTAAGGGATAAAATCAAGTATGAATTACTCATACTTGATGAGTATCAGTCGACTGATACGATGTATCAGTCGACTGATCAGGTGCTCGACTGAGTTAGGATAAAACCCTGACCATCAATCGACTGCTTTGGTCGTGGCAGTCGACTGATGTTGCAATCAGTCGACTGCAAATAGTGGCAGTCGACTGATCAAGGTAAAAACGGGCACAGAGTTGAGTCACACTCGACTGTGGCCTGTGATCACTCGACTGATCATTACAACAGTCGACTGATGAGAATGCTATTGGACGAAACGACTTGGAATCCCACGAATCTGGCTGTTCAGAAGCCGTTAATCGCGTCGACAATCGACTGATGCTGTGCATCAGTCGACTGATCATTGTCCAACAGAAAAATCAGCCTTCTCTCTATAAAAAGAGGGCTGATGGAGGTTTTTGGGGTTAATGCTTATTCTCTGATTCTTCTCAAAAGCCTCCACGAGTTTTCAAGCTTTCTAAGTGATCTTAAAACCCCTCCTCATCTCTCTAAGCTCAAGTTTCATTCTTTGTAAGAAGAGGAGATTTGTTGTAAAGGAAAGCTTCTTAGTGGAATTGCTTGGATTGATCCACCTTAAGGATCGCCGTGGAGTAGGAGCATTATCTCCGAACCACGTAAAGGACTTGTTAGCATTTTTCTTTCATTTTTACTTATATATTTTTGTTTTCTTCCACTAATCATTCTTGTAGAAACGAAAACGCGCTATTCACCCCCCTCTAGCTTCCAAACGATCACCAACAAGTGGTATCAGAGCCCGGATCACATCGGAAGATCAAGCAATCAACCGGAGCAAAGATGGCGTTTCAAGAGGGGTATAGCAAGGCGAGGCCTCCATTCTTCGATGGCAACGACTTCGGCTATTGGAAAGGTAGGATGGAGTATTACTTAATGAATGATATTGAGAATTAGTTTAGTGTTGTAGATGGGTTCGAGAAGCTGGTGGATGAACACGGAGCACCTATACCGACGAGGGATTGGACGAGAGACATGGCCAAGAAGGCTCAAGCCAACGCCAAGGCAACAACCACACTTCAATGTGGTTTGTCAAAAGAACAACTAAGCAAGGTAGGGCCATTTGAATCGGTGAAGGAGCTTTGGGAGAAGTTGATCGAGCTCAACGAAGGATCCAAAGAAACAAGAAGGGCCAATAGAGATCTTCTAATTGGCTAGCTTCAAAGCTTCTCAATGAAGACCACTGAGACCGTGAGCCAAATGCACGGTCGCTTCAAAGAAGTAGTCAACGGACTACATGTTATAGGTGAGAAGGTCGACAACCGAGACCTTGTAAGGTATGTGTTACAAGCTTTCCCTAGAACAACCTTATGGGCCTCAATGGTAGATGCCTATAAGGTCTCTAGGGATCTTTCATTGGTTAAGTTAGATGAGCTCTTTTGTGAATTTCAATTACATCAACAAGCTAACACCTCATCCAAAGAGAAGGGTATAGCTCTTTTTGTAGGAAGGAAGGAAAAAAAGAAGAAGGAGAAGAAAGAAGTGTCCTCTTCATCCGAATCCGAGGAAGACTCATCAAGTAGTGAAGATGAGTTATCGGCAAGCGAGGTGGCATATTATGTCAAAAAGTTTGGTGGGAAGTCAAGAAAACTCACCAAGAAAGATGTGAAGAGGATGTTCCAATCCTCAAGAGGTAAGTCTTCAAATAGTTTAAAATCTACCTCTAACGTGACTTGTTTTGGTTGCAACAAGAAGGGGCATATAAAGCCAAATTGCCCGGAACTAAAAAAGAAAGAGGAGAAGGAAAAGAAAAAAAAAAGAAAAGAAGGAGAAGAAAAAGAAGGAGGCAATGGCGGCTCAAACATGGGACACCCCAAGCATGGAGGACTCTTCCGACGATGAAGAAGTATGCCATGCCACCCGGAATCTAGCCCTCATGGCATTAGAGGAAGAAGCAAGGAGCTCAAGCGAGGAGTCCTCTTCCTTTTCAAGCGACGAATCATCATCAAGTGATGATGATGAGGTAAACAACTCACCTAAAGTAGATTTACTTTACAAGACTATTTCATATCTACAAAATGCTTTGAATAGATCGAAAACTAGGATTAAGGATTTAAAAATAGAGATTAAATCACTTAAGAGTATAGAATCATCTTGTGGTAAGTTATCTAGTGAAGAATGTACCCTTAGGGATGAAAATGATGAATTAAGAAAAGAAATAGGTAATTTAAGAGCATGCTTGGAAAAATTTACTAATGGCTCTAAATACCTAGACATGATTATTAAGGATCAAAGGGCTATCTACAACAAGGCCGGATTAGGATATAGACCTAAGGAAAAGGAGGTAGCATTTACATCCCTTGTTAGTAGAAAATCCATAATTAAAAGCAAGGGTAGAAAGGCTTGGGTACCTAAGAAATTTATAATTGATGCTAGTGGTCCTAAGATTTGGGTACCTAAGGATTGTATTTTTCATGTGATATAGGTAGAAGAACCAAGCTTGTGGATAGTTGATAGTGGGTGCTCAAAGCATATGACCGGTGATGAGAGAAAATTCTCCACTATCAACCACACTAGCAAAGGAAAAGTCTCATTTGGTAATAGCGGCAAACTTAAGATTCTAGGAAAGGGCACAATTGAGGTATCCCCCAATCTTGCCATTCATAAAGTGCTATTAGTTAAAAATATGAAATTTAATTTACTTAGTGTAAGCCAACTATGTGATGCAAACTTTGATGTTAAATTTGATTCCTCAAAATGTTTTATAAGACACAAAACTCTAAATGATTGCATGTTAGTAGGCTTTAGGAAATCAAATATATATTAAGTTGATTTATCCTATGCTACTAATACTTCTACTAAGTGTCTCATTGCAAAAGAGGAAGAAAGTTGGCTTTAGCATAGGAGGCTAGGACACATAAACATGAAGAATATAGCCAAAATAGCAAAAATGAAATTAGTCAAAGTGTTGCCTAAAGTCAAATTTCTCAAGGACAAGATGTGTGATGCATGCCAAGAGGGAAAACAATCAAAAACATCACACAAAGGTAAAAATTTACTTAGTACCGCTTTACCTTTAAAACTCTTACATATGGATTTATTTGATTGTCATAGTACCCCTTCTATTATTGGTAGTAAATATTGCTTAGTAATAGTAGATGATTTCTCTAGGTTTACTTGGGTATTTTTCTTGAAAAATAAAGATGAAACCTTAAGAATAATCATAGGATTTAGCAAAAGAGTAGAAAATGAAAGAAAACTTAAAATCAACCGGATCCGTAGTGATCATGGTGGAGAGTTTGAGAATTCTAATTTTTCAACTTTTTGTTTAGAACAAGGGTAGAAGCATGAGTTTTCTTGTCCTAGAACACCCCAACAAAATGGGGTTGTGGAAAGAAAAAATCGTGCCCTACAAGAAGCGACTAGGACAATGCTTAATGCATACTCCTTACCTAGCTACTTGTGGGCGGAAGCGGTTAACACCGCTTGCTATATCCAAAATAGGATATTAATTCATAGGTTTTTAGGAAAAACTCCATTTGAATTGTGGAATGGTACAATTCCAACAATTCATTATTTTAAGGTCTTTGGATGTAAAGTCTATATCTTAAATACCAAAGACAACCTAGGTAAGTTTGAGTCCAAAGCGGATGAGAGAATTCTAGTTGGATACTCATCCACTAGTGTAGGGTATAGAATTTACAATAAAAGGACTCAAAAGATTGAAAATCTTCAAATGTCCAATTTGATGAAACTTCCAATACATACCCTAAGAAATCCCCTATTTATGATGATATTAATAATGAAAATCAAGAATTTACCCAACAATTTCAAGATTTAACCATAGGGGGTAATGATCAAGGGGGAGTAAGAGGTGATTCCGATGATGAGTAAAGGATTGAGGTTAATCATGATCAAACTCAAATTAATACACCTCCTAGAACCATAAGAGTTCATCAAAATCACCCCTTAGATCAAATTGTGGGAGAATTATCTCAAGGTGTTAGGACTAGGTCATTTCATAGGGATCCTACTAGTCATATAGCTTTAATTTCTCAAATTGAGCCCAAAACAATCAAAGATGCATTACTTGATCCGGATTGGATCTTAGCAATGCAAGATGAATTGGCTCAATTTGAAAGGAGTCAAGAATGTGAGTTAGTTCCTAGACCTAATGAAAACACCATCATTACTACAAGATGGGTCTTTAGGAACAAACTAGATGACCAAGGGAATATTACTAGGAATAAGGCGAGGTTAGTTGCAAGGGGTTTTAATCAAGTTGAAAGACTTGACTATGATGAAACATATGCCCCGGTTGCTAGATTAGAATCTATTAGAATACTATTAGGGTATGCCTCCTATATGGGTTTCAAACTCCATCAAATGGATGTTAAATCAGCATTCCTAAATGGGTTTATTAAGGAAGAGGTATATGTAGAACAACCTCCCGGGTTTGAGAATATGGATTATCTAAACCATGTATACAAGCTTAGGAAATCTTTGTATGGTTTGAAACAAGTTCCCCGGGCTCGGTATAAAAGATTATCATCTTTCTTAATCTCTAAGGACTTTAAGAGGGGTAGTATAGATCAAACTCTATATATAAAGTCAACATCAACGGACATCTTTGTATCCCAAGTATATGTTGATGACATTATTTTTGGGTCAACAAATGATGAACTTCTCCAAGACTTTATTAAAAATATGGAAAAAGAGTTTGAAATGAGTCTAGTTGGGGAATTAAATTTCTTCTTAGGATTGCAAGTCAAACAAACTAGTGAAGGTATTTATATTTATCAAACCAAATATGCTAAGTAAATGATTAAGAAATTTGGTTTGGAAAATGCTAAGGTAGTTTCAACTCCAATGACAACCAATACTAAAATAGATAGTGATAATGAAGGAAAACAAATTGATCTTACACTTTATAGGAGCATGATTGGTAGTCTTTTGTACTTAACCGCTAGTAGACCCGACATATTATTTGCGATTGGTATGTGTGCTGGATATCAATCATGTGCTAAAGAATCTCATTTAGTTGTCGTTAAGAAAATCTTAAGATATGTTAAAGGCACACTAAATGTAGGATTATGGTACCCTAGGACTAGATCTTTTGATTTGATTGGGCACACCGATTCCGATTATGCCAGTTGCAAATTGGATCGGAAGAGTACTAGTGGTGGATGCCAATTCCTTAGGTCCTCCCTAGTTAGTTGGAGTAGTAGGAAGCAACCTTGTGTTGCCCTATCCACCACCGAGGCCGAATATGTGGCTATGGGTGGTTGTGTAGCTCAACTACTATGGATGAAACATACCTTAGAAGATTATGAGCTATCTTACTCCAACATGAAAGTATTTTGTGATAATGTGAGCACCATAAACTTGACCAAAAATCCGGTGCATCACTCTAGGACCAAGCACATTGAAGTGAAACATCACTTCATTAGAGATCATGTGGCTAAGGGGGACATTGAGCTTAATTACATTGAATCCAAGTTCAACCTAGCCGATATATTCACCAAGGCTCTCCCCGAGGCAGAATTTTCATCACTTAGGAGAGAACTTGGAATGTGCTTGGTTGAGTAAAGGAATAGGTTTGTATAATCCTATAGAAGTACTAGGATTTATACCTTTATGCATCTCACAAAATACCTAAGAAACCATGAATTTTGTATTGAGCCACTTAGACGACATGTGAGATGTTAGGAAGATGCACTTGGTTCATCATGCTTGTTATGATGCATTACTTTGGACCAAAGTGTCATCTAGAGACATTCATCCTTCATTGGACCAATCATTGGGAAGGTTTATACACAATTGATGTGCATATAGCTCCAAGAACATGATTGGAAATGTCAAATAAATCATATTTGAAACTATGTTTATCATATTTTGAAAAATAGTTTTCAAGAGAAACACAAAAGTGATACAAAGTTTGCAAAAACATTAGAACTTTTGTTAGCTTCCAAGTTTGTATCAATCTCAAAATCTGGAAAACATATATTTTTCAAAATATTTTTCCTTGATAAAGTATGATCTCAGAAATGTGTACGAAAAATTTCGTGATTTTTCGAGGTTTCTGGAATTTCTAACACATTTCTGAATTTGGGATGAAAAGGCTGAAAATCAGATTTAGCTTAGCGATGATCGTTCGAAAACGATTAGTTGAAAACGATCGTGATACTCTGTGTTTTCTGATAAATAGATCCATTTTCTGATATTGAGTGTATCTTTGATCTCCTAAAACTTTAGCATGATTATACTGAGTATAAACCAACTCTTAGAACTGTTTAATGCGGTGTTTTAGTGGGAGTTTCATAAGATGTATTTTTCTCATTTCCAAATTTACATTGTTGGTGCTAAGTTAGGATTTAAACCTTCAAATTGTTTTGATAGACTTTTGCTCCACATGTACTTTACTCATCATGAACTATATCTTGGATTAAGGGGGAGCTAAATTTCAAATTCTATACCTTAGTTCAAGATTACAATTCAATTCCTTTATGAAATATATGATTTCTTCTCTTTTTGATGTATGTCAAAGGGGGAGAAGAAATGTTTAAGTTAGAATTGGATATATGATTATGTGTATCTTTAAAAGACCTAACTTTAAAAAGACCTAACTTAAATGATTGCCAAACATCAAAAAGGGGGAGATTGTTGGTGCAACAATGGCCCAAGCATTTATATGTTTTGATGTTTGGATAATCATCTAAGTTAGGCAACAAATTGTGATATAATGGTGAACTTGATTAAGTGACAGGTAAAGGTAAAGTCCAAGTATGATCTTGGCAAGAGAAGTCCAAGGTAAAGGTTTGGCGGCATAAGACCAAACATGTTTTCTTGGCGTCATTAAGTCCAAACGGACCTTGGCAAAGGAAGTCCAAAGGCAAGTCTTGGCAGCGTAAGTCCAAGCATGTAGACTTGGTGGCGTAAAGTCCAAGCACGCCTTGGCAAAGGAAACCCAAGACATGACAAAACCAAAGGAAGCTCTTGGAAGCAAAGCGTAAAGGATTAATAAGTCGCGGACTTGGAGGGATCCTGGAGGCGCAAGGCTTAAAGAAGAGCTAGAAGGTTGAGTCTAGGTCTAAGGGGTAAAATCAAGTATGAATTACTCATACTTGATGAGTATCAGTCGACTGATACGATGTATCACCGATCGGTCAGTGCCTCGACCGAGTCAGATAAAACCTTGACCATCGAGAGATCGCAGCGGCGGCAATGATCGATGTTGCAATCAGTCGACTGATCAAGGTAAAAATGGGCACAAAGTGGAGTCACACTCGACTGCAGCCTGTGATCACTCGACTGATCACTACATCAATCGACTGATGGATGGATCAGTCGACTGATGAGAATGCCATTGGACGAAATGACTTGGAATCTTGCAAATCCGGCTGTTCAGAAGTCATTAATCGCATCGGCAGTCGACTGATACTGTGCATCAGTCAACTGATCTTGCTCCAACGGGAAAATCAACCTTCTCTCTATAAAAAGAGGGCTGGTGGAGGTTTTTGGGGTTAATGCTTATTCTTTGATTCTTCTCAAAAGCCTCCACGAGTTTTCAAGATTTCTAAGTGATCTTAAATCCCCTCTTCCTCTCTCTAAGCTCAAGTTTCATTCTTTGTAAGAAGAGGAGATTTGTTGTAAAGGAAAGCTTCTTAGTGGAATTGCTTGGATTGATCCACCTTAAGGATCGCTGTGGAGTAGGAGCGTTATCTCCGAACCACGTAAAGGCCTTGTTAGTATTGTTCTTTCATTTTTACTTATATATTTTTGTTTGCTTCCGCTAATCATTCTTGTAGAAACGAAAACACGCTATTCACCCCCCCTCTAGCTTCTAAACGATCACCAACACTAGTCTCACTAAGGACTTGTTTAGAGCTAAAAAGAAAAATAAGAGTATGCTAGATCAAATTAAGGACTTAGAAGAAAAATTAGAAAAAGCATGCTTAAATGTAAATGATAATATTTCTTCTAGCTTAAATGATGCATGCTCACATGAATATATGCCATTTAATGTTAGTGATGCATGTATGGATGAAAATAGGGCTTTAAGGGAAAAGGTAGATCATTTGACCAAAGCCATAGAAAAATTTACAATAGGCTCCAATACCCTTAACATGATAATTGGGAGCCAAAGGGCAAGCTTCAACAAGAAAGGCCTAGGATATAAGGAAAAGAAAAATGAAAATGCCTATAAATGTCTAATAGCTAGGGGTCAAGACAAAAAGAAGGTAATTGCTAGAAAATGGATCCCTAAGGAATTTTTAGTGAACCCCATAGGCAAGAATTTGTATTGGGTTCCTAAATTCATCCTAAAGGGTTAGGAAAATCCTAGGATAGTCAACCATAAGGATTTCACCTATATCATATTTTTGGTTGACTTAGGATGGCAGGACAACATTTTTGAAATAGTGTTAAGTGATGATAATGCACCTATAAATAGATAAATCATGCTTTAGGTGATATTTGCCTTATTATCATGATGTAATACCTAATGCATGATCACAATTTGATGAATACATTTGTTTCATGATTATAATGTGAAATTAATTCATATATATCTTTATGATCATGTGGAATGATAGGATGATACTTAACCTTAATAGAATTGCATGAAAATAATGGCTAAGTCTACACAAATACCTTTAGGATACATCTCACACTCACCATAGGCTACCTTGATTGAAAATTTAGCATGAGGATGATGTTAGGATGATACAAATGTCCACTAATGCCTATAGCATTTAGATGGTCATTTAAGGTATCAAAATAGCAATAATAGACCAATCATGGGGAAGGCTTATGTTTAATTCATAAACATATTGCCCAAAGATCATGGTTGGATATTTCATATGTTTTCAAAATAATTTCTTACTTTAAAATCTGTGTGTTCATGTTTTGAAACAATTTAAAGCTGAACTAGGTGTTAAACTTGATACTAACTTGATCAAAAACCTAGTTGTTTTTAAAGCTTTTGGATTTTTGGCAAATACTTGAAAATATAATGATTTTTCATGGACAACTATTTTTCATTGATAAATATACTTACAAGAAATATGTTCCCCAAATTTCATGATTTTTTGAATTTTATAGATTTTCTAATGAATTTTTGAAAACAGAAAAACCGAAATGCATGTGCCGGTCGGTAGTATCTGAACCGATCATTGCTCACTAAAACTCAAAGACAACCGATACTTGGTTTAAGGCATGTTTTTGGTTTATGTTTCTCTCTAGACTTGATGCCATGCTGTATAAACTTTGTTAATTATTTTTGATGGTGTCAAAGGGGGAGAAATATATATATTTAAGTAACGGGAAAATTGTATTTAGGGGGAGTTTCATGTATTAAGGGGGAGAGTTGATAATCATGTTATTTACATGCTTTCCTTTCTTAATATTTTATCAAATGTTTTTACCTAACTTAAACGGATTGCCACACATCAAAAAGGGGGAGATTGTTAGGGCAATCAACCCGTGAAATGGTTTTGATGTGTGTGGCAAAGGGTTTATGTTAGGTTGTTATTGTGAGTTGATATGTGCGTTGGAGTCTTGCAGGACTTAGTAATTCACACATGGAGCCTTGGCGAGTTTCACATCTCATGACTCGGTCCTTAAGTCGGTGAAGGATGACTTTGCGGAAGTCGTGCGCTTGGAGCATCCGAGGGACCGCCGGACAAAGAGCTTGGAGTGAAACCGGTGGAAGTTGACTTCAGGGTGAGACGCGAAGGATGACGCTGCAGAGTCGTGCGCTTGGCACATCCGAGGGACGTGGCCGGATGAAGACAACTTCGAAGGCGAGGGACTCCGAGGGATGAGAGTGAGTGAATGTAACCCGGGAAGGGGTAGCGCTCTTAGGTGAAACTTGGTCATTTGGCTAAGTGTCGGATGAGATTTCCCGACATCAGTCAGCTGCCATGTAATGGTAGTCGACTACTCTAAGTTGACTGTTACTTGACTAGTGTTCGAGTCCGGTTCAAGTGCCAACAGTCAACTCCCATGGATTGACAGTCGACTGCGAGAGCACCAATCGACTGATGAAGGCATCAGTCGACTGGTCGCAAGTATTTCAGGCACAGAATGGAGTCGAGCTCGCGAACACTCGACTGATCGAGCATCAGTCGACTTATGGCAATATCAGTCGACTGATGTCGGTGCCGTTGGATGAAATCCATCATGGAAAGCAGCCATTATTGGGCAACGGCTACAGGATCAGTCGACTGATCAGGGGCATCAGTCGACTGGTCCTGTATCAATGGGAAGAAACCCTCTTCCTCTATAAAGAGGAAGGGTATGGGGCTTTGGAGAAAAAAAATGCTTGAACTCCTAACAACTCTCAAAGTGTCATAAACGTTTTCCACTCTTCTACTTGTTCTAATCTTCATTCTATTGTAGAAGAGTGATCCTTGTGTAAAAGAGGTTACCTCCACCTAGCTTTGTGCAAAGGAGAGATCTAGTGGATAGATTGAGGAGTGATTCACCTTGGACGAATCGGACCGTGGATTAGTGGTGTAGTTGTGAACTACGTTATATATTGTGTTATCATTGGTTTTATTCTTGTCGTTTTGATTTACTTGTCTTGTTTATTAGTATTCCGCTTGCGCTAACGATTTTGTAGATGAGCAAATTCCATCATCGATTAAGAGGGCTATTCACCCCCCTCTAGCCGGCCACATCCACACTTCATCAATCCTACAATCATGTGAGCATGCATTTTTTAGTTTTTCTTTTAGTTTCCTAATATCATCAAGCATGCATTTATTTTTCTTCTTACTCCTAAATAAATCTCTAGTAAGACTTGAAATCATGGAAATAATTTCTTGAGTAGGGAGATTTCTTACCATACTTATCATATCTTTTTCTTCCGATTCCAATGAAGATGATGATGCTCCCCCCATATTTGAGCTCTCCTCCTCACTTGTACTTCCTTCTTGTTCGGATGAGGTGGAGGCTATGTCCTCTATAGCCATAAGTGCAAGGCTTGTGAATACTTCTTCTTCCTCCGATGAGGATGGATCATCCCATGTGGCCTTCAAGTTTTGCATCTTCCCCTTTCCTTTTTCCTTGGATTTCTTTTCTTCATCCTTCCCTTCTTCTTGTCTTCTTTCTTTCTCCTTTCTTCCTTGCTTTTGTTCAACAGAGGACACTCATCTCTCATGTGTCCCTCTTCTTGACAATTGTAGCATATGATTTTTCTTCTCGGCCTTTTCCTATCATGAGACTTGTTAAATTTAAAATTCTTTAAAGTACGTCTCACCTTCCTTACCATGTATGCTTTCTCATTGCTCTTCATTGATGATGAAGATTCTTCATCCGATGAGGAAGGTAGAGTCTCCTTCTTCTTCTTCCCTTTGTCGGCTACTAGTGCTAATCCCATTGATGGCTTGACTGGATTTTCTACTATACCTTCAAGCCTAGTTTCATGCAATTCCATAGTGGAGAAAAATTCTTCTAGAGTACTTACCTCTAGATTCTTGGAGATGTAGAACGAATCCACCATAGAACTCCATTTGGATGACTGGGGGAATGTGTCTATTGCCTTCATTACCATGTCCCGGTTTGAAAGCTTCTCTCCTACACTTGTTAAACCGGTGATTATTTCCTTAAACCTAGAATGCAAGGAAAGTACCTTTTCTCCTTTTTCTAGCTTGATGTTGCTTAATTGCAATCGGAGAAGGTCCCATCTTGCAAGCTTGGCTTCGGAGGTGCCTTCATGAAGCTCCACTAGCTTCTCCCACATTTTTTTAGCGCTTGAGCACTATCCGATCCTATTAATCTCTTATTGAGGAAGCACGTTGAATAGATGATGCTTGGCCTTTGAGTTTGCAAGGTGCTCCTCCCTTTGCTTCTTAATCCATCTCGATTTTATTGGCTCCCCTTCTTCATCCCTAGGAACTTCGAAACCATTTTCCATGATTAACATTATTTCAAAATCCATTTCAAAGAATACCTCCATTTGTTTCTTCCATCAAGAGAAATAGCCTTTGAATTTGGGTGGATGAATATTGGAGCAGGCCATTGTCGTTGATTGTTGCGGCGGTGAGTCCGACGACAATCTCCTCGCTCTGATACCACTTGTTTGAGGATCGTGGCCCGGCTAGAGGGGGGGTGAATAGCCCAATTCGTAGATGGAGATCGTTCGCTTCATAATCGTCTACAAATACTATTAGCGTAGCAGAAATATGATGCTAAACAAGACAATTAAGACAAAACAAGATAAGCAAAGAAAATAAACGCTAACAAGATTGTGTAACGTGGCTCACGACCCTTGCTGCTAATCCACAGATGATTCTTTTAGGTTGAATCACCCCTCAACCAACTTCACTAGTCTCTCCTTTAGCCCAAGCAAAGTGGAGGTAAACCTTCTTTATAAGAATCACTCCCTCTTACAATAAGATTGAAATAAACACAAGAAGAGGAGTGTTAATACGTGTTGGGAACTTGGGAGAAGTTTAGGAGTTAAGCATTAGTCTCCCAAGAGCACCCAATGCCTCTTCTTATAGGGAAGAGGTCATTCTTCTCGTTGGGTAGCGAGCAGTCGACTGTTGCAGCCATCAGTCGACTGCTGCTGTAGTCGTTGCCTCACAATGACTTCATCCACGTTGTCATCCAGCCAATGACTCCCTAATCAGTCGACTGATCATGCCCATCAGTCGACTGATATAGCCATCAGTCGAGTGATCCAGGTGATCAATCAACTTTCAAACCTTCTGTGCCCGTGACCACCTTCAGCAGTCCACTACCAAACCCTAGCAGTCGATTGCTGGGCTAGAAAGCCATCAGTCGAACACCGGTCGAGCACCAGTCGAGTGCCATCAACCCAGAGTAGTCGACTGCTATCTATAACAGTCAACTGGCGTCAGGTAAAATCTCAAACAAACCATTTATTTGAGCATCCGACTTAACCAAATGTTGGGTAAAACCACAAACCTAAGTTTGAGAATCCGACTCTTGACTTTGCCATTCGGCCAAGTTCACCTATGAGCTACCATTACAATCGCTCAATCTCTCATCTCCTTTGGAGTCCCTCATCGAAGCTCTCTTCGTCCGGCCATGTCCCTCGGATGCACCAAGCGCATCGCTTCGCAATGCCATCCTTCGCATCTTGCCCTGAAGTCTACTTCCTTTGGCTTCACTCCAATGCTCCTCGTCCGGTGGTCCCTCGGATGCACCAAGCGCACGACTTCCGCAATGCCATCCTTCACCGACTCAAGGACCCGAGCCATGAGATGGTGAACTCACCAATGCTTTCATCAAGCTAACCATGTGTGATTTACTAAGTCCTGCACAACTTAAAAGCACATATCAAATCACATAAACAACCTAACTTAAACCCTTTGCCACACACATCAAAACCACATCATACATAGGTTGATTGCCCTAACAGCTAGAAGGCTTAGCTCTAGGCTAAGGGTGGTCCAGAAAGTATGAGGGCATCATATTTGGGGTTAAACCTTATGTTTGAGGTTTGTCAGTCGACTGGGGTTATGGACTAGTCGACTAGCCAAGTGTTTTGACACTTGGTAACCGAGTCGACTTGTAGCAGTCGAATGAGATTATGATCAGTCGACTGTTGGGAGTTGATTGGAATTCAACTGCGGCAAAAAGCCTTGGCAGTAGACTGATGGCTTGATCAGTGATGTGAGCAAAATATATAGGGTTTTAGGAGTAGTTTTTGCTCACATCTTTTAACATTTCATATTAGTTTCATGCATATGTTACTCTATTTTGCACGCATTTCCTATTTTCTGGTTCGGAGGTTTGCTCGTTGAACTTTTGTATGCAGGTTAGCATTTCGGGTTAAAAAGATGCGCTTTCGGAGTAAAAGAAAGACATTTCGCAGCTAGACACAGAGTGGGACATGACCAGGGCATGTGGATTCACACAGTCATGCCCAATGGGCGAGATCAGCACCCCTGGGCCACACACGGCCTGGCCGTGTGGCGGCCGACCATATTTGCACGACTAGGGCTTTTTCCGAATTTTGTAGTGATCCGAGGCGATGTCTATATAAGGATGGCTCTGCCCAAATCCCAGGGGGAGGCACGATGGCTAGGATGACACGCCAAAGCCCTAAAAAGCTTCGGTAACTCACAATGGGGAGGAGGATCACCGCCGGAGGTCCACGCCTTGCACTTCAACATCGGAGAGAAGACCACGGAAGCATTGTAATTCTTTGTTCCTACGTTTTATTCCTTATGTATTCGAACATAAACTTGCTTTGTGATTCTTCCTTCATATACATGGAGTAGCACTTTCGATTCTAGGATTAGGGAGTAGCTTGTGTGCACATTACAATATTAGTTCATGTTAAATTCTGTCTTTGAGTTTGATTTAACAATTGGTAGTTGTTTTTACTATATCTATGCGTGTTTGGTTTTCTATCTGCTATGCTTAGGCGATACGAGGTTTGACAGCCCTCGTATTTATGATTTAGGAGATTTGATACAAGGAACCTAGCGGTAAACCTGATCTCCTATAATTGTGGGTAGAAGGGTGTGATGGAATTGGAAATGGTTCATCGTAGGGATTGATTCGGCATCCTCGTACCAACTATCCCGTCCTTTTAGGCAGAGATAGCTCCCGATAGATGCGGCGGCTCTGCGGGAGTGTGTAGGATGTCTCTTCCACAAAACCATAGCTAAACGTCTAGACAACGCCAATTGACAACATTGTTTTGTGATACACAAGCGAAATCGAAGTCCTAGATTCACCTTTGAAGACCTCGACACACTCCTTTCCTCCTCTGTGTGACACCGTATAAAGTAAAGTCCACCGACAGGCCTCACCAATCGAAACCTCTTAGACTTATGTCCGAACAATTACAACCACAGAAAATATTTGGTATTCGAATCCCAGTCCCTATGGGATCGATAATCTTTATTACTTGACGACATTCGTGCACTTGCAGGCATTGAGCACGAGCGCACACTTCGATTCCTTGACGACCTTCATCGTGAGATTTGAGGTCGCATTCGTGCACATCAAGTTTTTGGCACCGTTGCCGGGACTGATCGATTCGATATCGAATCGAATGGTGGTAAATTGGATCGGACTTAGGATTAGATTTATTTACTTGCTTTATTTTCTTTTTAGTTTACTTTATTTTCTTTAGTCTTATATATTTCATATTTAGATTTAGTTTTTAATTTTCTATTATTTTTATTTTATTTAATTCTGGCAGTAGTTGTTTTTATTTCTTTTTTGCATCTTAGATTTTGATTAGCTAGATTGTCTTATTTTCTGCTCTTAGAATTAGGTTAGCACTCCTAACTTTGTGGCTTGGTTCGTCGTATGCTTAGATGATTAGGATCGGAAGGTCTAATTCCGATCGACTTAGAAATTGAGTGAACCTTTCATCGTCGAAGAGCAGAGCAGCGAAGGATGAAGGATAAAGCTGCATCTGAGGTGAACATAGGTAGCCAACCTCTGCGGGACTATGCAGCTCCTAGCGCTAGAGGATTTAGGCCGAGTATAGCTGGACCATTTATTTCGATAAATAACTTTGAGCTGAAGCTGACACTTATACATATGGTCCAGCAGAGTCAATTCGGGGGAGTTGCAATTGAAGACCCGAACCGGCACCTTGAGGCATTTCTTGAAATATGCTCGATGATGAAAATGAACGGAGTCCCTACTGATGTGATCTACTTGAGCCTGTTCCCGTTTTCACTGTGGGATAAGGCTAAGGCATGGCTTCACTCCCTACCTTATGGTAGCATCACTACATGGGAGCAATGTGAGCAGTAGTTTCTGAATAAATACTTCCCACCAAGTAAGACTTATCACATGTGCCATCTCATCACGAGCTTTCGCCAGAAGGAGGGGGAGTCCTTGTTCGAAGCTTGGGATCGCTACAAACGGCTACTCTACCAATGCCCCCACCATGGACTGGAGAAATGGCTAGTGATCCACATCTTCTACAATGGGATCGCGTACGCCACGAAAATGTCCCTAGA
The DNA here is from genome assembly GCA_025175895.1 of Wurfbainia villosa. Classification (NCBI taxonomy): domain Eukaryota; kingdom Viridiplantae; phylum Streptophyta; class Magnoliopsida; order Zingiberales; family Zingiberaceae; genus Wurfbainia; species Wurfbainia villosa. The sequence goes on from JAKLTH010000147.1 coordinate 7,504,430, forward strand.
TTCTGCCACAGGAGGAGTACTCATGAATAAGACCATAGAGAAAGCGGAAGAGCTGATCGAAGAGGTGGCCCAGAACCACCATCAATGGGCTTCCGAATGTGGTCAACCTACACCTACAACGGGACGATACACTATCAACTCCATGGACCACCTTGGAGAAAGGATGGACACACTCAGCAGATGGTTTGAATCTTTGAATCCTTTATCTGCATGCGCGGCCATTGACTTTGGAGAGGGAGCGGTAACGTATCAAGAGGACCAATATGGAGGGCAGGGAACCTCAGAGGAGCAGATTAAGCATATTGATGCGGTTGGGGACTACGACCAAAGGCCCAATAACCCATACTCCAATACCTACAATCCTGGATGGAGGAATCACCCGAATTTCTCCTATAAGAATAACTCGGGAACCTCCCAACCATCAGGAGGGTATGGGCAACAGCAGGGCAAAGGGCAGTGACCACAGAAGTCCAGACTGGAACTGATGATGGAGGACTTCATCGCTACCCAAACTAAGGCCAATGAGGAATTTTGTCACCAGCATCAGAAGTCTGAAGAATCACTCAGAGACTTGAAGGCCACCGTTGATGGCCTTGCAAGTCATACTAGGATGTTAGAGATGCAAGTGGCCCACATAGCCCAAACTATGTCGCAACCTGTGAAGAGCTCTCCGGTGAGTCAAAGTAAAGAGGAAGGAGGGGGGCAGAGTAGCAAATTCGCCAAGTGGTGTGCAACCATGATTACCACCCTACCTGACCAAGCTGAGTTTGAAGAGAAGATTCCATTACAGCTTGAGGACCCTGGTGAATTCATTATCCCCTGCTCAATTTATGGGGAGAGCTTCGACGAAGCACTATGCGACTTGGGGTCATCAGTCAGTGTGATGCCCTATGCATACTATCTAAAGATGGGACTGAGTGGGCTCCAACCAGCGAATCTTGGTATTCGTATGGGGGATGATTCAGTCAAGAAGCCCATTGGCATGCTACCACATGTGCCTGTGGTGATTGAGGATTTCGTGATGCCCACGAACTTCATCATACTGGACACAGGACCCAATCCCCAAAATCCCATCATTATGGGAAGGCCTTTTCTGGCAACTACAGGGGCATGCATAGATGTGAAGGCACACCAGATCTCCCTGGAGGTAGATGGGGAGATCATCCTCTTCAGCCTTTCGGAGGACAGAGTTCCCAACCGCGACGGCTTCACGTTTAGCAGAATGAAGCCAGGGCAACCAGATGAAGCTCCTGAGATGGATGAATGGAGGTTCACTGAACCTCCAGAGCCAAGTTGATAGTGTAGTGCGGTCGAGCTAAATGACCTTAAACAAAACGGTTCTTGGGAGGCAACCCAAGTTTAGTTTTAGATTTCCCTTTGATTTGCATTTCATTTGTTTGATTTTAGTTTTTATTTCCATACCATTTAGAGTTAGGACTGGGAAAGAACTTTGCTAGGCAAAAATAAAATCCATATTAACCTACACGGCGAAAGGTGTGAGAGAATTCGAGCTCTGACGCAAAACGGGGAGAGAAATGGGGACACACGACCTGGCCGTGTGTTTTCCCACGGTCATGCCCAACCGACCCGAGGCACACACGGCCTGGCCATGTGTTTTCACAAGGTCGTGTCGCACGGGGTTAAAATGGGCGAGCTATGTGTTTTCACCCCATTTGCACCGTGTGTTTCGAAAGTTGTTGCCCTAGCCATGTGATTTCATCTTCCCCACCATCTAGAAGCACTTTTAACCTCTAAGGAAGCCAAAAGGAGCAAGGATGAGGAGGACCAAGCAAGTAGCACCTCGATCCGACATTTCGGAGCGACAACTAAGGAGAGTCGACGCCCCTCAAGCTCCGGAGGAGAGTAACGCCCTACCCACTCTTCTTTTTCGCAATAATGAACATAGAGATAGATATAATGTGCTCTCTACTCGTAAGCTCACTGCTACTAGATACTTAGATGAAGATTTGCTAGAGTCTTTAGGGTTGTTGGGTGATATTCAAGCTCTATTTGCAAAAATGGGGTGGGAAGAGATTATCGGAATAAGGCACCCAACCTACCCTAGGATAGTTCTAGAGTTTTTGAGTTCCTTAGAGGCGGAAATTTTAACGGGTAGAGAGAGCGAGGAGGATAGGATAACTTTTAGACTTTTTAACATTGAGCATGAGTGGACGCTTCACCAATGGAACTCATGTTTTGGCTTGCTGAGTGGGGGAGAGAGAAGAACCCCTATTGGGTTCAACTCTCGGGAATGTTGGACTGAGTTGATGGGAGAACATGCTTATGACCCTTCTAGGGACAAAGCATCGCGCCTCCAAAACCCCGTTTTCCGATACCTCCATCGCATCATGGCCAGTACTATATTTGGTCGTGGGGAGAGTGACGGTGTAGTTAGGACTAGCAAGTTGCTTTGCCTCTGGGACATGCTACAAGAAAGGAGTAGCATCGATGTAGGGTCTCACTTCCTCAGACACTTGTTGAAGATGGGCAAAGCAGCCCGAGGAGAGATTAATGTGGGAGGCCTACTTACCCATATTTTCCATAGGATGGGGTACGATTACACTACATTAGAGAGTATACCTAGGATTGACCTAGGAGTGTGCATGGCCATGAAGATGATTGTGAGAGAAGGAGGCTCCTTATGCTTTGTAAGGAAAAATCTGACAGCCCTTAGGCTCTGCGACCCTGATCGTACCACCATCATTACATGTGCCAACTAGCGCTTGGACCTGATAGTGGAGTCCCCTCCATGTGAGGGACCCTCCACATCGGTGTCCATCTCTCCACCTTTATATCACTCTCCCTCCAGTTCACACATGCATAGGAGCCCACCTAATCCACGCCGACATGAGCCTGCACCTGCACCACCACCTTTTTCTACCTTTGAGCAGGATGTAGGTACGTCGGCCTATGATTTCTCGGAGTTCCGATCACGCCTTGACGACATTTACACTGAGCAGCAGAGGCGCGAGAGCAGAGGCGATGGAGGAGCAGTGCCTACCCTAGCGGGTTGAGGAGTTCTACGATGAGGCCATCATATACTTCCAGGAGGAGGTTGTTCATCGCCAGGATGAAGTCGCCTACCGCAGGGAGATGCGACAGCACATGCATGCCCAGCAAGTGTAGTGGGCTAGGGAGGAGGAGTACCGAGCAGCCGCTGCATCTACCAGCTCCCAGATTCACCACATGTACATGTGGCATCAGCAGCTCAACAGCAGGTTCTCTTAGGATCCAGAGATGCTCAAGCTCCCAGACTTTCCACCTCGTCCACCATATTAGAGGTATATTTTCATTTAAGTCTGGGGGGAAGACCCCAAAGTTTATTTTGTTTTGTTTCCTAGCAGTTGTTTCTTTTTTGGTATTTTCATTCATTTATTCATGCATGGGTTGTTGAGTTTCTTTCAGTACTTAATTTTTGTTATCTGTAAAGCTACCTCAATAGTATTTTTGAAAGTTGCTTGCATGAGTTGTTCCCATAGGTAGATTAACTTCATTTATCTCGTGGTATTTTATTTTATTCGCTCTATTGAATATTCTAGACTTACACTGGTTAGCTTTATTCTTACACTTACACATGTCGAACATTCTGAAAGGAAGAATCTAGTACATAACGAGTTATGATTCATCTCAGTAGTCTAGTACTTTGGAATCCATAGGTGACTCTAGGTTTAACATTTTAGTTACTGGAGAAGCTCGGATTGTGTAAGCCCATTCGGAAAAATCAAAATCCCAGTGAGCTGAAAAATAAAAGAAAAGAGAAAAAAAAAGAGAGAGAGAGAAAAAAGAAATGAAAAAGAAAACAAAGAAAAAAAAGGAGAGAAGATTATGAGGGATAAAAAATTAGTTGTCGTGGGTGGAAATGACTAGGTTCCCCTTTGAGACCGAGTTAGGTTACTGGGGAAACACCTACCAATTTCTCTCATTACCGAGCACGTCTTTGAGACTTTATGCTAGATCTAGGGAACGACCCTCGCTTTGGGCAGGTAAGTGCCTAAGAGCCGAAAACCTTAGGAAAGCTATAGGATGACGACTTAACTCACCATGGAACGGGTAGCCCCTAAGAATGATTCGCCTAGCACGAGCACGAGGAGCTAACTTAATGAATTTCTAGATCATATTTATTTTACTTTGATTGCAAATACCACTTGATAAATTAGTTAACATGCTAATTATGGAACAATATCTTTTTAAAATTTATGGCACTGAGGTTTTCTTGAGGACAAGCAAAGATTTAAGTCTGGAAGAAGTGATGTGAGCAAAATATATAGGGTTTTAGGAGTAGTTTTTGCTCACATCTTGTTACATTTCATGTTAGTTTCATGCATATGTTACTCTATTTTGCATGCATTTCCTATTTTCTGGTTCGGAGGTCTGCTCGTTGAACTTTTGTGTGCAGGTTAGCATTTCGGGTTAAAAAGATGCACTTTCGGAGAAAAAGAAGGACATTTTGCAGCTAGTCACAGAGTGGGACACGACCAGGGCATGTGGATTCACACGGTCGTGCCCAATGGGCGAGATCAGCACCCCAGGGCCGCATATAGCTTGGTCGTGTGGAAACACACGACCATGTGGTGGCCCTCCAGATTTGCGTGACTAGGGCTTTTTCCGGATTTTGCAGTGGTCCAAGGCGATGTATATATAAGGATGGCTCCACCCAAACCCTAGGGGGAGGTACGACGGCTAGGATGGCACGTTGAAGCCCTAAAAAGCTTCGGTAACTCGCAATAGGGAGGAGGAACACCGCCGGAGGTCCATGCCTTGCACTTCAACGCCGGAGAGAAGACCACGGAAGCATTGTAATTCTTTGTTCCTGCGTTTTATTCCTTATATATTCGAACATAAACATGCTTTATGATTCATCCTTCATATACATGGAGTAGTACTTTCAATTCTAGGATTAGGGAGTAGCTTGTGTGCACATTACAATGTTGGTTCATCTTAAATTCTACCTTTGAGTTTGATTTGACAATTGGTAGTTGTTTTTACAATATCTATGTGTGTTTGGTTTTCTATTCGCTATGCTTAGGTGATACGAGGTGTGATAGCCCTCGTATTTAAGATTTAGGGGATTTGATAGAAGGAACCTAGGGGTAAACTTGATCTCCTGTAACTGTGGGTAGAAGGGTGCGGTGGAATTGGAAACAGTTCATCGTAGTGATTGATTTGACATCCTCGTACCATCTATCCCGTCCTTTTAGGCAGAGATAGCTCCCGATAGATGTGGTGGCTCTGCGGGAGAGTGTATGATGTCCCTTCCACAAAACCATAGCTAAACGTTTAGACAACGCCAATTGACAATATTTTTTTTGTGATACACAAGAAAAACCGAAGTCTTAGAGTCACCTTTAAAGACCTCGGCACACTCCTTTCCTCCTCCGTGTGACATCGTATAGAGTAAAGTCCATCGACAGCCCTCACCAATCGAAACCTCTTAGAGTTACGTCTGAACAATTACAATCACTGAAAATATTTGGTATTCAAATCCCAGTCCCTGTGGTATCGATAATCTTTATTACTTGGCGACATCTGTGCACTTGCGGACGTTGAGCGTGAGCGCATGCTTCGAGTCCTCGACACCCTTCGTCACAAGATTTGAGGTCGCATTCGTGCGCATCAATCAGTCGACTGCCATGGATGAGCAGTCGACTGATTATCGAGGAAATGAGTACAGAATGTTTCTGAGTCCACTGCTAGGGTTTGGTAGTTGAGTGGAGGCATAATTAGTAGACTGATGGGAATGATCAGTCAACTGATGGTCTATCTTTTGGAACTTGTCCAACGTGGATCTAGTCATTGTGAGACAACAACTACAAGAGCAGTCGACTGCTAGGCAAAATCCAGCCCGAGGTGAAGCTTTAAAAGGAGCTCGTGGAGAAGGATTTTGGCATGGTTCTTTGAGACGATTTAGAGGGGATTACTGTTGCAATCTAGACCTTCAAGGCTCTTCTCAAGCAACCAAAAGCAAGCACTCAAGTTCATATTGTGTAAAGTTTTCTTTACTTGTATTTGTGTAGTTTACTTATATTAGCTTGTATTTGTTTCTTATTATTGTAAGAACTGTTGTAAGAGGTTTCCTCTACCTCCGGATGTTTCTGAGAAGAAGTGTATTGATTATTAGTGGTGTTTGGCATCGCTAGGGCTCATTCGAGCCCAACCCTTGGAGTAGGAACCCTAAGGTTCCAAACCACGTTATATTTGTGTGTTGTGACTGTGTTTGTCTATTTTGTTATTGTTATTATGTTTTCTGCTATTTATAACAAGTTTTGTAGCAAGCACGATCGAAATCCATCAAGCAACGAACGAGCTATTCACCCCCCTCTAGTGGTCACCAACGTTCCTACAATTGGTATCAGAGTGGGTCGCTCTTCACCGACTTCACATCCGCGGGAGCAAATGTGCTAGAGGGCAAGGATGGAGTTTGAAGAAAAATTGGGATGGGACATCAACACCCCAATCCCATATACGCTCTATGGACGAGAAGGCTTCAATCAATGGAAGGCAAGGATTGAAGACTACATGATGATGAGGGACTTTGAAGAATGGGCCATCTTGATGGAAGAGTTCAATTATCCAAGAGGGCCAAAGGGAGGATTCTTCAAAATGAAGAAGTGGACCGAGGAACAAATCCAAGAATTTGAGAAAAATAAGAAGGTAATTAAATTCTTTGTTGATTTAATTCCTAACGATTTTTGTGTAGTTTAGGTGATTATATGGATGCTAAGGAGCTATGGAGCCAAGTGGCAAGATTCCATGAGAACCCGCAACCGGTCTAAGAAGAAGAGGAATGCTCATCGGCTCAATCAGAGGATGCCGAAGAAGCAAGTTCATCTTCCTCACATGAAAGTCAGGATTTAGAGGTTGAGAGGTGCTCAACATCCAATGAGGAAGAGGAAGAAGTAGAGGAAGCCTCCACCTCTAGGATTGAGGGGGAGGAGATTAGATCGTCGGAGCAAAGGCAAGAGCAAGAGGAAGCCTTTACTTCCAAGAGCCAAGGACAAGATCAAAACTCCACCACCACCCTAGGTAACTCGAGCATTTCAATTAAAAATAAAATTCATATTATATTCTTTGAGTGTAGGGAAGTCGGACACTATAAGAGCAAGTGTTCAAAAAAGGTCAAGAAAATGACACAAGGTGTGCCAAAGGCCAAGCAACTCGGTGCCCCAACACATAAAAGCAAGGAGCACATGGTGTGCTTCAAATGCAATAAAAAAGGGCATTATAGGAGCCAATGCCCTAGGAGAAAGATAACCAAGGGCCAAGAAGGAGCATCACATGTAGGGGGAGCTAAGGCAAACCCTAAGGTAACCTTTAATTATGTTCCTTCCTTAATTAATAGGTAAAATCATGCTAGAAATAATATTGCTATTGCTCATGAATAAAAGCATGATGGAAATAGATTTTATTGCCTAGGTGCAAAATCATGTAATTTTTAAACTAAGCAAAAATTTGGCACTAATGTCCCTGGAAAAATGCTACCTAAGGCAAGTATTAGAAAAATAAAAGACCATCTAGGCTTTAATCCAAAGAAATCTAGACATATGCCTATGAAGGGCAAAAATGATCAAAGAAACAATGGACCCACCAAATTAGAAAAATTAGAATTTGAAAATCAAGTTTTGAGGTCAAAACTTGAGAAGATGGAGAATACCCTTAGGAATATGCAAAATCAAATAAAGCGGTCAAATGGTCAAAGCCAAGAGTCTAGGAGGCAAGGCTCATATATGGGCAAGAAAGGCTTGAGCCACAAGCCTAGGTCCAAGGTAGATAAGCCTACCTATCACAATATTCCATTTGATTATGGAACTAGTACTAGATCTAGGAAAACCAAGGTCACAAGGGAAGTCTTCTCTAGAGTTAACCATGCTAGGTGCCTAGTGGTTGAGGTTTCGAAGAAACCTAAGGAGGCCATAAAGAAGGTTACAAGGGGAGTTACCCCTAGAGTTAACCTAGGCAAGACCACAATGACCAAAGCTACCAAGCCTATGAGGCTCATTAGGAGGGAGGTTATCCCTAAGGAATACCTAGTAAACCCAAGGAGCTCCAATAGGTATTGGGTTCCTAGGAGTGTGATCGATTCACGCTAAATGGGTTAGGTTGTGCCAACTTTAAATGGATGGATAGTTAACCTAACCATGGTAAATGTGCCAATTTAGGTCATTTTCAAGGTTATGGGTACCTTGGAAATAAGTTTGATCTTATATCCTAAAGGATTTTAGGATGTGCCAATATCATTTAAGAAGTTTGAAAAACTACTCAAATTGATACAAATTAGGTTTAGAGGTCTTGGTGTGTCATTTTTGGATTTTTGGCACACTTGGGGGATAAGTGGTAATATTAAAAATGAATTTAATCCAAACAAATGGCAACTAATATTAAAATTTAGGTATTCTTATGCCTTATATTTTATTTTTCATGCCTTGATTGTCATATAACATGTCATGACATCATTCTTATTCTTTATCATATAAATGTCATGATTATGCTTAGGTTAGTTTTTTATGTCATGTATGTTTAGATTTATTTATATGTTATGACATCATAATTATTGGCACAAATTTCATTTATGTTATCATTATATGCCATGATCATATCTCATGCACTTAGGATTAATGAAAATTGATTTAAGAACTATGGCATGACTTGAAGTCCCATGTATAAGGGAATCAAGTAGTGTTGCCTTAGAAAATGCATGAAACCTTAGATTAGGATGAACAAAACTCACATCTCACATCAAATTTACATGTGTGTGTTTTCAAACACCCTAGACACATATGAGATGCTAGGAAAAGAGTTAAGTTCAAGGTGTATAGTTTTTGCATCTAGATAAACTCAAACTCATCTTATACCATGGTGGATCATGGGGAAAGCTAATGTGAAAGTCATGTGCATTGAGCCCATTGATCATGATCCAATATAGGTTTTAAAAAATATTTTAAAATCATTTTAGAAAACCTTAGTGAAGTCTATCTTTTGATAGAAGCCACCATTGAGAGAGTTGATACAAAGTAGGGCCAAAACATTGAACTTTGTGTCAATCTCATTATTTTATGGGTATTTTATTTTTCAAATATTTTTCACCCATAATATTTGACATAAGTATTTTACATATGAATTTTCGTAATTTTTCAATTTATGTATAATTATTTATGATTTTTTGAATTCCATTTCTGAAAATTGAATTTCTGTATTTGCAGAAATCAGTCGACTGCCATGGATTGCAGTTGACTTGCGTCAAGGGCAGTCGACTGTTGACTATCACAGTCGATTGCCAGGCTTGATTTTGGATAAACAAAGATGTTTAGCCCATGCTTCAGCTATGTTAGGCTACCCTAATTGCTCCTCACCCTAGGATATGCTTTGGAAAACATTAGAAAGGGTGAAAATCCATTGGATATGGATTAGGAGAGTTATTTGGGTGTGTATCAATTTTAAGGTATGTGAAAGTTCAAGGTTGAACTTTTACCTTAATTTTGGCATTTATATATTTTGATGTTTGGATAATCATCTAAGTTAGGCAATATTTGTAATCTAATTGTGAACATATTTTAGTGACAAAAAAATCTAAGTATGAAGACTTGGTAAAGGAAAAGTCCAAGTGTGATCTTGGCAAGAGAAGTCCAAGGAAAGGTCTTGGAGGCATAAGTCTAAGCATGTAGTCTTGGCGGCGTAAATTCCAAGTGGACCACGACAAAGGAAGTCCAAAGGCAAGTCTTGGCAGCGTAAGTCCAAGCATGTAGACTTGGCGGCGTAAAGTCCAAGCGTACTTTAGCAAAGAGAAACCCAAGATATGATGAAACTGAAGGAAGCTCTTGGAAGCTAGTGCAAAGGATGAACAAGTCGCGAACTCGGAGAGATCCTGGAGGCGCAAGGCTAAAGGAAGAGCTAGAAGGTTGAGTCTAGGTCTAGGTAGTTAGTTTCAAGTATGATTTTCATCATACTTGAAGTATCAGTTGACTGGAGACTTATTTCAGTCGACTGATCAGTCACTCGACTGAAGATGACTACTTCGGGGGTAGAACAGTCGATTGCTAGGGTTTGGCAGTCGACTGATCCACCCATCAGTCGACTGCTATACCTAGTAGTCAACTTATATAAGTCAACTTCGTCACAGAAAGGTCATCAGTCGAGTGATCGCTTGGAACACTCGACTGGTCACCTAATCAGTCGACTGATGGTATAATCAATCGACTGATCATCTTCCCATTAGACAGTGATGATTGCAAATCCAACTCATCAGAAGCTGTTGGATTGCATCGGCTACAACAACAATCGATTGATGGAGTCCATCAGTCGACTGATCGAGGCTCAATGGGAAAAACAACCTCTTCTCTATAAAAAGAGGCCATGGGGTGCTTGAGGAGGCTAGTGCTTATCTTCCAACCTTACTCTCAAGCTCCCACGAATTTCTAAGCTTTCTAAGAGTTCTAAATCCTCTTCTTATCTAAACTTCATTTTCATCAATTGTAAGAAGAGGAGAGTGTTTGTAAAGGAAGCTTTTTAGTGGAAAATTTCTTGGATTGATCCACTTTAAGGATCACTATGAAGTAGGAGCTTAATCTCCGAACCACGTAAATTCTTCCTTGTTAGCGATTGTCTTGTTAGTTTCTTAATTTCATTTTAGCTTTTGTTTTGCTTCCGCTAACCTTGCTTGTAGAAACGGAAAAGAGGCTATTCACCCATCTCTAGCCTTCCAAAGATCCCCAACAAGTGGTATCATAGCCCGGATCGCGTCGGAGATCTAACCATCAATCGGAGCACAATGGCTTTTCAAGAGGGGTATAGCACGGCGAGGCCTCCATTCTTCGACGACAATGATTTCGGATATTGGAAAGGTAGGATGGAGTACTATCTTATGAACAATATTGAAAATTTGTTTAGTGTTGTAGATGGATTCGAGAAGTCGATCGACGAATTTGGAGCGCCAATACCAACAAAGGATTGGACAAGAGAGGTGGCAAAGAAGGCGCAAGCAAATGCAAAAGCAACGACCACACTCCAATGTGGTCTATCAAAGGAGCAATTATCCAAAGTCGGCCCTTTCAACTCCACTAATGAGCTTTGGAAGAAGCTCATTGATTTGAATGAAGGATCAAAAGAGACAAGGAGAGCCAAGAGGGACCTCTTGTTAGGCCAACTCCAAAGCTTCGCCATGAAGACCAACGAGACCGTGAGCCAAATGCACGGTTGCTTTAAGGAGGTAGTCAACGGACTACATGTGATTGGTGAAAAGGTTGAAAACCGAGACCTTGTGAGGTATATTCTTCAAGCTTTCCCTGGAACGACCTTATGGGCATCGATGGTAGATGCTTATAAGGTGTCTAGGGACCTTTCATTAGTTAAATTAGATGAACTTTTTTGTGAATTCGAATTGCATGATCAAGCTAACACCTCTTAAAAAGAAAAGGGTATAGCTCTTGTTTTAGGCAAGAAGGACAAGAAGAAAAAGGAAAAGAAGGAAACTTCTTCATCATCCGAGTCGGAGGAAGAATCTTCAAGTAGTGATGAGGAGCTATCGGCTAGTGAGGTAGCTCAATTTGTAAAGAAGTTTGGTTGGAGGTTAAGAAAACTCACCGAGAAGGATGTGAGGAGGATGTTCCAATCCTCCAAAGGTAAAACCTCTAGTAGTTCAATTTCTACTCCTAATGTTACTTGTTATGGTTGCAATAAAAAGGGGCACATTAAGCCAAATTGCCCGGAGCTAAAGAAAAAGGAAGATAAAGAAAACAAGAAGAAGGACAAGAAGGAGAAGAAAAAGAAGGAGGGCATGGTGGCACAAACATGGGATACGCAAAGCCTAGAAGACTCATCGGATGAGGAGGAGCTTTGCCATGTCACCCGCAATTTTGCACTCATGGCCATGGAGGATGAAGCAGAAAGCTCAAGTGAGTCATCATCATCATCCTCAAGTGATGAATCGTCCTCTAGTGACGATGAGGTAAAAGACTCCCCAAGGATAGAATTACTTTATGAAACGATTGCATGTCTTCAAAATACTTTAAATAGATCAAAATCTAGGATTAAGGACTTAAAAGTAGAAATTAGGAAAATTAGAGATGTAGAACCTTCTTGTGATGATGCATGTTCACTTAGGAATGAAAATGATGAACTAAGAAAAGAAATAGGTGAACTAAGAGCATGCTTAGAAAAATTTACAAATGGCTCCAAATACCTAGATATGATACTTAGGGAGCAAAGGGCTATTTACAACAAGGCCGGAATAGGATATAGGCCTAAGGAGAAGGAAGTAGCCTTTACCTCCCTTGTTAGTAGGAAATCAACTATTAGGAGCAAAGTTAGAAAGGCATTGGTTCCCAAAAGCTATGTAGTTAATGCTACTAGTCCTATGATTTGGGTGCCTAAAACTTGTATTTTTCATGTTGTATAGGTAGGAAGACCAAGCTTGTGGATTGTTGATAGTGGTTGCTCAAAACACATGACCGGTGATAAGAGCAAATTTTTCACAATCAACTACATTAGCATGGGGAAAGTGTCTTTTGGAAATAGTAGAAAACTTAAAATTCTAGGAAAAGGTACAATTGAGGTATCTCCAAATCTTGCTATCCATAAAGTATTGTTGGTTGAAAACATGAAGTTTAACTTGCTTAGTGTGAGTCAATTATGCGATGCCAATTTTGATGTTCAATTTGACTCTTCTAAATGCCTTATAAGACATAAGAAATTAAATGATTGTTAGTTGGATATAGGAAATAAAATATTTATTATGTTGATTTATCATATGCCTCTAACATTTCCCATAAGTGTCTTATGGCAAAAGAAGAACAAAGTTGGTTGTGGCATAGGAGGCTTGGGCACATCAACATGAAAAATATTGCCAAGATAGCCAAGATGGAGCTAGTCAAGGGTTGGCCAAAAGTCAATTATCTCAAGGATAAGATGTGTGATGCATGCCAAGAAGGGAAACAATCAAAGTCATCACACAAGGGCAAAAATTTAATTAGTACTTCCTTACCATTAGAGCTTATTCATTTAGATTTATTTGATTGTCATAGTACTCCTTCCTTGAATGGTAGCAAATATTGCTTAGTTATAGTAGATGATTTTTCTAGATTTACTTGGGTGCATTTCATGAAACATAAGGATAAACCCTAGAAATAATCAGAGGCTTTAGCAAAAGAGCAGAGAATGAAAGAAATCTCAAAATCAATAGGATCCGTAGTGATCATGGTGAAGAATTTGAGAATTCTAATTTCTCCAAATTTTGCATAGAACAAGGGTACAAGCATGAGTTCTCTTGTCCTAGAACTCCTCAACAAAATGGGGTGGTGGAAAGGAGAAATTGTGTCGTACAAGAAGCCGCTAGGACTATGTTAATGCATACTCATTACCTAGCTACTTGTGGGTGGAAGTGGATAATACCTCTTGTTATATCCAAAATAGAGTCCAAATCCATAGATTTTTGGGCAAAACTCCATTTGAATTATGGCATGGCACAATTCCAACAATTCATTATTTTTAAGTCTTTGGATGTAAAGACTATATCCTAAATACCAAGGACAAGTTAGGAAAAATTTGAGTCTAAAGCGGATGAGGGAATCCTTGTTGGATACTCATCCACTAGTAGAGGGTATAGAGTCTACAACAAAAGGACTCAAATAGTTGAGGAGTCTTCAAATGTTCAAATTGATGAGACCTCTACCACTTACCCTAGAAAATCTCCCATTGATAATGATATCAATGATAAAAATCAAGATATTACCCAAAAATTGCAAAACATGAATTTAGGGGGTAATAATCAAGGGGGAGGATTAGTGAGTAACAATCAAGGGGGAGCAAGAGGGGATTCGGATGATGAAAGGAGAATTGAGGATATCCAAGATCAAAATCAAGTTGATACACCTCCTAGAACAATAAGAGTTCATCAAAATCACCCTCTAGATCAAGTTGTAGGGGAATTATCTCAAGGTGTTAGAACTAGGTCATTCCATAGAGCTTCTTCTAGTCACATAGCTCTCATTACTTGATCCGGATTGGATCTTAGCAATGCAAGATGAATTGGCTCAATTTGAAAGGAGTCAAGTATGGGAGTTAGTTCCAAGACCCAATGATAGTACCATCATTACTACAAGATGGGGTCTTTAGGAACAAATTAGATGATCAAGGTAATATAACTAGGAATAAAGCAAGGTTAGTTGCAAGGGGCTTCAATCAAGTTGAAGGACTTGATTATGATGAAACATATGCCCCAGTTGCTAGGTTAGAGTCGATTAGAATCCTACTAGGATATGCCTCTTACATGGGCTTTAAACTCCATCAAATGGATATAAAGTTGGCATTCCTAAATGGGTTCATTAAGGAAGAGGTGTATGTAGAACAACCTCCCGGGTTTGAGAACATAGACTATCCAAACCATGTATTCAAGCTTAGAAAAGCTTTATACAGTTTGAAACAAGCTCCCTGGGCTTGGTATGAAAGATTGTCATCTTTCTTGGTCTCTAAGGGGTTTAGAAGGGGTCAAGTAGACCAAACTCTCTTCATTAAATCAAAGTCTAAAGATATCTTTGTGGTCCAAGTATATGTAGATGACATAATTTTTGGGTCAACCAATGATTAAATCCTTCGAGATTTCATCAAAAATATAGAGAATGAATTTGAAATGAGTTTAGTTGGAGAATTAAGATTCTTCTTAGGATTACAAGTCAAACAAACTAATGAAAGAACCTATGTATACCAAACCAAATATGCTAAAGAAATGATCAAGAAATTTGGTTTGGAAAATGCTAAGGTAGTTTCAACTCCTATGACAACTAATACAAAAATAGATAATGATCATGAAGGAAAATCAATTGACCTTAAGCTTTATAGGAGCATGATTGGTAGTCTTTTATACTTAACTAATAGTAGACTCGACATTTTATTTGCGGTAGGTATGTGTTCAAGATACCAATCTTGTGCCAAAGAGTCCCATTTAGTGGTCGTTAAGAGAATATTAAGATATATCAAAGGTACATTAAATGTAGGACTTTGATACCCTAGGACAAAATCTTTTGATTTGGTTGGGTACACTAATTCTGACTATGTCGGTTCCAAGTTGAATAGGAAGAGTACTGGTGGTGGATTCCAATTTCTTATATCCTCCCTAGTGAGTTGGAGTAGTAGAAAGCAACCTTGTGTTGCGTTGTCCATCACCGAAGCCGAATATGTGGCTATGGGTGGTTGTGTAGCTCAATTACTTTGGATGAGACACACATTAGAGGATTATGAGCTACACTACTCCAATGTCAAGGTTTATTGTGATAATGTGAGTAACATAAATTTGACCAAAAATCCGGTACATCACTCTAGGAATAAGCATATTGAAGTGAAGCATCACTTCATTAGAGATCATGTGGCTAAGGGGGACATTGAACTCAATTACATAGAATCCAAGTCCAACCTAGTCGATATTTTAACCAAAGCTCTCCCCAAAGTGGATTATTCATCACTAAGGAGAGAACTTGGAACGTGCTTAGTAGAGTAGATGTCTAGTCTTACATGATCCTATAGAAACTCTAGGACTATACCTTTAAGCATCTCACAAAATACCTAAGAAACCATGAATTTTGTATTGAGCCACTTAGAAAACATATGAGATGTTAGGAAGATGCACTTGGTTCATAATGCTTGTTATGATGCATTACTATGAACTAAAGTGCCATCTAGAGACATTAATTCTTCATTGGACCAATCATTGGGAAAATTTATCCACAATTTATGTGCATATATCTCTAAGAATATGATTGGAAATGTCAAACAAAATATATTTTAAACTATGTTTATCATACTTTGAAAAATAGTTTTCAATTGCTAAGCAAAAGTGATACAAAGTTTACAAAATACTTAAAGCTTTTGCTAGTTTTTAAAATTATATCATTTTCGAAATCTGGAAAACATATATTTTTTATATTATTTTTCCTTGATATAAAATGATTTCATAAATGTGTACACAAAATTTCGTGATTTTTCGATATTTCTTGAATTTTTGGCGCATTTCTGAAGTTGGTCCAAAAAACCTGAAAATAGCACTTCGGGTGTGGCAGTCGACTGTGTCAGATTTCAGTCGACTGCTACTCTGATTTTTCTACAAATCAGCCCTATCTCTTGGTCTTAAGTGTACTCTTAAGTATCCTAAAACTACGGTATGATAATCTTCAGTAAAAAAAAGGTTTTAGGACTGCATGATGCAATGTTTTAGGGGGAGCTTCATAATATAAACTTTTCATCCCTACAAACTAAATTGTTGGTGCAAGAGTTAGGAGATAGTTCATATTTCTTCTTTTGTGTTTTTTCTCAACATGGGTTTTATGAATAATAACCTATGTCTTCGATTAAGGGGGAGCCCTCATTCTTTTTTATACCTTATTTCAAGGCATGATAAATTTTATGAACTTATTCTTCTTAGGTCCTTCTCTTTTTGATGTATGTCAAAGGGGGAGAAGGAAGATTAAGTTATAATTCACAATGATACATGGTGATATATGATTTCTGAGAATATTTGAAGGCCTAACTTAAATGATTGCTAAACACCAAAAAGGGGGAGATTGTTGGTGCAATAATGCCCCAAGCATTTATATGTTTTGATGTTTGGATAATCATCTAAGTTAGATAATATTTGTGATCTAATTGTGAACATGTTAAGTGACAGGAAAATCCAAGTATGAAGACTTGGTAAAGGAAAAGTCCAAGTGTGATCTTGGCAAGAGAAGTCCAAGGAAAGGTCTTGGTGGCGTAAGTCCAAGCATGTAGTATTGGCAACGTAAAGTCAAAGCGGACATCGGCAAAGGAAGTCCAAAGGCAAGTCTTGGTAGCATAAGTCTAAGCATGTAGCCTTGGCGGTGTAAAGTCCAGGCGTACTTTTGCAAAGAGAAACCCAAGACATGACGAAATCGAAGGAAGCTCTTGGAAGCAAGCGCAAAGGATGAACAAGTCACGGACTCGGAGGGATCCTGGAGGCGCAAGGCTAAAGGAAAAGCTAGAAGGTTGAGTCTAGGTCTAGGGAGTTAGTTTCAAGTATGATTTTCATCATACTTAAAGTATCAGTCGACTGGAGACTTGTCTCAGTCGACTAATCAATCACTCGACTGAAGATGACTGATTCGGGGGTAGAACAGTTGACTGCTAGGGTTTGGCAGTCGACTGATCCACCCATCAGTCGACTGCTATAAGTTGACTTCGGCTTAGAAAGGTCATCAGTTGAGTGATCGCATGGAACACTCGACTGGTCACCTAATCAGTCGACTGATGGTATAATCAGTCGACTGATCATCTTCCCGTTGGACAGTGACGATTGCGAATCCGACTCATCAGAAGCTGTTGGATTGCATCGGCTACAGCAGTAGTCGACTGATGGAGGCCATCAGTCGACTGATCGAGGCTCAACGGGAAAAACAACCTCTTCTCTATAAAAAGAGGCCATGGGGTGCTTGAGGAAGCTAGTGCTTACCTTCCAATCATACTCTCAAGCTCCCCACGAATTCCTAAGCTTTTTAAGAGTTCGAAATCCTCTTCTTCTCTAAACTTTATTTTCATCAATTGCAAGAAGAGGAGAGTGTTTGTAAAGGAAGCTTTTTATTGGAAAATTGCTTGGATTGATCCACCTTAAGGATCGCCTTGGAGTAGGAGCTTAATCTCCAAACCACGTAAATTCTTCCTTGTTTGCGATTGTCTTGTTAGTTTCTTAATTTTGTTTTGGATTTTGTTTTCCACCCTCTAGCCTTCCAAAGATCCCCAACACTCCTAACCCTAGGATGTGCATTGGAAAGCATTAGAAAGGGTGAAAATCCATTGGATATGGATTAGGAGAGTTGTTTGGATGTGTATCAATTTTAAGGCGTGTAAAAGTTCAAGGATGAACTTTTACCTTAATTTTTATAGTTTAGTGTTCCTATAGGTTTAGGGACTCTCTAAGAACATTGTTGGTGCAATGGTCAAGGGGGAACAAGCCATTAGGGGGAGGTTTATCCATCATGGGATGATGGATGTGTTCTTCCTCATGAGGGGGAGAATTTTAGAGAAATGGGAATGTGAGATGCCCAATTTGAAAAATTGGGAGAGTTTAAAGGAGTGCCTCTCTTTAGTGATATGGGACTTATCACTAGGAAGATTGAAGGCATCCTAGATATTTTTGGACCAAGAGGGAGATTGTAAGATCTCATTGGGATATGAGACATTGACACCCTTGGGGAGAACCTTTATGATGTACGTCAAAAAGGGGGAGAAGTTATGGGAGAATTGATGGGAGAATTTGGGAATTACCAATTTGGGAGAATTGGTAAGAAGATTTGAGTTAGGTGGCCTAACTCAAAGTGTAGTGAAAATCTAGATCGTGACATTCACAATATCGCGGGTGAATACTTCGCATAACCGCAACGGAAATATAATATAAACCGGATCCCTCTAGAGAACCATACAAAACATATAAATCGTTTCGATAAACCTACTTTGTCTAGATCTTATCTAGAAGGAGAAGTATACCTTTGATGCGAGCCCTTCGCAATCCCACAAATCCAAATGCTACCGGATCTCAATACAATAAGTATAACCATATCTCCACGGTATCCACACTGACACTTAGCAGTTTTGGAGTCACATTGTGCTAGAAACCCTAGCAAATGCCAAGAACCCTTGGAAGAAGAAGGAGAGGAAGGAGAGAACTATTATCTTTGCTTTTCTCTTTGGCTTACACGTCCATAAAAAAAAAGGATGCATTTGCTTTTCACGTTAAAAGCCTTTTAAGACACTAGCAACCCTTGCCATCAATTCCTTCATCATGCATGATTAATGTGATTAATCATGCATGTGAATACCAAGGGTCTAGGTATTCATGATGAGAGGTTCATGCATTGATGAAGGAAAATACCAAGAGTCTTGGTATTCAATAGCAACTCTTGGTATTTTCCTTCATCAATGCATGAACCTCTCATCATGAATACCTAGACCCTTGGTATTCACATGCATGATTAATCACATTAATCATGTGTGATGATAGATGACCCTTGCATGATGATTTATCTTCCATGGTTTAACTTGAGTCTAACTCAAGTTTAACCAATTTGAGTCTAACTCAAGTCTTGGCTATATGCTTCATTGTACTTTTAGTCAAACTAAAAGAAACCATCTCCAAAACAAAATGTCATTTGTGTGTGACCCAATAGGCTCTTGTAACATTGGCAATGTGTCTAAAACCCTTTTAGACGCATAAGCAATGAGCGGCATATGTTAGTGAAAGCCCTAGAGCCAATCATGTGATGATTGTTGTATGAACTTTATTGTATCATATTCCTATTTATAAAGGCATGGTTATTATATTTACTTGTATTGGTGCCAAATAACTAAGTATAATAACATCCTTGAGTAGTAGGTTCTTATCTATATCAATCGATTGGTTGAATCGATAATGAGATGATATAGATAATACTACTCTAAATCATTCCTAGTCAAGTATTAACATTTAGGAATAATGTTAATGCGTAGAGACTAGCATTTCGGTCAACACGATAACTTGATCTCACAAGTCATGGATATGAGATATAAAGTTGACACATGGGTATGCATTGGAGAATGTATACTGAATGACCCACCATGAGAAAGTATCTTGGATCGTTATATGAGTGTCATATACTTTCTCATGTGGCTATTAGTATGACTATTAGTCCTTAGACCTGAAGTCACCATGGTTCCCTACATAAGGAGTTGCATACTTTGGCTTCGTCAAACGTCACCCGTAAATGGGTGGACTATAAAGGTGATTACTGGGTATGTAACAAATTATGCGGAGGGATGTGAGTGATGTAGATGAGATCTATCCTTCCTATATGACGGGAGTGACATTGTTATTCTTGATTGAGTGAGACCACGAAGTGCATGGCCATGCCCAAATGAGTCAATATGAGATATTGAGCTCATTTGATTAGAGTGTGTCTACTTGGAGTTCAAGATATAGATTGTACCGAGGATGACACGGTTTATGCCTCAATTGGTCAATCTAGATGTCAAGGATAGAGGGACATTGTCACATATTGTGAGAGTCACAATTAGTAGTCACAAAGGTGATGTTGGATCTCAATATTCTTGTAACTTGGGTAGCAATGATGTGTTGCTAGATACCGCTCATTGCTTATGTTCCTAAATCGGTTTAGGAGCATTGCCAATGTTACAAGAACCTATAGGGTCACACACAAAGGGCAATTAGATGGAGATTATGTTCATATGATGAACCATGAGTATTAGGTTCATGGGATGAACTAAATTGGATTAAGAGTAATCCAAATTAGACTAATTGAGTTAGACTCAATTTGATTCAAGTGTTGAATGAGTCTAATTTAGATTTGATTCATTGAGTCAATTTAAATTAATGAATAGAGATTCATTATATCAAATTGACTTGAATCAAGTGGTTAGATTTGATCAACCATGGGAGATAAGAGGTCAAGTTTGACTTGACTTGATGAGGAAAGATGAATGGTCAATTTTGACTTGACCAATTGCCATGTCATGGTGACTTGGCATGGGGGCCGACTAATGATGATGTTCAACATCATCATGGACTTATCATGTGGTGCGACTGTTGGGCTTTTCCGGGCCGCAAAAACCGCTTTTTGCGTTGTGGAAACCCCGGAAGTCCCGGCCACGGATCCGTGCGAAGAAGTATTAAAACTAATTACATGTATGTGCTTACAAAATCCTCTAGATCTACCTTAGAACTAAGAGATAAGGATGTTACCCTTGATGCGATGCCCTTCGCAAATCCCGCTCGTCCAAAGTCCGCCGGAACTCGAGAGTGTCAAGTGCACACTCCTCTATGGTATCCACACAAGCAATAGGTGGAAGAAAACTCAACCTTGAGTGTGCTAGCACTCCTTGGTTGGTTCGGCCAAAGAGAGGAAGGAGAGGGAGAGCTTGAGAGGAAAATTCCCAAGGAAGAAGATGAAGTAATGAGTGATTACTCACAAAATGAATTTTCACTCACATAACCCCCAAATGGTGGCCGGCCACTTCCTGGAGGGGGAGTTACATGCTTGCATGTAACTCCCATGACCCTTGGTCTCCCTCATGATGTGGCACTAATTGACAAGTCAATGATGATGTGGAGCATCATCATTGGCCGCCATGCCTAGTCATCATCATGACATGGCATTTGGTCAAGTCAAACTTGACCTTTCAACTTCCCTCTCAAGTCAAGTCAAACTTGACCTCTAATCTCCCATGGTTGATCAAATCTAACCACTTGACTCAAGTCAATTTAATATAATGAATCTCTATTCATTAATTTAAATTGATTTGATGAATCAAATCTCAATTAGACTCATTCAACACTTGAATCAACTTGAGTCTAACTCAATTAGTCTAATTTGGATTACTCTTAATCCAATTTGGTTCATCCCATGAACCTAATCCTCATGGTTCATCATATGAACCTAATCTCCATCTAATTGCTCTCATGTGTGTGACCCTATAGGTTCTTATAACGTTGGCAATGTCCCTAAACCGATTTAGGAACATAAGCAATGAGCGGTATCTAGCAACACATCATTGCTACCCAAGTTACAAGAATGTTGAGCTCCAACATCACCTTTGTGACTACTAATTGTGACTCTCACAATATGTGACAATGTCCCTCTATCCTTGACATCTAGATTGACCAATCGAGGCATAGACCGTGTCATCCTCGGTACAATCTAAATCTTGAACTCCAAGTAGACTCACTCTAATCAAATGAGCTCAATATCTCATATTGACTCATTTGGGCATGACCATGCACTTCGTGGTCTCACTCTATCAAGAATATCGATGTCGCCCCCGTCATATAGGAGGGATAGATCCCATCTACATCACTCACATCCCTCCGCATAATTCGTTACATACCCAGTAATCGCCTTTATAGTCCACCCATTTACGGGTGACGTTTGACGAAGCCAAAGTATGCAACTCCTTATGTAGGGAACCATGGTGACTTCAGGTCTAAGGACTAATAGTCATACTAATAGCCACATGAGAAAGTATATGACACTCATATAACGATCCATGATACTTTCTCATGGCGGGTCATTCAGTATACATTCTCCAATGCATACCCATGTGTCAACTTGATATCTCATATCCATGACTTGTGAGATCAAGTCATCTTGTTGACCTACATGCTAGTCTCTACGCATTAACATTGTCCCTGAATGTTAATACTCGACTAGGAATGATTAAGAGTAGTGTTCTCTATATCATCTCATTATCGATTCAACCAATCGATTGATATAGATAAGAACCTACTACTCAAGGACATTATTATATTTAGTTATTTGGCACCAATACAAGTAAATATAATAACCATGCCTTTATAAATAGGAATATGATACAATAAAGTCCATACAACAATCATCATATGATTGGCTCTAGGGCTTTCACTAACAGCGACCTCATGAGGGAGACCAAGAGTCATTGGCTCTTGGAGTTACATGCATGCATGTAACCCCCTATCCAATAGTGGCCGACCACTTTAGTGTGATTCATGGGATGAATTCATTTGTGGTAACTCCAACTTCATCTTCTTCCTTGCTCTTCCTCTCAAGCTTGCTCTCCCAATCCTCTACCTTGGCCGAAACTTCCAAGGGGTTCTAGAACACTCTAGGTTGTGTTTCTCCACCATTTGTCTGTGTGGATACCAATAGAGGAGTGTAAACTTGACACTCTTGAGTTCTGGCAAAGCTTTTGGACGAGCGGGATAAGCGAAGGGCGTCACTACGAGGGTAACGCTCTCATCTTGTAGATCTAAGGTAGATCTAGGATCTTTAAACACATACATGTTTTATTTTATATATCTTCACATGGATCTGTGGCCGGGATTCCGAGGTTTCCGCAACGCAAAAAAGCGGTTTTTGTGGCTCAGAAAGTCCAATAGTGGTATCAGAGCCACGTGCGAAGCATGTATGTGTTTCATATTTGTAGTTTTTTTATTATATATAAAAATTACAGATTTTTAAGTTTTTGTAAATTTCCTATTTCTATAGAATTTTTAGGTTTTTTTCTCGAAGAGTCAAAGCAACGAGTGTTGGGACACTTGTAGGCTTCAACCACCGAGAAAAACTCTCCGAAACGGTGAATTCTCGCATTAGGTTTTAGGGACAGCGACACAAGTCACTGTAAGATATAGTAGGGACACTCACAAAGTTTATTTTCGCCAGTAGGGGTGCTGCCCCTATCCCCGAAAGGGGCCTTGTCCCGCGATCGCACCCGGAAACCGCTTAGCGGGACTATTACAGAGAGGTGACTCATAAAATTGAAAAAAATAGGAAAAATTATAGAAATTTTATGTAAAAATACATAATTTAGAATTATGTATAATTCTGTGATGGTCATGGCCCAAGAACCCCAATATGATTGGATGTTAATGTGTTGTAATTCATAATACGGCCTACGTGCCATTTTTTTTATTGTGCTTGTTGTATAGGGTATGCGACCTATGCGTCGTGCCTCTTCTTTTTAAAATTTAATTGTAAATAGTTTTAGACTCGAATGTAACTCGAGTTTCATGTTTGTAATGTACAAAATGGATCGATGGAAGGTCCACTTCAAGACGGAGTTACGAGAAGGGTGCCGACGACACATGACCGTCAAAGGAGTCGCTTGGAGAAGCCGCTAACCCTAGGTTGACCGTCCGATCTTCTCATTGGCTTGAGAAGATCGTAGTAGGGCCATGACCTAATCAAAATTAATTTATATATATATATATATATATATATATATATATATATATATATATATATATATATATATATATATATATATATATATATATATATATATATATATATATATATATATATATATATATATATATATATATATATATATATATATATATATATTTGTTATGCTTGTATGTATGTGATTCATGCTAGTAGAATAATGCTTGTATGTATATGATGCATGCTAGGATATTTTTCTTGTATGTATATGATGCATGCTAGAATAATGCTTGCATGTATGTGATGCATGCAAGTGTAGGATAATAAAGGCCCTAATGCGTATATGATACACATTATGATTAGATTAGATCTTAATTGAATCAACTCGAAAATGCCTACCAAGTCCTTGATACTCATCACTACCTTGATCATTTGTAGTTGTTGAATCTGTCAAAGCAGAGCAACGCATATTATCTTGGTAGGGTGCGGAGGGACAATCTTGGTCCCGCCTATCACGACTTGTGTTAGAGTAAGCTCAATTAGATTGAGTAAAACTAGTTAACTCAATTGGATTGAGTAGAACTATAGGCATATTCCAATTATTGGAAAGATAGGATAAGATTGCATTTACACTAAATCTTGGGTGATTTAGCCATAGCTAACTCAAGGTCTTTTGTAAATGTGGGTCTTGATCCTATAAACAAGAGTTGCATAGAGATGTAATCGGTAATGTATTACCCACCAATCATACTAAGTCTTGGGCGATTTAGCCAAAGCTAACTCAAGGCTTAGTATGATGTGAATCTTGTCCCGCAGGAATTATAGCTAGTTTGTATGAATCTAGTAATGTGGTTTGACCACATCCATAACTCGATTCTACAAAATTCCTATAATTCAGTGGGAGCATCATTTGATTAAAGGTCTAATTAAATGAAAAAAGGAATATGATATTAATTTTCTGTATTGTGTATGTTGTAGATAACTATGTCGACAAACACAAACACTCTCTCCCTGCGTTCTTTCGTTGAGAAGGACAAGCTCAATGGAGCAAATTTCTTGGACTGGTACAGAAACCTGAGAATCATTCTCACCCAAGAAAGGAAACTGTACATCCTAGAGCAACCCATTCCGGAGGCACCTCCTGCCACTGCCTCGCGAGATGACAAAGATGCTTACAAGTAGCATCAAGATGATGCATTAGATGTGTCATGTCTAATGCTCGTGACCATGAACTCAGAGCTTCAGAAGAAACACGAGTTCATGAATGCTTATAATATGGTTGAACAACTTCGTCAACTATATCAAGGACAAACAAGGCATGAGAGATATGAAGTCTCTAAGGCATTGTTTGGGTCCAAAATGCAAGATGGGACTCCCATAGGTCCATATGTACTCAAGATGATTGGGTACGTAGAAAACCTACAGAGATTGGGATTCCCACTTGGCCAAGAGCTGGCCACTGACTTGATCTTGCAGTCTTTGCCACAATGTTACAATCAATTTGTCATGAATTACAACATGAATGAAATTGATAAGCCACTGCCTAAGATGGTTAGTATGTTGAGAACTGCTGAGCTCAACCTTAAGAAGGGAAAATCTGACTCCATTTTGATGGTGCAAAAGAAGAAAGGCAAGGGCAAGCCTAAAGGTAAGGGAAAGTCCCAAGCCAAGGGCAAAGGCAAAGAACTAAAACCCAAAGGAGGGGTGGCCAAGGAAGGGGCTTGCTTCCACTGCAAGGAAGCTGGACACTGGAAGCGTAACTGTAGAGCATAGCTGGAAGATCTTAAGAAGAAGAGAAGTGAGACTTCTACTTCAGGTATAAATGTTATAGAAGTCAATCTATCTATTTCTTCATCATGGGTATTAGATACTGGATGTGCATCTCACATATGTACCAATGTGCAGGCGCTGAGAAATAGCAGGGCATTGACAAAGGGTGAGGTGGACCTACGAGTAGGCAATGGAGCAAGAGTTGCTGCTGTTGCTGTAGGAACTTATGATCTATCTTTGCCCACTGAGCTTGTACTAGAACTAGATGAATGTTATTATGTGCTTGCTTTAACTAAGAACATAATTTCGGTTTCTTGTTTGGACAAGAAAGGATTTACATTTATAATAAAGAACAAATGTTGTTTAGTTTATTTAAATGATATGTTCTATTGTAGTGCACCTCTAATGAACGGACTCTACTTTCTAGACTTAGAGAGCCCCATCTATAACATAAGTACCAAAAGGTTCAAGTCAAATGAGTTGAACCAAACCTATCTCTGGCATTGTCGCTTAGGTCACATAAATGAGAGTCGCTTATCTCATCTCCATAAGGATGGGCTGCTAGACTCATTTGATTTTGAATCATATGAGACATGCGAGTCTTGCCTTTTAGGCAAGATGACCAAGACTCCCTTTAGTGGACACAGCGAAAGAGCAACAGACTTGTTAGGACTTTTACATAGTGATGTATGTGACCCTTTCAATGTTGCTTCTAGAGGTGGTTACAGGTACTTCATTACATTTGCTGATGACTTCAGTAGATATGATTATGTGTATCTCATGACACATAAATCAGAATCTTTTAAAAAGTTCAAAGAATTCAAGAATGAAGTACAAAACTAGCTTGGCAAGAGTATTAAGATACTTCGATCAGATCGAGGTGGTGAATACCTTAGCCATGAGTTTCATGACTATTTAGCTGAGTGTGGGATTCTATCCCAACTCACTCCTCCTGGAACACCATAGTGGAATGGTGTATCTGAAAGGAGGAATCGTACCCTATTAGATATGATATGATCTTTGATGAGTCACACAGATCTTCCTATATCTTTTTGGGGATATGCTCTAGACACAGCAACCTTCACACTTAACCGTGTACCATCCAAGGCTGTGATAAAGACACCATATACGATATGGACAGGGAGAAATCCCAAGATGTATTTCATGAGGATTTAGGGTTGTGAGGCTTACGTTCGACGTCAAGTCTCAGACAAATTGGGACCCAAATCTGATAGGTGCTATTTTCTTGGATATCCCAAGGATATGAAGAGATATTACTTCTACATTCCTAGTCAGCACAAAGTGTTTGTGGCAAAGACTGGGGTTTTTCTAGAAAGGAATTTTGTTTCTAGAAAAACTAGTGGGAGTACGTTCGATCTTGAAGAAATTCAAGATAAGGACCATAACACTGAGGCCTTTATGGGGGTTGAACAGGAACCACAAAGTATTTTGGGTGATGAGATTGTTGCACAAAGAGTTGTGGAACAATCACCTGTTCATGTAGACCTACCTCTTCGTAGGTCTGATAGGTTACATCGTCAGCCTGAGAGATACTCATTTCTCTTGTCTTACCATGATGACGTTATGCTCATTGAGAATGAGCCTACCTCTTATCAGGAAGCTGTGATGAGTCCAGATTCTGAGAAATGGCTAGAGGCCATGAGATCCGAGATGGAATCCTTGTACACCAACCAAGTATGGACTTTGGTTGATCCACCTGAAGAGGTCAAACCCATTGGGTGTAAGTGGGTCTTTAAGAGAAAGACTAATATGGATGGACTTATGCATACCTATAATGGTCGATTGGTGGCTAAAGGTTTCAAGCAAATATATGGTATTGACTATGATGAAACCTTTTCTCCAGTGGCGATGTTTAAGTCCATTCGGATCATGCTTGTTATTGCAGCATACCACGATTATGAGAACTGGTAGATGGATGTCAAAATGCATTTCTGAATGGAAACTTACTCGAGGATGTGTACATGAGACAACCTGAGGGTTTTGTGGATCCATAGCATACTGGAAAAGTATGCAAGCTACAAAGGTCCATTTATGGGCTAAAGCAAGCTTCTCGGAGATGGAATCTTCGATTTGATGATGCGATCAAACAGTTTGGTTTCATTAAGAATGAAGATGAACCCTGTGTCTGCAAGAGGATTAATGGGAACACAGTAGTCTTCCTTGTATTGTATGTGTTAGTAATATATGAGAGATGTCCGAAGACAATCGCCTTATGTTTGAACCATTTATATGATAAATGAAGATTCACTATTTGAGTATACATGTTTTGATGTATTTTATTAGATATTAAACTCATTTATTGAATGTCCACGATACGATTCACAGCATGAGAGAATTTGTGATTGGATCACAACTAGTGAGTATCTCTACATGTGTAATTGTGATGTATCGGAATTATCCCTAGTCGATGAATTGATGGATTTGGACACCATTGATTCTGTCAAGACTAGCATGAGGTATACACCTTGGGATATCCAAGCAGCTGATTCTCACTGACTGGAGACATTGTGATGTCCGAAGTTAATCGTGGATGCTAGTTATGGTAACTAGTTCATTGAAGTGACCAGCCGTAAGACTTCATATGGTTCTCTGCATATATAGATATGTCAATGAAGTTCTTACTGCAGCTTAAGTGCGATGTTCCTTTGACTTGTGGTATTCAAGTCATCTTGATTATAGAGACTTATGCTTTGACATCTTAAGCAAGCATCTCTGAGGAGATGTGGACCCGGGATGATTGGGTATAAGTCGAAGTGATCGAAGGTGTTTGAATAGCCTATAAAGGATTCACCACTCCTTGCGAGGAGATGTATACCCATGGCCTCTCGTCGGATTGTTACTAAAGTCTTTGGCCAAAGCATTACATGTTTAGAGTAAGGTACTCTTCGATACATGTGCAGTAACTAGAATCCGTAGGATGAGGAAATGATACTTGGGCTAGGTGTGATGTAGTCAGCCTAGTGGGGACCGACACTATAGACCATGTCTTGAACCAAGTGGGTATAAGATGAGTGAAGGGAATGGGGCACGATTCATTCGAGCTGCTAAAGGGTTTCAGAAGTAGTTCTGGATCAACCGTTGATCTTTTCGATTAATTGAGGATCATGATGTACCACTAGGTGCCACTCATGATCATTTTATAATTAATGGTTAATTATAGACGACCAACATAAACCGAGAACCTATTTGGTCACACGCACAACGAGTGTAATCCGAAGGATTTAAAACGAGCTTGAGAATGAGATTCTCAGACCGAGAGAAACTGGGTTTGGTTAGACCAAACATGGAGCGAGCATGAAATCATTTCAGTCTGAATGGAAGCGTGGATGGGCTGTGTCTTATGAAGACATGATGGACGAACCAAATTGGTTTGGTTCTAATCCAATGGAGGAGAATAAACCAAAGGGTTTGGTTTGTTTTAAACGAATGAACCAAAGTTGGTTCGGTTCGTTTTAACTTAAAATAAACCATCATGGTTTGGTTTATTTTAACTTATATTAATGGAGCGGGTTAACGGGCCTTATGGTTATGATCCAATAACCATTAAGAGAATTAGTTCTCTATAAAAGAGGGCTTAAGGTTTTGTTAAGCCCTAATCCAATTCCCTTAACCTAGAGTTGCCGCCCACCTCCTCTCCTTGGAGAAGTCGGCGCCAACATCCATTGCCGCCGCCCACCCCCTTGTGCCGCCATCCAAATTGTTGCCGGCGTCCAAGCTTTGGCCTGTTATCCTCCGGCAACTCTCCAGTGATCTCCTTTGGGTTCGGCATCAAGGTGAGCTTCATCCTACCCTTTTTGGCCGGCCCCTACTCCTCCACCAAAGCTGTCCAGTTTTCTGGACAGCTTGTTTCCCTCTCGTTGGAGCATCGTTTGGATGACATTTGGAGCTCCGATAGCGGTAGCCTTGCCGGGGATTCGATCTCAGGTAATCCTCATAGGTGGAGGACAAAGTATTCGTCAAACAGTTGACTAATACCTCTCCGGAGAAGCGAGTTTTGAGGACTCGTTTTTGTATCCGAATTTGGATTCGGATCGTGATCTTATCTCGATCACATCATCTTCAACACGAGGCTAGTAACCCGTACGAAGACGAGGCTTGTGACTTGGTGAAGTCATCCCGAAGATACTCGGCGTGGATACGGATAGAGACGATTCTAGTGAGGATCGTTCTGGTTGATGCCTTTCCTGCTACACGTGATACGTAAGGTATACGTAGTTAAATTTCCTTTTATTGCAAAAATTTAAATTTATGGTTATGTCTACACATATTGTACTATGCATGCGTGTGATGTGTGTGTTGTAATAAATGTAGATTTATTATTTTTTATTTCTTCCGCTGTGCACATGTTTACGAAACATGTTCGAACACACACTCGCCGCGGTGCCGGAAACCCAACAGTGGTATCAGAGCCCAGGTTGTGTTTCGACATAATCGTAAAATTAATTTGCTATAGTCATAATGATATTTCTGGAAATTTTCTACTTTTGAAAATTTAGAAGTATTTATGGAAATTTTTCAATTTTGAAAAGTCTAGAAGTATTTATGGAAATCTTCCACTTTTGGAAAGTTGGAAGTATTTATGGAAATTGATATTTTCCATAAATAAAATATTTGATTAGATTTTGAAAATTTGTTTCCTAATTTAATCATGATTTGATTTGGGAAATCAAATCTTAAAAATATTTTATTTCCATAAGTAGTTTTGATGATTTAGGAAATTGGTTTCCTAAATTGACTTTCCTTAATCAACTATTTCCATAAATAAAATATGTGATTAGATTTGAAAATTTGTTTCCTAATTTAATCATGATTTGATTTGGAGAATCAAATCTTAAACATATTTTATTTCCATAAATAGTTATGACATATAAGGAAATATTGTACATGACATAATTGTATGTCATGTAATTGCATTAGATGCATATCATTATGCCATGCGTGTCGTGACATGTAGATGTATGTCATGTATGTCATGCCATGTAGATAATAGTTATTTGCATGCAAATAGGATGATACATAAAAACCCTAACTCAATATTAAAGCCTACACCTTCCATTAATATGGTTAGAACCAGAGTTCCGTTTCTTGTTCGGGTTGTTGGACTCTCTCCAAGCCCGGCTCGAACCTGAACATGTTCAAACCATGGAATAGTTTAATACTAATTTGGTAAGAGTCAGAGGTTAATCGTTAGCTTTGGTTATTGGACTCTCTCTAAGCTGGGCTAATTGGTTGAATGCACTCTAACCATATTAAAACTATTTCTCGATTAATGGGTTGGCTTTAACCTGGAGCATCGCCTTGTTGGACTCTCTCCAAGGTCGATGTTAACGGAGGTGAAGTTGGTTGCTATGCATATGATGCATACTTGTTAATGTGTTAACAACCCAATGTATGTGTGAACATTCAATTAGTTGATAGCACATTGTGATAGTTGCATATACGTGATATGCAATCGGTATAGTTGATACCTACCATCGTAGTTATGAATGACTTGTTGGACTCTCTCCAAGGTTGTTCATATCTATGATGGATATCAACCCATTTGGAGATGGACCTACGATCTTCCGAAGTGATTTTGGGGTTTCTGAAATTCGAAAAATGAATGGGATTTATAAATGTATATTGATGCATTTAAATCATTTTTCTCATATATGCTCAAGTTGTATTTCTAGGATAATTGATTGATCATGATGTCTTTGAATTTGCACTCTATCTTGGATTCAAATAAATTGACTGTGCCAAACTTCTTGGACTGACTTAGAAACTTGAGAATTGTTCTTAAGGTGAAAAGCTTGCGTATGTCCTCGAAGCGCCTCTTCCCGCCCATCCTAGTGACGATGCAACTCCGGACCAATTGTTGGTATATCAGAAACATATGACTGATTCTGAAATGGCGAGTTACATCATGCTAGCCATGATGGTACATGAGCTACGGAAGTAGCATGAGCATTTGGATGCTCATACCATAGTCTTTCACCTTTATGAGTTGGTTGATGAGCAAGTGAGATTCGAAAGGTTCGAAGTCTCCAAGCTCCTCTTCACCTCTGAGATGCAAGAAGGTTCATTTGTGGTACTGCTCAACATGATGAAGACTGTGGAGCCTTCTGAGAAGCATGAGCAGGGGATGGTGCTATTTAGTTGATTCCTCGAAGAAAGGTTCTAAGAGAAAGTCAAAGGAATTGCAGAAGGGGAAGAAAAAGGCTAAAAAGGCAGAACCATCCCAAAAGGGCACTTGCCATCATTATGGCAAGGAGGGTCATTGGCGATGAAATTGCAAGATTTATCTTGAGTTCGTGAAGAAGAATAAGGCATTGGATGCCCCATCTTCTTCAGATATCTTCGTTATTGATTGTTATTCTATTTCCTCAAACACTTGGGTATTGGATACTGGATGTGCCTCACATATATGTAATGACATACATGGGCTAAGGAATAGAAGAAGACTCGTCAAGGGAGAGTCAAATTTACGTGTTGGGAATGGAACAAAGGTTGCTGCACTCGCCATCGGAACGTATTTGTTGAAACTCCCTGCAGGACTTGTCTTAGAACTGGACAATTGCTTTTATGTTCCTTCGTTGATAAAGAACATCATTTCTATTTCTTGTTTAAATAGAAATGGGTACCATTTGACTTTTAGTAACAATTGTTGTTACATAACTTTGAATGGAGTTCTTTATGGAACTGGAACTTTGAGCAATGGAATTTATACGTTGGACGTATCCAGTGACATTTTCAATATCGAAGCGAGCAACAAGCATGCTTGAAAGGATAATCAATTAAACTCCTACATGTGGCATTGTCGTCTTGGCCATGTAAGCAAGAAATGCATGTCTGAATTACACCGATGTGGAATTCTGGAATCGTTTGAATTGGATTCATACGATACATGCGAATCATGCTTAAAAGGCAAAATGACTAAGTTACCTTTTTCAGGAAAAGGTGAACGAGTGGGAGAGTTACTAGGTCTGATACATACTGATGTATGAGGACCTATGTCAACTCAAGCTTTAGGAGGCTATAACTACTTCATTACCTTCACCGATGATCACTCACGATTTGGGTATGTGTTCTTGATGAAACACAAGTCTGAAGCCTTTGAAAGGTTCAAAGAATTCAGAAATGAAGTAGAGAAACAACATGACAAGAGTATTAAAATACTTCGATCGGATCGAGGTGGTGAATACTTAAGTCAAGAGTTTCTTGATTATCTAAGAGACAATGGTATATTGTCTCAATGGACTCCGCCATATACACCATAGCATAATGGTGTATCTGAGAGGCGTAATCGAACCTTGTTGGACATGGTCAGGTCAATGATGAATCATGCGAATCTTTTCAAGTCCTTTTGGGGCTAGGCACTTCAGACAGCTGTTTACTTGTTAAATAGAATGTCAACCAAGGTAGTCTCTACTACTCCATATGAGATATGGAATAGTAAGAAACCTCATGTATCTTACTTGAAGATATGGGGTTGTCACACTTATGTAAGCAGTGTATCGGACAAATTGGATGCTAAGTCGATAAATGTCTATTTATTGGATACCCTAAGGAAACAAGGGTTACCAATTCTATCATCTGTGGAACAAAGGTGTTTGTTTGAGGCATCTTGTGTTTCTAGAAAGAGTTTCTCTTGCAAAGAAAGCAGTGGGAGTGTCGTCGAGCTTGAGGAGGCTCGAGAGACTCAAATAGACATTGATGAGATACAGTGAAGCACAGCTGAAATAACTCATAGTGATGAGCAATCATTTGGACCTATTGTAACACCACATCTTCGTAGATCTGGTAGAACACATATTCACGAGAGATATGGATTTCTAAGTGAATCGAGCGACATGTTACTCATTGATGATGAGAGCCTACAGTTATGAAGAAGTCTTGACAAGTTCAGAAAGGGATAAGTGGCTTGGTGCCATGAAGTCGGAAATGGATTCCATGTATGAAAACCAAGTTTGGAACTTGGTTGACCCACCTGAAGGGATAAATCCTATAGGGTGCAAGTGGGTTTTCAAGAAGAAAACCGACATGGATGGTAATGTGATTACCTATAAGGCTAGATTAGTGGCGAAAGGATATCGTCAAAAACAAGGTGTTGATTATGACGAAACCTATTCGCTTGTAGCTATGCTTAAATCCATTCGGATGCTCCTGGCCATAGCGGCTCATTATGATTATGAGATATGGCAGATGGATGTGAAAACATCTTTCCTTAATGGAAACCTGCTCGAGGACGTGTATATGATACAACCTGAGGGTTTCACATCGGTTGATAAAACCAAGGTATGCAAATTGCGACGGTCCATTTATGGATTGAAGCAAGCATCTAGGAGCTGGAATATCCGTTTTGATGAGACAATCAAAAAGTTTGATTTCTCACAAAATCTAGACGAACCTTGTGTGTACAAGAAGGTTAGTGGGAGTGCAGTCGTGTTCCTAGTATTGTATGTCGATGACATATTACTTATAGGAGACGATGTTTCAGTCTTACAGTCAGTTAAGATTTGGTTATCCAAGACATTCTCCATGAAAGACCTGGGAGAAGCAATCTACATCCTCGGGATTAAGATATATAGAGATAGATCGAAACAGTTGCTTGGTCTTTCGCAGTCTACATATATAGACCGAGTGTTAAAGAGGTTTAGTATGTCGGAATCCAAGAAAGGTTTCCTACCCATCAAGAATGAGATACACCTTTCGAAGTCTATGTGTCCGCGCACAGAAGATGAGAGGATTTGCATGAGTAAGATTCCTTATGCATCCGCAATAGGATCTATCATGTATGCTATGTTATGTACGAGGCTCGATGTATCGTATGCTCTGAGTATCACGAGTAGATATCAGTCTGATCCAGGAATGGATCATTGGGTGGCTGTTAAGACAATCCTTAAGTGCTTGAGAAGAACTTAGGATGTGTTCCTAATATATGGAGAAGGGTACATGGTGATACGTGGGTATACGGATACCAACTCCAGACAGACAAGGATGATTCCATGTCTTAGTCTGGGTAAGTATTCACCTGGAATGGAGGCGCAATAAGTTGGAAAGGTTCCAAGATTGACACTATAGCGGATTCTGCCACTAAGGCAGAATACATTACAGCTTTGGAAGCAGCAAAGGAAGCGATTTGGATCAAGAAGTTCATCTCTGAACTTGATGTGGTCTCATCAATGATCCAAACATATGCTTCGCCGCTATCATCTTATCAGAGAGATCATCAGTAGGAAGGAAATACAAATCGAGAAAATCCCCACTGAAAGGAACTTAGCGGATCCTTTGACTAAGGCATTACCTCCAAGTAAGTTTTAGGGTCATGTTAGAGCTTATGGTATTGGATACCATAGTGATTGGCATTAGGCCAAGTGGGAGTTTGTTAGTAATATATGAGAGATGTCCTAAGGCAATCGCCTTATGTTTGAACCATTTATATGATAAATGAAGATTTACTATTTGAGTATACATGTTTTCATGTATTTGATTAGATCTTAAACTCATTTACTGAATGTCCACGATACGATTCACAGCATGAGAGAATTTGTGATTGGATCACAACTAGTGAGTATCTTTACAAGTGTAATTGTGATGTATCGAAATTATCCCTAGTCGATGAATTGATGGATTTGGACACCATTGATTCTGTCGAGACTAGCACGAGGTATACACCTTGGTGTACCCAAGCAGCTGATTCTCACTGGCTGGAGACATTGTGATGTCTGGAGTTAATCGTGGATGCTAGTTACCGTAACTAGTTCATTGGAGTGACCAGCCGTAAGACTTCATATGGTTCTCTGCATATATAGATATGCCAATGAAGTTCTTACTGTAGCTTAAGTGCGATGTTCCTTTAACTTGCGGTATTCAAGTCATCTTGATCATAGAGACTTATGCTTTGACATCTTAAGCAAGCATCTCTAAGGAGATGTGGACGCGAGATGATTGGGTATAAGTCGAAGTGATCGAAGGTGTTTGAATAGCCTATAAAGGATTCACCACTCCTTGCGAGGAGATGTATACCCATGGCCTCTCGTCGGATTGTTACTAAAGTCTTTGGCCAAAGCATTACATGTTTAGAGTAAGGTACTCTTCGATACATGTGCAGTAACTAGAATCCGTAGGACGAGGAAATGATACTTGGGCTAGGTGTGATGTAGTCAGCCTAGTGGGGACCGACACTATAGACCATGTCCTTAACCAAGTGGGTATAAGATGAGTGAAGGGAATGGGGCACGATTCATTCGAGCTGCTGAAGGGTTTCAGAAGTAGTTCTGGATCAACCGTTGATCTTTTCGGTTAATTGGGGATCATGATGTACTACTAGGTGCCACTCATGATTGTTTTATAATTAATGGTTATTATAGACGACCAACATAAATCGAGAACCTATTTGGTCACACTCACAACAAGCGTAATCCGAAGGATTTAAAACGAGCTTGAGAATGAGATTCTAAGACCGAGAGAAACTGGGTTTGGTTGGACCAAACATGGAGCGAGCATGAAATCGTTTCAATCGCAATGGAAGCGTAGATGGGTTGTGTCTTATGAAGACATGATAGACGAACCAAATTGGTTTGGTTCTAATCCAATGGAGAAGAATAAACCAAAGGGTTTGGTTTGTTTTAAACGAATGAACCAAAGTTGGTTCGGTTCATTTTAACTTAAAATAAACCATCATGGTTTGGTTTATTTTAACTTATATTAATGGAGCGGGTTAACGGGCCTTATGGTTATGATCCAATAACCATTAAGAGAATTAGTTCTCTATAAAAGAGGGCTTAAGGGTTTGTTAAGCCCTAATCCAATTCCCTTAACCTAGAGTTTCCGCCCACCTCCTCTCCTTGGAGAAGTCGGCGCCAACATCCATTGCCGCCGCCCACCCCCTTGTGTCGCCGTCCAAATTGTTGCCAGCGTCCAAGTTTCGGCCGGTGATCCTCCGGCAACTCTCCCGTGATCTCCTTTGGGTTCGGCATCAAGGTGAGCTTCATCCTACCCTTTTTGGCCGGCCCCTACTCCTCCACCAAAGCTGTCCAGTTTTTTGGACAGCTTGTTTCCCTCTCGTCGGAGCGTCGTTTGGACCTCCGACAGCGGTAGCCTTGCCGGGGATTCGATCTCCGGTAATCCTCATTGGTGGAGGACGAAGGATTCGTCAAACGGTTGACGAATACCTCTCCGGAGAAGCGAGTTTTGAGGACTCATTTTTGGATCCGAATTTGGATTCGGATCGTGATCTTCTCTTGATCACATCGTCTTCATCACGATGCTAGCAACCCGTATGAAGACGAGGCTCGTGACTTGGTGAAGTCATCTCGAAGATATTCGGCATGGATACGGATAGAGACGATTCTAGTGAGGATCGTTCCGGTTGATGTCTTTCCCGCTACACGTGATACGTAAGGTATACGTAGTTAAATTTCCTTTTATTGCAAAAATTTAAATTTATGGTTATGTCTACACATGTTGTACTATGCATGCGTGTGATATGTGTGTTATAATAAATGTAGATTTATTATTTTTTATTTCTTCCGCTGTGCATATGTTTACGAAATATGTTCAAACACACACTCGCCACGGTGCCAGAAACCCAACAGTATGTTGATGACATACTACTCATTGGGAATGACATCCCTTCGCTACAGTCTGTGAAGACTTGGCTAGGGACATGCTTCTCAATGAAGGACTTAGGTGAAGCAGCCTGTAATCTAGGCATCAAGATCTATAGAGATAGATCTAAGAGATTTCTTGGCCTAAGTCAGAGTATATATATTGACACAGTATTACTACGATTTGCCATGCAGAATTCCATGAAGGGACTTCTGTCGATGTCACATGGTGTGAGTCTTTCGAAGACGCAAACTCCCTCTTATAGAGAGGAGAGAGACTGCATGGATAAGATCCCTTACGCATCTGCTATAGGATCTATCATGTACGCCATGCTGTGTACTCGTCCTGATGTCTCGTATGCTTTGAGCATGATGAGTAGATACCAGTTAGATCCAGGTGAGCATCACTGGATAGAAGTTAAGAATATTCTTAAGTACTTGAGAAGGACTAAAGAATATTTCTTGATATTTGGAGATGATGAGGAGCTAGCTGTAAAGGGTTACAGCGATGCCAGCTTCCAAACTGACTAGGATGATTATAGATCGCAGTCAGGGTTCATGTTTTGCTTGAATGGTGGCGCTGTGAGCTGGAAGTGTTCGAAACAAAACACAGTTGCTGATTCTACAATAGAAGCCGAGTATATCATTGCATTTGAGGCAGCAAAAGGAGGCAGTTTGGATATGCAAGTTCACTACTGAGCTTGGGGTGGTTCCTAGCATAGCATATCCCATAGAGATCTATTGTGACAACAATGGAGAGATTGCACAGGCTAAGGAACCTCGCTCACACCAGCGGACCAAACACATACTACGACGTTTTCATCTCATTCAAGAGATTATCGATAGAGGAGATGTGAAGATTTGCAGAGTACCCACAGAGGCTAACATCGCAGATCCCTTGACCAAGGCTTTGGCATAGAAAAAGCATGATGGTCACACTAGGTCATTGGGTATTAGATACTATGGTGATTGACACTAGTGCTAGTGAGAGATTGTTAGTGAAAGCCTTAGAGCCAATCATGTGATGAATGTTGTATGGACTTTATTGTATCATATTCCTATTTATAAAGGCATGGTTATTATATTTACTTGTATTGGTGCCAAATAACTAAGTATAATAACATCCTTGAGTA
This sequence comes from Wurfbainia villosa, assembly GCA_025175895.1. Lineage (NCBI taxonomy): Eukaryota > Viridiplantae > Streptophyta > Magnoliopsida > Zingiberales > Zingiberaceae > Wurfbainia > Wurfbainia villosa. The sequence goes on from JAKLTH010000147.1 coordinate 7,542,623, forward strand.
GTAGGTTCTTATCTATATCAATCGATTGGTTTAATCGATAATGAGATGATATAGAGAACACTACTCTTAATCATTCCTAGCCAAGTATTAACATTCAGGGACAATGTTAATGCGTAGAGACTAGCATGTAGGTCAATACAATGACTTGATCTCACAAGTCATGGATATGAGATATCAAGTTGACACATGGGTATGCATTAGAGAATGTATACTGAATGACCTGCCATGAGAAAGTATCATGGATCGTTATATGAGTGTCATATACTTTCTCATGTGGCTATTAGTATGACTATTAGTCCTTAGACTTGAAGTGACGATGGTTCCTTACATAAGGAGTTGCATACTTTGGCTTCGTCAAATGTCACCCGTAAATGGGTGGACTATAAAGGCGATTATAGGGTATGTAACAAATTATGCGGAGGAATGTGAGTGATGTAGATGAGATCTATCCCTCCTATATAACGGGAGTGACATCCTTATTCTTGATAGAGTGAGACCACGAAGTGCATGGCCATGCCCAAATGAGTCAATATGAGATATAGAGCTAATTTGATTAGAGTGTGTCTACTTGGAGTTCAAGATATAGATTGTACCGAGGATGACACAGTCTATGCCTCAATTGGTCAATCTAGATGTCAAGGATAGAGGGACATTGTCACATATTGTGAGAGTCACAATTAGTAGTCACGAAGGTGATGTTGGATCTCAATATTCTTGTAACTTGGGTAACAATGATGTGTTGCTAGATACCGCTCATTGCTTATGTTCCTAAATCGGTTTAGGAGCATTGCCAATGTTACAAGAACCTATAGGTTCACACACAAAGGGCAATTAGATGGAGATTAGGTTCATTTGATGAACCATGAGGATCAGGTTCATGGGATGAACCAAATTGGACTAAGAGTAATCCAAATTAGACTAATTGAGTTAGACTCAATTTGATTCAAGTGTTGAATGAGTCTAATTTAGATTTGATTCATTGAGTCAATTTAAATTAATGAATAGGGATTCATTATATCAAATTGACTTTAATCAAGTGGTTAGATTTGATCAACCATGGGAGATAAGAGGTCAAGTTTCACTTGACTTGATGAGGGAAGATGAATGGTCAATTTTGACTTGACCAATTGCCATGTCATGGTGACTTGGCATGGGGGCCGGCCATTGATGTGTAGGGATGTATACTGAAAAGTCTATCTATTGTATGAACATCTTTATTTTGAAATAAGAATCACATGATCATTGTTTGCATATTTTTATGGTTATGAAATATTATCTAATACTTTACATTGTAGATGACATGGTGTGTGGTGTCACACAGGAGATCATGTTATCGGTCCCATGAAAAGTATAAGTAAAGGCTCACAACCGAGATGGCTTTGGACAAACAATCGGAATGGTTGTAGTGTGATTTAGTATTGGTTTGTCTTGACCATAGAATCACACTAGTGCACTTTGTGTGTATTGAGCAGGACCGACATAGAGGTGATTCGATTTAATGCTGACTACATAATCGAATATTGTACATACTCTTAATCCCGATATAATAACGGGCACATATACTTAGTACTCATCTCTTTGATTTACCAATGGGCGAGATTTATATATTAAATCGATAGGCTCGGTAAGTTGGGAGATGATATTTTTTATATGGTGTGTCGTTGATTATAGGAGGAAACCATGTCCTATATATTAGGATGATGATGTCCCCTTGAGGAGCTCATAAGGTTCATCATGTAAACCCTGTAGGTGGACTTGGTCCAGCATGATGAAAAGGTTGAGTGGTACTACTCAAGGAGTTAGATGTTGATTAATTAATGGTCAGTAAATTAATTGATCAACGGACATTCGAGATCTTAAACACGGGAAGAAAATGTACAAATAATATATGGAGCCCATATTATCATATGGGGGTTGGTGAAGTAGATCAATGATGATCCTTTAGTGGATTTGATCATCATTAGTGGATCGGACTTTATGTGGGCTTGATCCATGGGTGACCAAGATCCAACTCCTCCTAATGGTCTCTAATGTAGCCTATTAACACCTCATAAAGCTTAGATCCAATGGATAGAAACAAAACTCTAATATCCATAGGTAGAGATTAAATCTCTAAGATCCGACGGTTGAGATTAAATCTCTAGATCCGACGGTTGAGATTAAATCCCTAGAACCAATGGAGGAGATTAATTCATGACTTATCCCTAACTCTATAAAAGGAGGGCATGGGGTTGTCATGGAGAACACATCAAGAGAGCTAGAGTTTTTGTAGTTGGCGGCAAGGGCTTAGGAATTAGGGTTTGGGCTTGGGTGGCACCAAATAAGGAAGGTAATTCCTTTTCTTCTTCTTCCTTCAAGGTGGCCGGCATCCAGCTTATTTTCCAGCCCTCTTCCAGCCTTTGGCCGGTGGCCAAGCCTCTCTTCTCCTTCTCCTTAGGTGGTGGAAACAAGATATAGGGCTTCCCTTGGTGTCTTGGTTGTTTTCCATCATCTTCTCCTCCTCCTAGTTGGCCAGCGGCAAGGAATTGTTTTGTTCCTTGTTGATTGGTTTTAGGGAGGAGAAGAACCTTATTTCTATTCTTCCTTTTGCTTTGAAAGAGCAAGGAAGGAAGATTTGCGATCTAGGTGCTTCGACTTTTGGTAGATCGTCGCCCACACGACGTCCAAAAGGAGGAAGGTCATACATTAGAAGATCGAGAGGTATACCTGTTCTTCTTTCTCTTTTTGTTACTTGCTTGTTTTTGTTTTTCAACTAAGAGCATGATATAAATCTGTATATGGCTAAATAATACTTGGATCCCGAACATAAACACAAAAACCAGCGATCTGGATATCGTCTATTCCGCGGCTACTCGTAGAATAGAGGATGGTCGCTTGAACAACTAGTTTGTTCAAGTGACCTCTCTAAACGAATAGCACGACGATGACTTGATTGTTTGGGCAATCCTTTTTGTCTAGGATTAAATTTTTTAATCCGGGGACATCGAGGGGATCGCCATGAACAAACGACCAAGGTGAAGTGGGAAGCGAAGTTTCCCCTCACGGACTCGATAAGTAAAACCCTTCATGATGATGTTCCACACCATCATGGACTTATCATGTGGTGCGACCTCATGAGGGAGACCAAGAGTCATTGGCTCTTGGAGTTACATGCATGCATGTAACCCCCTATCCAAGAGTGGCCGGCCACTTTAGTGTGATTCATGGGATGAATTCATTTGTGGTAACTCCAACTTCATCTTCTTCCTTGCTCTTCCTCTCAAGCTTGCTCTCCCAATCCTCTACCTTGGCCGAAACTTCCAAGGGGTGCTAGCACACTCTAGGTTGTGTTTCTCCACCATTTGTCCATGTGGATACCAATAGAGGAGTATACACTTGACATTCTTGAGTTTCGGCAAAGCTTTTGGACGAGCGGGATAAGCAAAGGGCGTCGCTACAAGGGTAACGCTCTCATCTTGTAGATCTAAGATCTTTAAACACATACATGTTTTATTTTATATATCTTCGCACGGATCTGTGGCCGGGCTTCCGAGGTTTCCGCAATGCAAAAAAGCGGTTTTTACGGCTCGGAAAGTCCAACAGTGGTATCAAAGCCACGTGCGAAGCATGTGTGTGTTTCATATTTGTAGTTTTTGTATTATATATAAAAATTAAAGATTTTTAATTTTCTGTAAATTTCTTATTTTTATATAATTTTTGGGTATTTTTCTCGAAGAGTCGAAGCAACGAGTGTTGGGCACTTGTAGGCTTCAACCACCGAGAAAAACTCTCCGAAACGACGAGTTCTCGCTTTAGGTTTTTGGGACAGCGACTTAAGTCACTGTAAGATCTAGTATGGACACTCGCAAAGTTTATTTTTGCAAGTAGGGGCGCTGCCCCTATCCCCGAAAGGGGTCTTGTCCCGCGATCGCACTCGGAAACCGCTTAGCGGGACCGTTACGGAGAGGTGACTCATAAAATTGAAAAACAAATAGGAAAAATTATAGAAATTTTCTGTAAAAATACATAATTTAGAATTATGTATAATTCTGTGATGGTCATGGCCCAAGAACCCCAATATGATTGGATGTTAATATGTTGTAATTCATAATACGGCCTGCGTGCTATTGTTATGATTGTGCTTGTTATATAGGGTATGCGACCTGTGCGTCGTGCCTCTTCTTTTTAAAATTTTAGTTGTAAATAGTTTTAGACTCAAATGTAACTCGAGTTTCATGTTTGTAATGTACAAAATGGAGCGATGGAAGGTCCACTTCTAGACGGAGTTACGAGAAGGGTGCCGACGACACATGACGGTCAAAGGAGACGCTTGGAGAAGCCGCTAACCCTAGGTTGACTGTCCGATCTTCTCATTGGCTTGAGAAGATCATAGTAGGGCCATGACCTAATCACAAATAATATATATATATATATATATATATATATATATATATATATATATATATTTGTTATGCTTGTATGTATGTGATGCATGCTAGTAGAATAATGCTTGTATGTATATGATGCATGCTAGAATAATGCTTGAATGTATGTGATGCATGCTAGTGTAAGATAATAAAGGCCTTAATGCGTATATGATACACATTACGATTAGATTAGATCTTAATTGAATCAACTCAAAAATGCCTACCAAGTCCTTGATACCCATTACTACCTCGATCATTTGTAGTTGTTGAATCTGCCAAAGCAGAGCAACGCATATTATTTTGGTAGGGTGCGGAGGGACAATCTTGGTCCCGCCTATTATGACTTGAGTTAGAGTAAGCTCAATTAGATTGAGTAAAATTAGTTAACTCAATTGGATCGAGTAGAACTATAGGCATATTCCAACCGTTGGAAAGATAGGATAAGATCGCATTTGCACTAAATCTTGGGCGATTTAGCCAAAGCTAACTCAAGGTCTTTTGTAAATGTGGGTCTTGATCCTATAAACAAGAGTTGCATAGAGATGTAATCGGTAATGTGTTACCCATCGATCATACTAAGTCTTGGGCGATTTAGCCAAAGCTAACTCAAGGCTTAGTATGATGTGGATCTTGTCCTGCAGGAATTATAGCTAGTTTGTATGAATCTAGTAATGTGGTTTGACCACATCCATAACTCGATTCTACAAAATTCCTATAATTCAGTGGGAGCATCATTTGATTAAAGACATAATTAAATGATAAAAGGAATATGATATTAATTTTCTACATTATGTATGTTGTTGATAACTATGTCGACAAACACAAACACTCTCTCCCTGCGTTCTGTCCTTGAGAAGGACAAGCTCAATGGAGCAAATTTCCTGGACTGGTACAGGAACCTGAGAATCGTTCTCACCCAAGAAAGGAAATTATATGTCCTGGAGCAGCCCATTCTGGAGGCACCTCCTGCCACTGCCTCGCGAGCTGACAAAGATGCTTACAAGAAGCATCAAGATGATGCATTAGATCTGTCATGTCTAATGCTCGCGACCATGAACTCAGAGCTTCAGAAGCAACACGAGTTCATGAATGCTTATGATATGGTTGAACATCTTCGTCAACTATATCAAGGACAAGTAAGACACGAGAGATATGAAGTCTCTAAGGCATTGTTTGGGATCCAAAATGCAAGATGAGACTCCCATAGGTTCATATGTACTCAAGATGATTGGGTACGTAGAAAACCTACAGAGATTGGGATTCCCACTTGGCCAAGAGCTGGCCATTGACTTGATCTTGCAGTCTTTGCCACAATGTTACAATAAATTTGTCATGAATTACAACATTAATGAAATTGATAATCCACTGCCTGAGATGCTCAGTATGTTGAGAACTGCTGAGCTCAACCTTAAGAAGAGAAAATCTGTTAGTAATATATGAGAGGTGTCCTAAGGCAATCACCTTATGGTTGTACCATTTATTTGATAAATGAAGATTCACTATTTAAGTATACATATTTTCATGTATTTGATTGGATCTTAAACTTATTTACTGAATGTCCGCGATACGATTCACAGCATGAGAGAATTTATGATTGGATCACAACTAGTGAGTATCTCTACATGTGTAATTGTGATGTATTGGAATTATCCCTTGTCGATGAATTGATGGATTTGGACACCATCAATTCTGTTGAGACTAGCACGAGGTATACTCCTTGGTGTATCCAAGCAGCTGATTCTCACTGGCTGGAGACATTGTGATGTCCAGAGTTAATCGTGGATGCTAGTTATGGTAACTAGTTCATTGGAGTGACCAGCCGTAAGACTTCATATGGTTCTCTGCATATATAGATATGTCAATGAAGTTCTTACTGCAGCTTAAGTGCGATGCTCCTTTGACTTGCGATATTCAAGTCATCTTGATCATGAAGACTTATGCTTTAACATCTTAAGCAAGCATCTCTGAGGAGATGTGGACCCGGGATGATTGGGTATAAGTCGAAGTGATTGAAAGTGTTTGAATAGCCTATAAAGGATTCACCACTCCTTGCGAGAAGATGTATACCCATGTCCTCTCGTCGGATTGTTACTAAAGTCTTTGTCCAAAGTATTACATGTTTAGAGTAAGGTACTCTTGGATACATGTGCAGTAACTAGAATCCGTAGGATGAGGAAATGATACTTGGGCTAGGTGTGACGTAGTCAACCTAGTGGGGATTGACACTATAGACCATGTCCTGAACCAAGTGGGTATAAGATGAGTGAAGAGAATGGGGCACGATTCATTGTAGCTGTTGAAGGGTTTCAGAAATAGTTCTGGATCAACCGTTGATCTTTTCGATTAATTGGGGATCATGATGTACTACTAGGTGCCACTTATGATCGTTCTATAATTAATGGTTAATTATAGACGACCAACATAAATCGAGAACCTATTTGGTCACACGCACAATGAGCGTAATCCGAAGGATTTAAAATGAGCTTGAGAATGAGATTCTCTGACCGAGAGAAACTAGGTTTGGTTAGAGCAAACAAGGAGCGAGCATGAAATCGTTTTAGGCGCAATGGAAGCATGGATGGGTCGTGTCTTATGAAGACATGATGGATGAACCAAATTGGTTTGGTTCTAATCCAATGGTGGAGAATAAACCAAAGGGGTTTGGTTTGTTTTAAACGAATGAACCAAAGTTGGTTCGGTTCATTTTAACTTAAAATAGACCAAATCGATTTGGTTTATTTTAACTTAAATTAATGGAGTGGGTTAACGGGTTTTGGTTATGAACCAATAACCATTAGGAGAATTTGTTATCTATAAAATATGGCTCAAGGGTTTAATGAGAGCCCTAATCCAAGTTGCCGCCCCCTCCCTTTTCTCCTCTTGTGGTCGGCGCCCATACCCTAGTCGCCGCCCACCCTTGTGCCGCTGTCCAAGATCCTTGCCGGGATCCAAGCTTCAGCCGGCGACCCTCCGGTGATCTTCCTTGGATCCGGCGACAAGGTGAACATCTAACTTCCTTATTTGGCCGGCGCTAATCCTCCACCAAAGCTGTCCAGTTTTCTGGACAGCTCATTTATTTCGTGTCGGAGAGTCGTTTGGACGATATTTGGAGCTCCGACAGAGGCTACTTTTCTGGGGATTCGATCTCTGGTAATCCTCATAGGTGGAGGACGAAGGATTCGTCAAACGGTTGGAGAATACCTCTCCGGAGAAGCGAGTTTTTGAGGGCTCGTTTTGAATCCGAATTTTGATTCGGATTGTGATCTTCTCTCGATCACATCGTCTTCGACATGAGGCTAGTGACTCGTACGAAGATGAGGCTCATGACTTTGTGAAGTCATCCCGAAGATACTCAGCGTGGATACGGATAGAGGCGATTCTAGTGAGGATCGCTCCGGTTGATACCTTTCCCGCTACACGTGATACATAAGGTATACGTAGAATAAATTTCCTTTTATTGCAAAATTTAAAAATACAATTATGTCTACACATGTTGTACTATGCATGTGTGTGGTGTGTGTGTTGTAATAAATTAGATTTATTATTTTTATTTCTTCCGCTGTGCACATGTTTACGAAACATATTCGAACACACACTCGCCGCGGTGCGGGAAACCCAACAAAATCTGACTCCATTTTGATGGTGCAAAAGAAGAAAGGCAAGGGAAAGCCTAAAGGTAAGGGAAAGTCCCAAGCCAAGGGCAAAGGCAAAGAACTGAAACCCAAAGGAGGGGTGGCCAAGGAAGGGGCTTGCTTCCATTGCAAGGAAGTTGGACACTGGAAGCGTAACTGTACCTGGAAGATCTTAAGAAGAAGAGAAGTGAGACTTCTACTTCAGGTATAAATGTTATAGAAGTCAATCTATCTATTTCTTCATCATGGGTATTAGATACCGGATGTGCATCTCACATATGTACCAATGTGCAAGCGCTGAGAAATAGCAGGGCATTGACAAAGGGCGAGGTGGACCTATGAGTAGGCAATGGAGCAAGAGTTGTTGTTGTTGTTGTAGGAACTTATGATCTATCTCTGCCCACTGGGCTTGTACTAGAACTAGATGAATGTTATTATGTGCTTGCTTTAACTAAGAACATAATTTCGGGTTCTTGTTTGGACAAGAAAGGATTTACATTTATAATAAAGAATAAATGTTGTTCAGTTTATTTAAATGATATGTTCTATTGTAGTGCACCTCTAATGAACGGACTCTACTTTCTAGACTTAGAGAGCCCCATCTATAACATAAGTACCAAAAGGTTCAAGTCAAATGAGTTGAACCAAACCTATCTCTGGCATTGTCGCTTACATCACATAAATGAGAGTCGCTTATCGCAGCTCCATAAGGATGGGCTGCTAGACTCATTTGATTTTGAATAATATGAGACATGCAAGTCTTGCCTTTTAGGAAAGATGACCAAGACTCCCTTTAGTGGACACAGCGAAAGAGCAACAGACTTGTTAGGACTTATACATAGTGATGTATGTGGCCCTTTCAATGTTGCTTCTAGAGATGGTTACAGGTACTTCATTACATTTACTGATGACTTCAGTAGATATAGTTATGTGTATCTCATGACACATAAATCAGAATCCTTTGAAAAATTCAAAGAATTCAAGAATGTAGTACAAAACCAGCTTGGCAAGAGTATTAAGATACTTCGATCAGATCGAGGTGGTGAATACCTTAGCCATGAGTTTCATGACTATTTAGTTGAGTGTGATATTCTATCCCAACTCACTCCTCCTAGAACACCACAGTGGAATGGTGTATCTGAAAGGAGGAATCATACCCTATTAGATATGGTATGATCTATGATGAGTCACACAAATCTTCCTATATCCTTTTGGGGATATGCTCTAGACACAGCAGCCTTCACACTTAACCATGTACCATCCAAGGCTGTGATAAAGACACCATATACGATATGGACAGGGAGAAATCCCAAGATGTCTTTCATAAGGATTTGGGGTTGTGAGGCTTACGTTCGACGTTAAGTCTCAGACAAACTGGGACCCAAATCTGATAGGTAATATTTTGTTGGATATCCCAAGAATACGAAGGGATATTACTTCTACATTCCCAGTCAGAACAAAGTGTTTGTGGCAAAGACTGGGGTTTTTCTAGAAAGGGATTTTGTTTCTAGAAAAACTAGTGGGAGTACGTTCGATCTTGAAGAAATGCAAGATAAGGACGATAGCACTAAGGCCTTGATGGGGGTTGAATAGCAACCACAAAGTATTTTGGGTGATGAGATTATTGCACAAAGAGTTGTGGAACAACCACCTGTTCAGGTAGACCTACCTCTTCGCAGGTCTGATAGGGTACGTCGTCAGCCTGAGAGATGCTCATTTCTCTTGTCTGACCATGATGACGTTATGCTCATTGAGAATGAGCCTACCTCCTATCAAGAAGCTGTGATGAGCCCAGATTATGAGAAATGGCTAGAGGCCATGAGATCCGAGATGGAATCCATGTACACCAACCAAGTATGGACTTTGGTTGATCCACCTGAAGGGGTCAAACCCATTGGGTGTAAGTGGGTCCTTAAGAGAAAGACTGACATGGATGGACTTACGCATACCTATAAGGGCCGATTGGTGGCTAAAGGTTTCAAGAAAATTCATGGTATTGACTATGATGAAACCTTTTCTCCAGTGGCGATGTTTAAGTCCATTCGGATCATGCTTGCTATTGCAGCATACCACGATTATGAGATCTGGCAAATGGATGTCAAAACCGTATTTCTGAATGGAAACTTGCTCGAGGATGTGTACATGACACAACCTGAGGGTTTTGTAGATCCATAACATACTAGGAAAGTATGCAAGCTACAAAGGTCCATTTATGGGCTAAAGCAAGCTTCTCGGAGCTAGAATCTTAGATTCAATGATGCGATCAAATAGTTTGGTTTCATCAAGAATGAAGATGAACCCTGTGTCTACAAGAGGGTTAATGGGAACACAGTTGTCTTCCTTGTATTGTATGTGGATGACATTCTACTCATTGGGAATGACATCCCTTCGCTACAGTCTGTGAACACTTGGCTAGAGACGTGCTTCTCAATGAAGGACTTAGGTGAAGCAGCCTGTATTCTAGGCATCAAGATCTATAGAGATAGATCTAAGAGATTACTTGGCCTAAGTCAGAGTACATATATTGACACGGTATTACTACAATTTGTCATGCAGAAGTCCAAGAAGGGACTTCTGCCGATGTCACATGGTGTGAGTCTTTCGAAGACTCAAAGTCCCTCTTCTAGAGAGGAGAGAGACTGCATGGATAAGATCTCTTACGCATCTCACTACAAAAAAACTACTTTTTGGCGACGAACTTTGGCAACGAAAATAATTCTTTGCAAATCTGCAACAAATTTTGCGACGAATTTTATATTTCATCTCAAATTTGAAACGAAATTTTCGACGAAAAATAATTTGTTGTAAAATTATAAAATTTCCAACATTTAAATTTCGTTGCAAAATTCATCGCAAATTTGGGACGAAAATTATTTTTCATCGCCAATTAGCGACGAAAAAAAAACAATTCGTCACAAATTTCCGCAACGAATTCAAAATTCGTAGCAAAATATGCGACGAATTTCTTTTCGTTGCAAAAATTTACGACGAATTTATGTTTCGTCGCTAATTTAGCGACGAAAAGATAATTCCTCGCAGATTTAAAAAAAAACAAGCTCGTTAACTTTTTAAATATTTTGCAATGAATCCACGGATTCGTTGCAAACTCTGATTTTTAGAAAAAAAATATTAAAAATTCTTCGAAACCGGTTAAGTGACTTAGAGAGTTCGGAATGAGATGAGATAAGTTCCTATGTGTTCGTCTAGTTCCCCTGATTATATATATATTTTTAAAAATCAATTTGACCTAAAATATTGCGATACGTGATTTTTTGAACGTGAATTAGATTTCTCAGACACACGGATATTCAAAAATGCAATGATTAAAAAAAATTTAACGATATTTATATAATGAGGAGAACTAGATGAACATATTGGCACTGATTTTATCTCATTCGGAGATCTCTAAGTTAGTTTACGAGTATAAAGTATTTTATTTATTTAAAAAAAAAATTATTTGCAACGAATCTATAATTTTGCAACGAATCCACGGATTCGTTGCAAACTCTTAATTTTATAAAAAAATATATTAAAAAATTCATTTAACGATTTTCAAGTTTTTTATTTTTTTTAAAAAAAAATATTTGCAACGAATCTTTGGATTCGTTGTAAATAATTTTTTAAAAAAAATTTAAAAAACTTTAAAATTTGTGGATTCGTTGCAACGAATCTCTGGATTCGTTGCAAAATTGCAACGAATGTTTGATTCGTTGCAAACTTCCCCCTTTTTTTGCCAGCCCGATGCCCTAATTCCATCTCCTCGCGCCCGATAGCCTCCGCCGCCGCCCGACAGCGTCCGCGCCCCGTCCGAGAGTTCCGCGAGCACGCCGTCCACCCACGAAGTCGTCGTCCGACCGCGAGCCCCTCGTCGCCCGTGTGCCCCCGGCCGCGAGCGTCGGCCGTATGGTCGCCCGGCCGAACTGCTGCCGCCGCGAGTCGGCTGCCGCCACGAGCCGCTTGACACCGCGAGGCCGCCGCCCCTCGTCGCCGCGTGCCCCCCGGCTGACCGCGAGCCGCCGTCGCCGAGGCCGCGGCCGTGAGCCGGCCGCCCGCAGCTCATCCGGCCACGATCCACCGCCGCTGTCAGAGATTACGAATGCCGTCGCAACTCTGTTGCCCACCGGCCGGTGTTCGAGAGTTCGTGGTGCAAGCGACCACCGCCACTACCTCGCCGGGCCGCCGCGACCACGCCACCGCGGCGAGCCGTCGCGAGTTCCACGCCCGATCGTCGGAGTTCGGCCGTCGGCACCACCATCGCCCTCACTGACCGCCCGCGACCACGCCGCCAACGGCCACGAGGCCGCCCGTCCACGAGTTCGCGCCCGGTAGTCCAAGAGTTCCATGAGCGCGGTATTCACTACGCCTCCTTGACCCTTGATCAAGAGGTTTATAAAAAATTTCACTAATTTTAAATTCGTTCTTTTAGGTTATATGTTTTGTCTATTGGAAAGTGTTAAAACCTATTTGCATTTCCATTTAAATGATACTTTATGGATAATAGTTTCCATTGAAATTTTGTTTGTTAGGATTAAATTAATGTTAAGTTTCGCAAATGCATCTGCCTAAGCTTATGTTGAGACCCGTACAAATGCCATTAGTATTCTCTTAAACACCAAGATTGAGACTTATATTCATCAAGACATCTTTGCTTTCGCAAATTATTATATGTATTTACTTGTGATTAGAAAGAAAATCAATGTTTTCATTTTCAGCTGAATGCATATCATAATTTGGGAAGCTGACTTCCCAATGCAGTATTTTAAGATGATAATTATTTTAATTTAGGGTGTTAAGTAGATTTTGTATGTTTTAATCTAAAAAAGAGAATACTTCTGGTACGAGTTTATATTGATTTATTAAGAATTTATTATTTTTGTAGTTTGTTTAGATTGAGGTCTATAACATGGAGTAATTCTTCAATGTTTATCTTAAAGTAATAAAAGTCCTCTGTTTTTTATAGTGAATTCTTTTTCTCTATGCTAGTCTTTCTTCGTCTCTGTTTAAAGATAGTTAAACCAAGTTTCATCAATCTCTACCCCGGCAGCCGCTGCCCTTGCTTAATTTTGTTAGGTAATACCGTCAACCCTTATTTTAATAATGATATCAATTTGTTTATTATACTATCTCATGTTATTATTTCTGTTATATTTTAATTTCATTCATATGTGAACTAACTGTATATTCGTATTATTGTATTTTCTAGGAGTTTTTATTAATATAATTTATTGAAAACAGACATAATGCAGCGTGAAAGGAGTTGGATGTATAATAGGAATTTACCTGAACGTCGGGGTTTAACTGATGAATTTATGAGTGGGTTGAAAGAGTTTTTAAATTTCGCATCTAGTAATGTTGAGTTTATGGATGGTAATCAGATAAGGTGTCCGTGCAGAAAGTGTCACAATGGTAGATTTTTACCGTCTAGCAAAGTTTCAGAGCATCTTTGTAGATTTGGTTTTACTGCAAATTACTATAACTGGACATGTCATGGTGAACCATTTATATCTGATGAGGATTATCATAGACACAACACACAAGTCTCTAGGGATCAAAGTTATTATAATCAATTAAATCCATATCAGAGGATGATATATGATGTAGCGGGTCCGAATTTGATTCCCCAATCACAAGGTGCAGCTTCAAGTTGTCCTCCAACAGTTGAGCAAATGTTTACTAATGCATCACCCTTGGAAGAGGTACAAGTAACAGATATCGGTGAAAATATGAATAATGAAGCATATCTCAAATTTCAGGAGGTGTTGAGTGCTGCAGATGAACCATTATGGGCTGGTTGTGAGACTCACACTAAACTATCGTTCACCGCAAGACTGTTGAATGTCAAGGCAGAGCATAATGTGTCTGAAGATTGTTTTAATAATTTTGTTCAAGCTTTTGAAGAGGCATTGCCGCGTGATCATATACTGCCCAATGATTTGTACAGTATGAAAAAACTGATGAAAGAATTAGGTCTTCCAGTGGAAAGAATTGATGTGTGCAGAGATGGTTGTATGTTATATTGGGGAGATGATGCAGATGTAGATGTTTGTAAATTCTGTAATCAAGATAGGTACAAGAGAACTAGTAGAAGCCAACAATGACGTAAATCATATAGTCAGTTGTTTTATTTGCCTTTAACTCCTAGGTTACAAAGGCTTTATGCATCAAAGACAACTGCTGAACACATGACTTGGCATGCAAATCATCGAACAGAAGAGGGACTAATGTGTCATCCATCAGATGCAGAGGTGTGGAAAAATTTTGATAGAACATATCCTGATTTTGCGAAGGAGACTCGAAATATTAGGTTAGGTCTCTGTGCTGACGGATTTGCTCCATTTGGTAAATCAGGAAAACACTATTCTTGTTGGCCAATTATATTAACTCCGTATAATCTTTCGCCTGGGATGTGCATGAAAACACCGTATATGTTTTTAACATTGGTTGTGCCTGGCCCAAAAAATCTGAAGAAGTTAATAGATGTTTATATGCAACCATTGATTGTAGAGCTAAAACAACTATGGGATGAAGGTTTTCCTACATATGACGTTCATACTAATCAGATGTTTGTAATGAAGGCTGCTCTTCTTTGGACCATAAATGACTTTCCGGCTTATGTTATGCTATCAGGTTGGAGTACTGCAGGGATCTTAGGATGCCCAATATGTATGGAGAGATCAAAGTCGATTAGATTGAAACATGGTAAGAAGCCGAGTTATTTTGATTGTCATAGACAATTTTTATCACTAAATCATAATTTCAGAAGGAATAAAGATGAATTCACTAGGAATCGAATTGAAAGAACACCTCCGCCATTGAGATTGACAGGTCAAGATATTTGGTACAAAGTGCTTCACTTTCCATCTGTTATTGAAGAGCCACATGGTACAACTTATGAATATGGAAGCAAACATAAATGGACTAAACGAAGTATATTTTGGGAGTTACCGTATTGGTTTAGTAATTTGATTCATCATAATCTCGATGTTATGCATATTGAGAAGAATATTTTTGATAATATGATAAATACAGTGATGGATATCATCGGAAAAACAAAAGATAATCTGAATGCAAGAAACGATATGCGACTCATTTGTAAACGACCCACCCTTGATGTTGATGAAAATAGTAGGGGACCAAAACCAAAGGCAGTTTATACATTGAATAAGGAACAGAGACGTGTTGTTTGTGAATGGTTGAAATCATTGAGATTTTCTGATGGGTATGTATCTAATCTTGGGAGATGTGTCGATATGAAGGAATGAAAATTGATGGGTTTGAAAAGTCATGATTGTCATATATTCATGGAAAGACTAATTCCTATTGCTTTTAAAGAACTCTTACCAAATTTTGTATGGGCTGTCATTACAGAGTTAAGTATTTTTCTTCATGATATTTGCTCAACGGTTTTGGGATATTCACACATGGAGAAGTTAGAGAGAGACATTCCAATTATTTTGTGTAATTTAGAAAGGATTTTTCCGCCAACATTTTTTGATTCAATGGAACATCTTTTGGTTCACTTGTCATATGAGGCCAAAGTTGGAGGACCAGTTCATTATCGATGGATGTATCCTTTTGAAAGGTATAATTTGCATATTCTATACTTCGTTATTATTGCATAAAAATTTATAACTTTTTTATATATTCATTTATAATATAATTTGTTATATTATAATCAGATTCTTATATCATTTGAAGAAAAAAGTGAAAAATAAGGCACATGTTGAAGCCTCTATTGTGAATGCATATATTGTGGAGGAAGTAACAACTTTTGCATCATATTATTTTGAGCCTCACGTTCAGACCAAAAGACGAAAATCCGGAAGGAATGATGAAGGTCCTGTCGATCCAAATTTGAATTCATTCTCAATTTTTAATTATCTTGGTGGACTGTAGTGTAAACGATACTTAACTGATCAAGAATAGCGGGCAGCCCAGACATATGTTTTACTTAATTGTCCAGAAGTATCTCCATATTTTGAGTTAGTATATATTTCCTATTTCTTGGTTAAGTGTTATTTTTTTATGTTATAATTCAATTTTTTATTATAGGATTTTCCAAAACTTATATTCTGAAATCCCGACACGTGAGTTTGATCACTTCTGCGATCAAGAATTTGCACCATGGTTCAAATCATATGTAAGCAGTTTTAATTACCTCATTTTTGTTTACACATATCTTAGCTTTTAAATAAATATCATTTTCATTTGAGTATAGGTTTATGCTAATCAAACTCACGTTCAGCAAGAATTGCTAATCCATCTGTCATGGGGTCCAAAAGCAATGGTACGCACTTGGCCAGCATATTTCATAAACGGATATAATTTTCATACTCAAGAATATGGAAATGGAAAGAGTACAATGAATAGTGGAGTATGTGTTCAGTCTTCCAATGATGGAGGTGCAAGCAATGAATTTTATGGTTTGCTGGATGAAATTATAGAGATTGAATATCCTGGTCCAGAAATGCGAGTTATCTTATTTATGTGTCGCTGGTTTGACCCCGTCAGAGGGATGAAGGTGCATCCACAGTATAATTTGGTTGAAATAAATTATAAAAGATTGTATAAGAGATATGAACCATTTATTTTGGCACAACAAGCGATTCAAGTTTTCTATGCTTCATATCCTAGTTTGAAACGTGACAAAAACGATTGGTGGGCTGTTTGTAAAACAAAAGCACGGAAAAAAATTGAAGAGCACTGGCAAGACATTGCATATCAACAAGACAAAGTTACAAATATGTTTCATACCGAGGAATATATTATTCCAACGTTACGAGATCCCAGCGGAGTAGTGATAAACGTGGATGCAACTGAAATTGATGATTATGATGAGGAGGAGGAGGGGGAGGAGGGGGAGGAGGACGAGGACGAGGAGGACGAGGAGGAGGAGACCGATGAGGATGAGGATGATGATAATGAGTACTTTGAATTTTGATGTCTAGGGTAAGTTTTTTTATATATAATTTTAGTTTTAAACTATAATTTTACCAAATTTCTTAGCTCAATTATTTATTTATATACTGTCTCATTGTTAAATTTATATCTTTTGTCTGTGTATGTTGTGTATTTTTTGTTCTTATAGGTTATCAGAGGTGACATCATCATAGATTCTCACACTCTCTCAGATCTTCATTATGAATATTGTAAGTTTTTCATGTTCTTCATTAAGCATCAAAGTTTTATTTGCTTTATTCTAATTTTGATTTTGGTTGATAGTTTCGACGTGGTGGCCATAGACGACCCAGTACTAGTACTGGCCAGACTGATTCACCGCCTGCCAGCACTATACCTACATGCCCCCCTGATCATTTCGGACCTTCACATGAGCGATGCCAAGCACTATCTCATTCACCAGCAGGGCCTTCCCATTCAAATTCACCTGTACCCGCCAGACACTCATCTACTGAGAATATCGAAAGTCGACCGTATATATTTCCGATTGGAGATTCGTAAGTAATATAAATATTATAATTTTTCAACTATCTTAATTATTTATCCAATTTTTTTTCACTTTATCATAGGTTTGAAAATTCTGTAACTGTTATTCGCGAGATCAATAAAATCGTGAATAACTATTGGAGAGGAGACTCATTGTCATACTCAAGTACGCCAGGACCTACAAAAGAACTATGGTGGTGCGAGTTTAAGGTATAATTGATTCATTTTATATATTAAATAAATGATTATATAATCAATTGTTTTTTTTCATCTCAGCGGACTTTTATTTGGGACTCCTCTCAAGACTTGGAAGTTAAAAGAATTTTTTTTTTTAAATGTGGCGATCATATTCGACATGTATTGAGTCATGCCAAGAGTACTGGAAAAAAACCAGCCTGTGTCACGTCGGAAAATTGGAGTAAAATCTCCAATTATTGGCAAACTAATGAGAGCAATAAAAGGAGTCAACAGAATAAAATAAATCAAGCATGTAATTCTGGAGACTTATCTGCAACATATGCGGGAGGATCTATAAATATCGAGGAACATTCACGTAGATTGGTAATTTTTTAATTCTACAATTAGTTTTTTAATTTATTTCAGATTATTATTTTATTTCTAACATTCTTATTTTTAGTCTAAGGAATTGGGAAATGAGCCAGAATTTATAGATACTTTCGTTCGCACTTTCCAAAAAAAAGATAAGACTTGGAGTGGAGATAGAGCTAGAACAATTAAGGTTTGAATTAATCTTTAAATTTACTTTATAACTTTAATTCTGTTAGTTATGTATATGCTCTGATTAAAATTTTAATTTTGTATAGGAGAGATATGATCAGTTATCCTCATCACAGAGAATTTCAGGAGATGACGGTGATAATGAGGGATCTGAGCCATCTGTTAGTAGTAATTTAGATTTATGGCTTGAGGCGAGTGGAGGAGCAAAAGGGGGAAGGATATTAGGTATGGGTTCTCTGAGCAGAATTCATAATGTTCCTCATAGATCTATTTCTTCTACTCCACCAGCAGTAGCGGCACAGATACATAACTTAACTGAGAAGGTTAGCAATTTGAAGGGCATAATATTTGAAAGAGATCAGTAAATTCTAGAAATACAACAACAAAACTCACAAAGGGATCAAGAAATGATAGAAATGCGACGATAACAAGCTTTTCTTATGCGACAGTTTCAACAATTTAGTTCCGGTCCAAGTCATATTCCTTCTAGTAATGAGGATGATGGTGGCGACGATGATGATATTGTATGCATGTTTGTAATTAGTACTTTTAAATTTTTTTAGTTTATTGAGTTTGTTAATCCTTCATTTTTTTAATTTTTGATTAGTACTTTTTATTTTGCTTTAAACAGGAATGATGAAGTCAATCCTTATGCCGGTTGAAAATGCACATCTGAGTAAGTCTTTGCATATTTATTTTCGTGTTAGTAGATAGTTTTTTTTAATGTTTGATACTTTTTGTTTGTTTATTTTCTAATGTAGGTAGAAGAATGATGGTCGTTGCTTAGCAGATGATCTTTTATTTTTTCTTTCGCACGTGTTGAGATATTTTGAGTGGACATTGTTATTTGGATATCAGAACTATGTAAATGTTTGGAATGTTGTAGGATATAACTTTGTTGTTTGTTGTTTGGAATGTTGTATTGTTCTTAACTTATTGTGTTAGTTTGTATTTATTTGGATATGGAATAGTTTTGGATATTATTGAATGTTATTTTTGTTTTGTATATTTTGTTGTATTGAATGTGTGTGTTTTGTTTATATAAAACAGGTTGTGTGAAATTTGTATATACGATAAAATATCGAAATGGATGGAACCTGGTAAAAAAAATTTTATTTAGCGACAAAAATACAAATTCGATGCTAAATTCTGGGAGTTATGCGATGAATTCTACGACGATTTTTTTTTTTGTCGCAAATTAGCGACGAATTTAGCGACGAAACTAACCTGCGACAAATTCCGCAACGAATTTTGCGACGAAAAATGAATTCGTCGCAAAATTTTGTGACGAAAAACCTGAATTCGTCGCAAAATTTTGTGACGAAAAATGAATTTGTCGCAAAATTTTGCGACGAGAAATGAATTCGTCGCAAAATATGGTTTTTTGTGACGAATTTTGCGACGAATTCAGCGATGATTTTTGCGATGAATTTGTATTTGTCGCAAATTTAGCAACGAAATCCTGATTTCGTCGCAAATTTTCTGCGAGGAATTTATTTTTTCACCGTAAAGTTTTGCGACGAATTTTTTTTTTGTCGCGAAAATTAGCAAAAAAACACTTAATTCGTCACAAAATTTTGCGACAAAAGTTGCGACGAAATTTTGCATTCGTCGTAACGTCTACAACGAAATTAGCAACGAAAATTTAAATTCGTCGCTAATTTTCGTCACTAAAATTCGTCGCTATTTTTGTCGCTAATATTTGCGATGCTTTATCCGCAACGAAAATATTTTTGTCGCTAAATTCGTTGCTAATTTATTTTGTGACGAATTTTTTTTTTAAAATTCGTCGCTAAATTCGTCGCTAATTACTATATTTTTTGTAGTGTCTGCTATAGGATCTATCATGTACGTCATGCTGTGTACTCGTCCTGATGTCTCGTATGCTTTGAGCATGACGAGTAGATACCAGTCAGATCTAGGTGAGCGTCACTGGATAGTAGTCAAGAATATTCTTAAGTACTTGAGAATGACTAAAGAATATTTTTTGATATTTGGAGGCGATGAGGAGCTAACTGTAAAGGGTTACAGTGATGCCAGCTTCCAAACTGACCAGGATGATTATAGATCACAGTCAGGATGATTACTGAGCCTGGGGTGGTTCCTAGCATAGCAGATCCCATGGAGCTCTATTGTGACAACAATGGAGCGATTGCACAGGCTAAGGAACCTCGCTCACGCTAGCGGACCAAACACATACTACGACGCTTCCATCTCATTTGAGAGATTATCGATAGAAGAGATGTGAAGATTTGTAGAGTATCCACAGAGGTTAACATCCCAGATCCCTTGACCAAGGCTTTGGCACAGAAAAAGCATGATGGTCACACTAGGTCATTGGGTATTAGATACTACGGTGATTGGCTCTAGTGCTAGTGGGAGATTGTTAGTGAAAGCCCTAGAGTCAATCATGTGATGATTGTTGTATGGACTTTATTGTATCATATTCCTATTTATAAAGGCATGGTTATTATATTTACTTGTATTGGTTCCAAATAAATAAGTATAATAATGTTCTTAAGTAGTAGGTTCTTATCTATATCAATCGATTGGTTTAATCAATAATGAGATGATATAGAGAACACTACTCTTAATCATTCCTAGTCAAGTATTAACATTCAGGGACAATGTTAATGCGTAGAGACTAGCATCTAGGTCAACACGATGACTTGATCTCACAAGTCATGGATATGAGATATCAAGTTTACACATGGGTATGCATTGGAGAATGTATACTGAATGACCCGCCATGAGAAGGTATCATGGATCATTATATGAGTGTCATATACTTTCTCATGTGGCTATTAGTATGACTATTAGTCCTTAGACCTGAAGTCACCATGGTTCCCTACATAAGGATTTGCATACTTTAGCTTCGTCAAACGTCACCCGTAAATGGGTGGACTATAAAGGCGATTACTGGGTACGTAACAAATTATGTGGAGGGATGTGAATGATGTAGATGGGATCTATCTGTTGGTTATGTGATCAATTCGTGAAGGGAAACTTCGCTTGCCACTTCACATCGGTCGCTTGTTCATGGCGATCCAATCGATGTCCCCGGATTAAAAAAAATTTAATCCTAGACAAAAGGGATTGCCCAAACAACCAAGTCATCGTCGTGCTATTCGTTTAGAGAGGTCACTTGAACAAACTTGTTGTTCAAGCGACCAACCTCTATTCTACGAGTAGTCGTGGAATAGACGATGTACAGATCGCCGGCTTTTGTGTTTATGTTCGGGGTCCAAGTTATATTAGCCACATACATAAAGTAAACATCCACATAATACATGCATATAATTGAAAAGCATTTATAAACATAATACAAAAGAACACTAATCAAAATAAACAAGATTATACCTCTTGTTATACCTCTTGATCTTCTATTGTATGTCCTTCCTCCTTTTGGACGTCGTGTGGGCGATGATCTTCCAAAAGTCGAAGCCTCCTAGAACACGCTCTTCCTTCCTTGCTCGCCCCGAACAAGAGGAAGTGTGGAAACAAAACTCATCTCTTATCTAGGACCAACCATCAAGATCCAAGCATGATGTTTGCCACCGACCCAAAGAGAATAAAAGGATTGTCGACCAACCTTGAAGAGGGTTGCTGCCGGCCAACCTTGAAAGAGAAGAGGAGAGGATGCTCCGGCCAAGAGAGGAAGATGAGAAGCTAATCCCTTACCTTCTTGCCACCGACCACAACCCTTGGGCAATGGGCGCCGGCCAACCATTAGGGTTCTAAACCCTAATCTTGCCGCCCAAAGCCTCTCCCAAAACCCTAATCTTCCAAGCATTATCTTGCCGCCCAAGCCAATAAGCCTTATTTATAGAGTTAGGCTTAAGCCTCCTTTTATTCTCCACCGTCGGATCTAGGGATTTAATCTCAACCGTTGGATCTAGAGAATTAATCTCAATCGTCTGATCTAGAGATTTAATCTCCACCATCGGATCTAGAGTTCCATTTTCAACCATCGGATCTAGGCTCCATGATATTTTAATAGGCTACAATAGGGACCTTGAGGACAAGTTGGATCTTGGCCACCCAATGGATCAAGCCCACATAAAGTCCGATCCATTAATGATTATCCATTCCACTAGAGGATTATCATTGATCTACCTCATCAACCCCCATAAGTTAATATGGGCTCCATATATTATTTGTACATTTTCTCTCCGTGTTTAAGATCTCGAATGTCTATCGATTAATTAATTTACTGACCATTAATTAATCAACATCTAACTCCATGAGTAGTACCACTCAACTTTTTCATCATGCCGGACCAAGTCCACCTGCAGGGTTTACATGATGAACCTTATGAGCTCCTCAAGGGGACATCATTTTGCTAATATATAGGATACGGTTTCTTCCTATAATCAACGACACATTATATAAATAATACCATTTCCCAACTTACCGAGCCTATCGATTTAATCTATAAATCTCGCCCATTGGTAAATCAAAGAAATGAATACTAAGTATATGTGCCCGTTATTATATCGGGATCAAGAGCATGTACAATATAATATCTGAGGTCCGATTCGATTATGCAGTCAGCAATAAATCGAATCACCTCTAAGTCGGTCCTGCTCAATACACACAAAGTGTACTAGTGTGATTTTATGGTCAATACAAACCAAAACCAAATCACACTACAACCATACCAATGGTTTGTCCAAAGCCATCTCGGTTGTGAGCCTTTACTTATACTTTACAAGGAGCCGATAACATGATCTCCCGTGTGAAACCACACACCATGTTATCTACAATGTAATGTATTAGACAATATGCATAACCATAAAAATGCAAACAATGATCATGTGATTCTTATTTCAAAAATAAAGATGTTCATACAAAAGATAGGCTTTTCAGTATACATCCCAACACTATCCCTCCTATATGACGGGAGTGACATCATTCTTCTTGATAGAGTGAGACCACGAAGTGCATGGCCATGCCCAAATGAGTCAATATGAGATATTGAACTCATTTGATTAGAGTGTGTCTACTTGGAGTTCAAGATATAGATTGTACCGAGGATGACACGGTCTATGCCTCAATTGGTCAATCTAGATGTCAAAGATAGAGGGACATTATCACATATTGTGAGAGTCACAATTAGTAGTCACAAAGGTGATGTTGGATCTCAACATTCTTGTAACTTGGGTAGCAATGATGTGTTGCTAGATACCGCTCATTGCTTATGTTCCTAAATTGGTTTAGGAGCATTGCCAACGTTACAAGAACCTATAGGGTCACACACAAAGGGCAATTAGATGGAGATTAGGTTCATATGATGAACCATGAGGATTAGGTTCATGGGATGAACCAAATTGGATTAAGAGTAATCCAAATTAGACTAATTGAGTTAGACTCAATTTGATTCAAGTGTTGAATGAGTCTAATTTAGATTTGATTCATTGAGTCAATTTAAATTAATGAATAGGGATTCATTATATCAAATTGACTTGAATCAAGTGGTTAGATTTGATTAACCATGGGAGATAAGAGGTCAAGTTTGACTTGACTTGATGAGGAAAGATGAATGATCAATTTTGGCTTGACCAATTGCCATGTCATGG
Source organism: Wurfbainia villosa (assembly GCA_025175895.1). NCBI lineage: Eukaryota > Viridiplantae > Streptophyta > Magnoliopsida > Zingiberales > Zingiberaceae > Wurfbainia > Wurfbainia villosa. Next base: position 7,566,422 of record JAKLTH010000147.1, read on the forward strand.
TGACTTGGCATGGGGCCTGGCCAATGATGATGTTCCACATCATCATGGACTTATCATGTGGTGCCACCTCATAAGGGAGACCAAGAGCCATTGGCTCTTGGAGTTACATTCATGCATGTAACCCCCCATCCAAGAGTGGTCGGCCACTTTAGTGTGATTCATGGGATGAATTCATTTGTGGTAACTCCAACTTCATCTTCTTCCTTGCTCTTCCTCTCAAGCTTGCTCTCCCAATCCTCTACCTTGGCCAAAACTTCCAAGGGGTGCTAGCACACTCTAGGTTGTTTTTCTTCACCATTTGTCCATGTGGATACCAATAGAGGAGTGTACACTTGACACTCTTGAGTTCCGACAAAGCTTTTGGACGAGCGGGATAAGTGAAGGGCGTCGCTACGAGCATAATGCTCTCATCTTGGAGATCTAAGGTAGATCTAGGATCTTTAAAAACATACATGTTTTATTTTAAATATCTTCGCATGGATTTATGGCCGGGCTTCCGAGGTTTCTACAACGCAAAAAAGCAGTTTTTGCGGATCGAAAAGTTCAACAGCATATAGCAATACATCATTGCTACCCAAGTTACAAGAAAGTCGAGATTCGACAATCTTTCCGTGGCTATTATCATGTATGACGGTATCCTTCTATCCTTGATATCTTAGATCGATCAATGAGGCATAGACCATGTCATCCCCTTATCGATCTTTATGTTTCTTGATCCCCAAGTAGATTCACTGAAATAAATGAGCTCAGTATCTCATATTAACTCATTTGTGCATGACAATGCATTTTGTGGTCATACTCTATCAAGTGGCCAAAGATATCACTCCTGTCATATGGGAGGGATTGATCTCATCTACATCACTCACATCCCTCCGCATAATTTGTTACATACCCAGTGATCGTCGTTATAGTGCACCCTGTTACGGGTGACGTTAGACGATACCAAAGTACATAACTCCTTATGTAGGGAACTATAGTGACTTCAGGTCTAAGGACTATTCATACCAATAGTCACATGAGAAAGTATATTACACTCATATAACGATCCATGACACTTTCTCATGGTGTGTCCATTCAGTACATATATTCTCCAATATATATACTCATGTGTCAATGTGATATTACATATCCATGACTTGTGAGATCAAGTCATTCATTGACCTACATGCTAGTCTCAATGTATCAATATATCCTTTTGTCTATTAATACAATACTTCACTAGGAATGTTTAAGAATAGTATTCTCTACATCTTCTCATAATTAATTCTATCAATTGATATACTATAGATTAGAACCCACTATTCAAGGGCATTATTATATTTATTTACTAGCACACACATAAAGTAAATATAATAATCAATCTTTGCCTATTATTAATGAAATATGATATATATGATCCCTAATCATTCATCTCATGATTGATACTAAGGACTGATACTCACAATCTCCCACTAGCACTAGTGTCAATCACTGTAATCTCTAAGACCTAGTGACTTGGTATGACCATCATGCTTTCTTTGTTCCAAAGTCTTGGTTAAGGGATCTGCAATGTTAGCATCAGTATCTACTCTGCATATCCGCACATCTCCTCTATCGATGATCTCTTGAATGAGGTAATAGCGTCGTAGTATATGTTTGGAAGCTGGTGAGAACGAGGTTCCTTAGCCTGTGTTATAGCCCCATTATTATCACAATAAAGCTCTATAGGGCTCACGATGCTAGGAACTACACCAAGCTCAGAAACAAACTTCTTGATCCAAACAACCTTCTTTGCCGCATCAGAAGTAGCAATATACTCAGCCTCTATAGTAGAATCCTCGACTGTGTCTTGCTTTGAACTCTTCCAACTCATAGCACCACCATTCAAACAAAAGACATACCCTAACTGTGATATGTAATCGTCCTTATCTGTTTGGAAGCTTGCATCACTGTAACCCTTTACAGCCAGCTCCTCATCGCCTCCAAATATCAAGAAATATTCTTTAGTTCTTCTCAAGTACTTAAGAATATTCTTGATGGCTATCCAGTGACTGTCACTTGGATCTGACTGGTACCTACTAATCATGCTTAAAGCATACGAGACATCAGGACGAGTGCATAGCATGACGTACATAATGTTAGTAATATATGAGAGATGTCATAAGGCAATCGCCTTATGTATGAACCATTTATATGATAAATGAAGATTCACTATTTGAGTATACATGTTTTATGTATTTGATTGGATCTTAAACTCATTTACTGAATGTCCATGTTACGATTCACAGCATGAGAGAATTTGTGATTGGATCACAACTAGTGAGTATCTCTACATGTGTAATTGTGATGTATCAGAATTATCCCTAGTCGATGAATTGGTGGATTTGGACACCATCAATTCTATCGAGACTAGCACGAGGTATACTCCTTGGTGTATCCAAGCAGCTGATTCTCACTGGCTGGAGACATAGTGATGTCCGGAGTTAATCGTGGATGCTAGTTATGGTAACTAGTTCATTGGAGTGACCAGCCGTAAGACTTCATATGGTTCTCTGCATATATAGATATGTCAATGAAGTTCTTACTGTAGCTTAAGTGCGATGTTCCTTTGACTTGCAGTATTCAAGTCATCTTGATCATGGAGACTTATGCTTTGACATCTTAAGCAAACATCTCTAAGGAGATGTGGACCCGGGATGATTGGGTATAAGTCAAAATGATCGAAGGTGTTTGAATAGCCTATAAAGGATTCACCACTCCTTGCGAGGAGATGTATACCCAAGGCCTCTCGTCGGATTGTTACTAAAGTCTTTGGCCAAAGCATTACATGTTTAGAGTAAGGTACTCTTCGATACATGTGGAGTAACTAGAATCCGTAGGACGAGGAAATGATACTTGGGCTAGGTGTGACGTAGTCAGCCTAGTGGGGACTGACACTATAGACCATGTCCTAAACCAAGTGGGTATAAGATGAGTGAAGGGAATAGGGCACGATTCATTCGAGCTACTGAAGGGTTTCAGAAATAGTTCTGGATCAACCGTTGATCTTTTCGGTTAATTGGGGATCATGATGTACTACTAGGTACCACTCATGATCGTTCTATAATTAATGGTTAATTATAGACGGCCAACATAAACCGAGAACCTATTTGGTCACACGCACAACGAGCGTAATCCAAAAGATTTAAAACGAGCTTGAGAATGGGATTCTCAGACCGAGAGAAACTAGGTTTTGTTGGACAAAACATAAAGCGAGCATGAAATCGTTTCAGTCGCAATGGAAGCGTGGATGGGCCGTGTCTTATGAAGACATAATGGATGAACCAAAATGGTTTGGTTCTAATCCAATGGAGGAGAATAAACCAAAGGGTTTGGTTTATTTTAAGCGAATGAACCAAAAGTTGGTTCGGTTCGTTTTAACTTAAAATAAACCATCATGGTTTGGTTTATTTTAACTTATCTTAATGGAGCGGGTTAACGGGCCTAATGGTTATGATCCAATAACCATTAAGAGAATTAGTTCTCTATAAAAGAGGGCTTAATGGATAATTAAGCCCTAATCCAAAACCCTAGCAAGGAGTTGCCGCCCACCCCATTGAAGTAGTTGCCGCCCAAGCTCCTTGGCCGCCCAGCCCCTTGTGCCGGCGTCCAGCTCCTTGCCGGCGACCAAGCTTCAGCCGGTGATCCTCCGGCGACCCTCCGGTGATCTTCCTAGGCCTCGGTGAAAAGGTGAGCACTTGGCTTCCTTGTTTTGGCCGGCGCCTACTCCTCCACCAAGCTGTCCAGTTTTCTGGACAGCTTCTTCTCCTCTCGTCGGAGCGTCGTTTGGACGACGGTTAGAGCTCCGACAGCGGATAACTTACCGGGGATTCGATCTCCGGTAATCCTTTGAGGTGGAGGACGAAGGATTCGTCAATTGGTTGACGAATACCTCTCCGGAGAAGCGAGTTTTGAGAACTCGTATTAGGATCCGAATTTGGATTCGGATCGTGATCATCTCTCGATCATGTCATCTTCAACACGAGGCTAGTAACCCGTACGAAGACGAAGCTCGTGGCTTAGCGAAGTCATCCCGAGGAACTCGGCGTGGATACGGATAGAGACGATTCTAGCGAGGATCGTTCCGGTTGATGTCGTTCCCGCTACACGTCATACGAAAGGTATAACGTAGTTAAATTTCCTTTTATTGCAAATTTAAATTTACGGTTATGTCTACACTTGTTGTAATATGCATGCGTGCGTTGTGTGTGTTGTAATAAATAGAAGTATTTATTATTTTTATTGCTTCCGCTGTGTTCATGTTTACGAAACGTGATCGAACACACACACGCCGCAGTGCCGGAAACCCAACAGTGGTATCAGAGCCCAAGTTGTGTTTCGACATAATCGTAAAAATGGTTTTGCGATAGTCATAATGTATTTCTGGAAATTTTCTAATTTTGGAAATTTAGAAGTATTTATGAAAATTTTTCAATTTTGGAAAGTCTAGAAGTATTTATGGAAATCTTCCACTTTTGGAAAGTTGGAAGTATTTATGGAAATTGATATTTTCCATAAATAAAATATTTGATTAGATTCTGGAAATTTGTTTCCTAATTTAATCATGATTTGATTTGGGAAATCAAATCTTAAAATATTTTATTTCCATAAGTAGTTTTAATGATTTAGGAAATTGGTTTCCTAAATAGATTTTCCTTAATCAAATAATTCCATGAATAAAATATGTGATTAGATTTGGAAATTTGTTTCCTAATTTAATTATGATTTGATTTGGAGAATCAAATCTTAAACATATTTTATTTTTCATAAATAGTTATGACATATAAGGAAATTATATACATGACATAATTGTATGCCATGTAATTGCATTAGATGCATAACATTATGCCATGCGTGTCGTGACATGTAGATGTATGCCATGTATGTCATGCCATGTAGATAATAGTTATTTGCATGCAAAGAGGATGAGACATAAAACCCTTAAACAATATTAAAGCCTACACCTTCCATTAATATGGTTAGAACCAGAGTTCCGTTTCTTGTTTGGGTTGTTGGACTCTCTCCAAGCCCGGCTCGAACCCTAACATGTTCAAACCATGGAATAGTTTAATACTAATATGGTATGAGTTAGAGGTCAATCGTTAGCTTTGGTTGTTGGACTCTCTCCAAGCTGGGCTAATTGGTTGAATGCGCTCTAACCATATTAAAACTATTTCCCGATTAATGGGTTGGCTTTAACCTAGAGCATCGGCTTGTTGGACTCTCTCCAAGGTCGATGTAAAGGGAGGTGAAGTTGGGTGCTATGCATATGATGCATACTTGTTAATGTGTTAAGAACCCGATGTATGTGTGAACATTCAATTAGTTGATAGCACATTGTGATAGTTGCATATACGTGATATTCAATCGGTATAGTTGATACCTACCGTCGTAGTTATGAATGGCTTGTTGGACTCTCTCCAAGGTTGTTCATAACTATGATGGATATCAGCCCATTCGGAGATGGACCTACGATCTCTCGAAGTGATTTTGGGGTTTTTGAAATTCGAAAAATGAATGGAATTTATAAATGTATATTGATGCATTTTAAAATCATCTTTCTCATATATGCTCGTTTTGTATTTCTAAGATTGATCATGATGTCTTTGAATTGCGTTCCATTTTGGATTCGAATAAATTGACTGGGCCGAGCTTCTTGGACTGACTTAGAAGCTTGAGAATTGTTCTCAAGGTTGAAAAGCTTGCAAATGTCTTCGAAGCACCTCTTCCCGCCCGTCCTAGTGACGATGCAACTCTGGACCAATTGTTGGCCTATCAGAAACATGTGAGTGATTCTGAACAAATGAGTTGCATCATGTTAGCCGCGATGGAACCCAAGCTACGAAAGCAGCATGAGCATATGGATGCTCATATCGTAGTCCTTCATCTTTGTGAGTTGGTTGATGAGCAAGTGAGATTCGAAAGGTTCGAAGTCTCAAAGCTCCTCTTCACCTCTGAGATGCTAGAAGGTTCATCTGTGGTACTGCTCAATATGCTGAAGACTGTGGAGTCTTCTTAGAAGCATGAGCAGGGGACGGTGCTGTTAGTTGATTCCTCGAAGAAAGGTTCTAAGAGGAAGTCAAAGGAACAGCAGAAGGGAAAGAAGAGAAGGGCTAAGAAGGTAGAACTAGCACAAAAGGAAACTTGCCATCATTATGGCAAGGAGAGCCATTTGCGAAGAAAGTGCAAGATTTATCTTGAGTCCGTGAAGAAGGATAAGGCATAGGATGCCCCATCTTCTTCAGAAATCTTCTTTATTGATTGTCATTCTATTTCCTCAAACACTTGGGTATTTGATATTGGGTGTGGCTCACATATATGTAATGACATACATGGGCTAAGGAATAGAAGAAGACTCGTCAAGGGGAGAGTCAAATTTACGTGTTGGGAATGGAGCAACGGTTGCTGCACTCGCCATCGGAACGTATTTGTTGGAACTCCCTGTAGGACTTGTCTTAGAACTGGACAATTGCTTTTATGTTCCTTCGTTGATAAAGAACATCATTTCTATTTCTTGTTTAAATAGAAATGGGTACCATTTGACTTTTAGTAACAATTGTTGTTACATAACTTTGAATGGAGTTCTTTAAGGGACTGGAACTTTAAGAAATGGTGTTTATACGTTGGACGTATCCAGTGATATTTTCAATATCGAAGCGAGCAACAAGCGTGCTCGAAAGGATAATCAAATAGACTCCTATATGTGGCATTGTCGTCTTGGCCATATAAGCAAGAAACGCATGTCCGAATTACACCGATGTAGAATTCTGGAATCGTTTGAATTGGATTCATACGATACATGCGAATCATGCTTAAAAGGCAAGATGACTAAGTTACCTTTTACTGGAAAGGGTGAACGAGTGGGAGATTTACTAGGACTAATACATACTGATGTATGTGGACCTATGTCAACTCGAGCATTAGGAGGCTATAGCTACTTCATTACCTTCACCGATGATCACTCACGGTTTGGGTATGTGTTCTTGATGAAACACAAGTCTGAAGCCTTTGAAAGGTTCAAAGAATTCAGAAATGAAGTAGAGAAACAACATGATAAGAGTATTAAAATACTTCGATCGGATCGAGGTGGTGAATACTTAAGTCAAGAGTTTCTTGATTATCTAAGAGACAATGGTATATTGTCTCAATGGACTCCGCCCTATATACCACAGCATAATGGTGTATCTGAGAGGCGTAACCGGACCTTGTTGGACATGGTCAGGTCAATGATGAATCATGCAACTCTTCCCAAGTCCTTTTGGGGCTATGCACTTCAGACAACTGTTTACTTGTTAAACAGAATGCCTACCAAGGTAGTCTCAACTACTCCATATGAGATATGGAATAGTAAGAAACCTCATGTATCTTACTTGAAGATATGGGGTTGTCCTGCTTATGTGAAGCGGACTGTATCAGACAAATTGGATGCTAAGTCTGATAAATGTCTATTTATTGGATACCCTAAGGAAACAAGGGGTTACCAATTCTACCATCCTGTGGAACAAAAGGTGTTTGTTTCAAGGCATGCTGTGTTTCTAGAGAAAGAGTTTCTCTTGCAAAAAAACAGTGGGAGTGTCGTCGAGCTTGAGGAGGCTCGAGAGACTCAAATAGACATTGATGAGATACCTGGTGAAGCACAACAGCCGACAACTCATAGTGATGAGCAATCGGCTGGACCTATTGTAACACCACATCTTCGTAGATCTGGTAGAACACGCAATATTCCTGAGAGATATGGATTTCTCGTAAGTGAATCGAACGACGTGTTACTCATTGATGATGAGGAGCCTACCAGTTATGAAGAAGTGCTGACAAGTTCAGAAAGGGATAAGTGGCTTGGTGCCATGAAGTCGGAAATGGATTCCATGTATGAAAACCAAGTTTGGAACTTGGTTGACCCACCTGAAGGGATAAAGCCTATAGGGTGCAAGTGGGTTTTCAAGAAGAAAACCGACATGGATGGTAATGTGATTACCTATAAGGCTAGATTGGTGGCGAAAGGATATCGTCAAAAACAAGGTGTTGATTATGACGAAACCTATTAGTCTGTAGCTATGCTTAAATCCATTCGGATGCTCCTGGCCATAGCGGCTCATTATGATTATGAGATATGGCAGATGGATGTGAAAACAGCTTTCCTTAATGGAAACCTGCTCGAGGACGTGTATATGATACAGCCTGAGGGTTTCACATCGGTTGATAAAACCAAGGTATGCAAATTGCGACGGTCCATTTATGGATTGAAGCAAGCATCTAGGAGCTGGAATATCCGTTTTGATGAGACAATCAAAAGGTTTGATTTCTCACAAAATCCAGACGAACCTTGTGTGTACAAGAAGGTTAGTGGGAGTGCAGTCGTATTCCTAGTATTATATGTCGATGACATACTACTTATAGGAAACGATGTTTCAATCTTACAGTCAGTGAAGGTTTGGTTATCCAAGATATTCTCCATGAAAGACCTGGGAGAAGCAACCTACATCCTTGGGATTAAGATCTATAGAGATAGATCGAAACAGTTGCTTGGTCTTTCGCAGTCTACATATATAGACCGAGTGCTAAAGAGGTTTAGCATATCGGAATCCAAGAAAGGTTTCCTACCCATCAGGCATGGGGTACACCTTTCGAAGTCTATGTGTCCGCGCACAGAAGGCGAGAGGATTTGCATGAGTAAGATTCCCTATGCATCCGCAATAGGATCTATCATGTATGCTATGTTATGTACGAGGCCCGATGTATCGTATGCTCTGAGTGTCACGAGCAGATACCAGTCCGATCCAGGAATGGATCATTGGGCGGCTGTTAAGACGATCCTTAAGTACTTAAGAAGAACTAAGGATGTGTTCCTAATATATGGAGAAGGGTACATGGTGATACGTGGGTATAAGGATGCCAGCTCCAGACAAACAAGGATGATTCCATGTCTCAGTCTGGGTATGTATTCACCTGGAATGGAGGCGCAATAAGTTGGAAAGGTTCCAAGCTTGACGCTATAGCGGATTTTTCCACTAAGGCAGAATACATTGCAGCTTTGGAAGCAGCAAAGGAAGCGGTTTGGATCAAGAAGTTCATCTCTGAACTTGATGTGGTCTCATCAATGATCCAAACATGTGCTTCGCCGCTATCATCTTATCAGAGAGATCATCAGTAGGAACGAAATACAAATCAAGAAAATTCCCACTGAAAGGAACTTAGCGGATCCTTTGACTAAGGCATTACCTCAAAGTAAGTTTGAGGGTCATGTTAGAGCTTATGGTATTGGCTACCGTAGCGATTGGCATTAGGCCAAGTGGGAGTCTGTTAGTAATATATGAGAGATGTCCTAAGGCAATCGCCTTATGTATGAATCATTTATATGATAAATGAAGATTCACTATTTGAGTATACATGTTTTATGTATTTGATTGGATCTTAAACTCATTTACTGAATGTCCACGTTACGATTCACAGCATGAGAGAATTTGTGATTGGATCACAACTAGTGAGTATCTCTACATGTGTAATTGTGATGTATCAGAATTATCCCTAGTCGATGAATTGATGGATTTGGACACCATCAATTCTGTCGAGACTAGCACGAGGTATACTCCTTGGTGTATCCAAGCAGCTGATTCTCACTGGCTGGAGACATAGTGATGTCCGGAGTTAATCGTGGATGCTAGTTATGGTAACTAGTTCATTGGAGTGACCAGCCGTAAGACTTCATATGGTTCTCTGCATATATAGATATGTCAATGAAGTTCTTACTGTAACTTAAGTGAGATGTTCCTTTGACTTGCGGTATTCAAGTCATCTTGATCATGGAGACTTATGCTTTGACATCTTAAGCAAACATCTCTAAGGAGATGTGGACCCGGGATGATTGGGTATAAGTCAAAATGATCGAAGGTGTTTGAATAGCCTATAAAGGATTCACCACTCCTTGCGAGGAGATGTATACCCAAGGCCTCTCATCGGATTGTTACTAAAGTCTTTGGCCAAAGCATTACATGTTTAGAGTAAGGTACTCTTCGATACATGTGGAGTAACTAGAATCCGTAGGACGAGGAAATGATACTTGGGCTAGGTGTGACGTAGTCAGCCTAGTGGGGACTGACACTATAGACCATGTCCTAAACCAAGTGGGTATAAGATGAGTGAAGGGAATGGGGCACGATTCATTCGAGCTACTGAAGGGTTTCAGAAATAGTTCTGGATCAACCGTTGATCTTTTTCGGTTAATTGGGGATCATGATGTACTACTAGGTGCCACTCATGATCGTTCTATAATTAATGGTTAATTATAGACGGCCAACATAAACCGAGAACCTATTTGGTCACACGCACAACGAGCGTAATCCAAAGGATTTAAAACGAGCTTGAGAATGGGATTCTCAGACCGAGAGAAACTAGGTTTTGTTGGACCAAACATAAAGCGAGCATGAAATCGTTTCAGTCGCAATGGAAGCGTGGATGGGCCGTGTCTTATGAAGACATAATGGATGAACCAAAATGGTTTGGTTCTAATCCAATGGAGGAGAATAAACCAAAGGGTTTGGTTTATTTTAAACGAATGAACCAAAAGTTGGTTCGGTTCGTTTTAACTTAAAATAAACCATCATGGTTTGGTTTATTTTAACTTATCTTAATGAAGCGGGTTAACGGGCCTAATGGTTATGATCCAATAACCATTAAGAGAATTAGTTCTCTATAAAAGAGGGCTTAATGGATAATTAAGCCCTAATCCAAAACCCTAGCAAGGAGTTGCCGTTCACCCCATTGAAGGAGTTGCCGCCCAAGCTCCGGTTGATGTCGTTCCCGCTACACGTCATACGAAAGGTATAACGTAGTTAAATTTCCTTTTATTGCAAATTTAAATTTACGGTTATGTCTACACTTGTTGTAATATGCATAAGGGATCTGATCCATGTGTTCCCTTTCTTCCTTAGAAGAAGGGGATTGAGCCTTCAAAAGGCTTACACCATGTGACATTGGCAGAAATCCCTTATTGGAATTCTTCATGACAAAACGTTTAAGCACCTTGTCAATGTATGCACTCTGACTTAAGCCAAGCAATCTCTTAGATCTATCTCTATAGATCTTAATGCTTAAAATGTAGGTTGCTTCACCTAAGTCCTTCATTGAGAAATAATTCCTAAGCCAAGTCTTCATAGACTGCAGCGTAGGGATGTCATTTCCAATGAGAAGTATATCATCAACATACAAGATAAGAAAGATAACTATGCTCTCACTAACCCTCTTGTAGATTCATGGTTCTTCTTCATTCTTGATGAAACCAAATTGTTTGAATTCATCATCGAATCGAAGATTCCATCTTCTAGATGCTTGCTTTAAACCATAAATGGACCTTTGCAGCTTGCATATCTTACCAACATGCTTTGGATCTACAAAACCCTTAGGTTGTGTCATGTACACATCCTCGAGGAGGTTTCCATTCAAAAACACAGTTTTGACATCCATTTGCCAGATCTCATAATTGTGGTAAGCTGCAATAGCAAGCATGATCCGAATAGACTTAATCATCGAAACTGGTGAGAAAGTTTCATCATAGTCAATACCATGAATCTTTTTGAAACCTTTAGCCACCAATCGGCCTTTATAGATATACATAAGACCATCCATGTCAGTTTTTCTCTTAAAGACCCACTTACACCCAATGGGTTTGACCCATTCAGGTGGATCAGCCAAAATCCATACTTGGTTAGTGTACATGGATTCCATTTCAGATCTTATGGCCTCTAGCTATTTCTCAGAATCTGGGCTCATCACAGCTTCCTGATAGGATGTAGGTTCGTTCAACTCAACAAGCATAACGTCATCATTGTCAGACAAGAGAAATGAATATCTCTCAGACTGACGACGCATCCTATTTGACTTGTGAAGAGGTTGGTCTACTTGATCAGGTTGTTGTTCCACAACTTCTTGTGCAACAATCTCATCAGCCACAACACTTTGTGGTGCATGTTCAATTACCATCTCTGTGCTATCTTTATCTTGAATTTCATCAAGATGTATTTTACTCCCACTAGTTCTTCTAGAGATGAACTCTCTTTCTATAAATACTCCATTTCTAGATACAAACACTTTGCCTTGTGTGGGATTGTAGAAGTAATATCCTTTCGTTTCCTTAGGATATCCAATAAAGTAGCACTTGCCTGATTTGGGGCCTAGTTTATCGGAGACTTGATGTCGAACATAAGTCTCACATCCCCAAATCTTCATAAAAGACATCTTGGGACTCTTTCGAGTTCATATCACATATGGTGTCTTTATGACTGCCTTAGATGGGATAGGGTTAAGTGTGAAAACAGCCATCTCTAAAGCGTATCACCAGAAGTAAGAAGGAAGATTTGTGTGACTCATCATGGATCATACCATATCTAATAATGTACGATTTCTCCTTTCTGATACACCATTCCACTGTGGTGTTCCAAGTGGAGTGAGTTGAGATCTAATCCTAAACTCAATAAGATAGTCATGAAAAGCTTGGCTAAGGTATTCCCCACCTCGATCTGATCGAAGCACTTTAATACTCTTACCAAGTTGGTTTTGTACTTCATTCTTTAATTCTTTGAAATTTTCAAAGAATTCAGATTTGTGTCTCATAAGATATACATATCCATATCTACTGAAATCATCAGTAAAAGTAATGAAGTACTGATAGCCTTTTCTAGCTGCTACATTGAAAGGCCCACATACATCAGTATGTATGAGTTCTAACAAATCAGTAGCTCATTCACCATGTCCACTAAATGGAGTATTGGTCATCTTGCCTAGAAGACAAGATTCGCATGTATCATATGATTCAAAATCAAATGAGCCTAGTAATCCATTCTTATGGAGCTGGGATATGCAACTCTCATTTATGTGACCCAAGCAACAATGCCAGAGATATGTTTGGTTCATATCATTAGATTTGAACCGTTTGGTATTTATGTTATAGACTGGGGTTTCAAGATCTAGAAGATAGAGACCATTCACAAGGTGTGCACTACAAAAAAACATATCATGTAAATAAACGGAACAACACTTGTCCTTTATTACAAATGAGAAACCTTTCTTGTCTAAGCAAGAAATGGAGATAATGTTTTTTGTCAAGGCAGGCACATAACAACAGTCCTCTAGTTCTAAGATAAGCCCAGTGGGCAAAGATAAAGAACATGTCCCTACAGCGATGGCGACAACCTTTGCTCTATTGCCTACCCATAGGTCCACTTCATTTTTCGTCAATGATATAGTCTTTCGAAGGCCTTGCACATTGGTACAAATGTGAGAAGCACAGTCGGTATCTAATTGTTGGGATGTATACTGAAAAGTCTATCTTTTGTATGAACATCTTTATTTTGAAATAAGAATCACATGATCATTGTTTGCATATTTTTATGGTTGTACATATCGTCTAATACATTACATTGTAGATAACATGGTGTGTGGTGTCACACGGGAGATCATGTTATCGGTTCCTTGTAAAGTATAAGTGAAGGCTCACAACCGAGATGACTTTGGACAAACCATTGGAATGGTTGTAGTGTGATTTGGGATTGGTTTGTCTTGACCATAGAATCACACTAGTACACTTTGTGTGTATTGAGCAGGACCGACTTAGAGGTGATTCGATTTATTGCTGACTACATAATCGAATCAGACCTCAGATATTATATTGTACATACTCTTAATCCCGATATAATAACGGGCACATATACTTAGTAGTCATCTCTTTGATTTACCAATGGGCGAGATTTATAGATTTAATCGATAGGCTCGGTAAGTTGGGAAATGATATTATTTATATGGTGTGTCGTTGATTATAGGAGGAAACCGTGTCCTATATATTACGATGATGATGTCCCCTTGAGGAGCTCATAAGGTTCATCATGTAAACCCTGCAGGTGGACTTGGTCCGGCATGATGAAAAGGTTGAGTGGTACTACTCATGGAGTTAGATATTGATTAATTAATGGTCAGTAAATTAATTAATCGACGGACATTCGAGATCTTAAACACGGGGAGAAAATGTACATATAATATATGGAGCCCATATTAACTTATGAGGGTTGGTGAGGTAGATTAATGATAATCCTTTAGTGGATTGGATTATCATTAATGGATCGAACTTTATGTGGGCTTGATCCATGGGTGGCCAAGATCCAACTCCTCCTCATGGTCCCTATTGTAGTCTATTAACACCTAATGAAGCTTAGATCCAATGGATAGAAACGAAACTCTAGATCTAAAGGTAGAGATTAAATCTCTAGATCCGACGGTTGAGATTAAATCCCTAGAACCAATGGTGGAGATTAAAACAAGGCTTATCCCTAAACTCTATAAAAGGAGGCTTAGGGTTGGCGTGGAGGAAAATCAAGAGAAGCAAGGGTTTTGGAGCTTGGCGGCAAGAAGCAAGGGCTAGGGTTTTGGAGCTTAGCGGCACCAAATAAGGAAATAGTTTCCTTATCTCCTTCTTCTTCAATCTTGTCGGTGCCCAAACAGCTCCTTCCTCACCTTGGCCAGTGGCCAAAGCTTCCCTTTTACTTCTCCTTGGCCGGTGGAAACAAGATTTAGGGCTTTCCCTTGGTGTCGTGGCCGGTTTCCACCCTAATCTCCTCTTCCCTCTTAGCCGGAGGCAAGCTCCAACCTTGGAGGTTGGTGGTTGGTTGAAAGAGGGAAAAGAGGTTTGTTTCTATTCTTCCTCTTGCTCAGAATGAGCAAGAAAGGAAGATTGGTGATCAAGGAGCTTCAACTTTTGGTAGATCGTCGCCCACACGACGTCCGAAAGGAGGAAGGTCATACAATAGAAGATCGAGAGGTATATCGATTCTCTATTTTCTCTTGTATCATGTTTATATTTGTTTTTCAATTATGTGCATGATATATTCTGTTTTGTGGCTAAATAATACTTGGATCCCAAACATAAATACAAAAGCCGGCGATCCGTACATCGTCTATTCTGTGGCTACTCGTAGAATAGAGGTAGGTCGCTTGAACAACAAGTTTGTTCAAGTGACCACTCTAAACGAATAGTACGATGATGACAAGGTTGCTTGGGTGTTCCCTTTTGTCTAGGATTAAATTTTTAATCCGGGGACATCGATGGGATCGCCATGAACAAGCGACCGAGTTGAAGTGGGAAGCGAAGTTTCCCCTCACAGATCAACAAACTAACACTAATACCCAAGAAGAAGAGATAGATAAATTGACTTCTATAACATATATACCTGAGGCAGAAGTCTCACTTCTCTTCTTTTTCACCTCTTCTAGGTATAGCTTGCAGTTCCTCTTCCAATGTCCAATCTCATTACAATGGAAGCAAGTTCCCTCCTTAGCCACTCCGCCTTTGGGTTTCAATGCACTTGCCTTGCTTTTTCCTTTGGCTTGTGTCTTACCCTTACTATTAGGCTTCTGCTTGCTTTTGCCTTTACCTTTGTTTACCATCAAAATGCTACCAAGATTTGCCTTCTTAAGGTTGAGTTCAATAGTTCGTAACATGCTCAACAACTCAGGTAAAGGCTTGTCAATTTCATTCATGTTATTGTTCATGAAAAATTGACTGTAGCCTTTTGCCAGTTACTACAGAACAACATCAGTGGCCAGCTCTTGGCCCAATGGAAATCCCAATCTCTATAGGTTCTCAACATACCCAATCATCTTGAGTACATCAGTGCCTACGGGAGTTTCCTCTTGGATCTTATATTAAAACAAGGCTTTTGATACTTCGTATC
Organism: Wurfbainia villosa; assembly: GCA_025175895.1. NCBI lineage: Eukaryota > Viridiplantae > Streptophyta > Magnoliopsida > Zingiberales > Zingiberaceae > Wurfbainia > Wurfbainia villosa. The sequence goes on from JAKLTH010000147.1 coordinate 7,582,156, forward strand.
GCTCATGCCTTGCTTGCCTCTGAAATAGTTGTTTTAAATGCTCAACCATACCATATGCATCCATGTTCTCATGTTGCTTCTGAAGCTCAGAGTTCATGGTAGCAAGCATAAGGCATGACACATCCAATGCATCATTTTGATGCTTCTTATAAGCATCCTTGTCAGCATGAGTGGTCGTAGGTACGGGTGGTTTAGGAATGGATTGCTCTAGGACGTACAGTTTACGTTCTTGCTTGAGGACTATCCTTAAGTTCCTGTACCAATCTAGGAAGTTAGCTCCAGTGAGCTTGTCCTTATTAAGGATAGATCGCAGAGAGAGTGTGTTTGACGTATTTGATGACATGGTGATCTACAATGCAGAAATACAAAAATGTATCATATTTCTATCATTTAATTAGGCCTTTAACTAAATGATTCTCCCACTAGTCACAAAGTGGGACAAGATCCATATTATACCGCATCTTGAGTTAGCTTTGGCTAATTTCCCAAGACGCGTATAAGTTAAGTAGGTAACTTGTACCAATTACATTTAATGTAACTCTTGTATATTATGGACAACATTTGTTCATAGTGCCCATTGCATGAGATATCCTTCTAAATTACTACTCATCTTAAGTTAGCTTTGGCTAATCGCCCAAGATTTGTATAATGTAGGTAGATGTCTCGTATGAGCTGTTGGTGCAATCGGCCCAGGTCACGATTGACCAGAACTCGAGTTTGACTCGAATGATGTTTTGATGTTTCGACAAAAACATATGACAATGTAATTGTCATGAGAAAGTCCAAGTCTTGTGTACTTGGCATGGAAAGTCCAAGTGGAACACTTGGCATTTGGTAAAGTCCAAGTCTTGAGTACTTGGCATGAAAAGTCCAAGTGGGACACTTGGCAATGTAAAAGTCCAAGCATGGGTCTTGGCAATGTAAAAGTCCAACATGGGTTGGCAAGGGAAAGTCCAAGCATGGTCTTGGCATTTGTGAAGTTCAACATGGGTTGGCAAGGGAAAAGTCCAAGCATGGGTCTTGGCAATGTGAAAGTCCAACATGGGTTGGCAAGGGAAAGTCCAAGCTTGAGTCTTGGCATTTGGGAAGTCCAAGGGGATTGATTTTGGCAGCGTAAAGTCCAAGCGGAGTCTTGGCGGCGTAAGTCCAATGTGCCTTGGCGGTGTAGACACTGTTAGCATGACATAGCCGAGGGAAGCACCTGGAGGCTAGCGCGATGGATGAACGAGTCATGGATGACTTGGAGGGATCCGAGAGGCGTGAGGCTGATGGAGGTGGCTAGAAGGCTTAGGTCTAGGCTAAGGGTGGTCTAGCAAGTATGGGGGCACCATACTTGGGTTAAAACCTCATGTTTGAGGTTGGCAGTCGACTGACAATATGGCCGGTTCGACTGTCGTGAGTCGACTTGAGTTCAACTGCCAATTTAGAGCTGGAATTGCTCTGCGATCGCTCATTAGGCGATCGTGATGTCTCTGTGATCGGCGCCAAGGGCAGCGATCGCTAGTTACGTCGAGCACGAGCGGCCGTAACCGGCCGATCGACTACGAGCGTTAGCGATCGCCAGAGTCCCGTTGGAACTTGTCCAACGTGGATTGAGCCGTTGTCTCACCTCGATCTTTGTGATTGGGAGGACTTATGGCGATCATTGCTAAGCGGAAATCCAGCCCGATGGAGGATAAAAGCAGTTGTTCGTGGAAGGCTCAATCATCAATTCTTTGGGGGCTTTGGTGAGGCGATTTGAAGGCGATTTGCAGGTGCATTTCAGGGTCCTTCAAGCTCATCCAAGCAACCGACAAGCAAGCGCTCAAAACCTTAGTTTGTAAAGTGTTCTTTACATTTTCACTTTTATTTGCTTGTTTACTTTGTATTACTTGTTGTAATTCATTGTACGAGGTTTCTCCACCTCCGACTTGTTGTCGAGAAGGAGCTTTATTGCTTAGTGGTGTTTGTGGCATCGCTAGGGTTCGTACGAACCCAATCCGTGGAGTAGGAACCGTTACGGTTCCGAACCACATTATATCGTGCGTGTTGTGATTGTATCTTGTGTTTGTATTTGTTATTGTTTATTCCGCTGCGTACTAACAAGATTGTAGACAAGCACGCGAACGATTTCCATCTACGAACGAATTCTACGCTATTCACCCCCCTCTAGCGGCGTCAAATCTCCTACATTTGGTATCAGAGCCTGGTGGCTCTTCAACGGATTAACAACCGGGAGCAAGACGCTAGAGGGTGAAGATGGAATTCCAAGACAAGCTTGGATGGGATATCAACACACCTATCCCTTATACCTTCTATGGACAAGAAGGATTCAATCAATGGAAGGTGAGGATTGAAGAATTCTTGATGATGAAGGACTTTGAAGAGTGGGGCATTTTGATGGAGGGATTTCAATATCCAAAAGGGCCCAAGGGAGGAATTCTCAAGATGAAGAAGTGGACCGAGGAACAAATCCAAGAGTTCAAAAAGAATACAAAGGTAATTAAATTCTTGGTTGATTTGATTCCTAATAAAATTATGTGTGAGCTAGGTGAGTACAAGGATGCCAAAGAGCTTTGGAGTCAAGTGGCAAAATATCATGAAGGCTCACAACCAGTCCAAGAGGAAGAGGCTAATGCATCATCCTCACAAGGAAGTGAGGATTCGGAGGTTGATAGGGAATCAACATCCAGATCAGAAGAGGTGGAGGAAGTGGAAGAAGCATTCACCTCAAGGATTGAGGGGGAGGAGATAACTTCCACACCGGAATATCAAGAAGAAGCTTCGACATCCAGTCAAGATGAAGAAGCCCAAAGTCTAATTCCGGTCTCCATTAACCTAGGTAACTCAAACATATGTGTTAATAATAAAATGCATATAATATATTTTGAGTGTAGGGAAACTAGGCACTATAAGAGCAAGTGCCCAAAGAAGAATAGGAAAGCTCCACCGGCTCCAAAGGTCAAGGATGCCGGTCCCTCAACGCAAAAGAGCAAAGAACAAGTAATTTGCTTCAAGTGCCGACAACCGGGACATTTCCGGAGTCAATGCAAGAAGGGGGACAAGAAGACTCAAAATGGAGCATCATATGTAGGGGGAGCTAAGGCAAACCCTAGGGTAACTTCTAATTTTGCTCCTTTTTCAATTTACAAGCAAAAGCATGCTAGGAATTTTAATTCCCTTGCAATTCATAAAGAGCATGCTAGAAGTAAGGAATTTCGCTTAGGTGCTAAAAATGTTTACCTTAGGAGTAAGGAGAAATTTGGGACTAATGTCCCTAAAAATATTTTACCTAAGGAATCAATTAGGAAAATAGGAGAACATCTAGGTCTAAACCCTAAATGGACTAGGCATATGCCTAGAAAGTCCCATGCCCAAGAATTTAATCAAAAATCAATTGGGCAATTAGAATTAGAAAACCAAGCCTTGAGGTCAAGGCTTGAGAAACTAGAAAAGACCCTTAGGAATATACAAAACCAATTTAAAGGGTCTAATGGTCAAAGTCAAAGGTCCAAAAGTCAAAGTCAACACCAAGGACCTAAGAATCAAAAGTCAACCAAAGGCAAGCAAGGTTTGGGTCACAAACCTAAGCCTAAGGTAGCTTACCATAGTGTTCCATTTGATTATGGGACACAAACTAGGTCTAGGAAGACCAAGGTCAATAGGGAAGTCATCCCTAAGGTTGACCAAAAGTTGTGCCTAGTGGCTAGGGTTTCTAGGAAACCTAGGGTGGCCACTAAGAAGGTTGCAAGGGGAGTTACCCCTAGAGTCAACCTAGGTAAGACCCAAATGACCAAGGCTAACAAGCCTAGGAGGGTCATTAGGAAGGTATCTAGGGAGGTTATCCCTAAGGAATACCTAATTAACCCTAGGAGCTCAAATCGGTTTTGGGTTCCTAAGAGCGTGATTGATTCACGCTAGATGGGTTTAGGGTGTGCCAACCTTGATTGGATGGGTAGTTAACTTAACCATGGTAAAGGTGGCACTTTAGGATATTTTCAAGGTTATGGTTACCTTGGAAATAGATTTGAATCAATATCCTAAAAGATTTTAGGATGTGCCAATGCACTTTTGAAATTAAGAAAAATCAATTAAATTGGCACAATTTAGGTTTAGAGGTTAGTGTGCCATTTTGGGCTTTTGGCACACTAGGGAGATTAATGATAATATGGCAAAATATGATTAATCCCAACAAATGGAAATTAATATTAAAATTTAGGTATTATTATACCTATATATTTTATATGCCATGCTTTGTTTGCCATATGCCATGTCATGACATCATGCCTATTTCTATGATTTTATATGTCATGTTCATGTTTAGGATTAAGGTTTCAAATGTCATGTGTTTTTAGATTTCATCTTATGTAATGACATCATGATTATGAGCATATGCTTATTTATAACATTTCTAATGCCATAATCATTCATGCATTTAAGACAATTTGGTTGAAATTGAATTAAGGACTATGGCATGACTTGAAATCCTATTTATAAGGGAATCAAGTAGGGTTGCCTTAGAGAATGCATGAAACCCTAGATTAGGATGAACAAAACCCACATCTCATATCCAATTGACATGTATGTGTATTTATACACCCTAGATACATGTGAGATGCTAGGATATGAGTTAAGTTCAAGGTGCATAGTTTTTGCATCTAGATGAACTAAAACTCATCTAATTCCAATTAGTGGATCATTGGGAGAGCATGTGTACAAGTCATGTACATAGAGCCCAAGGAATATGATCCAAAATAAGGTTTTGAAAACATTTTAGAATCATTTTGAAAAACCTTGGTGAAGTCTATCTTTTGATAGCAATCACCATTGATAGAGTTGATACAAAATAGGGCCAAAACATTGAAAATTTCAATGGTTTTGAGTTTTGTATCAAACTCACTATTTTATGGGTAAAATAATTTTCAAATATTTTTCACCCATTGTGTGTGTCATAAGTATTATACGTATAAATTTTCATGATTTTTCAAATTATGCGTATTGCTTTGTAGTTAAATGAGTTTTGGATTCTCGATCATTCATATTTGAGTCGGTACGTCTTGTGATCGATGGCCCGATTCTTGTCAGTCATTTGCCAGTCTATTCGGGTTAACAAGGTTTGTTTAGCCCGTGTTATATGGAAAAGGCTAATCACTCCTAACCTAGGATATGCTTTAGGAAGCATTATAAAGTGAAAATCCATTGGATATGGATTAGGAGAAGTGTTAGGTCAAAGTATCAAATTTAGGGTATGGAAAGTTCTATGTTAAACTTAGAACCTTAATTTTGATGGTTTAGAGTTCCTATTGGCTTAGGGGCTTCCCAAAGACATTGTTGGTGCAATGGTCAAGGGGGAGCAAGCCTTTAGGGGGAGGTATCCATCTTGGGATGATGGATGTGTTCTTTCTCCTTGAAGAGGAGAAGTTATTGGGAGAGTATCATCAATTGGGAAAATTGATGGGTTTTTTATACCCAATTTGGAAATTGGGAGAGAGTATAGGATTGCCTCTTTTGAGTGATATGTGAATTATCACTAGGAAGATGGTAGGCATCCTAGGTATTTATTTTTGGATCAAGGGGGAGATTGTAAGATCTCATTGGGACATGAGACATTGACCTCCTTGGAGAGAAAACCTTTTTGATGTTAGTCAAAAAGGGGGAGAATGTTTAGGGGAGAACATTTGAAGAGTGTTTACCAATTTGGGATAATTGGTAAGGGATTTGAGTTAGTGGTCTAACTCAAATGATTTGTTTGGTTTTTGTCAAACATCAAAAAGGGAGAGATTGTTTGTCTGATGGCCGAGTCACGATTGACTGACTCAAATGATGTTTCGACAAAAACATATGACAATGTAATTGTCATGGGAAAGTCCAAGTCTTGTGTACTTGGCATGGAAAGTCCAAGTGGAACACTTGGCATTTGGTAAAGTCCAAGTCTTGAGTACTTGGCATGAAAAGTCCAAGTGGGACACTTGGCAATGTAAAAGTCCAAGCATGGGTCTTGACAATGTAAAAGTTCAACATGGGTTGGCAAGGGAAAGTCCAAGCATGGTCTTGGCATTTGAGAAGTCCAACATGGGTTGGCAAGGGAAAAGTCCAAGCATGGGTCTTGGCAATGTGAAAGTCCAACATGGGTTGGCAAGGGAAAGTCCAAGCTTGAGTCTTGGCATTTGGGAAGTCCAAGGGGATTGATTTTGGCAGCGTAAAGTCCAAGCGGAGTCTTGGCGGCGTAAGTCCAATGTGCCTTGGCGGTGTAGACACCGTTAGCATGACATAGCCGAGGGAAGCACCTGGAGGCTAGCACGATGGATGAACGAGTCATGGATGACTTGGAGGGATCCGAGAGGCGTGAGGCTGATGGAGGTGGCTAGAAGGCTTAGGTCTAGGCTAAGAGTGGTCTAGCAAGTATGGGGGCACCATATTTGGGTTAAAACCTCATGTTTGAGGTTGGCAGTCGACTGGCAATATGGTCGGTTCGACTGCCATGAGTCGACTTGAGTTCGACTGCCAATTTAGAGCTGGAATTTCTCTGGCAGTCGACTGCTCATTGGAAGCGATCGGGATGTCTCTGCGATCGTCGCCAAGGGTCGGCGATCATTGCTAGTTTTGTGTCGAGCGCAGGCGGCCGTGGCCGTAGCTAGTCGACTACGGGCATTAGCGATCGTAGCCAATGTTGCGATCGGCCGCCAAGAGTCCCGTGGAACTTGTCAGCGTGGATTGAGCCGTTGTCTCACGGCTCTGATCTTTGGCGGTCGGCTGAGGACTTATAGCGATCGTAGGCGGAAATCCAGCCCGATGGAGGATAAAAGCAGTTGTTCGTGGAAGGCTCAATCATCAGTTCTTTGGGGGCTTTGGTGAGGCGATTTGCAGGTGCATTTCAGGGTCCTTCAAGCTCTCGACAAGCAAGCGCTCAAAACCCTAGTTTGTAAAGTGTTCTTTACATTTTCACTTGTATTTGCTTATTTACTTTGTATTACTTGTAATTTATTGTACGAGGTTTCTCCACCTCCAACTTGTTGTCGAGAAGGAGCTTTATTGCTTAGTGGTGTTTGTGGCATCGCTAGGGTTCGTACGAACCCAATCCGTGGAGTAGGAACCGTTACGGTTCCGAACCATGTTATATCGTGCGTGTTGTGATTGTATCTTGTGTTTGTATTTGTTATTGTTTATTCCGCTGCGTACTAACAAGATTGTAGACAAGCACGCGAACGATTTCCATCTATGAACGAATTCTATGCTATTCACCCCCCTCTAGCGGCATCAAATCTCCTACATGAGCTATGCCTCTAAGTTCATCAATCTAATTGAGAGAGCTTAGTTAAGTCAAACACAAGTTTAATTGGCGGACATCATGATTGCCCCGTCGCACTTTACCGAGGTAAAGTGAGTCACTTTGCTTTGGCAAACGCGCTACGATTGAACAAGGTAATAGTAAGTATTAAACTCTGGTAGGCATATGATAAGTGACCTAATTTTGTGACAACTAACTATGCATGCATCATATACAAGCATCACATGCATCACATACACAAAATATATATCAACATATAAACGTGACATGGTTATGGCCCGAATCTACGATCTTCTCAAGCCAATGAGAAGAGTGATTGGTTAACCTAGGGATGCCATTTTTTACAAGTGCTACCTTTGGTCATCCTGTGTTGTCAGCATCCTCCTTGTAACTTCAACCTTCAATGGAGATTTTCATTTCTTTATTTTGTACATTACAAAATAAGAACACTCGAGTTACATTCGAGCCTAAGTCTATTTTACAACAAGGAAAATAGAGATGAAGACATGACACGCAGGTCGTATTATGAATTACAACATGCACAAACAACACAACCACAATCACATTGGGTCCTAGGCCATAACCATGCACCATGCATCATATCATTCATAATGATATAATTTTATAAACTTTATTATGAATACATGCAGGTCGTATTATGAATAATCCTTGAATGAGTTGTTGCCCTTGGTCCATCAATATGAACCCAAGACCCTTGCTTCTGGAGCATCCCGTGTCCAACACAGTCGGGTCATGCCAATTGGCACGACCATTCTGGGGTGGGTAGAGGCTCCCATGGCCAAGCCATGTTTTTCAACACGGTCGTGGGTCGCTCCTTTTGCCACGCCGTGCTGAAAACATGACCGTGTTTTCCAACACGGCTTGGCCGTGTCCAACACTGTTCAACTCCATTTTTACCCCTTTCGACATTCCAAGCCTAAAATTCATGTACCCATAATTCACATGTTTTATATCTCATAGAAAACATGAAAATATAAATTTATATCACATATAAATTATCATAACGAAATATATATTTTGTAAGTGGCTCTGATACCACAGTAGGGAAAAATCCAGATCATGACATTCATAATATCGCGGGCGAATACTTCGCACAACTGCAGCGGAAACATAATATAAACTGGATCCCTTCAGAGATGTTGGGAATCCTATGTGAAAAATAAGAAAATCACAGTGGAAAAAGGATCCCTCGAGCGATCCATGTGAAAGAAAACTCATACTAAAGAATAGATCTATAAAGCCCTATCCTATAGGGTATACCTTTGATGCATGCCCTTTGTTTATCCCGTTTGTCCATGGTCCATCGGATCTCTTGCACATTCAAGTGTACGTGCCTCTATGGTATCTACACGAACACTCTTTGGAGAAAGGTTGTGCTAGCAACACCACAAAAGATGCTAGGCCAAGAGAAGATTTCGGCCAAGGGAAGAAGAGGGGAAAACCAAAGGCAATTTTCAACCAAACACATCATGATCCAAGGCCCCCTTTTTATATTCATCCCATGAATATGAAAGGTTTCATCCAACCCTTGGTTTTCCCTCTTCAATGCATGATTAATCCATATTAATCATGCATGAAAAGAGGTTTCATCCAACTCTTGGTTTTCCCTCTTCAATGCATGATTAATCCACATTAATCTTGCATGATGAATTTATACCATCCAAATTGATTTGAGTCCAACTCAAGTCAAATCAATTTAAGTCCATTCATCCAACTTTTGATTTTCCCACTTCAATGCATGATTAATCCACATTAATCATGCATGATGAATTTATTCCATCCAAATTGATTTGAGTCCAACTCAAGTCAAATCAATTTGAGTCCAACTCAAATTCGGCCATTTAATTTGAGTCTAACTTAAATCCAATCCTTTCAATGGCTAATGGTTCATTTAGTCAAACTAAAATGAATGTCATCTCCAAAACAACATATTCTTTGTGTGTGACCCTATAGGTTTTCGTAACGTTGGCAATGTCTCTAAACCACTTTAAGAAATGAGCGGCATCTAGCAATACATTATTGCTACCCAAGTTACGAAAATGTCAAGATCCGACAAAACCTTTCTGTGACTATTATCTTGTATCACGGTGTCCTTCTATCCTTGATATCTTAGAACGATCAATGAGGCATAGACCATATCATCCCCTTATCGATCTTTATGTTTCTTGATCCCCAAGTAGACTCACTCAAACAAATGAGCTCAATATCTCATATTGACTCATTTGAGCATGGCCATGCATTTCGTAGTCATACTCTATCAAGAGGCCAAAGATATCACTCCCATCATATGGGAGGGATAGATCCCATCTGCATCACTCACATCCCTCCGCATAATTTAATACATACCCAGTGATCACCTTTATAGTCCACCCTATTACGAGTGACATTTGACGATACCAAAGTAAATAGCTCCATATGTAGGGAACCGTAGTGATTTCAGGTCTAAGGACTATTCATACTAATAGTCACATGAGAAAGTTTATAACACTTCATATACTGATCCATGAAACTTTCTCATGGCGGGTGAATTCAGTTTATATATTCTCCAATATATATACCCATGTGTCAATGTGATATCACATATCCATCACTTGTGAGATTAAGTCATCCATTGACCTACATGTTAGTCTCAATGTATTAATATATCCCTTTGTCTATTAATACAATACTTGACTAGGAATGTTTAAGAATAGTGTTTTCTACAGCTTCTCATATTCAATTCTACCAATTGATATACTATAGATTAGAACCTACTATTCAAGGGCATTATTATATTTATTTGGCAGGAGTATACATAAAGTAAATATAATAATCAATCATTGCCTGTTATTAATGAAATATGATCTCTAATCAATCATCTCATGATTGACACTAAGGGTTGACACTGACAAGAGATCCATGCAAAACATAGAAATCGTTTCGATTAACCTACTTTGTCTAGATCTTATCTAGAAAGAGAAATATACCTTTGATGCGAGCCCTTCGTAATCCTACAAATCCAAGCGCTGCCGGATCTCAATACGGTAAGTATAACCGTATCTCCATGGTATCCACACTGACACTAAGCAGTTTTGGAGTCACGTTGTGCTAGCAACCATAGCAAACGCCAAGAACCCTTGGAAGAAGAAGGAGAGGAAGGAGAGAACTATTCTCTTTGCTTTTCTCTTTGGCTTACATATCCACAAAGAAAAAGGATGTAATTGCTTTTCACGTTAAAAGCCTTTTAAGCCACTAGCAACCCTTGCCATCAATTCCTCTATCTCCTATTGAATACCATGACTCTTGGTATTTTCCTTCATCAATGCATGAACCTCTCATCATGAATACCTAGACCCTTGGTATTCACATGCATGATTAATCACATTAATCATGCATGATGATAGATGACCCTTGCATGATGATTTATCTTCCATGGTTTAACTTGAGTATAACTCAAGTTTAAGCAATTTGAGTCTAACTCAAGTCTTGGCCATATGCTTCATTATACATTTAGTCAAACTAAAAGAAACCATCTCCAAAACTGAATGTCATTTGTGTGTGACCCAATAAACTCTTGTAACGTTGATAATGCGTCTAAAATCCTTTTAGACTCATAAGCAATGAGCAACATCTAGCAATACATCATTGCTACCCAAGTTACAAGAAAGTCGAGATCCGACAACCTTTCCATGGCTATTATCATGTATGACGGTATCCTTCCATCCTTGATATCTTAGATCGATCAATGAGGCATAGACCGTGTCATCCTCTTATTGATCTTTATGTTTCTTGATCCTCAAGTAGACTCACTCAATCAAATAAGCTCAATATCTCATATTGATTCATTTGAGCATGGCCATGCATTTCGTGGTCATACTCTTGTTGGACTATCCGAGCCGCAAAAACCGCTTTTTGCATTGTGGAAACCTCGGAAGTCAGCCACGGATCCGATCAAACATAAACAAAAATATACATGTACGTGTTTAAAACCCTTAGATCTACTTTATATCTACATGTGAAGAGCATTACCCTTGATGCGACACCCTTCGCATATCCCGCTCGTTTAAACGGCTTGTCGGAACTCGAGAGTGTCAAGCGTACACTCCTCTACAAGTATCCACACGGACAATAGGTGGAGAAGGTAACTTAGAGTGTGCTAGCACTCTTTTAATTCCATGGCAAGAAAGGAATAGGGAGATCACAAGAGAGGAGGAAGGAAGAAGATGAAGTTAAGTTCACTAACTTCACACAAATGCACACACATAAAGTGGTCAACCACTTCATGGAAGGTTAAATACCTCCATGTAATACCAAGAGCCATGGGTCTTGGTCTCCCTCATGAGGTGGCACCCCATGATGTGTCCATGATGATGTGGAACATCATCATTGGCCGGCCCATGCCAAGTCATCATGACATGGCATTTGGTCAAGTCAAACTTGATCATTCATCTTCCCTCTCAAGTCAAGTCAAACTCGACCTCTTATCTCCCATGGTTGATCAAATCCAACCATTTGATTCAAGTCAATTTCATTTAATGAATCTCTATTCATTAGTTTAAATTGACTCAATGAATCAAATCTAAATTAGACTCATTCAACACTTGAATCAAATTGAGTCCAACTCAATTAGTCTAATTTGGATTACTCTTAATCCAATTTGGTTCATCACATGAACCTAATCCTTATGGTCCATCATAGTAACCTAATCTCCATCTACTTGTCCTTTGTGTGTGACCCTATAGGTTCTTGTAACATTGGCAATGTTCCTACCCCGATTTAGAAACACAAACAATAAGCGATATCTAGCAACACATCATTGCTACCCAAGTTACAAGAATGTTGAGATCCAACATCACCTTTGTGACTACTAATTGTGACTCTCACAATATGTGACAATGTCCCTCTATCCTTTACATCTAGATTGACCAATTGAGACATAGACCGTGTCATCCTCTGTACAATCTATATCTTGAACTCCAAGTAGACTCACTCTAATCAAATGAGCTCAATATCTCATATTGACTCATTTGGGAATGGCCATGCACTTAGTGGTCTCACTCTATCAAGAATCATGATGTCACTCCCGTCATATAGGAGGGATAGATCTCATCTACATCCCTCTGCATAATTTGTTACATACCCAGTAATCGCCTTTATAGTCCACCCATTTACGGGTGACGTTTGACGAAGCCAAAGTATGCAACTCCTTATGTAGGGAACCATGGTGACTTTAGGTCGAAGGACTAATAGTCATACTAATTGTCACATGAGAAAGTATATGACACTCATATAATGATTCATGATACTTTCTCATGGTGGGTCATTCAGTATACATTCTCCAATGCATACCCATGTGTCAACTTGATATCTCATATCCATGACTTGTGAGATCAAGTCATCGAGTTGACCTACATGCTAGTCTCTTCGCATTAACATTGTCCCTGAATATTAATACTTGACTAGGAATGATTAAGAGTAGTGTTCTCTATATCATCTCATTATCGATTCAACCAATCGATTGATATAGATAAGAACCTTCTACTCAAGGACGTTATTATACTTAGTTATTTGGCACCAATACAAATAAGTATAATAACCATAAAGAAATGCCTTTATAAATAGGAATATGATACAATAAAGTTCATACAACAATCATCACATGATTGACTCTAGGGCTTTCACTAACAATCTCCCACTGCACTAGTGTCAATCACTTTAGTATCTAATACCCAATGACCTAGTGTGACCATCATGCTTTTTCTGTTCCAAAGATTTGGTCAAGGGATCTGCGACATTAGCCTCTGTGGGTACTCTGTAAATCTTCACATCTCCTCTATCGATAATCTCTCGAATGAGATGGAAGTGCCGTAGTATGTGTTTGGTCCGTTGGTGTGAGCGAGGTTCCTTAGCTTGCGCAATCGCTCCATTATTGTCACAATAGAGCTCTATAGGATCTGCTATGCTAGAAACCACCCCAAGCTCAGTAATGAACTCATGATCCAAATCGCTCCTCCCTCGATGCAAATGATATACTCCTCGTTGTAGAATCAACAATCGTGGTCTCGCTTCAACTCTTCCACCACAAGGCCACCATTCAAGCAAAACACGAACCTCGATCGCGATCTATAATCATCTCGCCTTGAAGCCGCATCGCTGTAACCCTTTACAGCTAGCTCCTCATCGCCTCTAAATATCAAGAAATATTCTTTAGTCCTTCTTAAGTACTTAAGAATATTCTTCATTGCTATCCAGTGATGCTCACCTAGATCTGACTGGTATCTACTCGTCATGCTCAAAGCATACGAGACATCAGGATGAGTACATAGCATGACGTACATGATAGATCCTATGACCGATGCATAAGGGATCTTATCCACGCGGTCTCTCTCCTCTCTAGAAGAGGGACTTTGAGTCTTCGAAAGACTCACACCATGTGACATCGACAGAAGTCCCTTCTTGGAATTCTACATGGCAAATTGTAGTAATACCGTGTCAATATATGTACTCTGACTTAGGCCAAGCAATCTCTTAGATCTATCTCTATAGATCTTGATGCCTAGAATACAAGCTACTTCACCTAAGTCCTTCATTGAGAAACACTTCCCTAGCCAAGTCTTCACAGACTGTAGCGAAGGAATGTCATTCCCAATGAGTAGTATGTCATCCACATACAATACAAGGAAGACAACTGTGTTCCCTTTAACCCTCTTGTAGACACAGGGTTCATCTTCATTCTTGATGAAACCAAACTGTTTGATCGCATCATCGAATTGAAGATTCCAGCTCCGAGAAGCTTGCTTTAGCCCATAAATGGACCTTTGCAGCTTCTATACTTTTCCAATATGCTATGGATCTATAAAATCCTCAGGTTATGTCATGTACACATCCTCGAGCAAGTTTCCATTCAGAAATGTGGTCTTGACATCCATCTGCCAGATCTCATAATCGTGGTATGCTGCAATAGCAAGCAAGATCCGAATGGACTTAAACATCTCCACTTGAGAAAAGGTTTCATCATAGTAAATACCATGAATTTGCTTGAAACCTTTAGCAACCAATCGACCCTTATAGGTATGCGTAAGTCCATCCATGTCAGTCTTTCTCTTAAAGACCCACTTATACCCAATGGGTTTGACGCCTTCAGGTGGATCAACCAAAGTCCATACTTGGTTGGTGTACATGGATTCTATCTCGGATCTCATGGCCTCTAGCCATTTCTCAGAATTTGGGCTCATCGCAACTTCCTGATAGGAGGTAGGCGCATTCTCAATGAGCATAACGTCATCATGGTCAGACAAGAGAAATGAGTATCTCTCAGGCTGATGACATACCCTATCAGACCTGCGAAGAGGTAGGTCTACCTAAATAGGTTGTTGTTCCACAACTCTTTGTGCAACAATCTCATCACCCACAATACTTTGTGGTTCCTGTTCAACCTCCATCAAGGCCTCAGTGCTATGGTCCTTATCTTGAATTTCTTCAAGATCGAACGTACTCCCACTAGTTTTTCTAGAAACAAAATCCCTTTCTAGAAATACCCTAGTCTTTGCCACAAACACTTTGTGCTAATTGGGAATGTAGAAGTAATATCCCTTCGTTTCCTTGGGATATCCAAAAAATAGCACTTATCGGATTTGGGTCCCAGTTTGTCTGAGACTTGATGTCGAACGTAAGCCTCACAACCCCAAATCCTCATGAAAGACATCTTGGGATTTTTCTCTATCCATATCGTATATGGTGTCTTTATCATAACCTTGGATGGTACACGGTTAAGTGTGAAGGCTGTTGTGTCTAGAGCAAATTCCCAAAAGGATACAGGAAGATCTGTGTGGCTCATCATATATCGTACCATATCTAATAGGGTACGATTCCTCCTTTCGGATACACCATTCCACTGTGGTGTTCTAGGAGGAGTGAGTTGGGATGGAATCCCACACTCAGCTAGATTTTCACGAAACTCATGGCTAAGGTATTCACCACCTCGATCTGATCGAAGTATCTTAATACTCTTGCCAAGCTGGTTTTGTACTTCATTCTTGAATTCTTTGAACTTTTCAAAGGATTCCGACTTATGTGTCATCAGATACACATAATCATATCTACTGAAGTAATCAGTAAATATAATGAAGTACCTATAACCACCTCTTGCAGCAACATTAAAAGGGCCACATACATCATTATGTATAAGTCCTAACAAGTCTGTTGCTCTTTCGCTGTGTCCACTAAAGGGAGTCTTGGTCATCTTGCCTATAAGGAAAGACTCGCATGTCTCATATGATTCAAAATCAAATGAGTCTAGCAACCTATCCTTATGGAGCTGGGATAAGCAACTCTCATTTATGTGACCTAAGCGACAATGCCAGAGATAGGTTAGGTTCAACTCATTTGACTTGAACCTTTTGGTACTTATGTTATAGATGGGGTTCTCTAAGTCTAGAATGTAGAGTCCGTTCATCAGAGGTGCACTACAATAGAACATATCATTTAAATAAACTGAACAACATTTGTTCTTTATTATAAATGAAAAGCCTTTCTTGTCTAAACAAGAAACTGAAATTATGTTCTTCATAAGAGTAGGCACATAACAATATTCATCTAATTCTAGTACAAGACCAGAGGGCAGACATAGAAAATAAGTTCCTACAGCAACAGCAGCAACCCTTGCTCCATTGCCTACTCGTAGGTCCACCTCGCCCTTCGTCAATGCCCTGCTATTTCTCAGCGCCTGCACATTAGTATAAATGTGAGATGCACATCCGGTATCTAATACCCATGATGAAGAAATAGATATATTGACTTCTATTACATATATCTAAAGTAGAAGTCTCACTTCTCTTCTTCTTAAGATCTTCCAGGTATGCTTTGCAATTACGCTTCCAATGTCCAGCTTCTTTACAATGGAAGCAAGTCCCTTCATTACAATGCCTTGCCTTTGCCCTTGGCTTGAGACTTTCCCTTACCTTTAGGCTTGCCCTTGCCTTTCTTCTTTTGCACCATCAAAATGGAGTCAGGTTTTCTCTTCTTAAAGTTGAGCTCAACAATTCTCAACATGTTGAGCATCTCAGGCAGTGGCTTGTCAATTTCATTAATGTTGTAATTCATGACAAATTGATTATAGCTTTCTGGCAAGGGTTGCAAGATCAAGTCAGTGGTCAGTTCTTGGCCAAGTGGGAATCCCAACCTCTGTAGGTTTTCTATATAACCAATCATCTTGAGTACATATGGTCCTACGGGAGTCCCATCTTGCACTAAGATAGTGCCTTAGAGATCTCGTATCTCTCATGCCTTGCTTGTCCTTGATATAGTTGACGAAGATGTTCAACCATATCAAAAGCATTAATGAACTCGTGTTGCTTCTGAAGCTCAGAGTTCATGGTCGCGAGCATGAGGCATGACACATCTAATGCATTATCTTGATGCTTCTTGTAAGCATCTTGGTCAGCTCGCGAGGCAGTGGCAGGAGGTGCCTCTGGAATGGGCTGCTCCAGGACGTACAATTTTTTTTCTTGGGTGAGAACGATTCTCAGATTCCTATACCAGTCTAGGAAATTGGCTCCAATGAGCTTGTCCTTCTCAAGGACAGAATGAAGGGAGAGACTATTCGTGTTTGACGACATGGCAATCTACAACATAAACAATGCAGAAAATAAATATCATTTTCCATTTATCATTTTAATTAGGCCTTTAATTAAATGATTCTCCCACTGAATTATAGGATTTTTGTGGAATTGAGTCATGGATGTGGTCAAACCACATTACTAGATTCATACAAACTAGCTATAATTCTCGCAGGACAAGATCCACATCATACTACGTCTTGAGTTAGCTTTGGCTAAATTGCCCAAGACTTAGTATGATTGGTAGGTAACAAATTACTGATTACATCTCTATACAACTCTTGTTTATAGTATCAAGATCCATATTTACAAAAGACCTTGAGTTAGCTTTGGCTAAATCGCCCAAGATTTAGTGTAAATGTAATCTTATCCTACCTTTCCAACCGTTGGAATATGCCTATAGTTTTACTCGATCCAATTGAGATAACTAGTTTCACTCAATCTAATTGAGCTTTTTCTCACCCAAGCTGTGATAGGCGGGACCAAGATTTTCCTTCCCACCCTACTAAGATAATATATGTTGCTCTGCTTTAGCAGATTCAACAATAACAAATGATCGAGGTAGTGATGGGTATCAAAACTTGGTAGGCATTTTCGAGTTGATTCGATTAAGATCTAATCTAATCGTGAATGTGTATCATATACACATTAAGGCCTTAAATACCCTACACTAGCATGCATCGCATACATACAAGCAAAATATACTAGCATGCATCATATACATACAAGCAAAATATCCTAGCATGCATCATATACATACAAGCAAAATTTACTAGCATGCATCACATACATACAAGTATATATATATATATATATATATATATATATATATATATATATATATATATATATATATATATATATATATATATATATATATATAATTAAATTGTAATGAGGTCATGGCCCTACTAAGATCTTCTCAAGCCAATGAGAAGATTGGACAGTTAACCTAGGGTTAGCAGCTTCTCCAAGCACCTCCTTTGACCGCCATGTGTCGTCGACACCCTCTTCGTAACTTTGTCTACTAGTGGACCATCCACCGCTTCATTTTTGTACATCACAAACATGAAACTCGAGTTACATTCAAGTCTAAAACTATTTACAACAGGAATATTAAAAGAAGAGGCACGATGCGCAGGTCGCATGTTGGTGCAGTATGCACCTAAGTCGAACCTAAGTTTTGATTATAGCAAACGATACAAAGTTAAGCTCATATTGTTATCTCACGAGCTAAATCGAGTGTGTAAAAAATTGTTAAAAGCTGGAGTTGAAGGCTAGCGACACCCGGAGGAAGCCGCGGTGGTCGGGCGACACTCGAGTGACTTTGGAGGGAGCTGAAGAAATTGAGTGGAAGGCCGGAAGAAAGAGCTACAAAGTAAGTATCGAGGTAAGCTCGTGTGTGTGAGCATAAGTTAAGTCGTATGCTCCTTACGGGGATGGTCTTAATCGTAGATCCGACCAAAGACATCCCATGGATGGTCTAGGTCGAGATCGGACGGTCGACGGTTGTCGAAATAATGTTTTTGTTAAGCTAACTTTTGATTTCAGCTAGCATCAGTCGACTACCAACTTAGAGCACTCAACTACCATCCATTAGTCGACTGCCCACTATCAGCACTCGACTGATGTTGCCATCAGTCGACTGATGGTCAAGGATCAGTTTCGAGGAGTCAAGCCTTATCACCTCATTTCAAGGGGATTGGTGCTCAAATATGATTGGTTGAAGATCCTCTCGAGAAGGGACTTAAAGGCTATATAAAAGGAGGGCCTCTCCTAGGGTTTTCTCTTCAATTCTAAGTTCCCTAAAGCCTCCGCAACGCTGCAACTCTCCGACAATGAAGTGCTACTTCTCCGACAATCTAAGCTTAAGTTTTCATTTCTTATTCGTCGGTATAAGTTTAATTTAGTTTATCTCTTTTCATATTATTGTCTCGGAGCTTTTTTTATCGTAACGAGGAGAGGGGGAGTGTCCCTCTACGTCAAGCTTTTGTGGTTTCTTGTATTCGATTAACTCCTACCTCCAACGAGGAGGAGTTCGTTAGTGCTTTGCCCTCCGTGTGTGGTCAAGGATCACTAGGGCCTTGGAGTAGTAGCCGAAGGCTACGAACCAAGTAAAAAATACTATTGTCTCATTTATTTTGCATTTATCTTCTGCTGTGTTTACTTGTGTCTTGAAATAAATTCGAACGAAAAAGTTTTATCGCTATTCACCCCCCTCTAGCGATTCGCTCGATCCAACAATTGGTATCAGAGCCGGGGGTGCTAAGATTTGGTGAAACCACCAATCTATCTTTTTACAGATTTTATTTCTTTTTTTTATTCTGTTTATTTCGAATTTATTTCATTTGTTTAGTTTTTCTCCCGCACTACTAATCCAAGACGCGAGTCTTGGTACATTTCGATCGTTTGTGTTGTTGTTAGGTTTTTTTGCCTTCATTCTCTTGTTTTTTTGTATCAATAACCCATCTCGAGGGTTTTAGCACCGTCTGAGCTCCGTTTTACAATGGTGATGACTTCCGTTATTGGAAGGGTCGGATGAAGTGCCTTCTTAAGACCCAAATCAAGATGTGGATCATAATCCAAACGAGATTCACACTTCCGACTAACGAAGTGGGTGAAACTTTGGATTATGACCAATGGACCAATGCTACAAAAAGATAATTCAAAGCCGACACCAAGGCAACTCAAATCCTCCAATGTGGCTTGTCCAAGGAGGAGCTTAATCGCATCAGCCCCTTCATCAATGCAAAGGATCTTTGGACAAAACTAGTAGAGCTACACGAAGGGACCAATGAAGCCAAGGTATGTAAGCACGATCTCTTGTTCAATAAGTTATATAATCTAAAAATGCAGGAACATGAGACGGCGATGCAACTTCACACTCGCGTTCAAGATATCGTCAACAACCTACACGCAATCGGACAAAGGGTCGAAAACTGCGACCTTATTAGGTATGTACTAAACTCATTTCCTAGGACTACCTTGTGGGCATCCATGGTCGATGCCTACAAGGTCTCCATGGATCTTTCAAAACTTAGATTAGATGAGTTATTTTTTGATTTTGAACTCCATGAACAGTCTAACTCAGAATCCGAGAAGGGTATAGCACTTTTTACAGGTTCAAAGAAGAAAATCGTGAGCAAGCCACCCCCAAAGGAGGAAGAAGATGAGTCCGATTCGGAGGTTGACCCAGAAATGGAGGCCGAACTAGTCAACCTAGTTCGGAGGATGGTCAAGGGATGAAAGTGAGACGTCACTTGACCCAACGAAGGTAAGCCTAAAAGTTCTAATGTTAGGTGTTACGAATGCAACAGGTTTGGACACATCAAGTCCGAATGTCCGAAGCTCAAGAGCAAAGCACCGAAACACAAAAAGGCACTCAACGCTACTTAGGAAGAAGTGTTCGAGGAAGAAGACGATGATCGCGTCTTCATGGCTAAACTAGTTGAATCAGAGATGGAGTCAGAATCGGAACACGAGTCTAAAACCGAAGATGAATCCGACTGCGAAGCTCTATTCAAGACAAGCCACGAATCCACATCCGGTTCAAAAGATACACTCAAGGTAAGTCGGTCTCTTATTAGTACGCTTTACAGTGCAATTAAATTCTTAACTAGGAAATTAGCTAAGTCCGAGTGCAAGGTCGAGACCCTGGTTGAGGAGGTTAAACTCCTCAAACATGAGGTCTCCCTAACCTCTTCGACTAGTCGAGTTCGAGAGGAGGACTCAACTCGGGTTGAAAAGCTCGAAGTTGAGAACTCACTCTTGAAGAGTCAAGTCGAAGATCTTAGGAACACGTTGGAAAGGTTTACTTTGTGATCCAAAGGACTTGACCTCCTACTTGGATCGCAAAAGTTCGTGTACAACAAGATCGGACTAGGGTTTAGCTCAAATACGACCAACAAGTCGTATATGTCGATTGTAAGTCGACATAAAAAACGTGTCCAAGCATGGGTCCCTAAGATTGCTTTTATTTCAAACTTAGGATTGAACTAGTACTGGATTCCCAAGGACCAAATCCACTATGTGGAGAGACCGAACCGATTCAACGGTCCAGGGGGAGCCAGTACAAAACTTGTTTGTATTTTAACTTAGAAATTGCATGCTTAGGTTCTTTATTTAGTTTGATTTCTCTTTTTAGAATGGTTAGATAGGACTATAACTCGTCAATACTTGATAACATAGTGCCAAGACATGGCGAGATGATAGTATGCTAGGAGTTAGATGAGTCAAGTCTCTATTTTCTTGAAAATGGCTTTGTCTAAGGAAGTGGTCATTTTTCCGATCAAAGAAGGCCTCTGTGCCTCGCCACGACCTGGAAGCCATGATCTTGAAAAGGTGACTTGATGAGCCTAAGGTCAAATCCGAATCTAACGCAAGATTGACAAGTGTTCAAATAATTAAATTTAAATCAAGTAAAATTGGAAGTCATCTCACAAGAATATATAAGGTTAACATGCTCAATCATGTAGACATGAGTGAGATGATTTAGGTTAATAATTTTCAACCAACCTTTAATAATTCCAATATCAGATCCAACTACCTTGCGTGTAGGATCAATGGATGTTGGACAGTGGTTGCTCCCGACACATGACCGGGGATCAACTCAAGTTTTCGAAACTTCGATTCAAACGACAAGGATCGGTAGCCTTCGGAAACAATGACAAGCTCAAAATCATCGGATCAAGTGATATTGAGCTCAACTCTAACTTTATTATTCAAAATGTCTTATTGATAGAAAATTTTCAATATAATTTACTTAGTGTAAGCCAATTGTGTGATAATAACTATAAGGTCATATTTCTAGAAAATGAATGTGTAATTAATACAAATGAAACCTCTAAAACAATTCTTAAAGGAACTATAAATAACAACATTTATACTATTAATTTAACTAACTCCTCAACCAAGTGTCTTATGACACGGCAAGAGGAATCTTGGTTGTGGCACCGACGACTCGGTCACTCACACCCAAGACTCATCCACAAGATGAATCAGAGTGACGAGTGACTTAGTCAGAGGTTTACTTAACCTCAACAACTTGGATAATAAAATATGTAATGCTTGTCAACAAGGTAAACAATCTAGGACACAACATCAACTAACTAATCAAGAACGAACCAAAAGTGTTCTTGAGCTCCTACACATGGATCTATTTGATTCACACGGAGCTAAGTCACTTAATGGGAGTCAATTCTGCTTAGTCATAATTGACGACTATTCTAGATTTACTTGGGTTAGGTTCATCAAACACAAAAGTGATACCCTAGATCAATTAATCAACCTATTTAAACTAATAGAAAATCAACAAAACCTTAAAATCAAAAGACTTAGGAGTGATCATGGTGGTGAATTCGGGAACCACAGGTTTACAGAATTTTGTAACCTAAATAGATACCACCATGAATTCTCATGCCGTAGAACCACACAACAGAATGGCCTAGTAGAATGTAAAAATAGAACCCTACAAGAAGCCTCTACAACAATGTTAAACGAGTATAACCTACCCGATAGGTTTTGGGTGGAAGCCGTTAGTACAGCGTGCTATGTCAAAAATAGGATCCTTATGGTAAAGAGGCACCTTAAGACCTCGTACGAGATTTATCACGATAAAATACCTAACATCAAGTACTTTAGAGTTTTTGGGTGTAAGGTACATATCCTAAACACTAAGGATTACCTAGGAAAATTTACATCCAAAACCTCGACCGGAATCTTTCTAGGATACTCGACTATGAGTAGAGCTTATAGAGTGTATAACCATGATACCCTTATAGTAGAGGAAACTATCAATGTAGTGTTTAATGAAGGACACAAACCTACAAAACCCTCGATAACCCCAATTAGCGAGTCGATTCATACCAGACTCAACTCCGATCCAGAGATCAAGTCTAGTATTAATCCTAACCTAAGTCAACCAAGTCATTCTATCGACCAAGTGGTAGATGACTCTAACCCAAATCGAACTAGGACTCAAACTAGTCATCCTATCGACACAGTGATAGATGACTCTAACCCAAATCCAACTAGGACTCAAACGAATCATCCTATCGACCAAGTGATAGGTGATCCAAGCCTAGGAGTTCGAACTAGAGCCTCATACCGAAACCTTAGTCAAATCTCCTTGATTTCCAAAATTGAACCCAAAACTATTGACCAAGATCTTCTTGATCCCGATTGGATTATTGCAATGCAAGAAGAGCTAGCTCAGTTCACTAGGAACGAAGTATGGGAATTAGTACTATAACATAAAGATAAAACAATCGTTGGAACAAGGTGGGTGTTTAGAAATAAACTTGATGATAAAGGTGAAGTAGTTAGAAATAAAGCTAGATTAGTCGCCAAAGGTTTTAGTCAAGTCGAAGGTTTGGATTACGATGAGACCTATGCCCTAGTAGCTAGATTAGAGTCCATTCGAATGTTATTAGCATATGCTGCACATCGAGGATTTAAGTTGTTTCAAATGGATGTAAAGTCAGCGTTATTAAATGGATAATTTAAGGAAGAGGTTTATGTCAGCCAACCCCCCAGTTTCGAAAGTCTAGATAAACTCGACCATGTCCTTAGATTAAAGAAAGCTCTCTATGGACTCAAACAAGCTCCTCGAGCTTAGTACGAGAGGCTTTCGGTTTTTCTTAAGTCCAAAGGATTTAACCAAGGTTTAGTTGACCCAACTCTTTTCGTAAAAACCGTAGGCAAAGACATATTCAAAGCCCAAATTTACGTAGACGATATCATGTTCGAAACCACCAACTCGATCCTACTAAACGAATTCATTTCACTTATGGAAAGTGAATTTGAAATGAATTTAGTAGGTGAGTTGAGTTTCTTTTTAGTTCTATAGATTAAACAAACTAAAGATGGAATATACCTACATCAACGCAAATATACTAGGGAATTAATTAAACACTTTGGAATGCAAGACGCTAAAATTATTAATACCCCAATGGCAACAAATGTAAATATAGAAGAAGATGTAACCAGAACTTCAATTGACTTAAAATACTATAGGAGCATGATAGGGAGTCTCCTTTACTTAACTACAAGCCGACCTGATATCTTATTTACAGTAAGTATATGCGTAAGGTTCCAAACCTGTGCTAAGGAGTCTCACGTAACTCTCATCAAGCGTATCCTTAGATACCTAAAGGGTACACTTAATATCGGTATTTGGTACCCTAGATCTATCGAGTTCGAACTAATCGGCTACTCCGACTCGAACTATGCCGGTAGTAAGCTCGATGAGTGATTGTTGTCAACTTCTCGGCTCGAGTCTAGTGAGTTGGTGCAGTAGGAAACAACACTGTGTTGCCTTATCTACCACCGAAGCCGAATACATCGCGATGGGTGAGTGTGTCACTCAGCTTCTTTGGATGAAGCACACTCTCCGAAATTTTAAGTTAGACTTTACAAACACTAAAATTCACATAGATAACATTAGCTTAATTAACCAAACTAAAAATCCAATATGTCACTCTAGGACCAAACATATAGAAGTCAAACATCATTTCATTCGAGAACATGTGGCCAACGGAGCCATACAACTCGAATACGTCGAATCAAAGTCCAACTTGGCAAACCTATTTACTAAACCCCTACCCGAAGCCGAATTCAGTTTACTATGGCGAAAATTGGGCATGTACATAGTAGAATAGGATTTTACAAATTATATTTTCTTATTACTATTTTTTACTTTACATGCTCATGGAACTAGCTTAGGACATACCTTAGATATCATGCAGCTATAGATTTAAGGAGCCAATACATCTCACAACACATAGGACTAATGTATTTGTGTACTTAGCCACGTAGATGGGTGTGAGATGTTAGGACCTTACTCCTGGTTTCAGATGTAGAGCTAGTGCATCGCCATGAACCACGAAGTATAATCATATATATTAACCGACTCTGACCAAGACTTGTTGATCCTTTATATCAATCAAGTCAAATAAGAGTTGAACATTATATAGATGAGCTTATTTAATAGAGTATATAAAAATATAAGTTGTCAATCCTACTCTATTACACACATGCCAAATTTTTGTCTTAGTAGACTAAATTCGACTTCGGGTACAGGTTTGGTAAATAGGTCTGCTAGATTCGACTTTGATTCCACGTATTCGAATTGTATGGTTCCGTTAGCTACATGTTCTCGAATAAAGTGGTGTTTGACCTCTATATGTTTGGTCCTAGAGTGACATATCAGATTTTTGGATAAGTTGATTGAGCTAATATTATCTATGTGAGTTTTAATGTTGCTGAAGTTTAAGTTAAATTCTTGGAGAGTGTGCTTCATCCAAAGAAGCTGAGCCACACACTCACCCATTGCGATGTATTCGGCTTCGATGGTAGATAAGGCAACACAGTGTTGCTTCCTACTGCACCAACTCACTAGACTTGAGCCGAGAAGTTGACAACAACCACTCGTACTCTTTCTATCGAGTTTACTACCGACATAGTTTGAGTCGGAGTAGCCGATTAGTTCAAACTCGATAGATCTAGGGTACCAAATACCTACGCTTAGTGTGCCCTTTAGATACCTAAGGATACGCTTAACTAATGTTAGGTGAGACTCCTTAGCACAGATTTGGAACCATGCGCATATACTTACTGCGAATAGTATGTCGGATCGACTCGCAGTTAAGTAAAGAAGACTCTCTATTGCATTCCTATAGTACTTTAGGTCAATAAGTTTTCTGTCTACATCTTCTCCTATATTAACATTTGTTGCCATGGGTGTATTAATGATTTGAGCATTGTGCATTCCGAATCAGTTAATTAATTCCTTAGCGTATTTTTATTGATGTAAATAGATTCCTTCTTTAGTTTGTTTAATTTGTAATTCTAGAAAGAAATTTAATTCTCCTTCATATGTAGATCTAAAGTAGATCTAAGGGTTTTAAACACGTACATGTATATTTTTGTTTATGTTCGCACGGATCCGTGGCCGACTTTCGAGGTTTCCGCAACACAAAAAGCGGTTTTTGCGGCTCGGATAGTCCAACAGTGGTATCAGAGCCACATCCGAAGCATGTGTGTGTTTAGTTTTATAATTTTTATATTAGATATAAAAATTACAGATCTGTAAGTTTCTTTAAATTTACTATTTTATAGATTTTTGTGAGTATTATTCTCGAAGAGTCGAAGCAACAAGTGTTGGGACACTTGTAGGCTTCAACCACTGAGAAAAACTCTCTAAAACGGTGAATTCTCGCTCTAGTATTTTGGGACAGCGACTTAAGGTGCTGTAAGATCAAGATGGGACACTCGCGAGATTCATTTTGTGAGAAGGGGCACTGCCCCTAACCCCGCAAGGGGCATTGTCCCACGATCACGCACGGAAATCGCTTAGCGGGATCGTTACGGAGATGTGACTCATAAAATTGAAACAAAAATTGGAAAATTTATATAAATTTCTATAAAATACATAATTTAGAATTATGTATAATATTGTAATGGTCATGGCCCAAGAACCCCAATATGTTTGGATAAAATATGTTGTAATTCATAATACGACTTTCGCGCCATTTTTGTGGTTGTGCATGTTGTATATGGTATGCGATGTTGGATCGAGCGGATCGCTAGAGGGGGGGTGAATAGCGATAAAACTTTTTTGTTCGAATTCGTTTCAAGACACGAGTAAACGCAGCGGAAGATAAATGCAAAATAAATGAGACAATAGTATTTTTTACTTAGTTCGTAGCCTTCGGCTACTACTCCAAGGCCCTAGTGATCCTTGACTACACACGGAGGGCAAAGCACTAACGAACTCCTCCTCGTTGAAGGTAGGAGTTAATCGAATACAAGAAATCACAAAAGCTTGAGGTAGAGGGACACTCTCCCTCTCCTCATTACGATAAAAAAAAGCTCCGAGACAATAATATGAAAAGAGACAAACTAAATTAAACTTATACCGATGAATAAGAAATGAAAACTTAAGCTTGCGGAGAAGTAGAACTTCGTTGTCGGAGAGTTACAGCATTGCGGAGGCTTTAGGAAACTTAGAATTGATGAGAAAACCCTAGGAGAGGCCCTCCTTTTATAGCCTTTGAGTCCCTTCTCGAGAGAATCTTTAACCAATCAGATTTGAGCACCAATCCCTTTGAAATGAGGTGATAAGGCTTGACTCCTCGAAGCTAATCCTTGACCATCAGTCGACTGATGGCCATCATTAGTCGACTGATGGCAGCATCAGTTGAGTGTTGATCGTGGTCAGTCGACTGATGGATGGCAGTCGAGTGCTCCATGCTGACAGTCGACTGATACTAGTTGAAATCAAAAGTTAGCTTAACAAAAACATTATTTCGACTACCGTCGACCGTCCGATCTTGACCTAGACCATCCATGGGATGTCTTTGGTCGGATCTACGCTTAAGATCATCCCCGTAAGGGGGATACAACCTCACTTACACTCGTACACACGAGCTTACCTCGATACTTACTTTATAGCTCTTGCTTTCGGCCTTCCACACAATTCCTTCGGCTCCCTCCAAAGTCACTCGAGTGTCACCTGACCACCGTGGCTTCCTCCGGGTACCGCTAGCCTTCAGCTCTAGCTTTTAACAATTTTCTGCACACTTAATTTAGCTCGTGAGATAACAATATGAGCTTAACTTTGTATTGTTTGCTATAATCAAAACTTAGGTTCGACTTAGGTGCCTACTGCACTAATAATCTCCCCCTTTTTTATCTATGGCAAACCCACATACAAAGTTAAGGAAATAATATGCATGAAGAATAATGATAAGCATGAGAACAAAGATTATGTGGGAGTATTAGAGATTTTCTTCCAAGTCTCCCCTATTGGATCGAGAAGCGTCGCTAGAGTGGGGGGGGAGTGAATAGCGAGCGTAAATCTTTTCGTTCGTTTGTTTGATACACGAGTAAGCATAACGGAAAATAAAGAGACACGTTTATTTTTACTTGGTTCACAACCCAGCGGTTTCTACTCCAAGGCCCTAACGGTCCTAGACCGCGTACGGAGGGCAAAGCACTATAATGTCTCCTCCTCATTGGAGGTAGGAGATAACGAACACAAAACCGAAAGTACGAGGATGAGGCAACAAGCCTACTTCACCTCATTGCGAATAAAAACAAGAGTACAATAACAAAATATGTTACTTGTTGCTGCTGCTGACGAAGAAGATCAGAACTTGTCATCGCGTCGGCGTTATGACGGTGTTGGAGCTTTGGCGTTGTAGGAGCACTTGAGAATAAACTTGATGATGTTTGGAGTTGGAATCCTCCCCTCCTTTTATAGATTTTGGCCTCTGAATATGTCTCCTCATCTTTTGGAACAGATCACGAAGTTATACAAATTTTATCGCGAAGTGGCTGCGTCAAACGTTATCCGTTTTGACCTAGCGCAAAGGCTGATTCATCGCCATCAGTCGACTGATGCCTCCCATCAGTCGATTGATGAGCATCAGTCGACTGCCCAATGTCCAACAGTCGACTGCCAGCCTGACCACTTCCTTACAGTAAGAGGTTAGCTCAGAAAATGATAAATGCGACGGTTTCTAATCGTCCGATCTCGACCTAGACCTTCCACAGGAAGTCTTAGTCGAATCACCACCTACGGTCATCCCCGTACAGAGGACACGACCTTACCATCTCTCACTCACCTGAGCTTACCTCGATACTTACCTTGTAGGTCTCACTTCCAGCCTTCCACTCGATTCCTTCGTCTCCCTCCGAAGTCACTCGAGTGTCACCCGACCACCGCAGCTTCCTCTGGGTGTCGCTAGCCTTCATCTCCAGCTTTAGCACTTTTCTACACACTCGATTTAGCTCGTGAGATAACGATGTAAACTTAACTTTGTGTCTTTGCCATAATCAAAACACAGATTCAATTATCTGGTGCCCCTGCACCAACAATCTCCCCCTTTTTGATCTATGGCAAACGAACACAAAGTTAAGGGAAATTAAAGAATAAAACAAGTATAGTAAATGATGAATGTCATTTCCAAAAACTCCCCCTTAACCCTAGGTGAGTTTTGAAAGAGATAATTTAATTTTCAAAATTAAACTTTATGTTACTCCCCCTTAACTTTGGCTCTTCTCCCCCTTTTGCCATAAATCAAAAAAGAATGTTGGGGGTTTTGTATAAAATAGGGGTTTTAAAAACAATATCGTATATGAATTCATCTAGATAGATCAAATATGAGTCCAAGCATGCGTCTAGCAGTAGTTAAATAGATTGGTTCGAGGTGTGTCCCTCTGCGCCAATAATCTAAAGGTTTGTAATATAACCCTTAGGGTTAGTTTGCTCTCCCCCTTAGTCAAATATATGAAGTATAAGAGATGTAGGGGGCGCTAAACTTTGGCCTAAGAGTTGTTAAGTACAATAGTTGAGAAAATAAGTAGTATTTTGAAGAGGTTATATTTCAATTATCCTTAACATCTCACCCATTCTCTGTGTCTCAGAATTTGTTCACCTTATATATTTTGTGAGATGATTTTAAATTGATTAAAGATAGTCAACCTTGGGTTAGATTTGGATTTAACCTTTAGATCGTTAAGTAACTTTTCGAGAAACTGGCTTTCAGGTCGTGGCGAGGCACAGGGGCCTTCTTTGATCGGAACAACGACCACTTCCTTAGACAAAGCCAACTTCAAGAAAATATCACTTAAGTCACTTAGGGTTACTTCCTGGTATAACTAGTTTAGGATACGGCGAGGTAGCTTCAACTAGTTCCACATGGTCAAGTGCACCAAGCTAGATATGCCTTATCTAGCTCGAATACACGAGACTTTGTTTCCCTAACGTACTATCATCTCGCTGCGTCCTGATACTATGTTGTTAAGAGTTAAATAACTATTTTCCCTGTCTAGTTATTCTAAAAATTAAAGTAAAATATGCAATGGTTTTGCTAAGTAAGCGGGTATACTATTTTAGTGTTAGCTCCCCCTGGCCATTGAACCAATATGGTCTATTCAAATAATGAACTTGATCCTGGGGAATCCAAAACTTATTAGTCCTTATATGTGAGTTCAATAAAACCTTTGGGACCCATGCTTGGACTCCTTGATGACTACGATTTACGATATACATATAAGACCTATTCGTAGTCATTGACTTAAATCCGAGTCCGGCTTTATTGTACACGGCTCTTTGGGTTCCAAGTAGTAAATTAAGGTTCTTAGATCCCAACATGAACCTTTCCAACCTAGCCTCGACCTCTTGAACTCGGTCTTTCAAGAGAGAATTCTCCTCCTCAAGTTTTTCAATTTGGCTTGAATTTCCCTCTTGAACTTGACTAGTTGAAGAGGTTAGAGTAGCCTCTTGCTTGAGGTTTTCAACCTCCTCAAGTAACGACTCAACCCTAGACTCGGACTTAGTTAATTTCCTAGTAAGCATTTTAATTGTATTGTAAAGCGTATGAATTAGTGAGTGGCTAACATTAATTTTCTTTTTTGGTCCGGCTTTTAGTTGCTTCTCGAAGTAGTCACTCGAACTCCTCCGGTCTTGCCATGTAAGCTATGTCTTCTCTGTTGTCCCAAGTTGCATGGAAAGCCTTCTTTTGATTTGATTTGAATTGTGCCCTCTTTTGGTTCTTTAGTAGCCTCCTTTCCCTCCGAACGATCTTCCACACTACGTTCACTATTGCCTCCACCTCTTCGGATTCGGACTCTGATTCGTCTTCGGGTTCGAGTCCATCTTCTTGCCTAGTAGGTGGCTTGCTTATTTGTCCTACAAGTAGAGCAATACCTCTCTCGGCCCGGACCACATTAGTTTGCTCATGAAGTTCAAACTCAGAAAATAATTCGTCTAACACTAGCTTCGAAAGGTCCTTAGAGACCTTGTAGACATCAACCATGAATTCCCACAAGGTAGTTGTAGGGAAAGCATTTAAAGCGTACCTTATAAGGTCCTGGTTCTCTACGGCTTGCCCGATCGAGTGAAGATTGTTGACAATGTCTTGGATCCGCGCATGTAGTTGGGTGGCGGTCTCGCAATCCTGCATCTTTAGATTGTACAGTTTATTTAAAAGTAAATCTCTTTTACATACCTTAGCATCGGGCGTCCTTTCATGTAGAACAATCAATTTGTTCCAGAGGTCTTTAGCGCTAATGAATGGTCCAATGCAGTTGAGTTCCTCCTTGGACAAGCCGCATTGCAATATTTGGGTTGCTCTTGCATCGACTTCGATTTGCCTCTTGGTTGCATTTGTCCACTTGTTAAAATCCAAGGGCTCCCCTTGATCATTAGTGGGTAGAGCAAAGCCGGTTTGGATTATTATCCAAGTCTCAACTTGTGTTTTCAAGAAACACTCCATCCGACCTTTCCAATAACGGAAATCATTTCCGTTAAAGAAAGGAGGTCGTGTGGTGCTATACCCCTCAATGTGTGCCATTAAGTATCTTGCAAAACACGAATAAAAACCAAATGGAATTCCAAGACTTGGTCTTCGATTAGTAGTGAGGGAAATAATAGGGAATAAACAGAAATAAATAAGAGGAATAAGAAACTAACAAAAACTAGAAACTTACGACCTTCGATGTCCCCGAAAGGGTACTAAACGTTGGTTTTTGGGGATAGAAACAGATTTTTATGAGGATAAACCATCATAAGAAATGTAAATCTCTCAGAGAGCTTCGATTTGGTAGGTAGATCGTTTTGTGAGTCCACTTGTGTGAAAAGTTATAGTCATTTTACCGTCGACTACTCCAAAATAGAATACTTGCAAACACACAACCAAAAGAAGCGTACCAAGACTTTGTCTTGGATTAGTAGTGCGGGAGGAAAAAAAACCTAAAAAAATGTGACTCGAAAAATATGAAAAGAAAACAAAAAAGTGCTAGATTGGTGGTTTCACCAAATCTTAGCCCCCCCCCCCCCCCTCTGATACCAATTGTTGGATCGAGAAGCATCGCTAGAGGGGGGGTGAATAGTGAGCGTAAATCTTTTCGTTCGTTTGTTTGATACACGAGTAAGCACAACGGAAAATAAAGAGACTCATTTATTTTTACTTGGTTTACAACCCAGCGGTTGCTACTCCAAGGACCTAACGGTCCTAGACCGCGTACGGAGGGCAAATCACTATAATGTCTCCTCCTCGTTGGAGGAAGGAGACAACGAACACAAAACCGAAAGTATGAGGATGAGGCAACAAGCCTACCTCACCTCATTGCGAATAAAAAAAAGAGTACAATAACAAAATATGTTACTTGTTGCTGCTGCCGACGAAGAAGATCAGAACTTGCCATCGCGTCGACGTTATGACAGTGTTTGAGCTTTGGCATTGTAGGAGCACTTGAGAATATACTTGATGATGTTTGGAGTTGGAATCCTCCCCTCCTTTTATAGATTTTAGCCTCTGAATATGTCTCCTCATCTTTTGGAACAGATCACGAAGTTGTGCAAATTTTATCATGAAGTGGCCGCGTCAAATGTTATTGGTTTTGACCTAGCGCAAAGGATGATTCGTCGCCATCAGTCGACTACCCAATGTCCAACAGTCGACTGCCAGCCTGGCCACTTCCCTTCAGTAAGAGGTTAGCTTGGAAAATGATAAATGCGAAGGTTTCTAACTGTCCGATCTTGACCTAGACCTTCCACAGGAAGTCTTAGTCGGATCACCGCCAACGGTCTTCCCCATATAGAGGACACGACCTTACCATCTCTCACTCACCCGAGCTTACCTCGATACTTACCTTGTAGCTCTCGCTTCTGGCCTTCCACTCGATTCCTTCAGCTCCCTCCGAAGTCACTCGAGTGTCGCCCGACCACCACGGCTTCCTCCGGGTGTTGCTAGCCTTCAGCTCCAGCTTTAGCACATTTCTGCACACTCGATTTAGCTCGTGAGATAACGATATAAACTTAACTTTGTGTCTTTTCCATAATCAAAACACAGATTCGATTATCTGGTGCCCCTGCACCAACATCCCCCTTGAGGAAACCTTCCCCTTGACTGAGGGTGAGTCTTGAAAGAAGATCTTAATCCTCCCCCTTGATGATTGCTATTTAGGAAGACTTTAAGTAATTAACAATTACTTAAAGTTGGCCTTAGTAAGAAAAATTTAAGTTAAGATGACTTCTTAACTTGGCCCTTTCTCCCTTTTTAAAACAGTTAAGTAAATTTGCAAAAATAAAAGTTAAGCAAATGAAAACATTTACTTAACTTTTGGCCTTGAGAATAAGTATGAAGTCTTAAGTTAAGTTATCAAAAAAAAAAAATTGATCCCTTAACTTTGGCCTTTTTCTCCCCCTTTTGCCATATATCGAAAAGAGTGTGGGGGGTTTTGAGGAAGAGAATATAGGTATTAAGTTTAAGTTTCAAGTCCAAGCATGTTCCATATTATTTTGAAAATAAAATACTTTTCTTTTCATGTTAATGGAACTAGCTTAGAGCTTATCCTAGATATCATGTGCCTATAAATTTAAGGAGCCAATGCATCTCACAACACATAGGACTAATGTGTTTGTGTACTTAGCCACGTAGATGGGCGTGAGATGTTAGGACCTTACTCCTGGTTCCAGATGTAGACTTAGTGCATAGACATAAACCACGGAGTATAATTTCATAAATTAACCAACTCTAATCAGGGCTTGTTGATCATTTCATATCAACCGAGTCAAATAGAGTTGAACATTCAAATAGATGAGCTTATGTTTAACCTACTATTTTCAAAATTTATTTGGATCATGCTTGGACTTAATACTTATTTTTCGACTTCGACTTATGTTTTTCCAAAACCCCCCATTCTTTTTTGATTTATGGAAAAAGGGAGAGAAAAGCTAAAGTTAAGCAAAGTTAGGCGATCAATTTTTCGTAAATTAACTTTTAGAAACTTAACTTTGAGAAGGGGGAGAAAAGGCCAAGGTTAAGAAATCAAGTTTTGATCTCTTAACCTAAACTTATTTTAAACACTAAGGCCAATATTAGTAGCACACATCAAGGGGGAGGATTAAGATCCTTTCTCAAGTACTCACCCTCGGTCAAGGGGGAGGATTCCTCAAGGGGGAGCACTTGAAAAAGGTTTTTCATACTCCTAATTAACTTACTAATCTAAGTATACTCATTCCTTCATATTCATGTTTTATGCTATTCATTTTTAATGCACATAATTTATTTACTTAATTTTGTGTTGGTTTGCCATAGATCAAAAAGGGGTAGATTGTTGGTGCAGTAGGCACCTGAATCGAACCTGAGTTTTGATTATAGAAAATACACAAAGTTAAGTTCACTTTGTTATCTTATGAGCTGAATCAAGTGTACAGAATTGCTAAGCTAAGTTGAAGGTCAGCGACACCAGGAGGGAACCGTGGTGGTCGGGCGACACCAGGAGGACTTCGGAGGGAGCCGAAGAACTCAGGTGAAGACCGTAAGCGAAGCTTCAAAGGTAAAGGTTGAGGTAAGCTCGTGTGAGTGAGTGTAAGTAAAGTCGTGTCATCCGTATGGGGACGTCCTTAGGTATCGATCTGATTAAGACCTCCCATGGAAGGTCTAAGTCGAGATCGGATGGTAAATGACCATCAAACTTACTTATATTAACTACATTTTCGAGCTAACTCTTCATTGCAGCTGGAAACCCTGCCATCAGTCGACTGACGGCTTGTATCAGTCGACTGATGCCTCTAACAGTCGACTGGTAAGGGTAGCAGTCGACTGATGGTTAAGGATCAGCCTTGAGGATAGTCAAGTCTTATCTCCATTTCTCAAGGGCTAGGTGGCATCACCTCATGAAACCTCATCTCAATGATTAGGGTTTCACAAGGCTATAAAAGTAGGGGTTCTCCACCCCTTTTCCATCATTCAAAGTGCTTCCAAGTTCTCCCGCAATGCCACGACTCTCCGACAAACCTACATCGACGAAGCACTGTCGAAACGCCGACGACCCTAGCTTCTTCTTCTAAAATCTTTAGTCGTCGATAACTTTTTATTTCATTATATTCATTTTCATTTGTATTTTGGAGCTTTTACTCGTAACAAGGAGAGGGAGAGTGTCCCTCTACCTTAATCTCTTTCGAGCTTTTTGTATTCTATTATCTCTTACCTCTAACGAGGAGGAGATTATTTTAGTGTTTTGCCCTCTGTACATGGTCTTGGACCATTAGGGCCTTGGATTAACAACTGAAGGTTGTGAACCAATTAAAAACAAAAAAGAGTCATATTTATTTTCCGCTACGTTTACTCTTACTTGTGTTTTATATCGAACAAAAACGAAAAAGTTTCTTTTGCGCTATTCACCCCCCCCCCCCTCTAGCGCTCAAATCGATCCAACAACATTCACCATAAGGCTAACTTGATTGAAAACATAGCAATGGGTGAGATGTTACGATTATACAATTGATTCACTAATGTTTATAACATTTAGATGGGTCATTCAAAGCATCATAACATAGCAATCATAGACCAACTATGGGGAAAGTAAATATTTAATCAATGGACATATTGCCTATAGATAATAGTTGGATATTTTAAATATTTTAAAATCATTTCTTGTTTTATAAACTGTGAGTTTATTTTTTAAAACGTTTCAAGGCAAAACTAGGTCTTAAAGTTGATACAAAATTGAGACATTTTACAACTTTTGAGTTTTTATCTAATTTTTGAAATTAGAATGGATTTTCTTGAAAAATCATTTTTCATTGATAAAGGGACTCATAATAAATGTGTTCCCCGAATTTAATGATTTTTTAAATTTTTTATAATTTTTAATGCATTTTTGAACTTGGGTTCAAAAATCAGAAAAGGCTGAAATCAGGTAGCAGTCGACTGGTAGTCTGAATTAGTCTACTGATAGACTGTAAACATGAATAGTAGCCTGATTTATAGATTTTTCAGGTAGTTTTTGGTATTTTTCTTCCTTTAGACTTTGATGTCATATTGTATAACATATGTTAGATGTTTTTGATGGCGTCAAAGGAGGAGAAATGTTGAGTTTAAGTTAATCATGCTAGGAGGAGAATTAGCAGGTGTTAAGGGGAAGTTGCATGTATTAAGGGGGAGTGTTTGATACTCATATTTGTTTTACATGCTTTCCTTCTTTATGTATTTGTTTAATGTTTTACCTAACTTAAATATGGTTGCCACACATCAAAAAGGGGGAGATTGTTAGGGCAATCAACCCAAGTATTGTTTGGTTTTGATGTGTGTGGCAAAGGTTTAAGTTAGAATGTTTATGTTGATTTAATATGTGTGTTTATGTTGTGAAGGACTTAGTAAATCACACATGAGTTAGCTTGATGATGTTAGTTATAGCCCTAGAACCAATCATGTGATGGTTGAATAGGG
The DNA here is from genome assembly GCA_025175895.1 of Wurfbainia villosa. Lineage (NCBI taxonomy): Eukaryota > Viridiplantae > Streptophyta > Magnoliopsida > Zingiberales > Zingiberaceae > Wurfbainia > Wurfbainia villosa. Next base: position 7,618,284 of record JAKLTH010000147.1, read on the forward strand.
AACATTTTGTATCATATTCTATAAAGGAAAAGGATTGGTTATTATATTTACGTCTTGCTTGTGCCAGCTAAATTAAATATAATAATGCCCTAGAAAAGTAGGTTCTTATCTACAGCACATCAATTGGCAGAATTGATTATGAGAGGCTGTAGAGAACACTTTCCTAAATGTTCCTAGTCAAGTATTAATATGCAAGGGCAATATTAATACATAAAGACTAGCATGTAGGTCAATTGATGACTTGATCTCACAAGTCATGGATATATGATATCAAGTTGACACATGGGTATTTATTAGAGAATATATACTGAACTGACCCACCATGAGAAAGTTTCATGGATCGTCATATGAGTGTCATAAACTTTCTCATGTGACTATTGGTATGAATAGTCCTCAAACCTGAAGTCACTACGGTTCCCTACATAAGGAGTTATGTACTTTGGTATCATCAAACGTCACCCGTAACAGGGTGGACCATAAAAGCGATTACTGGGTATATAACAAATTATGCGAAGGGATGTGAGTGATGTAGATGGGATCTATCCCTCCCATATGACGGGAGTGATATCTGTGGGCCCCTTGATTGAGTAGAACTACTAAAATGCATGGCCATGCTCGAATGAGTCAATATGAGATATTGAGCTCATTTGTTTGAGTTAGTTTACTCAGGGATCAAGAAACACATAGATTGATCGAGGATGACACGGTCTATGCCTCATTGGTCAATCTGATATCAAGGATAGAAGGACACGGTCATACATTATAGTAGTCACGGAAAGGTTAGTCGGATCTTGACTTATTTCGTAACTTGGGTAGCAATGATGTATTGCTAGATGCCGCTCATTGCTTGTGTATCTAAAAGAGTTTAGATCCACTGCCAACGTTATGAGAGCCTATAGGGTCACACACAAAGAGCATGATGATTAGAAGAATTAGTGCATTCTAGTTTGACTAGAATAATTTGGGAATAAGCTTAAGTACAAAATGGTTTTTGGGTTTTAAGCTTAAAGAGAATTTAATATGTTATCATGATATCCTAAGCTAAATTGATTTAATAAGATTAATTCAATATTACCTTATTGATTTAATGAGATTAATTCAATATGATAACATAAGCTTATTGAATTAATAAGATTAATTCAACATGCATGAATGCCACATAAGCATGCCACCTAAGCTTGATGAGGTGGAAGGAGACAAAGGGTTTTGACCTTTGGATTTCCTCCACATGTGGCCGGCCAATTTTTTTTCAATGCAATTGATTGCATTGAATGTGATTGGAGGTGAAAGGTTTTTCCAATCCTATAAAACACTCCATGGGGTGGCCGGCCAAGTAGTTGGAAGCTTGAGGCTTGGAGAGAGCTTGGTGGTGAGAGGCTTTGGTTGTGTGGCTTTTGTGAGTGTAGCAAGAAGAGTGGTCTTCTTCTTCCTTTCTCTTTTTCCCTACCTTCCTCTCCTTTAGGGACTTCTCTAGCAAGAAGTAAAGGAGAGCTCTTCTAGTTTCTTTTGTGAGACAAGAGCTTGCTCGTGTGGATACATATAGAGGCACGGACATTTGAACGTGCTAAAAGATCCAACAAACCCAAGGAGAAGCGGGATTTAAAAGGGCACGCAACAAAGGTAATATTCTCCTATAAGATAGGTTTTGAGAAATTTATTTTTGTATGAGGTTTTATTTCGCAAGGATCACTTGGAAGGGATCCTATTTTTCCGTTGCGCATATGCTATTTTTCATAAATAATCCCTACACTTCGCTTATCCCGCTCGTCCAAACGGCTTGCCGGAACTCGAGAGTGTCAAGTGTACACTCATCTATTAGTATCCCACACAAGCAATTGGTGGAGAAAAGCAACCTAGAGTGTGCTAGCACCCCTTAAAGGCTCACGGCAAGATGAGGAAGAGAGAGCTTGAGGGAAGAGAGGAGGAAGAAGATGAAGTTACACAACTTAACTTCACACTTTCATAACCCACTATAAGGGGCTTACATGCATGCATGTAACTCCAAGAGAAAATGACTCTTGGTCTCCCTCATGAGGTGGCACCCCATGATGTGTCCATGATGATGTGGAGCATCATCATTGGCCGGCCCCGTGCCAAGTCACCATGACATGGAAATTGGTCAAGTCAAAATTGACCATTCATCTTCCCTCTCAAGTCAAGTCAAACTTGACCTCTTATCTCCCATGGTTGATCAAATCCAACCATTTGATTCAAGTCAATTTGATTTAATGAATCTCTATTCATTATTTTAAATTGACTCAATGAATCAAATCTAAATTACACTCATTCAACACTTAAATCAAATTGAGTCTAACTCAATTAATCTAATTTGGATTACCCTTAATCCAATTTGGTTCATCACATGAACCTAATCCTCATGGTTCATCATATGAACCTAATCTCCATCTAATTGCCCTTTGTGTGTGACCCTATAGGTTCTTGTAACGTTGGCAATGCTCCTAAACCAATTTTAGAAACATAAGCAATGAGCGGTATCTAGCAACACATCATTGCTACCCAAGATACAAGAATGTTGAGATCCAACATCACCTTTGTGACTACTAATTGTGACTCTCACAATATGTGACAATGTCCCTCTATCCTTGACATCTAGATTGACCAATTGAGGCATAGACCGTGTCATCCTCGGTACAATCTATATCTTGAACTCCAAGTAGACTCACTCTAATCAAATGAGCTCAATATCTCATATTGACTCATTTGGGCATGGCCATGCACTTAGTGGTCTCACTCTATCAAGAATAATGATGTCACTCCTGTCATATAGGAGGGATAGATCCCATCTACATCACTCACATCCCTTCGCATAATTTGTTACATACCTAGTAATCGCCTTTATAGTCCACCCATTTACGGGTGACGTTTGATGAAGCTAAAGTATTCAACTCCTTATGTAGAGAATCATGGTGACATTAGGTCCAAGGACTAATAGTCATATTAATAGTCATATGAGAAAGTATATGACACTCATATAATGATCCATGATACTTTCTCATGGCGGGTCATTCAGTATACATTCTCCAATGCATACCTATGTGTCAACTTGATATCTCATATATGTTGAGATGTATACTGAAAAGTCTATCTTTTGTATGAACATCTTTATTTTGAAATAAGAATCACATGTTCATTGTTTGCATATTTTTATGGTTATGTATATTGTCTAATACATTACATTGTAGATAACATGGTGTGTGGTGTCACACGGGAGATCATGTTATCGACTCTTGACCATAGAATCACACTAGTGCACTTTGTGTGTATTGAGCAGGACCGACTTAGAGGTGATTCGATTTATTGCTGACTACATAATCGAATCATACCTCAGATATTATATTGTACATGCTCTTAATCCCGATATAATAACGGGCACATATACTTAGTATTCATTTCTTTGATTTACCAATGGGCGAGATTTATAGATTAAATCGATAGGCTCGGTAAGTTGGGAAATGATATTATTTATATGGTGTGCTATTGATTATAGGAGAAAACCGTGTCTTATATATTAGGATGATGATGTCCCCTTGAGGAGCTCATAAGGTTCATCATGTAAACCCTGCAGGTGGACTTGGTCCGGCATGATGAAAAGTTGAGTAGTACTACTCATGAAGTTAGATGTTGATTAATTATTGGTCAGTAAATTAATTAATCGACGGACATTCGAGATCTTAAACACAGGGAGAAAATGTACAAATAATATATAGAGTCCATATTAACTTATGGGGGTTGGTGAGGTAGATCAATGATAATCCTTTAGTAGCTTAGATTATCATTAATGGATCGGACTTTATGTGGGCTTGATCCATTGGGTGGCCAAGATCTAACTCCTCCTCATGGTCCCTATTGTAGCCTATTAATACCTCATGAAGCCTAGATCCAATGGATGAAAACAAAACTCTAGATCCAAAGGTAGAGATTAAATCTCTAGATCCGACGGTTGAGATTAAATCTCTAGATCCGACGGTTGAGATGAAATTCCTAGAACCAATGGTGGAGATTAAAACAAGGCTTATCCCTAAACCTATAAAAAGGGGCTTAAGGGTTGGCATGGAGAATTAATTGGAAGCAAGGGAGATTAGGGTTGGGCGGCAAGAGGCTTGGAGATTAGGGTTAGGGAGTTGGCGGCACTAAATAAGGAAACTCTTTCCTTATCTTCTTCTTCCTCTTGGTGGCCGGCGCCCATACAGCCCTTTCCAGCCCTTGGTCGGCGTCCAAACACCTTGATCCTCTTCTCTTTGGCCGGTGAAAACATAGCTTAAGGTCTTCCCTTGGAGCTTTTGGCCGGGATTCATCTTTCTCACCCTTTTCCTTGTTGGCTGGCGGCAAGCAACTTGCTTGTTGCTTGTTGGTTGACTAAAGGAAGGAGAAGGGTCTTGTTTCTATTCTTCCTCTTGCTCGGAATGAGCAAGGAAGGAAGATTGGTGATCTAAGAGCTTCATCTTTTGGTAGATCGTCGCCCACACGACGTCCGAAAGGAGGAAGGTCATACAATAGAAGATCAAGAGGTATAACACTTATCTATCTTCATATATAACATGTTTGTAATTATTTTTCAATTATATATGCATGATATATTCTATTTTATGGCTAAATATAACTTGGACCCCGAACATAAACACAAAAGTCGGCGATCCGTACATCGTCTATTCCACGATAATTTGTAGAATAGAGGTTGGTCGCTTGAACAACAAGTTTGTTCAAGTGACTACTCTAATCGAATAGCACAATGATGACAAGGTTGCTTGGGCAATCCCTCTTGTCAAGGATAAATTTTTTTATCCGGGGACGTAGAAGGGATCGTCATGAACAAGCGACCGAATTGAAGTGGGAAGCAAAGTTTCCTACCTTCAATATCCATGACTTGTGAGATCAAGTCATCGAGTTGACCTACATACTAGTCTCTTCGCATTAACATTGTCCATGAATGTTAATACTTGACTAGGAATGATTAAGAGTAGTGTTCTCTATATCATCTCATTATCGATTCAACCAATCGATTGATATAGATAAGAACCTTCTACTTAAGGACGTTATTATACTTAGTTATTTGGCACCAATACAAGTAAATATAATAACCATGCCTTTATAAATAGGAATATGATACAACAAAGTTCATACAACAATCATCACATGATTGGCTCTAGGGCTTTCACTAACAGTCTCCCACTAGCACTAGTGTCAATCACTGTAGTATTTAATACCCAATTACCTAGTGTGACCATCATGTTTTTTCTGTGCCAAAGGCTTGGTCAAAGGATCTGCGATGTTAGCCTCTGTGGGTACTCTACAAATATTCACATCTCCTCTATCGATAATCTCTCGAATGAGATGGAAGCGTCGTAGTATGTGTTTGGTCCGTTGGTGTGAGTAAGGTTCCTTAGCCTGCGCAATCGCTCCATTGTTGTCACAAAAAAGCTCTATAGGATCTGCTATGCTAGGAACCACCCCAAGCTCAATAATGAACTTGCGGATCCAAATTGCCTCCTTTGCTGCCTCTAATGCAGCAATATACTCGGCCTCTGTTGTAGAATCAGCAACTGTGTCTTGCTTCGAACTCTTCCAGCTCACAGCGCCACCATTCAAGAAAAACACAAACCCTGACTATAATCTATAATCATCCTGGTCAGTTTGGAAGTTGGCATCGTTGTAACCCTTTACAGCTAGCTCCTCATCACCTCCAAATATCAAGAAATATTCTTTAGTCCTTCTCAAGTACTCAAGAATATTTTTGATCGCCATCCAGGACGCCAACCCGATCTCGATCGTATCTACTCGTATCTAAATCGTGGTGTACATGATAGATCCTATGGCAGATGCATAAGGGATCTTATCCATGCGGTCTCTCTCCTCTCTAGAAGAGAGACTTTGAGTCTTCGAAAGACTCACACCATGTGACATCAGTAGAAGTCCCTTCTTGAAATTCTGCATGGCAAACTGTAGTAATACCGTGTCAATATATGTACTCTGACTTAGGCCAAGCAATCTCTTAGATTTATCTCTATAGATCTTGATGCCTAGAATACAGGCTGCTTCACCTAAGTCCTTCATTGAGAAGCACGTCCCCAGCCAAGTCTTCACAGACTGTAGCGAAGGGATTACCAATGAGTAGTATGTCATCAACATATAATACAAGGAAGACAACTGTGTTTCCATTAACCCAATTGTAGACACAGGGTTCATATTCATTCTTGATGAAACCAAACTGTTTGATCGCATCATCGAATCGAAGATTCCAGCTCCGAGAAGCTTGCTTTAGCCCATAAATGGACCTTTACAGCTTGCATACTTTCCCAGTATGCTGTGGATCTACAAAACCCTTAGGTTGTGTCATGTACACATCCGTGAGCAAGTTTCCATTCAGAAATGTAGTTTTGACATCCATCTGCCAGATCTCATAATCGTGGTATGCTGCAATAGCAAGTATGATCCGAATGGACTTAAACATCACCACTGGAGAAAAGGTTTCATCATAGGCAATACCATGAATTTGCTTGAAACCTTTAGCCACCAATCGGCCCTTATAGGTATGCGTAAGTCCATCCATGTTAGTCTTTCTCTTTAAGACCCACTTACACCCAATGAGTTTGACGCCTTCAGGTGGATCAACCAAAGTCCATACTTGGTTGGTGTACATGGTTCCATCTTGGATCTCATGGCCTCTAGCCATTTCTCAGAATCTGGGCTCATCACAGCTTCCTGATAGGAGGTAGGCTCATTCTCAATGAGCATAACGTCATCATTATCAGACAAGAGAAATAAGTATCTCTCAGGCTGACGACGTACCCTATCAGACCTGCGAAGAGGTAGGTCTACCTGAACAAGTGGTTGTTCCACAACTCTTTGTGCAACAATCTCATCACCCACAACACTTTGTGGTTCCTGTTCAACCTCCATCAAGGTCTCAGTGCTATGGTCCTTATCTTGAATTTCTTCAAGATTGAACGTACTCCCACTAGTTTTTCTAGAAACAAAATCCCTTTCTAAAAATACCCTAGTCTTTGCCACAAACACTTTGTGCTGACTGGGAATGTAGAAGTAATATCCCTTCGTTTCCTTGGGATATCCAACAAAATAGCACTTATCTAATTTGGCTCCCAGTTTGTCTGAGACTTGACATCGAACGTAAGCATCATAACCCCAAATCCTATGAAAGATATCTTGGGATTTTTCCCTGTCCATATCGTATATGGTGTCTTTATCACAGCCTTGGATGGTATACGATTAAGTGTGAAGGCTACTGTGTCTAGAGCATATCCCCAAAAGAATATAGGAAGATCAATGTGACTCATCATAGATCGTACCATATCTAATAGGGTACGATTCCTCCTTTCAGATACATCATTCCACTGTGGTGTTCCAGGAGGAGTGAGTTGGGATAGAATCCCACACTCAACTAGATAGTCACGAAACTCATGGCTAAGGTATTCACCACCTCGATCCGATCGAAGTATCTTAATACTCTTGCCAAGTTGGTTTTGTACTTCATTCTTGAATTCTTTGAACTTTTCAAAGGATTCTGATTTATGTGTCATCAAATACACATAACTATATCTACTGAAGTCATCAGTAAATGTAATGAAGTACCTATAAACACCTCTAGCAGCAACATTAAAAGGGTCACATACATCACTATGTATAAGTCCTAACAAGTCTGTTGCTCTCTCGCTGTGTCCACTAAAGGGAGTCTTGGTCATCTTGCCTAGAAGGCAAGAATCGCATGTATCATATGATTCAAAATCAAATGAGTCCAGCAGCCCATCCTTATGGAGCTGGGATAAGCGACTCTCATTTATGTGACCTAAGCGACAATGCCATAGATAGGTTTGATTCAACTCATTTGACTTGAACCTTTTGGTAGTTATGTTATAGATAGGGCTCTTTAAGTCTAGAATGTAGAGTCCGTTCATCAGAGGTGCACTACAATAGAACATATCATTTAAATAAACTAAACAACATTTGCTCTTTATTATAAATGAAAAGCCTTTCTTGTCCAAACAAGAAACTAAAATTATGTTCTTAGTAAAAGCAAGCACATAACAACATTCATCTAGTTCTAGTACAAGCACAAAGGATAGAGTTAGATCATAAGTTCCTATAGCAATAGTAGCAACCCTTGCTCCATTGCCTACTCGTAGGTCCACCTCGCCCTTTGTCAATGCCCTACTATTTCTCAGCGCCTGCACATTTGTACAAATGTGAGATGCACATCCGGTATCTAATACCCATGATGAAGAAATAGATAGATTGACTTCTATAACATTTATACCTGAAGTAGAAGTCTCACTTCTTTTCTTCTTAAGATCTTCCAGGTATGTTTTGCAGTTACACTTCCAGTGTCCAACTTCCTTGCAGTGGAAGCAAGTCCCTTCCTTGGCCACCCCTCCTTTCGGTTTTAGTGTCTTTCCTTTGCCCTTGGCTTGGGACTTTCCCTTACCTTTAGGCTTGCCCTTGCCTTTCTTCTTTTGCACCATCAAAATGGAGTCAAGTTTTTCCTTCTTAAGGTTGAGCTAAGCATCTCAGGCAATGGCTTATCAATTTCATTCATGTTGTAATTCATGACAAATTGATTGTAGTTTTGTGGCAATGATTGCAAGATCAAGTCAGTGGTCAGCTCTTGGCCTAGTGGGAATCCCAACCTCTGTAGGTTCTCTATGTACCCAATCATCATGAGTACATATGGACCTACAGGAGTCCCATCTTGCATCTTGGACTAAAATAGTGCCTTAGAGATCTCGTATCTCTCATGCCTTGCTTGTCCTTGATACAGGTGACGAAGATGTTCAACCATATCAAAAGCATTCATGAACTCGTGTTGCTTCTGAAGCTCAAAGTTCATGGTCGCGAGCATGAGGCATGACACATCTAATGCATCATCTTCATGCTTCTTGTAAGCATGTCGGTTAGCTCGCGAGGCAGTGGCAGGAGGTGCCTCCGGAATGGGCTGCTCCAGGACGTACAGTTTTCTTTCTTGGATGAGAATGAATCTCAGATTCCTGTACCAGTCCAGAAAATTAACTCCATTGAGCTTGTCCTTCTCAAGAACAGAACGCAGGGAGAGAGTGTTCGTGTTTGTCGACATGGTAATCTACAACATACATAATGCAGAAAATTAATATCATATTCCATTTATCATTTAATTAGGCCTTTAATCAAATGATGCTCCCACTGAATTATAGGACTTTTATAGAATCGAGTCATGGATATGGTCAAACCACATTACTAGATTCATACAAACTAGCTATAATTCTCGCGGGATAAGATCCACATCATACTACACCTTGAGTTAGCTTTGGCTAAATCGCCCAAGACTTAGTATGATCGGTAGGTAACACATTACCGATTACATCTCTATGCAACTCTTATTTATAGGATCAAGATCTACATTTACAAAAGACCTTGAGTTAGCTTTGGCTAAATCGCCCAAGATTTAGTGTAAATGTAACCTTATCCTACCTTTCCAACGGTTGGAATATGCCTATAGTTTTACTCGATCCAATTGAGTTAACTAGTTTTACTCATTCTAATTGAGCTTATTCTCACCCAAGCCGTGATAGGCGGGACCAAGATTGTCCCTCTGCACTCTACCAAGATAATATGCGTTGCTTTGCTTTGGCAGATTCAACTGTTAGTAATATATGAGAGATGTCCTAAGGCAATCGTCTTATGTATGAACCATTTATATGATAAATGAAGATTCACTATTTGAGTATACATGTTTTATGTATTTGATTGGATCTTAAACTCATTTACTGAATATCCACGATACGATTCACAGCATGAGAGAATTTGTGATTGGATCACAACTAGTGAGTATCTCTACATGTGTAATTGTGATGTATCGGAATTATCCCTAGTCGATGAATTGATGGAATTGGACACCATCAATTCTGTCGAGACTAGCACGAGGTATACTCCTTGGTGTATCCAAGCAGCTGATTCTCACTGGCTGGAGACATTGTGATATCCGAAGTTGATCGTGGATGCTGGTTATGGTAACTAGTTCATTGGAGTGACCAGCCGTAAGACTTCATATGGTTCTCTGCATATATAGATATGTCAATGAAGTTCTTACTGTGGCTTAAGTGCGATGTTCCTTTGACTTGCGGTATTCAAGTCATCTTGATCATAGAGACTTATGCTTTGACATCTTAAGCAAGCATCTCTAAGGAGATGTGGACCCGGGATGATTGGGTATAAGTCAGTGATCGAAGGTGTTTGAATAGCCTATAAAGGATTCACCACTCCTTGCGAGGAGATGTATACCCATGGCCTCTCGTCGGATTGTTACTAAAGTCTTTGGCCAAAGCATTACATGTTTAGAGTAAGGTACTCTTGATACATGTGGAGTAACTAGAATCCAGTAGGACGAGGAAATGATACTTGGGCTAGGTGTGACGTAGTCAGCCTAGTGGGGACTGACACTATAGACCATGTCCTGAACCAAGTGGGTATAAGATGAGTGAAGGGAATGGGGCACGAATCATTCGAGCTGCTGAAGGGTTTCAGAAATAGTTCTGGATCAACCGTTGATCTTTTCGGTTAATTAGGGATCATGATGTACTACTAGGTGGCACTCATGATCGTTCTATAATTAATGGTTAATTATAGATGGCCAACATAAACCGAGAACCTATTTGGTCACACGCACAACGAGCGTAATCCAAAGGATTTAAAACGAGCTTGAGAATGGGATTCTCGGTGAGAGAAACTAGGTTTGGTTGGACCAAACATAAAGCGAGCATGAAATTGTTTCAGTCGCAATGGAAGCGTGGATGGGCCGAGTCTTATGAAGACGTAATGGATGAACCAAAATGGTTTGGTTCTAATCCAATGGAGGAGAATAAATCAAAGGGTTTGGTTTATTTTAAACGAATGAACCAAAAGTTGGTTCGGTTCGTTTTAACTTAAAATAAACCATCATGGTTTGGTTTATTTTAACTTATCTTAATGGAGCGGGTTAACGGGCCTAATGGTTATGATCCAATAACCATTAAGAGAATTAGTTCTCTATAAAAGAGGGCTTAAGGGATGGTTTAAGCCCTAATCCACAACCCTAAGTTGCCGTCCACCTCTCCTTGGAGAAATTCGGAGCTAACTCTCCTCCTCCTTGCCGCCGCCCACCTTGAGGCTCCAACCGACGTCCAGAAGGCTGCTTCCTTCCCCCTCGCCGGCGTCGAGCTGCTGCCGGTTAGTGCTCCGGTGATCTCCTTCAAGTTTGGCATCAAGGTGAGCTCTATCTCCCTTGGTTGGCCAGCGCCTATCACCTCCACCAAAGCTGTCCAGTTTTCTGGACAGCTTGTTCTCCTCTCGTCGGAGCGTCGTTTGGACGACGGTTAGAGCTCCGACAGTGGCTAACTTACCGGGGATTCGATCTCCGGTAATCCTCTGAGGTGGAGGATGAAGGATTCGTCAATTGGTTGACGAATACCTCTCCGGAGAAGCGAGTTTTGAGGACTCATATTAGGATCCGAATTTGAATTCGGATCGTGATCATCTCTCGATCACGTCGTCTTCGACACGAGGCTAGTAACCCGTACGAGGACGAAGCTCGTGGCTTAGCGAAGTCATCCCGAGGAACTCGGCGTGGATACGGATAGAGACGATTCTAGCAAGGATCGTTCCGGTTGATGTCGTTCCCGCTACACGTCATACGAAAGGTATAACGTAGATAAATTTCCTTTTATTGCAAATTTAAATTTACGGTTATGTCTACACTTGTTGTAATATGCATGCGTGTGTTGTGTGTGTTGTAATAAATGTAGATTTATTATTTTTTATTGCTTCCGCTGTGTTCATGTTTAAGAAACGTGATCGAACACACACACGTCGCGGTGCCGGAAACCCAACATCAACAACAACAAATGATCGAGGTAGAGATGGGTATCAAAACTTGGTAGACATTTTTGAATTGATTCAATTAAGATCTAATCTAATCGTGAATGTATATCATATATGCATTAAGGCCTTTATTACCCTACACTAGCATGCATCACATACATACAAAGAAATATACTAGCATGCGTCATATACATACAAGTAAGATTTACTATCATGCATCACATACATACAAGCAAAAATAAATAAATAAATAAATATATATATATATATATATATATTGTGATGAGGTCATGGCCCTACTATGATCTTCTCAAGCCAATGAGAAGATTGGACGGTCAACCTAGGGTTAGCGGCTTCTCCAAACGCCTCCTTTGACTGTCATGTGTCGTCGACATCCTCCTCATAACTCCGCCTACTAGTGGACCTTCCATCGCTCTATTTTATACATTACACACATGAAACTCGAGTTACATTCGAGTCTAAAACTATTTACAACTAGAATATTAAAAGAAGAGGCACGACGCGCAGGTCGCATACCATATACAACATGCACAACCACAAAAATGGCAGGCAAGCCGTATTATGAATTACAATACATTTATCCAATCATATTGGGGTTCTTGAGCCATGACCATCACAGTATTATACATAATTCTAAATTATATATTTTACAGAAATTTCTATAATTTTTCCTTTTTTTTTCCAATTTTTATGAGTCACATCTCCGTAACGGTCCCGCTAAGCGATTTCCGGGCGCGATCGCAAGACAAGGCCCCTTTCGGGGTTAGGGGCAGTGCCCCTAAATGCAAAATGAACGTAGGGAGTGTCCCATCTTGATCTTATAGTGACTTAAGTCACTGTCTAAAAAACCTAAAGCGAGAACTCACCGTTTCGGAGATTTTTTCTCGGTGGTAGAAGCCTACAAGTGTCCCAACACTTGTTGCTTCGACTCTTCGAGAAAAATACCCAAAAAAATCTAAAAAAAATAGGAAATTTACAAAAACTTACAGATCTGTAATTTTTTATATCTAATACAAAAACTACAAAACTAAAACACATACATGCTTCGCACGTGACTCTGATACCACTGTTGGACTATCCGAGCCGCAAAAACCATTTTTTGCATTGCGGAAACCCCAGAAGTCGGCCACGGATCCATGCAAAGATAAACAAAACTACATGTACATGTTTAAAAACCTTAGATCTACTATAGATCTACATGTTAAGAGTTTTACCCTAGATGCAACGCCCTTCGCTTATCCCACTCGTCCAAACTGCTTGCCCGAACTTGAGAGTGTCAAGTGTACACTCATCTATTGATATCCACACAAGCAATAGGTGGAGAAAAGCAACCTAGAGTGTGCTAGCACCCCTTAGAGGCTCACGGCAAGATGAGGAAGAGAGAGCTTGAGGGAAGAGAGGAGGAAGAAGATGAAGTTACACAACTTAACTTCACACTTTCATAGCCCACTATAAGGGGCTTACATGCATGCATGTAACTCCAAGAGCCAATGGCTCTTGGTCTCCCTCATGAGGTTGCACCCCATGATGTGTCCATGATGATGTGGAGCATCATCATTGGCCGGCCCCATGCCAAGTCACCATGACATGGCAATTGGTCAAGTCAAAATTAATCATTCATCTTCCCTCTCAAGTCAAGTCAAACTTGACCTCTTATCTCCAATGGTTGATCAAATCCAATCATTTGATTCAAGTCAATTTAATTTAATGAATCTCTATTCATTATTTTAAATTGACTCAATGAATCAAATCTAAATTAAACTCATTCAACAATTGAATCAAATTGAGTCTAACTCAATTAATCTAATTTGGATTACCCTTAATCCAATTTGGTTCATCACATGAACCTAATCCTCATGGTTCATCATATGAACCTGATCTCCATCTAATTTCCCTTTGTGTGTGACCCTATAGGTTCTTGTAACATTGGCAATGCTCCTAAACTAATTTTAGAAACATAAGCAATGAGTGGTATCTAGCAACACATCATTGCTACCCAAGATACAAGAATGTTGAGATCCAACATCACCTTTGTGACTACTAATTGTGACTCTCACAATATGTGACAATGTCCCTCTATCCTTGACATCTAGGTGACAATATGTGTCATCCTCGGTACATTCTATATCTTGAACTCCAAGTAGACTCACTCTAATCAAATGAGCTCAATATCTCATATTGACTCATTTGGGCATGGCCATGCACTTCGTGGTCTCACTCTATCAAGAATAACGATGTCACTCCCATCATATAGGAGGGATAGATCCCATCTACATCACTCACATCCCTCCTTATAATTTATTACATACCCAGTAATCGTCTTTATAGTCCACCCATTTACGGGTGACGTTTGACGAAGCCAAAGTATTCAACTCCTTATGTAGGGAACCATGGTAACTTCAGGTCCAAGGACTAATAGTCATACTAATAGTCACATGAGAAAGTATATGACACTCATATAACGATTCATGATACTTTCTCATGGCGGGTCATTAAGTATATATTCTCCAATGCATACCCATGTGTCAACTTGATATCGCATATCCATGACTTGTGAGATCAAGTCATCGAGTTGACCTACATGCTAGTCTCTTCGCATTAACATTGTCCCTGAATGTTAATACTTGACTAGGAATGATTAAGTATAGTGTTCTCTATATCATCTCATTATCGATTCAACCAATCGATTAATATATATAAGAGCCTTCTACTTAAGGACGTTATTATACTTAGTTATTTGGCACCAATACAAGTAAATATAATAACCATGCCTTTATAAATAGGAATATGATACAACAAAGTTCATACAATAATCATCACATGATTGGCTCTAGGGCTTTCACTAACAGCATTGCTAGATGTCGCTCATTGCTTATGTGTCTAAAGTGGTTTAGAGACATTGTCAATGTTACAAAAACCTATTGGGTCACACACAAAGAACATGTTATTTTGGAAATGACATTCATTTTAGTTTGACTAAATGAACCATTAGGCATTGAATTGAATTCATTGAAAGGATTGGATTTGAGTTAGACTCAAATTAAATGGCCGAATTTGAGTTGGACTCAAATTGATTTGACTTGAATTGGACTCAAATCAATTTGGATGGAATAAATTCATCATGCATGATTAATGTGGATTAATCATGCATTAAAGAGGGAAAATCAAAAGTTGGATGAATGGACTTAAATTGATTTGACTTGAGTTGGACTCAAATCAATTTGGATGGTATAAATTCATCATGCATGATTAATGTGGATTAATCATGCATTTAAGAGGGAAAACCAAGAGTTGGATGAACCCTCTTTTCATGCATGATTAATGTGGATTAATCATGCATTGAAGAGGGAAAACCAAGGGTTGGATGTAACCTTTCATATTCATGGGATAAATATAAAAAGGGGACCTTTGATCATGATGTTTTTGGTTGAAAATTGCCTTTGTTTTTCCCCTCTTCTTCCCTTGGCCGAAATCTTCTCTTGGCCTAGCATCTTTTGTGGTGTTGCTAGCACAACCTTTCTCCAAAGAGTGTTCATGTGGATACCATAGAGGCACGTACACTTGTATGTGCAAGAGATCCAACGGGTCGTGGAAAAGCGGGATAAACAAAGGGCACGCATCAAAGGTATACCCTATAGGATGGGGCTTTATAGATCTATTCTTTAGTATGAGTTTTCTTTCGCATGGATCGCTCGAGGGATCCTTTTTCCGCTGTGATTTTCTTATTTATCGTATAGGATTCCCAACATGATCACCCTCCTTCCCACCGAGTATACTGTGTATTTTCAGCGTACCGTGTGTCTTTCCAGAGCATCCTATGTATTTTCAGATTGACCTATGTATTTTCAGACTGACCTATGTATTTCCAGACTTGCCTATGTATTTCTTGACTGACTGTGTATTTCATGACTAGCCTATGTATTTCTCAACTGATGTATGTATTTCTAGACTGGCCTATGTATTTCCCAACTAATATATATATTTCCAGACTGACCTATTTATTTCCCAACTGACCTATATATTTCTAGACTAGCCTATGTATTTTTCGACTGACGTATGTATTTCCAGACTGGCCTATATATTTTCTGACTGACCTATGTATTTCCAAACTGGTCTATGTATTTTTCGACTGACCTATGTATTTCCAGACTTACCTATGTATTTTCTGACTGACCTATGTATTTCCCGACTATGTAATTCTAGAGTTGCTTATGTAATTTCAGAGTTGTCTATGTAATTTCAGAGCTGCCTATGTATTTTCTGACTGACCTATATATTTTTCGACTGACCTATGTATTACCAGACTAACCTATATATTTCCCGACTGACCTATGTATTTTCTGACTAACCTATGTATTTCTCGACTGACTATGTAATTCCAGAGATGCTTATATAATTCTAGAGTTGTCTATGTAATTCCATAGCTACCTATGTATTTTTAGAGATTTCTATGTAATTTCAGAGTTGCTTATATATTTCACAAGCTGCTTATGTATTTCCCAAGCATCAGGCTTCTCGTCGAGTATCATCCTTCCGCTTCAGTACCAGTCGACTGTCTCATTAGGGCAGTTGACTGCCTCATTATAGGCCTCACTCAGACTTTCTCAATCGCCCGATCACTAGTTCTAGCTCCAATCTTCACTTTGCATAATGGTTATTTCCTAATACCCTAAAGGGCATTATAGTCAATTAAGCTGGGGGAAAGGCAATGACTAAATCTATATAAAGGGGCGGAGATGAGGAGGAAAGGGGATAGAGGTTTCTCTATTTGGTATGCAGAGATACCTCTTCTTCTTCCTTAAGTTGCTTCCTTTATTCCCTTGTCTTTTACTATATTCTTCTTATCTCTTCGATGGATATTGACTTGAGCGTTGGAGGGGTCGCGCCGGTAAAACTGGCTCACTCCTAAGCACTCAATTTTGTTACAGATCAGGAACCATAGCGACATCTTTGCAAATCTTACAAATTTCACTTCTTACCGACAAAAGAGGATGAGGGATCCAAGCGTGCTAGAAAAAGTAACACCATCAACCATTATTTGATTAGCCGAATGAAAATAGATTATAGCATTCATATTATCGAATTAACATGAACAACTACAAACACTACTATTTAATCAAATTAAACAATTAATATTGTTTAATCCAATTAAACTGCTTCTGTCTAGTCAAAAGACATCCAAAAATCATTCAACAATCATAATAAATATGTTTGTTTATATCATATATAAAATAAATATTAAAGCGATCCAATCGAATTTGCAAGTGGCTCTAATACTACTGTTGGGCTCCAAAGCGTAATTAAACACAAAACACAATGGAAATGGGAACCTGAGAACCATGCGAGTTTCAATTGATCATTTGTTTAGAAAGTTACCTCTAGATGTGCAAATCCTTTGTTGATATGAAGGATTGAGTCAAACTCAGCACGTTCAAGTGTTTGTGCCTCTATGATGTTCATAGAGTACAATCACAGTCTTTCTTACGAACACAATTTGGAGAATAACATATCTTTCAACGTCTTACGGTAAGCCTAAACCAAAAGATTCAAAAGGTTGAGGCATTACTAGAAAAATTTAATATAGTCTTGTTGTTCTTTAACTAAGTTTTTAGTGTCATACCTTGTGGGAGCTACCACTGCAACAGGCGTCTTCTTGTTATAGTAGTAGAGGTTGCACATGTCACACGTTGTCATCTTGCAAAGAGGGCAATGACGTCTGTGTCATTTTTGGGTTGGGTTTCTACAGCACTTACAAGCTTCATGTCCATCAACAATCTCTTCATTTATTTCCCATATATGTTTGCATTCATATTGGGCTTGAGAAACTTGGACCATACTTCTGTATCTGATTTCTGGGCCTATCCACCACGTCTTCCCGAGCTCTCTGAGCATAAAGATGGTTTCATGTTGAATAAGAGGATTAAGAGTGCTCTGGAGGTCATCGAGGCCTTCATCTTCATAAAGGCTGAAAATAGCATCACTGGGATCCTCCCCATCTTGGACTGAGGCAATATCATAATCGTCAGGAAGATCGAGTTGTTCAAACATGGCAATGCGCTTAACGTTGAGGCGGTCATTGGGACATTCTCGTGCAAAGTGCCCTTCCTCGCCACATAGAAAACACCGACATTTCTTGTTTTTAACCAGATGTTTTCGTCGTTCAATACGGGCATGTGAGGGGTGAGGCTTGTCTCTGAAAGTTCTGGATTTTCGAAGACCCATTCTCTTGTCAGACCTTTTGTAATATCCAAGAATCGGGATATTACTGCAAAATGATAGATCCTTGAGTGCACACTTGAAGGTGGCGTCTTTGCACTCATTTTCAAGGAACCTATAAGCAAATAATATTCTTGGGAAGACACCAACAGTGTTACCTTGATATCTTTCCTAGAAGGCTTGTTTTATTCGACTTCCTAGATCACCTGGCATCTTTGCCCATAATTTTTCAGATAATTCAAGAGTTGTGAATAGTCGACCAGTTTTTGTGGATATTCTGAGATAATCATTCAAGAATGGAATTATGTACTTGAGGTTGTTACAGGATAATCACTTAAGATCTTTGTAGGCCTCATCCCTAAAAATTTAATTTCTCTGACTGTTATTTTCATTTTTGTAGGGCTGAGAATGAGTCCATTCTTCTTACATATTTCCAGCATAGCTCTGAGATGTCCCTCATGTTCTTCTTCTGTATCAAAGAATACCAGAATGTCATCAATATAAACTGCGATTAGCTCAAATAATTATATCCACATCCAAGACATAGTCAATTATTCATCAGACGCAAAAGTTATGGGAATTCAAAGCAGATTTCAAAAGATCATAGCGGAATTAAAATAGCAAGGCTATATCGGTGAAGACACCTTGAAGCATTGGAGTAAAAACAAAAATATTATGTCAGTTGGACATAATAAATCCGAACCTTACAATTGAGGATAGACCTCTCAAGCATTTAACTCCAGTAGTGAAGGAGGCCTTTGCAAAGATGGTTGTTGGATCCATCAATATGTTCGAATGTCACAGTGAGCCCGCTTCCTGTTATGTAGTCTACAAAGGACATCCATTGAACGCATGATGGCTTGTTATCTAAAGTTTTGTTAAACAAGATGATTATGGCCTGGCAGTCTGTGAGGATTAACAATTCCTTCTTATCCATATAATAAATCTTGAGAGATTCCATTGTTTTCATGACAGCATGAATCTCTGCGTCTATGGTGGATTTAATGGGGTTGAACCTCCCGCTGGCATATACGAACCTGGAGGACTCTGAGATGGATAAACCGCATTCGGCTTCTTTGTATTTGAACAAAGCTTTCCTCCTGGATAAAGGATATGTCTACTTGATTATCAGTACATAGTATAGATTCTTCCAATCTGTGTATGTACACTCGATGATGTGCATCATCTTGTTTGGAATGGTATAGCACCTCAGCTGGTGCTATTGTCGCTCGTTCCTGCATGGAAAGTCATTATTGTACCTGAGGATCAATTTGCTGCTCCAAGGTATGAGCAGCTATAGGTCTCCCTGTAATTATTCTGCCCATTCGTCTGGCAGCTTGTTGAGCATTAAAAATGAGGGACATCTCAGAGCCATGCTGGAAATATGTAAGAAGAATGAATTCATTCTCAACCCTACAAAAATGAAAATAGCAGTCAGAGAAATTGAATTTTCAGGGGCTATACTTGGCAATAGTAAGATCAAACTCCAACCCCACATAATCAAAAAGGTTGCTAATTTTAAGGATGAGGACCTGCTAATTGCAGGGGCATTTTTCAGTCTGAATGACATTACAAGCCATTCGTACAGTCCTTCTGGTACCCAAAATGTTGTCCATTCAATGGAGTTGGGGTGCATGGCTACCTGGTGAAATTCAGATTTAAGGTCAAATTTTGAGAATATCTTTTTATTACTGACCTTTTTGAGAATAGTATTGATCCCTGGGAGGCTATACTGATCCATTGGTGAGATCATTAAGGCATTTGTAGTTAAAGACCATTCTCTCTTTTCCTTTGATTTCTTGACTAGTCTTTTGGTCAATGGTAGTGCCTGAATGGACGATGATGGCAGTAGTTTTATGCCGACTTTTACTAGGTCGAATGACCCCCAATATCAAGTAGTGCCTTTATATGCTTTGCAAAGGCCTCCTTCACTGCTGGAGTTAAATGCTTGAGAGGTCTGTCCTCAATTGTAAGGTTCGGATTTGTTATCTCCAACTGACATAATATTTTGTTTTTACTCCAATGCTTCAAGGGGTCTTCACCGATATAGCCTTGTTGTTTTAATTCCGCTATGATCTTTTGAAATCTGCTTTGAACTCCCATAACTTTTGTGTCTGATGAATAACTAACTATGTCTTGGATGTGGATATACTCATTTTCATCAAGGTCAAGTTCTGGAATAGATGATGCAGAAACATAGGGGGATGTTTCAATAGTCGTCATGTTCTTATAAAGGGTTACCTAATTTCCTTCAATACGCAGTCCTCCCTGCATAGCTTGGATGAAATTACATCCTATTATCATTTGAATGTTTTCCCCCAGCTTCATCGGGAAGGAATATGTGTAAGGGATCCTGAAAGTATTGTACCCAATTATCATCTTTCCTCCCTTTAACCTCTTCTTGGCTATTGCTTTAGAGGATATGCCACTGAAGTTTACTACAAATTGGTTCTCTTCTAGTGCTTCGGAGGGAATAGAGTCTTGATCAACGACACATGTTGTTGCGCTAGTATCAAGTATGGCATTGACCTGAAAGGTTGGTAAGTTTTGTATTTCAAAGCTTACCTTTAGGTTGTACAACATGTTTCTTCCTTTCTTCGCCGGCTTCGGTTCTTCTTTTCTTACCAGCTCCTAGTCCTGCTGGTTCATACATTTTTCTCCAGTAGCACTTGTTTTGGCATATAGGGGTCCTAATAATTTTCCTAGGTTAGGAATATAAGTTCGGGCATAGTTGAGTATTCCTAACCAAGACCTCATTCCTTTCAGGGTTAGCAGTTCCTCATCCTTAAAATTGGCAACCTTTTTGATTACGTGGGGCTGGAGTTTGATCTTACTGTTACCAAGTATAGCCCCTAAAAATTCAATTTCTCTGACTGCTATTTTCATTTTTGTAGGGCTGAGAATGAGTCCATCCTTCTTACATATTTCTAGCATGACTCTGAGATGTCCCTCATGTTCTTCTTCTATATCAGAGAATACCAGAATGTCATCAATATAAACTGTAATATATTGTTTAGTACCTTTAAAGTAAGTGTCCATTTTTCAGAATAAGCGTGGATACAAATGCTAAAAATAATCAACTTTCAAAACTAAGATAAATATACAAGAACTAGAGAATTATACTGACTTATATTGAAAGTTGGAAACTTACAAGACTCAAGTAAGACTTCAGTGTTCGACTGATGTCTTGCAAGAGTAAGCTAGAGGGATTTTATAGGAACAAAAGGATAAGAACCGGGTATGCAAGGGGCCCCATCGCATTCTTATCATCATCCTATCAGATTCCCTTTTTGATAATACACAAAGATTTAAGCTTGCCTTTAGGTTGGTAAGTTTTGTATTTCAAAGCTTACAACATGTTTCTTCCTTTCTTCGCCGGCTTCGGTTCTTCTTTTCTTACCAGCTCCTAGTCCTGTTGGTTCATACGTTTTTCTCCAGTAGCACTTGTTTTGGCATATAGGGGTCCTAATAATTTTCCTAGGTTAGAAATATAAGTTCGGGCATAGTTGAGTATTCCTAACCAAGACCTCATTCCTTTCAGGGTTAGCAGTTCCTCATCCTTAAAATTGGCAACCTTTTTGATTACGTGGGGCTGGAGTTTGATCTTACTGTTACCAAGTATAGCCCCTAAAAATTCAATTTCTCTGACTGCTATTTTCATTTTTGTAGGGTTGAGAATGAGTCCATTCTTCTTACATATTTCCAGCATGACTCTGAGATGTCCCTCATGTTCTTCTTCTGTATCAGAGAATACCAGAATGTCATCAATATAAACTGTGATATATTGTTTAGTACCTTTAAAGTAAGTGTCCATTTTTCAGAATAAGCGTGGATACAAATGCTAAAAATAATCAACTTTCAAAACTAAGATAAATATACAAGAACTAGAGAATTATACAGACTTATATTGAAAGTTGGAAACTTACAAGACTCAAGTAAGACTTCAGTGTTCGACTAATGTCTTGCAAGAGTAAGCTAGAGAGTTTTTATAGGAACGAAAGGATAAGAACCGGGTACGCAAGGGGCCCCATCGCATTCTTATCATCTTCCTATCATATTCCCTTTTTGATAATACACAAAGATTTAAGCTTGCCAATGGACTTACTTGGCACCTTTGCCTGCCATCCTCGGGTTGTCCACCTTTGCTTTTAAGAAGTGTTATCCTTTTACTCCCCATAGTATTAATTCCAAACTTTAGTGAGTTTTTAGGGCTTACCGTCTTATGAGAGTAAAGCTTGGGAAAAATTGTGGTATATTTCAACACAGAGACTCTTTGAATACTAGAATTTTACCCCTTGGTTCTTCTCCAGTAGCACTTGTTTTGGCATATAGGGGTCCTAATAATTTTCCTAGGTTAACTTAGTGTCATACCTTGTGGGAGCTCCCATCGCAATAGGCGTCTTCTTGTTATAGTAGTAGAGGTTGCACATACCACACACTGTCATCTTGCAAAGGGGGCAATGACATCTGTGTCGTTCTTGGGTTTGGTTTCTACAGCTCTTCTTCAACTACTGCAAGGAATTCATCTTCGTAATAAGCAACCAATGGGACAGCAAAGTGATGACTCACTTTGCACTACTGATCAACCAATTTCTGACCTCACTTCCCAATATCAAGAACAACTCGACCAATTGCTCCGGGAATCAGCCCAAGGAGTTGAAGCAAGACCAAGTACTAGGCCAACATTTGAAGGATATGGTGGAAAATTCAAAAGAAAAGATTATAGTGAATGGTGGAATCTACCATCGGCTTTTCACCAATTGATGACAATAGATGACTTTTTTAGGAATATACAACTTTCTATACTAACTCGGGGATATGATGCATGGCGAAATGGAGAAGCCAATTTTTTAATTACCAGAGGTATGATTGGAAGGCTCTCCAACACTCCCAACATAGCCTTCGCTTATGAAGTTCAGGGAGTAGTTGACTATCTCATAAGTCACGGGGTAAATGCACTCCCAGAAAGGAGGTATTCAACAGAGCAATTATTAACTACTATATATAAGGAGAAATCAAAAGACCTAGTTTTTTGGTTGATACAATCTTACGCGATTTTATCAGATAAAATCGTGTTTATTACTTAACCACTAAATCATATCTAATATAACAATTTCTCTTATTTTATAAAACATGGGCATAATTCATAGTCTTGTTTGAAAAATTCAAACGCATATTGTATTAATTCATTAATCCAATGAGTCCAATTAGATTAATTCAATAAATTTAAAATCCGATTAGATTAATCTATTAATCTAACGAGTTTATGATCCAACTAGATTAATCCATTAATCTTAATTTAGACTCAACGTGAGATTTCGATTGTAAATTGTAATCCCAACAATATCAACTCTACTCAAGAAGTTTATGTTTAAGTTTTCATCTCTTTTTTCAAGCTGAATCAAGATTTAAAATTTCATATCATGTTAGCGCCTCGTACCATTCCAATACTACAAGAAGATTGGAACCGTCAACCTAGCGACCCCTATCAGTCCGTTCCAAGATCATTGTAAGGAAGGTAAATCACGAAAAGCCCTTTGGACCTTGATGCGATTGGTAAAACCGTGGAAGACCGTTCTGAGTCCGAGGGAAAGTTTTAGACTTCCCTTCGAAATTTGATCCGTGCCTCATCCACAAGTTGTCACGCCTTACCAATGACCTTATCAAACAAATATTGATACACTCCAAAGTATCTCAAAATGAATTCAAATAAATCTCAGTTCTATATTTTGTTTTCAATTGATTTAGTTCCAAATATAACTCTAATAGTTAAAAAAACAGTTGAATTAAAAATTTAATTAAACTATAAAATATTATATCTTTTAAAAATATAATTATAATAATTAGATAGACAATTAAATTAAAATTATATCATCTTATACCATGTCAATACTTACACATTTCTTAGTGTACTAAAATATATGAGTTATACTCATTTAATCATTTCACACATTTTTTTTTATCTCTAGCAGACTTATCAATCAGTATTTGAATTCAGCTATACTTCATGTGTTGATATAAATCCTTGTAACTCATAATCACCTTTTATTTAACTTGCTTAATTTTAAAAATAAGATTATATTAATTAGAGAATCGATTTTATAAGAATTATAGAGAAATAATTTATAAAAAAAATGAAAAACATCGATTCTAACAAAACTAATGGAATTAGGCTGTCATTGCGATCAGATTATATTTTTCTCAACAATAAAATCGACCTGCTTAAAAGGTTCAGTGATGGATACATGGATTTTTTATCAAAGGAAATATTTCCAACAAAAATGTAAGTCAATGAACATACAAGTCACTAACCTACGGAATAGAAAAACGACACTAGTTTAGATGATCAGAGGATGCTGCAGTGCTATCTGCAATTGCAATCTCCAACCAAATTTATTCTACATCAATTTGCATGTAAGGTTCAGCTTGACAAAACTATGTATATGTATATATATACCATGTAGCTTTTGAGAGATCTGAAGGTCTTACACCTCAACAAGTGGAGTTGCTCTTCTTTTCGCAGCTGCCCTCTTTCGGACGAAGATCCCCCATCTCATGGCTGCCTTCATCTTGAGCCAACCGACAATAGCCTTATTGGATATACGGCTTCCACCATTGTCAAATTCGGGTAAAGGGAAAAATGAAGACATGTAAGAGAAGTCAAATAAATTATCATGCAGACTACTCGTGGAAGCAACGCCCATGTTACATACAGCGAATAAGTCCTCATTCCCAAGGTTTGATAAGCTGATATCATTTTCGAAAAGAGCATCCATTTTGAAGCTGCTAGGCATTTCTGGTTCTGGATGTGCCATGGATTGACCCATTGGATGCAATCCTAAATATGCAGAATCACTTGCCGTGAATTGGGTCTGGAATGTGGAGCCAGCCGGGTTCCTTTAAGGCTCATGGGAACCTTCAACCTTCATCCTGAGGACGGTGTGCATGTCTAGACTTTCAAATATTGAAATAAAATCTGAGACGATGTTCGGAGTTTTGATTTCTTTTGAAAGATTTCAAACAACAAACTTGCAATCTGAAAACACTCACACTTGAAGACTCTTACTAAGGAATGGTAGGCTTGGTGTTGCTCAAGTCTGCTCAAACCTTCTGCACTCGTAGCTTTATATAGAGGAACGAGGTTGTATCAATAATTAAAGCGGATGCTCATTTATTAGCCCCATCGTCCTTTGATTATGATACCCACGATTCCCTATGGCTTTACAGCTCTTCCTCACTTCTTTACAGCTATTAGTGATAGGACATAAAAACTGATAACACACAAAGATAAGATTTTTACAGCTTGCAGCATCCCGCTTTAGCTGCATTATTGTACCTCAAGACAAGACGGCTTCCCGGGGCTCAGTCTTGCTTTGGGCTCACCACTGCTTTCGGCTTAATGAGGTGTTGCTTTTATTTTTCCAAGGACTGAATTTAAAACATTGGATACCTTCCAAAGGTCCTTTCTTATCTCCTTTAGTGTCGGTAGTGCGCTGAGAAAATAATTCTGATATCCACCTTCTCTGTACCGTCTGCTTGTGAAGTCAGATTCTTTCATCTGTTCGATCATTTCCAATTCTTGAAGTGCGTGGTATAGGTTTTGTGAAGCTTTTTCCTCAATACTATCTAGCGTTCTTCTTTTCTTATGTTCCTGTGGAGTAAAAATATTTTTACTCACATCCTGTAGTATCTCCTCATATTGGTTTAACAACACGTAGCGTCGGGAAGCAGCAAATTCTGTAGCGGCTTCTTCTTCTTCATCACGATAACTAATTCCTTCCGTGATTTGCTTTCCTCTGGTTACTTCATCCATTCTTTCCTTCCCTTTGTCCGTTGTTAATACAGAGACTATCTCTTTTCCAGAGATCAACCTTGACAATGAGTCTGCAAATACATTTAACTTAGCATCAATGTGCTCAAAATTAACTTTAATACCTGACCCAATGATAAAGTCAGTGAAGGCGATCCATCGGACTCGAGATGGTTTGTTTCTGACCATCTTGTTGTAGAAGCTTATTATTGCCTGACAATCTGTTCTCAGAGTAATTTCTTCTTTGTCCAAGTAATGGATCTTCAAAGCACTCATAGTCTCCATAGCAGCAAATATTTCTGCATCAATAACTGATTTAACCACCGGAAATTTACCATGAGCGTATGCGCAGACCTTTTCAGTACTTCTTGAATCATACTTTGATTTCTTCCATTTGCACACTCCACCCCATCCTGTCATGCATCCATCAGTTTCAAGTATAATATATGCTTGTTCGGGTGGCAGTTCTAAGTCTGGCAGTTGCTGAATTTGGTTTTTAATTTCCTTGACTAAGACCCAATCTGATGGCTTCATTCTTTTATCGTCATGAATCGAAGTCTTTTCATATAATGGTCCCAACTTGGCACTTAAGTTTGGAATATATGTTCGGGCATAGTTAAGAATTCCAAGCCAAGATCTCAGACCTTTCTTTTCCTTTAAACTTTCCTCCTTGAATTCTGCTATCTTTTTGATTATATGAGGTTGTAGCTTTAGCCTCCCTTCTCCTATTTTTGCTCCCAGAAATTCAATCTTTGAAACCGCCAACTTACATTTAGTGGGAGATAAAACTAACTCATGTTTTTCACAGATGTTTAACATGATCTCCAGATGCTTCACATGCTCTTTCTCTGAATACACCATAAAAATTGCATCTAATAAATAGAGTATTAACTTCTTCATTTACCTTCCATTTGTGCTGGCAATGAAATTGCTCTTCAGGAAGGTCTACTTGAACTTGCCATCCCTGTGGCTCTCCTATAAGAACAAACATAGACTCATTTATTGGAAGTACATTGGTCGCAGCATTGCAATGTTGCTCTGTTGCATTTTCTCCTTCGGACATACTGCAAATGGCATCACTGCTGCTTTCATATGGATCCACAGATACTATGTCAAAATCTTCTGGTAAGTCTAGTCCGTTGATCATAGCAACTCTTTCCTTGTTGCCAACCTTGTTATGACATTCCCTGGTGAAATGTCCTTCTTCTCCACAAATAAAACAGTTGCACTTCTTTACTCTTGTTCTGTCATTTTGATACTTTCTCTTGATTACCCTTACCTGCGATTTGTGTGGTTTGCCCTTATAAGTATTGGACTTCCGTTAGAATTTTAATTTCCCCTCTATAATATGAATCAATAACTCCTGCGCCAATTACAATACCTTTTCTCCATGCACTACCTAATCTTGCAGCAATGCGGCCATAATGTCCTTCAGGAATAGCGAATGCTAATCCTGTATAGAGCAAAGATCTGTCCCCTGGTCCTATTTTATAATTATCACAAACATGTAAATCATACCCTGCTGCTCCGGATGTTCTTCTTATTGGAGTATTTATCTCCCACTAAATGCAAGCTGGCGGTTTCAAAGATTAAATTTCTGGGAGCAGAAATAGGAGAAGGGAGGCTAAAGCTACAACCTCATATAATCAAAAATATAGCAGAATTCAAGGAGGAAAGTTTAAAGGAAAAGAAAGGTCTGAGATCTTGGCTTGGAATTCTTAACTATGCCCGAACATATATTCCAAACTTAAGTGCCAAGTTGGGACCATTATATGAAAAGACTTCGATTCATGGCGATAAAAGAATGAAGCCATCAGATTGGGTCTTAGTCAAGGAAATTAAAAACCAAATTCAGCAACTGTCAGACTTAGAACTGCCACCCGGACAAGCATATATTATACTTGAAACTGATGGATGCATGACAGGATGGGGTGGAGTGTGCAAATGGAAGAAATCAAAGTATGATTCAAGAAGTACTGAAAAGGTCTGTGCATCCGCCGGATTTGCGACAAAATGTTTTGGGTTTCGTCAGCAGCATTAATTAGTTTGTCGTATTGGTCTGGGAACATCATCCTCCACTGGATAAATGTCTTCTTTTCTATTTCTCCCAGTAAATTTTCCACATATTGCACTTTGGTTCTTTTGTCAGGCCAAATCTTTGAGTCCACAACATTTGTGGTTATAGACTCCCACCTAGATATCACATCATTATATAGCCCAATATTGTTAGGAAGAACTAACATTGCACTTGTTGTTTGCTGGGCTGAAGGAAGTGTCCATTGTTCATTGTTGTAGGCTTTCCTCTTGCAATCTTCGAATTTCAGCCTGCAGATAATCTATGTAGCCAAATAATTCAGTAATTAAGTTATTTTCTTCATACTTGTGAGGAATTGGTGGCATAATCTGAGTTTCTATCTTCAAATAGTAGTCTGAACATAAAATGCAAGCCGTCAATCTGCAATCTGAGCAATGTCTTCTGGCTCTCTGTGTAGTTATTACACCACAAAAATTGCATCTAATAAATAGAGTATTAACTTCTTCATTTACCTTCCATTTGTGCTGGCAATGAAATTGCTCTTCAGGAAGGTCTACTTGAACTTGCCATCCCTGTAGCTCTCCTATAAGAACAAACATAGACTCATTTATTGGAAGTACATTGGTTGCAGTATTGCAATGTTGCTCTGTTGCATCGTGATGAAGAAGAAGAAGCCGCTACAGAATTAGCTGCTTCCCGACGCTACGTGTTGTTAAACCAATATGAGGAGATACTACAGGATGTGAGTAAAAATATTTTTACTCCACAGGAACATAAGAAAAGAAGAACGCTAGATAGTATTGAGGAAAAAGCTTCACAAAACCTATACCACGCACTTCAAGAATTGGAAATGATCGAACAGATGAAAGAATCTGACTTCACAAGCAGACGGTACAGAGAAGGTGGATATCAGAATTATTTTCTCAGCGCACTACCGACACTAAAGGAGATAAGAAAGAACCTTTGGAAGGTATCCAATGCTTTAAATTCAGTCCTTGGAAAAATAAAAGCAACACCTCATTAAGCCGAAAGCAGTGGTGAGCCCAAAGAAAGACTGAGCCCCGGGGAGCCGTCTTGTCTTGAGGTACAATAGCGAACGCTAATCCTGTATAGAGCAAAGATTTGTCCCCTGGTCCTATTTTATAATTATCACAAACATGTAAATCATACCCTGCTACTCCGGATGTTCTTCTTATTGGAGTAATAGCTTCAGGGTGCATCCTCATCACCTCAAAAACGGGTTCTTCAGTAATTAATACTGATAATATTTCTCTTTCTGGTGAACATGCTTCAATATCATCTTCATTTGCAGTAATTGCTCTAGGCTCTGAAATAGGCGTATATCCTTGAAACTGTAAGGATACGCTTCCATCTAGCAAGGTTCTGGTATCAACCCTAGTTGGGGTCATAGGGTTTCTTCGTTGTGTTGGTCTTAATATCCACCGCTGCTGTTGTAATTCATCTGTGGTAAATCTTGAACCAGGTAGTGCAATAACTCCTCTGCTAGCAAGATAATCAGCAACATTCTACACATTATAAGTAAAATTTGTGAAGCTTGTATTAGTTAATCGACCAACCATCATTCTAGTAATTAACAAATTACTAGATCCCCCTTGCCAGTCCTGATATCCGCAAGTTTGTACGGATATTTCTATATGGTTTGCAAAGTCTTCCAGATTCATCATCATATCTTTTTCTGATAGTGCTTTTGATTTTGCTGGTTTAATTACTCTGGATACTGAATGTTGTTCTGGTGGTACAAGAATACGCATAAGGTTAACGAGTGCAGAAGGTTTGAGCAGACTTGAGCAACACCAAGCCTACCATTCCTTAGTACGAGTCTTCAAGTGTGAGTGTTTTCAGATTGCAAGTTTGTTGTTTGAAATCTTTCAAAAGAAATCAAAACTCCGAGCATCGTCTCAGGTTTTATTTCAATATTTGAAAGTCGATCCCTTTTTGGTATCAGAGCTAGTTGATTAAAGTTATGCAAGGCTAAAATTCAAAATTCTAGGTGAAGGTACGAGTGCATACCTCTTCTCTTTATCTAATCACATATTTTACTTGGTTTCAAATTTGTTCCCTGGAAATTAACCATAAAGATGAAAGGTGGAGACTCGACATGCATCCTTGGTCCGGTTCCTTCCAAAGGTCCTTTCTTATCTCCTTTAGTGTCGGTAGTGCGCTGAGAAAATAATTCTGATATCCACCTTCTCTGTACCGTCTGCTTGTGAAGTCAGATTCTTTCATCTGTTCGATCATTTCCAATTCTTGAAGTGCGTGGTATAGGTTTTGTGAAGCTTTTTCCTCAATACTATCCAGCGTTCTTCTTTTCTTATGTTCCTGTGGAGTAAAAATATTTTTACTCACATCCTGTAGTATCTCCTCATATTGGTTTAACAACACATAGCGTCGGGAAGCAGCTAATTCTGTAGCGGCTTCTTCTTCATCACGATAACTAATTCCTTCCGTGATTTGCTTTCCTCTGGTTACTTCATCCATTCTTTCCTTCCCTTTATCCGTTGTTAATACAGAGACCATCTCTTTTCCAGAGATCAACCTTGACAATGAGTCTGCAAATACATTTAACTTAGCATCAATGTGCTCAAAATTAACTTTAATACCTGACCCTGTGATAAAGTCAGTGAAGGCGATCCATCGGACTCGAGATGGTTTGTTTCTGACCATCTTGTTGTAGAAGCTTATTATTGCCTGACAATCTGTTCTCAGGGTAATTTCTTCTTTGTCCAAGTAATGGATCTTCAAAGCACTCATAGTCTCCATAGCAGCAAATATTTCTGCATCAATAACTGATTTAACCACCGGAAATTTACCACCGTCCATTCAATAGAGGCAGGTTCCATAGCTACTTGATGAAATCCCGACTTTAGATCAAACTTTGAATAGACCTTTGAATTGTCAACTTTCTTGAGAATGGTGTTTATGTCTGGCAGGCTGTATTGATCTTTATAAGTGTTGTCATTGAGTGTTCAGTAATTGAACACCATACGCTCCTTGCCTTTTACTTCCTTACCAGTGACTGGATCAATACTAGTCCCTGATTGGACTATCATAGCCATCGTTCTATGCCTACTCTTACTGGGGCGAATAACTTTCAACCCTAAGAGTATATCCACGTGCTTTTGAAATGTTGTCTTCATCGCAGGGGTGACATGCGACAGTGGTTTATCCTGGATAGTAATATCCGGATTAATAACATCAATCTTACAGAGAATCCCATTTTTTGACCAGTGTTGTAGTGGGTTGTCTCCGATAAATCCTTGTTCCATTAATCTGTTCAGCAAAGGTCCATGTTTCTGCAGTATAAACGTATTTGAAGGAGTTGCAGAAAAGAATACCTTTTCTTAGATTTCCAAGTATTCTATTTCTTCCAGATGAAGTTCTTCTATTGCTGATGCAACTGTGGGGTTTGTAGCAATAGTAGTTATATTCTTATAGAAGGTCACAGTATTACCTTCTATACGAACTCCTCCTTGCATTCCTCTAATAAAATTCCCTCTGAGGACCATCTGAATTCCTTCTCCTAATGTCATTTCAAATGAATAAGTGTATGAAATTCTAAATTTATTCTCACCAATTTTCATCTGTCCCCCTTTTAACTTCCAGTTTGTTGTTTGCTTGGAGTTTACTCTATTGATGATGACAGTGTAAGGGTTCTTCTCCAATGCCTGTGCTGGTACTAACCTTTTATCAACACAGCAAGTTGTAGCACCAGTGTCCAGAATAGCATTAACCTGGAATGGAGGAATAGTTGGTACTTCAATTTCAACTACCATATGGTATAACCTGTTTAAAGTTCTCCTTGGATGATATTGACCACTTGTTGCTGGTAGTACAGATATCTCCAGAAAATGTAATTGTTCCTTCCCCTTTTGCAGGTCATGGAGGTTAAGTTGTTGTAATTTGGCTACATAGATTATCTGCAGGCTGAAATTCAAAGATTGCAAGCGGAATTAGATAGAGTTTTGAAGCGAAATCAAGAAGCTGAAGTAACATTAACTGAGGAATTAGCCGAAGAATTACAACTAAACCTCCATGACCTGCTAAAGGGGAAGGAACAATTACATTTTCTGGAGATATATGTACTACCAGCAACAAGTGGTCAATATCATCCAAGGAGAACTTTAAACAGATTATACCATATGGTAGTTGAAATTGAAGTACCAACTATTCCTCCATTCCAGGTTAATGCTATTCTGGACACTGGTGTTACAACTTGTTGTGTTGATAAAAGGTCCATACCAGCACAGGAATTGGAGAAGAACCCTTACACTATCATCATCAATGGAGTAAACTCCAAGCAAACAGCTTGAATTCCATCGTATGGAGCAGACATGGGCCTCCCTGAAGAAGCAAAACAAAAAAGAATGTCAGGACTCCTAAAGAAGCAAAATTTCTAGTATTCAAGTTCAAAGGCATTTTGAAAAATAATTTAAGGAACACATTTCTGAAGAAGCTTTAGTTTCAGGAATTTATGTCAAAGTTCTAGGGATCCCTGAAGAAGTAAAACAAAAAAGAATGTCAGGACTCCTAAAGAAGCAAAATTTCTAGTATTCAAGTTCAAAGGCATTTTGAAAAATAATTTGAAGGAACGCATTTCTGAAGAAGCTTTAGTTTCAGGAATTTATGTCCAAGTTCTAGGGTCGGATCGATACTGATAACATATAGGATAGTTAATTGCCTCATATTGGCCAAACAAACAGATAAAAGAAAGGTGTGGTTAGAAAATTAATGCAATAGAAACTATGCCAAAAACATGAAATTTAAAAAATTATCCCTACTATATGGTATCAGTTCCATCTTCTGCACAATAAGCACAACTATTATTATGAAAATAGTAAGTTCCTCACCTCTCACTGCCTTTCCCATTTCAACTGAATGCTGATTTAAGAAAATTGAAGATTGTAAGTGCATTTGGGAAACTTGATTACGTGCAGGAGAAATGGATGGAGCCAACTGTGGTTCCTTTTTCAAATCATTTTCTCTGTTTCTTAGTGTAAAATTCAATTGGGTTTCGCCATCATATTCTTTGACATGCATCCAATTGTCATATGCCTCTTTGATCAATTTATCAGCAAGTGCCTGATAAGTAAAATGAATAGATATTATTTTCTCAACTCATGTAGAATTGGAGTTTGGGCTGATTCAGTAGCCAACCAATGAGAACGTAAAATATGCTTAGGGAATAGCGGAAATCAAGTTCCAAAGTTTTTCACACTAGTTCATTAGTAGAATATGAAGATTGAATTTAGGAAAACAAGAAACAACGGTTAAAAACAAGTGCTACACACCTTAAGATGGTCGCTGAGGCTTTCTGCAGTGTAAAAGTTCCCATCATAAATCAAGCCAAGGAACTCACATATCATGTTGAAGAAAGCACATGTATTGCCAGTTCCATCTGGATGGTATACGCAAGGCATATCACCTAAGACACAAGTCTTAGTTGCGCCACAAGACTCTCCCGCATTTTACCTGACATACCACTCCCAAGGATCTGAAAACACAAGAAATCTGAGACAAGGTGAAAAATAATCAGCCTTGTAGAATGCAAGCGTGGGCAAACACAAAAGCTTACTTCACGCAGTTGCTGGGGGACACCGATTGTAATTCTTGAGGAAATGTTCAACTGTGTGAATATGATTTTCAGATAATCTTTTGTGAAATTTGCCACCCTTGCCAATTTTTTTCAGTCTTTTAAGCTAGGTGGATAGTGTTTTTTGTATACTAGGATAACATGGGATAAAGAAGTTATTAAGAACTCATGAGGAAGATGCACAAATAGACAATTGATTTTGGACCTACCTTCTCCTCTATGATCCCTAACTATGAATGCTTCTGTTGTTGCTTCACGTATACGAATACTGTTACAGTAGCCAGAGGCTTTCCTCACACCAATCTTGAACTTTCTGCTCCTGACCCAACTAGAATTATCAGTAAAAGAAAGCTCTCCAAGGGTACCAATTCCATCTTTCAATGTAACTTGCTAGTCCCCTAATAGAAGTGGTCTCTTTCCTTCGCGCTGTGTAACTTGATGAATATTAAAATCTTCTTCAGTCCGACTATCACCATCTTCATTGTTAAAATCACCCTCTAGTACTAAAACGTCTAGTTTTGAACATGCCTCTGGTTCTGAGGTTACAACAAGGCCAGTGTTTGCATCGCATAAACAAACCTGAATTGCAACTCCATTTTCCCCATCAACATTTCCACCAGTGAATATTGGCAAAAGATAATTTTGTCTTGAAGTGAAGGTGTAGATTTCTTCGATTTGGCCGTTCAATTTGTCTTGGCACGCACCTTATTTTTCCATAAGTGATGTTAGTGTTGATTAACGGTGTGATGAATATTGCCGGAGAGAAAGCAAACTGATATAAGCTCGTCGAGGCTAGTGTTCAACATTATCTCCGTAAAACGATATTGCTCCGCTCAGGTGCTTACGGATAGCAACAATTCGTTTCCAAGATACAACGATGATGTCTTGGAATAGTAGCACTATAAATTCCGAGACCGGCGAACCTACTCGTAAGCTTTTTGGACTCTGGATGCAGAAGATGGGATTGATGAGATGAGAACTTGAGTGAATGAGTAAATTCCATCATCTAAGAGTTTCTATTTATACTTGTGAAGGGATAGAGGCACCTCTTGGTTCAATCAAATCTCATCCATTCAATTAAAAATGGATGATCTAGATTGCATCCCTTCCCAAAAGACATAATGTCTCTTCATTTGGATGCATCTAAGCCTTTCATTTTGATTTCAATAATCAAGATTAAGCCATCCAAAAAGGTACTTATACCCTTTCATTTGAATGAACCAGATTTATCCATCTTAATCCAACGATCTAGATTAAGTCATATTAATTTCTCATTCATATAATTGAGAAAATTAATCAATTTTTCCAACAATCCCCCACATGAATGAAAATTAATGCGTGTATGCATGCTGACACTTTACAAGAGTCCAATCGATAAGTCAATACATCGGGAGAGGTAGCTTGTGGCTTTGAACCTTCCGCAGTGGAATGCTATCGAGCATACTAGGCTGCACAGTGAACGTGATGTCTTGAACTGCTCAACTGTTTGTGTATACTTAGACAATAACACCCACACAAGGACTTATCTCACCTACTTTTGGTTCTCATGGTTGGTTCCGTTTTGGCCATGGACACTATCTTGGATTTATGAGTGTTTCATTGAAGCGGCCTGTCTTCACACTCACATAGGTGACACTTCTATCAAGAGTATCATACCATACTCCACCTTATAAAGGTATAGAAGTCATTAAAAGTATAAGCTTAACCTCACTACATGTAGTAGGACAGCACATTCATCCTAGGACTGGGATAGGGATAATATATCTCGTGTGTTGTAACACAACTTCTATAATTTCGTTGTCCCATTGAACCAAGATCTTGGGATCTCCAATCAACAAGGTTGGGTTACCGCTACAGTCGTTTTAGTTGTAGATTTTTAATCTCATTCCTCTCGATGAGCAGTATACTTGATCTCGATTTAGCCCCTTCGTAAGAGGATCTGCTAAATTATTTTTAGACTTGACATAGTCGATTGCAATCACTCCATTCGAGATCAACTGTCTAATGGTATTATGTCTACGACGTATATATCGTGACTTACCATTATACATACTACTCTGTGCCCTTCCAATCGCCGACTATCACAATGTATAAGTACGGTAGGCACAGATTTTGTCCAGCTCGGAATATCTTTCAAGAAATTCCGCAGCCATTCAGCTTCTTCAGTTGCTTTGTCTAGTGCTATAAACTCGGATTTTATAGTTGACCGAGCAATGCACGTCTGCTTAGTGGATTTCCAAGATATCGCTCCTCCACCAATTGTGAATACATATCCACTAGTGGATTTGGAATCTTTTGTATCTGATATCCAATTAGCATCACAATATCCCTCTAAGACAGCGGGATATTTTCCGAAATGTAATCCATAGTTCATAGTATATTTCAAATATCTAAGAACTCGCATCAATGCTTTCCAATAGGTGTCGTTTGGATTACTTGTAAAACGACTCAGCTTGTTGATCACACAGGCAATATCCGGACGTGTGCAGTTTGTGAGATACATCAAGCTGCCTATTATCTGAGAATATTCCAATTGTGATATGGGCTCACCTTGGTTTTTCGCTAAGTGTTGACTTAGATCCATAGGTGTTTTTACTGTAGAGAGATCGTACGCATTAACTTCCTCAACACCGATTCTACATATTGGGATTGTGTCAAAACTATCCCTTCAGATGTCCTGAGAATTTTAATTCTCAATATAACATCTGCTCGACCCATATCTTTCATATTGAAATTCTTGGTCAACATTTTCTTTGTACTCATGATTATCTCATAATTACTACCCATTATAAGCATATCGTCTATGTATAGACAGATGATTACATGACCTTTAGGTGTATCTTTGATATAAATGCATTTGTCACATTCATTTATTTTGAATTCGTTTGACAGCATTATTTTGTCAAATTTCTCGTGTCATTTTTTAGGCGCTTGTTTTAGTCCGTACAATGACTTAACAAGTCGACACACCTTTTCCTCTTTTCCTGGAACTATGAACCCCTCGGGTTGCTCCATATAGATTTCTTCTTCCAACTCACCATTTAAGAATGCAGTCTTAACATCCATTTGATGTATTTCAAGGTCATATAATGTTGTGATGGCTATCAGCACTCGTATGGACGTAATCCTTGTCATCGATGAGTAGGTATCGAAGTAATCAAGGCCTTCCTTTTGCTTGTACCCTTTGGCTACAAGTCTAGCCTTATACTTGTCAATCGATCCATCAGCTTTATACTTGCGTTTTAGTATCCACTTACAGCCTAATGGTTTAGAACCAGAAGGAAGGTCTACTAATTCCCAAGTATGATTATTCATGATGAACTCAATTTCACTATTGACAACTTCTTTCCATAATGGGGCATCGGGACTAGAGAGAGTTTCACTCAATGTTCTTGGATCCGTTTCTGACATAAAAGTCATAAAGTCCGGCCCGAACGATTTCTCAACTCTAGCCCGTTTGCTCCGACGTGGCTCTTCATTTTGATAGTCAATAGTCCTTTTACGACAATTAAGTTGAGGCGTCGTTGTTGTTAGAACTTCCGTTCTATCGTCGATTTGAATGTTTCCTTTTATTTGGAAATACATTTTGAAGAATATCGCATTTCGAGATTACGTGGTTGTTCCCACATGAATATCGAGAATGTCGACTTATGAACTATGAAGCGATATGCACTCTTTGTTTGGGCATATCAGAAATTGCATCGAACGTTTTAGGTCCAATTTTTATTTGCTTTGGCTTAGGTACTTCGAACTTTGCCAGGCACCGCCACACTTTCAAGTATTTGTACGATGGCTTGCGGTCTTTCCATAGTTCATATGGTGTTTTATCATTTTGCTTGTGAGGGATTTTATTGAGAATGTAATTACGGCATAGGAAATCTCCATGCGACCACGCATCGCAAGCAGCCTTACTATTGAAATCTCCTTCCATAGCGACTGGCGGGTCTTCACGCAAAAACCTTACGAGGTTTAGCGTCGTCAGATAAAACATCATCTTCTGTTGTCATCTTTTGAAATCAGCTCCGTTGAATTTCTCCGGCTTCTCTCCGGGTGGAACGGAGGTTGTGACTCCAAGTGAAACGGTAGTCGGAATATCGTTGATCACGGCCATATCAGATTGCACCGAATATCGTTTTACGATTGTTGATTAACGGTGTCATGAATATCACCGGGGAGAAAGCAAACTGATATGAGCTCGTCGAGGCTAGTGTTCAACACTATCTCCGTAAAACGATATTGCTCCGCTCAGGTGCTTACGGATAGCGACGGTCGTTTCAGAATCTGGCAGCGATGTCTCGGAATAGTAACACTACAAATTCCGAGACCGACGAACCTACTCGTAAGTTTTTTGGACTCTGGATGCAGAAGATGGGATTGATGAGATGAGAACTTGAGTGAATGAGTGAATTCCATCATCTAAGAGTTTCTATTTATACTTGTGAAGGGATAGAGGCACCTCTTGGTTCAATCAAATCTCATCCATTCAATTAAAAATGGATGATCTAGATTGCATCCCTTCCCAAAAGACATAATGTCTCTTCATTTGGATGCATCTAAGCCTTTCATTTTGATTTCAATGATCAAGATTAAGCCATCCAAAAAGGTACTTATACCCTTTCATTTGAATGAACCAGATTTATCCATCTTAATCCAACGATCTAGATTAAGTCATATTAATTTCTCATTCATATAATTGAGAAAATTAATCAATTTTTCCAACAATTAGATGTTTCATTAAAAGGCAACCAACATGACTTTCCACCTACAGAGTATAAGTTGCAGTCTGTCATTAAATAATACCAACCCATTAACAAAGTACAAGCTCATCCAGATAACGCACAAATCTATTGAGGAAGGAGACCTCATCCTGTTAGAGAAAAACAACACTTGGAGCCGAGTAGCGTGAATTAGAACAATACTGAGTGAACCAAATGCAGTTGACAAATGATCGGTAGTGAAAATGTAATAACTGCATGCACCTCTATAGTCTTGCAGAACTATGCATTCTTATAAACTATGATTATGTTTTCTACTCAGCGGCCACTATGGAATGAGAAATATTTGCAATAAAGATTTATTTTCTATGGACTAAATGATGCAACAGTTACATATTTATACCTTTCGCCAATCTTAACAAGACCTCCATTTTTTAGGGCTCGGTCAACTTCTTCTTGCACCTATTTAACCACAAAATAGAATCAGCTTAACTAACAAGAAGGCAAAGTGGCAAAAGATAAAAGTATCTTTAATTAAGCTAAAAAAAATTCATCTTACTGCTAGAAACAAGATAAACTGCTCAGTTTACTAAGTTTGGCAATGAGTAAATAACTTTCAATGAATATTTCTCAAGACAAAAGGAAGGGCACAATGCTATAACCACAGTTTGATTCATCTCAAGAGAATCTTATAAAAAATAAAAAAGACTTGATTAATAATTGAAATGCAGCTTTTGTTGGAATAGGGCAATACAAATTACAAATGAAATATTGAATTGAAATAATTGATTTACCTAGTAAACCCAGAGATCGCAAATCGTGAGAGTATTGTTGATGCAATCGGCCGAGGTCACGATTGACCAGACTCGAGTATGACTCGAATAGGATTTTGATGTTTGACAATATGGTTTGACCATATGATGATCATATACTAGTGGATGATTGAGATATCCAAAGTCATATGAGAGAGATTGTCATGAGGGAGATTGTTGGAACAATCAAGCTAGGTTAAGGTTGACTAAGCTCGAGTGAGACTCAAGTGGAAGTCCAAGAATAGATTCTTGGCAATGGAGAAATCCAAGTATAGATACTTGGTAAAGAAAAGTCCAAGGGTGGAGTCTTGACAAGAGAAGGTCCAAATATGAATACTTGACAAGGAAAAGTCCAAGGGTGGAGTATTGGCAAGGGAAAGACCAAGTATGGATACTTGACAAAAAGAAAAGTCGAAGGGTGTAATCTTTGCGGCGAAAGTCCAAGTTTGGAGACTTGGTAATGGAAGTTCCGGAGGCGCAGTCTCTTGATAAAGGAGACCCGTTAGCATGACAAAGCCGACGGAAAAACTTGAACGCGGTCTCTTGGTAAAGGAGACCCGTTAGCATGACAAAGTTGATGAAAGCACTTGAAGGCTAGCGACAAGGGTGAGGAGTCGTGGACTCGAATCAAGGGTTTAAGGCTGATGGAAGTGGCTTAAAGGCTCAAGTCTAGACTAAGGGTATCCGATGTCATGACAAAGCCGATGGAAGCACCTGAAGACTAGTGCGAAAGGTGAAGG
The DNA here is from genome assembly GCA_025175895.1 of Wurfbainia villosa. Taxonomy (NCBI): domain Eukaryota; kingdom Viridiplantae; phylum Streptophyta; class Magnoliopsida; order Zingiberales; family Zingiberaceae; genus Wurfbainia; species Wurfbainia villosa. The sequence goes on from JAKLTH010000147.1 coordinate 7,658,106, forward strand.
AATCGTGGAGAACTCGAATGCCCTGAGGGTGTGAGGCTGATGGAGGTGGCTTGAAGGCTTAAATCTAAACCTAGGGTGAGTATCAAGTATAAGGGGATCATACTTGGGTTAAACCTCATGTTTAAGGTGTATCAGTCGACTGATGTCATTGGCCAGTTGACTGGCGGAGTGCACGACACTCGGGAGATCAGTTTTGTTAGTGCAGGGGCACCAGATAATCGAACTTATGTTTTAATTATGGTAAAGATACAAAGTCAAGGTTATTTTGTTATCTCACGAGCTAAAACAAGTATGCAGAATTGCTAAGCTAAGCCGAAGGTCAGCGACACTTGGAGGGAACCGTGGTGGTCGGGCGACACAGGGAGGACTTCGGAGGAAGCCGAAGAACTCAAGTGAAGACCGGAAGTGAAGCTTCAAAGGTAAAGGTTGAGGTAAGCTCGTGTGAGTGAGTGTAAATAAGGTCGTGTCCTCCGTATGGGGACATCATTAGGCGTTGATCCGACCAAGACTTCCCATGGAAGGTCTAAGTCGAGATCAGATGGTAAATGGCCATCGAGCTTACTTATACTAACTGCATTTTCGAGCTAACTCTTTATCGCGGTGAAACCTCGCCATCGGCCGATCGATGCCTCCAATAATCAATCGATAGGGTTGATCGGTCATTCTTTGGCCGAGGATCGACCTCGAAGAGAGTCAAAGCTTATCATCATTTCTCAAGGGCTAGGTGGCATCACCTCATGAAACCTCATCTCAACGATTAGGGTTTCATAAAGCTATAAAAGTAGGGGTTCTCCACCCCTTTTCCATCATTCTAAGAGTCTCCAAGTGCTTCCAATACGTTGCGACTCTCCGACATTCTTACGACGACGAAGCGTTGCCAAAACGACGACTAGAGCTCAACCTTCTCATCTACAAGTCGTCGGTAAAAGTTCTTTTAAAGTTCAATTAGTATTTGTAATTCTTGTTTTATTATCGTGCTTTCATCGTAACGAGGAGAGGGGGAGTGTCCCTCTACCTCAATCCTTTTCGTAATTTTGTAATCGCTTACTCCTACCTCTAACGAGGAGTGTTTTTAGTAGTTTGTCCTCCGTACACGGTCTAGGACCGTTAGGGTCTTGGATTAGTAGTCAAAGGTTGTGAACCAAGTAAAAACAAAGAGTATCTTATTTATTTTCCGCTGTGTACTTTTTCATTAAACGAATTCTCTCGAAAAGTTTTCTCGCGCGCTATTCACCCCCCCCCCCCTCTAGCACTCAAATCGATCCAACAATTGGTATCAGAGCCGAGGGCGCTACGATTTGGTGAAACCACCAATCTAGCATTTGTTTTTTTATTTTTCTTTTCGTATTTATTGTTTTAAGTTTTTCTCCCGCACTACTAATCTAAGACGAAGTCTTAGTACCCTTTTTTCTTTGTGTTTACAAGTATCTCTTCGCTTCGGGAGTAGCTCACGCTAAAACGGGCATAACTTTTTACACAAATGGACCCACAAAACGTGCTACCCACCAAATCGAAGATCTCTCAGAGATCTACACTTCTTACAAGGGTTTACTCTTATAACAAGCTGTCTTCTATCCCAAAAAACGATGTTTAGTACCTTTTCCGGGACACCAAAGATCGTAAGTGTTTAATTTTTATTTAACCTTTTATTTCTCTTTGTTTTCTTGTTACTTCTTGCATTACTAATCCAAGACTTAAGTCTTGACAAGTTTTTCGTGTTCTTTTTGTTTGTGCAAGATTTTTTTTTTAATGGCCCACATTGAGGGGTACAGCACCACCCGACCTCCATTCTTTAACGGAGATGATTTCCGTTATTGGAAAGGTCGGATGGGGTGTTTTCTAAAAACACAAATCGAGACTTGGATAATCATCCAAACTGACTTTTGCTCTATCCACCAATGATCAAGGCGAGCCCTTGGACTTCGACAAGTGGATCAATGCAACCAAGAAGCAAATCGAAGCCGATGCAAAGGCGACCCAAATGTTGCAGTGCGGTCTGTCCAAAGAGAAGACCAACCGCATCGGACCCTTCATCAGCGCAAAGGACCTATGGAACAAATTAATCGAGCTACACGAAGGAACATCCAATGCTAAGGTATGTAAAAGGGATTTGTTTTTAAATAAACTATATAATCTAAAGATGCATGATCGCGAGACTGCCACCCAACTACATGCGCGGATCCAAGACATCGTCAACGGTCTTCACTCGATCGGTCAAGCCGTAGGGAACCGGGACCTTATAAGATATGCTTTAAATGTTTTCCCTAGGACTACCTTGTGGGCATCCATGGTCGATGCCTACAAGGTTTCTAAGGACCTTTCAAAACTTAGACTAGACGAAATGTTTTCGGAATTCGAACTTGACGAACAAACTAACGTGGTCCGGCCCGAGAGAGGTGTTGCTTTACTTGCAGGACGAAGAAGAAAGGAGAAGAACAAGCCACCTCCCGAGCAAGAAGACGGATCCGAACCCGAGGACGAGGACGAATCCGAATCCGAATCTGAAGAGGAGGTCACAATAGTCAACATGGTACGAAGAATAGTTCGAAAAGAAAGAGAGAAATTGAGGAACGAGAAGAAGGGGCGATTCGAATCAAAAAGGAGGCCAAAACAAAAGGGAGCAAAGAAGGCTCTTCATGCAACTTGAGAGAACAAAGAAGAAGAAGGCGTCAGCATAGCATACATGGCAAGACCAGAAGAGTCCGAGTCAGAGTCCGAAGCCGAGTACGAGTCCAACTCCGACTCCGACTCTGACCCAGAAGCTGACTTCGAGAAAAGATTCAAAGTCAGGCCGAAAGAGAAAGTCAAGGTTAGCCGTTCTTTAATTAGTACGCTTTATCATACAATTAAAATGCTAACTAGGAAATTAGTAAAGTCCGAGTCTAGGATCGAGTCCTTGCTTGAGGAGGTTGAAACTCTCAAGCAAGAGGCCACTCTGACCTCTTCGACTAGTCGAATTCGAGAGGAGGACTCAACTCGAGTTGAGAAACTCGAAGAAGAGAACTCCCTCTTGAAAGGACAAGTCCAAGAGCTCGAGGCTCGGTTGGACAAGTTCTCAATGGGGTCCAAGAATCTTAACCGACTTCTTGGAACTCAGAGAGTTGTGTACAACAGAGTCGGACTCGGGTTTAGTCCAAAGACTACGAATAGATCATATATATCTATCGTAAATCGTAGTCATCAACGAGTCCAAGCTTGGATCCCTAAAACTCTATTAAACTCACATACAAGGACCAATAAGTAGGATCAAGTTCATTATTTGAATAGACCATATTGGTTCAATGGTCCAGGGTGAGCTAATACCAAAATAGTATACCCGATAACTTAGCATGATCAAACTTTTATTTTATTTTTTAGAATTGCTAGATAGGACAAGTAGTTAGTCAACTCTTGACAACATAGTATCAGGACGCGGCGAGATGATAGTACGTTAGGGAAACAAAGTCTCGTGTATTCGAGCTAGATAAAACGTATCTAGCTTAGTGCACTTGACCGAGTGGAACTAGCTGAAGCTACCTCGCCATATCCTAAACTAGTTAGACCAGGAAGTAGTCTTAAGTGACTCAAGGTATCATTTTTCTGAATTTGGCTTTGTCTAAGGAAGTGGTCGTTGTTCCGATCAAAGAAGATCCCTGTGCCTCGCCACGACCTAGAAGCCAATTTCTCGAAAAGGTGACTTAACGAGCTTAGGATTAAATCTGAATCTAACCCAAGGTTGATTAACTTTAATTAAATTCAAATCATCTCACATAACATATAAGGCGAACAAATTCTGAGACACATAGAATGGGTGAGATGATTAAGGAATAATTATAATATACATAACTTTTTTTCAAAAGTCATCTATTTTTCAACTATTGCGCTTAAACGAATAATTATAATCGGTCAATATTAACTATAAAACTCTCTAGGTCAGTTTAGTGCCCTCTAACTCTCTTATACCTCATATACTTGACAAGGGAGAGAGTAAACTAACCCTAAGGGTTATAAATCTTTAAAGTTATTCTTGAAAATTAGCTTATTAGTATTTTGAAAATCAAAGCTAAGTTTCAAAAACTTATTGTTGGTGCAGAGGAATATACCTCGAACCGATGAACTTAACCAATTCGAGACGCATGCTTGGACTCATACTCTTTTTTTTTATGTCTGCTATAATATTACGTTTTTAAAACTCCTACTTTTTATAAAACCCCCAACCTTGTTTTTGATTCATAGCAAAAGGGGGAGAAGAGCGTAAGTTAAAAGGGAGTAACAAAATTTAAATTTGAAAAATTAAATTATTTCTTCTAAAACTCACCTAGGGTTAAGGGGGAGTTCGTTTACTTATTGTCTTGCTTTAAATTTCCCTTAACTTTGCGTCAGTTTGCTATAGGATCAAAAAGAGGGAGATTGTTGGTGCAGGGGCATCAGATAATCGAACTTATATTTTGATTATGGCAAAGACACAAAGTCAAAGTTATTTTGTTATCTCACGAGCTAAAATAAGTGTGCAGAATTGGTAAGCTAAGCCGAAGGTCAGCGACACTCGGAGGGAACCGTAGTGGTAGGGCGACACCAAGAGGACTTCAGAGGAAGCCGAAGAACTCAGGTGAAGACTGGAAGCGAAGCTTCAAAGGTAAAGGTTGAGGTAAGCTCGTGTGAGTGAGTGTAAGTAAGGTCGTGTCCTCCATACGGGGACATCCTTAGGCGTCAATCCGACCAAGACTTCCCATAGAAGGTCTAAGTCGAGATCGGATGGTAAATGACCATCGAACTTACTTATACTAACTGCATTTTCGAGCTAACTCTTCATTGCAGTTGGAAACCCTGCCATCAGTCGACTGATGCCTCCAACAGTCGACTAATAGGGTTGATCAACCGACTGCTGGTCAAGGATCAGCCTCGAGGAGAGTCAAAGCTTATCATCATTTCTCAAGGGCTAGGTGGCATCACCTCATGAAACTTCATCTCAACGATTAGGGTTTCACAAGGTTATAAAAGTAGGGGTTCTCCACCCCTTTTCCATCATTCTAAGAGCCTCCAAGTGCTTCCAATACGCTACGACTCTCCGACATTCTTACGACGACGAAGCGCTGCCGAAACGACGACTATAGCTCAACCTTCTCATCTATAAGTCGTCGGTAAAAGTTCTTTTAAAGTTCAATCAGTACTTGTAATTCTTGTTTTATTATCGTGCTTTCATCGTAACGAGGAGAGGGGGAGTGTCCCTCTACCTCAATCCTTTTCGTGATTTTGTAATCGCTTACTCCTACCTCTAATGAGGAGGAGTGTTTTTAGTGGTTTGCCCTCCATACACGGTCTAGGACCGTTAGGGCCTTGGATCAGCAGGCGAAGGCTGTGAACCAAGTAAAAACAAAGAGTATCTTATTTATTTTCCGCTGTGTACTTTTTCATTAAACGAATTCTCTCAAAAAGTTTTCTCACGCGCTATTCAGCCCCCTCCCCCTCTAGCGCTCAAATCGATCCAACAAGTTTGACTCGAACAATCGATTGGGGTTATGACCCAGTCGACTGGTCGAGTAGTCGACTGAGGCTCGACTACTGACTATGGCTCTAGCAGTCGATTGCTAGGGTTGAGCAATCGACTGACCACTGTCAGTCGACTGTTAGGATTTAGCAGTCGACTGAAATTAAGTAAACAGAGCACAGAAGATTTTGTAGTCGATTGTTGACTTATGGCAGTCGACTGGTGACTATGGCAGTCAACTGCTAGGTCAGATTAGTCGACTAGTCGGATATTTTCTGAGGTGGATTAGTCCGTTGTGAGACAACAAATAGGTGAGCAGTGGACTGGGAGGCAAAAAATCAGTCTGTGCAAAGCTTTAAAAGGAGGGCTCGGAGGACTTCTTCTATAGTGGCTCTTGAGCAATTTTGAAGCGAAGTGTCGTTGTATTTCAAGTCTTCGAAAGCTCTCCAACGCAACCAAACAAGCATTCAAGCAAAGCTCACTTCTTGTAAAGTGCTTTTGTTCTTTGTTATGTATTTTATTTGTACTTGTATATTTTGTTGCATCTTCTTGTAAGATTCACATTGTAAGAGGTTTTCTCCACCCCCAGTGTTATTGCCAGAAGGAGACAAGTTTTAGTAGTATGGACACTAAAGCTCGGCCGTGGAGTAGAAACTAGGGTTCCGAATCACGTAAAATCGGCATTGTGTTTGTGTGTGCTTGTGTTGTGTTTTGCTTCCTATTTGTATTTGTATTTCTGTTGCGCTAACACATCTGTAAACAAGCACGACGACGAGTGAAATCGAGAATCGCTATTCACCCCCCTCTAGCGCACCAATCGGTCTTAACAATTGGTATCAGAACAGCCCACTCTTCAAGGACTAATCGTCACGAGAGCAAGCGCTAGAGAAGTAGAAGAGAAATAGAGTTTCCCAATGATGGACTTGGATACGACAACCGAGTACCTCCTCCGTATGGATTCTATGGACAAGAAAGATTTAATCTATGGGTGGTGAGAATCGAGATGTTCTTGCAAATGAAAATTAAAGATGGATCATCTTGATGAATAGGTTTGAAGCTCTTATGGACAAAAGGAAAAATTCTTAAAAGGAACAAGTGGACCAAGAAGGAAATTCAAGAATTCAAAATCAATAAGAATGTAACAAAATTTTTGATTGATTTAATTCCTAATGACCTATTATGCAAGATAGGTAAATATAAAGATGTCAAGGATTTAAGGGGCAAACTAGCCAAGCTTCATGAAGAATCATTCATGGCTCAAGATAAGGAGGAGTCCAAAGAATCAAGTTCATCATCTCAAGAGCTTGATGATTCGGAGGTTGATAGGTATTCAACATCCGAGTCGGACAAAGTTGAAGAAATTGAAGAAGTCTCCACCTCTAAGATTGAGGGGGAGATTAGGCCTTCAATGCTGGAGCAAGAGGAGGAACCCTCTACATCTGGACACAATAAAGAACAAGTTCAAATTTCCTCTATAGGTAACTCAAGCATAATTTGTAAAAGTAAAAATCATATTATATGTTTTGTGTGTAGGGAACATGGCACTATAAAAGCAAGTGTTCAAAATGAGTCAAGAAGACGACTCAAGCACCTAAGGCCAAAGTGAAGACCAAGGAGGTCGAAACCCCGATACAAAAAGCAAGGAGCATATAGTATGCTTCCGGTGCAACAAAAGGGATCATTATAGAAGTCAATGTCCTAGGGGGAGGCACCCTAGCAAGGACAAAGGAGGAGCTTCATATATAGGAGGAGCTAAGGCAAACCCTAAGATAATATTTAATAATGCAATCTCAATTATTAATGATAAGAAGCATGCCAGTGGTATATCAAATTTCAATGCACTTGCAATTTATTATAAAAAGCATGCTAATAACAAATATGTTTATTTAGGTGAAAAACTCATAAGTTTAGGCCTAAGGATAACTCTAGAGTTAGTATTTCTAAAACTACCCCACCTAAGGTGAGAATAACCTAGGCAATAATCCCAAGAAAAATAGACACATGTCTAGGAGGAAGAAGAATGTGAAAAAAATATAATGGAGGATCAAAAATCGAGAAACTAGAAGTAGAAAATCAAGCTTTAAAGTCTAAGTTTGATAAATTGAAGAAGACCCTTACAAAAATGGAAAACATGATATAAGGGTCTAGTAGTCAAAACCTAGGTTCATGAGGCAAGAGTCATATATGGGCAAGAAAGGTTTGGGTCACAAGGTTAAGTCCAAGGTAGATAAGCCTATCTATCATAGTGTTCCATATAGTTATGGAACTAGCTCTAGGTCTAGGAAAGTCAACGTCACAAGGGAGGTCATCCCTAGAGTTGACCATGGTAATAGTCAAGTGACTAAGACTTCAAAGAAGTCTAGGAAAGTCACCAAGAATGTCACAAGGGAAGATATCCCTAGGGTTGACCTTAATGAGACCACAATGACCAAGGCTTCCAAGCCTAGGAGGGTCATTAAAAAAGTACTAAGGGAGGTTATCCCTAGTGAATACCTTGTAAATCCAAGGAGCTCCAATAGGTTTTGGATTCCTAAGAGCGTGATCCTTCACGCTATATGGGTTAGGGTATGTCAACCTTAAATAGATGGGTAGTTAACCTAACTATAGTAGAGTTGATACTTTAGGACATTTTCAAGGTGATGTAATACCTTAGAAATAAGATAAAAAATTATCCTGAAAGGTTTTAGGATGTGCCAATAAAAATTATGAAGTTTGAAAATCGATCATTATTGGCACAAATAGGTTAAGTCAAGAATGTGCCAAGTTGAGGATTTGGCACATTCATGGGAGTTTGGTTGTCATTATGACAAAATTGGTATAATCCTAGAAAATGACAATTTGATTTAAAACTTAGGTATTTATATATCTTTACTTTATATATTTGTCATGCTTGTTTGTCATAATCCATGTCATTATATCATATTTCATATGATCAATTAAAATATCATGATAGTATTTAGATTGATTAATGGCAGGACTAATCCTTAGGTTTAATCACGAGCAAATCTGCGTGCAATCGCCCAGATCACGACAATTGCACGAGCTCGACCGAGTAGTGTTTCTCACGATTTAGTTGACAATTGTTTGATAATGGATTAACTATATGGTTGATATAGGGTTAACCATATGATGGAGAAGTTCAAGTGGGACACTTGGCATGGAAAGTCCAAGCATGGATCTTGGCAATGGTAAAGTCCAAGTCTTGAGTATTTGGCATGAAAAGTCCAAGCATGGGTCTTGGCAAGGGAAAGTTCAAGTTTGAGTCTTGGCAATTGGAAAGTCCAACATGGGTTGGCAAGGAAAGTCCAAGGATGTAATCTTTGCCACGTAAGTTTAAGTGTATAGTCTTGGCGGTGAAAGTCCAAGTCATGGGTACTTGACAATTGGGAAGTCCAAGGTTTGATATTGGTGGCATAAAGTTTAAGGGTGGAGTCTTGGCAGCACAAGTCCAATGTTTGGAGGCGTAAAGTCCAAGGCTCTCGGCAACAGAAGCCCAATGTATTTCAAGCTGTATCACCAATACGATAATAACTGGAAGCACCTCAAGGCGCTAAACAGATGATAACGAGTCATGGATGACTTTGAGGGATCCAATAGGCGTGAGGATGATGGAGGTGGCTAGAAGGCTTAGGTTTAGGCTAAGGGTGGTCTAGCAAGTATAAGGGCATCATACTTGGGGTTAAACCTCATAGTTGAGGTTTAGCAATGATCGATTACGGACTACCGATCGGGTCAAGTGTTTCGACACTGCAACCGAATCGACATCGAGCACCGATCGATTACGACCACGACCGACGCTCGACTACGATAAGTAGCCTGGCAATGCACCGCCAAAGATCGGGGCCGACCAGCCGCGAGCAATGATCATGTCGCGCAATCGCCCAGTCACGATCGACGACTCGAGTAGGGTTTAACGGTAGTGTTTTGATGTTCGACATTAATGCTTCGACAAGAGAGTTAACCGTTGTTCGACAAACGGGTCACTATATATAGCCGATACGGGTTAATCATACGATGATGGAGAAGTCCAAGTGGACACTTGCAACGGAAAGTTCAAGTCTTGTGTACTTGCACGGAAAGTCCAAGTCTCACAGATTGTACGGAAAGTCCAAGTCTGTACTGTACGGAAAGTCCAAGCACGAGTCTTGCAGGAAAGTCCAAGCTCGAGTCTCGCAATTGGAAAGTCCAGACGGGTCGACATGTAAAGTCTAAGCTGGGTCTCTGCAAGGGAAAGTCTAAGCTCGAGTCTCGCAAATGGAAAGTCCAACACGGGCAAGGAAAGTCCAAGGGTCGATATCAAGGCAAAGTCTAAGGAGTCTCGCAACATAAGTCCAATGGTTCGCGACGAAAGTCTAAGCGCCTTCTTAACAAATAAGCCCAAATGTGTCTCTGTGTAAACCACCTTAGCGACAATACCGATAAGCACCAAGGCTAACAGATGGATTTAATAAGTCACGGATGACTTGAGGAACCAATAACAGCGTGAGGTCAATGGAGGTGGCTGTAAGGCTTAGTGTCTAAGCTATAGTCTAGCAAAGTACGAGGGTATCATACTTGGGGTTAAACCTCACGGTTGAGGTTATCACGACCGGGCTTGACTACCGATTAGTCAAGTTTTAACACTGGCAATGAGCCGACTCGATACCGATCGATTACGACACCGATCACGGAGTCGATCGTGTTCGATCACGAATAAGAGCAATCGATCGCCACTTCGGCCGATCGATTGATTGAGCAATGATCGCTACGGAGGGCAATGATCACGGGTCGAGGTCCAGGTAGAACGCCGAGTCGATCGTCACGGCCATAACCTCGCAATGATCGTCGCTGTATCCGCTGCTCAACGCCGACGCGATTAAATCTATCGCGAGATAACGACATCGCTGGCAATGATCGGGTCTTATGGCAATGATCGTCAAAGAAAATCAGGTTATAAAAGCAACTCGTGGAGAAGATTTTTGGTATAGTTCTTTGAGGCGATTTGGAGAGGATTTGCTGCTACAATCCAAACCTTCAAGGCTCTTCTCAAGCAACTAAAAGCAAACACTCAAGTTCACATTTTGTAAAATTTTCATTACTTGTATTTGCTTGTATTTCTTTCTTATTGTTGTAAAAATCCTTGTACGAGGTTTCTCCGCCTCCGACTTGCTGTCGAGAAAGAGTATTATTGATTAGTGGTGGTGTTTGCATCGCTAGGGCTCATTCGAGCCCAATCCGTAGAGTAAGAACCCTAAGGTTCCGAACCACATTATATTCTCGTGTATTGCTCGTTGTGTGTATTTGTTTTTGTTATTACTATTTCTCACTAACGTTTGTAGCAAGCACAATCGATTTCCATCATCGAAGCAACAAACACGCTATTCACCCCCCCCCCCTCTAGCGACATCCAATTTCCAACAAGTGGTATCAGAGCGAGGCCGCTCTTCAAGGTTAACAACTAAGGGAGCACACTAAGGAGAAGAAGATGGAGATTGGAAAAAAATTGGGATGGGACATCAACACTCCAATTTCATATACCTTCTATGGACAAGAAGGGTTTGAGCAATAGAGGGCAAGAATAGAGACATTATTGATGATGGACATAGAAAATTAGTTCATCATCATGGAAGACTTCGAACCCCCTAGGGATAAGAAGGGAGATATCCTTAAATTAAAGAAGTGGGACTCTAGAGCAACGCCTAAAGTTCAAGACCGAAGTTAAGGTAACAAAACTTTTAGAAGATTTGATACCTAATAATATTTTGTCTAGACTAGATGAATATCAAGGAGTTTTGGAAGAAATTGGCAAAGCTCCATGAAGGTCCATCACCGGCTCATGAAGTAGAGGAGAAGTCCGAGGAGGAGTGTTCATCCTCTCAAGCTCAAGAAGATTCGGAAGAGGAAGAATCATCATTATCCTCACAAGAAAGTGAGGATTCAAAGGTTGATAGGGAATCAACATTCGAATCGGAAGAGATGGATGAGGTAAAGGAAGCCTCCACCTCTAGGATTGAGGGGGAGGAGACTAGGTCATCTTCAATACCGGAGCCAATTCAAGAGGAATCATCTACCTCCGATCGAAAAGATGAAGAAGTTCAAAATTCCACCATGATTAACCTAGGTAACTCAAGCAATTTAGTTACAAATAAAAATCATATCATATGTTTTGAGTGTAGGGAAGTAGGACATTACAAGAGTAAATGTCCTAAAAGAGTCAAGAAAAGTCAACCGGCACCAAAATCTCAAGAAAAGTCAAAGGATGTCGGAGCCCCAATAAGGAAAAGCAATGAGCATATAATTTGTTTCAAGTGCAATTAAAGGGGGCATTATAAGAGTCAATGTCCTAGGGGAGGAAGAAGACCCAAGAAGGAGCATCAAATATAGGGGGAGCCTCTAAAGCAAACCCTAAGATATATTTTAGTAATGCACCTTCTAAGTTTAATGTTAAAAAGCATGCTTTCAATTCTCTTGCAATTGTGTATAATCATAAGGAGCATGCTAGAAATAATAGGTTTTATTTCTTAGGTGCAAAATCTTGCAAATTTAGAACTAAAGAGAAATTTGAGACTAACATCCCTAAAACAATTTCACCTAAGGAAACTATAAGGAAGGTAGAGGAGCATCTAGGCATTAACTCTAAGAAGGGTAGATATATACCTAGAAGAAATGGTAATGCCCAAAGACTAAATTAAAATTCAAAAATTGAGCAATTAGAATTGGAGAACCAAGCCTTGAGGTAAAGGTTTGAAAAACTTGAAAAGACCCTTAGGAAGATGCAAAGTCAAATTCAAGGGTCAAATGATCAAAGACTAAGGCCTAAAAAACAAGAACCATCCAAGGGCAAAAAATGTTTAGGTCACAAACCTAAGTCCAAGAAGACCTACCATAGTATTCCATTCGATTATGGAACACAACCTAGGTCTATGGAGATCAAGGTTACTAGGGAGGTCATCCCTAAGGGTAACCAAGGTAGGTGCCTAGTGGCTAAGGTTTCGAAGAAACCTAGGGAGGTCACTAAGAAGGTTACAAGGGGAGTCACCCCTAGAGTTAACCTAAGCAAGACCACAATGACCAAGGCTACCAAGCCTAGGAGGGTCATTAAAAGGGTATCTAGGAAGGTTATCCCTAAAGAATATCTAGTAAATCCAAGGAGCTCCAATAGGTATTAGGTTCCTAGGAGCGTGATCGACTCATGCTAAATGGGTTAGGTTGTGTCAACCTTGAATCGATGGGTAGTTAACCTAACCATAGCAAAGTTGACACTTTAGGTCATTTCCAAGGTATTGTGACACTTTGGAAATGTAGTTAGAATTTAATCCTAAAGGATTTTAGGATGTGCCAATATCATTTAAGAAAATTGATTAAATTGGCACAAATTAGGTTTAGAGGTCATGGTGTACCATTTTGGGTTTTTGGCACACTTGGGAGAAGAGTGATACTATGACAAATATGGATTTAACTCTAGAAATGGCAATTAATATTAAAATTTAGGTATTCTTATATCATTATATTTTATTTGCCATGATTTGATTGTCATATACCATATCATGACATCATATTCATCTTTATCATATAAGATGTCATGATTATGCTTAGGGTTATCTTTTTATGTCATGTGTATTTAGATTTAATCATATGTCATTACATCATGATTATTGGCACGTATTTCTATTTATGCTATCATTTATGTCATAATCATCATTCATGCATTTAGAATTTATGAAAATTGATTTAAGGACAATTGTCATGACTTGAAGTCCCATGTATAAGGGAATCAAGTAGTGTTGCCTTAGAAAAATGCATAAAGCCTTAGTTTTGGATAACCAAAACTCACATCTCACATCAAATTGACATGTGTGTGTTTTCAAACACCCTAGACACATGTAAGATGTTAGAAAATGAGTTAAGTTCAAGGTGTATAGTTTTTGCATCTAGATGAACTCAAACTCATCTTATATCATGGATGAATCATGAGGAAAGCTTATGTACAAGTCATGTGCATTAAGCTCATAGACCATGGTTCAATATAAAGTTTTAAAAAGATTTTAAAATCATTTTGAAAAACTTTGGTGAAATCTATCTTTTGATAGCAATCACCATTGATAGAGTTGATACAAAGTAGGGTTAAACATTGAAACTTTTCAATAGTTTTGAACTTTATGTCAATCTCATTATTTTATGAGTATTTTATTTTTCCAATATTTTTCACCCATAATGATTGACATAAGTATTATACATATGAATTTTCGTGATTTTTCGATTTATGTATAATTACTTATGATTTTCTGAATTTCATTTCTTAATTTCTGAATTCTACATTTGCAACGTCAAGGGCAATCGACTGCTGGCTGACAGAGTCGACTGCCAACGCTGATTTCGGATAAACAAGGTTGTTTAGCCCATGTTTCAGCTATGTTAGGATACCCTAACTGCTCCTAACTCTAGGATATACTTTGGAAAGCATTAGAAAGAGTGAAAATTCATTGGATGGATTAGGAGAGTTGTTTGAGTGTGTATCAAATTTAAGGTGTGTGAAAGTTCAAGGTTGAACTTTTAAACTTAATTTTGATGGTTTAGTGTTCCTATAGACTTAGGGACTCTCCAAGGACATTGTTGGTGCAATGGTCAAAGGGAAGCAAGCCTTTAGGGGGAGGTTATCCATCATGGGATGATGGATGTGTTCTTCTCTATGAGAGGAAGAATTTTGAGTTTTTGGGAGAGAATGAGGATTGTCTCTCTTTAGCGATATAAGACTTATCACTAGGAAGAGTGAATACATCATAAATATTTTTGAACCAAGGGGGAGATTATAAGATCGCATTGGGATATGAGACATTGACATCCTTGGGGAGAGCATTTTTTATGTATGTCAAAAAGGGGGAGAATTTGGGAATTCCCAATTTGGAAAATTGGGAGGATTGGATTGAGTTAGTGTTTTAACTCAAAGATGTTGGTTTTTGTCAAACATCAAAAAGGGAGAGATTGTTGGTGCAATCGGCCCAGGTCACGATTGATCAGACTCAAATTTGACTCGAGTAGTGGTTTGTGTTGGATCGAGAAGTGTCGCTAGAGGAGGGGGTGAATAACGAGCATAAAACTTTTCTTTTCGTTCGTTCGATATACGAGCAAGCACAGCGGAAAAATAAAAAGGACAAGTTTATTTTTACTTGGTTCAAACCCCAGCAGTTGCTACTCCAAGGTCACGCGATCCTTGACCGTGTACGAAAGGGCAATCCACTATAAGGTCTCCTCCTCGTTGGAGGTAGGAGACAAGGAACACAAAATCGAAAGTACGAGGATGAGACAACAAGCCTACCTTACCTCGTTACGATTAAAACAAAGAATACAGTAAACAAAAATATTACTTGCTGTTGTTGCCGACGAAGAAGATGAAAGCTTGACGTCGCGTCGGCATTATGACGGTATTGAAGTTTTGGCGTTGCAGGAGCACTTAAGAATAATCTTGATTGATTTTTGGGTTGGAGTCCTCCCCTCTTTTTATAGAGTTTTACCTTGGAATAAGTCTCTTCATCTTTTGGAACTGATCACGAGGTGGTACCATATTTTATCGCGAAGTGGCCGCGTCAAACATTATCCGTTTTGACCTAGCGCAAAAGGCTGATTCGTCGCCATCACCGACCGATGCCTTATCGATCGATTGACGCGATCGGCCGATAACGGCCGAATGACATAGCCACTTCCCTGCAGTAAGAGCTTAGCACGAAAATGGTAAATGTGACGGTTTCTTACCGTCCGATCTCGACCTAGACCTTCCACAGGAAGTCCAAGTCGGATCGCGGCCTACGGTCATCCCCATACAAAGGACACGACCTTACCATCTCTCACTCACACGAGTTTACCTCTGGTCCTTTATGACCTGTCGCTCTGCTTTCGGTCTTCCACCTAGGTTCTTCGACTCCCACGAAGTTCCCTCGGTGTCGCCCGACCACCACGGTTTTCCGACTCGGGATTCTCCGGGTGTCGTTGACCTTCGGCTTAGCTTAACCATTTCCTGCACACTTAATTCAGCTCATGAGATAACAATATGACCTTAACTTTGGATCTTTACCATAATCAAAACCTAGGTTCGATTATCTAGTGTCCCTGCACCAACAATCTTCCCCTTTTTTATCTATGACAAACTAATACAAAATTAAGGGAAAAATTAAAGCATAAAACAAGTGAGTAAATGATGAATGTCATTTTCAAAAACTCCCCCTTAACCCTAGGTGAGTTTTAAAAGAGATAATTTAATTTTCAAAATTAAATTTTGTGTTACTCCCCTTAACTTGCACTCTTCTCCCCATTTTGCCATAAATAAAAAAAAAATGGGGTTTTTTATATAAAATAGGGGTTTAAAAACAACATTGTATATGCATGCATCTAGATAAATCAACTATGAGTCCAAGCATGCGTCTAACAGTAGTTAGATAGATTGGTTCGAGGTGTGTCCCTCTGCACCAATAATCTAAAGGTTTGTAATATAACCCTTAGGGTTAGTTTGCTCTCCCCCTTAGTCAAATATATGAAGTATAAGAGATGTAGGGGGCGCTAAACTTTGGCCTAGAGAGTTGTAAATAGTCGTTAAGTACAATAGTTGAAAAAACAAGTAACATTTTGAAAAGGTTATATTTTAATTATCATTAACATCTCACCCATTCTATGTGTCTTAGAAGTTGTTCACCTTATATGTTTTGTGAGATGATTTGAACTTTATTAGAGATAGTCAACCTTGGATTAGATTCGGATTTAACCTTTAGATCGTTAAGTAACACCGGCTGACTTCGGTCGTGGCGAGGCCACTGATCTTCTTTGATCGAACAGCGACCACTTCCTTAGACAAAGCGAATTGAAAAATATCACTCGAGCCACTTAAGGTTACTTTAGTGCAACTAGTTTAGGATCTGACGGTGAATTAGCTTGACTAGTTCCATGATCGAGTGCACCGAGCTAGATCAGCCTTATCTGGCTCGAATACATGAGACTTTGTTTCTACTGCAACATCTTATCGTCTCGCGTCACGATCTTTATGTTGTAGTTGACTAACTATTTTCTATCTAGCAGCTCACAAAAATTAAAATAAAATAACTAATCATGCAATAGTTTTGCTAAGGAAGCGGGTATACTATTTTAGTGTTAGCTCCTGGACCGTTGAACGATATGGTACATTGAATAATGAACTTGATCCTGGGGAATCCAATACTTATTAGTCCTTATATGTGAGTTCAATAAAACCTTTGGGACCCATGCTTGGACTCTTTGATGACTACGATTCATAATAGACATGTAAGATCTATTCGTAGTCATTGACCTAAATCCGAGTCCGGCTTTGTTATACACAGCTCTTTGGGTTCCAAGTAGTCGGTTAAGACTCTTAGATCCCAACATGAATCTTTCCAATCTAGCCTCGACCTCTTGAACTCGATCTTTCAAGAGAGAATTCTCCTCCTCAAGTTTTTCAACTTGGGTTGAGTTTCCCTCTTGAACTTGACTAGTTGAAGAGGTTAGAGTAGCCTCTTGCTTGAGGGCTTCAACCTCCTCAAGTAACGACTCAACCCTAGACTCGGACTTAGTTAATTTCCTAGTAAGGATTTTAATTGTAAGGTAAAGTGTACTAATTAAAGAGTGGCTAACCTTGACTTTCCCTTTTGGTCCGGCTTTGACTTTCCTCTCGAAGTAGTCTTCGGGGTCGGAGTCGGAGTTGTAGTTGGACTCGGCTTCAGATTCTGACTCGGACTCTTCCGGTCTTGCCATGTAAGCTATGTCGACGCCTTCTTCTCCGTTGTCCCAAGTTCCATGGAAGGCTTTCCTTGCTCTCTTTTGCTTTGGCCGCCTCCTTGACTTGAATTGCTCTTTGTTCTCGTTCTTCAATTGCCTTCTTTCTTGTCGAATTATTCTCCGCACCATGTTGACTATTGCGGCCTCCTCTTCGGATTCGGATTCAGATTCGTCCTCTTCCTTTGGGGGTGATTTGTTTGCGGTCTTCTTCTTCGAACCTGCAAATAAGGCAATACCTTTCTCGAGAGCCAAATTAGACTGTTCATGGAGTTTAAATTCAGAAAATAATTCGTCTAATCTAAGTTTAGAAAGGTCCTTAGAAATCTTGTAGGCATCGACCATGGATGCCCACAAGGTAGTCCTAGGGAAGGCATTTAAAGCATACCTTATAAGGTCCCGGTTCTCTACGGCTTGTCCGATCGAGTGAAGACCGTTGACGATGTCTTGGATCCGCGCATGTAGTTGGGTGGCGGTCTCGCGATCCTGCATCTTTAGATTGTATAGTTTATTTAAAAACAAATCCCTTTTACATACCTTAGCATCGGGCGTTCCTTCGTGTAGCTCAATTAATTTGTTCCACAGGTCCTTTGCGCTGATGAAGGGTTCAATGCGGTTGAGCTCCTCTTTGGATAGACCGCACTACAATATTTGGGTCGCCTTTGCATCGGCTTCGATTTGCTTCTTGGTTGCATTGGTCCACTTGTCGAAGTCCAAGGGCTCACCTTGATCATTGGTGGGTAGAGCAAAGCCGGTTTGGATGATTATCCAAGTCTCGACTTGTGTTTTTAGAAAACACTTCATCCAACTTTTCCAATAACGGAAATCATCTCCGTTAAAGAACGGAGGTCGGGTGGTGCTATACCCCTCAATGTGAGTCATTAAATATCTTGCAAAATACAAATAAAAACCAAAAAGAATTCCAAGACTTGGTCTTGGATTAGTAATGCGGGAAATAATAAGAAATAAACAGAAATAAATAAGAAGAATAAGAAACTAACAAAAACTAGAAACTTATGACCTTTAATGTCCCCGAAAGGGTACTAAACATCGGTTTTTGGGGATGAAGACAGCTTGTTACGAGGGTAAACCCTCGTAAGAACTGTAGATCTCTCAGAGAGCTTCGATTTGGTAGGCAGATCGTTTCGTGGGTCCACTTGTGCGAAAAGTTATGGTCGTTTTACCGTCGGCTACTCCAAAAGAGAATACTTGCAAACACACAACCAAAAGAAGAGTACCAAGACTTCATCTTGGATTAGTAGTGTGGGAGAAAAAAAACTAAAAAATACGAAAAAAAAACAAAAAGTGCTAGATTGGTGGTTTCACCAAATCTTAGCACCCCCGCTCTGATACCAATTGTTGAATCGAGAAGCGTCGCTAGGGGGGTGAATAGCGAGCGTAAAATTTTTCTTTTCGTTCGTTCGATATACGAGCAAGCACAGTGGAAAAATAAAAAGGACAAGTTTATTTTTACTTAGTTCACAACCCAGCGGTTGCTACTCCAAGGCCTTGACCGCGTACGAAGGGGCAATCCACTATAAGGTCTCCTCCTCGTTGGAGGTAAGAGACAAGGAACACAAAATCGAAAGTACGAGGATGAGGCAACAAGCCTACCTCACCTCGTTACGATTAAAACAAAGAATACAGTAAATAAAAATATTACTTGCTGCTGTTGCCGACGAAGAAGATGAAAGTTTGACGTCGCGTCGGCGTTATGACAGTGTTGGAGCTTTGGCGTTGTAGGAGCACTTAAGAATAATCTTGATTGATTTTTGGGTTGGAGTCCTCCCCTCCTTTTATAGAGTTTTGCCTTGGAATAAATCTCCTCATCTTTTGGAACTGATCACGAAGTGGTACCATATTTTATCGCGAAGTGGCCGCATCAAACATTATCCGTTTTGACTAGCCTTGGTGATTAAATCGCCGCCATCGATCGGTGATGCCTTCCGTGATCGGCCGATGTGCATCGATCATTGCCAGCGTGGTCACTTCTCTGCAGTAAGAAGTTAGCACGGAAAATGGTAAATGGTAAATGCGACGGTTTCTTACTGTCCGATCTCGACCTAGACTTTCCACAGGAAGTCTAAGTCGGATCACAGCCTACGATCGTCCTCGTACAGAGGACACGACCTTACCATCTCTCACTTACACGAGCTTACCTCTAGTCCTTTATGACCTATATCTTTGCTTTCGGTCTTCCACCTAGGTTCTTCGACTCCCACGAAGTTCCCTCGATGTTGTTCGACCATCACGGTTTCCCGACTCGAGATTCTCCGGGTGTCGCTGACCTTCGACTTAGCTTAACCATTTCCTGCACACTTAATTCAGCTCATGAGATAACAATATAACCTTAACTTTGGATCTTTGCCATAATCAAAACCTAGGTTCGATTATCTAGTGCCCCTGCACCAACAGTTTGATGGTAGTGTTTTGATATTTGACATTAATGTTTGACAAAGGAGTTGACCGTTGTTTGACAATGGGTTGACTATATGGTTGACATGGGGTTGACCATATGATGGAGAAGTCCAAGTGGGACACTTGGCAATGGAAAATCCAAGTTTTGTGTACTTGGCATGGAAAGTCCAAGTCTTGGGTACTTGGCATAGAAAGTCCAAGTCTTGGATACTTGGCATAGAAAGTCCAAGCATGGGTCTTGGCAAGGGAAAGTCCAAGCTTAAGTCTTGGCAATTGGAAAGTCCAACATAGATTGACATGGAAAGTCCAAGCATGGATCTTGGCAAGGGAAAATCCAAGCTTGAGTCTTGACAAAGTCCAACATGGGTTGGCAAGGGAAGTCCAAGGTTTGATATTGGCGGCGTAAAGCCCAAGCGGGAGTCTTGGCAGCATAAGTCCAATGGTTTGGCAGCGTAAAGTCCAAGTATGTGTCTTGGCAACGTAAGCCCAAATATGCCTTGGCGGTGTAAACCAGCTTAGCATGATAATAGCCGATGGAAGCACCTAAAGGCTAGCGTATGGATAAACAAGTCATGGATGACTTGGAGGGATCCAATAGACGTGAGGCTGATAGAGGTGGCTAGAAGGCTTAGGTATAGGCTAAGGGTGGTCTAGCAAGTATGAGGACATCATACTTGGGATTAAACCTCATGGTTGAAGTTATCAGTTGACTGGGGCTTTAGACCAGTCGATTGGTTAAGTGTCTTGACACTTGACAGCTGAGTTGACTCTGGGCACTTGAAGTATCCGTTGGCTTGAATGCCGACGTGGATTAAGTCCGTTGTGAGACAACGACATTATTGGCAGTCGACTGCTAGGCACAAGAATCAGGTTATAAAAGCAGCTCGTGGAGGAGATTTTTGTCATGGTTCTTTGAGGCGATTTGGAGGAGATTTGCTACTGCAATCCAGACCTTCAAGGCTCTTCTCAAGCAACCAAAAGCAAGCACTCAAGTTCATATTTTGTAAAGTTTTCTTTACTTGTATTTGTGTAGTTTACTTATATTTGCTTGTATTTCTTTCTTATTGTTGTAAGAATCCTTGTACGAGGTTTCTCCGCCTCCGACTTGCTATCGAGGAGTATTATTGATTAGTGGTGGTGTTTGCATCGTTAGGGCTCATTCAAGCTCAATCCGTGGAGTAGGAACCCTAAGGTTCATAACCACGTTATATTCTCGTGTATTGCTCGTTGTGTGTATTTGTTTTGGTTATTACTATTTCCGCTGCATACACTAACGTTTATGTAAACCTGATCGATTCCATCGTGAAGCAAGACATGCTATTCACCCCCTCCTCTGGCGGCGTCGATTTCGACACCGTGGAGGCGATCATTCTTTGTTGGTTTTTTAGTCGCGAATGCTCGATGCTTTCGTCTGGCGATCTACGGGCTTGAAGTCGATTCTTGAGAATGGCGTTCGGTGCTAGTGTATCCGTTGGCTTGAATGCAGCGTGAACGAATCCGTTGTGAGACAACGAGCGCTGTTGTGATCGGGGGGCCTTTTGGCGGTCGTGCGGTAATCCAGTCGTCACGGAGGCTTAAAGGAGCTCGGCGGAGAGGATTTGTGACGATTTTCTTAGGTGATTTGAAGGGATATTTGTTGTTTTCCGGTCCTTGAGGCTAGTCGAAAGCGTCGACAATGCAAACATTGAAAGTTTTCTTTATATTTATTTGTGTAGTTTACTTGTATTTGCTTGTATATTCTTGTATTACTTTTGTAATCGCTTGTAAGAGGTTTTCTCTACCTCCGGAGTGTGTTTTCGAGGAGAGATTGATTAGTGGTGTTTGGCATCGCTAGAGCTCGTTTGAGCTTAACCCGTGGAATAGGAACCCTAAGGTTCTGAACCACGTTATATTACTGTCTTATGTTTGTGTTTGTCGCTTTTTGTTATTGCATTATTATTATTTTCGCTGCGCATAACAAGCCTTATAGACAAACGCGAACGAGTTTCGTCAAGCAACGAAAACGCGTCATTCACCCCCCTCTAGCGCTCACCGAAGTTCATGCACAAATGTTTTAAATTATGCAATCAATTTATGTCATGATCACAATTCATGTATTTAGGATTATTAAAATTAAATTTAAGGACAAATGACATTATTTGATATCCTAGATAAAGGAATCAAGTGAATATGCCTAGATAATAATGCATGAACCTTTAGATTTAGAAAAAAATCAAACTTACATCTCACAATCATTATGACTCAGTCGACTGGTCGAGTAGTCGATTGAGACTCGATCTTGTTGTAGCTCTGTGATCATATTAGGTTTGAGCGGTCGGTGACCATATTGACCATTATTAGGGTTGAGTAGTCGACTGAAATTAAGTGGACAAAGCACATAAGGTTTTGTAGTCGACTATTGGTTTATGGCAGTCGACTGATAGCTATGGCAATTGACAGCTGGGTCAGAGTAGTCTGCTAGTCGAGCATTTTCTGACGTTGATTAGTTCGTTGTGAAACAATGGATAGGTGAGCAGTCGACTAGTGGGTAAGGTCAGTCGACTGGGAGGCGAAAAATCAACCCGTGTGAAGCTTTAAAAGGAAGGTGTAGAGGACTTCTTCCACAGCGGTTCTTGGGTGATTTTGAGGTGAACTGTTACATTTCAAGTCTTCGAAAACTCTCCAACGCAACCAAACAAGCATTCAAGCAAAGCTCACTTTTATAAAGTGTTTTTATTCTTTGTCTTGTATTTCATTTGTACTTGTATATTTGGTTGCATCTTCTTGTAAGATTCACATTGTAAGAGGTTTTCTCTACCTCCGGTGTTATTCCGAGAAGGAGATAAATTTTAGTAGTGTGGACACTAAGACTCGGTCGTGGAGTAGAAACTAACATTCCGAACCACGTAAAATCAATATTGTATTTGTGTGTGATTGTGTTGTGTTTTGCTTTCATTTCCGCTGCACTAATATATTTGTAAACAAGCATGACGATGAGTGAAATTAAGAGAAATCGAGAATCGCTATTCATCCCCCCCCTCTTAACGCACCAACTAGTCCTAACAAATATGTGTCTAGACAAGGATGCTCAAAAAGTTAAGTCAAGCAAGCATTGAGATAAGTCGAGGTGCTTAGAAGACAACTGAGTTGAAGAGCTCGGAACACTAATCCTAGTCAGGAGTGCTTAGGGCACTAAACCAAATCAGGAGTGCTTAAGACACCAATCCGCAAGATTGCTCGAGACAGTTGGCTGAGTTGGGGTACTTAGTGGACGAGCTAAAGGTTGACTTAGGAGGTTGAGCTGCTAGATGATTTAGAAGGTCAAAGGGTGATTTGGGAGAAAAAGTTGATTCGCCCAGCTTAGGAGACAGTGTCGAGTATGAGAACTCGAGACATTTAGGAGTTGTGTTGGTGCAATCGGCCCGGGTCACGATTGACCATATTCGAGTTTGACTCGAGTGATGTTTTGATATTTGACATAGGATGTTTGACAAAGTGGTTTGACATTGATATTGGACATTGATGTCGGTAAATATGTTGGGGAGATTGTTGGAGCAATCGACCCAGGTTATAATTGACCAGGCTCGAGTTTGACTCGAGGGAGATCTTGATGGTTGACTAGGATTGACCATGTGATTAAGGGAAAGTCCAAGCATGGGTCTTGCGAGTAAAGTCCGTCATGGGTACTTGGCAGCGTGGAAAGTCAAGTGGGACACTTGGCGTTTGGGAAGAATCGAGTCTTGAGTACAGCGCGAGGAAAAGTCAGCGTGGGTCTTGGCGTGGGAAGTCAGCGTGGGTTAGCGAGGAAAGTCGACTTGAGTCTTGGCATTTGAGAAGTCCAAGGGGATTGATATTGGCGGCGTAAAGTCCAAGGGTGAAGTCTTGGCAGCATAAGTCCAATGGTTGGCGGCGTAAAGTCCAAGCGGAGTCTTGGCGGCGTAAGTCTAATGTGCCTTGGCGGTGTAAGCAGTTAGCGTAGCGCATGAGGAAGCACACGGAGGCTAGCGATGGATGAGCAGTCATGGATGACTTGGAGGATCCGAGGCGTGAGGCGATGGAGGTGGCTAGAAGGCTTGGAGTGCAGGGTGGTCTAGCAGTATGGGGCACCGTACTTGGGTTAAAACCTCATTTTGAGGTTGGCGATCGGGGCATTATGGCGGTTCGATTGCGTGAGTCGACAAGTTATTGCCGGTTTAAGTAAATGCTCTGGCGATCGTACTCGTGGAAGCGATCGGCCCGAGTGTCGGCAACGATCGGCCGCGAGTAAGCGATCATTGTCGATCGATCATGTCAGCCTTGAAAGCGCTCCGTAGCCGGTAGGCGATCATTCTGGTACGCGATCGGCTACGCGATATTAGCGATCGGATCGCCGAAATCCGTTGGAACTTGTCAGCGTGGATTGAGCCGTTGTCTCGCGACAACGATGGCATCGATCGGAGTGACTTATGACGATCGGTGATAAGCGAAATCAGTGAGATAAAAGGAGCTTGGCGGGAGGTTTTTAGCGGCGATTTCTTGGGCGTTTTGAAGGCGATTTCTTTGCTGCTGAATCGTCTTCTTCAACCACGATTGGCGATCGACAATAATGATCGAAAGGCGTTTGTAAAGCGTTCTCTTTACTTATATTGCATTATATCTCATTTTATTTGCTTGTTGTTATTTGATTATAGTTGTAATCTTATTGTAAGAGGTTTCTCCGCCTCAGGCTTGTGTCGAGAAGGAGTATTTATCGTAGTGGTGTGTGATTGGCATCGCTAGGGGTTCGTCTGAACCCGATCAGTGGAGTATGAACCGTTTTGGTTCGAACCACGTTATATCCTTGTGTTAAGCGTGTTAGTGTGTATCTTACCGTTATTGTTTTATTATTATCATTTGCGTCTTAGAAATTGTAAAGCGAGCGCGATCGCGAGCGATTTCCGTCTACGTGCACGATTGTGTATTATTCACCCCTCTGGCGGTGTCGAATATCCTCTGAGTGGTATCGAGCAGGGGCTCTTCTGCGGATTAAACGGTCGAGGAGAGGAAAGATGGAAATCGAGGGACATTTGGGATGGGATATCAACACACTATCCTATACCTTCATGGACGAAGGGTTTAGCGATGGAAGTCGGAATTGAAGACTTCTAATGATGAGGACTTGAAGAATGAGTACATCTTGATGGAGGGTTTTAGCTATCGATAGGACCCGAAGGGAGGGTTCCTCGAAGAAGAAGTGGAGTGAAGATCGACTCGAGCCTTGAAAAACATGAAGGTAGTAAAATTTATTCTTGATTTGGTTCTAATGAAATTGTGTGTGTATGGTAGGGGTATATGGATCTTTGGGAGTTGTGGAGCTAAGTGGCGAAGCAAAATCCATCATCAATCGAAGAAGAAGAAGAGGAGTGTTCACCCTCTCGGCTCAGCAGTAAATCATCGTCTAAAGAGCTTGAGGATTGGAGGTTGATAGGAGTCGACTTAGGATCGGTGGAGGAAGTGGAAAAGCGTCCACTTGAGGGGCGAGGAGGAGAGAACTTCCAGGAACATCGAAGAAGCTTGACGTCGGTCGAGATGAAGAAGCCCGAAGTCGATTCGGTCTCCGTTGACTGAGTAACTCAACGTATGTGTTAATAATAAAATCATATAATATGTTTTGAGTGTAGGAAGCAGAGCACTATAAGCAAGTGCCCGAAAAGATTAGGAAAGCTCCACGCACACGAAAGTCGAGGATGTCGATTGCCCAGTCGAAAAGCGAGCGCATCATATGCTTGAAGTCACGATTGAAGGGCGTTATCGGTCGATACCCTAGGGAAGAAGAAGAGGCGAGGAGGAGCATTCTAGTAGGGGAGCTTACATATAACCACTAAGGTATATTTAAATAATGCACCTTACAAATTTAAAAGTCAAAAGCATGCTAGAAATTTTAATTCTCTCATGATTCACCGTGAAAAGCATCTTTGAGATAAATATATTTGTTTAGGAGCTAAAAGTGTTAACTTAGTAAGGAGAAATTTGGGACTAATGTCCTAAAAATAATTTATCTAAGGATAAACCTGGGTCGAACAACTCGAGACCCGATCCTACTAGGAGACAATTAGGAAGATGCAAATCTAGGTGCAAACCTAAATGGACTGGCGTATGCCTAGAAAGTCCCATGCCGAATTTAATCAAAAATCAATTGAAGCGATTGGAATTAGAAAACCAAGCCTTGAGGTCGAGGCTTGAAATAGAAAAGACCATAGGAATATCTGAAACCAATTTAAAGTGCAATGGTGAAAGTCGAAGGTCGAAAGTCGAAAGTCGACACGAGGACCTAAAGTCGAAAGTCGACAATGACGAAGTTTGGGTCATGAGCCTAAGCTAAGATGGCTTATCGTAGTGTTCCGTTTGGTATGGAGCCTGAGCTAGGTTTAGGAAGACCCGAGGTCGATAGGGAAGTCGTCCCACTAAGGTTGACGAAGGTTGTGCCTAGTGGCTGGGGTTTACAGGAAACTGGGGTGGTCATTTAAAGGTTTGAGGAGTTACCTAGAGTCGACAGTAAGACCCGAATGACAGGCTAAAGGTATTTAGGGAGGTTATCCTAAGGAATACTAATTAACCCTAGGAGCTCAAATCGGTTTGGGTTCTAAGGCGTGATTGATTCACGCTAGATGGGTTTAAGTGTGTCGACCTTGATTGGATGGGTAGTTAACTCAACCGTGTGAAGGTGGCATTTTAAGTCGTTTTGAGTTATGATTACCTTGGGATGTGGTTAGATTTGAATTACAAAGGATTTTAGGATGTGCGATATTAATTGAAAAGTTTTGATAAAATGGTCGAATTAGCCTGAGTTGGGTTTAGAGGTTAGTGTGTCGTTTTGGGTTTTTGCACCTAGGAGATTAGGTTAATATGGCAAAATATGATTAATCCCAATGAATAATGATTAATATTAAAATTTAGGTATTATTATACCTATATATTTTATATGTAAATGCTTTGTTTGCCGTATAACATCCACTCATCTTACTTTTAATCGTTTTATATATGTATTCGTATTTTAGGATTAAGGTTTTAAATGTAAATGCGTTTTTAGATTTCATCTTATGTAGCATCGTGATTATAATACTTATTTATATCATCATTAATGTCATAATCATTCATGCATTTAAGAAAATTTCGATTAAAATTGATTTAAGAACTATGGCGTGACTTAGTCTCATTCGTAAAGGGAATCAGTAGGGTTGCCTTAGAAGATCGTAGAAACCCTAGTTTAAATGAACGAAACTCACATCGTCTCATCTAATTGACATGTATGTGTATTTATACACCCTAGATATATGTGAGATCTTTAGGATATGAGTTAAGTTTAAGGTGCGTAATTTTTGCATCTAGATGAACTAAAACTCATCTAATTTGATTGTGGATCGTTGGGAGGCGTGTGTACAGTCATTATGCATAGAGCCCAGGAATATGATCGAAATAAGGTTTTGAAAACATTTTAAAATCATTTTGAAAAACCTTGGTGAAGTCTATCTTTTGATAGCTATCACGTTGATAGAGTTGATCTGAAATAGGGTAAACATTGAAAATTTGATGGTTTTGAGTTTTATATCAAATTTATTTATGGGTAAAATAATTTTGAATATTTTCACCCATTGTATTGACTATAAGTAATATCGTGTCGAGTTTCGTGATTTTTGAAATCGTAGAATTACTTATGACTTTTGAAACTCGATTCGATAGTTGAAATTCGGAATTTATTTATCGATCAGCCTGCTATGGCGATCGGTGATGAAGTGTGATCATTGATTCTTGATAGAGTCATTGTCGGTCTGATTTTGGGTTAACAGGTTTGTTTAGCCCGTTTTGACGTGGTAAAGGTCTCTAACCACTTAACCCTAGGATATGCTTTGGGAAGCATTATAAAGGGTGAAAATCCATTGGATATGGATTAGGAGAAGTGTTAGGTCAGTATCAATTTAGGGTATGAAAAGTTTAAGTTTGAACTTAGAACCTTAATTTTGATGGTTTAGAGTTTATTGACTTAGGGACTTCCCGAGGCGTTGTTGGTCTGATGGTCGAGGAGCGACCTTTAGGGAGTTATCATCTTGGGATGATGGATGTGTTTCTCTCTTGAAGGGAGAAGTTATTGGGAGAATATCATCGATTGGGAAAATTGATGGGATGTTTGAGAAACTTCGATTTGGAAATTGGGAGAGAGTATAGGATTGCCTCTTTTGAGTGATATGAGACTTATCATTCAGGAAGATGGTAAGCGTCCTAGGTGTTTATTTTTGGATCGAGGAGATTGTAAGATCTCACGTTAGGGCGTGAGACGTTGACCTCCTTGGAGAGATAATTTTTTGATGTATGTCGAAAAGGGGAGAAATAAAACTACGATTTAGGGATAATTGGTAAGGAATTTGAGTTAGAGGAATAACTCGAGGTTTGTTTTGTCGAACATCAGGGGAGATTGTTGGTGCGATCGGCGGTCGCGATTGACCGTACTCGAGTTTGACTCGAGTGATGTTTTGATGTTTGGCGTAGGATGTTTAATAGTGGTTTGATATTGATGTTGGGCGTTGATGTCGGTAAATATGTTGGGAGATTGTTGGAAGCAATCGGCCAGTTATAATTGACGGGCTCGAGTTTGACTCGAGAGATCTTGATAGTTGACTAGGGTTGACCGTATGATTAAAGGAAAGTCGCGTGGGTCTTGCGTAAAGTCAAGTCGTGGTACTTGGCGTGGAAGTCCAAGTGGGACACTTGGCGTTTAGGAAAGTCAGTCTTGAGTACTTGCACGAGGAAGAAGTCGGCGTTGGTCTTGGCGTGGGAAGTCAGCGTGGGTTGCGAGGAAAGTCCGAGCTTGAGTCTTGGCGTTTGAGAAGTCGAGGATTGATATTGGCGGCGTAAAGTCGAGGTGAAGTCTTGCAACATAAGTCGATGGTTGGCGGCGTAAAGTCAGCGAGTCTTGGCGGCGTAAGTCGATGTGCCTTGGCGGTGTAAGCAGATTAGCGTGGCGTGGCCAGGGAAGCACACGGAGGCTAGCGCGATGGATGA
This sequence comes from Wurfbainia villosa, assembly GCA_025175895.1. Lineage (NCBI taxonomy): Eukaryota > Viridiplantae > Streptophyta > Magnoliopsida > Zingiberales > Zingiberaceae > Wurfbainia > Wurfbainia villosa. Next base: position 7,686,739 of record JAKLTH010000147.1, read on the forward strand.
ACAAGTCATGGATGACTTGGAGGGATCAGGCGTGAGGTGATGGAGGTGGCTAGAAGGCTTAGGTCTAGGCTAGGTGGTCTCATGAGTATGGGGCACCGTACTTGGGTTAAAACCTCATTTTGAGGTTAGCGGTCGGCCCAGCATTATGGCGGATTCATTGCCGTGAAATCGGACAGTTATTTGCGGTTTAAATGGAAATGCTCTCGCGATCGGCTCATTGGAAGCGATCGGCCCGTGTCGGCAACGATCGGCCCGCGAAGTAAGCGATCATTGCCCGATCCGATGTCGGCGAGCGCTCCGTGGCCGGTGAAGCGATCATTCTGGTATTGCGATCGGCGCGATATTAGCGATCGGCCCGCAAGAAATCCGTTGGAACTTGTCAAGCGTGGATTGGCCGTTGTCTCGCGGCAATGATGGCGTCGATCGGCCCAGTGACTTATGGCGATCGGTGATAAGCGGAAATCGGCCGTCTGGTCGAAAGAGGCTCGTGGAGGATTTCATGATCGTTCTTTGGGGCTTTGGTAGCGATTTGGCGATTTGCAGTGCGTTCGAGTCCTTGGCTCGTCAAGCGGCCAAACAATAACAACAACCACTTGTTCTTTACATTTTCACTTGTATTTGCTTGTATTTCTTTCGTTTATTGTTGTAAACGTTTGTACGAGGTTTCTCCGCCTCCGACTTATTGTCGAGAAGGAGTTTATTGATTAGTGATTGCATTGGCATCACTAGAGCTCATTAGAGCTCGATCCGTGGAGTAGGAACCGTGTGGTTCCGAACCACGTTAAATCTTCGTGTTATTGTGTTTGTGATTGTGTTTCATTATTGTTATTATATATATATATTCCGCTGTGCTAACGAAACTTGTAGACACGAACACGCGAACGATTTCCATCTACGTACGAATTCTACGCTATTCACCCCCCTCTAGCGGCGTCAAATATTCTACAAGTTGGAGTGCTTGGGGCATTCAGCCAAGTCAGAGTACTTGGTAGTCAAGTTGAAGAATGACAAAATAAGCGGTTGGACGACTCGGGAAGTTAAGCTAAGTCATACTTAGGAGGCCAAATCTAGAGGCAGGAGGTCGAACTACCAAACATTTGGAAGACCGAGAGATCGATTTAGGATGTCAGAGATTGAACTGTTAAGGCCTGTGTTTAACAAAGTTTCCTTAAACTAGATTAGCCCTCTCTCAAATGATGCTTATAGGTTTAGATGGGCGTACGTTTCCTAGGATACAATGGTTCAACCACTTGGCAACCAAGCTTTAATGTTCATAGTGAAGCCCCCAGGGCAAACCCAGATGGCTAGCGCAACCGTGTTAAGGCTTGAAAGGGCAAATGATCGATTTCTGGAGGTGACGACCAGGCTACCGATGACTCCGCATTTCTGCGCTAGCCACCTGGCACCTGATTTACCCCCCTCCACACGTAGGGGCAATGGTGGGGGGCCGCTAATATGGCGGTTCTATATTTTTTTAATGTTCATAGCGAAGTGAACACAGTTCCTAAATATTACTGAAGACAAGAGGTGGAGGAAGAACAATGGAGAAGAGTAGTTGTTGATACATGAATGATTTTGAACGCTCTAATTATTGTTGCCTAGGGAAGAGTCTTTATCTATAGGCTTGAAATCCTGCCAGTCATTAATCTTGCCACTTAATAACCATTATTAGGCCATTACATACCCTTTCCTTTTTTTTTTATTGGCACCAGGGTATCCGAACCTTCGGTCCAACTAATCTCTGGAATTGACTGGCCCTGCTCCACGGACCTTCGGGACGCCTCATCAACGGTTGAGTCGGGTAAGGTCGGAGCCCAAGTGGCCTCTACCACCCATCAAGGATAAATTAAGCGCTGACTTTTTCAGTTGATCCGGACTTGCGATTCGCCGTCCACGAATAATAGTCGACACGAAGTGCGTACTCGTCCACGAGGCGAACTCACAGGCCTAGGGTCACCCGAATGGATTTTTTCTAAATTTGGCACCGAACGATGTCGCAGCAAAGGATCAAACTACGTTCTCCTGTGGGATGCCTCTCTACTTTTGCAGCTGCACCGTGCCCCTGGGGGCATTAAATACCCTTTCTTGATTGACTTAAATACCAACAACTAGCACTCGATTAATGGCAGATTAAAAGCCACAACCATTAATGTGCTTGTTTTAGGTTTGACAATGGGAAAACAATCCAAGTGGCAAATATTGGCTAGGCTACTTGGGCAAATTTTTGCTTTAACTAGTTCAACATTCGACTTTTGCAAGTCACGCTTGCATAATCTACCCAAGCACTATCATCAAAGGCAAGAGGTAAAGGAAGAACAGTGAGAAAGTGTGTTTCTTGATAGATGAAGGATTTCAGGGAATAGTCTCTATTTATAGGTTCAAAATCCTAGCAACCATTAATCCTTCCACCTAATGACTATTATTCGGTCATTAATTGTCCTTTGTTGGCTAACATCAAGCCCTAGTAGTTGGTACCCGATTAATGACCGATTGTTCTAAGCCACAACCATTAATGTGTGCATTTCAAGTTTGACGTAGCAACAAAACAATTCAAGAAGCAAAACATTAGCTGGAGTGCTTGAGCAAATTTTTGTCTCGACCAATCCAACATTCGACTTGTGTAAGTCATGCTTACACACTCTACCAGAGCGCTATCACCAAAGGCAAGAAGTGGAGGAAGAGTAGTGGGAAAGAATGTTTTTGATTGATGATGGATTTTAGATGCTCTGATTACTACTGTCCGGGGAAGAGTCTCTAAGCTCGAACTCCTAAGAACCATTAATCTTGCCACTTAATGACCATTATTCAATCATTAACTGTCTTAAAATGCTAGTAGTTGGTACTTGATTAATGGCCAATTTTTCTAAGCCACAACCATTAATGTGTTCGTTTCAAGTTTGAGGTTGCAGGAGAACAATCCAAGCAGTAAAACATTGGGTGGAGTGCTTGAGCAAATTTTTTGTCACGATCCATGAGACATTTGATGCTTCAAGTCATGCTCGCACATGAATCAATTGGATTCAGTATAATTCAAGTCTTAAATTTGCACCCTAATGGGTGTACACATGAGAGACAATCTCTCATCTATATATATTCATAATATTTATGATTGTGAATCAATATAAATTAGCCATGTTACCCTAAAACTCTCAATATGGTATTATTCTCCTATTTATATTGGAGCCAATTTCCATTATTATTTTCTTTGAACGTGGAACTAATTGTAAACAATTTCCAACTATTTTTCCGTTCACTTTTCCAACGGTTTTAGTGTGTGTTTTCTAAGAAACTTTTTTGCAGGGCATGTGGAAAATCAAAAGATAGACATTCTTTTCCCAACTGACTTCAAGTACAAAACGTTGCAGGAAGTTTGACAAATATTAAAAAGATGAAAAGTAAAACAAACAATTCTCTGTTTATGATATTTAGCAGGCACGCGTTAGATCTACCATTGAAGAGGGCTACTAAAATCACCTTGCAGTAGCACCGTGTAGTAGGCATAAGTAACAGAACATATAAAAATTTTCATAATGAGATGCCACAGTAATTGTGTCTCAGTGAAAGCTCTTCTACCCCCATATGATTTATTTCTTAATTACACAATATTGGTTCGACGATATGAAATAAGTAAGAGGTTTTCCTTACCACTTTACGAAACATAGGCTCTAATGACGAACAGAAGAGGCGCTGCAGATAATCCTTTTTCGATATTCCAAAAACGACACTGCAGAAATCGTTAACCTCAAAATTCAACGGTAACTTATTTGAAGCTAGTCCATAAAGATGTTGCTTACGGAGTCGCATAGCTAGAATAATGAATTAAGTACAAAGTTATGCTTTCAGTAACATCGGCAAACAAAAAACTCCAACTAGACTTCTTTTATAAAGAGGGAAAAAGAAAGAAAAGAACAAAATTTCCAGTTTTTGCTCGAATTGCGAAGTTTCTACCTCGCCAGAGTTGGAATCCTTGCCCGCTTGGGCTGGAGTTGTAGGTCATCCCTCTCTTCGGCGTCTGAGCTCCGTTTCTCCCTCTGCCTCCCTTTCATCCCCAGCTACTGCTTTCCGCGATCAAAACCCTCGATTTGTCAGTTCCAAGCAAAGCCCATGACCAAGACAAGGAGTATCCAAGAGAAACTTATAGATCTTAAGAGACAATAATCAATTACCTATCCTTCGGCGAATGTTCGTGGAAACTACTGGGAATCGAACACAACGCATAAATTTACCCCATTGCTTCCCACCGACCCAACCAAGTGACTTCATCTTCCGCTACATGTGAGGGTCTTCTGATAGAACTGGGGTGAAGCTTCCTTCGCCTCGCCCCTAGATCCGGTGGGACTTAGGAGGGCCTCACTGCACGAAATCGTACGTGGCGTGCACGACTCTCAAATTTGTTGTCTTTTTCAAAGTGGCTCTCACAAGACCTAAGTCATCATTTTACTGTTATTAGATATTCCGACCGTTAAAATTTGTTATCTCCGAGGCACCAAGTGATTTACAAATCAATTTATTTCTCATAAACTCGATTTTTTTTTTATATATTTAAGTGGTAAACACGTGTTATAGCTCGTCTAAAATTTCAAGGCATGATTGTAAATAATCTTGTTGCGTTATAAATTAAGAATTTTAATATTTTTAAGAGTCATTATTAGGGTTGAAGTTAGAAACCTATAAAGTTTATTATGTTTCAAATCTTGTCCATTGTTGGTGCAATTTTACACTAATAATCATATTTTGATGAATGACAAATAGATTAAAGTTAAATTTTTTTATTACTATTTAACATCTTGAACTACATGCATAAACTAAAAGATTTTTTTTTTTTTTTTTTTTTTGATTTACAAGTGGTATCCATTATCAAAAAATAAAAAAAAAAAAAAAATAAACTAAAAGATTTAATAGGTCTAGAGAATCTATTGATGTCAAGTTAGGTCATAAGGATCAGATGATTGATTAAAATCCAAATAGGTCATTTGACAAGAAGTCCTAATGAATCAAGAGATCAAACGTCAAGTGGAGGTAAGAAATTGGAGAGAGGAATCCAATGAGGACAAGTACTAGTGGGAATGTAGGCGTTGGTCCAACTTGGAAATCCATGCTAAGACCAAGACTAGATACTCGTCTTGTGTAGAAAGGATCTAAGTCATAAATCCATTCGTGCAAAATTATGTTTTTGTGTTACCTTGTGTTGCAGATCTATAAAATGGTAAAGATAAGCCTTCTCCGGTGCTTCGACACGTCAGCACTGGAGGTGTCCTCATCTAAATAAACAATGAAGAAAAATTTTCTCCAATGGTTCAATACGTTATAACTAGAGGTGTCCTCATCTGTATCTGTATAAACAATGAAGATAAGGTTTTCCTTATGCTTCGACACATCAGCACTGTGTTGGTGCAATCGGCCTCGAGTTAAGATTGACCAAACTCGAGTGAGACTCGAGTAGGATTTTAATATTTGATAATGGATTTGACAATATGTTTGATTACACATATGATAATATGACTAGTTGATGGTTTGGGACATCTAAGATCATATGAGAGAGATTGTTGGAGCAATCAACCTCAGATCAAGGTTGACCAAGCTCGAGTAAGATTCGAGTGGGAAAGTCCAAGTTTGGAGACTTGGTAATGGAAAGTCCAAGAATGAATTCTCGACAAGGAGAAGTCTAAGTTTGGAGACTTAGCAAAGGAAGTCCAATAATGAATTCTTGGCAAGAGAAAGTCCAAGTATGGATAATTTGTTGGATAAAAAAAGAGCGCTAAAGGGGGGGTGAATAGCGCACGTAATTCTTTTCTTTCGTTCGATTAAAAATAAAGAGATGCAGCAGAAAAATAAATATGACAAATTTATTTTTACTTGGTTCACAACCCAATGGTTACTACCCCAAGGCTTCGCGATCCTTGACCGCGTACGAAGGGATAATTCACTATAGAGTCTCCTCCTCGTTGGAGGTAGGAGATAATGATCACAACAAAACCAAAACTCGAGGATAAAACAACAAGCCTACCTCACCTCATTTATGAAAAAAGCTCCAAGTACAAAGTAATGAAATAACTAACTGAGCTATCGACGCATAAGGAGTTGAAACTTGGTGCGGCGTCGCCGTTATGGCGTTGTAGCGTTGATGCAGAACCTTGGTGTTGTGGGAGCACTTTGGAGTAAATTTATGATCTTTGGGTTCGAGTCCTCCCCTCTTTTTATAGACTTGTGCCTTGGAATTAGTCTGGTTCCAGATCCTCAATTTGTGGAACTTATCACAAGGTGGCACCTTATCTTATCGCGAAGTGGCGGCGTCAAACGTTATCCTTTTTGACCTAGCGCACAAGATTGATTCATCGCCATCAGTCGACTAATGCACTTCATCAATCGACCGACATCAGTCGACTGCCAATATCCAGCAGTCGACTGTCAGCCTGGTCACTTCCCTGCAGCAAAGAGTTAGTACGGAAAATGGTAAATGCGACAGTTTCTTACCGTCCGATCTCGACCTAGACCTTCCACTGGAAGTCTTAGTCAGAGCGCCGCCTGGGTCATCCCCATAAAGAGGACACGACCTTACCATCTCTCTTCGCGCTCGTGCTTACCTCTGGTCCTTTATGACCTGTCGCTTTGCTTTCAGTCTTCACCTGGGTTCTTCGACTCCCACGAAGTTCTCTCGGTGTCGCCCGACCACCATGGTTTCCCGACTCGAGATTCTCCGGGCGTTGCTGACCTTCGGCTTAGCTTAACCATTTTTTGCATACTTAATTCAGCTCATGAGATAACAATATTATAGGATTGAGTGAACCGAGAGACGGGGGTGAATCTCGGTGTTTTATAATTTAATTTATTTTCTAAACTTATTTTCTAATAAGAGTATGCAGCGAAAATTGAAAGCAATTTAGACACAGGCAATTTACTTGTTCACAACCTTAATCGGGTTGCTACTCCAAGGCCCGTAGCTCTCCCGAGAGCTACCTCGTTGGGCAATCACTATAATACCCTCCGATTCGAGAACTCTCGACTTCGGAGAGTTTCACTTTTTACAAGTATGAGAGAAGGGTAACAACCTACCCTCTCTTGAAATTAAATACAAAAGTGAACTAAAAGCAAATTAAGACTACTTTATACCGACACTATTGAAGATCCGGATGTAGGCTCAAGGTGTCAGAAAAGAGTCATTTTTGAAGGTTGATGCTCTTGTGATCGTGAGGAAATTTTGACAACACTTCGACGTTGATTGAATTCATTTCTTGGATCTGGTCGAGCACAACTTTTATAAACTTTTTCCAGTCGACTCCACATCAGCCCGTCGACATGGAACTCGTGGTCTTCCAGTCGACTCCACGTCACTCGGCTCTACATCAGAAAATTTTCCTCTTCAGTCGACTCAAACTTTTCAGTCGACTAAATCCCTTTCCATCTGTGTCGCACGATCTTCGATCGATCACTAGCTGATCCTTCCAAATAGGTATCCAATCGACTGATACACCTCTAGTCGACTGAACTTCAGTCGACTTGAATCCATTCAGTCGACTGATCCCTGCAAAACAGGATTAGCACAAAATAGATAATGTGAAATGTGATAGCAATAGTAATACTACTTGATCTCGACTACTAAGTCCCACGCGGACTTTTTGTCAGATCGATGCCTAACTTTGTTCCCCTATAGAGGACTCGGCCTCACCTCTTCACTCGAGGCTTACCTATCGGCTACCTGCTGGACTTACCATTCTTGACATCCGATCTGACCCACCAGCTGTCCGGTCTTCCTAACCCAGCTGGACATTTTTTCAATTGCCCGATCTCCTGACCAAATCGGTCTTTATGTCAAATGTCCAGTCCACACAATCCATCTGGACTTCATGCCTGATGTCCGATCCTCCTGATCTATCAAGATACATGTCTAGTATCCAATCAACACAACCTACTAAGATTTCCTGCTAAGCTTGCACACTTAACACATATATTAGAACACAAGTGAATCCTAACATTTAACTGTGGTTCATACATCAAAACTAATGAGTGATGCTCACTGCATCAACAATCTTCCCCTTTTTGATGTATGACAATACATCAGTTAAAATTAGGAGAATCAAATACCAATCTCCATATATTGACATGTATAAGAAATGAACTATCAACTTTTGTCATGAATATTTGATGCATAAATTTAACCAGGTATGAGATGCATAAGTCCTTATCAAAATTTTGCATCTTCTTAACTTTATATCTTTTTTTTTAAATATATAATTTTATATCTCTTCTCTCCCCCTTTGGCATACATCAAAATAAAGATTAAGTATAAAATGTCAACATAATGCAATGGAGAGTTGAAGTTTCACAAACATGAGAAATTATCAAACTCAAAAATTAAAATATTTCAACCTTGAAATTTGATATAAGCTTTTCAACAATATTTATAACTTTTCAAATATTTTCAAACTTTAAAAATTTTCAACTTTTTAATACTCCCTGTAAAATTTTAAAGAATTTTTAAAAATTTTCAAAACTTCCCATGAATAAAAACTTATATTCAAAATTTTTAAAGACTTTTCAAAAATTTTCAATTTTTCAAAAAACTCCCCCCCCCCCCCCAAATAAAAATTTATATTCAAAATTTTTAAAGAATTTTTCTAATTTTTCAAAAAACTCCCCTGAATAAAAACTTAGTTTCAAAATTTGTAAAGAATTTTCAAATTCTTCCACTTTTTCAAAAAAACTCCACTTGAATAAAAACTTATATTCAAAATTTTTTAATTTTTCAAAAAACTCCCCCCAAATAAAAACTTAGTTTCAAAAATTTTAAAGATTTTTCAAAAAATTTTGATTTTTCAATTTAATGCAAAATTGATAGGGAATAAGTCCAAGCATGAATTCCTAAATATTATATTTAAATTTTAAAAATACACATCTAAAAATTATCCTTAAAGTAAATGTCTAACTCTTTACTATCTCAAATGATATAGTATTAATCATCAAGCTTTGAATTAGAGTTAGTGACCGAAGTGATCGATTTGCTCTTGTAAATCCCGTGTTAGTTTATGTCGATGCACTTGATCTACATCTGGAACCAGGGGTGCAGTCCTAACATCTCACGCTCATCTTCGTAGCTCAATACACAAACAGGTAATCCTAAGTGTTGGTGCAATCGGCCCAGGACTTGAGTTTGACTCGAATTATATTTTGATGTCAGACAAAACGCATGACATGGGATTGTCATGGAAAGTCCAACATGGGTTGGCCACGTAAATCCAAGTATGTAGCCTTAGTGGTGAAAAGTCCAAGCATGGGGCTTGGTGTTAGGAAAATCCAAGCATAGGGCTTGGTGTGAAAAGTCCAACATGAGTTGGCCACGTAAGTCCAAGCATAGGGTTTGGCGGTGAAAGTCCAAGCATGGGGCTTGACATGAAAAATCCAAGCATAAGGATTGGTGTGGGAAGTCTTGAGGACTTGACAAGTTCACTAGGCTCGGGGTCCTTGAGTCGGTGAAGGATGATATTGCGAAGTCGTGCACTTGGTGCATCCGAGGGACCACCGGATGGGGAGAGAATGGAGTGAGGCCCAAGGGAAGCATACTTCGAGGGAAAGAGACATGAAGGATGACATTGCGAAGTCGTGCACTTGGTGCATCCGAGGGATGTAGGCCGAGGGAAGAGAGCTTCGGTAGGGAACTCCATGAGAGGATGAGGTGGACTTGGCCAAGTGGCTAAGACTGAGTGTCGGAGGCTCAAATGTTGTGTTTGAGGGTTTACCTGACGGTCAAATGCTCAAACAACTTGGTGTTGGAGGTTTACCAATTGATCGGTAGCATGGGTGTCGATTCGGTGATCCAATCGATTAGGAGTTCGGGGTGTTAGGCGCATTTTGTAACTGTGATCATTGCCGAGGATGGCGATCGTGATGTCGATTTACAATCGATTGCTAAGGGATCGATCGTGATGGAAGTGTCGCGAGCACGCGAATGCCGTAGCCAGGCGATCGGCTCACAGTCGGCGATCAGCGATGGTCATCATCAGTCGACTGATAGAGGATCCGTTGGAACTTGTCCAGTGTGGATCCAGTCATTGTGAGAAAATGGCTACAGGAGCAGTAGACTGGGGCCTTTTGACAGTCGACTGCTAGGTGCGAAATCAGCTCAATGTAGGTTATAAATAGAGCTCGAGATGGAGGATTTTGCCAAGGATTTTGGGGTGACTTTAGAGGGGAATTATTGTTGTATTCCAGACCTTCAAGAGCAAACCAAAGCAAGCAACAAGAAAGCATTCAAAGCAAAGAGTTGTAAAGTGTTATTTACTTATATTTCTTAGTGTCTTTGTATTAGCTTTAATCTTGTATATTACTGTTTGTAATTGCTTGTACGAGGTTTGTCCACCTCCGACATGTTGTCGAGAAGGAGTTTAGTTAGTTTCGTGCGCATAACTAGAGCTCGCCCCGTGGAGTAGGAATCATTCGGTTCCAAACCACGTATATCTTGTGTATGCTTGTATGTGTTGTTAGTATTTTCATTTATATTACTATTCCGCTCGCTAACGACAATCGTAGACAAGTGACACAAGAAGAACGAACGATTTCCACCGAACGACGATAAAGGGATATTCACCCCCTCTAGCCGACCACCTACGTTCCAACAAGTGGTATCAGAGTCGAGGAGCTTGTTGAGGACTAACCGCCAACACAAGCACAACAAGATGGCCGACTATAACCTCCAACCACCAAAATTCGAAGGGGACTTTCAATGGTGGAGAAGAAAAATAGAGGTATATCTAGAAACCGATTTTGATATTATGTTAATTCTAGGAAACAATTTCAAAATGCCTAGGGATGAAGAAAATAGGCAAATTGAGAAGTCAAGGTGGATCCAAGACCAAATCAAGGACTTCAAGACAAATCTCAAGGTAATCAAATTGCTTAGTGATTTGATTCCTAACAACATTTGGTCTAGATTAGGTAATTTTAGGGATGCTAAGGACCTATGGGACAAGGTGATAAGATTTCATGAAGAGCCCACATTGGTCTATGCCGAGGAAGAATGCCCATCAACATCGGGATCCGAGGATGTTGAAGAATCGTCATCCACCTTCGATGATGTTGATGATTTGGTGGAGACCTCCACCTCTAGCATTGAGGGGGAGGAGAGGCCTTCCATCCCGGAACAAGTTCAAGAAGAAGCTTCAACATCCGGAAGAAGTGAAAATTCCCTAAGTAACTCAAGTATTGTGATTATAAATAAAAATCATATAACATGCTTTGAGTGTAGGGAACAAGGGCACTATAAAAGTAAGTGTCCCAAGAAGGCGAAGAAGGTTCAACCGGCACCAAAGGTGAAAGATGTCGGTGTCCCCACAATTAGAAGCAAGGAGCACATTGTGTGCTTCAAATGCAACCAAAGGGGGCATTATAGAAGTCAATGCCCTAGGGGGAGGAAGAAGGGGCAAGAAGGAGCATCTCATGTAGGGGGAGCTTCCAAAGCTAACCCTAAGGTAAATTCATTTAATGCACCTTCAATTTCTAAGACCAAGAAGCATGCTAATTATTTTAGTTCACTTGCTATCATTAATGAAAAGCATGCTAGTAGAAATAAATATGTTTGTTTAGGTGCCAAGCATGTTAGTTTATCTAAGGACAAACCTAGACACCATAATTCTAGACCTATCTTGCCTAGTGAGTCTATAAGGAGAATAGAAGAAAATTTGGGTATTAACCCCAAGAAATCTAGACACATGCCTAAGAATAAAAACAATTCTCAAAAGATAAATGAAAAATCAAAATTGGGAAGGTTAGAGGTGGAGAACCAAGCCTTGAGGTCAAGACTTGAAAAATTGGAGAAGACCCTGGCAATTATTACAAATTCATTTAAGGGGTCTAAGGATCAAAATTCAAGGCCTAGGAAACAAGAAATGTCCAAGGGCAAGAAAGGTTTGGGTCACAAACCTATATCCTACCATAATGACCCATTTAATTATGGAACAATTTCTAGGTCTAGGAAAACCAAGGCTAATAGGGAAGTTATCCCTAAGACTAGCCATGGTGTGTGTTTAGTGGCTAAGGACTTAAGAAAAAACAAGAAAGCCACTAAGAAGGTCAAAGGAGGAGTCACCTCTAGAGTTGACCTAGGAAAGACCCAAATGACTAAGGTGTCAAAACCTAAAAGGGTCATTAGAAAGGTATTTAGGGAAGTAATCCCTAGTGAATATCTTGTTAATCCAAGGAGCTCCAATAGGTATTGGGTTCCTAGAAGCATGATCGATTCATGTTAGATGGGTTAGGGTGTGTCAACCCTAAGTGGATAGGTAGTTAACCTAGCCATGGTGAGTTGACACATTAGGATGTGCCAATGTGGTTTGAGAAGATGAAAAATGATTAAATTGGCACAATTAGGTCTTAGAAGTATTAGTGTGCCATTTTGGGTTTTTGGCACACTAGGGGGATAATGACATTAAGGCAAAAATAGGTTTAATCTTAGAAATGACAATTTGAATTTAACACTTAGGTATTTTATACCTTAGTATTTTATAATTGTCATACTTTGTTTACCTTGCCATGACATGACATCATATTTATTTTTATCATATAAAATTGTTGGTCAAATCGGCTCAGGTCACGATTGACCAGACTCGAGTGATGTTTTGATGTTTGACAAAGGGATTTGACAAAGTGGTTTGGCATTGATGTTTGACATTAATGTCGGTTAATATGTTGGGGAGGTTGTTGGAGAAATCGACCCGGGTCAGGTTTGACCGGACTCGAGTTTGACTCGAGGAAGACCTTGATGGTTGACTGGGGTTGACCATGTGATTATGGGAAAGTCCAAGCATGAGTCTTGGCAAGGTAAAGTCCAAGTCATGGGTACTTGGCATGGAAAGTCCAAGTGGGACACTTGGCATTTGGTAAAGTCCAAGTCTTGAGTACTTGGCATGAAAAGTCCAAGTGGGACACTTGGCGCATGGAAAGTCCAAGTCATGGGCACTTGGCATTTGGGAAAGTCCAAGTCTTGAGTACTTGGCATGAGAAGTCCAAGCATGGGCCTTGGCAAATGGAAAGTCCAAGCATGGGTCTTGGCATGGAAAGTCCAACATGGGTTGGCAAGGGAAAGTCCAAGCTTGAGTCTTGGCATTTGGGAAGTCCAAGGGGATTGATATTGGCAACGTAAAGTCCAAGCGGAGTCTTGGCGGCATAAGTCCAATGTGCCTTGGTGGTGTAGACACCGTTAGCATGACATAGCCGAGGGAAGCACCTGGAGGCTAGCGCGATGGATGAACAAGTCATGGATGACTTGGAGGGATCTGAGAGGCGTGAGGCTGATGGAGGTGGCTGGAAGGCTTAGGTCTAGGCTAAGGGTGGTCTAGCAAGTATGGGGGCACCATACTTGGGTCAAAACCTCATGTTTGAGGTTGTCAGTCAACTGGCAATATGGCCGGTTCGATTGACGTTAGTCGACTTGAGTTCGACTGCCAATTTAGAGCTGGAATTGCTCTGCGATCGGACCGCCAAGGGTTGGATCATTGCTAGTTCTGTCGAGCACGAGCGCTCCGTAGCCGTGCGCGGTCGACTACGGTCTTGGCGATCGGCGCCAATGTTGGTAGTCGACTGCCAAGAGATCCGTTGGAGTTTTTCCAGCGTGGATCGAGCCGTTGTCTCACGACAACAGTGGCATCAGTCGACTGGTGACTTATGGCAGTCGACTGATAGGTAGAAATCCAGCCCGACGTAGGTTATAAAGGCAGCTCGGAAGGAGGGTTTTTGCAGCGATTTTCTTGGGCGAAATTGAAGAGGAAAGTTGGTGCTTTCCAGTTCTTCAAAGCTAGTTCAAGGCAATCAAAGTTCAAGCAATCTAAAGGCAATTGTAAAGTAGTTTTCTTTACTTGCATTGTATTTCATTATTGTAATTGCTTGTATTTGTATCTTATTGTTGTAAGATTACTTGTAAGGGGCTTCTCCACCCTTGACTTGTGTCAAGAAGGAGTTTTATTGGTTAGTGGTGTTTGTGGCATCGCTAGGGTTCGTACGAACCCAATCCGTGGAGTAGGAATCGGTTCGGTTCCGAACCACGTTATATGCTCTTGTTGTGATTTGTGTTGTGTCCATTTCGTTATTGCTTTTATTATTATATATATTCCGCTGCGCTATCGAAATTGTAGACACGATCACGATTGAATTCCATCTTCGTGCGGTCACAACGCTATTCACCCCCCTCTAGCGGCCTCAAATCTCCAATAAGTGGTATCAGAGCCCGGGGCTCTTCTACGGATTAACAACCGGCAGCAAGACGCTAGAGGGTAAAAGATGGAAGTCGAAGATCAATTAGGTTGGGACATCAACACACCGGTGCCCTACACCCTATACGGACGAAAAGGATTCAATTCTTGGAAGGGAAGAATTGAGGATTTTATTATGATGAGAGACTTTGAGGAATGGTCCATTTTGATGGATGGATTTGAATATCCAAGAGGACCAAGAGGTGGATTCCTCAAAAAGAAGAGATGGACCGAAGAGCAAGTTCAAGCATCCGAGAAAAATGAAAAGGTGATAAAATTTTTAATTGATTTAATGCCTAACAATGTCTTGTGTATGTTAGGTAATTATGTAGATGCTAAAGAGTTATGGAGCCAAGTGGCAAAGCTCCATGAAAACTCATCATCGGTCCAAGAAGAAGAAGAAGAAGAGGAGTGCTCACCCTCTCAAGCTCAAGAAAGTACACCGTCATCCCAAGAGCTTGAGGATTCGGAGGTTGATAGGGAATCAACATCCGGATTGGAAGAAGTGGAAGAAGCATCCACTTCCGGATCGGAGAAGGAAGTAGAAGAGGTGGAAGAAGCATCCACTTCCATGATCGAGGGGGAGAGACCATCTACACCAGAGCCGGAACAAAATAAAGAAGATGCCTCAACCTCCGGTCAAGATGCAGAAGTTTCGACTCCGGCACCTACCACCGAACTAGGTAACTCAAGCAATTTAGGTTTAAATAAAAATCATATAATTTGCTTTGAGTGTAGGGAAAGTGGGCATTACAAGAGCAAATGCCCAAAGAGAATAAGAAAAGCTCCACCGACACCAAAGATCAAGGATGTCGGTTCCCCAAATGTCAAAGGCAAGGAGCACATCATATGCTTCAAGTGCAATTCAAAGGGGCATTATCGGAGTCAATGCCCTAGGGGGAAGAAGAAGGGGCAAGGAGGAGCATCACAAGTAGGGGGAGTTTCTATAGCTAACCCTAAGGTATATTTTAATAATGCATCTTCCAATTTTAAAAGTCAAAGGCATGCTAGAAATTTTAATTCTCTTGCAATTCACCACGAAAAGCATGCTAGAGATAAATATATTTGTTTAGGAGCTAAAAGCGTTAACTTCAAAAGTAGGGAGAAATTTGGGACTAATGTCCCTAAAAACAACTTATTTAAGGATAAACCTAGGTCAAATAACTCAAGATCAATTTTACCTAGGGAGACAATTAGAAAGGTGCAAGAGCACCTAGGTCTAAATCCTAAATGGACTAGGCATATGCCTAGAAAGTCTCATGCCCATGGTTTAAATCAAAATTCTAAAATCGGACAATTAGAAAAGGAAAATCAAGTCTTGAGGTCAAAGCTTGAAAAACTTGAAAAGACTCTAAATAAGATACAAGATCAATTTAAAGGGTCTAATGGTCAAAGTCAAAGGTCCAAAAGTCAAAGTCAACACCAAGGACCTAAGAGTCAAAAGTCAACCAAAGGCAAGCAAGGTTTGGGTCACAAACCTAAGCCTAAGGTAGCTTACCATAGTGTTCCATTTGACTATGGAATACAAACTAGGTCTAGGAAGACCAAGGTCAATAGGGAAGTCATCCCTAGAGTTGACCAAAGGGTGTGCCTAGTGGCTAGGGTTTCTAGGAAACCTAGGATGACCACTAAGAAGGTTGCAGGGGGAGTTACCCCTAGAGTTAACCTAGGTAAGACCCAAATGACCAAGGCTAACAAGCCTAGGAGGGTCATTAGGAAGGTATCTAGGGAGGTTATCCCTAAGGAATACCTAATTAACCCTAGGAGCTCAAATCGGTTTTGGGTTCCTAAGAGCGTGATTGATTCACGCTAGATGGGTTTAGGATGTGCCAACCTTGAGTGGATGGGTAGTTAACTCAATCATGATAAAGGTGGCATTTTAGGTTATTTTCAAGGTTATGGATACCTTGGAAATAGGGGTGAATTATAATCCTAAAAGATTTTAGGATGTGCCAATATTAGTTATGAAGTTTGATAAAATGATCAAATTGGCACAATTAGGGTTTAGAGTGTTAGTGTGCCATTTTGGGTTTTTGGCACACTAGGGAGATTAATGATAATATGGCAAAATATATCTAACTATATGAAATGACAATTAATATTAAAATTTAGGTATTACTATATCTATTTATTTTATATGTCATGCTTTGTTTGCCATATAACATGTCATGACATCATGCTTAGTTTTAATTATGTAAAATGTCATGATCATGTTTAGGGTTTAGGTTAATGTCATGAGTTTTTAGTTTATATCATATATCATGACATCATGATCATTGGCCATGTTTTAATTTTTGCTATCATTATGCCATGATCATTTCATGCATTAATGTGATTGAAATTGATTTAAGGACTATGACATGACTTGAAGTCCCATTTATAAGGGAATCAAGTAGGGTTGCCTTAGAGAATGCATGAAACCCTAGATTAGGATGAACAAAATCCACATCTCACATCCAATTGACATGTGTGTGTATTTATACACCTTAGATACATGTGAGATGCTAGGATATGAGTTGAGTTCAAGGTGCATAGTTTTTGCATCTAGATGAACTAAAACTCATCTTGTTTCATTTGTGGATCATTGGGAGAGCATGTGTACAAGTTATGTACATAGAGCCCAAGGAATATGATCCAAAATAAGGTTTTGAAAACATTTTAAAATCATTTTGAAAAACCTTGGTGAAGTCTATCTTTTGATAGCAATCACCATTGATAGAGTTGATACAAAATAGGGCCAAAACATTGAAAATTTCAATGGTTTTGAGTTTTGTATCAAACTCACTATTTTATGGGTAAAATAATTTTCAAATATTTTTCACCCATTTTGTGTGTCATAAGTATTATACGTATGAATTTTCATGATTTTTAGAATTACGTATAATTATTTATGAATTTTCAAAATTCATTTCTGATAGCTGAAAATCGAGATTTTGATTATCGATCGGCCTGCAATGTGCGGTCGGTGATATAATGTGATCGGTGATTCTTTGTCGAGTCATTGCCAGTCTGTTCGGGTTAACAAGGTTTGTTTAGCCCATTTTCAGCCATGGTAAAGGTCCCTAACCACTTCTAACCCTAGGATATGCTTTGGGAAGCATTATAAAGGGTGAAAATCCTTTGGATATGGATTAGGAGAAGTGTTAGGTCAAAGTATCAAATTTAGGGTATGGAAAGTTCATGTTTGAACTTAGAACCTTAATTTTGATGGTTTAGAGTTCCTATTGGCTTAGGGGCTTCCCAAGGACATTGTTGGTGCAATGATCAAGGGGGAGCAAGCCTTTAGGGGGAGGTATCCATCTTGGGATGATGGATGTGTTTTTCTCCTTGAAGAGGAGAAGTTATTGGGAGAGTATCATCAATTGGGAAAATTGATGGGTTTTTGATACCCAATTTGGAAATTGGGAGAGAGTATAGGATTGTCTCTCTTGAGTGATATGGGACTTATCACTAGGAAGATGGTAGGCATCCTAGTTATTTTTGGATCAAGGGGGAGATTGTAAGATCTCATTGGGACATGAGACATTGACCTCCTTGGAGAGAAAACCTTTTTGATGTTAGTCAAAAAGGGGGAGAATGTTTGGGGGAGAACATTTGAGAGAAAAGTATGAATGTTTGGGGGAGAACATTTGGAGAGTGTTTACCAATTTGGGATAATTGGTAAGGGATTTGAGTTAGTGGTCTAACTCAGACGATTTGTTTAGTTTTTGTCAAACATCAAAAAGGGGGAGATTGTTGGTGCAATCGGCTCAGGTCACGATTGACCAGACTCGAGTTTGACTCGAGTGATGTTTTGATGTTTGACAAAGGGATTTGACAAAGTGGTTTGGCATTGATGTTTGACATTAATGTCGGTTAATATGTTGGGGAGGTTGTTGGAGCAATCGACCCGGGTCAGGTTTGACCGGAATCGAGTTTGACTCGAGGAAGACCTTGATGGTTGACTGGGGGTTGACCATGTGATTATGGGAAAGTCCAAGCATGAGTCTTGGCAAGGTAAAGTCCAAGTCATGGGTACTTGGCATGGAAAGTCCAAGTGGGACACTTGGCATTTGGTAAAGTCCAAGTCTTGAGTACTTGACATGAAAAGTCCAAGTGGGACACTTGGCGCATGGAAAGTCCAAGTCATGGACACTTTGTTAGTGCATATAAGATCCACATATCTCCACAATGGTATGATATTGTCCACTTTGGGCCCAAGCCCTCATGGTTTTGTTTTTGGGCTTTACCCAAAAGGCCTCATACCAATGGAGATATCTTTTTTCTTATAAGCACATGATCTTTTCCATGTCTTACCAATGTGGGACTTTGATTGTATTTCCCATACTCTCAACAATCCCCCCCTCAAACGAAGGACCACATTGGGCCCCCCCTCAAGCCTATCCCTCCTCGAAGGATTTTCTCTGCTTGATGTCCGATCTTGACCCACGGGACTTCCGCCGGTTGTTGGTCCCAGGCCCAACTAGACTTCCTTCCTGATGTCTGGTTCTCTTGATCCGGACGTGGGAGCTCAACTTCCTTCGTTCGAGGTTCATGGCTTGACATGGACCATGGCTCTGATACCAATTGTTAGTGCATATAAGATCCACATATCTCCACAATGGTATGATATTGTCCACTTTGGGCCCAAGCCCTCATGGTTTTGTTTTTGGGCTTTACCCAAAAGGCCTCATACCAATGGAGATATCTTTTTTCTTATAAGCACATGATCTTTTCCATGTCTTACCAATGTGGGACTTTGATTGTATTTCCCATACTCTCAACACACTTGGCATTTGGGAAAGTCCAAGTCTTGAGTACTTGGCATGAGAAGTCCAAGCATGGGCCTTGGCAAATGGAAAGTCCAAGCATGGGTCTTGGCATGGAAAGTCCAACATGGGTTGGCAAGGGAAAGTCCAAGCTTGAGTCTTGGCATTTGGGAAGTCCAAGGGGATTGATATTGGCAGCGTAAAGTCCAAGCGGAGTCTTGGCGGCGTAAGTCCAATGTGCCTTGGCGATGTAGACACCGTTAGCATGACATAGCCGAGGGAAGCACCTGGAGGCTAGCGCGATGGATGAACAAGTCATGGATGACTTGGAGGGATCCGAGAGGCGTGAGGCTGATGGAGGTGGCTGGAAGGCTTAGGTCTAGGCTAAGGGTGGTCTAGCAAGTATGGGGGCACCATACTTGGGTTAAAACCTCATGTTTGAGGTTGGCAGTCGACTGGCAATATGGCCGGTTCGACTGCCGTGAGTCGACTTGAGTTCGACTGCCAATTTAGAGCTGGAATTGCTCTGGCGATCGCTAGTTCTGGTTAATGTCGAACGCGAGCGCTCGTAGCCGGCCCGGCGACGACTCTGGTCTTTGGCGATCGGCCAAGAGATCCGTTGGAGTTTTTCCAGCGTGGATCGAGCCGTTGTCTCACGACAACAGTGGCATCAGTCGACTGGTGACTTATGGCAGTCGACTGATAGGCAGAAATCCAGCCCGACGCAGGTTATAAAGGCAACTCGGAAGGAGGGTTTTTGCAGCGATTTTCTTGGACGAAATTGAAGAGGAAAGTTGGTGCTTTTCAGTTCTTCAAAGCTAGTTCAAGGCAATCAAAGTTCAAGCAATCTAAAGGCAATTGTAAAGTAGTTTTCTTTACTTGCATTGTATTTCATTATTGTAATTGCTTGTATTTGTATCTTATTGTTGTAAGATTACTTGTAAGGGGATTCTCCACCCTTGACTTGTGTCAAGAAGGAGTTTTATTGGTTAGTGGTGTTTGTGGCATCGCTAGGGTTCATACGAACCCAATCCGTGGAGTAGGAACCGGTTCGGTTCCGAACCACGTTATATGCTCTTGTTGTGATTTGTGTTGTGTCCATTTCGTTATTGCTTTTATTATTATATATATTCCGCTGCGCTAACGAAATTGTAGACACGATCACGATTGAATTCCATCTTCGTGCGGTCACAACGTTATTCACCCCCCTCTAGCGGCCTCAAATCTCCAATAAAAATGTCATGATCAGTTTTAGGGTTATTTTTATATGTCATGTATGCTTATAATTCATTCACATGCCATTGCATCATGATTTTGGCAAATGGTTATTCATGTTATCAATTATGCCATAATCATCATTCATGCATAAATAAAATGGATTTAAGAACTAAGGCATGATTTGAAGTCTCATGCATAAGGGAATCAAATAATGTAGCCTAGAGATATGCATGAAACCCTAAATACAAAGTCCCCACATCTCACTAATATTTGACTTGTATGTGTTTTACACATTTAGATACAAGTGAGATGTTTAGGAAAAAGAAATTAAATGTTTTAAAAAATATTTCAAAAACATTTTAAAAAACCTTGGTGGAGTCTATCTTTTGATAGCTATCACCATTGAATGGGATGATACAAAGAGGGCTCAATATTGAAGTTTTTCTCAACTTTTGAACTTTGTGTCAATCTCACTATTTTGTGGGTAAAATAATTTTCTAATATTTTTTCACCCATAATGATTGTAATAAGTAATATACATACAAAATTTCATGATTTTTAACCTTATGTATATTTACTTACGAATTTCAGAAATTCATTTCTAAAAAACCTGAAAACTGCGTTTGTAGTTATCAATTGACTGCCATGGAGGCCAGTCGACTGATGAGGGTGGTAGTCGACTGATATCTGATACATTCGACTGCCCAAACTGATTTCAGCTATGTTTTGGTTCCCTAACCACTCCTAACCCTAGGACATGCTTGGGAGAGCATTAGAGAAGGTAGAAATCCATTGGATATGGATTAGGATAAGTGTTTAGGGTGAGTATCAATTTTAAGGTGGATGAGAGTTCATTGTTGAACTTTGCCTTAATTTTGATTGTTTAGCATTCCTATTGGCTTAGGGACTCTCCAAGGACATTGTTGGTGCAATGGTCAAGGGGGACCAAGCCTTTAGGGGGAGGTATCCATCATGGAAAGATGGACGTGTACTTTTTCCTCATGGGAGGAAAATTGGATTGCCTCTCTTAAGTGATATGAGACTTATCACTAGAAAGATTGTAGGCATGTGTGTTTCTCCAAGGGAGAGATTGTAAGATCTCATTGGGATATGAGACATTCATACCCTTGGGGAGGACCTTTTTGATGTATGTCAAAAAGAGGGAGAAGTTACCAATTGGGATAGTTGAAATTCTCATTGGGATGTGAGAATTGTCAATTGGGGATAATTGGTAGACTTGGGTTTGAGATTTTGTCGAATATCAAAAAGGGGGAGATTGTTGGTGCAATCATCCCAGGACTCAATTTTGACTGGAACTATATTTTGATGTTAGACAAAACGCATGACATGGGATTGTCATGGGAAGTCCAACATGGGTTGACCATGTAAATCCAAGTGTGTAGCCTTGGTGGTGAAAAGTCTAAGCATAGGGCTTGGTGTTGGGAAAATCCAGGCATAGAGCTTGGTGTGGAAAGTCCAACATGGGTTGGCCACGTAAGTCCAAGCATAGGGCTTGGCGATGAAAGTCCAAGCATGGGGCTTGACATGGAAAATCCAAGCATGAGGCTTGGGGTGGGAAGTCTTGAAGACTTGGCAAGTTCACTAGGTTCGGGGTCCTTGAGTCGGTGAAGGATGGCATTGCGAAACAGTGCGCTTGGTGCATCCGAGGGACCATCGGACGGGGAGAGAATGGAGTGAGGCCCAAGGAAAGCATACTTTGAGGGCAAGAGACGCGAAGGATGACATTGCGAATCCATGCGCCTGGTGCATCCGAGGGATGTAGGCCGAGGGAAGAGAGCTTCGGTGGGAAACTCCATGAGAGGATGAGGTGGACTTGACCAAGTGGCTAAGATTGAGTGTCGGAGGCTCAAACGTTGTGCTTGAGGGTTTACCCGATAATCGGATGCTCAAACAACTTGGTGTTTGAGGTTTACCTGACAGCAGTCGACTGGCATAGGTGTCGGTTCGACTGATAAGTCAACTAGGGTTCGACTGGTGTTAGACTACATTTTGTGGCCTGACAGTTGATTGCCAAGGGATGACAGTCGACTGCCGAGGGATGACAGTCGACTGATAGAAGTGTCGCAGGCACAAAATACTCCATAGCCGATTGGGCAGTCGACTACGAGGTCAGCAGTCGACTGATGGTCATCATCAGTCGACTGATAGAGGATCCGTTGGAACTTGTCCAGCGTGGATCAAGCCGTTGTGAGACAATGACTATAGGAGCAGTCGACTAGAGCCTTTTGGCAGTCAACTGTTAGGCACAAAATCAGCTCAATGCAGGTTATAAATGAAGCTCGAGATGGAGGATTTTGCCAAGGATTTTTGGGTGACTTTGGAGGGGAATTGCTATTGCATTCCAGACCTTCAAGAGCAAACCAAAGCTAGCAATAAGAAAGCATTTAAAGCAAAGAGTTGTAAAGTGTTCTTTACTTGTATTTCTTAGTGTCTTTGTATTAGGTTTAATCTTGTATATTACTATTTGTAATTGCTTGTACGAGATTTCTCCACCTTCGACGTGTTGTCGAGAAGGAGTTTAGTTAGTTTCGTGCGCATAACTAGAGCTCGTTGAGCTCGCCTCGTGGAGTAGTAATCATTCAGTTCTGAACCACGTATATCTTGTGTATGCTTGTATGTGTTGTTAGTATTTTCATTTATATTACTATTCCACTGCGCTAACGACAATAATAGACAAGTGACACAAGAAGAACGAACGATTTCCACCGTACGACGATAAAAGGCTATTCACCCCCTCTATCCGGCCACCTACATTCCAATAATGCGAAGGCTACCTAGATCTATAGGATCATGAAGTCTAGATTGACCTAATCTAGATAATTTTTAATTTATTTATTTTTTTTAAAAAAATATAATATTACTTTTCAAAATAATTCTGAATGATAAGCATGAAAATTTCTAATCTACCAATCATAACACAATTTACACACAAGTTTTTTATAAAAAAAATATTAAGTCCAAGTATCATAACAATCCTAATCAGTAGATGGAGGATGAGAATGACCCATGCCCCATGACCTAAGTGTTGGTGCAATCGGCCCAGGTCACGATTGACCAGACTCGAGTGATGTTTTGATGTTTGACATAGTATGTTTGACATTGATGTCGGTTAATGTTTTGGAGAGATTGTTTATACAATCGACCCAGGTTATAAATTGACCAGACTCGAGTTTGACTCGAGGGAGACTTTGATGGTTGACTAGGGTTGACCATGTGATTATGGGAAAGTCCAAGCATGAGTCATGGAAAGGTAAAGTCCAAGTCATGAGTACTTGACATGGAAAGTCCAAGTGGGACACTTGGCATTTGGGAAAGTCCAAGTCTTGAGTACTTAGCACAAGGGAAGTCCAAGCATGGGTCTTGGCATGGAAAGTCCAACATAGGTTGGCAAGGGAAAGTCCAAGCTTGAGTCTTGGCATTTGAGAAGTCCAAGGGTATGATATTGGCAGCGTAAAGTCCAAGGGTGGAGTCTTGGCAGCATAAGTCCAATGGTTGGCGGCGTAAAGTCCAAGCGGAGTCTTGGCGGCGTAAGTCCAATGTGCCTTGGCGATGTAGACACTGTTAGCATGACATAGCCGATTGAAGCACCTGAAGGCTAGCGCGATGGATGAACAAGTCATGGATGACTTAGAGGGATCTGAGAGGCGTGAGGCTGATGGAGGTGGCTAGAAGGCTTAGGTCTAGGCTAAGGGTGGTCTAGCAAGTATGGGAGCACCATACTTGGGTTAAAACCTCATGTTTGAGGTTGGCAGTCGACTGACATTATGGTCGGTTCGACTGTCATGAGTCGACTAGAGTTCGACTACTGTTTTAGAGCTGAAATTGCTCTGCAATGATCATTGCTCATTGGGCGATCGGCCAAGACAACAATGATCATTCTTTGGTTTAGTCGCGAGCACGCAGTGCTCGTAGTAGCCCGGGCGATCAACTATGGGGCTGACAGTTGATTGTCAATGTTGGCAGTTGACTGGTGAGAGTCCTGTTGGAACTTTTCCAGCGTGGATTGAGCCGTTGTCTCACAGCTACAGTGTTGGCAGTCGACTGGGGCCTTATGGCAGTCGACTGCCAGGTGAAAATCCAGCCCGACGTAGGATATAAAGGCAGCTTTGATGGAGGGTTTTTCAGCGTTTTCTTGGGCGATTTGAAGGGGAATAGTTGGTGCTTTTTCAGTCCTTCAAGGCTAGTCCAAGGCAACCAAAAGCAAACAATCCAAAGAGCATTTGTAAAGTTTTCTTTGCATAGATTATTGTATTCTTGTTGTATTTGCTTGTCTTACTTTGTATAACTTAGTGTAATCTTTGTACGAGGTTTCTCCACCTCCGACGTGTTGTTGAGAAGGAGTTTATTGTGCTTAGTGGTGTTTATGACATCGCTAGGGTTCGTACGAACCCAATCTGTGGAGTATGAACCATTCGGTTCCGAACCACGTTATATCTCGTGTCATTGTATTTGTGATTGTGTTTCATGTTATTGCTTTCATTATTATTATTCCGCTGCGCTAACACGATTTGTAGATGCGATCACTAACAAATTCCATCATCAGTACTAGCACATGCTATTCACCCCCCTCTAGCGTCCAATCGATCCCCTGCAAGTGGTATCAGAGCGAGGCCGCTCTTGAAGTTTAACAACTAAGGGAGCATTCTAGAGGGTGAAGATGGAGTTGGAAGAACGACTAGGTTGGGACATCAACACACCGGTGCCCTACACCCTATACGGACGAGAAAGCTTCAATTCTTGGAAGAAAAGAATTGAAGATTTTTTGATTATGAGAGACCTTGAGGAATGATCCCTATTAGTGGAAGGATTTGAGTATCCAAGAGGACCAAAAGGTGGATTCCTCAAAAAGAAGAGATGCAGTGAAGATCAAATTCAAGCCTTCGAGAAAAACATGAAGGTAGTAAAATTTATTTTTGATTTGGTCCCTAATGATATTGTGTGTATGGTAGGGGACTATATGGATGCTAAGGAGTTGTGGAGCCAAGTGGCAAAGCTCCATGAAAATCCATCATCAATTCAAGAAGAAGAGGAGTGCTCACCCTCTCAAGCTCAAGCAATTACATCGTCATCTAAAGAGCTTGAGGATTCGAAAGTTGATAGGGAATCAATTTCCAGATCGGTGGAAGAAGTGGAAGAAGCCTCCACTTCAAGGATTGAGGGGGAGGAGAGACCATCCACACCAGAACCGGAGCAACACCAAGAAGAAGCTTCAACATCCGGTCAAGATGAAGAAGCTCAAAATCCGATTCCGGCCTCCACTGGCTTAGGTAACTCAAACATATGTGTTAATAATAAAATGCATATAATATGTTTTGAGTGTAGGGAAATTGGGCACTATAAGAGCAAGTGCCCAAAGAGAGTAAGAAAAGCTCCATCGGCGCCAAAAGTCAAAGATGTCGGTCCCTCAACGCAAAAGAGCTAGGAGCAAGTGATTTACTTCAAATGCTGGCTACCGGGACATTACCAGAATCAATGCCCAAGAGGGAAGAAGAAGGGGCAAGAAGGATGTAAAATACCATAAAAAAATAATAATAATAAATGTTGGGCGATTAGGAGAATACCCTATAGAAATTTTCCAGAAATTTTTAGGAATTTTTCTGGACTCGAACGGAAATTTCTAAGCCCCTTTTTGTGTAAGTGTTAGTGGGCTTAACGGGTCGGAAATCCAACCCGTTAAACAAAATAAACCCGACCCGTTATCTCCCGGTAACGTACTTTTCGTCCGGTTACGGTTTCACATCACGACTTAAACCGAGCGTCTTCCGTTTCCTCTGCCTTCACGCGCGACGATTCCCCCCCCTCTCCGCGCGATCTCGCCTTCACGGTACGCCGCTCCGCCGGACGCCCCCTCCTCGCTGGTCTCCTCGTTGCACGACTCTCCCCTCCGCAAGCAGCAGCCGGCGAACTCGAAGACCTTCTCGGGATGGCTGGAAGCGTCGATTTGGGGCAGTGGAAGCGATCAGAGCTGCTGATTCGAAGGAGAGGAGTCGTGGCCGCTAACAGTCGGTAATAGGTAAGGATTTTCTTCCCTACCTTGGCCGAATTCTGTCATTTTGGTGCTCTCTTGTTTTTTAAGTGTGGGTTGGTGAAATAGGGCAGCGACGACATTCGATACTTTTCCAATGAACCGAACATTTTCACTGTCGTTTGGGGTCGGAGAAAGGTAAGCACGGGTTGTATTGCTCCCTACCTTAGATGTCAACAAGATGTTAGGGAAGATCCAGGTGCTAAGGTTGAGTTTTGTTTTGGGCAGTCGGTTGTCCGGTGAACAGGACCATCGGATTCTAGGGAGTTACTGCCGAAGAGATTCTATTACCGACAAAGCTGCAATTTCTGGTAAGCAAGCTCAATTTCCCTTTTTGTTCAGCGAATTTCTTTCGGGAAAGATTCATGGGTGATGCTGTTAGGGTTATTTTGATTACCGAAGTGTCCGATTAGGTTTGGGCAGTGGTTTCGAGCGGTTGAACAGGGCAGAGTTAGGGAGGATTGCCACCGGTGAAACTTCTAGGGTTGGTAAGCAAGATCAATTCCTTTTTGTGCAGTGATTTCCAGTCGGTGGAGATGGCTAAGGGTTGCTTAGGAAGTGTTGAATGGATGTGGGGGTTGCGAGGTTATGTTTTGACCGGCTGTGAGTGAGCCGTAAACGGGTCTATGGTGTCAATGTAGCTGTTCATAGGCTATGATCGGCTGCGAGTTGGGGTTTGATCATGTAGGGTTGTCAGATTTTGTATCTGTAAAGTGCGTTGGGGTGAAGCCCTATTTATGTTGCGAGTAGATTTGTGAACTCGGTTAATTATGGTATTAAATGGTCAAGTCTGGCTAATTGGGGTTTCTAAATTGTATTCGATAAGGGATACGGATATGTGGATAACGTAGTAGCTAGTCATATTATTGTTGTATGCTTTCACTGAATGATAATTGGTGATATTTGCAGGACGTGGATACGAGGCAGTCAGATTTATTACCATGCGCATTGACAGCAGGTAGGTAATTTCCTACCGGTCGGGTAGATGTAATGACTTTCAGATTTAGACATAGATATGAGCATGCTAGGTGTTCATATTATCTTGATCCTGCTCTATTTATCGTATGCTTGAACTTATCGTTGATATATATGTGTGCTTGATTATTGATATCACATATTCCCTATCATGATCTAGGAGTTACATATGTGATGTAAGTAGGTCTAACTGTTTAGTAGGGTGTAGATGTTAGAGTACGGAGGATGACCTAAATTGTAAATTTGGCAAAAAGGTCCTCTGTGGATAAGTATGACCCTAAATGTAGGACTCATTCCATACCTGTATGTTGCACATTTATTTACCAACTACGGGTTGTGTAAATGGTCAGGTGAGTCGTGGACAGTGTGTCGCTACGGACCGATGGTCCTAGCTTATCATGATCAGATGAGTATGACTCTCTACAGGATAGAGAGTGTACTGATCAAATGGGTGTGCCTCTCTGTTGAACAGAGAGTCTATGGTAGATGTCTGTATGTGAGACAGTACCCTCATGTCATTGCATGCATACTGATGACATTGTCTCCCCTTGGGGTTGAGAGAGAGTCGTCAGTCATCCTGCCTCCCAGATTACTCCTAGAGGAGTAACTGGTGTGAGGGCATAGCATTTGTTGTGACGCACTCTACCATTATAGATGATGGTAGTTGGAGTTGCGTGCAGGTGTCCTGGGTGTGTGGCACTCGACCACTCATTTGTAGTGTCAGTCGGAGTAGCCAGCAGCAGGGACCCCCATTGCGTAGCAAGCTCTTTACGCTTATATGCTAGTTGATCATACTGCTCACTCGGCCACTCTATAGCAGTGGTTAGTGTGAGTTGGGACAGTTGTCATGTCGTGCCACCTAGGCCACACTGGGGTCGTGGTAGCGAGTAGGGGTGAGCAGGCATGACCACATCTTTGCATTCTTTGTATCATCTGATTGCTTTGCATATGGTTATATATATATATATACATACCTGCTTGTATATATATATATATATATATATATATATATATATATATATATATATATATATATATATACATGGATGATGGTGATTAGTATACATACAGATATAGTCTATATGTATACTCACTTTGATGATGCATTTGTATGTGCTATGCTTGTTGTATTTGTTTGTACATATTCATACATGCTACTGCATTTCCTGTATGGTAGTAGGCCGGTACTTGTATACATGTTGGTTATTCACGGTGATACCCTTGGATCATATTCAGGATATTGTGTGATTTAGTACTATTCTTTTATACCCTATGATGTGGTTATATGCCCAGGTTGGATCAAGATAGAATAGCTGACTGTCAGGTATGTCAGTATCATTGTTGTTCAGTTTATTTAGTGTATGCATGCATATATACCTGTTATACCGATGTATACCCGTTGTTCGAGTAGATTTAAACTGTTGAATGACATGTAATATTGATACATATATTTACATGTTTTCTCTTATTACCTGCTGAGTTTTACTCACTACCACCGACCCTGGGTTTTTCTGCCCGTAATGTAGACGCCTTTGTGGCGACTTGGAGGCTACTTGACCGATCCATCCCATCTCCGTTTTTCGAGTCTCCCGAGGAGTTCATTTTTCTTATGGCTTGGAATTTGTTTATGTGTTATGGATTTTGGTCCTATGTCATGGACCCTAGTTTATTATGGACTTTATCGTGATGTCGGGGACTTTATTTGGGTAGTCGTTGTTTTATTTACGATTTTATCACTATGGACTTGTCAGGTGGTGTACACCTGTATGTTTTTGTTATGTATGTTGTGGGTATGTGGTTTTTCATTTCCGCTGCTGTTATTATGTTATATTATGTCGTTGTTGTGGGCCTACGGGCCTTGTATTAACCCGAAATATTGCCACGTACAGGGGAGATGTCGTCCGTTTGATTTTCAACATGATATACTCTCGGGGCCTGACAACTTTATTGGTATCAGAGCCGAAGGTTCTGTGATGCCATACAATGATTTTTGTTTTGAGTCTTGGATTCTCGGGAGTTGGTATATTTTTCGGATTTGGTTTTTGTGAGATGGGATTGACAGCGGCATCGGCTCGAGCGACCTGAAGTAGTATTCCTGATAACTCATATTTCAGATAGTTACTTATCTAAATTTGTTCAACAGGTGTATATCGTCAAAGGTTATGACACCTATGCAGACTCATAGTAGAGGTCGTCCATCAAGGCGATCTGAGCCGAGAGGACAGAGGTCGCTACTATCGAGAGGTTATTCGGGAACAACCTCAGTTTTCCCCTATTGGTGATTCGGAGCCTCAGAATCCGGATGTACCACTGACTATGCCAGAGCCTACAGAGTCCAATTGGCTTAATGATAAGGCACGAATACTCGTGTTGGCACGATCAGCCAAGGAAAAGTTCACCTTGTTCCGAGGGGAGTCCGACCCATGGATTGCCCGATCTTGGCTGGAAAATATGGAAGACACCTTCGAGTATATGAACTGTACAGATGCGGAGAAAGTGGGCCTTGCTGCATATCATCTCAGAGATTAGGCTGTCACCTGGTGGAAATTGCAGAAGACTCTATTCGGGGAGCGTGGGATTACTTGGGTCAGCTTTCGAGACGCTTTCTGGAGATAGTACTTTCCTTCGACGTTTTCTACAACACGTCGTCAGGAATTTCTGAGCCTGAAGCAAGGTGATCGGTCTGTCATGGAGTACAACGCAGAGTTTACCAGACTATCAGAGTTCTGCTCTCACCTGGTAGCACAGGATGCAGATCGGATGTATCAGTTCACACAGGGTCTTGCTACCTATATACGGAGCCGAATGTCAGGATCTATCATCACCTCATACAGGGAGGCATTGGACCGCGCCCTCTTCATCGAAATGACTTCCCAGCAAATTTCCAGGGAGAAAGATATCGAGAAGCAGATGACTAAGGGTAAGCAGCAGAACCAGGGTTCAGCTCAAGGGACTCAGAAGAAAGGGGAGCAAAAAGGAACTACGTGAGGTGCTACAGAAGGATCAGCTAGATTGTAGAAGGGGAAGCGTCCAGCATCAGAGTATTCTGGAGGGTCTCAGAGTAGTCGTAAAGGCCGAAGCAGGAATGGATGCTATAAATGTGGATCTGAAAGCCACAGAGTATCAGAGTGTCCTTTGGAGCAGCTGGTTTGCTATTATTGCAAACAACCGGGTTATACTAGTCGTGATTGTACACTGAAAGCACAGTTGGAGTTTCTGGCCAGCTCAATAAGGAAGAAGTCTACCCGGCGGCAGTAGAGGGCAAAGCGGACTCGGACTTATAGACGAAGCCAATACCTCCACGGCACACTTGTATATGCGAGAGAGGTGCCCTTACGGTGATGCAGCGGCGATCGATATCCACATCTCCGGTGATCTACTATCGGGAGTATCACGCACGCATCGGATTCTTACCCGGCCAACTCTCGGGATATCTTATGCCACGGCTACTCGGCCTCGTACCCGCGAGTCGGATCCGGTAGGAGTGGAGGCACACTACTGCCGTCGGGGATGCGGTAAGCGAATACTCCGAGGCTGGATGAGTTTTGCCATCACTAGAGATGAGCCTGTGTGGTGAGGATCGATCATCTGCGGTATGGTTTGATTTATTCTATATATCTTGTCGTTGATTGATCTGGTAGTTCTCATTCATTCGTATCTAGAGTATTTAGGTAGAGTTGGAAGAATCCCAAGGGTTCGTTCTTGTGGGTTAGCGATATCCTTGCCATCGGAGAGAGGTCTTGACTAGCCACCAAGAAATCAAGGGTTGCCCATTAGACTTTGTCGGGCATATCCTTACGTGGACCTTGGTGTTGGAAATGATAGAGTTCGATATTATTCTCGGTATGGGTGGTTGGCGCTTATCACGCTCTGATGGATTGTAGAGCAAGAGTGGTGACTTTGACCACGGATCAACCAGCTTGGGAATTTGTTGGTACTAGAGATGATGGATTATCTATTATATCGGCTTTACAGGCTCAGAAGCTATTGGCCCAGGGTTGTCAGGGTTATTTATTATCTCTAGTCAAAGTTGAGAACGAAGGACTACCACCTCTCTATGATGTGCGAGTAGTCGGAGTATCGGATGTATTTCGGATGAACTTCGGGCTTGCCACCTCCTAGGCAAGTTGAATTTGCAATAGAGGTGATTCCAGGAACCGCGCCTATATCGAAACCTCCTTATCGGATGGCGCCAAAGGAGCTGAATGAACTTAAAGTTCAACTGCAGGAGTTGCTGGATAATGGATTCATCCGCCCTAGTGTTTCACCATGGGGAGCACCGATACTCTTTGTCAAAAAGAAGGATGGATCGTTGCGGTTATGTATTGACTATCGGCAACTGAATGCAGTCACAGTTAAGAACAAATATCCACTGCCGAGGATAGAAGATTTGTTCGATCAGCTTAAGGATACATGTGTGTATTCTAAAATTGATCTACGCTCAGGATATCATCAGCTTCGGATAAGAGAGGAGGATGTTCAGAAAACAGCTTTCCGCACACGTTATAGGCATTACGAGTTTCTAGTGATTCCATTCGGTCTCACGAATGCCCCAGCTACATTTATGGATTTAATGAACCGGGTATTCCTAAGGTATATAGACCAGTTCGTGATAGTGTTCATCGATGACATATTGATTTATTCTCGATCAGAGCAGGAGCATGAACAACATCTGCGGATAGTATTAGAGACGTTGCGACAGGAACAGTTGTATGCCAAATTTAGCAAATGTGCGTTCTGGTTATCCTTAGTGGGTTTTCTTGGACATGTGGTGTCCAACAGAGGTATTTCTGTAGATCCCCAGAAGATTGAGGCGATTACCAATTGGGAGCAGCCAAAATCAGTGCAGGAGGTTCGTAGTTTCCTTGGTTTGGCCGGGTATTATCGGAGATTCGTGGAGGGATTCTCGAGTATCGCCATGCCACTCACTCGCCTGACTCGGAAAGGGGTCAAGTTCACAGTGGAGGCACATGAAACTAGCTTCCAGGAGCTTAAGCGACGGCTAGTTTCTGCACCAATCTTAGTGATTCCTTTTGGTGTTGATGGGATGGTTCTCTATACGGATGCTTCTATCTAAGGGTTGGGAGCAGTTCTGATGCAGTCCAACCGTGTGGTATCTTATGCCTCCCGTCAACTAAAAGATCATGAGAGAAATTACCCAATGCACGATCTGGAGTTAGCCGCCATTATTTTCGCATTGAAGATATGGAGGCACTACTTGTATGGGATTACGTTTGAGATCTACACAGACCATAAAAGTCTGAAATATCTGTTCACACAGAAAGAGCTGAATCTGAGACAGAGACGGTGGATGGAATATCTGAAGGATTACGACTGAACCATCTAGTATCATCCAGGAAAAGCTAATGTGGTAGCAGATGCACTGAGCAGAAAGTCTCGGGGAGTTACGGCGATCATCGGACAACAGCGATCTAGTTGGCAGATTCTCGAGTTGGGATTTATGCGAACATGGTCAAACATCCCGGGGAGTATTGGTATCTATGGTTGCCAGTCCGCCATTGCTGAGAGGATTAAGGAAGCACAAGTTAGTGACCAGCATCTGCAGTTCTTGAGCAGCATGATAGACTCAGAGCGTCAGACGGATTTCTCGAGTGACGAGAGTGGTGTACTTCATTTCCAAGGACGACTATGTGTTCCGGGCACACACCCAGTTAAGGAAGAATTGCTACAGGAAGCACATCAGTCGAGATTTGCTATACATCCTGGTGGTACTCATATGTACCGGGATTTGAAGCGCTTATACTGGTGGAACGGTATGAAACGAGATATCGCGGACTTTGTTGTACGATGTCTAGTATGCCAGCAAGTGAAGGCCGAACATCAGAAACCTGCTGGTTTACTTCAGGAAATTCTGATCCCAGAATGGAAATGGAAAAATATTACGATGGATTTTGTTACGGGATTACCCAGAACCCGTAAAGGACATACTGCGATTTGGGTGATCGTGGATCGATTAACCAAATCAGCTCACTTCCTTCCGATTCGTGAGACAGACTCATTGGATTGTCTAGCGGAATTGTACTGTCGAGAGATCATCAGATTGCATGGTGTACCATTGAGTATCATATCTGATAGAGATCCGTAATTTACTTCGTGATTCTGGCAGAGTCTACAGCAGGCCATGGGCACAGA
This sequence comes from Wurfbainia villosa, assembly GCA_025175895.1. Taxonomy (NCBI): domain Eukaryota; kingdom Viridiplantae; phylum Streptophyta; class Magnoliopsida; order Zingiberales; family Zingiberaceae; genus Wurfbainia; species Wurfbainia villosa. The sequence continues at coordinate 7,720,116 of JAKLTH010000147.1, forward strand.
GCTTCGACTCAGTACAACCTTTCATCCGCGAGCAGACGGGGCGGTCGAGCGTACCATTCGGACTGCGGAGGATCTATTGAGATCTTGCGTCATGGATTTGATGGCGGTTGGGAGGATCACATTCCTTTAGTGGGTTGCCTACAACAACTACCACTCTTCTATCCGGATGGCTCCTTCGAGGCATTATCGGCGGAACCTGCGTAGATCTCTGTGTTATGGGAGGAAGTTGGGAGCGATAGTTATTGGGGCCTCGAGTATTGACATGATGCGACGAGTTGGTATGAGTGATCGCAGTGATTATCGAGGCACGCGGATCGGCAGAAGAGTTATGCGGATCAGAGGCGAAGGCCTCTGGAATTCTCAGTTGGGGACCATGTATTTCTACGAGTGTCACCCACCAAAGGAGTCAAGAGATTTGGGCTAAAAGGGAAATTAGTTTCACGCTACATTGGTCCATTTGAGATATTAGAGTGGATTGGAGGTGTAGCTTATCGGTTGGCTTTACCTCCGACACTTGCGGGTGTTCACAACGTATTCCATGTATCTATGCTGAGGAAATACGTGTCGCGATCTGACCATGTCTTGAAAGAAGTTCCGATACCACTCCAGGTGAATGCGACTTATGAGGAGACTCCGGTACGGATTCTTGGTCGCAAGGAGCGACAGTTGCGGAACAAAACCATCCGACTCGTAAAGGTGGGATGGCAGCATCATACGGATGAGGAGGCTACATGGGAGCTGGAGGATACTATCCGAGCTCGATACCCTCATCTATTTACCTGAGGTATGTGGTTATTTCCGAATATGCTTGAATTAACTTTTGCATTTAAGTACGAAATTTGGGGACCAAATTTTAATAAGTGGGGGAGAATGTAAAATACCATAAAAAAAAAATAATAATAAATGATGGGTGATTAGGAGAATACCATATAGAAATTTTCCAAAAATTTTTAGGAATTTTTCTGGACTCGAACGGAAATTTCTAAGCCCCTTTTTGTGTAAGTGTTAGTGGGCTTAACGGGTCAGAAATCCAACCCGTTAAACAAAAGAAATCTGACCCGTTATCTCTCGGTAACGCACTTTTCATCCGGTTACGGTTTCACATTGCGACTTAAATCGAGCGTCTTCCATTTCCTCTGCCTTCACGCGTGACGATCCCCCCACCTCTCCGCGTGATCTCGCCTTCCGATCGCGCCACGGGACGCCCCTCCTCTCTGGTCTCCACAGTGACGACTCTCCCCTCGCATAGCGGCGGTCGCGAACTCGACGGCCTTCTCGGGACGGCTGGATGCGTCGATTTGGGGCGGTGGAAGCGATCAGAGCTGCCGATTCGAAGGAGAGGAGTCGTGGTCGCTGACAGTCGGTAATAGGTAAGGATTTTCTTCCCTACCTTGGGCGAATTCTGTCATTTTGGTGCTCTCTTATTGTTTAAGCGTGGGTTGGTGAAATAGGACAACGACGGTGTTCAGTACTTTTCCGGTGAATCGAACATTTTCACTGCCGTTTGGGGTCGGAGAAAGGTAAGCACGGGTTGTATTGCTCCCTACCTTAGATGTCAACAAGATGTTAGGGAAGATCCAGGTGCTAAGGTTGAGTTTTGTTTTGGGTAGTCGGTTGTCCGGTGAACAGGACCATCGGATTCTAGGGAGTTCTTAGGAGAGATTCTAATGCAAACAAGCTGCAATTTACAGTAAGCAAGCTCAATTTCCCTTTTTGTTCAGTAATTTCTTTGGGAAAGATTCATGGGTGATCTTTGTTAGGGTTAGTTTGATTGCGAAGTGTCCGATTAGGTTTGGCGGTGGTTTGGCGGTTGAGCAGGCGAGTTAGGGAGGATTGCCACCAGGTGAAACTTCTAGGGTTAGTAAGCAAGATCAATTCCTTTTTGTTCGTGATTTCATCGGTGGAGATGGCTAAGGGTTTCTTAGGAAGTGTTGAATGGATGTGGGGTTGTGAGGTTATGTTTTGGACCCATTGTGAGTGGGTAAACGGGTCTATGGTGTCAATGTAGCTGTTCATAGGCTATGATCGGCTGCGAGTTGGGGTTTTATCATGTAGGGTTATCAGATTTTGTATCTGTATAGTGCATTGGGGTGAAGCCCTATTTATGTTGCGAGTGGATTTGTGAACTCGGTTAATTATGGTATTAAATGGTCAAGTCTGGCTAATTGGGGTTTCTAAATCGTATTCGATAAGGGATACGGATATGTGGATAACGTAGTAGCTAGTCATATTATTGTTGTATGCTTTCACTGAATGATAATTGGTGATATTTGCGGGGCGTGGATCTGAGGGGCAGTCCTGAGTGAGGAGTTTATTACTACGCATTGATTGTAGGTAGGTAATTTCTCTACGGTCGGGTAGATGTAATGACTTTGATTTAGACATAGATATGAGCATGCTAGGTGTTCATATTATCTTGATCCTGCTCTGTTTATCGTATGCTTGAACTTATCATTGATATATATGTGTGCTCGATTATTGATATCACATATTCCCTATCATGATCTAGGAGTTACAGATGTGATGTAAGTAGGTCTAACTGTTTAGTAGGGTGTAGATGTTAGAGTATGGAGGATGACCTAAATTGTAAATTTGGCAAAAAGGTCCTCTGTGGATAAGTATGGCCCTAAATGTAGGACTCATTCCATACCTGTATGTTGCATATTTATTTACCAACTACGGGTTGTGTAAATGGTCAGGTGAGTCGTGGACAGTGTGTCGCTACGGACCGATGGTCCTAGCTTGTCATGATCAGATGAGTATGACTCTCTATAGGATAGAGAGTGTACTGATCAATTGGGTGTGACTCTCTGTTGAACAGAGAGTCTATGGTAGATGCCTGTATGTGAGACAGTACCCTCATGTCATTGCATGCATACTGACGACATCGTCTCCCCTTGGGGTTGAGAGAGAGTCGTCAGTCATCCTGCCTCCCAGATTACTCCTAGAGGAGTAACTGGTGTGAGGGCATAGCATTTGTTGTGCCGCACTCTACCATTATAGACGATGGTAGTTGGAGTTGCGTGCAGATGTCCTGGGTGCGTGGCACTCAACCACTCATTTGTAGTGTTAGTCGGAGTAGCCAGCAGCAGGGACCCCCGTTGCGTAGCGAGCTCTTTACGCTCATATGCTACTTGATCATACTGCCCACTCGGCCACTCTATAGCAGTGGTTGGTGTGAGTTGGGACAGTTGTCATGTCGTGCCACCTAGGCCACACTGGGGTCGTGGTAGCGAGTAGGGGTGAGCAGGCATGACCATGCATGCTGCATTGCCGTATCATACGGTGCTTTGCATATGGTTATATATATATATATATATATACACACATGGATGATGGTGATTAGTATACATACATATACAGTCTATATGTATACTCACTTTGATGATGCATTTGTATGTGCTATGCTTGTTGTATTTGTTTGTACATATTCATACATGCTACTGCATTTCCTGTATGGTAGTAGGCCGGTACTTGTATACATGTTGGTTATTCACGGTGATACCCTTGGATCATATTCAGGATATTGTGTGATTTAGTACTATTCTTTTATACCCTATGATGTGGTTATATGCTCAGGTTGGATCATGATAGAGTAGCTGACTGTCAGGTATGTCAGCATCATTGTTGTTCAGTTTATTTAGTGTATGCATGCATATATACATGTTATGCTAATGTATACCCATTGTTCGAGTAGATTTAAACTGTTGAATGACATGTAATATTGATACATATATTTACATGTTTTCTCTTATTACCTGCTGAGTTTTACTCACCACCAGACCACAGGTTTTTCATGCGCCCGAGTAATAGGTAAACGCCTTTGTGTGACTTGGAGTTGCGCCGACCGATCTATCCCATCTCCGTTTTCCGAGTCTCCCGAGAAGTTCGTTTTTCTTATGGCTTGGACTTTGTTTATGTGTTATGGATTTTGGTCCTATGTCATGGACCCTAGTTTATTATGGACTTTATCGTGATGTCGGGGACTTTATTTGGGTAGTTGTTGTTTTATTTACGATTTTATCACTGTGGACTTGTCAGGTGGTGTACACCTATATGTTTTTGTTATGTATGTTGTGGGTATGTGGTTTTTCATTTCCGCTGCTATTATTATGTTATATTATGTCGTTGTTGTGGGCCTACGGGCCTTGTATTAACCCGAAATGTTACCACGTACAGGAGAGATGTCGTCCGTTTGATTTTCGGCATGGTATACTCTCGGGGCGTGACAAAGGAGCTACACAAGTAGGGGGAGCTTCCAAAGCTAACCCTAAGGTATTTTTAAATAAAGCTCCTTATTCAAATAATATCAAAAAGCATGTTAGAAATAATTTTTAGCAATCTTGCTATCTATCATAAAAAGCATGCTAGAAATAAAGAATTGTGTCTAGGAGCTAAGAATGTCTACTTTTCGAAGAAAGACAAATTTGGGACTAATGTCCCTAAAAATGTCATACCTAGGGAATCTATTAGGAAAATATAAGAGCACCTAGGTTTTAACCCCAAATGGACTAAGCATATGCCTAAGAAGAACCATGCCCAAAGATTAAATCAAAATTCTAAAATTGGACAATTAGAATTAGAGAACCAAGCCTTGAGATCAAGGCTTGAAAAACTTGAGAAGACCCTTAAAATTATGCAAAATCAATTTAAAGGGTCAAATGATCAAAAGTCTAGGTCCAAAAGTCAAAGTCAACACCTAGGACCTAAGAGTCAAAAGTCAACCATGGGCAAGCAAGGTTTGGGTCACAAACCTAAGCCTAAGGTGGCTTATCATAGTTTTCCATTTGATTATGGAATACAAACTAGGTCTAGGAAGACCAAGGTTACTTGGGAAGTTATCCCTAAGAGTAACCAAGGTTTGTGTCTAGTGGCTAGGGTTTCAAGGAAACCTAGGATGACCACTAAGAGGATTATTAGGGAGGAAATCCCTAAGGCTAACCTAGGCAAGACCAAAATGACCAAGGCTACCAAGCCTAGGAGGGTCATTAGGAAGGTATCTAGGGAGGTCATCCCTAAGGAATACCTAATTAACCCAATGAGCTCAAATAGATTTTGGGTTCCTAAGGGCGTGATTGACTCACGCTAGATGGGTTAGGTCGTGTCAACCTTGATTGGATGGGTAGTTAACTCAACCATAGCAAAGTTGACATTTTATGTCATTTCCAAGGTTATGGATATCTTGGAAATAGATTTAATGATAAATCCTAAAATATTTTAGGATGTGCCAATATCATTTAAGAAGATTGAAAAATCAATTAAATTGGCACAATTTAGGTTTAGAGGTTTGTGTGTCATTTTGGGTTTTTGGCACACATGGGAGATTAATAGTAATATGGAAAAATAAACCTAATTATATCAAATGGAAACTAATATTGAAATTTAGGTATTATATACCTTTATATCTTATTTGACATGCTTTGACTTGTCATATGCCATGTCATGACATCATGCTTATTTCTATCATTTATATGTCATGATTATGCTTAGGATTAAGGATTCAATGTCATGTGTTTTTAGATTTAATCATATGTCATGACATCATGATCATTGGTCATGCTCTATTATGCTATCATTTATGTCATGATCATACTTCATGCATTTAAATTAATGAAAATTGATTTAAGGACTTTGACATGACTTGGAGTCCCATTTAAAGTAGTGTTGCTTTAGAGAATGTATGAAACCCTAGATTAGGATGAACAAAACCCACATATCACATCACATTGACATGTATGTGTATTTATACACTCTAGATACATGTGAGATGTTAGGATATGAGTTAAGTTCAAGGTGCATAGTTTTTGCATCTAGATGAACTAAAAATTCATCTAATTTCATTTGTGGGTCATTGGGAAAGCTTGTGTACAAGTCATGTACATTAAGCCCAAGGAACATGATCCAATATAGGTTTTCAAAAATATTTTAAAATCATTTTAGAAAACCTTGGTGAAGTCTATCTTTTGATAGCAATCACCATTGATGAAATTGATACAAAGTGAGCTAAAACATTGAAGTTTTTCTTCACTTTTGAACTTTGTGTCAATTTCGCTATTTTATGGGGAAAATATTTTTCTAACATTTTTCACCCATTGTATTGCTTATAAGTATTATACGTATGAAGTTTCACGAATTTTCAAAATACGTAGAATTACTTATGACTTTTCAAAATTCGATTCTAATAGTTAAAATTCGGAAATTTTAGTTATCAGTCGACTGCCACTTGTTGGCAGTCGACTGATGCAAGGGCAGTTCGACTGTTTTTGTCAGGAGTCGACTGCTAGGCTGATTTCGGGTTAACAAGGGTTGTTTAGCTCGTGTTCAGCTATGGTAAAGGTCCCTAACCACTCCTAACCCTAGGATATGCTTTGGGAAGTATTAGAAAGGGTGAAAATCCATTGGATATGGATTTGGAGAGGTGTTAGGTCAAAGTATCAAATTTAAGGGTGGAAGAGTTCATGTTTGAACATTGAGCCTTAATTTTGATGGTTTAGAGTTCCTATGGCTTAGGGACTTCCCAAAGACATTGTTGGTGCAATGGTCAAGGGGGAGTAAGCCTTTAGGGGGAGTTATCCATCTTGGGATGATGGATGTGTTTTTCTTCTTGAAGGGGAGAAGTTATGGGATGAATGTTATCAATTAGAAAAATTGATGGGATTTTGAGAAACCCAATTTGGAAATTGGGAGAGAGTATAGGATTGCCTCTCTTGGGTGATATGAGACTTATCACTCGAAAGATTGTAGGCATCCTAGATATTTTTGGACCAAGGGGGAGATTATAAGATCTCATTAGAACATGAGACATTGACCTCCTTGGAAAGAACTTTTTTGATGTATGTCAAAAAGGAGGAGAGTAAAATTACCAATTTGGGAAATTGGTAAGGGAGTTTGAGTTAGGGGCCTAACTCAAGGTTTATTTTGTCAAACATCAAAAAGGGGGAGATTATTGGTGCAATCGGCCCAGGTCACGATTGACCATACTCGAGTTTGACTCGAGTGATGTTTTGATGTTTGACATAGTATGTTTGACATTGATGTTTGACATTGATGTCGGTTAATATTTTGGGGAGATTGTTTATACAATCGACCCAGGTTATAAATTGACCAGACTCGAGTTTGACTCGAGGAAGACTTTGATGGTTAACTAGGGTTGACCATGTGATTATGGGAAAGTCCAAGCATAGGTCTTGGCAAGGTAAAGTCCAAGTCATGGGTACTTGGCATGAAAAGTCCAAGTGGGACACTTGGCATTTGGGAAAGTCCAAGTCTTGAGTACTTGGCACAAGGGAAGTCCAAGCATGGGTATTGTCATGGAAAGTCCAATATAGGTTAGCAAGGGAAAGTCCAAGCTTGAGTCTTGGCATTTGAGAAGTCCAAGGGGTTTGATATTGGCAGCGTAAAGTACAAGGGTGGAGTCTTGGCAGCATAAGTCTAATAGTTGGCGGCTTAAAGTCCAAGCAGAGTCTTGGCGGCATAAGTCCAATGTGCCTTGGCGGTGTAGACACCGTTAGCATGACATAGCCGATGGAAGCACCTGAAGGCTAGCGCGATGGATGAACAAGTCATGGATGACTTGAAGGGATCCGAGAGGCATGAGGCTGATGGAGGTGGCTAGAAGGCTTAGGTCTAGGCTAAGGGTGGTCTAGCAAGTATGGGGGCACCATACTTGGGTTTAAACCTCATGTTTGAGGTTGGCAGTCGACTGACATTATGGCCGGTTCGACTGCCGTGAGTCAACTAGAGTTCGACTGTTGTTTTAGAGCTAAAATTGCTCTCTGGCGATCATTGCTCAATGAGCGATCGATGTCGATGTAATGATCGCCAAGGGACGATAGTCATTCTTTGGTTTAGTCGCGAACACAAAATGCTCCGTAGCCGATTAGGCAGTCGACTACGGGGCTGGAAGTCGACTTCTAATGTTGGCAGTCGACTAGTGAGAGTCCCGTTGGAACTTTTCCAGCGTGGATTGAGCCGTTGTCTCACAGCTACATTGTTGGCAGTCGACTAGGGCCTTATGGCAGTCGGCTGCCAGGCGCAAATCCAGCCCGACGCAGGATATAAAGGCAGCTCGGATGGAGGGTTTTTGTAGTGTTTTCTTGGGCGATTTGAAGGGGAATAGTTGGTGCTTTTCCATTCCTTCAAGGCTAGTCCAAGGCAACCAAAAGCAAGCAATCCAAAGAGCATTTGTAAAGTTTTCTTTGCATAGATTGTTGTATTCTTGTTGTATTTGCTTGTCTTACTTTGTATTACTTAGTGTAATCTTTGTACAAGGTTTCTCCACCTCTGACGTGTTGTTGAGATGAAGTTTATTGTGCTTAGTGGTGTTTGTGACATCGCTAGGGTTCGTACGAACCCAATCCATGGAGTAGGAACCATTCAGTTCCGAACCACGTTACATCTTGTGTCATTGTATTTGTGATTGTGTTTCGTGTTATTGCTTTCATTATTATTATTCCGTTGCGCTAACACGATTTGTAAACGCGATCACGAACGAATTCCATCATCGGTATTAGCACGCGCTATTCACCCCCCTCTAGCATCCAATCGATCCCCTACACTAAGAAGCTCCATCATCTCTATATGGTCCTCTCTCTGCGCCTGCAAAATCTGCATCATCTCAAGATGTTGCTGCTCCTGGCACTGCATTGTATCCTCTAACCTAGATAATCTCTCTGCTACGGTCGGAGGTGCTGGAATCCCAAGAAATGGTGACAAACTATCAAATCCTGGGGCTCCCTGATGCTCGGAGTCTGAGTGGTGGTCGGGTCGATCTCTGGCTCATGTACTTCGCTCCTCGCAAGGATATTATTTTCGTCTAGACCTATTTTTGCTAAACCAAACTGCCTAGACCCTATCATGTCATACTCAGTAAGCTGTTTGATATTACCTGTAGTAACATCAAATCCTAATGTAGCTAAGAGAGACATGACAGTAAGGCAAATGTGCCTTCTTACTAGTAACTGACATAGAATGATAAATGATGGAATGGAACATCTATAGAATAATGTCTAAATATAACCTATGACTAAGTGCATAAAGTAAAAATGAATGATAAGGGTGTATCATAGCAATGTCCCTAGTGGTGAGTGGCAAAATGCAGTTCACTATAACTCGGTACAGAGCATAGTCCTATACTTTGAGTCTAGTATAACTAAAGATACTCACTGACAGAGTTCTTTCCTCACAAAAAAGATGCATGTGTATCTTATCTAATGTAATATGAGAGTAGGGGTCACCGTACAGTAATTCCGTGGATGGAAAGCATGCAACAAGGCATGTCAAATGCATAAGTCCTAAATGCTCTTTCAACAGTCGGTAATAGGTAAGGATTTTCTTCCCTACCTTGGCCGAATTCTGTCATTTTGGTGCTCTCTTGTTTTTTAAGTGTGGGTTGGAGTAATAGGGCAGCGACGACATTCAATACTTTTCCAATGAACCGAACATTTTCACTGCCGTTTGGAGTCGGAGAAAGGTAAGCACGGGTTGTATTGCTCCCTACCTTAGATGTCAACAAGATGTTAGGGAAGATCCAGGTGCTAAGGTTGAGTTTTGTTTTGGGCAGTCGGTTGTCCGGTGAAGCGAGGACCATATTCTAGGGAGTTCTTTGGGAGAGATTCTATTGCAAACAAAGCCGCTTTACGTAAGCAAGCTCAATTTCCCTTTTTGTTCAGCGAATTTCTTTCGGGAAAGATTCATGGGTGATGCTGTTAGGGTTAGTTTGATTGCCGAAGTGTCCGATTAGGTTTGGGCGTGGTTTGACGGTTGAGCAGGCGAGTTAGGAGGATTGCCAAGTGAAACTTCTAGGGTTGGTAAGCAAGATCAATTCCTTTTTGTGCAGTGATTTCCAGTCGGTGGAGATGGCTAAGGGTTGCTTAGGAAGTGTTGAATGGATGTGGGGGTTGTGAGGTTATGTTTTGACCGACTGTGAGTGAGCCGTAAACGGGTCTATGGTGTCAATGTAGCTGTTCATAGGCTATGATCGGCTGCGAGTTGGGGTTTTATCATGTAGGATTATCAGATTTTGTATCTGTATAGTGCATTGGGGTGAAGCCGTATTTATGTTGCGAGTGGATTTGTGAACTCGATTAATTATGGTATTAAATGGTCAAGTCTGGCTATTGGGGTTTCTAAATCGTATTCGATAAGGGATACGGATATGTGGATAACGTAGTAGCTAGTCATATTATTGTTGTATGCTTTCACTGAATGATAATTGGTGATATTTGCAGGACGTGGATACGAGACGGGTCCGCGGCCGTGAGGAGTTTATTACTACGCGCATTGATAGTAGGTAGGTAATTTCCTACCGGTCGGGTAGATGTAATGACTTTCAGATTTAGACATAGATATGAGCATGCTAGGTGTTCATATTATCTTGATCCTGCTCTGTTTATCGTATGCTTGAACTTATCATTGATATATATGTGTGCTCGATTATTGATATCACATATTCCCTATCATGATCTAGGAGTTACAGATGTGATGTAAGTAAGTCTAACTGTTTAGTAGGGTGTAGATGTTAGAGTATGGAGGATGACCTAAATTGTAAATTTGGCAAAAAGGTCCTCTGTGGATAAGTATGGCCCTAAATGTAGGACTCATTCCATACCTGTATGTTGCATATTTATTTACCAACTACGGGTTGTATAAATGGTCAGGTGAGTCGTGGACAGTGTGTCGCTACGGATCGATGGTCCTAGCTTGTCATGATCAGATGAGTATGACTCTCTACAGATTGAGTGTCTTGATCAATTGGGTGTAACTCTCTGTTGAACAGAGAGTCTATGGTAGATGCCTGTATGTGAGACAGTACCCTCATGTCATTGCATGCATACTGACGACATCGTCTCCCCTTGGGGTTGAGAGAGAGTCATCAGTCATCCTGCCTCCCAGATTACTCCTAGAGGAGTAACTGGTGTGAGGGCATAGCATTTGTTGTCCCGCACTCTACCATTATAGACGATGGTAGTTGGAGTTGCGTGCAGATGTCTCCAGGTGCGTGGCACTCAACCACTCATTTGTAGTGTTAGTGAGTAGCAGCGAGGACCCCGTTGCGTGACTCTTTCTTTCGCTCATATGCTACTTGATCATCACGCCCACTCGGCCATTCTATAGAAGTGGTTGGTGTGAGTTGGGGACAGTTGTCATGTCGTGCCACCTAGGCCACAATCGTGTGTAGCAGTAGGGGTGGCGAGCATGACCATGCATCTTTGCATTAGTATCATCTGGTTATATATATATATATATATATATACACACATGGATGATGGTGATTAGTATACATACATATACAGTCTATATGTATACTCACTTTGATGATGCATTTGTATGTGCTATGCTTGTTGTATTTGTTTGTACATATTCATACATGCTACTGCATTTCCTGTATGGTAGTAGGCCGGTACTTGTATACATGTTGGTTATTCACGGTGATACCCTTGGATCATATTCAGGATATTGTGTGATTTAGTACTATTCTTTTATACCCTATGATGTGTTATATGCCCGAGTTGGATCATGATAGAGTAGTATCGGATATATGTCAGCATCAGTGTTGTTCAGTTTATTTAGTGTATGCATGCATATATACCTGTTATGCTAATGTATACCCATTGTCCAAGTAGATTTAAAATGTTGAATGACATGTAATATTGATACATATATTTACATGTTTTCTCTTATTACCTGCTGAGTTTTACTCACCACCACCGACAGGTTTTTCATCGCCTGTAGGTAAACGCCTTTGTGACGACTTGGAGTTGCGTCGAGCGATCTATCCCATCTCCGTTTCCGAGTCTCGAGAAGTTCGTTTTCTTATGGCTTGGACTTTGTTTATGTGTTATGGATTTTGGTCTATGTCATGGACCCTAGTTTATTATGGACTTTATCGTGATGTCGGGACTTTATTTGGGTAGTTGTTGTTTTATTTACGATTTTATCATCATGGACTTGTCGTGGTGGTGTACACTGTATGTTTTTGTTATGTATGTTGTGGGTATGTGGTTTTCATTTCACGCTATTATTATGTTATATTATGTCGTTGTTGTGGGCCTACGGGCCTTGTATTAACCTGAAATGTTACCACGTACAGGGGAGATGTCATCCGTTTGATTTTCGGCATGGTATACTCTCGGGGCGTGACAAAGGAGCTACACAAGTAGGGGGAGCTTCCAAAGCTAACCCTAAGGTATTTTTAAATAAAGCTCCTTATTCAAATAATATCAAAAAGCATGCTAGAAATAATTTTTAGCAATCTTGCTATCTATCATAAAGAGCATGCTAGAAATAAAGAATTGTGTCTAGGAGCTAAGAATGTCTACTTTTCAAAGAAAGACAAATTTTGGACTAATGTCCCTAAAAATGTCATACCTAGGGAATCTATTAGGAAAATACAAGAGCACCTAGGTTTTAACCCCAAATGGACTAAGCATATGCCTAGGAAGAACCATGCCCAAGGATTAAATCAAAATTCTAAAATTGGACAATTAGAATTAGAGAACCAAGCCTTGAGATCAAGGCTTGAAAAACTTGAGAAGACCCTTAAAATTATGCAAAATCAATTTAAAGGGTCAAATGATCAAAAGTCTAGGTCCAAAAGTCAAAGTCAACACCTAGGACCTAAGAGTCAAAAGTCAACCATGGGCAAGCAAGGTTTGGGTCACAAACCTAAGCCTAAGGTGGCTTATCATAGTTTTCCATTTGATTATGGAACACAAACAAGGTCTAGGAAGACCAAGGTTACTTGGGAAGTTATCCCTAAGAGTAACCAAGGTTTGTGTCTAGTGGCTAGGGTTTCAAGGAAACCTAGGATGACCACTAAGAGGATTATTAGGGAGGAAATCCCTAAGGCTAACCTAGGCAAGACCAAAATGACCAAGGCTACCAAGCCTAGGAGGGTCATTAGGAAGGTATCTAGGGAGGTCATCCCTAAGGAATACCTAATTAACCCAATGAGCTCAAATAGATTTTGGGTTCCTAAGGGCGTGATTGACTCACGCTAGATGGGTTAGGTCGTGTCAACCTTGATTGGATGGGTAGTTAACTCAACCATAGCAAAGTTGACATTTTATGTCATTTCCAAGGTTATGGATATCTTGGAAATAGATTTAATGATAAATCCTAAAATATTTTAGGATGTGCCAATATCATTTAAGAAGATTGAAAAATCAATTAAATTGGCACAATTTAGGTTTAGAGGTGTGTCATTTTGGGTTTTTGGCACACATGGGAGATTAATAGTAATATGGCAAAATAAACCTAATTATATCAAATGGAAACTAATATTGAAATTTAGGTATTATATACCTTTATATCTTATTTGACATGCTTTGACTTGTCATATGCCATGTCATGACATCATGCTTATTTCTATCATTTATATGTCATGATTATGCTTAGGATTAAGGATTCAATGTCATGTGTTTTTAGATTTAATCATATGTCATGACATCATGATCATTGGTCATGCTCTATTATGCTATCATTTATGTCATGATCATACTTCATGCATTTAAATTAATGAAAATTGATTTAAGGACTTTGACATGACTTGGAGTCCCATTTAAAGTAGTGTTGCCTTAGAGAATGCATGAAACCCTAGATTAGGATGAACAAAACCCACATATCACATCACATTGACATGTATGTGTATTTATACACTCTAGATACATGTGAGATGTTAGGATATGAGTTAAGTTCAAGGTGCATAGTTTTTGCATCTAGATGAACTAAAAATTCATCTAATTTCATTTGTGTGTCATTGGGAAAGCTTGTGTACAAGTCATGTACATTAAGCCCAAGGAACATGATCCAATATAGGTTTTCAAAAATATTTTAAAATCATTTTAGAAAACCTTGGTGAAGTCTATCTTTTGATAGCAATCACCATTGATGAAATTGATACAAAGTGAGCTAAAACATTGAAGTTTTTCTTCACTTTTGAACTTTGTGTCAATTTCGCTATTTTATGGGGAAAATATTTTTCTAACATTTTTCACCCATTGTATTGCTTATAAGTATTATACGTATGAAGTTTCACGAATTTTCAAAATACGTAGAATTACTTATGACTTTTCAAAATTCGATTCTAATAGTTAAAATTCAGAAATTTTAGTTATCAGTCGACTGCCACTTGTTGGCTGATCGATGCAAGGGCGATCAATCGCTTTTGTCGAGTCGATCGCTAAGTGATTCGGGTTAACAAGGGTTGTTTAGCTCGTGTTCAGCTATGGTAAAGGTCCCTAACCACTCCTAACCCTAGGATATGCTTTGGGAAGTATTAGAAAGGGTGAAAATCCATTGGATATGGATTTGGAGAGGTGTTAGGTCAAAGTATCAAATTTAAGGGTGGAAGAGTTCATGTTTGAACATTGAGCCTTAATTTTGATGGTTTAGAGTTCCTATGGCTTAGGGACTTCCCAAAGACATTGTTGGTGCAATGGTCAAGGGGGAGCAAGCCTTTAGGGGGAGTTATCCATCTTGGGATGATGGATGTGTTTTTCTTCTTGAAGGGGAGAAGTTATGGGATGAATGTTATCAATTGGGAAAATTGATGGGATTTTGAGAAACCCAATTTGGAAATTGGGAGAGAGTATAGGATTGCCTCTCTTGGGTGATATGAGATTTATCACTCGAAAGATTGTAGGCATCCTAGATATTTTTGGACCAAGGGGGAGATTATAAGATCTCATTAGAACATGAGACATTGACCTCCTTGGAAAGAACTTTTTTGATGTATGTCAAAAAGGAGGAGAGTAAAATTACCAATTTGGGAAATTGGTAAGGGAGTTTGAGTTAGGGGCCTAACTCAAGGTTTATTTTGTCAAACATCAAAAAGGGGGAGATTATTGATGCAATCGGCCCAGGTCACGATTGACCATACTCGAGTTTGACTCGAGTGATGTTTTGATGTTTGACATAGTATGTTTGACATTGATGTTTGACATTGATGTCGGTTAATATTTTGGGGAGATTGTTTATACAATCGACCCAGGTTATACATTGACCAGACTCGAGTTTGACTCGAGGAAGACTTTGATGGTGAACTAGGGTTGACCATGTGATTAGTGGACAGTCCAAGCCTAGGTCTTGTCAAGGTAAAGTCCAAGTCATGGGTACTTGGCATGAAAAGTCCAAGTGGGACACTTGGCATTTGGGAAAGTGCAAGTCTTGAGTACTTGGCACAAGGGAAGTCCAAGCATGGGTATTGGCATGGAAAGTCCAATATAGGTTAGCAAGGGAAAGTCCAAGCTTGAGTCTTGGCATTTGAGAAGTCCAAGGGGTTTGATATTGGCAGCGTAAAGTCCAAGGGTGGAGTCTTGGCAGCATAAGTCCAATGGTTGGCGACGTAAAGTCCAAGCAGAGTCTTGGCGGCGTAAGTCCAATGTGCCTTGGCGGTGTAGACACCGTTAGCATGACATAGCCGATGGAAGCACCTGAAGGTTAGCGCGATGGATGAACAAGTCATGGATGACTTGGAGGGATCCTAGAGGCGTGAGGCTGATGGAGGTGGCTAGAAGGCTTAGGTCTAGGCTAAGGGTGGTCTAGCAAGTATGGGGGCACCATACTTGGGTTTAAACCTCATGTTTGAGGTTGGCAGTCGACTGACATTATGGCGGTTCTGACCGGTGAGTCAACTAGAGTTATTTGTTGTTTTAGAGCTAAAATTGCTCGACGATCGCTCATTAGAGACTTCGACGATGTGACAGCAATGACCGCTAAGGGATGACAATGATTCTTTGGTTTAGTCGCGAACACAAAATGCTCCGTAGCCGATTAGGCAGTCGACTACGGGGCTGGCAGTCGACTGCTAATGTTGGCAGTCGACTAGTGAGAGTCTCGTTGGAACTTTTCCAGCGTGGATTGAGCCGTTGTCTCATAGCTACAGTGTTGGCAGTCGACTAGGGCCTTATGGCAGTCGGCTGCCAGGCGCAAATCCAGCCCGACGCAGGATATAAAGGCAGCTCGGATGGAGGGTTTTTGTAGTGTTTTCTTGGGCGATTTGAAGGAGAATAGTTGGTGCTTTTCCATTCCTTCAAGGCTAGTCCAAGGCAACCAAAAGCAAGCAATCCAAAGAGCATTTGTAAAGTTTTCTTTGCATAGATTGTTGTATTCTTGTTGTATTTGCTTGTCTTACTTTGTATTACTTAGTGTAATCTTTGTACAAGGTTTCTCCACCTCTGACGTGTTGTTGAGATGAAGTTTATTGTGCTTAGTGGTGTTTGTGACATCGCTAGGGTTCGTACGAACCCAATCCATGGAGTAGGAACCATTCAGTTCCGAACCACGTTACATCTTGTGTCATTGTATTTGTGATTGTGTTTCGTGTTATTGCTTTCATTATTATTATTCCGCTGCGCTAACACGATTTGTAAATGCGATCACGAACGAATTCCATCATCGGTATTAGCACGCGCTATTCACCCCCCCTCTAGCGTCCAATCGATCCCCTACACTAAGAAGCTCCATCATCTCTATATGGTCCTCTCTCTGCGCCTGCAAAATCTGCATCATCTCAAGATGCTGCTGCTTCTGGCACTGCATTGTATCCTCTAACCTAGATAATCTCTCTGCTACGGTCGGAGGTGCTGGAATCCCAAGAAATGGTGACAAACTATCAAATCCTGGGGCTCCCTGATGCTCGGACTCTGAGTGGTGGTCGGGTCGATCTCTGGCTCATGCTTCTGCTCTGGGTCAGGCTGGGGCTGGGGCTGAGGGTCATCTCTCTTCCATGCAAGGATATTATTGTCGTCTAGACCTATTTTTGCTAAACCAAACTATCTAGACCCTATCATGTCATACTCAATAAGCTGTTTGATGTTACTTGTGGTAACATCAAACCCTAATGTAGCTAAGAGAGATATGATGACATGGCAGTAAGGCAAATGTGCCTTCCTGCTAGTGACTGACCTGGAATGATAAATGATGGAATGGAACATCTATAGAATAATGTCTAAATATAACCTATGACTAAGTGCATAAAGTAAAAATGAATGATAAGGGTGTATCATAGCAATGTCCCTAGTGGTGAGTGGCAAAATGCAGTTCACTATAACTCGGTACAGAGCATAGTCCTATACTTTGAGTCTAGTATAACTAAAGATACTCACTGACGGAGTTCTTTCCTCACAAAAAAGATGCATGTGTATCCTATCTAATGTAATATGAGGGTAGGGGTCACCGCAATTAGTGGATGGAAAGCATGCAACAAGGCATGTCAAATGCATAAGTCCTAAATGCTCTTTCAACAGTCGGTAATAGGTAAGGATTTTCTTCCCTACCTTGGTCGAATTCTGTCATTTTGGTGCTCTCTGGTTTTTTAAGTGTGGGTTGGTGAAATAGGGCAGCGACGACATTCAATACTTTTCCAATGAACCGAACATTTTCACTGCCGTTTGGAGTCGGAGAAAGGTAAGCACGGGTTGTATTGCTCCCTACCTTAGATGTCAACAAGATGTTAGGGAAGATCCAGGTGCTAAGGTTGAGTTTTGTTTTGGGCAGTCGGTTGTCCGGTGAACAGGACCATCGGATTCTAGGGAGTTACTGCCGGAGAGATTCTATTACTGACAAAGCTGCAATTTCTGGTAAGCAAGCTCAATTTCCCTTTTTGTTCAGCGAATTTCTTTCGGGAAAGATTCATGGGTGATGCTGTTAGGGTTAGTTTGATTGCCGAAGTGTCCGATTAGGTTTGGGCAGTGGTTTCGAGCGGTTGAACAGGGCAGAGTTAGGGAGGATTGCCACCGGTGAAACTTCTAGGGTTGGTAAGCAAGATCAATTCCTTTTTGTGCAGTGATTTCCAGTCGATGGAGATGGCTAAGGGTTGCTTAGGAAGTGTTGAATGGATGTGGGGGTTGTGAGGTTATGTTTGGTGAGTGGTAATGCGGGTCTATGGTGTCAATGTAGCTGTTCATAGGCTATGATCGGCTGCGAGTTGGGGTTTTATCATGTAGGGTTATCAGATTTTGTATCTGTATAGTGCATTGGAGTGAAGCCCTATTTATGTTGCGAGTGGATTTGTGAACTCGGTTAATTATGGTATTAAATGGTCAAGTCTGGCTAATTGGGGTTTCTAAATCGTATTCGATAAGGGATACGGATATGTGGATAACGTAGTAGCTAGTCATATTATTGTTGTATGCTTTCACTGAATGACAATTGGTGATATTTACAGGACGTGGATACGAGACGGGTCCGCGGCTGTGAGGAGTTTATTACTACGCGCATTGATAGTAGGTAGGTAATTTCCTACCGGTCGGGTAGATGTAATGACTTTCAGATTTAGACATAGATATGAGCATGCTAGGTGTTCATATTATCTTGATCCTGCTCTGTTTATCGTATGCTTGAACTTATCATTGATATATATGTGTGCTCGATTATTGATATCACATATTCCCTATCATGATCTAGGAGTTACAGATGTGATGTAAGTAGGTCTAACTGTTTAGTAGGGTGTAGATGTTAGAGTATGGAGGATGACCTAAATTGTCAATTTGGCAAAAAGGTCCTCTGTGGATAAGTATGGCCCTAAATGTAGGACTCATTCCATACCTGTATGTTGCATATTTATTTACCAACTACGGGTTGTGTAAATGGTCGTAGGTGTGTACTCTGACCCGATGGTCCTAGCTTGTCATGATCAGATGAGTATGACTCTCTATAGGATAGAGAGTGTACTGATCAATTGGGTGTGACTCTCTGTTGAACAGAGAGTCTATGGTAGATGCCTGTATGTGAGACAGTACCCTCATGTCATTGCATGCATACTGACGACATCGTCTCCCCTTGGGGTTGAGAGAGAGTCGTCATCTCCGCCTCGATTACTCCTAGAGGAGTAACTGGTGTGAGGGCATAGCATTTGTTGTGCCGCACTCTACCATTATAGACGATGGTAGTTGGAGTTGCGTGCAGATGTCCTGGGTGCGTGGCACTCAACCACTCATTTGTAGTGTTAGTCGAGCTTGGCGAGGACCCCCGTTGCGTAGCGAGCTCTTTACGCTCATATGCTACTTGATCATACTGCCCACTCGGCCACTCTATAACAGTGGTTGGTGTGAGTTGGGACAGTTGTCATGTCGTACCACCTAGGCCACACTGGGGTCGTGGTAGCGAGTAGGGGTGAGCAGGCATGACCATGCATGCTGCATTGCCGTATCATACGGTGCCTTGCATATGGTTATATATATATATATATATATATACATGGATGATGGTGATTAGTATACATACATATACAGTCTATATGTATACTCACTTTGATGATGCATTTGTATGTGCTATGCTTGTTGTATTTGTTTGTACATATTCATACATGCTACTGCATTTCCTGTATGGTAGTAAGTAGTACTTGTATACATGTTGGTTATTCACGGTGATACCCTTGGATCATATTCAGGATATTGTGTGATTTAGTACTATTCTTTTATACCCTATGATGTGGTTATATGCTCAGGTTGGATCATGATAGAGTAGCTGACTGTCAGGTATGTCAGCATCATTGTTGTTCAGTTTATTTAGTGTATGCATGCATATATACCTGTTATGCTAATGTATACCCATTGTTCGAGTAGATTTAAACTGTTGAATGACATGTAATATTGATACATATATTTACATGTTTTCTCTTATTACCTGCTGAGTTTTACTCACCACCACCGACCCTGGGTTTTTCTGTCGCCCAGGTAATAGGTAGACGCCTTTGTGACGACTTGGAGTTGCGCCGACCGATCTATCCCATCTCCGTTTTCTGAGTCTCCCGAGAAGTTCGTTTTTCTTATGGCTTGGACTTTGTTTATGTGTTATGGATTTTGGTCCTATGTCATGGACCCTAGTTTATTATGGACTTTATCGTGATGTCGGGGACTTTATTTGGGTAGTTGTTGTTTTATTTACGATTTTATCACTGTGGACTTGTCAGGTGATGTACACCTATATGTTTTTGTTATGTATGTTGTGGGTATGTGGTTTTTCATTTCCGCTGCTATTATTAAGTTATATTATGTCGTTGTTGTGGGCCTACGGGCCTTGTATTAACCCGAAATGTTACCACGTACAGGGGAGATGTTGTCCGTTTGATTTTCGGCATGGTATACTCTCGGGGCGTGACAAAGGAGCTACACAAGTAGGGGGAGCTTCCAAAGCTAACCCTAAGGTATTTTTAAATAAAGCTCCTTATTCAAATAATATCAAAAAGCATGTTAGAAATAATTTTTAGCAATCTTGCTATCTATCATAAAAAGCATGCTAGAAATAAAGAATTGTGTATAGGAGCTAAGAATGTCTACTTTTCAAAGAAAGACAAATTTGGGACTAATGTCCCTAAAAATGTCATACCTAGGGAATCTATTAGGAAAATACAAGAGCACCTAGGTTTTAACCCCAAATGGACTAAGCATATGCCTAAGAAGAACCATGCCCAAGGATTAAATCAAAATTCTAAAATTGGACAATTAGAATTAGAGAACCAAGCCTTGAGATCAAGGCTTGAAAAACTTGAGAAGACCCTTAAAATTATGCAAAATCAATTTAAAGGGTCAAATGATCAAAAGTCTAGGTCCAAAAGTCAAAGTCAACACCTAGGACCTAAGAGTCAAAAGTCAACCATGGGCAAGCAAGGTTTGGGTCACAAACCTAAGCCTAAGGTGGCTTATCATAGTTTTCCATTTGATTATGGAATACAAACTAGGTCTAGGAAGACCAAGGTTACTTGGGAAGTTATCCCTAAGAGTAACCAAGGTTTGTGTCTAGTGGCTAGGGTTTCAAGGAAACCTAGGATGACCACTAAGAGGATTATTAGGGAGGAAATCCCTAAGGCTAACCTAGGCAAGACCAAAATGACCAAGGCTACCAAGCCTAGGAGGGTCATTAGGAAGGTATCTAGGGAGGTCATCCCTAAGGAATACCTAATTAACCCAATGAGCTCAAATAGATTTTGGGTTCCTAAGGGCGTGATTGACTCACGCTAGATGGGTTAGGTCGTGTCAACCTTGATTGGATGGGTAGTTAACTCAACCATAGCAAAGTTGACATTTTATGTCATTTCCAAGGTTATGGATATCTTGAAATAGATTTAATGATAAATCCTAAAATATTTTAGGATGTGCCAATATCATTTAAGAAGATTGAAAAATCAATTAAATTGGCACAATTTAGGTTTAGAGGTTTGTGTGTCATTTTGGGTTTTTGGCACACATGGGAGATTAATAGAAATATGGCAAAATAAACCTAATTATATCAAATGGAAACTAATATTGAAATTTAGGTATTATATACCTTTATATCTTATTTGACATGCTTTGACTTGTCATATGCCATGTCATGACATCATGCTTATTTCTATCATTTATATGTCATGATTATGCTTAGGATTAAGGATTCAATGTCATGTGTTTTTAGATTTAATCATATGTCATGACATCATGATCATTGGTCATGCTCTATTATGCTATCATTTATGTCATGATCATACTTCATTCATTTAAATTAATGAAAATTGATTTAAGGACTTTGACATGACTTGGAGTCCCATTTAAAGTAGTGTTGCCTTAGAGAATGCATGAAACCCTAGATTAGGATGAACAAAACCCACATATCACATCACATTGACATGTATGTGTATTTATACACTCTAGATACATGTGAGATGTTAGGATATGAGTTAAGTTCAAGGTGCATAGTTTTTGCATCTAGATGAACTAAAAATTCATCTAATTTCATTTGTGGGTCATTGGGAAAGCTTGTGTACAAGTCATGTATATTAAGCCCAAGGAACATGATCCAATATAGGTTTTCAAAAATATTTTAAAATCATTTTAGAAAACCTTGGTGAAGTCTATCTTTTGATAGCAATCACCATTGATGAAATTGATACAAAGTGAGCTAAAACATTGAAGTTTTCTTCACTTTTGAACTTTGTGTCAATTTAAGCTATTTTATGGGGAAAATATTTTTCTAACATTTTTCACCCATTGTATTGCTTATAAGTATTATCGATGAAGTTTCACGAATTTTCAAAATCGAGAATTACTTATGACTTTTCAAAATTCGATTACGATAGTTAAAATTCGAAATTTTAGTTATCGATCGACGCCACTTGTTGGCCGTCGTGATCGATGCAAAGCGGATCATTGCTTTTGTCGAGTCGACTGCTAGACTGATTTCGGGTTAACAAGGGTTGTTTAGCTCGTGTTCAGCTATGGTAAAGGTCCCTAACCACTCCTAACCCTAGGATATGCTTTGGGAAGTATTAGAAAGGGTGAAAATCCATTGGATATGGATTTGGAGAGGTGTTAGGTCAAAGTATCAAATTTAAGGGTGGAAGAGTTCATGTTTGAACATTGAGCCTTAATTTTGATGGTTTAGAGTTCCTATGGCTTAGGGACTTCCCAAAGACATTGTTGGTGCAATGGTCAAGGGGGAGTAAGCCTTTAGGGGGAGTTATCCATCTTGGGATGATGGATGTGTTTTTCTTCTTGAAGGGGAGAAGTTATGGGATGAATGTTATCAATTAGAAAAATTGATGGGATTTTGAGAAACCCAATTTGGAAATTGGGAGAGAGTATAGGATTGCCTCTCTTGGGTGATATGAGACTTATCACTCGAAAGATTGTAGGCATCCTAGATATTTTTGGACCAAGGGGGAGATTATAAGATCTCATTAGAACATGAGACATTGACCTCCTTGGAAAGAACTTTTTTGATGTATGTCAAAAAGGAGGAGAGTAAAATTACCAATTTGGGAAATTGGTAAGGGAGTTTGAGTTAGGGGCCTAACTCAAGGTTTATTTTGTCAAACATCAAAAAGGGGGAGATTATTGGTGCAATCGGCCCAGGTCACGATTGACCATACTCGAGTTTGACTCGAGTGATGTTTTGATGTTTGACATAGTATGTTTGACATTGATGTTTGACATTGATGTCAGTTAATATTTTGGGGAGATTGTTTATACAATCGACCCAGGTTATAAATTGACCAGACTCGAGTTTGACTCGAGGAAGACTTTGATGGTTAACTAGGGTTGACCATGTGATTATGGGAAAGTCCAAGCATAGGTCTTGGCAAGGTAAAGTCCAAGTCATGGGTACTTGGCATGAAAAGTCCAAGTGGGACACTTGGCATTTGGGAAAGTCCAAGTCTTGAGTACTTGGCACAAGGGAAGTCCAAGCATGGGTATTGGCATGGAAAGTCCAATATAGGTTAGCAAGGGAAAGTCCAAGCTTGAGTCTTGGCATTTGAGAAGTCCAAGGGGTTTGATATTGGCAGCGTAAAGTACAAGGGTGGAGTCTTGGCAGCATAAGTCTAATAGTTGACGGCTTAAAGTCCAAGCAGAGTCTTGGCGGCGTAAGTCCAATGTGCCTTGGCGGTGTAGACACCGTTAGCATGACATAGCCGATGGAAGCACCTGAAGGCTAGCGCGATGGATGAACAAGTCATGGATGACTTGAAGGGATCCGAGAGGCGTGAGGCTGATGGAGGTGGCTAGAAGGCTTAGGTCTAGGCTAAGGGTGGTCTAGCAAGTATGGGGGCACCATACTTGGGTTTAAACCTCATGTTTGAGGTTGGCAGTCGACTGACATTATGGCCGGTTCGACTGCCGTGAGTCAACTAGAGTTCGACTGTTGTTTTAGAGCTAAAATTGCTCTGGGCCGATCGCTTCCAATGAGCAATGATCGATAGTCGATAGCGCCGACCGCTAAGGGACGACGATCCGGTTTAGTCGCGAACACAAAATGCTCCGTAGCCGATTAGGCAGTCGACTACGGGGCTGGAAGTCGACTGCTAATGTTGGCAGTCGACTAGTGAGAGTCCCGTTGGAACTTTTCCAGCGTGGATTGAGCCGTTGTCTCACAGCTACAGTGTTGGCAGTCGACTAGGGCCTTATGGCAGTCGGCTGCCAAAGAATCCATCAACGCAGATATAAATGCAGCTCGGATGGAGGGTTTTTGTAGTGTTTTCTTGGGCGATTTGAAGGGGAATAGTTGGTGCTTTTCCATTCCTTCAAGGCTAGTCCAAGGCAACCAAAAGCAAGCAATCCAAAGAGCATTTGTAAAGTTTTCTTTGCATAGATTGTTGTATTCTTGTTGTATTTGCTTGTCTTACTTTGTATTACTTAGTGTAATCTTTGTACAAGGTTTCTCCACCTCTGACGTGTTGTTGAGATGAAGTTTATTGTGCTTAGTGGTGTTTGTGACATCGCTAGGGTTAAATCTGAACCCAATCCATGGAGTGAACCATTGAGTTCGAACCACATTACATCTTGTGTCATTGTATTTGTGATTGTGTTTCGTGTTATTGCTTTCATTATTATTATTCCGTTCTTTAACACGATTTAAAGCGTGATCACGAGCGAATTCCATCATCGGTATTAGCACGCTATTATTCACCCCCTCTAGCATCAATCGATCCCCTACACTAAGAAGCTCCATCATCTCTATATGGTCCTCTCTTGCGCTGCAAAATGCATCATCTCAAGATCTGCTTGCTCGCAACCTTTGCATTGTATCCTCTAACCTAGATAATCTCTACTACACGGAGGTCTTTGGAATCCCAAGAAATGGTGACAAACTATCAAATCCTGGGGCTCCCTGATGCTCGGAGTCTGAGTGGTGGTCGGGTCGATCTCTGGCTCATGCTTCTGTTCCGGGTCAGGCTGGGGCTGAGGGTCATCTCTCTTCCATGCAAGGATATTATTGTCGTCTAGACCTATTTTTGCTAAACCAAACTGTCTAGACCCTATCATGTCATACTCAATAAGCTGTTTGATGTTACTTGTGGTAACATCAGCTAACTAAGAGAGATATGATGACATGGCGGTAAAGCAAATGTGCCTTCTGCAGTAGTGACACTGGAATGATAAATGATGGAATGGAACATCTATAGAATAATGTCTAAATATAACCTATGACTAAGTGCATAAAGTAAAAATGAATGATAAGGGTGTATCATAGCAATGTCCCTAGTGGTGAGTGGCAAAATGCAGTTCACTATAACTCGGTACAGAGCATAGTCCTATACTTTGAGTCTAGTATAACTAAAGATACTCACTGACGGAGTTCTTTCCTCACAAAAAAGATGCATGTGTATCCTATCTAATGTAATATGAGAGTAGGGGTCACCGTACAGTAATTCCGTGGATGGAAAGCATGCAACAAGGCATGTCAAATGCATAAGTCCTAAATGCTCTTTCAAAAGTCGGTAATAGGTAAGGATTTTCTTCCCTACCTTGGCCGAATTCTGTCATTTTGGTGCTCTCTTGTTTTTTAAGTGTGGGTTGGTGAAATAGGGCAGCGACGACATTCAATACTTTTCCAATGAACCGAACATTTTCACTGCCGTTTGGAGTCGGAGAAAGGTAAGCACGGGTTGTATTGCTCCCTACCTTAGATGTCAACAAGATGTTAGGGAAGATCCAGGTGCTAAGGTTGAGTTTTGTTTTGGGCAGTCGGTTGTCAGGTGAACAGGACCATCGGATTCTAGGGAGTTACTGCCGGAGAGATTCTATTAAACACAAATTGCAATTTACGTAAGCAAGCTCAATTTCCCTTTTTGTTCATTGTAATTTCTTTGGGAAAGATTCATGGGTGATCTTTGTTAGGGTTAGTTTGATTGCGAAGTGTCCGATTAGGTTTGGGCGTGGTTTGGCGGTTGAACAGGCGAGTTAGGGAGGATTGCCACCGGTGAAACTTCTAGGGTTGGTAAGCAAGATCAATTCCTTTTTGTGCAGTGATTTCCAGTCGGTGGAGATGGCTAAGGGTTGCTTAGGAAGTGTTGAATGGATGTGGGGGTTGTGAGGTTATGTTTTGACCGGCTGTGAGTGAGCCGTAAACGGGTCTATGGTGTCAATGTAGCTGTTCATAGGCTATGATCGGCTGCGAGTTGGGGTTTTATCATGTAGGGTTATCAGATTTTGTATCTGTATAGTGCATTGGGGTGAAGCCCTATTTATGTTGCGAGTGGATTTGTGAACTCGGTTAATTATGGTATTAAATGGTCAAGTCTGGCTAATTGGGGTTTCTAAATCGTATTCGATAAGGGATACGGATATGTGGATAACGTAGTAGCTAGTCATATTATTGTTGTATGCTTTCACTGAATGATAATTGGTGATATTTCGTGGATCTGAGGCGGGTACATGGTAGTGAGGAGTTTATTACTACGCGCATTGATAGTAGGTAGGTAATTTCCTACCGGTCGGGTAGATGTAATGACTTTCAGATTTAGACATAGATATGAGCATGCTAGGTGTTCATATTATCTTGATCCTGCTCTGTTTATCGTATGCTTGAACTTATCATTGATATATATGTGTGCTCGATTATTGATATCACATATTCCCTATCATGATCTAGGAGTTACAGATGTGATGTAAGTAAGTCTAACTGTTTAGTAGGGTGTAGATGTTAGAGTATGGAGGATGACCTAAATTGTAAATTTGGCAAAAAGGTCCTCTGTGGATAAGTATGGCCCTAAATGTAGGACTCATTCCATACCTGTATGTTGCATATTTATTTACCAACTACGGGTTGTGTAAATGGTCAGGTGAGTCGTGGACAGTGTGTCGCTACGGATCGATGGTCCTAGCTTGTCATGATCAGATGAGTATGACTCTCTACAGGATTGAGAGTGTACTGATCAATTGGGTGTAACTCTCTGTTGAACAGAGAGTCTATGGTAGATGCCTGTATGTGAGACAGTACCCTCATGTCATTGCATGCATACTGACGACATCGTCTCCCCTTGGGGTTGAGAGAGAGTCATCAGTCATCCTGCCTCCCAGATTACTCCTAGAGGAGTAACTGGTGTGAGGGCATAGCATTTGTTGTCCCGCACTCTACCATTATAGACGATGGTAGTTGGAGTTGCGTGCAGATGTCCTGGGTGCGTGGCACTCAACCACTCATTTGTAGTGTTAGTCGGAGTAGCCAGCAGCAGGGACCCCCGTTGCGTAGCCAGCTCTTTACGCTCATATGCTACTTGATCATACTGCCCACTCGGCCATTCTATAGAAGTGGTTGGTGTGAGTTGGGACAGTTGTCATGTCGTGCCACCTAGGCCACACTGGGGTCGTGGTAGCGAGTAGGGGTGAGCAAGCATGACCATGCATGCTGCATTGCCGTATCATACGGTGCTTTGCATATGGTTATATATATATATATATATACACACACATGGATGATGGTGATTAGTATACATACATATACAGTCTATATGTATACTCACTTTGACGATGCATTTGTATGTGCTATGCTTGTTGTATTTGTTTGTACATATTCATACATGCTACTGCATTTCCTGTATGGTAGTAGGCCGGTACTTGTATACATGTTGGTTATTCACGGTGATACCCTTGGATCATATTCAGGATATTGTGTGATTTAGTACTATTCTTTTATACCCTATGATGTGGTTATATGCCCAGGTTGGATCATGATAGAGTAGCAGACTGTCAGATATGTCAGCATCATTGTTGTTCAGTTTATTTAGTGTATGCATGCATATATACCTGTTATGCTAATGTATACCCATTGTCCAAGTAGATTTAAACTGTTGAATGACATGTAATATTGATACATATATTTACATGTTTTCTCTTATTACCTGCTGAGTTTTACTCACCACCACCGACCCTGGGTTTTTCTGTCGCCCAGGTAATAGGTAGACGCCTTTGTGACGACTTGGAGTTGCGTCGAACGATCTATCCCATCTCCGTTTTCCGAGTCTCCCGAGAAGTTCGTTTTTCTTATGGCTTGGACTTTGTTTATGTGTTATGGATTTTGGTCCTATGTCATGGACCCTAGTTTATTATGGACTTTATCGTGATGTTGGGGACTTTATTTGGGTAGTTGTTGTTTTATTTACGATTTTATCACTGTGGACTTGTCAGGTGGTGTACACCTGTATGTTTTTGTTATGTATGTTGTGGGTATGTGGTTTTTCATTTCCGCTGCTATTATTATGTTATATTATGTCGTTGTTGTGGGCCTACGGGCCTTGTATTAACCTGAAATGTTACCACGTACAGGGGAGATGTCATCCGTTTGATTTTCGGCATGGTATACTCTCGGGGCGTGACAAAGGAGCTACACAAGTAGGGGGAGCTTCCAAAGCTAACCCTAAGGTATTTTTAAATAAAGCTCCTTATTCAAATAATATCAAAAAGCATGCTAGAAATAATTTTTAGCAATCTTGCTATCTATCATAAAGAGCATGCTAGAAATAAAGAATTGTGTCTAGGAGCTAAGAATGTCTACTTTTCAAAGAAAGACAAATTTTGGACTAATGTCCCTAAAAATGTCATACCTAGGGAATCTATTAGGAAAATACAAGAGCACCTAGGTTTTAACCCCAAATGGACTAAGCATATGCCTAGGAAGAACCATGCCCAAGGATTAAATCAAAATTCTAAAATTGGACAATTAGAATTAGAGAACCAAGCCTTGAGATCAAGGCTTGAAAAACTTGAGAAGACCCTTAAAATTATGCAAAATCAATTTAAAGGGTCAAATGATCAAAAGTCTAGGTCCAAAAGTCAAAGTCAACACCTAGGACCTAAGAGTCAAAAGTCAACCATGGGCAAGATTTGGGTCACAAACCTAAGCCTAAGGTGGCTTATCATAGTTTTCCATTTGATTATGGAACACAAACAAGGTCTAGGAAGACCAAGGTTACTTGGGAAGTTATCCCTAAGAGTAACCAAGGTTTGTGTCTAGTGGCTAGGGTTTCAAGGAAACCTAGGATGACCACTAAGAGGATTATTAGGGAGGAAATCCCTAAGGCTAACCTAGGCAAGACCAAAATGACCAAGGCTACCAAGCCTAGGAGGGTCATTAGGAAGGTATCTAGGGAGGTCATCCCTAAGGAATACCTAATTAACCCAATGAGCTCAAATAGATTTTGGGTTCCTAAGGGCGTGATTGACTCACGCTAGATGGGTTAGGTCGTGTCAACCTTGATTGGATGGGTAGTTAACTCAACCATAGCAAAGTTGACATTTTATGTCATTTCCAAGGTTATGGATATCTTGGAAATAGATTTAATGATAAATCCTAAAATATTTTAGGATGTGCCAATATCATTTAAGAAGATTGAAAAATCAATTAAATTGGCACAATTTAGGTTTAGAGGTTTGTGTGTCATTTTGGGTTTTTGGCACACATGGGAGATTAATAGTAATATGGCAAAATAAACCTAATTATATCAAATGGAAACTAATATTGAAATTTAGGTATTATATACCTTTATATCTTATTTGACATGCTTTGACTTGTCATATGCCATGTCATGACATCATGCTTATTTCTATCATTTATATGTCATGATTATGCTTAGGATTAAGGATTCAATGTCATGTGTTTTTAGATTTAATCATATGTCATGACATCATGATCATTGGTCATGCTCTATTATGCTATCATTTATGTCATGATCATACTTCATGCATTTAAATTAATGAAAATTGATTTAAGGACTTTGACATGACTTGGAGTCCCATTTAAAGTAGTGTTGCCTTAGAGAATGCATGAAACCCTAGATTAGGATGAACAAAACCCACATATCACATCACATTGACATGTATGTGTATTTATACACTCTAGATACATGTGAGATGTTAGGATATGAGTTAAGTTCAAGGTGCATAGTTTTTGCATCTAGATGAACTAAAAATTCATCTAATTTCATTTGTGTGTCATTGGGAAAGCTTGTGTACAAGTCATGTACATTAAGCCCAAGGAACATGATCCAATATAGGTTTTCAAAAATATTTTAAAATCATTTTAGAAAACCTTGGTGAAGTCTATCTTTTGATAGCAATCACCATTGATGAAATTGATACAAAGTGAGCTAAAACATTGAAGTTTTTCTTCACTTTTGAACTTTGTGTCAATTTCGCTATTTTATGGGGAAAATATTTTTCTAACATTTTTCACCCATTGTATTGCTTATAAGTATTATACGTATGAAGTTTCACGAATTTTCAAAATACGTAGAATTACTTATGACTTTTCAAAATTCGATTCTAATAGTTAAAATTCAGAAATTTTAGTTATCAGTCATTGCCACTTGTTGGCGGTGATCGATGCAAAGGGCGGTCATTGTTTTTGTCGAGTCATTGCTAGGCTGATTTCGGGTTAACAAGGGTTGTTTAGCTCGTGTTCAGCTATGGTAAAGGTCCCTAACCACTCCTAACCCTAGGATATGCTTTGGGAAGTATTAGAAAGGGTGAAAATCCATTGGATATGGATTTGGAGAGGTGTTAGGTCAAAGTATCAAATTTAAGGGTGGAAGAGTTCATGTTTGAACTTTGAGCCTTAATTTTGATGGTTTAGAGTTCCTATGGCTTAGGGACTTCCCAAAGACATTGTTGGTGCAATGGTCAAGGGGGAGCAAGCCTTTAGGGGGAGTTATCCATCTTGGGATGATGGATGTGTTTTTCTTCTTGAAGGGGAGAAGTTATGGGATGAATGTTATCAATTGGGAAAATTGATGGGATTTTGAGAAACCCAATTTGGAAATTGGGAGAGAGTATAGGATTGCCTCTCTTGGGTGATATGAGATTTATCACTCGAAAGATTGTAGGCATCCTAGATATTTTTGGACCAAGGGGGAGATTATAAGATCTCATTAGAACATGAGACATTGACCTCCTTGGAAAGAACTTTTTTGATGTATGTCAAAAAGGAGGAGAGTAAAATTACCAATTTGGGAAATTGGTAAGGGAGTTTGAGTTAGGGGCCTAACTCAAGGTTTATTTTGTCAAACATCAAAAAGGGGGAGATTATTGATGCAATCGGCCCAGGTCACGATTGACCATACTCGAGTTTGACTCGAGTGATGTTTTGATGTTTGACATAGTATGTTTGACATTGATGTTTGACATTGATGTCGGTTAATATTTTGGGGAGATTGTTTATACAATCGACCCAGGTTATAAATTGACCAGACTCGAGTTTGACTCGAGGAAGACTTTGATGGTTAACTAGGGTTGACCATGTGATTATGGGAAAGTCCAAGCATAGGTCTTGGCAAGGTAAAGTCCAAGTCATGGGTACTTGGCATGAAAAGTCCAAGTGGGACACTTGGCATTTGGGAAAGTTCAAGTCTTGAGTACTTGGCACAAGGGAAGTCCAAGCATGGGTATTGGCATGGAAAGTCCAATATAGGTTAGCAAGGGAAAGTCCAAGCTTGAGTCTTGGCATTTGAGAAGTCCAAGGGGTTTGATATTGGCAGCGTAAAGTCCAAGGGTGGAGTCTTGGCAGCATAAGTCCAATGGTTGGCGACGTAAAGTCCAAGCAGAGTCTTGGCGGCGTAAGTCCAATGTGCCTTGGCGGTGTAGACACCGTTAGCATGACATAGCCGATGGAAGCACCTGAAGGTTAGCGCGATGGATGAACAAGTCATGGATGACTTGGAGGGATCCTAGAGGCGTGAGGCTGATGGAGGTGGCTAGAAGTCTTAGGTCTAGGCTAAGGGTGGTCTAGCAAGTATGGGGGCACCATACTTGGGTTTAAACCTCATGTTTGAGGTTGGCAGTTGACTGACATTATGGCCGGTTCGACTGCCGTGAGTCAACTAGAGTTCGACTGTTGTTTTAGAGCTGCTCATTAGAGACTTCGATCGATATGATCCGACCAAGGATGATTCTTTGGTTTAGTCGCGAACACAAAATGCTCCGTAGCCGATTAGGCGATTACGGACGAAATGGCGATCGGCGCTAATGTTGGCAGTCGACTAGTGAGAGTCTCGTTGGAACTTTTCCAGCGTGGATTGAGCCGTTGTCTCATAGCTACAGTGTTGGCAGTCGACTAGGGCCTTATGGCGTCGTGCGGTATAATCCAGACGCAGGATATAAAGGCAGCTCGGATGGAGGGTTTTTGTAGTGTTTTCTTGGGCGATTTGAAGGGGAATAGTTGGTGCTTTTCCATTCCTTCAAGGCTAGTCCAAGGCAACCAAAAGCAAGCAATCCAAAGAGCATTTGTAAAGTTTTCTTTGCATAGATTGTTGTATTCTTGTTGTATTTGCTTGTCTTACTTTGTATTACTTAGTGTAATCTTTGTACAAGGTTTCTCCACCTCTGACGTGTTGTTGAGATGAAGTTTATTGTGCTTAGTGGTGTTTGTGACATCGCTAGGGTTCGTACGAACCCAATCCATGGAGTAGGAACCATTCAGTTCCGAACCACATTACATCTTGTGTCATTGTATTTGTGATTGTGTTTCGTGTTATTGCTTTCATTATTATTATTCCGTTGCGCTAACACGATTTGTAAACGTGATCACGAACGAATTCCATCATCGGTATTAGCACGCGCTATTCACCCCCCTCTAGCATCCAATCGATCCCCTACACTAAGAAGCTCCATCATCTCTATATGGTCCTCTCTCTGCGCCTGCAAAATCTGCATCATCTCAAGATGCTGCTGCTCCTGGCACTGCATTGTATCCTCTAACCTAGATAATCTCTCTGCTACGGTCGGAGGTGCTGGAATCCCAAGAAATGGTGACAAACTATCAAATCCTAGGGCTCCCTGATGCTCGGACTCTGAGTGGTGGTGGGCCGATCTCTCGCTCATGCTTCGCTGGGTCAGCCGGGTCAGGCTGAGGGTCATCTCTCTTCCATGCAAGGATATTATTGTCGTCTAGACCTATTTTTGCTAAACCAAACTGTCTAGACCCTATCATGTCATACTCAATAAGCTGTTTGATGTTACTTGTGGTAACATCAAACCCTAATGTAGCTAAGAGAGATATGATGACATGGCAGTAAGGCAAATGTGCCTTCCTGCTAGTGACTGACCTGGAATGATAAATGATGGAATGGAACATCTATAGAATAATGTCTAAATATAACCTATGACTAAGTGCATAAAGTAAAAATGAATGATAAGGGTGTATCATAGCAATGTCCCTAGTGGTGAGTGGCAAAATGCAGTTCACTATAACTCGGTACAGAGCATAGTCCTATACTTTGAGTCTAGTATAACTAAAGATACTCACTGACGGAGTTCTTTCCTCACAAAAAAGATGCATGTGTATCCTATCTAATGTAATATGAGAGTAGGGGTCACCGTACAGTAATTCCGTGGATGGAAAGCATGCAACAAGGCATGTCAAATGCATAAGTCCTAAATGCTCTTTCAACAGTCGGTAATAGGTAAGGATTTTCTTCCCTACCTTGGTCGAATTCTGTCATTTTGGTGCTCTCTGGTTTTTTAAGTGTGGGTTGGTGAAATAGGGCAGCGACGACATTCAATACTTTTCCAATGAACCGAACATTTTCACTGCCGTTTGGAGTCGGAGAAAGGTAAGCACGAGTTGTATTGTTCCCTACCTTAGATGTCAACAAGATGTTAGGGAAGATCCAGGTGCTAAGGTTGAGTTTTGTTTTGGGCAGTCGGTTGTCCGGTGAACAGGACCATCGGATTCTAGGGAGTTACTGCCGGAGAGATTCTATTACCGACAAAGCTGCAATTTCTGGTAAGCAAGCTCAATTTCCCTTTTTGTTCAGTGAATTTCTTTTGGGAAAGATTCATGGGTGATGCTGTTAGGGTTAGTTTGATTGCCGAAGTGTCCGATTAGGTTTGGGCAGTGGTTTCGAGCGGTTGAACAGGGCAGAGTTAGGGAGGATTGCCACCGGTGAAACTTCTAGGGTTGGTAAGCAAGATCAATTCCTTTTTGTGCAGTGATTTCCAGTCGATGGAGATGGCTAAGGGTTGCTTAGGAAGTGTTGAATGGATGTGGGGGTTGTGAGGGGAGTGAGCCGTAAACGGGTCTATGGTGTCAATGTAGCTGTTCATAGGCTATGATCGGCTGCGAGTTGGGGTTTTATCATGTAGAGTTATCAGATTTTGTATCTGTATAGTGCATTGGGGTGAAGCCCTATTTATGTTGCGAGTGGATTTGTGAACTCGGTTAATTATGGTATTAAATGGTCAAGTCTGGCTAATTGGGGTTTCTAAATCGTATTCGATAAGGGATACGGATATGTGGATAACGTAGTAGCTAGTCATATTATTGTTGTATGCTTTCACTGAATGATAATTGGTGATATTTGCAGGACGTGGATACGAGACGGGTCTGCGGCCGTGAGGAGTTTATTACTACGCGCATTGATAGTAGGTAGGTAATTTCCTACCGGTCGGGTAGATGTAATGACTTTCAGATTTAGACATAGATATGAGCATGCTAGGTGTTCATATTATCTTGATCCTGCTCTGTTTATCGTATGCTTGAACTTATCATTGATATATATGTGTGCTCGATTATTGATATCACATATTCCCTATCATGATCTAGGAGTTACAGATGTGATGTAAGTAGGTCTAACTGTTTAGTAGGGTGTAGATGTTAGAGTATGGAGGATGACCTAAATTGTAAATTTGGCAAAAAGGTCCTCTGTGGATAAGTATGGCCCTAAATGTAGGACTCATTCCATACCTGTATGTTGCATATTTATTTACCAACTACGGGTTGTGTAAATGGTCAGGTGAGTCGTGGACAGTGTGTCGCTACGGACCGATGGTCCTAGCTTGTCATGATCAGATGAGTATGACTCTCTATAGGATAGAGAGTGTACCGATCAATTGGGTGGGACTCATTGGAACAGAGAGTCTATGGTAGATGCTCAGTATGTGAGACAAGACTCTCATGTCATTGCATGCATCTCGACAAAATCGCCTCCCCTTGGGGTTGAGAGAGTCGTCAATATCTCGCTTCTCCCAGATTACTCCTAGAGGAGTAACTGGTGTGAGGGCATAGCATTTGTTGTGCCGCACTCTACCATTATAGACGATGGTAGTTGGAGTTGCGTGCAGATGTCCTGGGTGCGTGGCACTCAACCACTCATTTGTAGTGTTGAGTAGCCAAAGGTAGGACCCCTGCTATGTAGCTCTTTACGCCATATGCTACTTGATCATATCGCCCACTCGGCCACTCTATAACAAAGGGTTGGTGTGAGTTGGGAGGTTGTCATGTCGCACCACCTAGGCTACACGGGTCGTGGTAGCGAGTAGGGGTGAGCAGTGCATGACCATGCATGCCGCATTCGTCAGATCATACTGTGCCTTGATATGGTTATATATATATATATATATATATATATATATATATATATATATATATATATATATATATATATATATATATATATACATGGATGATGGTGATTAGTATACATACATATACAGTCTATATGTATACTCACTTTGATGATGCATTTGTATGTGCTATGCTTGTTGTATTTGTTTGTACATATTCATACATGCTACTGCATTTCCTGTATGGTAGTAGGCCGGTACTTGTATACATGTTGGTTATTCACGGTGATACCCTTGGATCATATTCAGGATATTGTGTGATTTAGTACTATTCTTTTATACCCTATGATGTGGTTATATGCTCAGGTTGGATCATGATAGAGTAGCTGACTGTCAGGTATGTCAGCATCATTGTTGTTCAGTTTATTTAGTGTATGCATGCATATATACCTGTTATGCTAATGTATACCCATTGTTCGAGTAGATTTAAACTGTTGAATGACATGTAATATTGATACATATATTTACATGTTTTCTCTTATTACCTACTGAGTTTTACTCACCACCACCGACCCTGGGTTTTTCTGTCGCCCAGGTAATAGGTAGACGCCTTTGTGATGACTTGGAGTTGCGCCGACCGATCTATCCCATCTCCGTTTTCCGAGTCTCCCGAGAAGTTCGTTTTTCTTATGGCTTGGACTTTGTTTATGTGTTATGGATTTTGGTCCTATGTCATGGACCCTAGTTTATTATGGACTTTATCGTGATGTCGGGGACTTTATTTGGGTAGTTGTTGTTTTATTTACGATTTTATCACTGTGGACTTGTCAGGTGGTGTACACCTATATGTTTTTGTTATGTATGTTGTGGGTATGTGGTTTTTCATTTCCGCTGCTATTATTATGTTATATTATGTCGTTGTTGTGGGCCTACGGGCCTTGTATTAACCCGAAATGTTACCACGTACAGGGGAGATGTCGTCCGTTTGATTTTCGGCATGGTATACTCTCGGGGCGTGACAAAGGAGCTACACAAGTAGGGGGAGCTTCCAAAGCTAACCCTAAGGTATTTTTAAATAAAGCTCCTTATTCAAATAATATCAAAAAGCATGTTAGAAATAATTTTTAGCAATCTTGCTATCTATCATAAAAAGCATGCTAGAAATAAAGAATTGTGTCTAGGAGCTAAGAATGTCTACTTTTCAAAGAAAGACAAATTTGGGACTAATGTCCCTAAAAATGTCATACCTAGGGAATCTATTAGGAAAATACAAGAGCACCTAGGTTTTAACCCCAAATGGACTAAGCATATGCCTAAGAAGAACCATGCCCAAGGATTAAATCAAAATTCTAAAATTGGACAATTAGAATTAGAGAACCAAGCCTTGAGATCAAGGCTTGAAAAACTTGAGAAGACCCTTAAAATTATGCAAAATCAATTTAAAGGGTCAAATGATCAAAAGTCTAGGTCCAAAAGTCAAAGTCAACACCTAGGACCTAAGAGTCAAAAGTCAACCATGGGCAAGCAAGGTTTGGGTCACAAACCTAAGCCTAAGGTGGCTTATCATAGTTTTCCATTTGATTATGGAACACAAACAAGGTCTAGGAAGACCAAGGTTACTAGGGAAGTTATCCCTAAGAGTAACCAAGGTTTGTGTCTAGTGGCTAGGGTTTCAAGGAAACCTAGGATGACCACTAAGAGGATTATTAGGGAGGAAATCCCTAAGGCTAACCTAGGCAAGACCAAAATGACCAAGGCTACCAAGCCTAGGAGGGTCATTAGGAAGGTATCTAGGGAGGTCATCCCTAAGGAATACCTAATTAACCCAATGAGCTCAAATAGATTTTGGGTTCCTAAGGGCGTGATTGACTCACGCTAGATGGGTTAGGTCGTGTCAACCTTGATTGGATGGGTAGTTAACTCAACCATAGCAAAGTTGACATTTTATGTCATTTCCAAGGTTATGGATATCTTGGAAATAGATTTAATGATAAATCCTAAAATATTTTAGGATGTGCCAATATCATTTAAGAAGATTGAAAAATCAATTAAATTGGCACAATTTAGGTTTAGAGGTTTGTGTGTCATTTTGGGTTTTTGGCACACATGGGAGATTAATAGTAATATGGCAAAATAAACCTAATTATATCAAATGGAAACTAATATTGAAATTTAGGTATTATATACCTTTATATCTTATTTGACATGCTTTGACTTGTCATATGCCATGTCATGACATCATGCTTATTTCTATCATTTATATGTCATGATTATGCTTAGGATTAAGGATTCAATGTCATGTGTTTTTAGATTTAATCATATGTCATGACATCATGATCATTGGTCATGCTCTATTATGCTATCATTTATGTCATGATCATACTTCATGCATTTAAATTAATGAAAATTGATTTAAGGACTTTGACATGACTTGGAGTCCCATTTAAAGTAGTGTTGCCTTAGAGAATGCATGAAACCCTAGATTAGGATGAACAAAACCCACATATCACATCACATTGACATGTATGTGTATTTATACACTCTAGATACATGTGAGATGTTAGGATATGAGTTAAGTTCAAGGTGCATAGTTTTTGCATCTAGATGAACTAAAAATTCATCTAATTTCATTTGTGGGTCATTGGGAAAGCTTGTGTACAAGTCATGTACATTAAGCCCAAGGAACATGATCCAATATAGGTTTTCAAAAATATTTTAAAATCATTTTAGAAAACCTTGGTGAAGTCTATCTTTTGATAGCAATCACCATTGATGAAATTGATACAAAGTGAGCTAAAACATTGAAGTTTTTCTTCACTTTTGAACTTTGTGTCAATTTCGCTATTTTATGGGGAAAATATTTTTCTAACATTTTTCACCCATTGTATTGCTTATAAGTATTATACGTATGAAGTTTCACGAATTTTCAAAATACGTAGAATTACTTATGACTTTTCAAAATTCGATTCTAATAGTTAAAATTCGGAAATTTTAGTTATCAGTCGACTGCCACTTGTTGGCTGATCGATGCAAGTTCGATCGCTTTTGTCGAGTCATTGCTAGGCTGATTTCGGGTTAACAAGGGTTGTTTAGCTCGTGTTCAGCTATGGTAAAGGTCCCTAACCACTCCTAACCCTAGGATATGCTTTGGGAAGTATTAGAAAGGGTGAAAATCCATTGGATATGGATTTGGAGAGGTGTTAGGTCAAAGTATCAAATTTAAGGGTGGAAGAGTTCATGTTTGAACT
The DNA here is from genome assembly GCA_025175895.1 of Wurfbainia villosa. Taxonomy (NCBI): domain Eukaryota; kingdom Viridiplantae; phylum Streptophyta; class Magnoliopsida; order Zingiberales; family Zingiberaceae; genus Wurfbainia; species Wurfbainia villosa. The sequence continues at coordinate 7,758,394 of JAKLTH010000147.1, forward strand.
TTGAGCCTTAATTTTGATGGTTTAGAGTTCCTATGGCTTAGGGACTTCCCAAAGACATTGTTGGTGCAATGGTCAAGGGGGAGCAAGCCTTTAGGGGGAGTTATCCATCTTGGGATGATGGATGTGTTTTTCTTCTTGAAGGGGAGAAGTTATGGGATGAATGTTATCAATTGGGAAAATTGATGGGATTTTGAGAAACCCAATTTGGAAATTGGGAGAGAGTATAGGATTGCCTCTCTTGGGTGATATGAGATTTATCACTCGAAAGATTGTAGGCATCCTAGATATTTTTCGACCAAGGGGAGATTATAAGATCTCATTAGAACATGAGACATTGACCTCCTTGGAAAGAACTTTTTTGATGTATGTCAAAAAGGAGGAGAGTAAAATTACCAATTTGGGAAATTGGTAAGGGAGTTTGAGTTAGGGGCCTAACTCAAGGTTTATTTTGTCAAACATCAAAAAGGGGGAGATTATTGATGCAATCGGCCCAGGTCACGATTGACCATACTCGAGTTTGACTCGAGTGATGTTTTGATGTTTGACATAGTATGTTTGACATTGATGTTTGACATTGATGTCGGTTAATATTTTGGGGAGATTGTTTATACAATCGACCCAGGTTATAAATTGACCAGACTCGAGTTTGACTCGAGGAAGACTTTGATGGTTAACTAGGGTTGACCATGTGATTATGGGAAAGTCCAAGCATAGGTCTTGGCAAGGTAAAGTCCAAGTCATGGGTACTTGGCATGAAAAGTCCAAGTGGGACACTTGGCATTTGGGAAAGTTCAAGTCTTGAGTACTTGGCACAAGGGAAGTCCAAGCATGGGTATTGGCATGGAAAGTCCAATATAGGTTAGCAAGGGAAAGTCCAAGCTTGAGTCTTGGCATTTGAGAAGTCCAAGGGGTTTGATATTGGCAGCGTAAAGTCCAATGGTGGAGTCTTGGCAGCATAAGTCCAATGGTTGGCGGCGTAAAGTCCAAGCAAAGTCTTGGCGGCGTAAGTCCAATGTGCCTTGGCGGTGTAGACACCGTTAGCATGACATAGCCGATGGAAGCACCTGAAGGTTAGCGCGATGGATGAACAAGTCATGGATGACTTGGAGGGATCCTAGAGGCGTGAGGCTGATGGAGGTGGCTAGAAGGCTTAGGTCTAGGCTAAGGGTGGTCTAGCAAGTATGGGGGCACCATACTTGGGTTTAAACCTCATGTTTGAGGTTGGCAGTCGACTGACATTATGGCCGGTTCGACTGCCGTGAGTCAACTAGAGTTCGACTGTTGTTTTAGAGCTAAAATTGCTCTGGCAGTCGACTGATGTCGACACCAAGTGACTGCCAAGGGACGATAGTCGTCTGCTGGTTTAGTCACGAACACAAAATGCTCCTGGCCGAATTAAATGCGATCGACTCTGGTGGCAAATGATCGCTAATGTTGGCAGTCGACTAGTGAGAGTCCCGTTCGAACTTTTCCAGCGTGGATTGAGCCGTTGTCTCATAGCTACAGTGTTGGCAGTCGACTAGGGCCTTATGGCAGTCGACTGCCAGGCGCAAATCCAGCCCGACGTAGGATATAAAGGCAGCTCGGATGGAGGGTTTTTGTAGTGTTTTCTTGGGCGATTTGAAGGAGAATAGTTGGTGCTTTTCCATTCCTTCAAGGCTAGTCCAAGGCAACCAAAAGCAAGCAATCCAAAGAGCATTTGTAAAGTTTTCTTTACATAGATTGTTGTATTCTTGTTGTATTTGCTTGTCTTACTTTGTATTACTTAGTGTAATCTTTGTACGAGGTTTCTCCACCTCTGACGTGTTGTTGAGATGAAGTTTATTGTGCTTAGTGCTGTTTGTGACATCGCTAGGGTTCGTACGAACCCAATCCATGGAGTAGGAACCATTCAGTTCCGAACCACGTTACATCTTGTGTCATTGTATTTGTGATTGTGTTTCGTGTTATTGCTTTCATTATTATTATTCCGTTGCGCTAACACGATTTGTAAATGCGATCACGAACGAATTCCATCATCGGTATTAGCACACGCTATTCACCCCCCCTCTAGCGTCCAATCAATCCCCTACACTAAGAAGCTCCATCATCTCTATATGGTCCTCTCTCAAGGCGCAAAAATCGAGATCATCTCAAGATGCGCTTCCCGCATCGTATTGTATCCTCTAACCTAGATAATCTCTCTGCTACGGTCGGAGGTGCTGGAATCCCAAGAAATGGTGACAAACTATCAAATCCTGGGGCTCCCTGATGCTCGGAGTCTGAGTGGTGGTCGGGTCGATCTCTGGCTCATGCTTCTGCTCCGGGTCAGGCTGGGGCTGAGGGTCATCTCTCTTCCATGCAAGGATATTATTGTCGTCTAGACCTATTTTTGCTAAACCAAACTATCTAGACCCTATCATGTCATACTCAATAAGCTGTTTGATGTTACTTGTGGTAACATCAAACCCTAATGTAGCTAAGAGAGATATGATGACATGGCAGTAAGGCAAATGTGCCTTCCTGCTAGTGACTGACCTGGAATGATAAATGATGGAATGGAACATCTATAGAATAATGTCTAAATATAACCTATGACTAAGTGCATAAAGTAAAAATGAATGATAAGGGTGTATCATAGCAATGTCCCTAGTGGTGAGTGGCAAAATGCAGTTCACTATAACTCGGTACAGAGCATAGTCCTATACTTTGAGTCTAGTATAACTAAAGATACTCACTGACGGAGTTCTTTCCTCACAAAAAAGATGCATGTGTATCCTATCTAATGTAATATGAGGGTAGGGGTCACCGTACAGTAATTCCGTGGATGGAAAGCATGCAACAAGGCATGTCAAATGCATAAGTCCTAAATGCTCTTTCAACAGTCGGTAATAGGTAAGGATTTTCTTCCCTACCTTGGCCGAATTCTGTCATTTTGGTGCTCTCTTGTTTTTTAAGTGTGGGTTGGTGAAATAGGGTAGCGACGACATTCTATACTTTTCCAATGAACCGAACATTTTCACTGCCGTTTGGGGTCGGAGAAAGGTAAGCACGGGTTGTATTGCTCCCTACCTTAGATGTCAACAAGATGTTAGGGAAGATCCAGATGCTAAGGTTGAGTTTTATTTTGGGCAGTCGGTTGTCCGGTGAACAGGACCATCGGATTCTAGGGAGTTACTGCCGGAGAGATTCTATTACTGACAAAGCTGCAATTTCTGGTAAGCAAGCTCAATTTCCCTTTTTGTTCAGCGAATTTCTTTCGAGAAAGATTCATGGGTGATGCTGTTAGGGTTAGTTTGATTGTCGAAGTGTCCGATTAGGTTTGGGCAGTGGTTTCGAGCGGTTGAACAGGGCAGAGTTAGGGAGGATTGCCACCGGTGAAACTTCTAGGGTTGGTAAGCAAGATCAATTCCTTTTTGTGCAGTGATTTCCAGTCGGTGGAGATGGCTAAGGGTTGCTTAGGAAGTGTTGAATGGATGTGGGGGTTGTGAGGTTATGTTTTGACCAGTTGTGAGTGAGCCGTAAACGGGTCTATGGTGTCAATGTAGCTATTCATAGGTTATGATCGGCCGCGAGTTGGGGTTTTATCATGTAGGGTTATCAGATTTTGTATCTGTATAGTGCGTTGGGGTGAAGCCCTATTTATGTTGCGAGTGGATTTGTGAACTCGGTTAATTATGGTATTAAATGGTCAAGTCTGGCAAATTGGGGTTTCTAAATCGTATTCGATAAGGGATACAGATATGTGGATAACGTAGTAGCTAGTCATATTATTGTTGTATGCTTTCACTGAATGATAATTGGTGATATTTGCAGGACGTGGATACGAGACGGGTCCGCGGCCGTGAGGAGTTTATTACTACGCGCATTGACAGCAGGTAGGTAATTTCCTACCGGTCGGGTAGATGTAATGACTTTCAGATTTAGACATAGATATGAGCATGCTAGGTGTTCATATTATCTTGATCCTGCTCTGTTTATCGTGTGCTTGAACTTATCATTGATATATATGTGTGCTCGATTATTGATATCACATATTCCCTATCATGATCTAGGAGTTACAGATGTGATGTAAGTAGGTCTAACTGTTTAGTAGGGTGTAGATGTTAAAGTATGGAGGATGACCTAAATTGTAAATTTGGCAAAAAGGTCCTCTGTGGATAAGTATGGCCCTAAATGTAGGACTCATTCCATACCTGTATGTTGCATATTTATTTACCAACTACGGGTTGTGTAAATGGTCAGGTGAGTCGTGGACAGTGTGTCGCTACGGACCGATGGTCCTAGCTTGTCATGATCAGATGAGTATGACTCTCTACAGGATAGAGAGTGTACTGATCAATTGGGTGTGACTCTCTGTTGAACAGAGAGTCTATGGTAGATGCTTGTATGTGAGATAGTACCCTCATGTCATTGCATGCATACTGACGACATCGTCTCCCCTTGGGGTTGAGAGAGAGTCATCAGTCATCCTGCCTCCCAGATTAATCCTAGAGGAGTAACTGGTGTGAGGGGATAACATTTGTTGTGCCGCACTCTACCATTATAGACGATGGTAGTTGGAGTTGCGTGCAGATGTCCTGGGTGCGTGGCACTCAACCACTCATTTAAGTAGCGCCAGTAGAAGGACCTCGTTGCGTAGCGAGCTCTTTACGCTCATATGCTACTTGATCATACTGCCCACTTTGCCACTCTATAGCAGTGGTTGGTGTGAGTTGAGACAGTTGTCATGTCGTGCCACCTAGGCCACACTGGGGTCGTGGTAGCGAGTAGGGGTGAGCAGGCATGACCATGCATGCTGCATTGCCGTATCATACGGTGCTTTGCATATGGTTATATATATATATATATATATATATATATATATATATATATATATATATATATATATATATATACATGGAATATATATACCTAATATTCATGCATGAAGTCGATGACTCAATCTCAATAGCTCTTCTTTTACCCCTAATTAAATTACAAATATTCAATATTTATTGAACATAATTGAAACTAAGGTGTTAGAGTTATTACCTTGGCATTTAGGATGGTACTAAAAGAATATAATGACCTAAGAACTTTGGAAGTCTGGAATCAGAGTTTTTGAGGTGGATTGGTGGTTGTTGTGAGTGAATTTGGCGTGGCTCGGTGTTGTTCCTATAGACAGTATTCAGTCGACTGAAAATATTCCAGTCACCTGAATTTGAGTCGACTGAACATGTTTTCAGTCGACTGTAATAAAATTTACCATTTACTTTGCCGCCTAAACTTTATCTACCGGTTCATTTCAGTTGACTAAAGTCACATTTTACCTTCCCGATACTCGGAGGCAACTGAAGCTGATTCAGTCGACTCTTGTTGAGTCGACTGAATTCGAGTATTTTTGAATTTGATTGTTTTTTATGTTTAATTCGATTTACTCAATTTTATTAATTTGAATTTATTTACTTATTTATTTTTATTCGATTAAGCTAGTTATATTGATTTAGATGATTAAATTTGTTTTAATCTTGCTAAATTAGGTTTGATTAAATTTAGACCACATTATTAATTAGTTTCTTAAGTTAAATAAATCTGTTTATTTAGATATATTAGTTTAATAAATTAAGTTGAGTTGTTTTTTAATAAATTAAGTTTTGTTAAGTTAATTCGTTTTAGTTAGGTATGTTTGTTTAGTTTATGTATATTACATCAAGTTGAGTTTAATTAAGGTAAGTTGTTAAGATAAATTTATTAATTTTGGTTTAAGTATATTAGATTTAGTTAAACTAAATTAACCTAATTAAGATTGAAATCATCTCGCCCAGGCTAAGTTTTCAATACACTTATTCCTATGAGTTTTGTGAGATGAGGATTCCTTTTATCTTAATTAAATTTAATGAGCAATTTCAAAGTGTTTAAACTTGTTTTCGATTCAAGCTTGGTTTGAGCTAGTCAAGTAGGTTTTTCCAGTATTGACTTCTTGGTCGTGGCGAGACACATGACCTTCTTAGTTATCAGAGCAACGATCACTTTCTAGACAAAGTCAATAAAGGAATCAAGTACTTGATTCACTTTAGACTAAGTCTTGGTCTAACTAGTTAAAGACTTAGTGAGTTAGCTTCGGTCAGTTCCACTCGACATATTGCACCAGGTCGTGGCGAGGCACATGACCTTCTTGGTTATCAGAGCAACGACCACTTCTTAGACATGCACTTCGAAGAGCTTCCCTAACTTACTATTAGTTCACTTGTCTTAGTACTAGGTTGTTCAAGTTTAAACTACTTTGTTTCCTATCTAGTCCATTCTAAATTAAGCAAGTAAAGTAAACTAAAACATGCAAGTGTTTAACTAAACAAGGAAACAAGCAAAGTGTTAGCTCCCCCTAAATGGTAGCTAGATTGAGTTTTGTTCACTAAGTGAACTTGACTCTTGGGAATCCAAAATTTATTTAGTCCAACTTGGTTGACTAAGCTAGACTTAGGAACCCATGCTTGGACTCGATTCTTAGCATTTCGGCTAAGTAATGACATGTATGATTTATAGGTGGACTTAGCCTTGTATCCGAGTCCGAATCTATTGTACACAGCTCGATGAGATCCAAGCATCATGTTGAGATACTTGGAACCCGAAGTGAACTTTTCCAAAGATTCAGTTAGATCTTCTACTTGCCTTTTTAGGACTGAGTTCTCTTCCTCAAGCTTTACAACTTGAGTTGAGTCTCTATCCTTAATTTGGCAAGTCGAAGTCTTCGAGTTGACTTGCTCCTTAAGTACTTGGACTTCCTTAAGTAGCGAGTCGACTCGATTCTCGGACTTAGCTAACTTCCTACCTAAGCATGCAATAATGTTATACAATTTATCTTCTAAGGGAGAAGTTACCTCATTTGAACCTTCGAAAATGGATACGGATCCGTGGCTCCTCTCAGACTCGGACTCGGAATCAGACTCGTACTCGGAACTCGACTCGGCTCCGGATCTCAATTCGGCCATAAATGCGACGAAACTTCTCTTCATCTCTTCCACGTTCGACTCCTCCGATGATGACTCATCCCATGTTGCCTTAAGCACCTTCTTCTTTTCCTTTTTTGGTTTTTCTTCCTTTTTTAAGTTTGCGCACTCCGACTTGTAGTGTCCCTTTCCGTTGCATTCATAGCACGTCACTTCTAGGCTTGTTGTCGACCACTCTTTTAGCATCTTTCTTCATAAATCTCTTCCTCTAATTGAACATCTTCCTTACCATATTTACAATCTCCTCTTCTCTGTTTGTTTCCGACTCCGACTCGTCTTCGGACTCACTCTTCACTTTTCTTTCCTTTTTAGTCGAACCTGCCATCAAAGCTATACCATTCTCGATTTGACCCGAGTTAGCTTGTTCGTGTAGTTCAAGTTAACAAAATAGTTCGGCTAACCTAATTGTGGAGAGATCCCTAGAAACCTTATAGGCATCGACAATTGATGTCCATAAGGCATTTCTCGGGAATGCCTTAAGCGTATACCTAATTATGTCCCTATTATCTATTTGGTGTCCTATTAAATGCAATCCATTTAATATATCTTTAATCCTAGTATGAAGTTGACTAGCGTTTTCGTTTTCGTTCATTTTACAATTAAATAATTTATTTAATAGCATGTCCCGTTTGGCTATCTTAGTGTCATTTGTACCCTCATACAGTTCAATTAATTTTTTCTATAATTCCTTAGAATTTTCAAATGGACCTACCCTATTGAGCTCTTCTTTGGTAAGTCTGCATTCCAAGGTGTTAAGTGCCTTGTAATCGACTTGAGCTCTCTTTCTAATATCCGTGGTCCATTTCTCCGGTTCTAATAACTCACCCGAGTCGTCTACCGGAGCTGTGAACCCTTTCCTAATTGAAAACCAGACCTCTAAGTCGGTCTTCAAGTAACCCATGCGTCTTTTCCAGTAGGAAAAGTCCTCTCCATTAAAGAGAGGAGGGCGAACGGTGTTGTATCCCTCTAAGTAGTGTGACATTATTAATAAAATATTCTCTAACTATATAAAATTAAATCAAATATTTTGTAAGGCAACAAAAATTCCAATATTTTTTAAGGCAAGAAAGATTAAATATAATATTTTCTAATCATAAAATTAATTAAATTGATCTAGATAGGTAGAAAATTAATTTTAACTTATTTAAATATACAAAAAATGATTTTATCTAATTTAAATATGCAGAAAATATTTTTCTAAAATATCTAAAATGCAGAAAATAATTTTTTAAATATCTAAAATACAAAAAATGATTTTTAAAATATCTAAAATGCAGAAAAATATTTTTAAAATATCTAAAATACAGAAAATGATTATTTAAATGCAGAAATAATTATTTAAATGTGGAAATAATTAACTAAATGTAGAAATAATTATTTGAATGCAGAAATAATTAACTAAATGTAGAAATAATTATTTAAATATAGAAATAATTAACTAAATACAGAAATAATTATTTAAATATAGAAATAATTATTTAAATGCAAATGTAATTAACGAAATGCAAAAATAATTATTTAAATTCAGAAATAATTATTTAAATTCAGATATAATTATTCTAACAAATATTAAATGCTGAAAATATTATCTAGCAAATATTAAATGTTGGAAAAATATTCTTAAATATTCTAAAGTAAGAAAAAATATTGTAAATTAATCTAAAGCAAAAAACATATTCTAAGTTAATCTAATGTAAGAAAAAAATAATCTAAATTAATCTAAGGCTCATGATGGTGGTTTCACCAACTCGGAGCGTCCTCGCTCTGATACCAATTGTTGGATCGAGTGAACCGAGAGAGGGGAGTGAATCTTGGTGTTTTATAATTTAATTTATTTTCTAAACTTATTTTCTAATAAGAGTATGCAACGGAAATTGAAAGCAATTTAGACACAGACAGTTTACTTGGTTCAAAACCTTAACTGGGTTGCTACTCCAAGGCACATAGCTCTTCCGAGAGCTACCTCGTTGGGCAACCACTATAATACCCTCTGATTCAAGAACTCTCGACTTCGGAGGGTTTCGCTTTTTACAAGTATGAGAGAAGGGTAACAACCTACCCTCTCTTGAAATTAAATACAAAAGCGAACTAAAAGCAAATTAAGACTACTTTATATCGACACTACTGAAGATCCGGATGCAGACTCAAGGTGTCGGAAAAGAGTCCTTTTTGAAGGTTGAAGCTCTTGTGACCGTGAGGAAATTTTGACAACACTTCGACGTTGATTGAATTCATTTCTTGGATCTGGTCGAGCGCAACTTTTATAAACTTTTTCCAGTCGACTCCACATCAGCCCATCGATATGGAATTCATGGTCTTCCAGTCGACTGAAACCTCTCCAGTCGACTCCACGTCACTCGGCTCTGCATCGGGAAATTTCCCTCTTCAGTCGACTCAAACTTTTTAGTCGACTAAATCCCTTTCTATCTGTGTCACACGATCTTCGATCGATCACTAGCTGATCCTGCCAAATAGGTATCCAGTCGACTGATACACCTCCAGTCGACTGGACTTTAGTCAACTTGAATCTATTCAGTCGACTGATCCCTGCAAAATAGGATTATCACAAAATAGACAATATGAAATGCGATAGCAGTAGTAATACTGCTCGATCTTGACTATTAAGTCCCAAGCAGACTTTTCGTCGGATCGACGCCTAGCTTTGTCCCCTACAGAGGACTCAGCCTCACCTCTTCACTCGAGGCTTACCTGCTGGCTACATGCCGAACTTACCATTCTTGACATCCGATCTGACCCACCAGGGCTTCCACCAGCTGTCCGGTCTGCCTGACCCAGCTGAACTTTTTGCCGATTATCCGGTCTCCTAACCTAATCGGTCTTCATGCTAAATGTCCTGTCCACACGACCCATCTGGACTTCATGCTTGGTGTCCGGTCTTCCTGATCTGTCAAGATACGTGCCTAGTATCCGGTCAACACAACCTACTAGGACTTCTTGTTAAGCCTGCATACTTAACACTTATATTAGAACACAAGTGAATTCTAACATTTAACTGTGGTTCATATATAAAAACTACGGAGTGATGCTCACTACATCAACAAATATGACCTTAATTTTGGATCTTTGCCATAATCAAAACCTAGGTTCGATTATCTGGTGCCCCTGCACCAACAATCTCCCTCTTTTTGATCTATGACAAACCTACACAAAGTTAAGAGAAATTTAAAGCATAAAACAAGTAGAGAAAATGATAAATGCTCTTTCAAAAACTCCCCCTTAACCCTAGGTGAGTTTTGAAGGAGATACTTTATTTTTTTTAAAAAAAAATTATGTTACTCCCCCTTAACTTTCGTTCTTCTTCCCCTTTTGCCATAAATAAAAAAAATATGGGGGTGTTTATATAAAATAGAGGATTAAAAAGAACATGTGTCTAAAATTATTAAGGATAAATCAACTTTTAGTCCAAGCATGCATCTAGCATTAGTTAGATAGATTGGTTCGAGGTGTGTCCCTCTCCACCAATAATTTAATAAGTTTTTGAAACATACTTTTCAAAATACTTATAAGTTTATTTTTAAAAAGAACTTCAAAGGTTTGTAATATAACCCTTAGGGTTAGTTTTCTCTCCCCCTTAGTCTAATATATGAAGTATAAGAGATTTAGGGGGTGCTAAACTTTGGCTTAGAGAGTTGTATACTTAGTATTTGGCCAATCGAAGTTATGATTATTCATTAAGTGCAAGAAAATAAGTAGCATTTTGAAAAAGTTATATTAAGTGTATTTCAATTATTCTTAAATCTCACCCATTCTATGTGTCTCAAAAATGCGTTTGTCTTATATGTTTTGTGAGATGATTTTAACTTGATTAAAGTTAATCAACCTTGGGTTAGATTCGGATTTAACCCTTTAGTTCGTCAATTAAGCTTTTCAAGAAATTGGCTTCCAAGTCGTGGCAAGGTACATGGGTCTTCTTTGATCGGAACAACGGCCACTTCCTTAGACAAAGCCAAATTTATGAAATTGATTACTTGAGTCACTCAAGATTACTTCCTGGTCTAACTAGTTTAGGATACGGCGAGGTAGCTTCAGCTAGTTCAACTCAGCCAAGTGCACTAAGCTAGATACTCCTTATCTAGCTCGAAGACATGAGATGTTGTTTCCCTAATGTACTATCATCTCGTCGCGTCCTGATATTATGTTGTCAAAGTTGACTAACTATTTGTCTTATCTAGCCGTTCTAAAAAGTAAAACAAAATAACTAATCATGCAAAGCTTTAACTAAGAAAGTGGGTACACTATTTTAGTACTAGCTTCCCCTAGACCATTGAACCAACATGGTTTATCCACATAGTGAACTTGATCCTGGGGAATCCAATACTTATTGGTCCTTATATGTGAATTTAATAAAATTTTTGAGACCCATGCTTGGACTTTTTGATGACTACAATTCACAATAGATATGTACGATTTGTTCATAGTCGTTGATCTAAATCCGAGTCCGGCTTTGTTGTACATGGATCTTTGAGTTCCAAGTAGTCGGTTAAGATTCTTGGATCCCAACGTGAACCTTTCCAACCTAGCCTCGACCTCTTGAAATCGTCCTTTCAAGAGAGATTTCTCCTTCTCAAGTTTTTCAACTTGAGTTGAGTTTTCCTCTTGAACTTGACTAGTTGAAGAGGTTAGAGTAGTCTCTTGCTTGAGGGTTTCAACCTCCTCAAGTAACGACTCAACTCTAGACTCGGACTTAGTCAATTTTCTATTTAGAAACTTAATTGCATGATATAAGTTCGCAATTAATGAACGACTTACCTTAATCTTTTCTTTTGATCTGACTTTGAGTCTTGACTCAAATTCATCTTCGGAGTCGGAGTCGGAGTTGGATTCATATTCGGCTTCGGACTTAGAATCGGACTCTATCGGTTTTTCCATGAATGCTACACCGACGCCTTCTTCTTCGTCGTCCCAAGTTGCATGAAAGGCCTTCTTAGATCCCTTTTGCTTTGGCTTCATTTTTGATTTGCAATGCCCCTTCTTCTTGTTCTTCGACTGCTCCCTTTCTTTTCGGATTATTCTCCAGACCATGTTTACTATTGCGACCTCCTCTTCAGATTCGAACTCGAGTTCGCCCTCGGGTTCGAACCCTTCTTCTTGCTCGGGAAGTGGCTTGCTCTTCTCCTTTCTTCTTTGACCTGCAAGCAAAGCAATGCCTCTCTCGGCCCGGACCACGTTAGTTTATTTGTGAAGTTCGAATTCCAAAAAGAGCTCATCTAACCTAATTTTAGAAAGGTCCTTAGAAGCCTTGTAGGCATCAACCATGGATGCCCACAAGGTGGTCCTAGGGAAGGCATTTAGTGCATACCTTATTATGTCTCAATTGTCTACCTTTTGTCTGATGGCATGTAGACCATTCAAGATGTCTTGTATCCGCGCATGGAGTTGTGAAGCGGTCTCGTGATCATGCATCTTTAGATTATACAATTTATTCAATAGTAAGTCTCTTTTGCATACCTTAGCATCAGATATCCCTTCGTATAACTCGATTAACTTGGTCCAGAGGTCTTTGCTGCTAATGAACGGTCCAATTCGATTGAGCTCCTCCTTGGACAAGCCGCATTGCAACATTTGGGTTGCTTTTGCATCGAATTTGATTTGCCTCTTGGTTGAGTTGGTCCATTTGTCGAAGTCCAAAGGCTCCCCTTGATCATTGGTGGGTTGAGCAAAGCTGATTTGGATAATTATCCAAGTCTCGACTTGTGTTTTCAAGAAACACTCCATCCAACCTTTCCAATAACGGAAATCATTTCCTTTAAAGAACGGAGATCGGGTGGTGCTATACCCTTCAATGTGAGCCATTAATTATCTTGCAAAACACGAATAAAAACCAAAAGAAATTCTAAGACTTGGTCTTGGATTAGTAATGTAGGAAATAATAAGAAATAAAAAGAAATAAACAAAAAAATAAAAAGCTAAAGAAAAAACTAGAAACTTACGACCTTCGATGTCCCCGAAAGGGTACTAAACGTCATTTTTTGGGGATGAAAATAGCTTGTTACAAGAGTAAAGCCTTGTAAGAACTGTAGATCTATGAGAGAGCTTCGATTTGGTGGGTAACACATTTTGTGGGTCCACTTGTATGAAAAGTTATGCTTATTTTTTCGTCGGCTACTCCAAAAGCGAATAGTTCGATTGATCCTTGCAAACACACAACCAAAAAAAGGGTACCAAGACTTTGTCTTGGATTAGTAGTGTGGGAGAACAACTTAAAATGAAAAGAAAACAAAAAAAAATGCTAGATTGATGGTTGCACCAAATCTTAGCACCCCCGCTCTGATATCAATTGTTGGATCGAAAAAGAGCGCTAGAGGGGGGGTTGAATAGTGCATGTAAATCTTTTCGTTTGTTCGATTAAAAATAAAGAGATGCACAGCGGAATAAATAAGATAAATTCATTTTTACTTGGTTCACAACCCAATGGTTGCTACTCCAAGGCTCCGCGATCCTTGACCACGTACGAAGGGGCAATTCACTATAGAGTCTCCTCCTCATTGGAGGTAGGAGACAACGATCACAACAAAACCAAAACTCGAGGATGAGGCAACAAGCCTCACCTCGTTTAGGAAAAAAGCTCCAAGTACAAAGTAATGAAATAACTAACTAAGCTACCGATGCTTAAGGAGTTGAAATTTAGTGCGGTGTCGGCGTTACGACGTTATAGCGTTGATGCGGAACCTTGGCATTGCGGGAGCACTTAGGAGCAAATTGATGATCTTTGGGTTCAAGTCCTCCCCTCCTTTTATAGACTCGTGCCTTGGAATTAGTCTGGTTCCAGATCCTCAATTTGTGAAACTTATCATGAGGTGGAACCTTATCTTATCGCGAAGTGGCGACGTCAAACGTTATCCTTTTTGACCTAGCGCACGAGTTTGATTCATCACCATCAGTCGACTGATGCCCTTTATCAGTCGACAGATGTGTAGCAGTCGACTGCAAATAGCCAGCAGTCGACTGCCAGCCTAGTCACTTCCCTGCAGCAAAGAGTTAGCACGGAAAATGGTAAATGTGACGGTTTCTTACCGTTCTATCTCGACCTTCCACTGGAAGTCTTAGTTGGATCGCCGCCTAGGGTCATCCTCGTACAGAGGACACGATCTTACCATCTCTCTTCGCACTCGTGCTTACCTCTGGTCCTTTATAACTTGTCTCTTTGCTTCCGATCTTCACCTAGGTTCTTTGATTCCCATGAAGTTCTTCCAGTGTCGCCCGACCATCACGGTTTCCCGACTCGGGATTCTTCGGGTGTCTCTGACCTTCGGCTTAACTTAACAATTTTCTGCACACTTAATTCAGCTCATGAGATAATAATATAACCTTAACTATGGATCTTTACCATAATCAAAACCTAGGTTCGATTATCTAGTGCCCCTGCACCAACACAATCTCCCCCTTTTTGATGTTTGACAAAAACCAAATACCTTTGAGTTAGAGCACTAACTCAAACCAATCCTCCCAATTATCCAAATTGGGAATTTCAAATTCTCCCATCAATTTTCACAATTCTCTTCCTTTTTGACATACATCAAAAAAGCTCTCCCCAAGGGTATCAATGTCTCATATCCCAATGAGATCTTACAATCTCCCCCTTGGTCCAAAAACATCTAGGATGCCTTCACTCTTCCTAGTGATAAGTCTCATATCATTAAAGAGAGACAATTCTCACTTCTCCAAATTCTCCAAGTTCTCCCCCTTATGAGGAAAAACACATCTATCATCCCATGATGGATAACCTCCCCCTAAAGGCTTGCTCTCCCTTGACCATTGCATTAACAATGTCCTTGGAGAGTCTCTAAGCCTATAGGAACACTAACCAATCAAAATTAAAAGCAAAGATTCAACATTGAACTTTCACCTCCCTTAAAATTCGATACACATCCTAAACACTTCTCCTAATCCATATCCAATAGATTTTCACCCTTCTCATGCTTTCCAAAGCATATCCTAGGGTTAGGAGCAGTTAGGGCAACCTAACATAGCTGAAACATGGGCTAACACATCCTTGTTTACCCGAAATCAGCATTGACAGTCGACTCTGTCAGTCAACAGTCGACTGCCGTGTAGAAATCAGAAAACTAGTTTGTGAAAATCATAAGTAATTATACGTAGTTTAAAAAATAGTGAAACTTCATACGTATAATACTTATAACAATCATAATGGGTGAAAAATAAAATACCCATTAAATATTGAGATTGATACAAAATTTAAAACCATTGATAATTTCAATGTTTTTGACTTATTTTGAATCAACTTCTTCAATGGTGACTTCTATCAAAAGATAAACTGCACCAAGAATTTTCAAAATGATTTTGAAATAATTTTAATTAAAACCTTATATTGAACCATGGTCTATAAGCTTAATGCACATGACATGTGCATAATCTTTCCTCATGATTCATCCATGATATAAGATGAGTTTGAGTTCATCTAGATGCAAGAATTGTGCACCTTGAACTTAACTCATTTCCTAGCATCTCACATGTGTCTAGGGTGTATTAATACACACACATGTCAATTTGATGTGAGATGTGAGTTTTGTTCATCCTAATCTAGAGTCTCATACATTTTTCTAGGCAACTCTATTTGATTCCCTTATACATGAGACTTCAAATTATGTCATTGTCCTTAAATCAATTTTATTAATGCATGAATGATGATTATGACATATAATGATAGCATAATTAAAAATATGTGCCAATAATCATGATGTCATGGCATATAATTAAATCTAAATATACATGGCATAAAAACTAACCTAAGCATTATCATGATATTTTAATGATAAAAATAAGATATGATGTCATGACAAATAAAATATAAAGGTATAATAATACCTAAATTTTAGCATTAGTTGTCATTTGTTAGAGTTAGGTTCATTTAGTCATATTACCACTTATCTCCCAAGTGTGCCAACAACCTAAAATGGCACACCAAGTCCTCAAACCCTAAATTGTGTCAATTTGATTGATTTTTCAACACTCATAAATTATATTAGCACATCCTAAAATCTTTTAGGATATAAATTCTAATCTTATTTCCAAAGTACCCATAACCTTGAAAATGATCTAAAGTGTCAACTTTGCTATGGTTAGGTTAACTACCTTACCAATTCAAGTTGACACATCCTAACCCATTTAGCGTGAATTGATCACGCTCCTAGGAACCCAATATCTATTGGAGCTCCTTGGGTTTACAAGGTATTCACTAGGGATGACCTCGCTTGATTCCTTCCTAATGACCTTCCTAGGCTTAGAAGCCTTGGTCATTTGGGTCTTACCTAAGTTAACTCTAGGGGTAACTCCCCTTGTAACCTTCTTAGTGGCTTCCCTAGGTTTTCTTAAAACCTTAGCCACTAGACACACACCGTGGTTACCCTTAGGGATGACTTTCCTAGTAACCTTGGTCTTCCTAGACCTATGGATGGTTCCATAATCGAATGAAACATTGTGGTAGGTCTCTTTGGGCTTAGGTTTGTGACCCAAACATTTCTTGCCCTTGGGTGGACCTTGCTTCTTAGACCCTAGATTTTGACTCCTAGATCCTAAATCTTGACCATTTGACCCTTGCATTTGATTTTATATTTTCCTAAGGATCCTTTCTAATTTCTCAAGTCTTGACATCAAGACTTGATTTTCCAACTCTAATTGTCCAATCTTTGAATTTTCATTTAGTCGTTGGGCATGGTTCTTCATTTTAGGCATATGTCTATCCTTCTTAGGGTTAATGCCTAAATACTTTTCTACCTTTTAATTAACTCCCTAGGTAGAATTGGTCTAGAGTTATTTGTCCCAAATTTCTCCTTAGTTCTAAAATTACAACTCTTAGCACATAAACAATAGAATTTATTATTTCTAGCATGCTCCTTATGATTATGCACAATTGCAAGGGTATTAAAATTATTTCTAGCATGCTTTTGCCTATTACTTAAAGAATGAACATTATTTAAATTTACCTTAGGGTTTGCTTTAGAAGCTCCCCTACATTTGATGCTCCTTCTTCACCCTTGCTAGGCTTCCTCCCCCTAGGGCATTGACTTCTATAATATCCCCTTTGATTGCACTTGAAGAACACTATGTGCTCCTTGCTCTTACTAGTGGGGACTCCAGTATCCTTTGAATTTTTGTTGACTTTTGGTGCCGGTTGAGCCTTCTTAACCTTCTTAGGGCACTTGCTCTTGTAGTGTCTTTGTTCCCTACACTCAAATCACATAATATGATTTTTATTTTTAATTAAGGTGCTTGAGTTACCTAAGTTGGTGGTGGAATTTTGAGCTTCTTCATCTTCTCACCCGGAGGTAGATGATTCTTCCTGCTTTTGCTCCGGGATAGAAGATTGCCTCTCCTCCCCCTCAATCCTTGAGGTGGAGGCTTCATCCAATTCTTCCTCTTCCACCGATCCAGATGTTGACTCCTTCTTAACTTCCGAATCATCACTTTCTTGTGAGGATGAGTATGCTTCTTCGGTCTCCTTGTCCAATTGAGCCACGGATGGTTCTTCATGGAGCTTGGCCAATTTATCCCATAGCTCCTTGGCATCTTTAAATTCACCTATCTTGGACAATAACTCGTTAGGTATTAAATCAACTAACATATCAATTACCTTGTCATTTATTTCAGATTTTCGGAGTTGATCTTGGGTCCATCTCTTCTTCTTGAGATATTCTACCTTCGACCCTCTTGGACATTCGAATTCTTCCATTAAGATGGCCCAATCTTCAAAATCCCTCATCATAGTGAATTCTTCAATCCTTGTCTTCCATTGATTGAAGCCTTCTCATCCATGGAACATGTATGGAACCGGAGTGTTGATATCCCATCCTAATCCGTCGTTGGGCAACTCCATCTTCCTTCTACCCTCTAGCGATGCTCCCTTAGTTGTTAAACTTTGAAAAGTGACCTCGATCAGATACCACTTGTAGGAACTTTGGTGAGCGCTAGAGGGTGGGAGGGGTGAATGGCGCTTTCATTGCTTGACGGTGGAATTCATTCGCATTTGTCTACAATACTTGTTATGCGCAGTGGAAATAATAATAATGCAATACAAAATGCGATAAACACAAACACACAATCAACACAAGATGTAACATAGTTCGGAACCATAGTTCCTACTCCATGGGGTGAGCTAGATAACGAGCTCTAGCGATGCCAAACACCACTAATCAACCTCTCCTTCTCGGAAAACACTCTGGAGGTGGAGAAAATCTCTTACAACAATGTTTACAACAATAAATGAAATATACAAGTAAAAAACAAAGAAATACAACCAAAATGCAAAGAACACTTTATAAACTAGGGCTTTGAATACTTTGCTTGTTGGTTGCTTAGATGAGTTTGAAGGATTCTGAAATGCGCATGTACTTCACTTTCAAATTGCCTCAACAACCTCCCAAGTAACCATGATCGAAATGCTCCATGAGCTGCTCCTTTTACCTCTGCATCGGGATGACTCCGCGCCTGGCAGTCGACGGTTATAAGACCTCAGTCGACTGCCAACAGTGTCATTGTCTCACAACGGACTTGATCCACGTTGGCATTCAAGCCAACAGATACACTGGCAGTCGACTGTCGTTACCATAAGTCGAATGCTCAAGCTCGTAGCCGACTGCTTAGTCGGCTACCGAGAGTTCTGCCTTTGCGATCAACACCAGCAGCAGTCTACTGCGCTCCATGGCAGTCGACTGCTCATGGCTAATCGATTGCTAAGGGCACTTATCGCAGTCGAATGCCAGTCGACTCATGATAGTCGACTGGTCATAATCTCAATCGACTGCTCAGTGTCGGCTCGGCTCGGCTGGCAAGTGTCAAATACTTGACCAGTCGACTGGTCCATAACCTCGGTCGACTACTATACAACCATGAGGCTTACCTTAAGTATGTTGCCCTCATACTTGTTAGACCACCCTTAGCCTAGACCTAAGCCTTTTAACCACCTCCATTAGCCTCACGCCTATTGGATCCCTCCAAGTCATCCATGACTTGTGTTGGGTTTCCGACACCGCGACGAGTGTGTATTCGAACATATTTTATAAACATATGCGCAGCGGAATAAATAAAAAGCAATAAATCAAATTTATTACATCACACACACCACACACATGCATAGTTCAACATGTGTAGATATAACCGTAGTTTAAAATTTTGCAATAAAAGAAAATTTATTCTACGTATACCTGACGTATCACATGTAGCGGGAAAGATATCAACCGGAGCGACTCTCGCTAGAATCGCCTCTATCCGTATCCACGCCGAGTATCATCGGGATGACTTTACAAAGTCACGAGCCTCATCTTTGTACGAGTCACTAGCCTCGTGACGAAGATGACATGATCGAGAGAAGATCACAATCCGAATCAAAATTCGGATTCAAAATCGAGTCCCCAAAACTCGCTTCTCCGGAGAGGTATTCGTCAACCGTTTGACGAATCCTTCGTCCTCCACCTATGAAGATTACCGGAGATAAAATCCCCGGCAAGGTAGCCACTGACGGAGCTCCAAACATCGTCCAAACGACACTCCGACAATAAGAAAGTAAGCTGTCCAGAAAACTGGACAGCTTTGGTGGAGAACTTGCGCCGGCCAAATAAGGAAAGCTAGGTGCTCACCTTGTCGCCGGAGCCAAGGAAGATCACCAGAGTGTCGCCAGAGGATCGCCGACAGGAGCTTGGACGCCGGTAACAACTTGGACGGCAGCACAAGGGGTGGGCGGCGACAAGGGCTTGGGTGCCGACTACAAGGAGAGGAGGGAGAGGGGCGGCAAGATTAGATTAGGTTTTTACAAAACCCTTAAGCCCTATTTTTATAGAGAATAAATTCTCCTAATGGTTATTGGTTCATAACCAAAAACCCATTAACCCGCTCCATTAATTTAAATTAAAATACACCAAACCGATTTGGTCTATTTTAAGTTAAAACGAACCGAACCAACATTGGTTCATTCGTTTAAAACAAACCAACCCCCTTTGGTTTGTTCTCCACCATTGGATTAGAACCAAACCAATTTAGTTCATCCATCATGTCTTCATAAGACATGGCCCATCCACGCTTTCATTGTGACTGAAATGATTTCATGCTCGCTCCTTGTTTGGTCCAACCAAACCTAGTTTCTCTCGGTTTGAGAATCTCATTCTCAAGCTCGTTTTAAATCCTTCGGATTACGCTCGTTGTGCGTGTGACCAAATAGGTTCTCGGTTTATGTTGGCCGTCTATAATTAACCATTAATTATAGAACGATCATGAGTAGTACCTAGTAGTACATCATGATTCCCAATTAACCGAAAAGATCAACGGTTGATCCAGAACTATTTCTGAAACCCTTCAGCAGCTATAATGATTCGTGCCCCATTCCCTTCACTCATCTTATACCCACTTGGTTCAGGACATGGTCTATAGTGTCAGTCCCCACTAGGTTGATGATGTGTGTAAATCGTGCTACATTTTCACTACTTCATATGCATGCATTTTATCTCATTTCATGTCCTAGGCATGTATTTTGTCATGATTCAGTTAAGTTTAGCATATTTTGGGCGAAGAGACTGCTTTTGGGTGTTTTTCGTGTTAACAGGGCGAAGAAGCAGGCGTATCAAAACAACACAGGCGTGTTATTAGTGACACGTTCGTGTCAGGAATTCCAACGCTCAACACGCCCTGGTTCAGCAATCGGCACGCCCCGTTCAAGCGCTGGCACGACCGGTGAGAAATGTGCGACACCCCTGTGCCCTCATTTGGCACGGGCGTGTTGGCATGATTCCAGACTTCCTTTTCTGCGAGCAACTCGACGAAGCCGCGATCTTCGTCTCAATTAAAGGAAAATCTTTTTCCTTAATTGAAGAGGAGGCCAAGGCTATAAAAGAGGAGATATTCTAACCCTAAAAGGGGGAGGCAGCTAGGTAAAGAGGACGATAGAAGAATGAGGAGAACGAAGGAGTCGACGATAGAGGAACACAGATGGCACTAAGTATTGTAATTTCTTTCTCTAGCAATTCTTGTCTGACTATGGAGTAGTGTCCTGTAATCTTAGGACGGGGGAGTAGCCCTTGACGATTTATGATGGATGATGTAATCTATACTACTTGAATTATTGTTTGTTTTGATCTGGTTTTTGGATTCTTATTGATAAACCTAAGGAGCTAAGGGGAAGTACCTAACAGTGAACCCAAGTTCCCGAAACCTAGAACTAACAAGAGATTAACTCCTGTCAAGTAGTGGTAGTGTATCTATGAGGGCTTGCGGGGGTCTCGTGATAGGTTCCCTTAGTTGATTATGGTCCCGTGTGCAAACCTATCATGAAAAGGAAATTTAGACTCTAAAGGAACTCTTATGGACTTAATGGATCTATCAAATCCAGTTTTTACCAAGTAACGGTGGTAAGACTAGGGAGATTTGTGGGGGTCTCGTGACAGGTCCCCTTAGCTGATTATGATCCCCTACACTCGAATACCGTGACAGGTAAATTAAGTTTGATAGGTACAGTTGGCGTAGACCTCGAAAGGGGTCGTTGATTTACCTTAGGATAGGTTCCATCAAAACAACTCTAACAGGGGTAGGAAAGAATTAAATCACCTTATAAATCGTCGACGTGGTGAAACCCATATCCTGAGATTCTTCTCAACTATTGACTTTTAGCTCGTTCTTCTCATTCGTTGTTCTTGACTGCTCAGTTTCTTTGCTTAATCCACAAATTGATTGACTAGATAACTTGGTATCATGATTATTCAGTAATTGTCCTAATCCCTGTGGGATCGATATTTTTATTACTTGATGACAACCGTGCACTTGCGGAAAATAACACATCAAATTTTTGGCGCCGTTGCCGGGGATTGACACTCAATATTGAATTGAGCGTGATTTAGTTAATCTAGATTTCTGTTTTTGTTCCTATTCTTTGTGTCTATTCTGAATTCTTGTTTTGGGAGCCTCTCTTGTTGTTGCATGCACAAATTTAATAGGGAAATTCTCGATATTGATCTTGAGATAGAGAGAACGTTCCTTGCTAGAAGACGATTTCAGCAACGTCAGGAAGAAAATCTGACCTCCAACATGGCTGATCAGAACGAGAATAAACCTTTAAGGGATTATGCAACACCTAGTACAAGGGGATTGAGATCGAGTATTAGAAGACCCCCTATTGAAGCGAACAATTTTGAATTGAAACCGACTCTACTATCCATGGTCCAACAACATCAATTCGGAGGAGCACCCACTGAAGATCCAAATCTGCACTTGGAAGTATTTTTGAAATTTTGCGAAACTTTAAAACTGAATGGAGCCTCAGCTGATGCTATTAGATTGCGCTTGTTTCCTTTCTCATTGCGGGACAAAGCTAGAGCTTGGCTACACTCTCTTCCAGCAGATTGCATAACTACCTAGGATCAGCTGGAGCAAAGATTTTTAGACAAGTATTTTCCACCCAGTAAAACTGCAAGTCTTCGTCATCAAATCACTAATTTTGCGCAAAAGGATGGAGAAACATTATTTGAAGTCTAGGACAGATTTAAGGGATTACTACAGCAATGCCCTCATCATGGGCTGGAGAAGTGGCTCATTGTTCATACTTTATACAATGGAATCTCGTATGCTACTAAAGTTTCTCTTGATTCTGCTGCAGAAGGAGCTCTTATGAACAAAACGTTGGATGAAGCATTTGAGATCATCGAGAATGTGGCAATGAATTCTCACCAATGGGCTACAGAACGAGGATATCCAATTAAAACGCTAGGTAAGTTTGAGGTAAGTACCCTTGATCTACCCAGTGCAAAAGTTGATACGTTAACTCAAAAGCTCGAACATTTTAATGTATCAGCTGTAAACTCATCTAATGTCACTTGCGAGATTTGTGGTGTAACAGGACATGTAGCGATAAATTGCCAAATCCTACACGCACCATCATCGGGAGCTGGGATTGAGCAAGTAGATGTGCTAAATAATTTTAATCAGAAGCCTAATGGTGGCAACCCTTATTCGAACACGTACAATCCCAGTTGGAGGAATCATCCCAACTTTTCGTATAGAGCCAACCAAAATTCTTCTGGACAGAACAGTTTTGGAGCACCTTCGGGATTTCAGCCAGGACCCAAGTCAAGCTTAGAAAAGATGATGGAGAATTTTATTACGTGCCAGGGGAAGATAAATGATGAATTTCGACAGCATATTGTAGAATCAAATCGGCAACATCAAAATAATACCGAGGCAATCAAGCAATTGGAAAGAAAGGTTGATAATTTGACTAATCACACAAGAATGCTGGAAAATCAAATTTCCCAAATTGCTAGCTCAGCATCAAGGACGCCCGACAGATTTCCTGGAAATTCAGAAGTAAACCCAGCCGAGCATTGTAATTCCATAAGTTTGAGAAGTGGAAGGATTTTAGAAGGAGACAGAGCTCAACAAACGGCCCCTGTGCTAAAGGACACGAGTGTGTCAGAGTTGGAAGAAGACAACAACATGCCTGGGTTGAATAGCAAAGGAAGCCGACAACACACCCTGACCCAGGGCGTGTTGTTCAACACGCCTGAGGAAGAGAATGCCCACGAGCGCGTGTCAGCCGACACACCCGTGTCGGGTCACTCCAACAGCCAACACAACTAGCCTATGCCGAACAACACAGGTGTGTTGAACAAGGAACCAAGAATGTATAAGCCCCCTATCCCATTCCCTCAGAGGCTGATTAAGGAAAAATTGGATGAACAATTTGGTAAGTTCCTTGAGGTAATTAGGAAGCTATATATCAATATACCTTTTACAGAAGCTCTTCAACAAATGCCTACATACTCCAAGTTCTTGAAGGATATCTTAACCAACAAAAGAAATGTCGAGGAGCATGTAACAGTGGCTCTTACTGAGGAGTGCAGCGCTTTAATTAAGAACATGGTACCTCCCAAACTAAATGATCCAGGTAGCTTTTCTATCCCTTGCATAATTAATGACTCCAATTTTGATAAGGCTTTTTGCAATTTGGGCGCTAGTGTCAATCTGATACCTCTTTCCATATGCAAGAAATTAGATTTGGGAGAAATGAAACTAACTACTATGGCCTTGCAGTTAGCCGATCGCTCCATTAGATATCCTTTGGGAATCCTAGAAGATGTACCAATGCAGGTGGGAAATTTTATTATTCCTGCCGATTTTGTAGTGCTTGACATGGATGAAGACCCATGCATTCCACTCATTTTAGGGAGACCTTTCTTGGCTCTCAGGCAATGATAGACGTCAAGAACCACAAACTCTCACTTGCATTTGGAAACGACAAAATTGAATTCGACCTTTCAAAAGCTATTAAACAACCTTCTGTTTTTGATGTTTGTTGTAGGATTGACAGTTTCCAGTCAATAACACTAGAAGGAGCACAAGAACAAACTTATCTTAATAAGCTCGAAGGGGATTTTGAGGATAAAGAGCTGGAGATTTTCGACCCCAACCTAACACCACAGGTAGAACTTAAGCCTCTTCCATCAACACTCAGGTATGAATTTCTTGGCGAAAACTCTACTTATCCTATGATCATTAATGCTAATCTGAGCAATGCAGAGACCGAAAAACTGATTGAGGTATTGAAAACACACAAGAACGTCATTGGATACAAGATTGATGACATTAGGGGAATTAGCCCATCGGTTTGCATGCACAGAATTCTACTAGAAGACAATTTTAAAACCTCTATAGAGAATCAAAGAAGGTGGAACCCAGCCATGAAAGAGATAGTCAAGAAAGAGGTCATGAAATTGCTAGATGCAGGAATTATCTATCCAATATCCGATAGCGAATGGGTAAGTCCTGTCCATGTTGTGCCAAAGAAAGGGGGGATAACGGTGATAAGGAATGCTACGAATGAGTTAATCCCCACGAGAGCGGTTACGGGATGGAGAATGTGTATTGATTATAGGAAATTGAATAAGGAAACTAGAAAGGACCACTTTCCCATCCCATTTATTGACCAAATGCTAGACCGGTTGGCAAAACACTCGCATTTCTGTTACTTAGATGGATACTCCGGTTTTTATCAAATCCCTATTTATCCTAATGACCAAGAGAAAACAACTTTCACCTGCCCATATGGTACTTTTGCTTTCAGGAGAATGCCTTTTGGACTATGCAATGCACCCGCCACTTTTCAGAGATGTATGACTTCAATTTTTTCTGATATGATCGAGAATATAATGGAAGTATTCATGGATGATTTTTCTGTAGATTTTGATATGTGTTTATCTAATTTGGTCAAGGTCTTGCAGAGATGCGAGGAAATGAATTTAATGCTTAATTGGGAGAAGTGCCACTTCATGGTGCGAGAAGGCATAGTACTTGGGCACCTAGTTTCACACCGTGGTATCGAGGTGGACATTGCTAAAACTGAAGTGATCAAGAAGTTGCCTCCTCCAACTGATGTTAAGGGAGTGTGTAGTTTCCTAGGACATGCAGGGTTCTACCGACGGTTCATCAAAGACTTCTCAAAAATTTCGAAGCCATTAACTAATTTGCTTGCTAAAGATGTTGTGTTTCACTTTGATAATCCTTGTCTTGATGCATTTTCCAGGTTAAAGAAAGCATTAACAACCGCCCCAATAATGCAACCTCCGGATTGGAGTCTCCCTTTTGAAATTATGTGTGATGCAAGTGATTTTGCTGTGGGCGCAGTGTTGGGACAAAGGAAGGATCGCAAGGTGTATGCAATCTACTACGCCAGTAAAACATTGGATGAAGCACAAATGAATTATGCTACCACAGAGAAGGAACTCTTGGCTATAGTATTTGCTTTCGACAAGTTCAGATCTTATATCATAGGGACTAAGGTGATAGTTTACACATCATGCAGCCATAAGATACTTGCTGAGTAAAAAGGAATCTAAGCCAAGACTTATCCGGTGGATACTTCTTCTACAAGAGTTTGATTTGGAAATCCGAGACAAGCAAGGAACGGAGAACGTAGTTGCAGACCATCTATCGAGGCTTCATCAAGAATTAAATGCGGGAAGTGCCGATGATCTTGCTATTAATGATTTCTTCCCGGATGAGCAGCTACTAGCGGTCAGGACAATCAAGGCTCCGTGGTATGCTGATTTTGCCAACTACCTAGCTTGCGGGATAATACCTTCTCACATGAGTTATCATCAGAAGAAGAAGTTTCTTTCGAATGTAAAGCATTATGTGTGGGATGAACCATTCCTGTTCAAGCAAGGGGCAGATGCTATATATCGAAGATGTGTATCCGAAGAAGAGATTGAGGATATATTGTATCACTGTCATTCTTCAGCATATGGAGGTCACACGAGCACAGACAAGACTGCGGCAAAGGTTTTTCAAGCAGGATTTTACTGGCCTCATATTTTTAGAGACTCTCAGAATTATGTGACGACTTGTGACCGCTGTCAAAGGACCGGGAACGTATCAAGGAGACATGAGATGCCTCAAAATTCGATATTGGAAGTCGAATTGTTCGACGTCTGGGGAATTGACTATATGGGACCCTTCCCTACTTCCTATAAAAATACCTATATACTGGTGGCAGTGGACTATGTGTCTAAATGGGTTGAGGCTCTACCATCCCCCTCTTGTGATGCAAAAACAGTCATAAAGCTCTTTAAGAGTATAATATTTCCAAGATTTGGAATACCGAGAGCAGTAATAAGTGATGGAGGCTCACACTTTATCGAAAGACAATTTGAAAGCCTTCTCAAGAAGTATGGAGTAACCCATAAACTAGCCTCACCATATCATCCACAAATGAGCGGGCAAGTAGAAGTTTCAAATAGGGAAATCAAGACTATCTTGGAGAAAACAGTATCAAGATCAAGGAAGGATTGGTCTTTAAGACTTGACGATGCTCTATGGGCCTATCGAACGGCTTACAAGACACCCATTGGAATGACTCCGTTTCGATTAGTTTATGGAAAACCATGTCATCTTCCAGTTGAAATAGAGCACAGGGCATATTGGGCAATTAAATGGCTTAATTTTGACCTAAAGAAAGCCGGAGAGAAAAGAAAACTGCAGCTAAATGAACTTGAAGAACTACGCCTTGATGCTTATGAACATGCAAGGTCTTACAAGGAGAAAACGAAGAGGTGGCATGACAAGAATATCATGCGCAGAGAATTCCATCAAGGAGACTTGGTATTACTATTCAACTCAAGATTAAAACTCTTTCCTGGGAAGCTGAAATCCAGATGGTCGGGACCATATCAAGTTGAAAAGATTTATCCTCATGGAGCTATTGATATATCCAGTGAGTCTACAGGAATTTTTAAAGTAAATGGTCAAAGACTTAAGAGATACTTCGCAAATAATTCTACTAAGCTGATTGGGGAGGAAGAGGGGCAGAGCACACTCCTCGAGCCATATCCCCAAAACTAGGGAGTAACTGAGGGGTCAAGCTAACGACCTTAAACAAGCGCTTCTTGGGAGGCAACCCAAACTATTTTTTACATTTTTTTTGAGTCATTTTATTTTATTTTATTTTATTTTGAGTTTTACATTTTTTTTCAGGTTTATAGGACACGACATGTTAAACGTGCCACTGCGTGCCAAATTGACACGACCAGCCTATGCCGAACGACACAGGCGTGTTGAGGTTACCCGAAGACAACACAGGTCGAGCGTGCTGCCAAGATAGTTACTGGGGAAATGCTCTCTATAAATTCCTTTGTCATCAATGTCAAACCACTTTGTCATCAATGTCCAACATCAACATCAATGTCAAACCACATAGTTACTGGGGAAATGCTCTCTATAAATTCCTTCCCTTCTTTCTTCTTAGAAAGTGCTCCTTTGAGACCTTTTGTTGCTAGGTAAGGATGATCCAAGCATTAAGGCAGGTAAGTGCCTCTATGCCGGAAATAAGAATGTTCTACGATAGAAGGGATGTCAAATCTGGATTGGTGACCAATGACTTTAGTTCAACTTTTCACGTGCACTATATAGGGATCTTTCAAGCTTGGCAACTAGGAATGATTTGATAAGATTAAGATCAGATTGTATACCTCTGGATGGTATCTAGCATTTCCACAATTAAGTTGTTTTTTTGTGTTTTCTTTGCTTGAGGACAAGCAAAAGTTTAGGACTAGGGGATTTTGATGTGTGTAAATCGTGCTACATTTTCACTACACCATATGCATGCATTTTATCTCATTTCATGTCCTAGGCATGTATTTTGTCATTATTCAGTTAAGTTTAGCATATTTTGGACGAAGAGACTGCTTTTGGGTGTTTTTCGTATTAACAAGGCGAAGAAGCAGGCGTATCAAAACAACACAGGCGTGTTATCGGTGACACATCCGTGTCAGGAATTCCAGCGCTCAACACGCCCTGGTTTAGCAACCGGCACGCCCCATTCAAGCGCTGGCACAACCGGTGAGAAATGTGCGACACGCCTGTGCCCTCATTTGGCACGGGCGTGTTGGCCTGATTCTAGACTTCCTTTTCTGCGAGCAACTCGACGAAGCCGTGATCTTCGTCTCAATTAAAGGAAAATCTTTTGCCTTAATTGAAGAGTAGGCCAAGGCTATAAAAGAGGAGATATTCTAACCCTAAAAGGGGGAGGCGGCTGGGTAAAGAGGACAATAGAAGAACGAGGAGAACGAAGGAGTCGACGACAGAGGAACACAGATGGCACTAAGTATTGTAATTTCTTTCTCTAGCAATTCTTGTCTGACTATGGAGTAGTGTCCTGTAATCTTAGGATGGGGGAGTAGCCCTTGACGATTTATGATGGATGATGTAATCTATACTACTTGAATTATTATTTGTTTTGATCTGGTTTTTGGATTCTTATTGATAAACCTAAGGAGCTAAGGGGAAGTACCTAACAGTGAATCCAAGTTCCCGAAACCTAGAACCAACTAGAGATTAACTCCTATCAAGTAGTGGTAGTGTATCTATGAGGGCTTGCGGGGGTCTCGTGACAGGTCCCCTTAGCTGATTATGGTCTCGTGTGCAAACCTATCGTGAAAAGGAAATTTAGACTCTAAAGGAACTCTTATGGACTTAATGGATCTATCAAATCCAGTTTTTACCAAGTACCGGTGGTAAGACTAGGGAGGTTTGCGAGGGTCTCGTGACAGGTCCCCTTAGCTGATTATGATCCCCTACGCTCGAATACCGTGACAGGTAAATTAAGTTTGATAGGTACAGTTGGCGTAGACCTCGAAAGGGGTCGTTGATTTACCTTAGGATAGGTTCCATCAAAACAACTCTAACAGGGGTAGGAAAGAATTAAATCACCTTATAAATCGTCGACGTGGTGAAACCCATATCCTGAGATTCTTCTCAACTATTGACTTTTAGCTCGTTCTTCTCATTCATTGTTCTTGACTGCTCAGTTTCTTTGCTTAATCCATAAATTGATTGACTAGATAACTTGGTATCACGATCATTCGGTAATTGTCCCAATCCCTGTGGGATCGATATTTTTATTACTTGACGACAACCGTGCACTTGCGGAAAATAACACATCAGTTGACTACGTCACACTTAGCCCAAGTATCATTTCCTCGTCCTACGGATTCTAGTTACTGCACATGTATCCAAGAGTACCTTACTCTAAACATGTAATGCTTTGGCCAAAGACTTTAGTAACAATCCGACGAGAGGCCATGGGTATACATCTCCTCGCAAGGAGTGGTGAATCCTTTATAGGCTATTCAAACACCTTCGATCACTTTGACTTATACCCAATCATTCCGGGTCTACATCTCTTCAGAGATGCTTGCTTAAGATGTCAAAGCATAAGTCTTCATGATCAAGATGACTTGAATACTGCAAGTCAAAGGAACATCGCACTTAAGCTGCAGTAAGAACTTCATTGACATATCTATATATGCAAAGAATCATATAAAGTCTTATGGTTGGTCACTCCAATGGACTAGTTACCATAACTAGCATCCACGATTAACTCCGGACATCATAATGTCTCCAACCAGTGAGAATCAACTGCTTGGATACACCAAGGAGTATACCTCGTGCTAGTCTCGACAGAATTGATGTTGTCTAAATCTATCAATTCATCGACTAGGGATAATTCCGATACATCACAATTACACATGTAGAGATACTCACTAGTTGTGATCCAATCACAAATTCTCTCATGCTGTGAATCGTATCGTGGACATTCAGTAAATGAGTTTAAGATCTAATCAAATACATGAAAACATTTATATTGAAATAGTGAATCTTCATTTATCATATAAATGGTTCAAACATAAGGCGATTGCCTTAGGACATCTCTCATATATTACTAACAAACTTCCACTTGGCCTAATGCCAATCGCTACGGTATCCAATACCATAAGCTCTAACATGACCCTCAAACTTACTTTGAGGTAATGCCTTAGTCAAAGGATCCGCTAAGTTCCTTTCAGTGGGGATTTTCTCGATTTGTATTTCCTTCATACTAATGATCTCTCTGATCAAATGATAGCGGCGAAGCACATGTTTGGATCATTGATGAGACCTTGGCTCTTTCGCCTATGAAATTGCTCCATTGTTGTCGTAGTAGACTGGTATTGCTTCAACAATGGTTGGAACCACACCAAGTTCATAAATGAACTTCTTAATCCAAACTGCTTCCTTTGCTGCTTCCGAAGCTGCAATGTATTCTGCCTCAGTGGTAGAATCCGCTATAGTGTCTTGTTTGGAACTTTTCCAACTCACTGCGCCCCCATTCAAGGTGAACACATATCCAGACTGAGACTTGGAATCATCCTTATCTGTCTGGAAGCTGGCATCCGTATACCCGCGTATCACCATGTCCCCTTCTCCATATATTAGGAACACATCCTTAGTTCTTCTTAAGTACTTAAGGATCGTCTTAACAACCGCCCAATGATCCATTCCTAGATCAGACTGGTATCTACTCGTGGCACTCAGAGCATATGATACATCGAGCCTCGTACATAACATAACATAACATACATGATAGATCCTATTGCGGATGCATAAGGAATCTTACTCATGCAAATCCTCTCGTCTTCTGTGCGCGGACACATAGACTTCGAAAGGTGTATCCTATGCTTGATGGGTAGGAAACCTTTCTTGGATTCCGACATGCTAAACCTCTTTAGCACTCGGTCTATATATGTAGACTGCAAAAGACCAAGCAACCGTTTCGATCTATCTCTATAAATCTTAATCCCGAGGATGTAGGTTGCTTCTCCCAGGTCTTTCATGGAGAATGTCTTGGACAACCAAATCTTAACTGACTGTAAGACTGAAACATCGTTTCCTATAAGTAATATGTCATCGATATACAATACTAGGAACACGACTGCACTCCCACTAACCTTCTTGTACACACAAGATTCGTTTGGATTTTGTGAGAAATCAAACTTTTTTATTGTCTCATCGAAATGGATATTCCAGCTCCTGGATGCTTGCTTCAATCCATATATGGACCGTTGCAATTTGTATACCTTGGTTTTATTAACCGATGTGAAACCCTCAGGCTGTATCATATACACGTTCTCGAGCAGGTTTCCATTAAGGAAAGTTGTTTTCACATCCATCTACCATATCTCATAATCATAATGAGCCGCTATGGCCAGGAGCATCCGAATGAATTTAAGCATAGCAATAGGCGAATAGGTTTCGTCATAATCAACACCTTGCTTTTGACGATATCCTTTCGTCACCAATCTAGCCTTATAGGTAATCACATTACCATCCATGTCAGTTTTCTTCTTGAAAACCCACTTGCACCCTATAGGCTTTATGCCTTCAGGTGGGTTAACCAAGTTCCAAACTTGGTTTTCATACATGGAATCCATTTCCAACTTCATGGCTTCAAGCCACTTATCCCTTTCTGAACTTGTCAGAACTTCTTCATAACTAGTAGGCTCCTCATCATCAATGAGTAACACGTCGTTCGATTCACTTACGAGAAATCCATATCTCTCAGGAATATTGCATGTTCTACCAGATCTACGAAGATGTGGTGTCTCAATAAGTCCAGCCGATAGCTCATCACTATAAGTGATTGGCTGTGATACTTCACCAGGTATCTCATCAATGTCTATTTGAGTCTCTCGAGCCTCCTCAAGCTCAATGACACTCCCACTATTTTCTTGCAAGAGAAACTCTTTCTCTAGAAACACATCATGCCTTGAAACAAACACCTTTTGTTCCACAGGGTGATAGAATTGGTAACCCCTTGTTTCCTTAGGGTATCCAATAAATAGACATTTATCAGACTTAGCATCCAATTTGTCTGATACAGTCCGCTTCACATAAGGAGGATAACCCCATATCTTCAAGTAAGATACATGAGATTTCTTACTATTCTATATCTCATATGGAATTGTAGAGACTACCTTGGTTGACATTCTGTTTAACAAGTAAATAGTTGTCTGAAGTGCATAGCCCCATAAGGACTTGGGAAGATTCACATGATTCATCATTGACTTGACCATGTCCAACAAGGTCCGGTTACGCCTCTCAGATACACCATTATGCTGTGGTGTATATGGCGGAGTCCATTGAGACAATATATCATTGTCCCTCAGATAATCTAGAAACTCTTGACTCAAGTATTCACCACCTCGATCCAATCGAAGTATTTTAATACTCTTGCCAAGTTGTTTCTCTACTTTATTTCTAAATTCTTTGAACCTTTCAAAGGCTTCAAACTTGTGTTTCATCAAGAACACATACCCAAACCGTGAGTGATGATCGGTGAAGGTAATGAAGTAGCTATAACCTCCTAAGGCTTGAGTTGACATAGGTCCACATACATCAGTATGTATTAGACCAAGCAACTCACCCACCAGTTCACCTTTTCCAGTAAAAGGTAACTTGGTCATCTTGCCTTTTAAGCATGATTTGCATGTATCGTATGAATCTAATTCAAACGATTCTAGAATTCCACATCGGTGTAATTCGGACATGTGTTTCTTGCTCACATGGCCAAGACGACAATGCCACATGTAGGAGTCTAATTGATTATCTTTTCGAGCACGCTTATTGCTCGCTTCGATATTGAAAATGTCACTGGATACGTCTAATGTATAAATACCATTGCTTAAAGTTCCAGTCCCATAAAGAATGTCATTCAAAGTTATGTAACAACAATTGTTACTAAAAGTTAAATGGTACCCATTTCTATTTAAACAGGAAATAGAAATGATGTTCTTTATCAAAGAAGAAACATAAAAGCAATTGTCCAGTTTTAAGACAAGTCCTGTAGGGAGTTTCAATAAATACATTCCGATGGCGAGTGCAGCAACCTTTGCTCCATTCCCAACATGTAAATTTGACTCTCCCTTGACGAGTCTTCTTCTATTCCTTAGCCCATGTATGTCATTACATATATGTGAGCCACACCCAGTATCCAATACCCAAGTGTCTGAGGAAATAGAATGACAATCAATAACGAAGATATCTGAAGAAGATGAGACATTTGATGCCTTATTCTTCTTTACGGACTCAAGATAAATCTTGCAGTTTCTTCGCCAGTGGCCTTCCTTGTCACAATGATGGCAAGTGCTCTTTTGTGCTAGTTCTGCCTTCTTAGCCTTCTTATTCTTCCCTTTCTTCTATTTATTTGCCTTCCTCTTAGAACCTTTCTTCGAGGACTCAACTAACAGAACCGCCTTCTCCTCATGCTTCATAGAAGGCTCCACAGTCTTCAGCATATTGAGGAGATCAAGAATAGTGGATTCTAATTTGTTCATCCGATAGTTCATCATAAATTGTGAGAAACTCTTGGGCAAACAATGCAGAATTAAGTCAATACTTAATTCATGATCCATCACAAACCCGAATGTGGCCAGTTGCTCGATGTACCCGTTCATCTTTAGCACAAACTGCACTACAGACGAACCTTCTTGCATCTTAGAGGTGAAGGGGAACCTGGAGACTTCGAACCTTTCGAATCTCGCTTGCTCATCAAACAACTCATGAAGATGGAAGACTATGGTATTAACATCCATATGCTCATGCTGCTTTTGCAGCTCAAGTACCATCGCAGCTAGCATGATGCAACTCACCAGTTCAGAATCTGCCACATGTTTCTGATAGGCCAACAATTGGTCTGGAGTTGCATCGTCCCTAGGACGGTTGGGAAGAGGCTCTTCAAGGACATACGCTAGCTTTTCCGCCTTGAGAACAATTCTCAAGTTTCTAAGCCAGTCCAAGAAGTTATGCCCAGTCAATTTATTTGAATCCAAAATAGAGCGCAAATTCAAAGACATCATGATCAAGAAATTAACCTAGAAATACAAAACGAGCATATATGAGAAAGATGATTTAAAATGCATCCATATACATTTACAAATTCCCATTCATTTTTCGAATTAAAAAACCCTCAAAATCAATTCAGGAGATCGTAGGTCAATCTCCGAATGGGCTGATATCCAATATAGATAAGAACAACCTTGAGTGAGTCCAACAAGCCATTCTTAGCTATGATGGTGGGTATCAAGTATACCGATTACATATCATATATATGTAACTATCACAATGTGCTATCAACTAATCGAATGTTTACACATACATTGGGTTGTTAACACATTAACAAGTATGCATCATATGCATAGCACCCAACTTCACCTCTCTTCACATCGACCTTGGAGTGAGTCGAACAAATCGATGCTCCAAGTTAGAGCCGACCCATTAATCGCGAAATAGTTTTAATATGGTTAGAGCGCATTCAACCAATTAGCTAGGCTTGGAGTGAGTCCAACAACTCAAACTAACGATTGACCTCTGACTCTTACCATATTAGAGTTAAACTATTCCAATGATTTGAACATGTTCAGGTTCGAGCCGGGCTTGGAGTGAGTCCAATAAACCAAACAAGAAACAGAACTCTGGTTCTAATCATATTAATGGAAGGTGTAGGCTTTAATATTATATAAGGGTTTTAAAGTCTCATCCTCTTTGTATGCAAATAACTATTATCTACATGACATGACATACATGACATACATGACATACATCTACATGTCACGACATGTATGACATAATGATATACATCTAATGCAATTACATGACATACAATTATGGCATGTACAAAATTTCTTTATATGTCATAACTATTTATGGAAATAAAATATGTTTAAGATTTGATTCTCAAAATCAAATCATGATTAAATTAGGAAATAAATTTCCAAATCTAATCATATATTTTATTTATGAAAGGTCTCAATTAAGGAAAGTCAATTTTAATTTAGAAAACAAATTTCCTAAATTATCAAAACTATTTATAGAAATAAAATATATTTAATATTTGATTCACAAATCAAATCATGATTAAATTAGAAAACAAATTTCCAAATCTAATCAAATATTTTATTTATGGAAAGTGTTAATTTCCATAAATACTTCTAGACTTTCCAAAAGTAGAAGATTTCCATAAATACTTCTAGACTTTCCAAAATTAGAAAATTTCCATAAATATTTCTAAACTTCCAAAAGTAGAAAATTTCCATAAATACAATTACGACTATCGCAAAACAATTTTACGATTATGTCGAAACACAACCTGAGCTTTGATACCACTTTTGGGTTTCCGGCACTGCGGGAAGTGTGTATTCGAACATGTTTCGTAAACATGTGTGCAGTGGAATAAATAAAAAGTAATAAATCTAATTTATTACATCACACACACCACATGCATGCATAGTACAATATGTGTAGACATAACTGTAGTTTCAAATTTTGAAATAAAAGAAAATTTATTCTACGTGTACCTGACGTATCACGTGTAGCGGGAAAGACATCAACCAGAGCGACTCTCGCTAGAATCGCCTCTATCCATATCCACACCGAGTATCGTCAGAATGACTTCACAAAGTCACAAGCCTCATCTTCGTATGAGTCACTAGCCTCGTGTCGAAGACGACATAATCGAGAGAAGATCACAATCCGAATCAAAATTCGGATTCAAAACCGAGTCCCTAAAACTCGCTTCTCCGGAGAGGTATTCATCAACCGTTTGACGAATCCTTCGTCCTCAACCTATGAGGATTATCGGAGATCAAATCCCAGCAAGGTAGCCGTTGTTGGAGCTCCAAACGTCGTCCAAACGACGCTCTGACAAGAAGGAAGTAAGTTGTCCAGAAAACTGGACAGCTTTGGTGGAGAATTTGCGCCGGCCAAATAAGGAAAGCTAGGTGCTCACCTTGTCGCTGGAGCCAAGGAAGATCACCGGAGGGTCACCGGAGGATCGCCGATAGGATCTTGGACACCGATAACAACTTGGACGACGACACAAGGGGTGGGCGACGGTAAGGGCTTGGGCGCCGACTACAAGGAAAGGAGGGAGAGGGGCGGCAAGATTAGATTAGGTTTTCACAAAATCCTTAAGCCCTATTTTTATAGAGAACAAATTCTCCTAATGGTTATTGGTTCATAATCAAAAACTCGTTAACCCGCTCCATTAATTTAAGTTAAAATAAACCAAACCGATTTGGTCTATTTTAAGTTAAAACGAACCGAACCAACTTTGGTTCATTCGTTTAAAACAAACCAAACCCCTTTGGTTTAATCTCCACCATTGGATTAGATCCAAATCAATTTGGTTCATCCATCATGTCTTCATAAGACACAACCCATCCACGCTTCCATTGCGACTGAAATGATTTCATGCTCGCTCCTTGTTTGGTCCAACCAAACCTAGTTTCTCTCGGTCTGAGAATCTCATTCTCAAGCTCGTTTTAAATCCTTCGGATTACGCTCGTTGTGCGTGTGACCAAATAGGTTCTCGGTTTATGTTGGTCGTCTATAATTAACCATTAATTATAGAACGATCATGAGTGACACCTAGTAGTACATCATGATCCCCAATTAACTGAAAAAGATCAACGGTTGATCCAGAACTATTTTTGAAACTCTTCAACAGCTAAAATGATTCGTGCCTCATTCCCTTCACTCATCTTATACCCACTTGGTTCAGGACATGGTCTATAGTGTCAGTCCTCACTAGGTTGACTACGTCACACCTAGCCCAAGTATCATTTCCTCGTCCTACAGATTCTAGTTACTGTACATGTATCCAAGAGTACCTTACTCTAAACATGTAATGCTTTGGCCAAAGATTTTAGTAACAATCCGACGAGAGGCCATGAGTATACATCTCCTTGCAAGGAGTGGTGAATCCTTTATAGACTATTCAAACACCTTCGATCACTTCGACTTATACCCAATCATCCCGGATCCACATCTCCTCAGAGATGCTTGCTTAAGATGTCAAAGCATAAGTCTTCATGATCAAGATGACTTGAATACCATAAGTTAAAGGAACATCGCACTTAAGCTGTAGTAAGAACTTCATTGACATATCTATATATGCAGAGAACCATATGAAGTCTTATGGCTGGTCACTCCAATGGACTAGTTACCATAACTAGCATCCACGATTAACTCCGGACATCACAATGTCTCCAGCCAGTGAGAATCAGCTGCTTGGATACACCAAGGAGTATACCTCGTGCTAGTCTCGACAGAATTAATGTTGTCCAAATCCATCAATTCATCGACTAGGGATAATTCTGATACATTATAATTACACATATAGAGATACTCACTAGTTGTGATCCAATTGCAAATTCTCTCATGCTGTTAATTGTATCGTGAACATTCAGTAAATGAGTTTAAGATCTAATCAAATACATAAAAATATGTATACTCAAATAGTGAATCTTCATTTATTATATAAATGGTTCAAACATAAGGCGATTGCCTTAGGACATCTCTCATATATTACTAACAACTTGTTCATCTATACACTAGCCTTCAGGTGCTTCCATCGGCTATTGTCATGCTAACAGTGTCTACACTGCCAAGATACATTTGGTCTTACAGTGCCAAGACACATGCTTGGACTTTACGTCGCCAACCATTGGACTTATGCTACCAAGACTCCACCCTTGGACTTTACGTTACCAAAACTCCACACTTGGACTTCCTAAATGCCAAGTACCCATGACTTGGACTTTCACCGCCAAGATTACACACTTGGACTTACGTGACCAAGACTACACCATTGGACTTTTCGATTGTCAACTTCATGTTGGACTTTCCAAATGCCAAAACCAATGCTTGGACTTTCCATTGCCAAGTACCATGCTTGGACTTTTCCTTGCCAAGACCCATGCTTGGACTTTCCATGCCAAATACTTAAGACTTGAACTTTACCATTGCCAAGACCCATGCTTGGACTTTCCATGCCAAGTGTCCCACTTGGACTTCTCCATCATATGGTCAACCTTATGTCAACCATATAGTCAATCCATTGTTAAACAATGGTCAACTCATCATCAAACATCAAACTCGAGTCTGGTCAATCATGACCTGGGCTGATTGCACCAACATATTGTCATTCGTATTTTGTATTCCGTTGTACTAACTGTTGGATCGAAAGTGTCGCTAGAGGGGGGGGGGTGAATAGCGATACGGTGTCGTTAAAAAAAAAACTTTTGCAATAAGTAAAAAGCAAGTAGAGAGTGCACAGCGGAAATATAAAGTAGACAAGATATTTTTACGTGGTTCACAATCTTTCGATTGCTAATCCACGGCCCTAGTGATCCTTGATCACGTACGGAGGGCAATTCACTAAAACCACTCCTCCTCGTTGGAAGTAGGAGCAACGATCACAAAAAGAAATCAAGGCAAAGGGACACTCCCCCTTTCCTTGTTACGATTAAAGCACAAAGACAATTTAAAGAAGTAGAACTTAAATAAATATACCGACAACTCTTATAAGTAGAAGATGTAGCTTTCGTTGTCGGCGGCACTTCGTCGTAGCAAATGTGAGTAGTAGTAGCGGCGTTACGACGGCGTGTTGAGAGCTCTTGATTTCTTATCTTTTTGCTTGGCGTGAACATGTCTATTTATGGATATTGATCTATGAATTTAGACATAGGTAGTGTCCAAGTTCAGGTTCTTATCCCCCAAGTCTTGCTCATCCACATCCTTTGCGCCAACTCAAGGATGAGGTGCTTCATCCAACCACCTTGTGCCACAACTCAAGGATGAGGTGCTCATCCAACCACCTTGTGCCACCTCAAGGAGGCCTTCACGCCAACTTGTTGGAGCCATCCAACTTGTGCCACATCATGGGAGCCAACCATCTTGTGCCAACTCTCCTCATTTTGGGCGTCAAGCTTGATGGTGGTTTGCCAACCATCTTGTGCCAACTCACCTCATTTTGGGCGTCCAACTTGATGATGGTTTTGGATGTCCACCTTGATGCCACATCACCCTTTGTACCAAAACACGAGTCAAGTCCAAATTCACCCCCTTGAAATTCGAGCTCTTCTCGAGGCTGGAACTAGACCGGATTGGTTGACGTAGTAGGGTTTTAAAATATAAAGTACGATGGTTCTAACCAACTGATCTCGACCTAGACCTTCCATTGGAGGTATTGGGTCGGATCTACGCTTAACGTCCTTGCTTCGCTTTCACACGAGCTTACCTTGTAGCCTCGCTTCCGGTCTTCACCCGAGTACCTCGGCTTCCTCCGAAATCCCTCTGGCGTTGCCCGACCACCTCGGTTCCCACCGGGTGTCGCAGACCTTCCGCTCAACTTTAGCATTTCTGCACACTTAATTGAGCTCGTAAGATAACAAATATACCCTTAACTATTGAGCCTTTTGCCATAATCAAAATATCGGTTCGACTTTGGTGCCCACTGCACCAACAATCTCCCCCTTTTTGATTCATGGCAAACCGACACAAAAGTTAAGGAAAAATTAAGCTAGCATAATGATTAAGCATGAATGAGCTAGCATAAAGATTAAATATGAATGAGCTAGCATAATGATTAAATATGAATGAGAAATATTATTGTTTCAAGTTCTCCCCTTTGAGGTAACCTCCCCCTTGACCGAAGGTGAGTTCTTGAAAAATAATTTTTACTCCCCCTTAATAGTTGCTTAAGTAATCGGAATTACTTAATATAAAAGGTAATAATTTTGTTTACTTTCTTCCCCTTTAATTTTGGTTAATTTTGGTTACTTTTGTGACTTTCTCCCCCTTTTGCCTTAACTCAAAAAGTTTGTAAATATATTTTAGGGTTTGTAAGTCCAAGCAAGTTCCCAATATATATATATATATTATTATTTTTATTTTTTTTTATTTTTTTTTAAAAAAAAAAATAAATAATAAGCTTGAAAATATGTTCATCTAAAATGTACAACTCCGGTTGGACTTGATTGATATAGAATGATCAATAAGTCTTGAAGGAGTTGATTAATTTTAAATAATTATACTCCATGGTTCATATCGATGCACTGAATCTACATGGAACTGTGAGTAAGGTCCTAACATCTCACGCCCGTCTACGTGGCTAAGTACACAAACACATTAGTCCTATGTGTTGTGAGATGTGTTGGCTCCTTAAATCTATAGGTATATGATTTCTAAGGTAAGACTTAGGCTAATTTCATAAAAAGAAGCAAAAATAGAGTACATATATAGAGAAATTTAAATCCTACTCTATTACGCACATACCTAACTTTCGTCTTAATAAACTAAATTCGGCTTCGGGTAGTGGTTTGGTGAAGATGTCCGCTAGGTTTGATTTGGACTCAACATACTCTAGTTGTATAGTTCCATTAGTTACATGTTCCCTAATGAAGTGGTGTTTAACTTCTATATGTTTTGTCCTAGAATGACATATTGGATTTTTAGTTAAGTTAATTGAACTGATGTTATCTATGTAGGTTTTAATGTTGTTAAAGATTAAGCTAAAGTCTTGGAGAGTGTGCTTCATCCACAGGAGCTGAGAGACACACTCACCCATCGCATAGCGTATTAAACCGGTGGTAGATAAGGCAACGCAATCTTTGCTTCCTCGCACCAACTCACTAGACTCGGGGATTTGACAACAACCACTCGTGCTCTTTCTATCGAGTTTACTACCGCATAGTCGGAGTCGGAGTAGCCGATTAGAATAAACTCGGTAGATCTAGGGTACCAAATACCTACGTTTAGCGTGCCCTTTAGATATCTAAGGAAACGCTTGACTAGGGTTAGGTGAGACTCCTTGGCACAGGTGTGTAACCTTGCGCACATACTTACCGCGAATAAAATGTCGGGTCGGCTCGCGGTTAAGTATAGGAGACTTCCTATTGCGCTCCTATAGTATTTTAGGTCAACGGGTTTTCCTTCTACATCTTCGTTTATATTAACATTAGTTGCTATAGGTGTATTAATTATTTTAGCATCTTGCATTCCAAATCGATTTATTAAGTCCTTAGTATATTTTTGTTGATGTAAATATATTCCATCTTTAGTTTGTTTAATTTGTAAACCTAAGAAGAAACTTAACTCTCCTACTAAATTCATTTCAAATTCACTTTCCATAAGTGAGATGAATTCGTTTAGCAGGATCGAGTTGGTAGTTCCAAAAATTATATCATCTACATAGATTTGGGCTATAAA
Organism: Wurfbainia villosa; assembly: GCA_025175895.1. NCBI lineage: Eukaryota > Viridiplantae > Streptophyta > Magnoliopsida > Zingiberales > Zingiberaceae > Wurfbainia > Wurfbainia villosa. The sequence continues at coordinate 7,799,739 of JAKLTH010000147.1, forward strand.
GATTTCTTTTCCTACGGTTTTTACGAATAAGGTTGGGTCGACTAAACCTTGGTTGAATCCTTTGGACTTAAGATAGATCGAAAGCCTTTCGTACCAAGCTCTTGGGGCTTGTTTGAGTCCATATAGGGCTTTCTTAAGTCTAAGGACATGGTCAGTTTATCTAGATTTTGAATCCGGAGGTTGGTAGCGTAAACTTCTTCCTTAATGTATCCATTCAAAAATGCTGACTTGACATCCATTTGAAACAATTTAAAACCTCGATGTGCAGCATATGCTAACAACATTCGGATGGACTCTAGTCTTGCTACGGGGGCGTAGGTCTCATCGTAATCTAAACCTTCGACTTGACTAAACCCTTTTGCGACTAACCTAGCTTTATTTCTAACTACTTCATCTTTATCATCAAGTTTATTTCGAAATACCCACCTTGTTCCAATAATTGATTTTTCTTTAGGTGGTGGTACTAATTCCCAGACTTCATTTCTAGTGAATTGAGCTAGCTCTTCTTGCATAGCAATAATCCAGTCGGGATCAAGAAGTGCTTGTTCAATAGTTTTGGGTTTGATTTTGGAAATTAACGAGATTTGACTAATGTTTTGTATGAAGCTCTAGTTCGAACCCTAAATTTGGATCACCTATAACTTGATTGATAGGATGACTTGGGTTAGGGTCATCTATCACTTGGTCGATAGGATGACTTGGGTTAGGGCGAGATTCAAGTTCAAGATCAGAGTCGGGTTTGCTATAAGTTGATTTGCTAGTTGGTTTTGTTAAGGATTGAACGGGTTCGTGTCCTTCGTCGAAAACTATATTAATGGTTTCTTCGACTCTAAGAGTGTCGTGATTGTATACCCTATAAGCTCTACTGGTGGTTGAGTATCCTAGAAAGGTTCCAGTAGAGGTTTTGGATTTGAATTTCCCTAGGTAATCCTTAGTGTTTAAGATATGTACCTTGCATCCAAATACCCTAAAGTATTTGATGTTCGGTATTTTATCGTGATAAATCTCGTACGAGGACTTTTGGTGCCTCTTTACCATAAGGATCCTATTTTGGACATAGCAAGCCGTACTAACGGCCTCTGCCCAAAATCTATCGGGTAGGTTATACTCGTTTAACATTGTCCTAGCGGCTTCTTGTAGGGTTCTATTTTTCCGTTCGACTAACCCATTTTGTTGTGGGGTTCTAGGACATGAAAACTCATGGTGGTATCCGTTTAGGTTACAGACATCTGTAAACCTGTGGTTTTCGAATTCACCACCATGATCGCTTCTAAGTCTTTTAATCTTAAGGTTCTTTTGATTTTCGATTAACCTACAAAGATTGATTAGTTGGTCTAGGGTATCATTTTTATGTTTGATAAACCTGACCCAAGTAAATCTAGAATAGTCGTCAATTATGACTAAGCAAAATTGACTACCATTGAGTGACTTAGCTCCATGTGAATCAAATAGATCCATGTGTAGGAGCTCAAGAACACTTTTGGTTCGTTCTTGATTAGTTAATTGATGTTGTGTCCTAGATTGTTTACCTTGTTGACAAGCATTACATATTTTATTATCCAAGTTGTTTAGTTTAGGCAAACCTATAACCAAGCCACTCTGACTCATCTTGTGGACGAGTCTTGGGTGCGAGTGTCCGAGTCTTCGGTGCCATAACCAAGATTCCTCTTGCTGTGTCATAAGACACTTGGTTGAGGAGTTGGGTAAATTTATTGTGTAGATGTTGCTATTCCTAGTTCCTTTAAGTATTATTCTAGATGTTGCATTTATCTTGATTACGCATTCATTTTCTAGAAATATGACCTTATAATTGTTATCACACAATTGGCTTACACTAAGTAAATTATATTGAAAGTTTTCTACTAATAAGACATTTTGAATTGTAAAGTTAGAGTTGAGCTCAATATCACCTGATCCGATGATTTTGAGCTTGCCGTTATTTCCGAAGGCTACCGATCCTTGTCGTTTGAATCGTAACTTCGAAAATTTGAGTTGATCCCCGGTCATGTGTCGGGAGCAACCACTGTCCAACATCCATTGATCCTACATATAAGGTAGTTGGATCGGATATTGGAATTACTAAAGGGTTGTTTGTAAGTTTTTAAACCTAAATCATCTCACCAATATCTACATGATCAAAACATGTTATTCCTATGTGTTATTGTGAGATGACTTTCAATTTTACTTGATTAATTTTAATGAATTTAAATTAACCAACATTAGGTTAGATTCGGATTTAGTCTAAGCTCATCAAGTAATCTTTTCAAGAGATTAGCTTCCAGGTCGTGGCGAGGCACAGAGGCCTTCTTTGATCGGAACAACGACCACTTCCTTAGACAAAGCTAATTTCAAGAAATTGATAACTCGACTTACTTGAGACTACATCTTGGTCTAACTAGTTATTTTTGAAAAGAGGCTCCCCGAGGCTCAATCTTTTCGCAGGATTTTAGTTGGTTATGAGTCCTATCTAACCATTCTAAAAATAAAGGAAAAACTAAGCATGCAATTTCTAAGACTTAACAAAAATACATTTTGTATTGGCTCCCCCTGGACCATTGAATCGAGTGGGTCTATTCACATAGTGAATTTGGTCCTTGGGAACCCAATACATGTTAGATCCTAAAGTTGAAATCAAAGTGATCTTAGGGACCCATGCTTGGACATTTTTCTTATGTTGGTTTACTATAGACATATATGACTTATTGGTTGTATTTGAGTTAAACCCGAGTCCGGCCTTGTTGTACACGGCCCTTTGTGATCCAAGTAAGAGGTCAAGTCCCTTGGATCCCAAAGTGAACCTTTCAACGTGTTCCTAAGGTCTTGACTTGTGTTTTCAAAAGCGAGTTCTCAACTTCAAGCTTTTCAGCAGGTTGAGTCCTCCTCTTGAATACAAGTAGTCGAAGAGGTTAGGAGACCTCATGTTTGAGGAGGTTAACCTCCTCAATTAGTCTCGACCTTGGACTCGGACTTAGCTAGTTTCTTATTTAAAAATTTAATTGCACCATACAAAGTATTAAGTAACGACCGACTTACCCTTAATGATTCTTTTGAACCGGATACGGATCCGTGGCTTGTCTTGAATGGAAGCTCATCCTCGGATTCGGACTCGGCCTCTTCTTCGGTTTGAGTCGTGCTCGATCGGCTTGGCCATTAGAGCTTGGATATCGTCTTCTTCCTCAACTCCTCCCAAGTAGCGTTTAGCGCTTTCTTGGTCTTTGATGCGTTATTCTTTAGCTTTGGGCACTCGGACTTGATGTGACCGAACCTGTTGCACTCATAGCATCTAAAATTAGAAGTATTTGAATTAGGTTTAGGCTTACCTTGAGTTGTTGGTGGTCGTTTTCGTCTCTTGATCATCTTAGAACTAGATTGACTAGTTCGGATTCTATTCGAGTCTACTTCCGATTCGGACTCGTCTTCTTCCTTGGGGTGGCTTGCTTGCGGGCTTCTTCTTCTTGGAACACGCAACTAATGCAATACTCTTCTCGGCACGGACCACGTTAGTTTGCTCATGTAATTCAAGTTCCGAAAACAATTCGTTTAACCTAATTTTAGAAAGGTCCTTGGAGACCTTGTAGGCATCGACCATGGATGCCCACAAGGTGGTCCTAGGAAACGAGTTAAGAGAATACCTGATAAGGTCGCGATTCTCGACCTTTTGTCCGATGGCATGGAGTTGGTTGTGATGTCTTGATACGAGCATGTAGTTGAGTTGCGGTCTCGTTTTCCTGCATTTTCAAGTTATACAATTTATTTAAAAGTAAATCTCTTTTACATACCTTCGTGTCGTCGGTGCCTTCGTGTAGTTCCACTAGCTTGGTCCATAAGTCCTTTGCACTAATGAAGGGGCCGTCGCGGTTGAGCTCTTCCTTGGACAACCCACATTGCAAGATTTGAGTTGCCTTGGCATCGGCTTCTACTTGTTTTTCATGGAATTTGACCATTGATCGTAACCCAAAGATTCACCATCTTCATTAATAGGAAGTGTGAAACCGGTTTGATTTACGATCCACATCTCGATTTGGGTTTTAAGAAAGCATTCCATCCGACCCTTCCAATAACGAAAGTCATTACCGTTGTAAAGCGGGGTGATGCGTGCTAAACCCTTCGAGATGGGCCATTTAAAAACAAGAAGAAGAACGACGAAAAGAATCTTGCAAAACACACACGAAGAATATTCCAAGACTTTCGTCTTGGATTAGTAGTCTTGAGAAGTAAAAAAATATATATAAATGTAACTTGCAAAAAGAAATAAACAATCAAATGCGAATGTCGTTGAAGTTCCGGAGGACAACCTTACTCGGGATCTAACCCGAAGGACAACCTTATCCGGATCCTAAAGCCTCTAATGCAATTCTATATGTAGGAGAAGATAAGCAAGTGAAATAATTATACGAAAACAGAAATAAATAAATAAAAAATCTGTGAAAAAAAGAAAAACAAAGCTAGATTGGTGGTTTCACCGAATCTTAGCGCCCCCGGCTCTGATACCAATTGTTGGATCGAAAGTGTCGCTAGAGGGGGGGGGTGAATAGCGATACGGTGTCGTTAAAAAAAACTTTTGCAATAAGTAAAAAGCAAGTAGAGAGTGCACAGCGGAAATATAAAGTAGACAAGATATTTTTACGTGGTTCACAATCTTTCGATTGCTAATCCACGGCCCTAGTGATCCTTGATCACGTACGGAGGGCAATTCACTAAAACCACTCCTCCTCGTTGGAAGTAGAACGATCACAAAAAGAAATCAAGGCAAAGGGACACTCCCCCTTTCCTTGTTACGATTAAAGCACAAAGACAATTTAAAGAAGTAGAACTTAAATAAATATACCGACAACTCTTATAAGTAGAAGATGTAGCTTTCGTTGTCGGCGGCACTTCGTCGTAGCAAATGTGAGTAGTAGTAGCGGCGTTACGACGGCGTGTTGAGAGCTCTTGATTTCTTATCTTTTTTGCTTGGCGTGAACATGTCTATTTATGGATATTGATCTATGAATTTAGACATAGGTAGTGTCCAAGGTGAGGTTCTTATCCCCCAAGTCTTGCTCATCCACATCCTTTGCGCCAACTCAAGGATGAGGTGCTTCATCCAACCACCTTGTGCCACAACTCAAGGATGAGGTGCTCATCCAACCACCTTGTGCCACCTCAAGGAGGCCTTCACGCCAACTTGTTGGAGCCATCCAACTTGTGCCACATCATGGGAGCCAACCATCTTGTGCCAACTCTCCTCATTTTGGGCGTCCAAGCTTGATGGTGGTTTGCCAACCATCTTGTGCCAACTCACCTCATTTTGGGCGTCCAACTTGATGATGGTTTTGGATGTCCACCTTGATGCCACATCACCCTTTGTACCAAAACACGAGTCAAGTCCAAATTCACCCCCTTGAAATTCGAGCTCTTCTCGAGGCTGGAACTAGACCAGCAGTTGACTGTAGTAGACGACTGGTCAAAGGGTTTTGGACTGCAGTACAAGTTAGCTTAAAATATAAAGTACGATGGTTCTAACCAACTGATCTCGACCTAGACCTTCCATTGGAGGTATTGGGTCGGATCTACGCTTAACGTCCTTGCTTCGCTTTCACACGAGCTTACCTTGTAGCCTCGCTTCCGGTCTTCACCCGAGTACCTCGGCTTCCTCCGAAATCCCTCTGGCGTTGCCCGACCACCTCGGTTCCCACCGGGTGTCGCAGACCTTCCGCTCAACTTTAGCATTTCTGCACACTTAATTGAGCTCGTAAGATAACAAATATACCATTAACTATTGAGCCTTTTGCCATAATCAAAATACCGGTTCGACTTTGGTGCCCACTGCACCAACACTAACAAACTTGTAGAGACACGAACACGTGAACCGAATCGAAGAAAGTGAAAAATATTATTCACCCCCCTCTAGCGCATCAAACAATCCCCAACATGATTTAGCTTTCAATTTGTTTAAGGAGAGGCTAAGTTTTGCATTATTTGATTTTGATAAATCTTTTGATATTGGATATGATGCTTCAAGGATAGATATTAAAATTATGTTAATGCAAGAAGGACAATATTTTGTTGATCTTAGTGTGAAGCTCAATGAAGCGACGTTGAATGATCCAACTTATGATAAAAAAAATGCATGCTTTGGTGAAGACCTTGGAGACTTGGCAATATTACTTGAGGCCAAAAGAGTTTTTCATAGTAATCTTTGTACCCGAGGGAGGGTTTATGTTCGTATGAGAAAGGATAGGTTCTAGCTTAACATCATAATAAACATTCCCTATGAGATTGAACATTTCAAATCATTACTCGAATTAGTGATAGTGCTTCCAAACTCGACTTGCCCTATAACTATAATGCAAGTGCTACATCAATGTTTCTAATTTTCTCCTTTTGATGTAGGATGAAGATTTGAGGATAACTCTTTTTTGAGGAGAGGGGGAATGATGGAGCCAAGTGACAATGCCTATATGTTTTACTTACAAGTAAGCATAATTATTATCAATGCTACATTCAATATTTTTAATCTTCTTCCCTTTGATGCAGGTGATGAAGATTCGATGACAAATTATTTTGAGGAGAGGGGGAATGATGGAGTCAAAGTGATGGAGTCAAAGATGTTGTGACTCAAGAAGAAAAGGAGCATCCCATTTTAGATGTTCTTGATGATCCATTACACATCATCGAAGGTCAAATTATAAGATCTAGAGCTAGAATGATGAATGAAGCACTAAACGTGTTAATTGAAGATTCTGTAGTCAAAGCTACAATTGAAGCAGATTTGACAAAGAGTGAATCATGTGGCTTAGTCAACCTAATTCAAGTCATAAATGGGCTTAATTAGTCTCCAAGTCATATTTTAATATAATCCTCATGTTTAGGCTCAATTGCTATACTTATGTGGGTTGTAATGGTGACTTAAGGTCAATTTAACCATGTAGTCTACTTAAGCCTTTTATAAATCGGCTTCCTTTTGGCCTTTTAGGGTTTTTAGATCACCCTATGGCTATAAATTAAGGGGGTGACGACCACACATGTAATCTTTGATTTTCTTTCAATCTATAGCATGATGAAGCTCTCACTTGTTGGTTCTTCATTGAACTAAGAACTTATCAAGGCATTCCCTTATGGAGTTCAAAGACTTATCAACCTCAATCCTAAGATTATAGCGTCTTCCATCTTCTATACTAAGGTTCATACTTTCTTAAGCATTGGATCGAGGTTCTTTTCATCATTTTTATCGATTTAGATTTTCTTTGTTTTATTCCTTCAATTTGTTGTGGATTCTTGAGACTTTATTCTAATCGGGTTTACATCAAGGCTACAAGATAAAACCTTGACACAAATGATAGAATAACACAAATGCACACTAAAAGATAACGTGGTATTCATAAACTTATGTCCACTAATGGAATCCAAAACTATAAATCTAAGAGATATATAATAAAATGAGACAAATAGATACTCATAAGTTACACAAAGCCCTCAAAAGAATTTCACTAATTTTCTTATAGTGGTACTTCTAATCTAATTGGCTTAATGAATTTATATTTCTCCTCATCTTTGGGAGAAAGACCATGAATTTGAGGTGTGCCATACTCTTCCAAATACACCAAGTTTGACTATAAGGTGTTTGAGAAGTTGGTATAAAATTACAGTGTGCATTAACTTATGTTAATTCTTCCTAAGGGGATGACTCATATAACTATATATTTCATGACTAAGATATATGATACTACTGGTACCTTCTTTACATAATCCCCGATAGAGGGGTTAGCGGGTGACCTAAGATCCGATCCAAAATACACGGCTCAGCTAAGAAAGGAAAGGAAGATTGGCACGGGCGAATATTGGAAGCCATCGGTACGGGCGAACCTCAGAAGCCATTGGCACGGGCGAATATTGGAAGCCATTGCGCAGGCGAACCTCGAAGCCATCAGATGCGGGCAAATATTGAGAGCCATTGGTACGGGAGAGTTAATGAAAGAAATTGATACGACAAAGGAGAGGCGGAGGGTGCTTCGCCAAGAAGCTAGCCCAATCTGATCCCTACAAGGGGAAGTTGGGCACGGGAAGGAGAGGAATTGGTTCGGGTTGATGAGGAGCCCTAGGGCTAGGGCGCCCGTGGGCTATAGACCTAAAACTAGCTTCCCTCAACACAGAAGGTTGAGGGAGATAGTCTAGCCTAGTTTCCCGAAAAATAGAGGAAAGGGTGTTAGGCAACGGCCTGGGAGGCCCCATATAATATTCCAAAGAGTCTCCACTCCTGATGTCTGTAACAGAATTATTCTCCAGGAAAAGGTGGTGGCCACGTGTACGATGAAGATAACCCACGACGTTACGATGAAGGAAAAAAGGAGGAGATAAAAGGAGAGGAAGCAGGGAGAAAAAAGGGGGATCCGCAATTATTCCAACCCAGCAAGAGAGAAGAAGACGCAAGAGGAGAAGAAAAAGGACAACCATCTCGCCGAAGAAGAAGGACAGTGATCTGTTGTTGTTACATCTTTTGTGTTTTTTCTCGTCTGGTGATATCATTGTAAGAGGTTCTTTCCCTCCACCTCTGGAAACTTCTTTTCTGTAAAGGAGGACCTTCATAGTGAAAGTGCTTAAGCACTGCCCCCGGTGAGAAAGCTCACCTCCGTGGAGTAGGAATCCTTATTTCGAACCACGTTACATCTTGTGTCTGAGTTTCGATTGCTGGTGCTGGTTTTTGCGTTTCATCTATTTCATCCTCTTACTTTCTTACTTATTGCGGCCTGTGAAAACCCTCTGAGATCTCCCTCCGTGCCTCACTGCATTGAAAAAGGGAGTAAACAGATTTCACTCGTCCGCATCAGTTGGCGCCGTCTGTGAGAACATTTGAGCTGGACGTCGAGATGCAACCCGAAGAAATGCAACAACCTGATACCTCTACGGCGGAGGAGCGCCCCATCACCCTTCTACCATCACAACTAAAGGCCTTGATGGATGACGCTATCACAGAAGCCCTGGCTAGGGAAAGGAAAAGGACCGGATATCTGCATCCGCACTCCGGGGAACCTTCTTCCAGAGATCCACCCCCAGAAATACCTCCTCCCTCCCGTACAGCCGCCAATGGTGAAGTATTGCTTGGAGGCGGACTTGGGGGAAGAACACCTCAGAATACTATGCCCTTCACCCAAACGCGCCGGGAGGAACAGGGTGAAAGTCAATCCACCAGACCTCCGGAAGTATACGAGCCCAGTCCCTTCACGATGGACATTCTTTCGGAGCTCCCTCCATCCTACTTCCGGAATCCTCAGGTCAATAAGTATGATGGTTCGACAGATCCTGACAAGCACATATCTCAATTCGACGGAGCGGCCTCGCTTCCTTTATTATCTGAGCGCTCTCAAGTGCCGAGTCTTCCGAACCACCCTGACTGGCTCGGTGCAAAAGTGGTTCACTACTCTGCCCCCGGGGTCTATCACCTGTTTCACTGACTTCCAGAGAATGTTCAGTCGAGAATTTGTCAGCTGCAAGGCGTATAAACAAGACGCCTCTATGTTAATGCATATCACCCAGGGACCTTTGGAATCCCTTAGGGGGTATATTCATCGATTCACTTCTACAGCCCGGGGGATCTCCGCCACTCGATCTGAATCTTTCAGAGGCACTATTCAGCATGGGCTGCGGGAGGGCCCCTTCCTCAGTTCCTTGTTAAGACAACCTATGGATAGTTACGAAGAGCTACTGAGCCGTGCGGAGCAGTTTATCCGCGAAGAAGAAGGATTAAAGGTACGGAGGGCCGAACGGACTGCCACAGCAGTCCCCACTGAAAGAGTTCGTCCCGCTGCTCTTCAAGCCCCCCCCTCGACGGGAGTATACAAGACCTTTTCGACAGGAGGTTCCGAGGTCTCGTCCAATGCTGCAAGGTGTTCGCCCCACCCCACCATTACAAATCATGGCTGCTGAAGTGCTTCCTCCTGTGAGGACATGGAAAGAACGTGAAATGGAATTTTACGATCAGCAGGGTCTGCTACAACGACCCTTGGGACACAGGGGGATCCCGCGTAACCCCCCAGCCCCGTTCTTTTGCCAATATCACACAGAATACGGCCACAATAGTGGTCGATGTTTCAAGTTACAAGAAGAATTGGATCGCCTCTATACTGCATATCTGCAAGTAAAGTTTCAGGCAGGAGGGCCGGCGCGGTGAGGCCCCCGACCTAATGTAACCCGTCCAGGGTCGTATAATCAACAACCCCGGGTCGCTTTCCAAACGCCATTCCAGGAGGTCGTCTCTCAAGAAGGCCCATCAGGGGAGGGCTCTTCATCTAATCTAGATGACATTCCCACACGGGGAGTTATTCATGTTATAGCTGGAGGACCCACCGGGGACTCAAGAAGCATAAAGTCGCGCCCGTCTCATGGAGAGTTTGGCCATCGTCACCGACCAGACTATTCAAGTTGCACCGCCCGTTTCGTTCGGGCCAGAAGATCTGCAAGGTGTCCTGCTGCCCCACACGGACGCCTTGGTTATCCGTATATCCCTGGCCAATTATGAAGTGGCCCGGGTACTAGTTGACTCGGGAAGCTCTGTTAATATCCTTTTCCAGGAAGCCTTCGGACAAATGCAGCTGGGAAATGCCCAATTAGAAGATGTGTCCACTCCCCTCTTCGGATTCGCAGGGCACATGGTTCACCCGAAGGGACAGATATCATTGCCTTTAACTCTGGGTGTAAAACCCAACCAAAAAACCAGTATAATTCCTTTCCTTATTGTGGACGCTCCGTCCACTTATAACGCTATTCTTGGGCGTCCTTTCCTCACCCTTTTTCAGGCAGTGGCTTCCCCATACCACAGTGAAATTTCCGATGAGGTCAATCGGTGGCGGTTCGTGGAGAGCGAAGGCCTCAGAGTCGCTACGTGCAAATGGTTTGGGACGATCAGAAGAAAGCCCAAACCGAGGACCCGAAGGGCAAAGCTGTCATCATCACTGATGTCTGAGTCCTGGAGGAATCCCCCCCCAAAGTTGATAAAATAGAGGAGGGAGAACTGGTGGAGATCGCTCCAGGAAAGGCCACCCGAATAGCACAACAGCTGGATGTCAAAGAAGAGCTGGTGGCTTGCCTGAAGGAGAATGAAGACATCTTTGCAAAAGATGTGCATGATCTCACGGGGATCCATCCTCAAGTGGCGGAACATCATCTCAATATCATTAAAGGAGCCCGACCCGTCCAACAGAAGAGGCGACATTTTGGACCAGAAAAGGACAAAGTCATAGCAGAAGAAGTGGACAAACTACTAAAAGCGGGTCATGTAAAGGAAATCCAGTTCCCCGAATGGGTTTCTAATGTAGTCTTGGTTCCCAAGCCTTCGGGGCAATGGAGGATGTGTATCGATTTCCGTGATTTGAATAAAGCATGCCCTAAAGACTGCTACCCCTTGCCTCGTATTGACCAATTGGTGGATTCTACAGTGGGATATGAAGTGGTGTCCCTGATGGATGCATATCAAGGGTATCATCAAATACCTTTGGCCCAAGAAGATCAAAAGAGGGTTAGCTTTGTGACTGCAGGGGGGTTATACGCTTATGTGGTAATGTCGTTCGGACTAAAAAACGCAGGAGCCACCTATCAGCGCCTTATGGACAAAATCTTCGCGGAGCAGAAAGGGAAGAATGTGGAGGTATACGTGGACGACATCTTGGTCAAATCAAAGGTCACTCGGGATTTAGTCAAGGACTTAAATGAAACCTTCGCTACATTAAGGCGGTTTAATATGAAACTAAACCCTAACAAATGCCTGTTCGGGGTAAAGAGTGGCAAGTTCTTGGGGTACATAGTGACGGAGAAGGGGCTGCAAGCCAACCCTGAGAAAGTGCAAGCCCTATGCAACATGAAGTCACCTGCTAGTCTGCGAGAGACCCAAAAGTTGGTGGGCAAGATTGTTTCTTTATCCCGATTTATAGCCAGATCAGCGGACAAGGGGCTGCCTTTTTTCAAGATTTTGCGCAAGGCTGCTAAATTTCAGTGGGATGATCAATGTGAACAGGCTTTCCAAGAGTTGAAGAAATATTTGGCTGGACTCCCCCTGCTAGCCAAACCAATACCTGGAGAACCATTATGGATGTATCTGGCCGTCTCGGAAGGAGCCGTTAGTTCGGTATTATTGAAACAAGAAGGTTCTCATCAGCAACCTATTTATTATACCAGCCATATCCTGAAGGGGGCGGAATTCCGTTATACGGAGCTGGAGAAGTTGGCGTATATCCTAGTACTAATCGCCCGCAAATTAAGGCCGTACTTCTTGGCTCATCCCGTCACCGTTCTAACACACAACGAATTTGGTAAGGTCGTCACTAAGCCAAATTTCTCCGAAGATTCAAATGGGTAGTAGAACTAGCGAGTATGATATTCACTACCAACCTCGAGCGGTTATCAAGGCCCAAGCACTCGATTTTACAGCGAGGTACCTTACGGCGCGGAAGATGGTTCGGCAACAAAGGAGGAGGATCGAGGCATGGAATATATTCGTGAAGCGGTTCTTCAGGATCTGCAGACAGCGGCGTTGGTATCTTGTTAATTTCCCCGGAGGGTGAAGAAACTCGATTAGCAGTTCGCTTGGAATATCGGGCATCTAATAATGAAGCGGAATATGAAGCCATTCTAGTGGGACTACAGGCTGCTAAAGCAGTGGGGGCTTCTTCCATTGTGATCCACTCGAATTCCCAGTTGGTAATATCACAACTTCAAGGTTCTTTTGCGGTTCGGGAGGAAAGGCTGCATAAGTATTTGAAGACTTTTGAGAAAGAAAAAGCTCAATTTCATCAGGTCCTCTTGAAGCAAATCCCACGGGAGCATAACGGGAAGGCAGATGAATTGGCTTGGATGGCTAGCACTATGGGAGGAATAAAATCCTCGGAAGCGATCCATACGAGAGTTCATACTTCCTTAGCAATATGCGTGGAGGAGACGACCAATCAAGCCTAACTCTTGATTGGAGGACCGACATCATAGCTTATTTACGGCACGGGAAGATCCCTGAAGGGAAAATAGCGGCCTCCACTTTAATAAACCGAGCTAAACGGTTCATCCTCTTAAATGAAGACCTATACAAGACCTCTTTTGGGCGACCCTTGTTAAAATGCCTGGGAAACGAGGATGCGGAATGGGTACTCCGGGAGATCCATGAAGGATGCTGCAGCAATCATTTAGGAGGGAGAGATTTAGCAAGAAAGGCTTTATTGGCAGGATACTTTTGGCCTACTCTTCAGCAAGATGCTGCTCATATAGTGCAGACCTGCATCGCTTGTCAGAAGCATAGCAACCGTTCTGAACGGCCAGCTGAGTTAATGAAAGCCGTAACTTCTTCTTGTCCTTTCGATCAATGGGGAATAGATATAGTGGGCCCGATGCCGGAGGCACCTTTACAAAGGAAGTTTTTGTTGGTAGCTATGGATTATTTTTCCAAATGGGTGGAGGCAGAGCCCTTAGCCAAAATTACTGAGAATGCCGTATCTGATTCTTATGGAAAAATATCATTTGTCGGTATGGTATTCCTCGAAAAATAGTCAGTGACAATGGACGACAGTTCCAAGGAAAAAAGATCCAAGAGTGGTGCCAAAGTCTCAACATTCAGCAGGCTTTCACTTCGGTAGCCCATCCTCAAGCGAATGGGCAAGTGGAGGTAACTAACAGGATCCTCATTCAAGGATTAAAGACTAAGTTGGGTGCTCAGAGGGGAAACTGGGTAGAAGAGTTACCAGGCATCCTGTGGGCCTATCGAACCACACCCAAGACAGCAACGGGAGAAACTCCCTTTAGTTTGGTATACGGGGCGGAAGCCGTTATTCCGGTTGAGGTTTTGTTGAATAGCGCTCGGATAAAGGCATACGAACCAAATCAGAACGAACTTATCCGAAGCACCGAATTGGACTTGGTGGAGGAAAGGCGGGAGATGGCACGGAGGCGAGCGGAATTTTACAAGCAAAGAGTACAGCGAGCCTTTAATAAGAAAGTGGTGCCTCAGAGATTTCAAGAAGGAGATTGGGTTTTGCGTAAAGTCAATCCCGCTGGAGACCCTGGAAAGCTGGCTCCCAACTAGGAAGGACCTTATGAAATAACGCGCTGCGTAGCAGGGTCAGCATATTATATGAAGGATGACCAAGGCAAAGAGCTTCCACGACCTTGGAATGCCCTTCATTTAAAACTCTTCCACACTGTATGAGAAATATGGAATAGAAGAAGAGAAATTATGAAACTCCGAAGGAAATGCTTCTTGAATTAATTGCGTTCATTAGATGCCCAGTATTTTCCAAATTTCATTAAGGGGCTACTTACAAAAGCAATACAGTATTGTTAATAAATCTTGAAGAAGAAGAAGAGGAAAAACAGAGAGGAAATTCACATGTCAAAATGGGATATTAAATTATAGCTTAAACCGGTCGGGAGGATAACGTCGAAAGCCAGCCTCCCAATTTAAAGAAAATGAAGGATAGGTTGGAGGAGGCAACCCTTGGGCGGCATACTGCCGAACCGCGTCATTAAATCCATCTTGATAGGTGGAACACATTAAAATGATGAGTCGCTCCTCGCGATTCGGACGGTCAGGGCTTCGCTCTCGATGCAACCTCTCGCATGTTTCTTGTTGTTCTCGAAGGTTTCGACGCACGTCCACATAGCGCCGCGACACCTCCATAATAGCATCGGCCAAGATGGAGACATCATCGGCTCGGGAACTTTGGTCCTACTGCACAAGGTGCGTCATCTCCACCATATTTTGACGCATGGAAGCTGAAATTCCCTCCACTGCTTCGGAATACGATCTGGTTCGGGCAAGTTCAGAGCTCATCCTCTGGAGGGAAGTTTCTTACCTGCGTAGACGGGCATGAGCATGCGCCCGGGAATTTATAAGGGATGAGTTTTCTTGTACCTCCTTGCACAAGCGGGTGCGAAGGTCCCCTATCTTATCTTGTGCTCGCTGATATTGAACCTGAAGACGAGTGATGGCGTCAGAATCTTGTTGCTTCCCCTTGAGGAGCTCTACTACCTGCCCTTTAAGACGTAGTAACTCTTGAGCCGAGGAAGATTCTGCGCCCAGAGAGGCCGACTGGATTTCCTGCTGGTGGATGAGTGGCTCTGCACACCTGGGCTCCTTGCTCCTTTAATCTGTCAAGATCCTTTTGAATTTGCTGGCGAGCTTCGGCTAATTGCTCTTGACACAGGTGCAATTGTTGTAGCAGGAGTCGTTCTCGATTTTGAGCATCCGCCAAGCCTTCGCGTTGTTGACGCTCCCATTCTTGGGCTTGAACTTGGTATTGATGAAGAGAGTGATCCAATTCTTTATGGTTGGTCAGGGCCTACATACCGGTCGTGGGAAAGGAAATTGATCAGCTAGACAAAGCTAAGGAAGCTGAGTAAGGAAACATACCAAGTCTAGAGCATGGCACAAGCCTTCCATGCGAGGAACCACTTCCTCTAAGTTTAGAATCCGAAGACTCCGGGGAGAAAGGGATGAAGACGGGACGGAAGATGCTGAAGGAGGAACCTCTCCTATAAAGGAGAGAAGGGGGGCGGTATCCATCGGTTGAGAATGGAAAGAGGGAAGCGCATCATTTGGACGGCCCACGGGGGTGGTAGTCGGGGGCGGCAGATCCATAGTTGCAGGGAGGATATGTGTCTCGCCTGGTTGGGGGTTGAGTGCGGAAGGAAAGACGGAAGGAGGTTGATCGAAGGAAGGATCTTGAGACGACGAGAGGATAAGCATTGAGCTGGAGGAGCCTTCGATAGGGATGCAAGAAGTAGAGAAACCCTGGTCAGGGCCCCCAAGAGGAGAGGGATTCTTCAGGCGATGAGCCAGGGGGGAAGTTGGCAGTGAAGGGATATCAACCGCCATGGGTTCAGAAAAGGAAGGACGGGCTAGGGAAAGAGAAGACAGAGGTGATCCATTCTCTGTCATTGGCTGACAGGGGAATACACCTTCCCCAGGTTCATCCCCAGGTTGCGGGAAAGAAGAAGGCGATTTCTGAACGTCGTTGGCGGAAGGAGAAATAGTGAGAAATCTAGGGCTTGTAAGGACCCTGGCTTCCTCCGGGATGAGGGTAGTGAGGGTCGCCGGAGGAGGAGAGGGAGAACGGTGAGGTGAATCAGGTATGATGGTGATTGGGGAAGGTGAAGCGGAAGAAGAAGCGAAGGGCTGACCAGCATCCCGTTTGCGATTCGGGTAGCGGCCTGCTATCTCCTGGAAGAAGTTAGAATGCATCTTGGGGGTCTGAAAAAGAAAAGGAAAAAGAGGGGCTGGGAAGAAAGAATCGAGGAAACGAGGTTTGGGTGTGAGCAAACAGATGAAGAAGAAGGAGACCAAAAGGCGAAGGGAGGAGGATGACAGAAGAAACGAAAACCAAAGAACCCCCTATAAAAGAGGGAAGAATGGGCTTGCAGCCATTAGTGGGCCTCTCGTCTGTGGTAAAAGGGAAAGAAGGGTTTATATTTCTAAATGACCCATTATGTACTAAAGCCCCCCATTTGCAGAAGAAGGGGCGGACATAGGCGTCCCCCCCCTTTTAGGAGGGGAACCAAAGAGGAATGATATGAAGGCGTTGCCTCCTTTATGCTCATTGCCCTGGCGCTATACATACAAATTTATCTATCCCCGCAAGGAAGAGCGGAAGATATCCCCGTGTGGTGTTGGAACGGAAGAACCGATATCCTTCGGTTATTATTTACTCTATATAAAAATTTCTATCCCCGCAAGGAAGAGCGGAAGATATCCCCGTGTGGTGTTGGAACGGAAGAACCGATATCCTTCGGTTATTATTTACTCTATATAAAAATTTCTATCCCCGCAAGGAAGAGCGGAAGATATCCCCGTGTGGTGTTGGAACGGAAGAACCGATATCCTTCGGTTATTATTTACTCTATATAAAAATTTCTATCCCCGCAAGGAAGAGCGGAAGATATCCCCGTGTGGTGTTGGAACGGAAGAACCGATATCCTTCGGTTATTATTTACTCTATATAAAAATTTCTATCCCCGCAAGGAAGAGCGGAAGATATCCCCGTGTGGTGTTAGAACGGAAGAACCGATATCCTTGGTTATTATTTACTCTATATAAAAATTTCTATCCCGCAAGGAAGAGCGGAAGATATCCCGTGTGGTGTTGGAGCGGAAGAACCGATATCCTTGGTTATTATTTATCTATATAAATTTCTATCCCCACAAGGAAGAGCGGAAGATATCCCCGTGTGGTGGTGGAACGGAAGAACCGATATCCTTCGGTTAATATTTATTCTATATAAAAATTTCTATCCCCAAGGAAGAGAGGAAGATATCCCCTGTGGTGTTGGAACTGGAAGAACCGATATCCTTGCGTTATTATTTACTCTATATAAAAATTTCTATCCCATGAGG
Source organism: Wurfbainia villosa (assembly GCA_025175895.1). Taxonomy (NCBI): domain Eukaryota; kingdom Viridiplantae; phylum Streptophyta; class Magnoliopsida; order Zingiberales; family Zingiberaceae; genus Wurfbainia; species Wurfbainia villosa. Next base: position 7,817,085 of record JAKLTH010000147.1, read on the forward strand.
AAGAGCGGAAGATATCCCGTGTGGTGTTGGAGCGGAAGAACTGATATCCTTCGGTTATTATTTACTCTATATAAAAATTTCTATCCCCGCAAGGAAGAGCGGAAGATATCCCCGTGTGGTGTTGGAACGGAAGAACCGATATCCTTCGGTTATTATTTACTCCACATATATATATATATTTCTATCCCCGCAAGGTAGAGCGGAAGATATCCCCGTGTGGTGGTGGAACGGAAGAACCGATATCCTTCGGTTATTATTTATTCTATATACAAGTTTCTATCCCATGGCCGAAGCTATCCCGTATGGTGGTGGAGCGGAAGAACCGAAATTCATTCGGTTATACTAAAATTTCTATCCTCATGGCCAAGATATCCCCGTGTGGTGGTGGAGCGGAAGAACTGAGATCCCCTCAGTTATATATCACTTTTTGTCCCCGAAAAGGGAGGGAAGTTGAAGTCCTTGTTTAACCCTATATTGTTTTATCCTTGCAAAATAGCAGAGCTAATTCATTCGATGATTCTATATCCCAAGCAGATTATAAAAGCGGAAGAGCCGAAATATATCTCCGTTATAGGTAAGTCTATGTGGATACGGAAGAAGTAAAGTGTGGTACAATGCCGAAGATACTGGAGAAAGAAGACAAACTGGGAAAGTTCATGGATGCAAAAGAATTACATATTCTGAGTCATCTACAAGGAAGAATAACAAACAGCAGCCCTTATATATCCCGGGCGTTACAGTTCTTTGCTAGGAGGGACAGAGGGAAGTCCCTTGTAAGGTTGAGGTTGGCACAATAGTTGGCGCCGGTAGGACTGCTGCAGGAAGGTCTGCCTGGCCAATTCCTTTTGGGACCCTATCAGTTGTTGGCGCAGGGAACGATTATGGGCGGAAGTTTCCTCCAGCTGTTGCTGTAAACACTCCACTTGTTCCTCCAAGATAGCTATGTATCGGCGATCATTTATCTGTTCTTTAGAAGGCGAGGAACTGCTGCCCTGTTCCGATATTCTGTCCATGGCAAGCAAAGGAAAAAGGAGAATGATGGAAGCTATCAGGTAAAGGTCGGTGGTTTTATGGCGAAGGGAAGAGTGCATTCATTGGTAGGAGAAGTAGGGACCATAAATGCGATGCGCGAGAGAAGCGTGGAGGCGATGGTGGGAAGGTTACGGGACTACAATTGTAATTAAGAGGGTCCGAATCCCGAGACATGATAGAAGAAGGCATGTTCGGATCGATTACAGTCCTTTTGGAAGGCGAAACATTACTTCTACAAGAAAAAGACAAAAACGGATATCATTTGCCTCCCTTATTTTTTATTAACATATTTGAAACGATTACATTAACTTGATCTACAAAGATTTTCCATGATTACTCCTAACAGAAGAAGCGGGAGATGTCTCTTTGGGGGGAGAAGGAGCTAATATGACTCTGAAGCGTTCGCCTTGAGGGGGAGGAAGAACTGGTGGACCTTCATCGAAAGAGGAAGGATGAGTCCTCGCCAGGGAAACTGGACGGCCAGATCTTTGGTGGAAGTGGGGAAGTTCAGCTGGCGCATGAGGATCTCCCACTGTATATTCCCACGTGAAGGGAGGATTCCACACCCGGTTGCGGAAGGAGGGGAAAGGAGCGCGGAAGGACCTCCCTGCCGGAGGGGTGGGAGCTGGACGGAGAGGCGGATATGGAAGGGGGCGGAAGGCTGAAGTGGCAGTTGAGCAGGTCTTCGAATCTTCAATATCCTCAGAGACCCAGTCTTGTAGTTCAAAAGATTCTGACTCTGAAGAAACTTCAATGGGATGCCCTGCTGAAGCCATAATAAGAAGATAGCAGGACGAAGGCATGGGGGACGAAGGATTTATAATGGAAGGAAAGAGGCAACAGAGGTTCTGGGAAAGGGAAAGAAGACGAAGAGATTGATACCATTTCCAAAGCAGTAAGAGAAATAAGGAAGATCAACAAGCAGGAGCTATTTAAAGCGCCGCCCGAATCGGAATCGGGGCGGGTATGAATGATGTCGGGTAAAGACCTTTCGAGCGAATTCCCAAACTAAAACCGGGACGGGTGTGAATAATATCAGACAACATACTCCCAGCAGATTCCCGAATCGAAAATGGGGCGGAGGCGGATAATGTCATTCAATATCCCTTCCATAAGCCTGAACCAACGAAGTGATTATACCATCCTATACAAGAAGAGAGAAAACGGTATAAAAAAGGAGGAGTTTTAAAAGGGATCCAGAATTCCCGACCCGTCAAGAAGCATGCCAAGAAGATGATAACTAAGCCTATAAACAAATTCATCATTCATAGGCAGAAGAGAAACTATTGATAAAATTTGGAGAATAGTATAAATTACAATTCAAAGAGTTCGGGCGGATAATTAGCTAACGCCTTCGTGGGATCTAAATAACTAGTATCCGTGCCCGGAGGCGGGTATCCTTGCTCGACATTTTGAGCTGAAGACCCCACAAACCCTAGTATAAAGAGATCTACCCCTTTCTTGACATAACGCCTCTTGAGGTCGGCTTCCTGCTCCTTTAGTCGGTCCTGATATTGAGCCACCTGAGTTTGACTTTCCGCCAATTTGATCGCCAAAACATCCCTCTCGGTGGCTGCTTTTATAGCTCGCTGTCCTAAAATTTGAAAGAGCTTCAAGATACTCTGTTGGAAGATGGATTCTTTCTTTGGGCCACCGGTGATAAGGTTCGGGAAGAGTCGTTCTGCAGAGGAAAGTTCCCGACACTTCTTTACAGATTCCACAGTAATTGCCTGTGCTTGACGTTCCAGGTTAAGGCGGTTGCATTCTTGTTGAAGCTGTGAGATAGTAGCCGCAGAGTCAGCATCCTTGAGCATGACATCCATAAGATATCTTTTATACTCCTTCAGTTCTTGAGTCAGGATGTCTACCTGCTGCAGCTCGCTAGATTGCAAGAAGAGCCGCTGTTCTAGTTCTTCATTTTTCGTTCGATTCCTCTTTCTCACTTCGAACCAAGGCTAGTTGCATCGTGGCATCTTCGCATTGACCCCTAAAGTCCGTCTCCTTTGCCTCTTGTTCGTTTAATCATCGCGCGAGCTCTTTCTGTTGCGACACGGCGGCAAAATGGCGAGTCTCCACACTAGATTGGAATCGGGCTAGGTGGACTACCATGTTGTTATGTTGAGTGGAGGCCTAAAAGGAGAGGAAAATTATCAGCCTACATCAGTATAGGGAAATACCCATAGCAAAGAGGAGGAGAAGAAGGAGTAAATACCTCTGCCAACAGTTTGCCCACTTGCTCACACGGGCCTTGTATACCCGACTGGTTAAAGAATTTTACCTCCGAAGGGTGCCGAATTTTCAGCAAAGATCCCAGAGAGGCCCTCGGAGGAACCGGAAGGGAAGGGTCTTCTCCTTCCGAAGAAGATGGGTGATGCGAAGAGGGGTAGGAATGGTTCTCGAGTTGGACGGCGTTGGAGCTTGGAGGGATTCCGCATGAGGAGGCAGGGGTGAATTCTGTGCGGAGGGGGAAGAATGTAGAAATTGGGAGGGAGAATCCCCTCCTTGGGGAGCTAAAGAAGAGGCAGGGGAGGTGTTGCCTTCCCTTCGGGGTTCATAGATGATTAGGGGTCGAGCTTCCGGCTGGTGGGAAGACAAGGGAAGGAGAGCCGATGAACTTGAAGCTCCTTTCTTGATAAGTCGCAGGTTCTTCCGAGGAGATGACGAGCTGTGGATTTGCCTCTTTTAGTCGTGGTCTTCTTCTTCTTGGCGACCTCGATCGACTCCTTCCACCAAAGCCTTCATCAGATTATCTACAAGATATCTTGGTAAGAAAGATGAATGCTTTAAAAGGAAGTCACATTGCGGATAAATGTCACCCTACCTATAGCAAGTCGCCAAAGGTAGAGGAGACAATCCAAAGTGGCTTAAGAGGGAGTTTCTAGCGAGATGGTTCGGCGATGCAGCTCTCCTAAGACTCTATACACTTAGGGAAGGGACATTTGGTCCTCGGTTCTGGAAAGAAGGCAATTCAGGAAGGTCTACCTTCCAAGTATCAGAGTAAGGTAAAGACTCTGGGAGTTGTACAAAGAAATATAAGGCTTCCCAACCCTTGTGGGAAGTAGGCAGGTTCACCATGAATTGGCAGTCGGAACGACTAGACAAATAGAAGAGGTCTGCCTTAGAAGACTTTAATTGGAAGAAGCAATGAAATATTTTGTCAAAGAGAGGTTCAAATGTTGGAACACTATGTGGGCTCCGATAGAATCCGGAAGGAGTTGGGGGTGAATTGGTTGGAGGTAGTCCATAGAAGTTTAGGAGGTCGGATAGACTGTGGTAATCTTGGCGAGGATAGGCCGTTAAGAAATTGTTCATAAAAAAACATGTCAAGCCGGGAGGAGGTTTATGAGGTCGATGCAGTTTAATGAAACAACATTTTATAGAAGGCTCTATGTAGTTGTTCCTTAGGTTAAATAAATAATGGTTACACTCTAAGTGGGTTATGGTATGTTCATACCAGGCCGGTGAAGAGGTGGTCCTAGGAGCCCTGGGTGTGAACAAAGCAGAGCACTTCCTCGGGGGTTCAAGAAGAATCGTGTGAGGAAAGGAAGAACTGGTCACGCAACACCGCCATGAGAATCACGGAGAAGAAGAACAGAATGATCGGATTACCAAGCACACTAACCGATACCTAAAAGAAGAAGGCAAGGGTTTATATAGGGTTTTTCATGACGATTGGTGCCGCATGTAAGGAGAAGGAGAAGCGGAGCCCATGGGCCCAGCGGGCCTCCTTCAAATTACTGGGGGGAGTTATAGAGGAACGGATGGATTTAAGCCGAGAAATGAAGAATAGGTCAGAAACTTTATGTACATTAGGAAAGTCAAGCTTATAACTTCGCTTGACTATTTTTCGGGGTTGACTAATGATACTACTGGTACCTTCTTTACATAATCCCCGATAGAGGGGTTAGCGGGTGACCTAAGATCCGATCCAAAATACACGGCTCAGCTAAGAAAGGAAAGGAAGATTGGCACGGGTGAATATTGGAAGCCATCGGTACGGGCGAACCTCAGAAGTCATTGGCACGGGCGAATATTGGAAGTCATTGGCACGGGCGAACCTCAGAAGCCATCGGTACGGGCAAATATTGAGAGCCATTGGTACAGGAGAGTTAATGAAAGCAATTGATACGGCAAAGGAGAGGCGGAGGGTGATTCGAAGCCGGCATTGTCGATCCCTGAGGAAGTTGGGCACGGAAGGAGAGGAATTGGTTCGGGTTGATGAGGAGCCCTAGGGCTAGGGCGCCCGTGGGAGATAGACCTAAAACTAGCTTCCCTCAACACGGAAGATTGAGGGAGATAGTCTAGCCTAGTTTCCCGAAAAATAGAGGAAAGGGTGTTAGGCAACGGCCTGGGAGGCCCCACATAATATTCCAAAGAGTCTCCACTCACGATGTACATGTGAATGTTATTCTCCAGGAAAAGGTGGTGGCCACGTGTACGATGAAGATAACCCACGACGTTACGATGAAGGAAAAAAGGAGGAGATAAAAGGAGAGGAAGCAGGGAGAAAAAAGGGGGATCCGTAATTATTCCAACCCAGCAAGAGAGAAGAAGACGCAAGAGGAGAAGAAAAAGGACAACCATCTCGCCGGAGAAGAAGGACAGTGATCTGTTGTTGTTACATCTTTTGTGTTTTTTCTCGTCTGGTGATATCATTGTAAGAGGTTCTTTCCCTCCACCTCTGAAAACTTCTTTTCTGTAAAGGAGGACCTTCATAGTGAAAGTGCTTAAACACTGCCCCCGGTGAGAAAGCTCACTTCCGTGGAGTAGGAATCCTTATTCCGAACCACGTTACATCTTGTGTCTGAGTTTCGATTGCTGGTGCTGGTTTTTGCGTTTCATCTATTTCATCCTCTTACTTTCTTACTGATTGCGACCTGTGAAAATCCTCTGAGATCTCCCTCCGTGCCTCACTGTATTGAAAAAGGGAGTAAACAGATTTCACCCGTCCGCATCAATATATAATTCATAGAGGTGATTCCTAACAAAAATTTCAGCATAACCTCCCTTGTAATTTATCCTTGTTATAAATGACTTACATAAACAACCCACGCATAATATAACAACAATAGTAAATTCCCTTTTTTCACATTAACACAATCAATTATAATTACTAAAAAAATCATAACTCATTCTAAAATACCAAATGTGGCAAACATAAATCTAAAATAAGAATCATCATCACAATCAAAACACTAGAGTCATGAAATAAAGATCAAGTATTAAATCATACATCAACTTCAAATTAATAATAAAAAAATGTGTTCATGTGAAATTTATTATTAATTTTTTTTTGTCTTTGTCATAGATATCCTTTCAGGTTGAAAAATAATGAATGAACAAATTTCTCCAACTGTAAATTCAACTAAGAATTCCAGGCTTAAATATTGTTAAGAAAGTGAGTTTTGTGGTTGATTATCAAGAGGCGATTGTTGGTAGAAAGCGGCTGTATTACGTGGCAGCTCCCATGTCCAAATATAGATTTTGTGGTGGCATTGCCAAAAAATAGCCCGCAACTTTAGGGTTCGTGCTGCTGTCTTGTCGTCCAATTAGGGGTTGGCGGGGATTTTTGGGGCGATGGCCTATGGATTCTCGCGGAGGCATGGCGTCCGTACCGTTGAGGAAAGGGTAAACCAACCTCGTCGGACCCCAAAGTTTTTGACTTTTTCGTGTTCCAGAGGCGGGGGCAAGATTTTGATTCGAAAAGGGCGCTTGGTTCAGATAAGTTTCCGACTCTCTTTCCCCAATGGTTTCATGATGATTCGTGTGAAATGATTGGGTCTTCGATACGAGTTTGGGATTTTAGTTGCTTCAGGTTTCGAGGAATTGTGCGAACTCCTATTGGACGCCAATTTGTTCTTTGTCGCTGCTGCGTGCATTTTGCTTAAATTTTGAACATTTGAATCCGTGCTTCTGGGTAATAATTTGTTTCTGAATTGGAAAAAGATTGTTACGTTGAAGATACCAGCAGAAATATGGAGATGAATAGGCTAGCTCTTAGGAATCGGAGTGCCTCAGCTAGACTGAGGCTGCCAAGCTCGAAAGACATCAGAACTTTCGACCGCTGTGCCACGTTCGTCAATGAAGACACAACGGTCTTCATGGAGATGGCTCAGCACAAGAAAGAAGAAGGCAACAGGTTGTTCCAGAGGCGGGAGTATGAGGACGCACTCCTTAAATATGAGAAAGCCATTAAGCTGTTTCCAAAGAATCATATTGATGTTGCCAACCTCCGTTGCAACATGGCATCTTGCTATATGCAGATGAACCCTGAGGATTACCTCCAAGCAATCCAGGAGTGCAACCTTGCCCTCGTGGTCTGTCCCAATTACAGTAAAGCTCTAGTGAAGAGGGCCAAGTGTTTTGAAGCTCTGAACAGGTTGGATTTAGCCAGCAAGGATATAGATTTAGTTTTGAGTTTGGAACCGAACAATATTGCGGCATTGGAGATTTCTGAGCGAGTCAAAATGGAGATTGAGGAACATGGTACAAGGTTGGATAATAGGGAAGTTTCTCCACTTCCAGAAACTCTGATAGAGAAACGGAAGCTAAAGAAGAAGAAGAGCCACAAGCCTGTGGAGAAGATAGTAGTTGTGGAGGAGAAGCATGTTGAGACTAAAGAAGAGCCCATGAAAAGTGTGAAGTTAGTCTTTGGGGAAGACATCAGATATGCACATGTACCATCAAATTGCACCATATTGCAGTTGAGGGAGGTCATTGCTAACAAATTTCCAAGATTGAAGGCTTTCCTTATCAAATTCAAAGATCAAGATGGTGACTTGGTCACAATCACTACATCTCAAGAGTTGAGGTGCATAGAAGAATCTGCAGACCCACCAGTATATATTAAGTTGTTAATCATAAAAGTAAAACCCGAGGATGATCCTTTGTTTGGGGAGGTTATAAAAAAGGGATCGCCTAAGAAGAATAGCTTTTCTGATGACAAGTCCTCCTCAGTTTGCATCGACGATTGGATCGTGCAGTTTGCTTTACTATTCAAGAACCATGTTGGTTGTGATTCTGATGAGTATCTGAACCTTCATGAGTTAGGAATTAAAGTTTACTCAGAGGCAATGGAAGACACAACTACAAGTGAAGAGGCTCCGGAAGTTTTTACACTTGCTGAGAAGAAATTCCAGGAGATGTCAGCTCTAGCTTTATTCAATTGGGGCAATGTGCATATGTTTCGGGCAAAGAAGAGGTTATGCTTATCAGAAGAAGCTTCCAAGGAGTCAACGCTAGTCATGGTGAAAACTTCTTATGAGTGTGCTCAGGCTGAGTATGTTAAAGCAGGAAAGAAATATGAAGAAGCTTTGAAACTTAAGCCAGACTTCTATGAGGCTCTTCTTGCGCTTGGATTGCAACAGTTTGAGCTAGCAAAGCTTTCTTGGTGTTTTGCAAAAGGAAACATGGCAGATGCAGAGAATGGGCCTTCCACGGAAGTTCTAACACTATTCAACCTCGCCGAAGAGAACATTGAGAGGGGGACACAAATGTGGGAAGAGATCGAAGAAGAAAGATTAAAGCAAGGGTCTAAACCCAATGTGGAAAAGCTAATGTTGCAAAAGTTGGGTTTACAAGATTATTTCAAAGATCTGTCAAGTGATGAAACAACAGAACAAGGTTTTAATATGAAGTCTCAAATGAATATATTTTGGGGAACTGTGCTTTATGAGCGATCTGTCATGGAATTTAAATTGGGCATACCACTTTGGGAAGAGTGTCTTATGGTAGCAATGGAAAATTTAATGCAGCAGGAGCTTCTCCAGCAGATATTGCTGTTATGGTTAAAAACCATTGTGCCAATGAAACTACTCAAGAAGGTAAAAGGTTTAGACCCTGTTTGAAAATTTTAAGAAATGAAAGAGGATTTCAAATTTGTCTTAAAATGTAATAAACTTGTTTGGTAGATCTTAGTATCAATTTCACAAGTTGGAAATTACTGTTATTGTGTTTAGATAGTATGTTTTTTGAAAATATTATGATTTTATTTCTTTATTTAGAAAAATGAAGGAATTGTTTTCATGAAATTAAGTGAATAATAGTATCTCTTTCCTTTATCCTTTTTTTTTAATCTCTTGGACAACACTTAATTGCTCTCAGATAGTAACTTCATATGTTTTTCTTTGCATTTTTATCTTCATTACACAAAGGTTTTGATGTGCTATTTTTAACTATCAACAATTTGATCTTCAAAGTTTGGCATGTCATCTACGTTCTTGTAGACATCTTTTAGACTAAGGGTTGGGCACTAGGCTATCATGTAAAACTCCAAAAGCCCTTTAGTTTAACTATCCTCTCTTTATCATATCAATGATATATCTTTATCAACATTTGTTGAATAATGTCCAAATATATAAATTTTCTATCTCCATTATTCATAACTATTCTCTCAATTCTTTTCATGTATTGAAATTATATTTATTTACTCATTTTTTGTTTTTCTTAAAAATTTTAGTTCCTAAATTGTTCTCCACAATTCTTGCACTAGTTTAATACGTTCATGCTTATATGAATATGTCTAATATCATATGCAAACAATATATAGTAGGAGATTTATTTTAAAACTCATCTTGTAAAAAAAAGGATAGTCCGGTGCATGAAGCTCTCGCCATACAAGGTCTCGAGGAAGAATCTATTATACACAATTTTACTCTACTTTGCAAGAAACTATTTTCAGGACTTGAACCTGTGAAACTCATCTTGTACTCATTATTGTACACAATCTTACTCTACTTTGCAAGAGACTATTTTCAGGACTTAAACCAGTGAAACTCATCTTGTACTCGTGTAAAAACATAAGGATTTACACTTGAATACTATAACTTTCTACTTACTATAACATTAATATTTACAGTATCATATCTTTCCTCTTTCAATCAACGGCAATAAATTTCTAAGTGCTATATCAAAGTTTTTAGTCAATAAATTGTGTGCACATTCTTACTCTTTTTTCTCTATGTTTGTACAGCTATGTTATCGAACAAATAAAATATTTATTTATTCTTCTAGACCGGAAACCAAGTTGATTCCGATGAAATTTATCTTAATTGATTAATATTTTACTAGAGTTTGCGAAAAGTTTTAAGATTTAGGTGATTCAGTTATTATTGATATTCATCTAAATGTTAATAGAATGCCGAAGCTTTGTGAGATCAAATGGTTTATAAAAGAACATTGTAGGAAACGCTATATAACAACCAACAACGAAGATGCATTATTGTTAGGACAATAATTGAGAATATTAGTATTCATATTATTTAGTTATGTATTTACATGAACAATTTTTGTTAAACTGTCTTCTCATTAACAAACATTTCCTTAGATATGATCTCTTTTTTGGCTTGTGTGATTTAACATTTTTATTCAACCAATGTTATTAGCTTGTTGCAAATTTTACAATTGAAGCCTATAAAATCTTGAGTATCTTGTTAGATGGTAGTTGTTACTGAAATATGATTATCCTGTGATGCAGATTTATGCTTCAAGATTGATGAAATTGTTCAAGCATGGAATGAGATGTACGATGCAAAAAGGTGGCTAAGTGGTGTCTCATCTTTCAGACTTGAGCCTTTACTTCGCCGGCGGGTTTCCAAGTTGCACAATACATTGGAGAACATATGATGTTTGTATTTCTGAGAATGTTTTGCTACTTATTGTGCGTTATCATAGGTAATCTTCTCTACTAAGTTCTTGAGTACATCTACTTTTCATATATAAACTACCATAGTGGAGGTTAAAGTAGTTTTTCTTGTTGGTTCAAAAAGAAGTAATTTTAAAAACACAAAATGTTATATCAAAACAAATCAATAATACATTAGGATAAAACTTATGACAGTTTGAAGCAACTCCTTTCGTTACATTTTTTTTTCCTACAAAACATTGTTGCTTCAAGTAGATATTGTAGGTTGAGTTTTCAAAATATCTCTGAAAACAAATGAACTAAAGCATTGATGATGATTCACTTGACAATTATCTAGAATTATCATTACTAGAAGCATGTTCTGGGGCAACACTGATTTTTATCTTTTCTATTATAAAAGGGGGAAAAAATAAAACCAAGATATTCACAACCTCCCATGGATGATGCACACTTTTTGTTGTTTTTTGGAAGTTTTCTTTTGTAATACAGTCATTGTTCTTGCAGGTCTTTTTGCTTCATACAATTGTATATCTAGTTTCCTCACAGGAACAGCACAATTGTTTCCTCCATGCATCGAGTTGGAGACTCACTCTATTTTTCTGCGGACTGAAGTCTGAAAGAGTTTGCCATCTAGTGATCTTCATATTTGTATCACACAAACACTTTTTTATTTTTCTTTTCTACTAAAATACATATCTAACACTGGTACAGTGAGGCCATTATTTCTCAAGCTTGATCTTTATTTAAAATATGATGTTTCATTATCTTATTAATATATAGATGTTGCATTTATTAGTTCTTAGTGATGGTCGATAGGTCGAATAAATATATAAAAAATTCAATCTAAGTAAATTATTAATATTTGTTTCAAGTAAGGTTGTTTTCAAGTTCTTAAATCAATTATATACATCAGATTTCAAGTTGTTTCAAATACGGTTATTGCTAATTTTCAGTTAACAAGTCCATAATTTTGTGTACAACTCTATTATCAATCAGACCAAATATGGGATTATCTCCTTGGTATGTTATTTATTTAAATTAACAAATTAAGCTCATATTTTATACATGCCACATGCGACCTGTATTTTGTTAGATGTTAATATAATTGATGGGGTTTCTTTTCGACGCGTTGAATACTGATGTTTTTCGTAATTTGGTTGAGGCAATAAAATGAATGTTATAGTGCCCTCCATTATGTGACTATCCTAAGAATAAAGGTCTAAACTTGTCCTGTAATGTAAAAGTTATACAAAATGTCCATGAGAGGGACTATGTCTTGTGTATAATATAATGGCCACTAAAGTTGTACGATGAACCAAAGTAAGTATCACTGTTTTATTTTAGTAGAGGAGAAAATTATTAGGGCAATCAACCCAAATATAATTTGATTTTGATGTGTATGACAAAGATTTTTAAATTAGGTTGTTTATGTGATTTAATGTGTGTGTTTAAATTGTGCAGGACTGAAGTGAATCACACATGTGTTGACTTGATGAAGTATTGATGAGTTCACCATCTCATGGCTCGGGTCATTGAGTCGGTGAACTGTGCGCTTGGTGCATTCGAGGGACCGTCAAACGAGGAGCGAATGAAGTGAAGCTGAAGGAAGCATACTTCGTGGTGAGACGCGAAGGATGACACTGGAGGAGTTGAGGGCTTAGTGCATCCGAGGGACACAGGCCGAAGAGAGCTTCGAGGCGAGGAACTTCATGGGAGATAAGAGTGAGCGATTGTAACCCGGGACGGGGTAGCTCAGCTAGGTGAACTTGGCCGAATGACTAAGTCAAGTGTCGGACGCTCAAACTTAGGTTTGAGATTTTATTCGACAAGTCGGACGGTCAAACTTGTGTTTGAGGTTTTACCCGACAATTGGATAAGTTGGATGCTCAAACATGAGTTTGAGGTTTCTACCCGACGAATGGAAGTGTCAGATGCTCAAATAGGTGGGTTGAGGTTTACCCGATTGTCGGATGCTCAAATAAGTATTTGTTTGAGGTTTTATCGACACCCGATCATTACTATAGATAGCGATTGGTACTCTAATCGGCCCGAATATCGTAGTGTTCGACCAGAGGGTTCTTTGGTCAGAGCGATTAGCTGCTAGGGTTTGTGATCATTCTGCACCATCGATTGAATGCCAAGGGGCGATAGTCGACTCAAGGTGAACACGGGCAGAATTGTTCGTAGCCGATCGATCGATCACGGCTGAGCGATCATTGCCAAGGTTCGCTGATGAGCGGTGGCGATGGCAAGTCAGGCTGTTGTGAGTCGGTTTAGAGTGACAATCGGCGATGACATGCAAAAGCTCTCTTCTCTATACAAAGAGGGCTTGGGTGCCTTTGGGAGGTTAATGTTTCACTCATATTTATACTCTCAAGTGCCCTAAACGTTTTTCTCTTCTCTTCCTTGTTCTTATCTCAATTATATTGTAAGAGGGAGAGATTGTGTAAGAAGGTTTACCTCCACCTTTTCTTGGGCTAAAGGAGAGATTAGTGGATTGGTTTAAGGGAGTGATTCTGTTAGTAATATATGAGATATGTTCTAAGGCAATCACCTTATGGTCGTTCCATTTATTTGATAAATGAAGATTCACTATTTGAGTGTACATGTTTTCATGTATTTGATTAGATCTTAAACTCATTTACTGAATGTCCCTGATACGATTCACAGCATGAGAGAATTTATGATTGGATCATAACTAGTATCTCTACATGTGTAATTGTGATGTATTGGAATTATCCCTAGTCGATGAATTGATGGATTTGGACACCATCAATTCTGTCGAGACTAGCACGAGGTATACTCCTTGGTGTATCCAAGCAGTTGATTCTCACTGGCTGGAGACATTGTGATGTCCGGAGTTAATCGTGGATGTTAGTTATGGTAACTAGTTCATTAGAGTGACCAGTGGTAAGACTTCATATGGTTCTCTGCATATATGGATATGTCAATGAAGTTTTTACTGCAGCTTAAGTGCGATGTTCCTTTGACTTGCGGTATTCAAGTCATCTTGATCATGAAGACTTATGCTTTGACATCTTAAGCAAGCATCTCTGAGGAGATGTGGACCCGGGATGATTGGGTATAAGTCGAAGTGATCGAAGGTGTTTGAATGACCTATAAAGGATTCACCACTCCTTGTGAGGAGATGTATACCCATGGCATTTCGTCGGATTGTTACTAAAGTTTTTGGCCAAAATATTATATGTTTAGAGTAAGGTACTCTTGGTTACATGTGCAGTGACTAGAATCCGTAGGACGAGGAAATGATACTTGGGCTAGGTGTGACGTAGTCAACCTAGTGGGGACTAACACTATAGACCATGTCCTGAACCAAGTGGGTATAAGATGAGTGAAGGGAATGGGACACAAATCATTATAGTTGCTGAAGGGTTTCAGAAATAGTTCTGGATCAACCGTTGATCTTTTCGATTAATTGGGAATCATGATGTACTACTAGATGCCCCTCATGATCGTTTTATAATTAATGGTTAATTATAGACGACCAACATAAATCGAGAACCTATTTGGTCACACGCACAACGAGCGTAATCCGAAGGATTTAAAACGAGCTTGAGAATGAGATTCTTAGGCAGAGAAACTAGATTTGGTTGGACCAAACAAAGAGCGAGCATGAAATCATTTCAGTCGCAATGGAAGCGTGGATGGGCCTTGTCTTATGAAGACATGATGGATGAACCAAATTGGTTTGGTTCTAATTCAATGGTAGAGAATAAACCAAAGGGGTTTGGTTTGTTTTAAACGAATGAACTAAAGTTGGTTCGATTTGTTTTAACTTAAAATAGACCAAACGGTTTGATTTATTTTAACTTAAATTAATAGAGCGGGTTAACGTGTTTTTGGTTATGAACCAATAACCATTAGGAGAATTTGTTCTCTATAAAAATAGGGCTTAAGAGTTTTGTGAAAACCTAATCTAATCTTGCCGCCCCTCTCCCTCCTCTCCTTGTAGTCGGCGCCCAAGCCCTTGCCGTCGCCCACCCCTTGTGCCGCCGTCCAAGTTGTTGCCGGCGTCCAAACTCCTGTCGACGCTCCTCCGATGATCTTCCTTGGCTCCGGTGACAAGGTGAGCATCTAAGCTTTCCTTATTTGGTCGGCGCAACATCCTCCACCAAAGCTGTCCAGTTTTTTGGACAACTTGTTTCCTTCTTGTCGGAGCGTCGTTTGGACGATGTTTGGAGCTCCGACAGCGGCTTCCTTGCCGGAGATTCGATCTCCGATAATCCTCATAGGTGGAGGACGAAGGATTCGTCAAACGGTTGACGAATACCTCTCTGAATAAGCGAGTTTTGGGGACTCGATTTTGAATCCGAATTTTGATTCGGATTGTGATATTCTCTCGATCACATTGTCTTCAACACAAGGTTAGTGACTCGTACGAAGACGAGACTCATGACTTTGTTAAGTCATCCCGAAGGTACTCGGCGTGGATACGGATAGAGGCGATTCTAGCGAGGGTCACTCTGGTTGATGTATTTCCCGCTACATGTGATTCGTCTGGTGTACGTAGAATAAATTTCCTTTTATTGAAAAATTTGAAACTACGGTTATGTCTACACATGTTGTACTATGCATGTGTGTGGTGTGTGTGATGTAATAAATTAGATTTATTATTTTTTATTTATTCCGCTGCGCACATGTTTACGAAATATGTTCGAATACACACTGCTTGATCAGGAAATCCAAGATGTGGTATCAGAGCTCAGATTGTGTTTCGACATAATAGAAAAATTGATTTGCCATATTCGTAGTTGTATTTTTAGAAATTTTCTACTTATGGAAAGTTAGAAGTATTTATGGAAATTAATATTTTCATAAATAAAATATTTGATTTGATTTGGAAATTTATTTCCTAATTTAATCACGATTTGATTTGGGAATCAAATCTTAAATATATTTTATTTCCATAAATAGTTTTGACAATTTAGGAAATTTATTTCCTAAATTAAAATTGATTTTTCTTAATCAACACTTTCCATAAATAAAATATGTGATTAGATTTGAAAATTTATTTCCTAATTTAATCATGATTTGATTTGGAGAATCAAATCTCAAACATATTTTATTTCCATAAATAGTTATGACATATAAGGAAATTTTGTACATGTCATAATTGTATGTCATGCAATTGCATTAGATGCATATCATTATGCCATGCGTATCGTGACATGTAGATGTATGTAATTTATGTTATGCCATGTATATAATAGTTATTTGCATGCAAAGTGGATGAGACATAAAAATTCTTACACAATATTAAAGCCTACACCTTATGGTTAAAATCGAGTTCCGTTTCTTGTTTGGGTTGTTGGACTCTCTCGAGCTGGCTCGAACCCGTACATGTTCAAACTATGGAATAGTTTAATACTAATATAGTAAGAGTCAGAGGTCAATCGTTAGCTTTGGTTGTTGGATTCTCTCCAAGCCGGGCTAATTGGTTAAATGTACTCTAACCATATTAAAACTAAGTCTTGATTAATGGGTTGACTTTAACCTGGAGCATCGACTTGTTGGACTCTCTCCAAGGTAGATGTGAAGGGAGGTGAAGTTGGGTGCTATGCATATGATGCATACTTGTTAATGAGTTAACAACCCGATGTATGTGTGAACATTCAATTAGTTGATAGCACATTGTGATAGTTGCATATATGTGAAATGCAATCGGTATATTTGATACCTACCATCGTAGTTATAAATGACTTGTTGGACTCTCTCCAAGGTTATTCATATCTATGATGGATATCAGCCCATTCAGAGATGGACCTACGATCTCCCGAAGTGATTTTGGGGTTTTTGAAATTCGAAAAATGAATGAGATTTATGAATATATATTGATGTATTTTAAATCATCTTTCTCATATATGCTTGTTTTGTATTTCTAAGTTAATCTATTGATCATGATGTCTTTGAATCTGCGTTCTATTTTGGATTCGAATAAATTGACTGGGCCGAACTTCTTGGACTGACTTAGAAACTTGAGAATTGTTCTCAAGGTTGAAAAGCTTACAAATGTCCTCGAAGCGCCTCTTCCCGCTAAATTGCAACTCTGGACCAATTGTTGGCCTATCATAAACATGTGATTGATTCTGAAATGGTAAGTTGCATCATGCTAGCCACGATGGTACCTGAGCTGCGGAAGCAGCATGAGCATTTGGATGCTCATATCATAGTCTTTCATCTTTATGAGTTGGTTGATGAGCAAGTGAGATTCGAAAGGTTTGAAGTCTCCAAGCTCCTCTTCACCTATGAGATGCAAGAAGGTTCATCTGTGGTACTGCTCAACATACTGAAGACTGTGGAGTCTTCTGTGAAGCATGAGCAGGGGACGGTGCTGTAAGTTGATTCCTCGAAGAAAGGTTTTAAGAGGAAGTCAAAGAAATAGCAGAAGGGGAAGAAAAAGGCTAAAAAGACAGAACCAGCTCAAAAGGGCACTTGCCATCATTATGGCAAGGAGGGCCATTAGCGAAGAAATTGCAAGATTTATCTTGAGTTCGTGAAGAAGAATAAGACATCGGATGCCCCATCTTCTTTAGATATCTTCGTTATTGATTGTCATTCTATTTCCTCAAACACTTGGGCATTGGATACTAGGTGTGACTCACATATATGTAATGACATACATGGACTAAGGAATAGAAGAAGACTCGTCAAGGGAGAGTCAAATTTACGTGTTGGGAATGGAGCAAAGGTTGCTGCACTCGCCATCGGAACATATTTTTTGAAACTCCCTACAGGAGTTGTCTTAGAATTGGACAATTACTTTTATATTCCTTCGTTGATAAAGAATATCATTTCTATTTCTTGTTTAAATAGAAATGAGTACCATTTGACTTTTAGTAACAATTGTTGTTACATAACTTTGAATGGAATTCTTTATGGGACTGAAACTTTAAGCAATGATATTTATACGTTAGACGTATCCAGTGATGTTTTCAATATCGAAGCGAGCAACAAGCGTGCTCGAAAGGATAATCAATTAGACTCCTACATGTGACATTGTCGTCTTGACCATGCAAGCAAGAAACACATGTTCGAATTACACCGATGTGGAATTCTGGAATTGTTTGAATTGGATTCATACGATACGTGCGAATCATCCTTAAAAGGCAAGATGACTAAGTTTCTTTTTACAGGAAAAGGTGAATGAGTGGGAGAGTTGCTAGGTCTAATACATACTGATGTATGTGGACCTATGTCAACTCAAGCTTTGGGAGGCTATAACTACTTCATTACCTTCACCGATGATCACTCACGGTTTGGGTATGTGTTCTTGATGAAACACAAATCTGAAGCCTTTGAAAGGTTCAAAAAATTCAGAAATGAAGTAGAGAAATAACATGACAAGAGTATTAAAATACTTCGATCGGATCGAGATGGTGAATACTTAAGTTAAGAGTTTCTAGATTATCTAAGAGATAATGGTATATTGTCTCAATGGACTCTGTCATATACACCACAGCATAATGGTGTATCTGAGAGGCGTAACTGGACCTTGTTGGACATGGTCAGGTCAATGATGAATCATGCGAATCTTCCCAAGTCATTTTGGGGCTATGTACTTCAGACAGTTGTTTACTTGTTAAACAGAATGCCAACCAAGATAGTCTCTACTACTCCATATGAGATATGGAATAGTAAGAAACCTCATGTATCTTACTTGAAGATATGAGGTTGTCCTGCTTATGTGAAGCGGACTGTATTAGACAAATTGGATGCTAAGTCGGATAAATGTCTATTTATTGGATACCCTAAGGAAACAAGGGGTTACTAATTCTATCATCCTGTGGAACAAAAGGTATTTGTTTAAAGGTATGCTGTGTTTCTAGAGAAAGTTTCTCTTGCAAGAGAAACTGGGAGTGTCGAGCTTGAGGAGGCTCGAGAGACTCAAATAGACATTGATGAGATACCTAGTGAAGTACAACAGCCAATAACTCATAGTGATAAGCAATTGGCTGGACATATTGAGACACCACATCTTCGTAGATCTGGTAGAACACATAATATTCCTGAGAGAGATGTCTTTCTCGTACGTGACTCGAACGACGTGTTACTCCTTGATGATGAGGAGCCTACGTATGAAGAAGTTCGACAAATTCGAGAAGGGATAAGTGGCTTGAAGCCATGAAGTCGGAAATGAATTCTATGTATGAAAACCAAGTTTGAAACTTGGTTGACCCACCTGATGGCATAAAGCCTATAGGGTGCAAGTGGGTTTTCAAGAAGAAAATCGACATGGATGGTAATGTGATTACCTATAAGGCTAGATTGGTGGCGAAAGTGTAGGATCGTTGGCGTCGCTAGAAAGGGGGGGGGGGAATGAATAGCTACGCTCGTCTTTTCGATTCGCTGTACCCTTATACAATGATTAGTACGCAGCGGAAACAAGAAAACGAATACAGAAAGAATGACAAACACAAACACACCAATTTTACGTGGTTCGGAACACAAGTCCCTACTCCACGGTTGAGCCCTCGTCGGCTCTAGTGATGCACACCACCACTATAAACTTCTCCTTCTCGGTGATACACCGAAGGTGGAGCAACCCTTTTGCACAGTTTATTAGAAACTTTACAAGAAAGCTTACAATAGACAATGAAGAAGCAGTAAAACGAATACAGATTTCAGAGAGAATGAAAATGCTTCTTGCTTGCTGAATCGTTGACACTCCTGTTGGATGATCAAGGCTTTTTGAACGAAGAAGCTTTTTCACCCGTGTCTTTCTTCAGAAAATGTCGTAAGTAATTTTCTTTTTCTTATCCTTCCCTTGAATAATAGCTCAGAATAGTTTATAACTCGAGCCTGATTAGGGCTTTTCTGCCCGCTCAATCGAGTCGCCTCGACTAGAGCATTAATTGGCATTTATTAACGGCTTCAACGGTAAGATTTGGACCATAATTAGTTTTATTTCCATTGAAACATAGGTCCAGTCGAGGCGATGATCCGACGCCTCGACTGGCAGGCTTTGGTTCCAACCGAACAGAGCAACAGTCGAGCTCCCAGTCGACAGTCCCTTGCGTCTGTTCTGTTGGATCAAAGCTCCAGTCGAGTCGCTGCCTCGACTGCTGTCGGTTTTTCCTACGAACATACAGGCCCCAGTCGAGACATCAACCGACTGTGGCTTGCCTCTGCTCGTAAGAAATAACCTCAGTCGAGGCACCGCCTCGGCCCGATCTGATCAGCTTGCTTGTCCAGAGCAGTCGAGCTCTCAGTCGACACCCACTTGCGTCTGCTTAGTTGAACCGAGCATCAGTCGAGGCGTCGCCTCGACTGCCACCTTTACCTGATGCCTATGAATTACTGTTCATAGGTCTTCCATGCCAGGAATCATCTCCGGGACTTCGTGCCAAGACTCCCTGTCCGGGTCTTCACTGCCAAGAGGCCACGCCTCCGGGACTTCACTGCCAAGACTCCTCGTCCGGGTCTTCACTTGCCAGGACTCCACTTCCGGGTCTTCATCAATCTTGCCAGCCCCTCGACCTACAAGAGATTTTATGAAAATACATCTCAACCAACCGTATGAGATAACACATAATTATCACCTTGACTTAAACCCTTGTCAATCACCAAAAATATCATTTGGGTCTGATTGCACCAACAATCTCCCCCTTTTTTGATGTTTGACAATACGGTTTAAGTTTAGGTGATGAAATTATAGCACAATATAACATATTCAAAATTGAATATGCAAAAAGAAGAGATATAGTTGTGTAGCGTAAAAAGTTTTAATTTCAGGTTAAATTAAACTTAAAGCCCATCTTCTCCCCCTTTGGCAAACACCCAAAAAGAAGAGTTGCTTATAGAAGCACTCCCCCTGAATTCATTACCCTTAGTTTATCAAATGCACTAACAATATATTTTAGCAAGATAAATGTCAGTCGTGCATTTCTAAAGAAAGATATAAACCACCGGAAAAAAATTTGACATAATTTTCCTTAATATTTGTTGTAATATCCCTGTTCATGACAGCTCAATCTAAAAAACAAACCTACATACACAGAATATTAAAAAAATATACAAGCATACACCCAAAAAGTCACCCAAAACATCCTGATATATATATTTTCTTGAATTCAAACTGTTGACACGGGTAAAAAGCAAAAAAACTAAACTGCTGAAGATGATGGTCCTGATGAATCCGACATCATGGCACGAAGGAGAGTTAGAATTTCCTGCTGCTGGGCAGAGACTTCGGAAAACCGAGCATCTAGCTTGGAGTGAAGCTCTTCGAATTTAGTGTCGATTGACGTACTAAGGTCCATGAATTTAGTATCAACTGAGTTTATGAACTCAGCATGATCTTTTCGCAGATTCTCCAGCTGTTCAGACATGGTGGAAGATGGTTCATCAGCTAGAACTGGACGTTCTTGTTCACCTTCTTCCTCCATATCCCACCTTTCACCAGCTTGATGTCCATCCGCCTACTCAACGGTTCTACCAACTTTTGACATGTCGGCCAAAGAAAAGTTTCTCCACTTTATGAAATCAAAGTCTATCATCTGCCTAATTTTCCCCCTGCTTGTGTTGATGCCTATGGATTCTAGCCAAAATGTGATGATATGACCAAAAGGCATGTAAATTTTCTTTTGGACAGGAGTTGAGAAGTGGACTATGCAGAGAAAGATGTTTAAAGCAACATTAAAGTTTAAACGTTGCTTTAAGAGATGTAGAGCTAGTAAATGATGTGGTCTTATCTTAGCTTGCCCCCTAGTAACAATTGGAAGGATGCAACCTACAATGACCTTATATAGGACATTATCGGGGGCAGCTAATGCCATGGTCGGAAATAGAGTAAGACCAGGTTATCTGGGTTTTTTAAAGAAGTACTCATGAATTGTATTTATGGAGTATCCCTCAACAGGTTCTTGAATGCTTGGATAACATTCAAGGGTTGAGTTTGACTCTCGACACTCTAGAAATGCTCTGAGGATATCAGGAGTGAAAGATATGTCCTTTCTGGCTACCCTACTCTTAAAGATGAGCCTATCACCAGAGGTCGTAGATTGTTGTAGAATTCACTAACTAAGTCTATATTGATGTCATGATCACAATAGACTAGTTTATTGAGCCCAAAGTAGTTAATCATTTGTATAACATGTTGGGCATGATTTTCAAAAAATTCTTTATCTAATGATCTAGTATGCATCAACTGAAATTTGTGGGCAGTAAAGGTATGTTGATGATGTGTGGAGAAATCGGGATCCGTAGATGGATTATCGAGGTGTTTCACTTGACTCGTCTATCCTACGTTTTTGTTTAATGAATGCCAAAATGATATTCCAAAAAAAAATTCAATATGATGGTATGATGAGTGACAATAGCCAACACCCAATTAGTCTACCCAATATTACTAAGTCGTGTAATTAAAGAGATGAGTTTAGAAATTTACTTAGGTGCCATTTTTCCTGTTGTTGACTGGTCTTGAGGGATCAAGAAGATGACTTCTGTGAAATCACCTTCTCCAGCTAGAGAAAAAAAAACTGGCGAACCCTAGAAAATCTGGCAAAATCTAGGGTTTGAGAAAATCGTCGTCTAGGGTTAGGGATTGACCAAAAGAAGGAATGAGGGGCTGGAGAACTTACTTGAAGTTAGTTTAGGAGCGAGTGAGGTAATCTAGGGTTTTGTCGGTGTTAAACTTGGCCGGAGACTTGAACGGCGACAGCCAGGCGACAGAAGAGAAAAAACCGCGGCGAGAGGAGTCGAGGCGAGTCACGAGTTTGGGAGAGGCGGTAAGTGAAATTCCTTATATATTTCTTAGTTACGTACGCCTGATCAAGAGATATCAGTCGAGGCGTCAGTCGAGTGCGCCTCGCTTCTGTTTGCTCACACCTATCGAAATATCAAATTTTACTTGGTTGGAATGTCCAATTATGTTTATAAACCAAATACACACGAATTATGTATTGGTCTTCCCCATAATTGGTCAACTTAATGATTCATACAGTTTTCAACCGCATTACTCAAGTTATGCATCATAACAAGCAATTTGAGTAAATTGGTTGCTCCTAACATCTCAGCCCTATCTAGTAATACACAAGCATAGTTAATCCTATGATTTGTGTGAGATGTTTCCCAAAAGTATCCCAAACATTATTTTCCTATTTCTTTTGAACTTATGAATTAGTCCTTATGATCACGGAGAGTTTTTACTCAGCTGCACATATTCCCAACTCTCTTCTTAAATGACTAAATTTATTTTCTGGAAGAGGTTTTGTGAAAATATCAGCAAGATTTGCCTTAGACTCAACATAATTGAGTATAATATCTCCTCTTGCAACATGATCCCTAATGAAGTGATGTCTCACTTCAATGTGTTTTGTTCTGGAATGATGGACTGGGTTTTTCGTTAAGTTGATCGTGCTAATATTATCACATAGCACTTGCACGTTCTTATATGAAAAACCATAATCCTCCAATGTGTGAGTCATCCATAACAATTGTGACACACTCTCTCCCATGGCTATGTACTCAGCCTCAGTGGTGGAGAGAGCAACACAATGTTGCTTTCGACTTGACCAACCAACTAAAGCTGAACCTAGGAATTGACAGCCCCCACTAGTACTTTTTCTATCTAGTTTGCATCTTGCATAATCTGAATCTGTATAGCCTACTAAATCAAAAGACTCAGTTCGGGGATACCACAGTCCAACTGATATTGTTGCTTTAAGATATCTCATAATTCTTTTAACAGCAACCCAATGAGACTCTTTAGCACACGATTGATATCGTACACACATGCCCATAACAAATACTATATCAGGTCTACTTGTTGTAAGATATAAAAGACTACCTATGACACTTCTATAATGCTTTAGATCAACAGGTTTACCATCTACATCACTATCTAGATGAGTGTTTTGTGCCATTGGAGTGGCAACCTCCTTAACATTTTCCATGTTGAATCTTTTTAGCAACTCCATGACATATTTTGATTGACAAACATGAATTCCTTCTTTGGTTTGTTTGATTTGAAGTCCAAGGAAAAATGTCAACTCCCCTACTAGACTCATCTCAAACTCACTCTCCATGTGTTCTATGAATTCATTGAGATAATCCCTATTGTTTGAACCACAGATTATGTCATCGACATAAATCTGAGCTACAAATATGTCTTCACCGTTTCTTTCGTAAAAGTGTGGGATCAATTTGACCTCTTCTAAAACCCCTCTCAACTAGAAAAATTGACAACCTTTCGTACCAAGCACGAGGTGCTTGTTTCAGCCCATAAAGAGCCTTCTTGAGCTTATACATGTGATTTGGAAATTCAGAATTTTCAAATCCCGGTGGTTGTTTAACATAGACCTCTTCCTTTATAAACCCGTTTAAAAATGCTGACTTCACATCCATTTGATATAATTTGAATCCTCTATATGCTGCAAATGCTAGCATTAATCGAATGGATTCTAACCTAGCCACGGGTGCATAAGTTTCACCATAATCAAGTCCCTTAATTTGATTGTATCCTTTGGCAACTAACCTAGCTTTATTTCTCACTATTTCTCCTTTATCATTCAATTTATTTTTGAATACCCATTTGGTTCCTATTATGGTAGCTTGATCAGGTCTTGGAACTAAATCCCAAACTTGACTTCTCTCAAATTGTCCCAATTCATCTTGCATTGCTATAACCCAGTCCGGATCAAGCAAAGCTTCATCAATTACTTTTGGTTCAATTTCAGAGATTAATGCTTCTTGATTCACTTCATTTCTAAAGAATGATCTTGTCCTCACTATTAGTAATATATGAGAGATGTCCTAAGGCAATCGCCTTATGTATGAACCATTTATATGATAAATGAAGATTCACTATTTGAGTATACATGTTTCATGTATTTGATTGGATCTTAAACTCATTTACTGAATGTCCACGATGCGATTCACAGCATGAGAGAATTTGTGATTGGATCACAACTAGTGAGTATCTCTACATGTGTAATTGTGATGTATCGGAATTATCCCTAGTCGATGAATTGATGAATTTGGACACCATCAATTCTGTCGAGACTAGCACGAGGTATACTCCTTGGTGTATCCAAGCAGCTGATTTTCACTGGCTGGAGACATTATGATGTCCGGAGTTTATCGTGGATGCTAGTTATGGTAACTAGTTCATTGGAGTGACCAACCATAAGACTTCATATGGTTCTCTGCATATATAGATATGTCAATGAAGTTCTTACTGTGGCTTAAGTGCGATGTTCCTTTGACTTGCGGTATTCAAGTCATCTTGATCATGGAGACTTATGCTTTGACATCTTAAGCAAACATCTCTAAGGAGATGTGGACCCGGGATGATTGGGTATAAGTCGAAGTGATCGAAGGTGTTTGAATAGCCTATAAAGGATTCACCACTCCTTGCGAGGAGATGTATACCCATGACCTCTCGTCGGATTGTTACTAAAGTCTTTGGCCAAAGCATTACATGTTTAGAGTAAAGTACTCTTCGATACATGTGCAGTAACTAGAATCCGTAGGACGAGGAAATGATACTTGGGCTAAGTGTGACGTAGTCAGCCTAGTGGGGACTGACACAATAGACCATGTCCTGAACCAAGTGGGTATAAGATGAGTGAAGGGAATGGAGCACGAATCATTCGAAGCCAAGGGTTTCAGAAATAGTTCTGGATCAACCGTTGATCTTTTCGGTTAATTGGGGATCATGATGTACTACTAGGTGCTACTCATGATCGTTCTATAATTAATGGTTAATTATAGATGGCCAACATAAACCGAGAACCTATTTGGTCACACGCACAACGAGCGTAATCCAAAGGATTTAAAACGAGCTTGAGAATGAGATTCTCAGACCGAGAGAAACTAGGTTTGGTTGGACCAAACATAAAGCGAGCATGAAATCGTTTCAGTCGCAATGGAAGCGTGGATGGGCCGAGTCTTATGAAGACATAATGGATGAACCAAAATGGTTTGGTTCTAATCCAATGGAGGAGAATAAACCAAAGGGTTTGGTTTATTTTAAACGAATGAACCAAAAGTTGGTTCGGTTCGTTTTAACTTAAAATAAACCATCATGGTTTGGTTTATTTTAACTTATCTTAATGGAGTGGGTTAACGGGCCTAATTGTTAGATCCAATAACCATTAAGAGAATTAGTTCTCTATAAAAGAGGGCTTAAGGGATAATTAAGCCCTAATCCAAAACCCTAGCTTGGCCGCCCAACCCCTCTTCCTCTTGTTGGCGTCAACTCCATTGCCGCCCAACCCTTGAGCTGCCGTCCAGCTCTTTGCCGGCGTCCAAGCTTCAGCCGGTGATCCTCCGGCGACCCTCCGGTGATCTTCCTAGGCCTCGGTGAAAAGGTGAGCACTTGGCTTCCTTGTTTTGGCCGGCGCCTACTCCTCCACCAAGCTGTCCAGTTTTCTGGACAGCTTCTTCTCCTCTCGTCGGAGCGTCGTTTGGACGACGGTTAGAGCTCTGACAGCGGATAACTTACCGGGGATTCGATCTTCGGTAATCCTCTGAGGTGGAGGACGAAGGATTCGTCAATTGGTTGACGAATACCTCTCCGGAGAAGCGAGTTTTGAGAACTCGTATTAGGATCCGAATTTGGATTCGGATCATGATCATCTCTCGATCACGTCGTCTTCAACACGAGGCTAGTAACCCGTACGAAGACGAAGCTCGTGGCTTAGCGAAGTCATCCCGAGGAACTCGGCGTGGATACGGATAGAGACGATTCTAGCGAGGATCGTTCCGGTTGATGCCGTTCCCGCTACACGTCATACGAAAGGTATAACGTAGTTAAATTTCCTTTTATTGCAAATTTAAATTTACGGTTATGTCTACACTTGTTGTAATATGCATGCGTGCGTTGTGTGTGTTGTAATAAATGTAGATTTATTATTTTTATTGCTTCCGCTGTGTTCATGTTTACGAAACGTGATCGAACACACACACGCCGCGGTGCCGGAAACCCAATAGTGGTATCAGAGCCCAGGTTGTGTTTCGACATAATCGTAAAAATGGTTTTGCGATAGTCATAATGTATTTCTGAAAATTTTCTAATTTTGGAAATTTAGAAGTATTTATGGAAATTTTTCAATTTTGAAAAGTTTAGAAGTATTTATGGAAATCTTCCACTTTTGGAAAGTTAGAAGTATTTATGGAAATTGATATTTTTCATAAATAAAATATTTGATTAGATTCTGAAAATTTGTTTCCTAATTTAATCATGATTTGATTTGGGAAATTAAATCTTAAAATATTTGATTTCCATAAGTAGTTTTAATGATTTAGGAAATTGGTTTCCTAAATAGATTTTCCTTAATCAAATAATTTCATGAATAAAATATGTGATTAGATTTGGAAATTTGTTTCCTAATTTAATTATGATTTGATTTGGAGAATCAAATCTTAAATATATTTTATTTCCATAAATAGTTATGACATATAAGGAAATATATACATGACATAATTGTATGCCATGTAAATGCATTAGATGCATAACATTATGTCATGCGTGTCGTGACATGTAGATGTATGCCATGTATGCCATGCCATGTAGATAATAGTTATTTGCATGCAAAGAGGATGAGACATAAAAACCCTTAAACAATATTAAAGCCTACACCTTCCATTAATATGGTTAGAACCAGAGTTCCGTTTCTTGTTTGGGTTGTTGGACTCTCTCCAAGCCCGGCTCGAACCCGAACATGTTCAAACCATGGAATAGTTTAATACTAATATGGTAAGAGTCAGAGGTCAATCGTTAGCTTTGGTTGTTGGACTCTCTCCAAGCTGGGCTAATTGGTTGAATGCGCTCTAACCATATTAAAACTATTTCCCGATTAATGAGTTGGCTTTAACCTGGAGCATCTGCTTGTTGGACTCTCTCCAAGGTCGATGTAAAGGGAGGTGAAGTTGGGTGCTATGCATATGATGCATACTTGTTATGTGTTAACAACCCGATGTATGTGTGAACATTCAATTAGTTGATAGCACATTGTGATAGTTGCATATACGTGATATGCAATCGGTATAGTTGATACCTACCGTCGTAGTTATGAATGGCTTGTTGGACTCTCTCCAAGGTTGTTCATAACTATGATGGATATCAGCCCATTCGGAGATGGACCTACGATCTCCCGAAGTGATTTTGGGGTTTTTTGAAATTCAAAAAATGAATGGGATTTATAAATATATATTGATGCATTTTAAAATCATCTTTCTCATATATGCTCGTTTTGTATTTCTAAAATTGATCATGATATCTTTGAATTTGCGTTCCATTTTGGATTCGAATAAATTAACTGGGCCGAGCTTCTTGGACTGGCTTAGAAGCTTGAGAATTGTTCTCAAGGTTGAAAAGCTTGCAAATGTCCTCGAAGCGCCTCTTCCCGCCCGTCCTAATGACGATGCAACTCTGGACCAATTGTTGGCCTATCAGAAACATGTGAGTGATTCTGAACAAATGAGTTGCATCATGCTAGCCGCGATGGAACCCAAGCTACAAAAGCAGCATGAGCATATGGATGCTCATATCGTAGTCCTTCATCTTTGTGAGTTGGTTGATGAGCAAGTGAGATTCGAAAGGTTCGAAGTCTCAAAGCTCCTCTTCACTTCTGAGATGATAGAAGGTTCATATGTGGTACTGCTCAATATGCTGAAGACTGTGGAGTCTTCTGAGAAGCATGAGCAGGGGACAGTGTTGTTAGTTGATTCCTTGAAGAAAGTTTCTAAGAGGACGTCAAAGGAACAACAGAAGGGAAAGAAGAGAAGGGCTAAGAAGGTAGAACTAGCACAAAAGGAAACTTGCCGTCATTATGGCAAGGAGAGCCATTTACGAAGAAAGTGCAAGATTTATCTTGAGTCCGTGAAGAAGAATAAGGCATCGGATGCCCCATCTTCTTCAGATATCTTCGTTATTGATTGTCATTCTATTTCCTCAAACACTTGGGTATTGGATACTAGGTGTGACTCACATATATGTAATGACATACATGGACTAAGGAATAGAAGAAGACTCGTCAAGCGAGAGTTAAATTTGCGTGTTGGGAATGGAGCAAAGGTTGCTGTAGTCGCCATTGGAATACATTTGTTGAAACTCCCTACATGACTTGTCTTAGAACTGGACAATTGCTTTTATGTTTCTTCGTTGATAAAGAACATCATTTCTATTTCTTGTTTAAATAGAAATGGGTACCATTTGACTTTTAGTAACAATTGTTGTTACATAACTTTGAATGGAGTTCTTTAAGGGATTGGAACTTTAAGCAATGGTGTTTATACGTTGGACGTATCCAGTGATATTTTCAATATCGAAGCGAGCAACAAGCGTGCTCGAAAAGATAATCAATTAGACTCCTACATGTAGCATTGTCGTCTTGGCCATATAAGCAAGAAACGCATGTCCGAATTACACCGATGTGGAATTCTGGAATCGTTTGAATTGGATTCATACGATACATGTGAATCATGCTTAAAAGGCAAGATGACTAAGTTACCTTTTACTGGAAAAGGTGAACGAGTGGGAGAGTTACTAGGACTAATACATACTGATGTATGTGGACCTATGTCAACTCAAGCATTAGGAGGCTATAGCTACTTCATTACCTTCACCGATGATCACTCACGGTTTGGGTATGTGTTCTTGATGAAACACAAGTCTGAAGCCTTTGAAAGGTTCAAAGAATTCAGAAATGAAGTAGAGAAATAACATGATAAAAGTATTAAAATACTTCGATCGGATCGAGGTGGTGAATACTTAAGTCAAGAGTTTCTTGATTATCTAAGAGACAATGATATATTGTCTCAATGGACTCCGCCCTATACACCACAGCATAATGGTGTATCTGAGAGGCGTACCCGGACCTTGTTGGACATGGTCAGGTCATTGATGAATCATGCAACTCTTCCCAAGTCCTTTTGGGGCTATGCACTTCAGACAGCTGTTTACTTGTTAAACAGAATGCCTACCAAGGTAGTCTCAACTACTCCATATGAGATATGGAATAGTAAGAAACCTCATGTATCTTACTTGAAGATATGGGGTTGTCCTGCTTATGTGAAGTGGACTGTATCAGACAAATTGGATGCTAAGTCTGATAAATGTCTATTTATTGGATACCCTTAGGAAACAAGGGGTTACCAATTCTATCATCCTGTGGAACAAAAGGTGTTTGTTTCAAGGCATGCTGTGTTTCTAGAGAAAGAGTTTCTCTTGCAAGAAAACAGTGGGAGTGTCGTCGAGCTTGAGGAGGCTCGAGAGACTCAAATAGACATTAATGAGATACCTGGTGAAGCACAACAGCCGACAACTCATAGTGATGAGCAATCGGCTGGACCTATTGTAACACCACATCTTCGTAGATCTGGTAGAACACGCAATATTTCTGAGAGATATGGATTTCTCGTAAGTGAATCGAACGACGTGTTACTCATTGATGATGAGGAGCCTACCAGTTATGAAGAAGTGCTGACAAGTTCAGAAAGGGATAAGTGGCTTGGTGCCATGAAGTCGAAAATGGATTCCATGTATGAAAACCAAGTTTGGAACTTGGTTGACCCACCTGAAGGGATAAAGCCTATAGGGTGCAAGTGGGTTTTCAAGAAGAAAACCGACATGGATGGTAATGTGATTACCTATAAGGCTAGATTGGTGGCGAAAGGATATCGTCAAAAACAAGGTGTTGATTATGACGAAACCTATTCGCCTGTAGCTATGTTTAAATCCATTCGGATGCTCCTGGCCATAGCGGCTCATTATGATTATGAGATATGACAGATGGATGTGAAAACAGCTTTCCTTAATGGAAACTTGCTCGAGGACGTGTATATGATACAACCTGAGGGTTTCACATCGGTTGATAAAACCAAGGTATGCAAATTGCGACGGTCCATTTATGGATTGAAGCAAGCATCCAGGAGCTGGAATATCCGTTTTGATGAGACAATCAAAAGGTTTGATTTCTCACAAAATCCAGACGAACCTTGTGTGTACAAGAAGGTTAGTGGGAGTGCAGTCGTGTTCCTAGTATTGTATGTCGATGACATATTACTTATAGGAAATGATGTCTCAATCTTACAGTCAGTGAAGGTTTGGTTATCCAAGACATTCTCCATGAAAGACCTGGGAGAAGCAACCTACATCCTCGGGATTAAGATCTATAGAGATAGATCGAAACGGTTGCTTGGTCTTTCGCAGTCTACATAGATAGACTGAGTGCTAAAGAGGTTTAGCATGTCGGAATCCAAGAAAGGTTTCTTACCCATCGGGCATGGGGTACACCTTCAAGTCTATGTGTCCGCGCATGTAAGAAGGCGAGAGGATTTGCATGAGTAAGATTCCTATGCATCCGCAATAGGATCTATCATGTATGCTATGTTATGTCACGAGGCCCGATGTATCGTATGCTCACGAGTGTCACGGCGGATACGATCGATCCAGGAATGGATCATTGGGAGACTGTTAAGACGATCCTTAAGTACTTAAGAAGAACTAAGGATACGTTCCTAATATATGGAGAAGGGTACATGGTGATACGTGGGTATACGGATGCCAGCTCCAGACAGACAAGGATGATTCCATGTCTTTGTCTGGGTATGTATTCACCTGGAATTGAGGCGCAATAAGTTGGAAAGGTTCCAAGCTTGACACTATAGCGGATTCTGCCACTAAGGCAGAATACATTGCGACTTTAGGCGAATGAAAGGAAGCGGTTTGGATCAAGAAGTTCATCTCTGAACTTGATGTGGTCTCATCAATGATCCAAACATGTGCTTTGCCGCTATCATCTTATCAGAGAGATCATCAGTAGGAACGAAATACAAATCGAGAAAATTCCCACTGAAAGGAACTTAGCGGATCCCTTGACTAAGGCATTACCTCAAAATAAGTTTGAGGGTCATGTTCGAGCTTATGGTATTGGATACCGTAGCGATTGACATTAGGCCAAGTGGGAGTCTGTTAGTAATATATGAGAGATGTCCTAAGACAATCGCCTTATGTATGAACCATTTATATGATAAATGAAGATTCACTATTTGAGTATACATGTTTTATGTATTTGATTGGATCTTAAACTCATTTACTGAATGTCCATGATGCGATTCACAGCATGAGATAATTTGTGATTAGATCACAACTAGTGAGTATCTCTACATGTGTAATTGTGATGTATCGGAATTATCCCTAGTCGATGAATTGATGGATTTGGACACCATCAATTCTGTTGAGACTAGCACGAGGTATACTCCTTGGTGTATCCAAGCAGCTGATTCTCACTGGCTGGAGACATAGTGATGTCCGGAGTTAATCGTGGATGCTAGTTATGGTAACTAGTTCATTGGGCTGACCAGCCGTAAGACTTCATATGGTTCTCTGCATATATAGATATGTCAATGAAGTTCTTACTGTGGCTTAAGTGCGATGTTCCTTTGACTTGCGGTATTCAAGTCATCTTGATCATGGAGACTTATGCTTTGACATCTTAAGCAAACATCTCTAAGGAGATGTGGACCCGGGATGATTGGGTATAAGTCGAAGTGATTGAAGGTGTTTGAATAGCCTATAAAGGATTCACCACTCCTTGCGAGGAGATGTATACCCATGGCCTCTCGTCGGATTGTTACTAAAGTCTTTGGCCAAAGCATTACATGTTTAGAGTAAAGTACTCTTCGATACATGTGCAGTAACTAGAATCCGTAGGACGAGGAAATGATACTTGGGCTAAGTGTGACGTAGTCAGCCTAGTGGGGACTGACACAATAGACCATGTCCTGAACCAAGTGGGTATAAGATGAGTGAAGGGAATGGGGCACGAATCATTCGAGCTGCTGAAGGGTTTCATAAATAGTTCTGGATCAACCGTTGATCTTTTCGGTTAATTGGGGATCATGATGTACTACTAGGTGCCACTCATGATCGTTCTATAATTAATGGTTAATTATAGACGGCCAACATAAACCGAGAACCTATTTGGTCACACGCACAACGAGCGTAATCCGAAGGATTTAAAACGAGCTTGAGAATGGGATTCTCAGATCGAGAGAAACTAGGTTTGGTTGGACCAAACAAGAAGCGAGCATGAAATCGTTTCAGTCGCAATGGAAGTGTGGATGGGCCGTGTCTTATGAAGACATAATGGATGAACCAAAATGGTTTGGTTCTAATCCAATGGAGGAGAATAAACCAAAGGGTTTGGTTTATTTTAAACGAATGAACCAAAAGTTGGTTCGGTTCGTTTTAACTTAAAATAAACCATCATGGTTTGGTTTATTTTAACTTATCTTAATGGAGCGGGTTAACGGGCCTAATGGTTAGATCCAATAACCATTAAGAGAATTAGTTCTCTATAAAAGAGGGCTTAAGGGATAATTAAGCCCTAATTCAAAACCCTAGCTTGGCCGCCCAACCCCTCTTCCTCTTGTTGGCGTCAACTCCATTGCCGCCCAACCCTTGAGCTGCCGTCCAGCTCTTTGCCAGCGTCCAAGCTTCTGCCGGTGATCCTCCGGCGACCCTCCGGTGATCTTCCTAGGCCTCGGTGAAAAGGTGAGCACTTGGCTTCCTTGTTTTGGCCGGCGCCTACTCCTCCACCAAGCTGTCCAGTTTTCTGGACAGCTTCTTCTCCTCTCGTCGGAGCGTCGTTTGGACGACGGTTAGAGCTCCGACAGCAGATAACTTACCGGGGATTCGATCTCCGGTAATCCTCTGAGGTGGATGACTAAGGATTCGTCAATTGGTTGACGAATACCTCTTCGGAGAAGCGAGTTTTGAGAACTCGTATTAGGATCCGAATTTGGATTCGGATCGTGATCATCTCTCGATCACGTCGTCTTCAACACGAGGCTAGTAACCCATACGAAGACAAAGCTCGTGGCTTAGCGAAGTCATCCCGAGGAACTCGGCGTGGATACAGATAGAGACGATTCTAGCGAGGATCATTCCGGTTGATGCCGTTCCCGCTACACGTCATACGAAAGGTATAACGTAGTTAAATTTCCTTTTATTGCAAATTTAAATTTACGGTTATGTCTACACTTGTTGTAATATGCATGCGTGCGTTGTGTGTGTTGTAATAAATATAGATTTATTATTTTTATTGCTTCCGCTGTGTTCATGTTTACGAAACGTGATCGAACACACACACGCCGCGGTGCCGGAAACCCAACACTCACCCCATGATGGATGTCTCCAACAACTTGGTCTAGGGAATGACTAGTGACCATTCTAGTGGATCTTGGTACTTGAGATGTTTCTTGACCCTCATTGTTAGATACAATCTCAAGCAATGACCCTTCTGATCTAGATTTTTCATTTTCGGAGTCAGATTTGACTCCCCCTACACTTGTGTCCTCCTTCAAACTCAATCTTTTGAGTTCGACCTTTACTGCATCACTATTATCCTTAGAGTCAATTTGGTCTTTACATTCCTCAAAAACCACATTTGACGATTCCTCAACCAAATTTGTTCATTTGTTGTAAACTCGATAAGCCTTACTAGTGAGGGAATATCCTAACAGGACACCTTCATCTGCTTTTGCAGTGAATTTTCCTAGATGATCCTTAGTGTTTAAAATGAAAACCTTGCAACCAAAAACCCTAAGATGTTTGACTGTTGGTGGTTTTCCAAACCATAGTTCATGAGGTGTTTTTCCTAAGAATCTATGTATCAAAACTACATTTTCAACATAGCATGCAGTGTTAATTGCCTCAAAACAAGTAACTAGGAAGAGTATACTCATTTAGCATACTCCTCGCAGCTTCTTGCAAAGCTCTATTCTTCCTCTCTACCACACCATTTTGTTGTGGTGTCCTAGGAGTGGAAAATTCATGTTTATAGCCTTTTTCTAAACAGAATTCCTTAAACCTCATATTTTCAAATTCTCCTCCATGATCACTCCTAATTGTTTTAATTGTTGAGTTTTTCTCATTCTCAATTCTTCTACAAAAAGGAATAAAAATTTCTAATGTTTGATCCTTATGTTTGAGAAAGAAGGTCCATGTATATCTAGTATAATCATCTACTACTACCAAGCAATATCTACTTCCATTCAAGGTTTTTGTGGAGCTACTATCAAACAAATCTAAATGCAATAAATCTAAAGCATTTAAAGTACTTACAGTGTTCTTGCTTTTGTGTGATGCTCTTATTTGTTTACCTTTTGACATGCATCACATAGCTTGTCCTTTTCGACATTGAGCAATGGTAGACCCCGCACAAGCTCTTCCTTGGCCAACCTCTTGATATTTTTCATGTTGGCGTGTGCTAGTCTCCGATGCCATGATTCATCTTCTTTGGACAAAAACACTTCACACGCAGTTAGTAGCACTACTAAATTGAACTTGATAGATATTCTCCTTCCTCGTCCCTACTAGCATGATAGTATCGGTTTCATTATGTTTAATTAAGCATTTAGTTGAATAAAATTCTACTCTATATCCTTCATCACATAATTGACTGACACTTAACAAATTAAAAACCATTCCTCTAACTAGCAGAACATTCTTAATCCTAAATTGTTCAGATATTACTATGTCTCCTACTCCTATGACTTTTAGTTTGCCACTATTACCAAAAGAAACAATACCTTTACTCCTGTTTTTAAATGTAGCAAACTTCGTGGAGTCCCCGGTCATGTGCTTGGAGCATCCGCTATCTACAACCCACTTCATTGGATACTCCCCCTCGACCGATACCTAATCAAACACGAAAAACAAGATCTTTTGAAACCCAGATTTTGGGTCCATTAGCATTTACAACATATTGTTTAGGAATCCAAGCCTTAGTTGTGTTTGCTTTACCAACGTGAGTTCTATTTACTAATGACATGAAACTGAATTCCTTTTTTGTTGGTTTGTAGCCTATTCCTGCTCTGTTGTAAACTGCCCTTTGGGCATCTAAAATCATGTTAAGAGTTTGAGAGCTTGTTGTGAATCTCTCAAGTGTGCACTTGAGATCATCAATTTGTGCTCTCAAGAAATTGTTTTCTTCCCTAAGTTTTTCGATTTCATAAGTATCAATCCTAATTTTTGCAGGAATAGAATCCTGAGTTTTAAGCTCCTCTAATTCTGATTTTAATATCTTAACTTTATTTTTTGATCTACTCAAGGCATTAGTTAAGCATGCTATTGTTTCATACAATTTATCTAGTTCAGGAGATGTTACCTCATCATCATCAGATGATGATGATGTGTCCTTCCGTGAAGACTCATCTGAATCTGTGTGATTAAACGCCATTAGTGCCGTATGCTTGGCTCCTTTTGCCCTGTCTCCATCTTCTGAGGAACTGGAAGAAGAGTCATCCCATGTTGCCCTCAACGCCTTCTTCTTCCTGGACTTGTCCTCTTTCTTGTTGAGATCAGGACATTCACTCTTGATGTGCCCTTTCCTGTTACACTCAAAACAAACCACATCAGATTTACCTCTAAATTTATGTGATGACTTACCTTTCCTCTTGTCTGGAATATTTTCTTTACATCCTTCTTATTGTACTTTCGCT
This sequence comes from Wurfbainia villosa, assembly GCA_025175895.1. Taxonomy (NCBI): domain Eukaryota; kingdom Viridiplantae; phylum Streptophyta; class Magnoliopsida; order Zingiberales; family Zingiberaceae; genus Wurfbainia; species Wurfbainia villosa. The sequence goes on from JAKLTH010000147.1 coordinate 7,853,233, forward strand.
TCTCCTCATCATCCTCCTCACGAAATTGGCTACCTCGCTGGATGAGGACTCGTCATCACTGTCACTACTTGTCTCAGATGAGGATGAAGATGACTCCTTCTTCTCCTTTTTCTTGTTCTCCTTGTATTGCTCACCTGCAACAAAAGCAATACCTTTCTCTTTTGGACCCTTGTTAGCTTGCTCATGTAATTCCATTTCACAAAATAATTCATCCAACTTTATAGTAGACAGATCCTTGATACTTTGTAGGCATCTACCATAGATGACCACAAAGCATTCGGAAAAGACTTTAGGACGACTGATAATGTCTCTGTTCTCTAAAATTTCTCAGAATGAATGCAGCACATTCAATACTTCCTTGAATCTTCCATGCAACTCACCAATAGTCTCGCCATCTTTCATAGCAAGATTTTGCAGCTGGTTCATGTAGAGATCTCGCTTTGCTATCCTCGAGTCTCTTGTCCCTTCGTTTAGTTCTATCAGTTTATTCCAGAGAACTTGCACACTGCTGAACGGACCCACTTTGTTGAGTTGATCCTTCGCTAGACCACATTGCAGAGTCACGGTGGCCTTAGCGTTTGCTTGCGCCTTGCATTTTTGTTCTACAATCCACCTTCTAGACTCAAGTACTTTGCCTTCTGTGTCCATCGGTGTCGTGAAGCCTTCGGTTACCGAAAACCACATATCTATCTCAGTGATGAGATAGTACTCCATCCGGCTTCGCCAATACTGGAAGTTCGTTCTGTCAAAGAATGGAGGCCTGTTTGTGCTATAACCTTCTTGCATCGCCATTTGAACTTGCTCTTGCGGTTGTGAATCCGAAGAAGAGCACCAGGCTCTGATACCAATTGTAGGATCGTTGGCATCGCTAGAAAGGGGGGGGGGAATGAATAGCTACGCTCGTCTTTTCGATTCGTTGTACCCTTCTACAATGATTAGTACGCAGCGGGAACAAGAAAACGAATACAGAAAGAATGACAAACGCAAACACACCAATTTTACGTGGTTCGGAACACAAGTTCCTACTCCACGGTTGAGCCCTCGTCGGCTCTAGTGATGCACACCACCACTATAAACTTCTCCTTCTCGGTGATACACCGAAGGTGGAGCAACCCTTTTGCACAGTTTATCAGAAAATTTACAAGAAAGCTTACAGTAGACAATGAAGAAGCAGTAAAACGAATATAGATTTCAGAGAGAATGAAATGCTTCTTGCTTGCTGAATCGTTGACACTCTTGTTGGATGATCAAGGCTTTTTGAACGAAGAAGCTTTTTCACCCGTGTCTTTCTTCAGGAAATGTCATTTTCTTTTTCTTATCCTTCCCTTGAATAACAGCTCAGAATAGTTTATAACTCGAGCCTGATTAGGGATTTTCTGCCCGCTCAGTCGAGTCGCCTCGACTGGCGCCTCGACTAGAGCATTAATTGGCATTTATTAACGGCTTCAACGGTAAGGTTTGGACCATAATTAGTTTTATTTCCGTTGAAACATAGGTCCAGTCGAGGCGATGATCCGACGCCTTGACTGGCAGACTTTGGTTCCAATCGAACAGAGCAATAGTCGAGCTCCTAGTCGACAGTCCCTTGCGTCTGTTCTGTTGGATCAAAGCTCCAGTCGAGTCGCTGCCTCGACTGCTGTCGGTTTTTTCCTACGAACATACAGGCCCCAGTCGAGACATCAATCGACTGTGGCTTGCCTCTGCTCGTAAGAAATAACCTCAGTCGAGGTGCCACCTTGAGTCTGATCAGCTTCGCCGCTTGTCGAGCGGTCGAGCTCTCGATTGACACCACTTGCGTGCGCTTAGTTGAACCGAGCACCCGGTCCGAGGCGTCGCCTCGATCGCCACCTTTACCGATGCCTATGAATTCCGTTCATAGGTCTTCCATGCCAGAATCATCTCCGGGACTTGTGCAAGACTCCTGTCCGGTCTTCACTTTGCCAAGAGGCCACACCTCCGGGACTTCTTGCGAAGACTCCTTGTCGGGTCTTCACTTGCCAGGACTCCACTTCCGGGTCTTCATCAATCTTGCATCCAGTCCTCGACCTACAAGAGATTTCCTGAAAATACATCTCAACCAACCGTATGAGATAACACATAATTATCACCTTGGCTTAAACCCTTGTCAATCACCAAAACATCATTTGGGTTGCAGACCAGAAAGGATATCGTCAAAAGCAAGGAGTTGATTATGACGAAACCTATTTGCCTGTTGCTATGCTTAAATCGCCTTATGTATGAACCATTTATATGATAAATAAAGATTCACTATTTGAGTATAGATGGTTTCATGTATTTGATTGGATCTTAAACTCATTTACTGAATGTCCGCGATATGACTCAGCATGAGAGAATTTGTGATTGGATCACAACTAGTGAGTATCTCTACATGTGTAATTGTGATGTATCGGAATTATCCCTAGTTGATGAATTGATGGATTTAGACACCATCAATTCTGTCGAGACTAGCACGAGGTATACTCCTTGGTGTATCCAAGCAGTTGATTTTCACTGGTTGGAGACATTGTGATGTCCGGAGTTAATTGTGGATGCTAGTTATGGTAACTAGTTCATTGGAGTGACCAGCCGTAAGACTTCATATGGTTCTCTGTATATATAGATATGTCAATGAAGTTCTTACTGTAGCTTAAGTGCGATGTTCCTTTGACTTATGGTATTCAAGTCATCTTGATCATAAAGACTTATGCTTTGACATCTTAAGCAAGCATCTCTGTGGAGATGTGGACTCGGGATGATTGGGTATAAGTCGAAGTGATCGAAGGTGTTTGAATAGCCTATAAAGGATTCACCACTCCTTGCGAGGAGATGTATACCCATGACCTCTCGTCGGATTGTTACTAAAGTCTTTGGCCAAAGCATTACATGTTTAGAGTAAGGTACTCTTCGATACATGTGTAGTAACTAGAATCCGTAGGACGAGAAAATGATACTTGGGCTAGGTGTGACGTAGTCAGCCTAGTGGGGACTGACACTATAGACCATGTCCTGAACCATGTGGGTATAAGATGAGTGAAGGGAATGGGGCACGATTCATTCGGGCTGTTGAAGGGTTTCAGAAATAGTTCTGGATCAACCGTTGATCTTTTCGGTTAATTGGGGATCATGATGTACTACTAGGTGCCACTCATGATCGTTCTATAATTAATGGTTAATTATAGACGGCCAACATAAACTGAGAACCTATTTGGTCACATGCACAACGAACGTAATCCGAAAGATTTAAAACGAGATTGAGAATGAGATTCTTAGACCGATAGAAACTAGGTTTGGTTGGACCAAACAAGAAGCGAGCATGAAATTGTTTCAGTCGCAATGGAAGCGTGGATGGGCCGTGTCTTATGAAGACATAATGGATGAACCAAAATGGTTTGGTTCTAATCCAATGGAGGAGAATAAACCAAAGAGTTTGGTTTATTTTAAACGAATGAACCAAAGTTGGTTCGGTTCGTTTTAACTTAAAATAAACCATCATGGTTTGGTTTATTTTAACTTATATTAATGGAGCAGGTTAACGGACCTTATGGTTATGATCCAATAACCATTAAGAGAATTAGTTCTCCATAAAATAGGGCTTAAGGGTTTGTTAAGCCCTAATCCAAAATCCCTAACCTAGAGTTGCTGCCCACCTCTCCCCTTTGAAGAAGTCGGCGCCAACCCTAGTGTCGCCGCCCCTTCTCCTCCAACTGGTGACCAGATGCTGTTGTCTTCTCCACTTGCCGGCATCGAGCTGCTGCCGGAGGAGCTCCGGTGATCTCCCTAGGGTTCGGTAATAAGGTGAGCTTCCACCTTTCCTTTGGCCGGCCCCTACTCCTCCACCAAAAGCTGTCCAATTTTCTGGACAGCTTGTTTCCTTCTCGTTGGAGCGTCGTTTGGACGACGTTTGGAGCTCCGACAGTGCCTTACTTACCGGGGATTCGATCTCCGATAATCCTCATAGGTGGAGGACGAAGGATTCATCAAACGGTTGACGAATACCTCTCCAGAGAAGCGAGTTTTGAGGACTCGTCTTTGGATCCGAATTTGGATTCGGATCGTGATCTTCTCTTGATCACATCGTCTTTAACACGAGGCTAGTAACCCGTACGAAGACGAGGCTCGTGACTTAGTGAAGTCATCCCGAAGATACTCGGCGAGGACACGGATAGAGACGATTCTAGCGAGGATCGTTCCGGTTGATGTCGTTCCCGCTACACGTGATACGTAAGATATACGTAGTTAAATTTCCTTTTATTGCAAAATTTAAATTTACGGTTATGTCTACACATGTTGTACTATGCATGCGTGTGATGTGTGTGTTGTAATAAATTAGATTTATTATTTTTATTCCTTCCGCTGTGCACATGTTTACGAAACATGTTCGAACACACACTCGCCACGGTGCCGGAAACCCAACACTATAGGGTGCAAGTGGGTTTTCAAGAAGAAAACCGACATGGATGGTAATGTGATTACCTATAAGGCTAGATTGGTGGCGAAAGGATATCGTCAAAAGCAAGGTGTTGATTATGACGAAATCTATTCGCCTGTTGCTATTGCTTAAATCCATTCGGATGCTTTTGGCCATAGCGGCTCATTATGATTATGAGATATGACAGATGAATGTGAAAATAACTTTCCTTAGTGGAAACCTGCTCGAGGACATGTATATGATACAGCCTGAGGGTTTCACATTGGTTGATAAAACCATGGATTGAAGCAAGCATCCAGGAGCTGGAATATCCATTTTGATGAGACAATCAAAAAGTTTGATTTCTCACAAAATCCAAACGAACCTTGTGTGTACAAGAAGGTTAGTGAGAGTGCAGTCGTGTTCCTAGTATTGTATGTCAATGACATATTACTTATAGGAAACGATGTTTCAGTCTTACACTCAGTTAAGATTTGGTTGTCCAATACATTCTCCATGAAAGACCTGGGAGAAGCAACCTACATCCTCGGGATTAAGATCTATAGAGATAGATCGAAATGGTTGTTTGGTCTTTCGCAGTCTACATATATAGACCGAGTGCTAAAGAGGTTTAGCATATCGGAATCCAAGAAAGGTTTCCTATCCATCAGGCATGGGATACACCTTTCGAAGTCTATGTGTCCGCGCACAGAAGACGAGAGGATTTGCATGAGTAAGATTCCCTATGCATCCGCAATAGGATCTATCATGTATGCTATGTTATGTACGAGGTCCGATGTATCATATGCTCTGAGTGTCACGAGTAGATACCAGTCTGATCCAGGAATGGATCATTGGGCGACTGTTAAGACGATCCTTAAGTACTTAAAAAGAACTAAGGATGTGTTCCTAATATATGGAGAAGGGGACATGGTGATACATGAGTATACGGATGCCAACTTCTAGACAGACAAGGATGATTCCAGGTCTCAGTCTGGATACATGTTCACCTTGAATGGGGGTGCAGTGAGTCGGAAAAGTTCCAAACAAGACACTATAACAGATTCTACTACTGAGATAGAATACATTGCAGCTTCGGAAGAAGCAAAGGAAGCGGTTTGGATCAAGAAGTTCATTTATGAACTTGGTGTGGTTCCAACCATTGTTGAAGCAATACCGGTCTACTGCGACAACAATGGAGCAATTGCATAGGCGAAAGAGCCAAGGTCTCATCAACGATCCAAACATGTGCTTCGCCGCTATCATTTGATCAAAGAAATTGTAAGTAGGAAGGAAATACAAATCGAGAAGATCCCACTGAAAGGAACTTAGCGGATCCTTTAACTAAGACATTACCTTAAAGTAAGTTTGAGGGTCATGTTAGAGCTTATGGTATTAGATACCGTAGCGATTGGCATTAGGCCAAGTGGAAGTTTGTTAGTAATATATGAGAGATGTCATAAGGCAATCACCTTATGTTTGAACCATTTATATGATAAATGAAGATTCACTATTTCAATATAAATATTTTCATGTATTTGATTATATCTTAAACTCAATTACTGAATGTCCCCGATACGATTCACAGCATGAGAAAATTTGTGATTGGATCACAACTAGTGAGTATCTCTACATGTGTAATTATGATGTATTGGAATTATCCCTAGTCGATAAATTGATGAATTTGGACACCATCAATTCTATCGAGACTAGCACGAGGTATACTCCTTGGTGCATCCAAGCAGCTGATTCTCACTGGCTGGAGATATTGTGATGTCCGAAGTTAATCGTGGATGCTAGTTATGGTAACTAGTTCATTAGAGTGACTAGCTGTAAGACTTCATATGGTTATCTTCATATATGGATATGTCAATGAAGTTTTTACTGCAGCTTATGTGCGATGTTCCTTTGACTTGCGGTATTCAAGTCATCTTGATCATAAAGACTTATGCTTTGACATCTTAAGCAAGCATCACTGAGAAGATGTGGACCCGGGATGATTGGGAATAAGTCGAAGTGACTGAAGGTGTTTGAATAACCTATAAAGGATTCACCACTCCTTGCGAGGAGATGTATACCCATGGCCTCTCATAGGATTGTTACTAAAGTCTTTGGCCAAAACATTACATGTTTAGAGTAAGGTACTCTTCGATACATGTGCAGTAACTAGAATTCGTAGGACGAGGAAATGATACTTGGGCTAGGTGTGACGTAGTCAACCTAGTGGGGACTGACATTATAGACCATGTTCTGAACCAAGTGGGTATAAGATGAGTGAAGGGAATGAGGCACGAATCATTATAACTGCTGAAGGGTTTCAGAAATAATGCTGGATCAACCGTTGATCTTTTCGGTTAATTGGGGATCATGATGTACTACTAGGTGCCACTCATGATTGTTCTATAATTAATGGTTAATTATAGATGACCAACATAAACCGAGAACTTATTTGGTCACACGCACAACGAGCATAATCCGAAGGATTTAAAACGAGCTTGAAAATGAGATTCTCATACCGAGAGAAACTAGGTTTGGTTGGACCAAACAAGGAGCGAGAATGAAATCATTTTAGTCGCAATGGAAGCGTGGATGGGTCGTGTCTTGTGAAGACATGATGGATGAACCAAATTGGTTTGGTTCTAATCCAATGGAGGAGAATAAACCAAAGGGGTTTGGTTTGTTTTAAACGAATGAACCAAAGTTGGTTCTGTTCATTTTAACTTAAAATAGACCAAATCGGTTTGGTTTATTTTAACTTAAATTAATGGAGCGGGTTAACGAATTTTTGGTTATGAACCAATAACCATTAGGAGAATTTGTTCTCTATAAAATTAGGGCTTAAGGATTTTTTGAAAACCTAATCTAATCTTGCCTCCCCTCTCCCTCCTCTCCTTGTAGTCGACGCCCAAGCCCTTGTCGTCGCCCAACCCTTGTGCCACCGTCCAAGTTGTTGCCGACATCCAAGCTCTTGTCGGCGATCCTCCGACGACCCTCCGGTGATCTTCCTTGGCTCCGGCGATAGGGTGAGCATCTAGCTTTCCTTATTTGGTCGGCGCAACATCCTCCACCAAAGCTGTCCAGTTTTCTGGACAACTTATTTCCTTCTTGTCGGAGCGTCATTGGGATGACATTTGGAGCTCCGACCGCAGCTTCTTTGCCGGGGATTCGATCTCCGGTAATCCTCATAGGTGGAGGACGAAGGATTCGTCAAACGATTGATGAATACCTCTTCGGAGAAGCGAGTTTTGGGGACTCGGTTTTGAATCCGAATTTTGATTCGGATTGTGATCTTCTCTCGATCACATCTTCTTCGACACGAGGCTAGTGACTCGTACGAAGACGAGACTCGTGACTTTGTGAAGTCATCCTGAAGGTACGCGGCGTGGATACGGATAGAGGCGATTCTAGCAAGGGTCGCTCCGGTTGATATCTTTCCCGCTACACGTGATACGTCAGGTATACGTAGAATAAATTTTCTTTTATTGCAAAATTTGAAACTACGGTTATGTATACATATGTTGTACTATGCATGCGTGTGGTGTGTGTGATGTAATAAATTAGATTTATTGCTTTTTATTTATTCCGCTGCGCACATGTTTACGAAACATGTTTGAACACACACTTGCCGTGGTGCTGGAAACCCAACAGATTCGCCTTACGAATCGTCTGTGGACTAGAGACATGGGTTGTGAACCACGTTACATCGGCGTGTTTGCGTTTGCTTCTTCTCTCCATTTGTTTAGCTTAATTGTTTTTGTTGTTAGCTTTATTATCTATATTCCGCTGCGGTAACCTTGATTGTAGACGATTAAGCGAACGATTTTCATTGACGAACATTTAGGCTATTCAACCCCCTTCTAGTGGGCCTCGATCCTCCAACAAGTAGTATCAGAGCGAGGAGCTTGTTGACGGACTCATCACCAAAACAAACACGACAACGAAATGACTGGCTCAAACATTCATCTACCCAAATTTGAAGGCAATTTCTCTTGGTGGAAGAAGAGAATGGAGGTATTCTTTGAAATCGATTTCGATACCATGCTTATTATGGAAAACAGTTTCAAAGTTCCTAGGGATATAGAAGGGAGACTACTAGAGAAATCAAGATGGACAAAAAAGCAAAGTGAGGAGCACTTAGTGAATTCAAAAGCAAAACACCATCTCTACAATGTGCTACCTCAACAAGAGATTAATAGGATTGATGAGTGCTCTAGTGCCAAAGAAATGTGGGAAAAGCTAGTGGAGCTTCATGAAGGCACATCCGAAGCCAAGCTAGCTAGAAGGGACCTTCTCCGCTCTCAACTTAACAATATCAAACTAGAAAATAGAGAAAACATATTATCTCTACACTCAAGATTTAAGGAAATAATTAACGGTTTATCAAGTGTAGGGGAGAAGCTCTCCAATAGGGATATGATCATGAAGGCGATTGATGTATTCTCCCGATCATCAAAATGGAGTTCCATAGTGGACTCATTCTACATCTCAAGAAATCTAGAGGTAAGTACTCTAGAAGAATTTTTTTCTACCATGAAATTACATGAAACTAGACTTGAAGGAATAGTTGAAGATCCAATCAAGCAATCAAGGGGAGTAGCATTAGTGACCTACAAAGGAAAGAAGGAGAAGGAGACTCCACCCTCCTTATCCGATGATGAATCTTCCTCATCAATGAATAGCAATGAAGAAGCGTATATGGTAAGGAAGGTGAGACGTGCTTTAAAGAATTTTAAATTTAACAAGTCTCATGATAGGAGAAGGAGGACTAGGAAGATCATTTTCTATAATTACCAAGGAGAGGGCCATATGAGGGATGAGTTTCCCCAATTAAACAAGAGCAAGGAAGAGAAGAAAAAAGATAGCAAGAAGAAAGGCAAAAAGAAAGAAGAGAAGAAGTCCAAGGAAAAGGAGAAGTCAAACCTCGGAACCTAAAGGCTACGTGGGATGATCCATCTTCATCGGAGGAAGAAGAAATAGTCTCCCACTTCACACTCATGGGAATGGATGACATAGCCTCCACCTCATCTGAACAAGAAGGAAGTATAAGTGAGGAGGAGAGCTCAAGTGAAGGGGGAGCGTCTATCTCGGATTCGGAACAAGAGGATTGGATAAGTGAGGTAACAAATCTCCCTCCTAAAAATATTATTTCCATGATTTCTAGTTTAATTAGGGATTTATTTAGGGCTAAGAAGAAAAACAAATACATGCTTGATGAAATCAGGACCCTAGAAGAAAAATTGAAAAATGCATGTTCACATGTTAATGATTCTTCTTCTAGTGTTAATGATGCATGCTTAGAATAGAATATGACTCTAAGGGAAAAGGTATATTACCTTACTAAGGCCCTTGAAAAATTTACCATTGGCTCAAACACCTTGAATATGATCATAGGGAGTAAAAGGGCAAGCTTTAACAAGAAGGACATAGGATATAAGGGATCTAAGAATGAAAAAGCCTATCATTGTTTAATAGCTAGGAGACAATTCAAAACAATAATGGTAGCTAGGAAATGGATCCCAAAGGAGTACTTGGTGAACTCTATTGGAAATAATTTATATTCCCAAGTCAATCCTCAAGGGTTAGAGAAACCTAGGATAGTCAACCATACTTGAATATTTTTCATATCATATTATGTGGTTGACTTATTATGAGCATGGTGGATGATTTAGGTGATAATGTTTGAATCATGATTTATGATACTTGTTTTGTTGTCATAAACATACTTTATGATCATGATGATTGATAATACTTAACCTTGGTAGAAATTGTATTAAATTTATGGTTAAGTACAAATACCTTAGTTACATCTCACAATTCACCATAAGACTAACTTGATTGAAAACATAGCATGAGTGAGATGTTAGATTGATACAAGTGTTTCACTAATGCTTATGATATTTAGATGGGTCACTTAGAGTATCATGACATAGCAATCATAGACCAACCATGGAGAAAGCTTATGTTTAATTTATGAACATATTTCCCAAAGATTATGGTTGGATATTTTTAACATTTTAAAATCATTTCATGTTTTGAAACATTCTAAGGTAAATTAGATTTCAAAGTTGATACATAATTGAACACTTTTACAACTTTTGAGTTTTTGCCTAATTTTTAAAAATTTAATGTATTTTCATGAAAAATCATTTTTCCTTGATAAAGGGACTCATAAGAAATGTGTTCCTCGAATTTCATGATTTTTTAAATTTTCTGAAATTTTTAATGCATTTCTGAAATTGGCTTCAGAAATCATAATTCTAAATTTTCAGCTACCAGTCGACTGATGAAGAATGACAGTCGACTGCTACGTGCAAAAACTGGGTTTTTGGGTTTTCAAATTTGATTTTTGATAGTTTTATTTCCTTAGATATGGATGCCATGTTGTATAACATTTGTATGATATTTTTGATGGTGTCAAAGGGGGGAAAATGTGAGAGTTTAAGTTAATCATGCTAGGGGGAAAATAACATGTGTTAAGGGGGAGTTGCATATATTAAGGGGGAGTATTTTGATACTCATATTATGATTTACATGCTTTCCTTGTCTTAGTATTTTGTTAATATTTTACCTAACTTAAACATGTTGCCACACATTAAAAAGGGAGAGATTGTTAGGGCAATCAACTTAAGTATGATTTGGTTTTGATGTGTTTGGAAAAGGTTTTTAAGTTAGGTTGTTTATGTGATTTGATGTGTGTGTTTAAGTTGTGTAGGACTTAAGTGAATCACACATGTGTTGACTTGATGAAGCATTGGCGAGTTCACCATCTCATGGCTCGGGTCCTTGAGTCGGTGAAGGATGACATTGTGGAACCCGTGTGCTTGGTGCATCTGAGGGACCGTCGGACGAGGAGCGAATGAAGTGAAGTCGGAGGAAGCAGACTTCATGGCGAGACGTGAATGATGACACTAGAGGAACCGAGGGCTTAGCATCCGAGGGATGCAGGTTGAAGAGAGCTTTGAGGCGAGGGACTTCATGGGAGATGAGAGTGAGCGATTGTAACCTGGAATGGGGTAGCTCACAGGTGAACTTGGCGAATAGCTAAGTCAAGTGTTGACGCTCAAACTTAGGTTTGAGATTTTACTTGACAAGTCGGACGCTCAAACTTATGTTTGAGGTTTTATCTGACAATTGGATAAGTCGGATGCTCAAACATGAGTTTGATGTTTCTACCCGACGAATGGAAGTGTCGGATGCTCAAACAGGTGGTTTGAGGTTTATCCGACCGTCGGATGCTCAAACAAGTATTTGTTTGAGGTTTTACGACACTAGTCAATCGCTATAAATAATAGTCATGCTCTAAGTCAACTAAATGTCGTCGTGTTCATTGAAGGGTTTTTGGTCCAATGATCATCGCTAGAGTTTGACAATCGACTACCGATGATCGATCGATTACGCGAGCATCGATTATTGCGATAGCGATAGTTATTTATTGATGCAATCGGCCCAGGTCACAATTGACCAGGACTCGAGCTTGACTCGAGAGATGTTTTGATGATTGACAAAAACATATGACAATGTGATTGTCATGGAAAAGTCCAAGTCTTGGGTACTTGGCATGAAAAGTCCAAGTGAGACACTTGACAATTAGGAAAGTCCAAGCATGGGTCTTGGCAATGGAAATTCCAACATGGGTTGGCAAGGAAAGTCCAAGCATGGGTCTTGGTATGGAAAGTCCAATATGGGTTGGCAAGGAAAGTCCAAGCATGGGTCTTGGCATGGAAAGTCCAACATGGGTTGGCAAGGGAAAGTCCAAGCTTGAGTCTTAGCATTTGAAAAGTCCAAGGGGTTTGATATTGGCGGCATAAAGTCCAAGCGGGAGTCTTGGCAGCATAAGTCCAATGGTTGACAGCGTAAAGTCCAAGCGGAGTCTTGGCAGCGTAAGTTCAATGTGCCTTGGCGGTGTAGACACCATTAGCATGACATAACCGATGGAAGCACCTGAAGGCTAGTTGATGGATTAACAAGTCATGGATGACTTGGAGGGATTCGAAAGGCGCGAGGCTGACGGATGTGGCTAGAAGGCTTAGGTCTAGGCTAAGGGTGGTCTAGCAAGTATGGGGGAACCATACTTGGGTTAAAACATCATGTTTGAGTGTGCGGTCATTGGTGCCATGTGATGATCAAGCGGCGTGAGTCAACTAGGGTTTGACTCTCGGTCGATCCTTGACCATCGATCGTGATAGCCATCATCGATCGTGATGGCGCATCGATCGAATGCGACATGACGATCGGTGATTGACGGTCGAGTCCTCCAAGCTGGCAGTCGACTGATGCTAGCTGAAATAAAAAGTTAGCTAAACAAAAACATTATTTCGACGGCCTCCGACCATCCGATCTCGACCTAGACCACCGATGGGATGTCTTGGGTTGGATCTACGCTTAAGCCTATCCCCATAAGGAGGATATGACCTCACTTACACTCACACACACACGAGATTACCTCGATACTTATTGTGTCGCTTTCGCTTCTGACCTTCCACTCGATTCCTTCGGCTCCCTCCGAAGTCACTCGAGTGTCACCTGACCACCGCGGCTTCCTCCGGGTGTCGCTAGCCTTCAGCTCAAGCTATAACACTTTTCTGCACACTCGATTCAAATTTCGTGAGATAACGACATGAGCTTAACTTTGTATCGTTTGCTATAATCAAAACTCAGGTTCGACTTAGGTGCCTATTGTACCAACAATCTCTCCCTTTTTGATTTATGGCAAACCCACATACAAAGTTAAGAAAATAGCATGCATGAAGAATAATAATGTGCATGAGAAACAATAATAATAAAGATTAAGTAGGAGTAGTAAGGATTTTCTTCAAGAACTCCCCCTTGGAGAAACCTCCCCCTTGATCGAGGGTGAGTCTTGAAGGAAACCCCTAATCCTTCCCCTTGAGGGTTGCTATTTAGGAAGAGTTTAAGTAATTAACATTACTTAAAGTTGGTCTTAGTAAAATGTTTAAGTTAAGAAGACTTCTTAACTTGGCCCTTTCTCCCCCTTTCTTAAGTAAGACATTAACGTTTGGCCATAGAGTTTAAAAATAAGTTTAAGTTAAGAATTCTCTTAACTTGGCCATTACTTTTGTTAACAAGTTAAGTAAACATTTACTTAACTTTTGGTCTAAATATGAAGTGAGGGTTAAGTTATCAAAAATTAAAAATTTTGATTCCTCCTTAACTTTGGCGCTTTTTCTCCCCCTTTTGCCATATATCGAAAAGAGTGAGGATGTGTGGAAAACAAAAATAAGTATTAAATTTAAAGTCCAATCATGTTCCATATTATTTTGAAAATACTATACTGAAAGTAAGCTCATCTATAAAATGTTCGACTCATATTTGACTTGATTTATATGAAAGATCAACCAGTCCTGGTCAGAGTCGGTTAATATGTATGATTATACTCCGTGGTTCATGGCGATGCACTAGCTCTACATCTGGAACCAGGAGTAAGGTCCTAACATCTCACGCCCATCTATGTGGCTAAGTACACAAACACATTAGTCCTATGTGTTGTGAGATGTATTGACTCCTTAAATCTATAGGTGCATGATATCTAAGGTATGTCCTATTCTAGTTCCATGAAAATGAAAAAGTAAGAAATAGTAGTAAGAAAATATAATTTGTAAGTTCCTATTCTACTACGCATATGCCCAATTTTAATCTTAATAGACTAAATTCGGCTTCGGGTAGGGGTTTAGTAAATAGGTCTGCTAAGTTAGACTTCGATTCGACGTATTCGAGTTGTATGACTCCGTTGGCCACATGTTCTTGAATGAAATGGTGTTTGACTTCTATATGTTTGGTCCTAGAGTGACATATCAGATTCTTAGTAAGGTTAATTGAACTAATGTTATCCACGTGAAGTTTAGTATTTGTAAAGTCTAACTTAAAGTCGCGGAGAGTGTGCTTCATCCAAAGAAGTTGAGTGACACACTCACCCATCGCGATGTATTCGGCTTCGGTGGTAGATAAGGCAACACAGTGTTGCTTCCTACTGCACCAACTTACTAGACTTGAGCCGAGAAGTTGACAACAACCACTCGTACTCTTTCTATCGAGCTTACTACCTGCATAGTCTGAATTAGAGTAGCCGGTTAGTTCGAACTCGGTATATCTAGGGTACCAAATACCGACATTAAGTGTACCCTTTAGATATCTAAGGATACGCTTGACTAGAGTTAGGTGTGACTCCTTAGCACAGGTTTGGAACCTTGCGCACATACTTACTGCAAATAAGATATCAGGTCGGCTTGCAGTTAAGTAAAGGAGACTCCCTATTACGCTCCTATAGTATTTTAAATCAATTGAATTTCCGATTACATCTTCGTCTATATTCACATTAGTTGCCATTGGGGTATTAATAATTTTAGCGTCTTGCATTCCAAAGCGTTTAATTAATTCCCTAGTATATTTGCGTTGATCTAGGTATATTCCATCTTTAGTTTATTTGATTTGTAGACCTAAGAAGAAACTCAACTCGCCTACTAAATTCATTTCAAATTCACTTTCCATAAGTGAAATGAACTCATTCAGTAGGATCGAGTTGGTGGTTCCGAAAATAATATCATCTACGTAGATTTGAGCTATGAATATGTCTTTACCTAAGGTTTTTACGAAAAGAGTTGGGTCAACTACACCCTGGTTAAATCCTTTGGACTTAAGATACACCGAAAGTCTCTCGTACCAAGCTCGAGGAGCTTGTTTAAGTCCATAGAGAGCTTTCTTTAACCTAAGGACATGGTCGGGTTTATCTAAACTTTCGAAACCGGGGGGTTGACTAACATAAACCTCTTCTTTAATGTATCCATTCAAGAACGCTGATTTCACATCCATTTGAAACAACTTAAATCCTCGATGTGTAGCATATTCTAATAGCATTCGAATGGACTCTAATCTAGCTACTGGGGCATAGGTCTCGTCGTAATCTAAACCTTCGACTTGACTAAACCCTTTAGCGACTAGTCTAGCTTTATTTCTAACTACTTCACCTTTATCATCAAGTTTATTTCTAAACACCCACCTTGTTCCAACGATTGTCTTATCTTTAGGTGGTGATACTAATTCCCATACTTCATTCCTAGTGAATTGAGCCAGCTCTTGCATTGCAATAATCCAATCGGGATCAAGAAGAGCTTGGTCAATAGTTTTGGGTTCAATTTTGGAAATCAATGAGATTTGACTAAGGTTTTTGTATGAGGCTCTAGTTCGAACTCCTCGACTTGGATCACCTATCACTTGGTCGATAGGATGATTTGTTTGAGTCCTAGTTGGATTTGGATTTGAGTCTACCACTTGGTCAATAGGATGACCCGTTTGAGTCCTAGTTTGATTAGAGTCATCTGCCACTTGGTCAATAGACTGACTTGGTTGACTTAGGTTAGGATTAACACTAGACATTATCTCCGGATCGGAGTTGAGTCTGGTATGAATCGGCTCGCTAATTGGGGTTGCCGGGGGTTTTGTAGGTTCATGTCCTTCATCAAATACTACATTGATAGTCTCCTCGATTCTAAGGGTGTCATGATTATATACTCTATACGCTCTACTCGTAGTCGAGTATCCTAAAAAGATTCCGGTTGAGGTTTTGGATGTAAATTTCCCTAGGTAATCCTTAGTGTTTAGGATATGTACCTTACACCCAAATACCTTAAAGTACTTGATGTTAGGTATTTTATCATGATAAATCTCGTATGAGGTCTTAAGGTGCCTCTTTACCATAAAGATCCTATTTTGGACATAGCATGTCGTACTCACGGCTTCCGCCCAAAACCTATCGGGTAGGTTATATTCATTTAACATTGTCCTAGCGGCTTCTTGTAGGATTCTATTCTGACGTTCTACTAGGCCATTATGTTGTGGGGTTCTAGGGCAAGAGAACTCATGGTGGTATCCATTTAGATTACAGAATTCTGTAAACCCGTGGTTCTCGAATTCACCACCATGATCAGTCCTAAGTCTTTTAATTTTAATGCTTTGTTGATTTTCTATTAGTTTAAATAGGTTGATTAATTGATTTAGGGTGTCACTTTTTTGTTTGATGAACCTAACCCAAGTAAATCTAGAGTAGTCATTAATTATGACTAAACAGAATTTACTTTCATTGACTTAGCTCCGTGTGAATCAAATAGATCCATGTGTAGGAGCTCAAGAACACTTTTGGTTCGTTCTTGATTAGTTAGTTGATGTTGTGTCCTAGATTTTTTACCTTGTTGACAAGCATTACATATTTTATTATTCAAGTTATTGAGGTTAGGCAAACCTCTGACTAAGTCACTCTGACTCATCTTGTGGATGAGTCTTGGGTGTGAGTGACCGAGTCGTCGGTGCCACAACCATGATTCCTTTTGCCGTGTCATAAGACACTTAGTTGAGGAGTTAGTTTTTAATAGTGTAAATATTGTTATTTTTGGTTCCCTTAAGGATTGTTTCAGAAGTTTTATTTGTATTAATTACACATTCATTCTATAGAAATATGACCTTATAGTTATTATCACACAATTGGCTTACACTAAGTAAATTATATTGAAAATTTTCTACCAATAAGACATTTTGAATAATAAAGTTAGAGTTGAGCTCAATATCACATGATCCGATGATTTTGAACTTGCCGTTGTTTCCGAAGGCTACCGATCCTTGTCGCTTGAATCGAAGCTTCAAAACTTGAGTTGATCCGGCCATGTGCTCCGAGCAACCACTGTCCAACATCCATTGATCCTACACTCAAGGTAGTTGGATCGGATATTTGATTTATTAAAGATTGGTTGAAGTTTATTAACCTAAATCATCTCACCCATGTCTACATGATCAAACATGTTAATCCTATATGTTCTTGTGAGATGACTCCCAATTTTACTTGATTTAAATTCAATGAATTGAACACTTGTCAACCTTGCGTTAGATTCGGATTTGACCTTAGGCTTATCAAGTCACCTTTTCAAGATCATGGCTTCCAGGTCGTGGCGAGGCACAGAGGCCTTCTTTGATCGGAACAACGACCACTTCCTTAGACAAAGCCATTTTTAAGAAAATAGAGACTTGACTCACCTAAGACCACTGGTCTAACTAGTCTAGGATACGTGAGGTAGCTTGATTAGTTACGCTCGGTCAAGTGCATCGAACTAGATACGCCTTATCTAGCCCGAATACACAAGACTCTGCTTTCCTAGTGTACTATCATCTTGCCGCGTCCTGGTACTATGTTATCAAGTATTGACGAGTTATAGTCCTATCTAACCATTCTAAAAAGAAAAATCAAACTAAATAAAGAACCTAAGCATGCACTTTCTAAGTTAAAATACAAACAAGTTTTGTACTGGCTCCCCCTGGACCATTGAATCGGTTCGGTCTCTCCATATAGTGGATTTGGTCCTTGGGAACCCAGTACTGGTTTGATCCTAAGTTTGAAATCAAGATGGTCTTAGAGACCCATGCTTGGACACGTATTTTAGGTCGACTTACAATCGACATATATGACTTGTTGGTCGTATTTGAGCTAAACCCTAGTCCGGCCTTGTTGTACACGACCCTTTGTGATCCAAATAGGAGGTCAAGTCCTTTGGATCCCAAAGTAAACCTTTCCAACGTGTTCCTAAGATCTTCAACTTGACTCTTCAAGAGTAAGTTCCCAACTTCGAGCTTTTCAACCCGAGTTGAGTCCTCCTCTCGAACTCGACTAGTCGAAGAGGTTAGGGAGACCTCGTATTTGAGGAGTTTAACTTCCTCAACCAGGGTCTCGACCTTGGACTCGGACTTAGCTAATTTCCTAGTTAAGAACTTAATTCCACTATAAAGCGTACTAATAAGGGATCGACTTACCTTGAGTGTATCTTTTGAATCGGATGCGTATCCGTGGCTTGTCTTGAATAGCGCTTCGCAGTCTGACTCGTCTTTGATTTCCAATTCGTGTTCTGGTTCTGACTCCATCTCCAATTCCACCGGTTTAGCCATGAGGACACGATCATCTTCTTCCTCGGATGCTTCTTCCCATGTAGCGTTGAGTGCCTTTTTGTGTTTTGGTGCTTTGCTCTTCAGTTTTGGGCATTCGGACTTGATGTGTCCAACCTTGTTGCATTCGTAACATCTAATATTCGAACTTTTAGGCTTACCTTCGTTGGGTCGAGTGATGGTTCATTTTCGGCCCTTGACTATCCTCCGAACTAGGTTGACTAGTTCGACCTCTATTTTCGAGTCGACCTCCGAATCAGACTCATCCTCTTCTTCCTTCGGGGGTGGCTTACTTGCGGTTTTCTTCCTCGAACCTGCAAAAAAGTGCTATACCCTTCTCGGGTTCCGAGTTAGACTTCTCATGAAGTTCGAAATCAGAAAATAACTCATCTAACCTAAGTTTTGAAAGATCCTTGGAGACCTTGTAGGCATCGACCATGGATGCCCATAAGGTAGACCTCGGAAAGGAGTTAAGAACATACCTTATAAGGTCGTGGTTTTCGACCTTTTGCCCGATCGCGTGTAGGTTATTGACTATGTCTTGAATGCGAGCGTGAAGTTGTGTCACCGTTTCGTGTTCTTGCATTTTTAGATTATATAATTTATTAAACAAAAGATCACACTTATATACCTTGGCTTGATCGGTCCCTTCGTGTAGCTCCACTAGCTTTGTCCAAAGGTCCTTTAGCTGATGAAGGGGCCGACGCGATTAAGCTCTTCCTTGGACAAGCCCCATTGGAGGATTTAAGTTGCCTTGGCGTCGACTTCGACTTGTCTTTTTGTCGCAATGGTCCATTGGTCATAATCCAAGGATTCACCCACTTCGTTAGTCGGAAGTGTGAATCCCATTTGGATTATGATCCACATCTCGATTTGAGTTTTAAGAAAGCATTCCATCCGACCCTTCCAATAACGGAAGTCATCTCAGTTGTAAAACGGAGGTCGGACGGTGCTAAAACCCTCGAGATGGACCATTGATACAAAAGAAATAAGGAGATGAAGACGAGAAACCTAACAACGACACAAACACATGAAATGTACCAAGACTCGCGTCTTGGATTAGTAGTGCGGGAGAAAAACAAACCAAATGAAATAACTTTGAAATAAACAGAATAAAAAGGGAAAAAAAATCAATAAAAAGCTAGATCGGTGGTTTCACCAAATCTTAGCACCCCCGGCTCTGATACCAATTGTTGGATCGAAGCGGATCGCTAGAGGGGGGGTGAATAGCGATAAACCTTTTCTTTTTCGAATTCGTTTCAAAACAATTATACGCAGCGGAAAGATAAATGAAAATTAAAAGAAACAAATAGATTTTGACTTGGTTTGTAGCCTTCGGCTACTACTCTAAGACCCTAGTAATCCTTGATCACGCACGGAAGGCAAATCACTAAAGAACTCCTCCTCGTTAGAGGTAGGAGTTAATCGATACAAGAACACACCAAAAGCTTGAGGTAGAGGGACACTCCCCCTCTCCTTCTTACGATAAAAACTCTGAGAAAATAAAGCAATAAATTGAAATAAAGCTTATACCGACGTAACAAAATAAAAACAATTTAAACCTAGACGTCGTAGAGGAAGCACTTCGTTGTCAGAGAGTTGTAACTTTGCGGAGGCTTTTGGAAGCTTAGAATTAATGATGAAACCCTAGGATAGGCCCTCCTTTTATAACCTTTGAGCCCCTTTTCGAGAGGAACTTCAGCCAATCAAAATTGAGCACCACTCCCCTTGAAATGAGGTGATAAGCCTTGACTCCTTGAAGCTGATCCTTGACCATCGATCGATAGCCATCATCGATGGATCGATGGCGATCGATCGAATGCCGACCGCGCATGACGATCGGTGATTGGCGCGAATGAGTCCTCAGTGACTGATCGTGATACTAGCTGAAATGAAAAGTTAGCTAAATAAAAATATTATTTCGACGATCTCCGATCGTCAGATCTCGACCTAGACCACCGATGGGATGTCTTGGGTTGGATCTACGCTTAAGCCTATCCCCGTAAGAAGGATATGACTTCACTTACACTCGCACACACACGAGCTTACCTCGATATATTCTGTGTCGCTTTCGCTTTCGGCCTTCCACTCGATTCCTTCGGCTCCCTCCGAAGTCACTCGAGTGTCGCCCGACCACCGCGGCTTCCTTCGGGTGTCGCTAGCATTCAGCTCCAGCTATAACACTTTTCTGCACACTCGATTCAGCTCGTGAGATAACGATATGAGCTTAACTTTATATCGTTTGTTACAATCAAAACTCAGGTTTGACTTAGGTTCCTACTGCACCAACATGTTTGTGTCGTTGTTAGGTTTTTCGTCTTCATTCTCTTGTTTCTTTTGTATCAATGGCCCATCTCGAGGGTTTTAGCACTGTTCGACCTCCGTTTTACAACGGAGATGACTTCCGTTATTGGAAGGGTCGGATGGAATGCTTTCTCAAAACTCAAATCGAGATGTGGATCATAATCCAAATGGGATTCACACTTCCGCCTAACGAAGTGGGTGAATCCTTGGATTATGACCAATGGACCATTGCGACAAAAAGAAAAGTCGAAGCCGACGCCAAGGCAACTCAAATCCTCCAATGCGGCTTGTCCAACGAGGAGCTTAATCGCGTCGGCCCCTTCATCAGTGCAAAGGACCTTTGGACAAAGCTAGTGGAGCTACACGAAGGAACCAACGAAGCCAAGGTATGTAACCGCGATCTTTTGTTTAATAAATTATATAATCTAAAAATGTAGGAACATGAAACGGCGACGCAACTTCATGCTCGCGTTCAAGACATAATCAATAACCTACATGCGATCGGGCAAAAGGTTGAAAATCGCGATCTTATTAAGTATGTTCTTAACTCATTTCCTAGGACTACTTTGTGGGCATCCATGGTTGATGCCTACATGGTCTCCAAGGATCTTTCAAAACTTAGGTTAGATGAGTTATTTTTCAATTTTGAACTTCATGAGCAGCCTAACTCGGAACCCGAGAAAGGTATAACACTTTTTGCAGGTTCGAGGAAGAAAACCGCAAGCAAGCCACCCCCGAAGGAAGAAGAAGATTAGTCCGATTCGGAGGTCGACCCGGAAATGGAGGCCGAACTAATCAACCTAGTTCGGAGGATAGTCAAGGGCCGAAAGTGAACCGTCACTCGACCCAACGAAGGTAAGCCTAAAAGTTCTAATATTAGGTGTTACGAATGCAACATGTTTGGACACATCAAGTCTGAATGCCCAAAACTCAAGAGCAAAGCACCAAAACACAAAAAGGCACTCAACGCTACATGGGAAGAAGTTTCCGTGGAAGAAGACGATGATCATGTCCTCATGGCTAAACCGATTGAATCAGAGACGGAGTCGGAATCAAAATATGAATCCGAAACCGAAGATGAGTCGGATTGCGAAGCGCTATTCAAGACAAGCCACGGATACGCATCCGGTTCAAAAGATACACTCAAGGTAAGTCGATCCCTTATTAGTATGCTTTATAGTGCAATTAAGTTCTTAACTAGGAAATTAGCTAAGTCCGAGTCCAAGGTCGAGACCCTAGTTGAGGAAGTTAAACTCCTCAAACACGAGGTCTCCCTAACCTCTTCGACTAGTTAAGTTCGAGAGGAGGACTCAACTCGGGTTGAAAAGCTCGAAGTTGAGAACTCACTCTTGAAGAGTCAAGTCGAAGATCTTAGGAACACGTTGGAAAGGTTTACTTTGGGATCCAAAGGACTTGACCTCCTACTTGGATTGCAAAGGACCGTGTACAACAAGGCTGGGCTAGGGTTTAGCTCAAATACGACCAACAAGCCGTATATGTCGATTGTAAGTCGACATAAAAAACGTGTCCAAGCATGGGTCCCTAAGACCGCCTTGATTTCAAACTTAGGATCGAACTAGTACTGGGTTCCCAAGGACCAAATCCACTATGTGAAGAGACCGAACCGATTCAACGGTCAAGGGGGAGCTAGTACAAAACTTGTTTGTATTTTAACTTAGAAATTGCATGCTTAGGTTCTTTATTTAGTTTGATTTTTCTTTTTAGAATGGCTAGATAGGACTATAACTTGTCAATACTTGATAACATAGTACCAGGACACGACGAGATGATAGTACACTAGAAAAGCGGAGTCTTGTGTATTCGGGCTAGATAAGGCGTATCTAGTTTGGTGCACTTGACCGAGTGGAACTAGCTGAAGCTACCTCGCCGTATCCTAGACTAGTTAGACCAGGAAGTGGTCTTAGGCGAGTCAAGTCTCTATTTTCTTAAAAATGGCTTTGTCTAAGGAAGTGGTCGTTGTTCTGATCAAAGAAGGTCTCTGTGCCTCGCCATGACCTGGAAGCCATGATCTTGAAAAGGTGACTTGATGAGCCTAAGGTTAAATTTGAATCTAACGCAAGATTGACAAGTGTTCAAATCATTAAAATTAAATCAAGTAAAATTGGAAGTCATCTCACAAGAACATATAGGGTTAACATGTTTGATCATGTAGACATGGGTGAGATGATTTAGGTTAATAATCTTCAACCAATCTTTAATAAATCCAATATTTGATCCAACTACCTTGAGTGTAGGATCAATGGATGTTGGACAGTGGTTGCTCCCGACATATGACCGGGGATCAACTCAAGTTTTCGAAGCTTCGATTCAAACGACAAGGATCGGTAGCCTTCGGAAACAATGGCAGCTCAAAATCATCGGATCAGGTGATATTGAGCTCAACTCTAACTTTATTATTCAAAATGTCTTATTGGTAGAAAATTTTCAATATAATTTACTTAGTGTAAGCCAATTGTGTGATAATAACTATAAGGTCATATTTCTAGAAAATGAATGCGTAATTAATACAAATGAAACTTCTAAAACAATCCTTAAGGGAACCAGAAATAACAATATTTACACTATTAATCTAACTAACTCCTCAACCAAGTGTCTTATTACACGGCAAGAGGAATCATGGTTGTGGCACTGACGACTCGCTCACTCACACCCAAGACTCATCCACAAGATGAGTCAGAGTGACTTAGTCAGAGGTTTGCCTAACCTCAATAACTTGAACAATAAAATATGTAATGCTTGTCAACAAGGTAAACAATCTAGGACACAACATCAACTAACTAATCAAGAATGAACCAAAAGTGTTCTTGAGCTCCTGCACATGAATCTATTTTATTCACACGGAGCTAAGTCACTTAATGGGAGTAAATTCTGCTTAGTCATAATTGATGACTATTCTAGATTTACTTGGGTTAGGTTCATCAAACACAAAAGTGATACCCTAGATCAATTAATCAACCTATTTAAGTTAGTAGAAAATCAACAAAACCTTAAAATCAAAAGACTTAGGACTGATCATGGTGGTGAATTTGAGAACCACTGGTTTACAGAATTCTATAACCTGAATGGATACCACCTTGAGTTCTCTTGCCCTAGAACCCCACAACAGAATGAGCTAGTAGAACGTAAGAATATAACCTTACAAGAAGCCTCTAGGACAATGTTAAACGAGTAAAATCTACCCGATAGGTTTTGGGCAGAGGCTGTGAGTACGACATGCTATGTCCAGAATAGGATCCTTATGGTAAAGAGGCACCTTAAGACCTCATACGAGATTTATCATACCTAACATCAAGTACTTTAGGGTATTTGGGTGTAAGGTACATATCCTAAACACTAAGGATTACCTAGGGAAATTTACATCCAAAACCTCGACCGGAATCTTTCTAGGATACTCCACTACGAGTAGAGCGTATAGAGTATATAACCATGACACCCTTAGAGTCGAGGAGACTATCAATGTAGTATTTGATGAAGGACACGAACCTACAAAACCCCTTGCAACCCCAATTAGCGAGCCGATTCATACCAGACCTAACTCCGATCCGGAGATCAAGTCTAGTATTAGTCCTAACCTAAGTCAACCAAGTTAGTCTATCGATCAAGTGGTAGATGACTCTAACCAAACTAGGACTCAAACGAGTCATCCTATTGATCAAGTGGTAGATGACCCAAACCCAAACCCAAACCAAACTAGGACTCAAACGAATCATCCTATCGACCAAGTGATAGGTGATCCAAGCCTAGGAGTTTGAACTAGAGCCTCATACAAAAACCTTAGTCAAATCTCCCTGATTTCCAAAATTGAACCCAAAACTATTGATCAAACTCTTCTTGATCCCGATTGGATTATTGCAATGCAAGAAGAGCTGACTCATTTCACTAGGAATGAAGTATGGAAATTAGTACCACCATTTAAAGATAAAACAATCGTTAGAACAAGGTGAGTGTTTAGAAATAAACTTGATGATAAAGGTGAAGTAGTTAGAAATAAAGCTAGACTAGTCGCTAAAGGATTTAGTCAAGTCGAAGGTTTAGATTATGACGAGACCTATGCCCCAGTAGCTAGATTGGAGTCCATTCGAATGCTATTAGCATATGCTGCACATCGTGGATTTAAGTTATTTCAAATGGATGTGAAATCAACATTCTTGAATGGATACATTAAAGAAGAGATTTATGTTAGTCAACCCCCTGGTTTTGAAAGTTTAGATAAACTCGACCATGTCCTTAGGTTAAAGAAAGCCCTCTATGGACTTAAATAAGCTCCTCGAGCTTGGTACGAGAGACTTTCGATGTATCTTAAGTCCAAAGGATTTAACCAGGGTGTAGTTGACCCAACTCTTTTCGTAAAAACCTTAGGTAAAGACATATTCATAGCCCAAATCTACATAGATGATATTATTTTCGGAACCACCAACTCGATCCTACTGAATGAGTTCATTTCACTTATGGAAAGTGAATTTGAAATGAATTTAGTAGGTGAGTTAAGTTTCTTCTTAGGTCTACAAATTAAACAAACTAAAGATGGAATATATCTACATCAATGCAAATATACTAGGGAATTAATTAAATGCTTTGGAATGCAAGATGCTAAAATTATTATACCCCAATGGCAACTAATGTGAATATAGAAGAATATGTAATCGAAAATTCAATTGATTTAAAATACTATAGGAGCATAATAGGGAGTCTCCTTTACTTAACTGTAAGCCGACCTGATATCCTATTTGCAGTAAGTATGTGTGCAAGGTTCTAAACCTGTGCCAAGGAGTCTCACCTAACTCTAGTCAAGCGTATCCTTAGATACCTAAAGGGTACACTTAATGTTGGTATTTGGTATCCTAGATCTATCGAGTTCGAACTAACCGGCTACTCCGATTTGGACTATGCCAGTAGTAAGCTCGATAGAAAGAGTACGAGTGGTTGTTGTCAACTTCTCGGCTCGAGTCTAGTGAGTTAGTACAGTAGGAAGCAACACTGTGTTGCCTTATCTACCACTGAAGCCGAATATATCGCGATGAGTGAGTGTGTCACTCAGCTTCTTTAGATGAAGCACACTCTCCGCAACTTTAAGTTAGACTTTACGAACACTAAACTCCACGTAGATAACATTAACTCAATTAATCTAACTAAGAATCTGATATGTCACTCTAGGACCAAACATATAGAGGTCAAACACCATTTCATTCAAACGTGAGAGCCATACAACTCGAATACGTCAATCGAAGTCTAACTTGACAGATCTATTTACTAAACCCCTACCCAAGTCGAATTCACCTATTAAGATGAAACTTGGGGATGTGCGTAGTAGAATAGGAACTTACAAATTATATTTTCTTACTTTTCATTTTCATGGAACTAGCATAGGACATACCTTATGTCAGGCCCGCCCTTTTCGGACCCAGAACCCGGAGGGGCGGCGCGTGACGCGACCGTACATACATACATTACATACAGCGGAAGACTTTATACATACTTCTTTATTCTTACAGCGGAAGACTTTAGACTTATTTTTTTTTCTTTTAAACATATGCATTGACATATATATATATATATATATATATATATATATATATATATATATATATATATATATATATATATATATATATATATATATATACTTCTTCTTCTTAACATAGGGCATGCATCATAACATATATAGATACTTCTTCTTACTTCTTCCTTACTTCTTCTTATTAACATAGAGCATGCATCATAACATATATAGATGCTTAGTGCTTAGTTCAAGTTCTTAAACATCGTCGTCATACGGAGACATAAGTAAGGACATCCATAAACATCATCATCATAGGTAAACATATATATATATAAACCTAACGAATCTTCTCCACCATGCCACTGCCACACACATTTGGCCCCTCCTGCTGCTCCCTTTAGTTTATCCATCCCTCACCCTTATCTGCAGTACGAGGGAAAGATAAACTATAAGCACATAGGCTTAGTAAGATCCAGTCCTACTCACAAAAACCATATATCGACATTAATCATGGCATGTAACATTCATAACATATAAGCCATATAACATGTAACATACATGGCGTAATCAACTTAACATGTAGCATAAGTAACGTGAGTAAACATAACATGTCTCATCCATAGCATGGCATCATAACATGTATCATCTATAACATAGCATCATATCATGTACATTTAGGACTTAATTAAATATAACATATAACATACGTAACATAGTGACATAACATGGCATATCAAACATAACATACTTCATATGTAACATAGTGGCATAAACATGGCATATCAAACATAACATACATCATATGTAGCATAGTGACATAAACATGGCATATCAACATAACATGCATCATATGTAGCATAGAGACATAAACATGGCATATCAAACATAACATACATCATATGTAACATATCAACATGGCATGTGAACATAACAATCTAATCATGTAACATATGCAAGATGCTTTTGAAAACATATATTATAGGTACGTAAATATAAATCTCAACATATTTGGGCCCGACATTGTACCACTTCTTCATTATCATAGCGCGCATCCCTAAATAGGCCCAAGGTAGCAAGTCTCGAACCTAATAGGTTACTAGGCCCGATCTTAGTCCGTCGACCTAGGGCAATCGTCATAGCGTAGAAGCCCATCCTAGGCCCGAGTCTTACTCCATCGACCTAAGGCATCTTGGAGCCCATCCCGTACTAGGCCCGAGTCTTATTCCATCGACCTAGGGGCAATCATACATAGAAGCCCATCCTAGGCCCGAGTCTTATTCCATCGACCTAGGGCATCTTAGGAGCCCATCCCTTCTTGGACCTTGTTAAGGTCTTGGTACAAGCCATGCAGAAGGTAAAATACTTATATGCTTATTTTATAACATAGCTTATTTCATTTTGCAAACATAGCATACTTCATTTCATAACACATCATGCTTCCCTTCATGAACATATCATCTTTCATTTCATAAACATACCATTCTTCATTTCATAACATATCATTCTTCATTTCATCATCATGTCATATTCATGTCGTGAACATATCATTTTGTTTCATTTCATAATCTTATCTTTTTCCATTTCATAACATATTTTAAACATCGCATACACATAGACATGGCATAAGGCATGGCATGCATTTACCCAACATAAAACACATGTTAGCCTATTTATTTAACTTAACAACAACTTCATATGCACATAAGACTTGAATTAACCTAAGGCATGTTATCTTCATCTAGCATTAATTAATATCATGAGTCAACATGCATTCACCCAACATAAAACACATGTTAGCCTATTCATTTAACTTAACAACAACTTCATATGCACATAAGACTTGAATTAACCTAAGGCATGTTATCTTCATCTAGCATTAATTAATATCACAAGTCAACATGCATTCACCCAACATAAAACACATGTTAGCCTATTCATTTAACTTAACAACAACTTCATATGCACATAAGACTTGAATTAAAACTTCATCTAATCCCCAAAATTCATGATGGCCGAATGGTCCATAGGGGTGTCTAGGGCTATCCTTCATCCTAATTCATTTAACACAACCACAACTATTCATGGTGGCCGAATGATCCATAGGGTTTCCTAGGGTTATCTTTTAACCTAATTCATTTAACATAACACAACAACTTCATTTGCATATAAAACAAGAACTAGACTTCATTTAATCACCCAAAAGTCATGGTGGCCGAATGATCCAAGTAGGTTTTTAGGGTTAGCTTTTGTCCTAATCCATCTTAAATCCTAACATCATCATATAGTTACAAAAACATAGCATAGAACTTCATTAAAACCCTAAAACATGGCTTGGCCGAATGGATCTTGGTGGCTATTAGGGTTAACCTTTAACCTAATTCATTTTAACATAACAACAACATCATAAGCCTACAAAAATATGGATTAAACTTCATTGAATCATCAAGATCTAGGGGTGGCCGAATGGTCCATGTAGGTCTTTAGGGTTAACCTTTAACCTAATCCATTTTAAATCCTAGCATCATCATATAGTTACAAAAAACATAGCATGGAACTCATTGAAACCTAGAATCATGGCTTGGCCGAATAGGCTTTAGTGGCTTTTAGGGTTAGCTTTTAACCTAATCCCTTTTTCCATGTTAACATCATCATCTACTTCCTAAACATAGCATACAACTTCATTGATAAACTAAAACATAGCTTGGCCGGATATAACATATAGATTTCTTTTACAAACATCAATCAAAGCTACTCGTATGCAGGTGAGGGATACTTACATCCTTCGCTTTGCTTGTAGTGTGAGATAAACTAAGGAACACAAAACCTAGCCCTTGCTTCTTGCTTGAAGGAGTTTCGGCCAAGAGTGGAAATGGAGAGGAAATGGAGAGGAAGAGCTTTAGGATTTCGGTGAGAAGAAGAAGAGAAGTGGAGAAAGTGAAGTTGCTCACTCATGCCTCCTTATCCCCCCCTATTTATTCACCTAAAGAGTCCCTTAATCTCCCTTACACTTAACCATAATTTCCCTTATTCCTCTAATGATATAGTCCTATTGGGCTTCTGGTTAGTTGGTGCATCTATAGGGCTTGGCTATCTCTAGAGGTTTGGGGTTCAATTCCTAGGCCTTGCACCCCTTTTTGGCTTATTTTCTTTTATTTTTGAAAAGGCCCACATAAAGCCCATGATCATCAAGCCAAAAATTCTTGTAAAATTGCTAGGAATTTTACGGGCGTTACACCTTAGATATCATGCACCTATAGATTTAAGGAGCCAATACATCTCACAACACATAGGACTAATGTGTTTGTGTACTTAGCCACGTAGATGGGCGTGAGATGTTAGGACCTTACTCCTGGTTCCAGATGTAGAGCTAGTGCATCGCCATGAACCACGGAGTATAATCATATATATTAACCGACTCTGACCAGGACTGGTTGATCTTTCATATCAATCAAGTCAAATACGAGTCGAACATTTTATAGATGAAATTATTTTTAGTATATTATTTTCAAAATAATATGGAACATGCTTGGAATTTAAATTTAAATCTATATTAAATTTTGAGTCCACGCTTTTCGATATATGACAAAAGGGGGAGAAAAGGCCAAAGTTAGGGGATCAAAATTTTTAACTCACTTCATATTTATTCACATGACCAAAAGTTACGTAAATGTTTACTTAACTTTAAGTTTTGAAAATTTACTTATCATATTTATTCACATGGCCAAAGTTAAGTAAATGTTTACTTAACTTTAAGTTTTGAAAATTTACTTAACTTGTTTTTTGTTAACAAAAAGGAGATTAAGGGCCAAGTTAAGAGAATTCTTAACTTAAACTTATTTTTAAACTCTATGGCCAAACGTTAATGTCTTACTTAAGAAAGGGGGAGAAAGGGCCAAGTTAAGAAGTCTTCTTAACTTAAACATTTTACTAAGACCAACTTTAAGTAATGTTAATTACTTAAACTCTTCCTAAATAGCAACCCTCAAGGGGAAGGATTAGGGGTTTCCTTCAAGACTCACCCTCGATCAAGGGGGAGGTTTCTCCAAGGGGGAGTTCTTGAAGAAAATCCTTACTACTCCTACTTAATCTTTATTATTATTGTTTCTCATGCACATTATTATTCTTCATGCATGCTATTTTCTTAACTTTGTATGTGGGTTTGCCATAAATCAAAAAGGGAGAGATTGTTGATACAATAGGCACCTAAGTCGAACCTGAGTTTTGATTATAGCAAACGATACAAAGTTAAGCTCATGTCGTTATCTCACGAGCTGAATCGAGTGTGCAGAAAAGTGTTATAGCTTGAGCTGAAGGCTAGCGACACCCGGAGGAAGCCGCGATGGTCGAGCGACACTCGAGTGACTTCGGAGGGAGCCGAAGGAATCGAGTGGAAGGCCGGAAGCGAAAGCGACACAGTAAGTATCGAGGTAAGCTCGTGTGCGTGTGCGAGAGTAAGTGAGGTCGTATCCTCTTTACGGGAATGATCTTAAGCGTAGATCCGACCAAAGACATCCTATAGATGGTCTAGGTCGAGATCGGATGGTCGACGACGGTCAGAATACTATTTTTGTTAAGCTAACTTTGCCCTGCAGCTAGTATCAGTCGACTGCCAGCTTGGAGGACTCGATTGCCATATATCGGTCATCGCTGTGGTCGACGATCGGGATCGCCATCGATCGGTGATGATGGCCATCAGTCGACTGATGGTCAAGGATCAACCTCGAGGAGTCAAGCTTTATCACTATTTTTCAAGGAGTCTTGTGCCCAATTTCTATTGGTTGAATTTCCTCTCGAAAAGGGGCTCAAAGGCTATAAAAGGAGGGCCTATCCTAGGGTTTTATCATCAATTCAAAGCCTCCAAGTGCTTCCGATACGCTACGAGTCTCCGACATTCCTACGACGAAGCTTTGCAGACACGACGACTAGGGTTCCATCTTTTCATCTACGAGTCATCGGTATAAGCTTAGTTTAATTCCATTCTGTACTTTGAGTTCTTTTTATTGTAGTTTTATCGTAACGAGAAGAGGGGGAGTGTCCCTCTATCTCGAGCCTCTTTCGTGGTTTTTGTATCCGATTAACTCCTACCTCCAACGAGGAGTTCATTAGTGATTTGCCCTCCGTACGTGATCAAGGATCACTAAGGCCTTGGAGTAGTCTGAGACAACCAAGTAAAAAATACTATTGTTTCTTGTGTTTAATTTTATTTTCCACTGCGTTTAATTGTTTTGAAATGAATTCGAACGAAAGAAAAGTTTTATCGCTATTCACCCCCCCCTCTAGCGATCCGCTTGATCCAACACAAAGTCAATAGGGAAGTCATCCCTAAAGTTGACCAAGGTATGTGCCTAGTGGCTAGGGTTTCAAGGAAACCTTGGGAAGCCACTAAGAAGGTTGCAAGGGAAGTCACCCTTAGAGTTAACCATGGCAAGACCCAAATAACCAAGGCTAACAAGCCTAGAAGGGTCATTAGGAAGGTATCTAGGGAAGTTATCCCTAAGGAATGCCTAGTAAATCCTAGGAGCTCAAATAGATTTTGGGTTCCTAAGAGCGTGATTGATTCATGCTAGATGGGTTTAGGGTGTGCCAACTTTAAATGGAAGGGTAGTTAACCTAACCATAGTAAAAGTGACACTTTATGATATTTTCAAGGTTATGGATACATTGGAAATAGATTTGAGTTATAATCCTAAAAGATTTTAGGATGTGCCAATACATTTTTGAAATTATGAAAAATTAATTAAATTGGCACAATTTAGGATTAAAGGTTAAGTGTGCCATTTTGGGTTTTTGGCACACTTGAAAGATTAGTAACAATTTGGCAAAATATACTTAATTATATCAAATGACAATTAATATTGAAATTTAGGTATTATTATACCTATATATTTTATTTTCCATGCTTTGTTTGCCATATAACATGCCATGATATCATATTTATTTTTAATTATTTTATGTGTCATGTTCATGTTTAGGATTAAGGTTTTAATGTCATGTGTTTTTAGATTATATCATATGTCATGACATCATGATCATTGGCCATGCTTTACTTATGTTATCATTTATGCCATGATCATTCATGCATCTAAATTGATTAAAATTGAATTAAGGACTTTGGCATGACTTGGAGTCCCATTTATAAGGGAATCAAGTAAGGTTGCCTTAGAAAAATACATGAAACCCTAGATTAGGAGAACAAAACCCACATCTCACATCACATTGATATGTATGTGTATTTATACATCCTAGATACATGTGAGATGCTAGGATATGAGTTAAGTTCAAGGTGCATAGTTTTTGCATCTAGATGAACTAAAACTCATCTTATTTCATTTGTGGATCATTGGGAAAACTTGTGTATAAGTCATGTACATTGAACCCAAGGAATATGATCCAATATAGGTTTTTAAAAATATTTTAAAATCAATTTAGAAAACCTTGGTGAAGTCTATCTTTTGATAGTAATCACCATTGATGAAGTTGATACAAAGTAGGGCCAAAACATTGAAAATTTCAATGGTTTTGAACTTTGTGTCAATTCCACTATTTTAAGGTTAAAATATTTTTCTATCATTTTTTACCCATTGTATTAGTCATAAGTATTATACGTACGAATTTTCATGATTTTTCGATATACATATAATTATTTATGAATTTTCAAAATCCATTTCTGATAATTGAAATTCGGAAATTTCAGTTATCAGTCGACTGCCTGATGTGCATGGAAATCATGCGACGGATACCGTCGTGGACTCAAAGTGCGTGCTCACGCTCAATGCCCGCAAGTGCACGGATGTCGTCAAGTAATAAAGATTATCGATCCCATAGGGACTGGAATTCGAGTACTAATCCACTAAGTGGTTGCGGTTGTTCGGACAAAATTTCAGTGAGAGTCGGTTGGTGAGGACTATCGGAGGACCCTACTCAGTGTGGTGTCACACGGAGGAGGAAAAGAGGGTGCCAAGGTCTTAAAAAGGTGATTCTAGGACTTCGGTTTCACTTGTGTACCACAGAACAACGTTGTCAATTGGCGTCATCTAAACTTCTACTTACGACTTTGGGGAAGGGACATCATACACTCTCCCACAGAGCCGCCGCATTCACCGGGAGCTATCCTCGCCCAAAAGGACGGGATAGAGGGTACGAGGATGCCAAATCAATCCTTGCGGTGGACCGTTTCCGATTCCACCGCTCCCTTCTCCCCGCAGTTACGGGAGGTCAGGTTTACCCCTAGGTTCCTTGATCAAACCTCCTAAATCTAGATTGCGAGGGTTGTCACCATCTCGTATCACCTAAGCACAACAGAAAGAAAGCCAACTACACGTAGGTATAATAAAGACCAACATCCAATCGCCAAATCAAACTTTTGGCCAGAATTTAATATGAACCAACTTTGTCTATGAACACAAGCTACTCCCTAATCCTAGAATCAAAAGTTCTACTCCATAAACTCGAAGGAAGAATCACAACACATGTTTAAGTTCAATTACAATG